>OZ010787.1:149614343-150899155 GCA_963932465.1 Maratus speciosus
ATATGAACATAGGAAACCAGTATGTAAAATAAGAAACTATGAATAACCCACATAATCATCAGGAGCTTGTATGTTTCATGCATAATGTAGATGCGTTATTTCACCCAATTTTGTCGGCATTAAGCCTAAAATGACAAAATTTAGCTCCTAATAGTGCATCATAAAAAAAAAATAAATGATAAACACCAAGAGATCTAAAGAAAGATACCTCTCACACAGGATATTAAAAATTGAATAATGATTAGAGCACAATACCTCAATTATAGACTAGAATACAAAACTTAAAAAATTGACCCACTATATTATAACATGTGAGGATGCAATCAGATTTAAGAATATTAAAATAAGTGGCCAACAATTAGTCACCGAAAACCAAAACATTGCTGCCAGCTGGTGTGAAAAAGGAAAACTATACTGTAATTATTTTTAACAAAAATGTTTATTGCTGCCATCTATATCCATAGAAAAGAAGGAAATTAATTGAAGAAGTCAAGAAATGACTTAAATTAACATTTACTTAAAGTAGAATGAAAAAATAGGAATAAACTTAATAAATCCTGACGTACTGAGTAAATATAAAATAAATATATAAATAAATAAAAGGGCATTGATTAAATTAACCATTTTAAAGCAAATATTATAAAATAAAAAATGAGTATATAAATAACATTTTAAAAAAGAATGAGGATTATTTTGAGATAGTAAAATATAGCCTTGTATTATGTGCCAATATGTGAAATATTAATGAAAAATGTATGATGTTATATGTTTATACATTCTATAGATTAAAAAGAAACATGGGTATCATGCATTTCACATCATAAATTTTTCATTAATATTTCACATATTGGCACATAATACAAGGCTATATTTTACTATCCCAAAATAATCCTCATTGTTTTTTAGATTTTATTTATATACTCATTTTTTATTTTATAATATTTGTTTTAAAATAGTTAATTTAATCAAAGCCTATTTATTTATTAATTTCCTAATAGTTCATTTATTTAATACATTGTTATTAAATAATCTTTTGAGGTACATTTGCTACAAAAAAAACTTTGCAAAATTCATGAAAACACGTAAGATAACTGAAGAAGTACTTTTGAAATAAAAAAAGAAGTTTTACTATTAATTTTAAAATCATACTTTTAAATAAGCATGTCCGAAATTTCCTAACGATCGCAGCGGTCGTCATTTTGTGGCGATCGTTACACACATTAGTTGAGCATGCTTGAAGTCAAATTATAGTATTACATGTACTAAATACACTTTATTTATACAAAACACGGTAATTATTTCCGATAAAATATTATAACAAATATCTTTTTATACGTTTCAGAACACCAAATGATCTTTAAAAATAAATTTACCGAAAATAAAATCGGCGTTTCGATCGTTACGCGATTTGGACATTCCACTTTCTTATTTAAGAAAAGTGCATTTATTGCAAAAAAAATCTTACAAAAACGCATGCAAATACTTTAAAATTTTTTTATAAATGATTTTAAAGATAGATAAAAGAGTTTAAAGAACTTACTTGATGTATTTTTCGTGGAAATGATAACTTTGTGGCGTTCGTTACTTTTGGACATAACAAAATACAGGAAAATTCTTTATAGAAAAGTCCTATCTTCAAAAAAGCAATAAATAAGCCTACCATCTCTTAACGAAATTATCAAAAAATCATCCGTTTCCTTTATACATTCGTTGTTTACCATTAAAACCACCTGGAAGCAAGTTAAAACTCTTTTTCTTGGTGGTACATTGGAGCAGTTAACGTTAAGAATGTCCAAAATTGGCTTCTTTATTATAAAATAATAAAATTTTAAGATATTTATACAAAGCTTTTACAATAAATTATGTCATTTTCTGTCTCTGAATAGAATTAAAGACTCAGTGTAAAAAAAAAAAAAAAAAAAAAAAAAAGTCAATGATAATTAAAGTTATTTTTGAAAGACTTAAAGTTATGACGTGTGTCCAGTGCCCACCTTTTGAGAACCGCCCATTTGTTCTACCAAACTCATCCAATTTTCCATTGTTTGGGAGAAGCCATTTTCCCACTAGAGTAGGATGGTCAAGAATCTGATTGAAAAGTAAATTTTTTCAATTTTCAATAAAATAAATAAGCTGAAAAGTACCTATTATTTCATTGCAGATATGTGTATTAGCAAATCTTTGCATATCTGTAAACTAATTTTAGGATGTATTTAGATGTTATTTGAATTCAATGTAGGGGAGAGGGGGCACATGTGAACAATTTTTACATTTTCGACTATTTCTCAAAATTGTTATGAGCTATGAGCTATTGAACCAAAAATTGATTTATATGAATATTTAGAATTTGTTTGTTCTTTTGGTGAAACTTTTATCTGTTCATAAAAAGATCACTGCGTAGAAAAATCATTTAGAGTAAATCATTGTTGAATGCTCCAATTATATTTAAATATGAAGATTTAGAAATAATTAAAAAGAAGATTATTTGATTCTAGTATCAGTACTTATGTGAAAAAAATATTAATGGGATACTACAGCGATACTTACCGGCACGATTTTCCATTTTAACGTACGAGAAAATGTAAACAATCGATTACTCATTATCTAATAAAATTTTTAAAGATGATATTTTATAAAGTTTACGTCGTATACATAGAGGAGACTGGGGATACTTGATCACTATGGATACTTGATTCCTGATCATAAAATATACTAAAATCAATATGTAGAGTTTTGAAATCTGGCAACAAATTTTAAGATGCATTACTTCAGAAGATCATGGATTCATTATTTTCAGAAGATCATAGATTCATTATTTCAGCATGAAAAGGAAATATTTAATTATTGCAAGTTCAACTTTTTTAAAGGTTTTTAAAGTTTTGTTTTTATTTTCTATTGTTGAAAATTTGATAAATAGAATTGTGTATCATTTTAAAGTATAAACTTTACTATTCTCAATATAACTTCTTTACCAATGTTTATTTACCTCCTAAAATACACATTTATGTTCTAAACACAAAATGGGGATTGGGGAGAGTGGTAATGAACGGGCCATGGAGATGAATACGCCATTAACAAACTATGAAAAGTGTTTGCATAAAATTATTTTAGAGGCCATCAATAGATGAAGCTATTTGTTGTACCAAACTCATCCAATTTTCCATTGTTTGGGAGAAGCCATTTTCCCACTAGAGCAGGGTGGTCAAGAATCCGATTGAAAAGTAAATTTTTTCACTTTTCAGTAAAATAAATAAGCTGACGAGTATCTATTATTTCATTGCAGATATGTGTATTAGCAAGTCTTTGCATATCTGTAAACTAATTTTAGGATGTATTTAGATGTTATTTGAATTTAATGTAGGGGAGAGGGGGCACATGTGAACAATTTTTACATTTTCGACTATGTCTCAAAATTTTTATGAGCTATTGAACCAAAAATTGATTTATATGAATATTTAGAATTTGTTTGTTCTTTTGGTGAAACTTTTGGATGCATTTATCAAGAATTTCTAACTTATATCATCATTCTAAAAATTGTCTAAATTTGTTCTGCCCCCATATGTTCTGTTCACAAGTGCTCCGTCTACCAACTTCAGCCTAACTTATAAAGAAAAGATATTTTTAATTGAAATAAGGAAACAAAACTTTTTGTAGGCTTACCTAATTAATGATATGACTTATAGAATGCAATGCTGAAATTCTTCTTCAAAAAATGTCTTGAATGAATTTTTACTTCAATAACATAGAAGACTTTTTTACTTCACACTTTCCAAAAGTTCTTCCGGCCAGTGCCCGCAGGAAGAGGTAGCTCTCATATTCCTTATTTTAAAAAAGCCAACTTATATTATTCAAACACACGAAGCTCAATTTAGTGGAAACCGAATACAGGAGATTCAATACTAATTTTTATTAATATAATGAATGAGAATTTCGCGAAATTAGTCAGCTTTATCCAAGCTGCTTTTATTTAAAGTAACTTATATTTGGTTGCCAAATTCGGCGATTTCTTAAAGCGCCTGCCTTTTTAAGACAACATGGTGGATGAGGCTAACGAGTGAACTTGGTCGAGACCTTATTAATTGCTGTGCACATGCCACTCACATCAGAATCGGTTGATATATACGAGTGCTGTCGCATGCAAAAAATCAGATTTTTCAAAATGTCACCCACAATAGAAATTGAAACTGCTATATCTGAGCCATTTTTTAAGGTAAAGACAAACAAAAAATGCTCCTGAATCCTTATATCAAGGTCAAATACTTAAGAAAGAAAAAATTTTCAATTTCTAAATTTTTCTACCTCACTTTAAATATATATTTTTTTTCTTAATTTAATGGCAGCCATTTTGAAACAAGATGGCTGATGAATCTGGCCAGCAAACTTGGTCGAGATATTGATGTATCCTATCCACATGCCTTCTTACATGTAAATAGGCGAATACGTGTGTTATCGCGTGACAAATACAAGATCGTTTCAAAATGTTAGCCATGCTAGAAATTCAAAGTGCTATAATTCAACCATTTTTTAAAATATAAACAAAAGAACAAATTTTCAAAAACAAAAACTGCTCCGGAATCTTTGTATCGAGGCCAAACACATAAAAAAAATCTTTCATTTTCCAATTTTTTAATACCTCATTTTAAATTTTAAATTCAATTTTTTTTTAATGGCAACCCTTTTGAAACAAGGTGGCGAATGAAGCTGGCCAACGAACTCGGTCGAGACATTGGTATGTACTATGTACAGACCAAGTTACATCCAAATCGGTTCATAAATACGCCTGTTATCGCGTGACAAAAATCAGGTCGTTTTAAAATGTCAGCCACAACAGAAATTCAAAATGCTATTACTCAGAATTTTTTTTAGATACAGACGAAAAATAAAACTGTTCCGGAATCTTTGTATTAAGGTCAAACACATACGAAAAAAATATTTTTCATTTTCCAAATTTTGGTATTTCATTTTAATTTTTTTATTTTAGGTAGCTTTCTTTACAAAAAGCTACCTATTGCAGCCGTTCGGAGGAAAGCGATTTAAAAAAATTTTGGTATATTTTCATCGATCATGACCCCCAGACCCCGAAATCACCCTCCGTTCAAAATTGATATATATATATATATATATATCTGACCTATGTCATACTGTAACTCTCGTATTTATGAACCGATTTGGATGTAATTCGGTGTGTACATAGTACATACCAATGTCTCGACCGAGTTCGTTGGCCAGCTTCATCCGCCATTTTGTTTCAAAATGGCGGCCATTTAAAATGTTTTAAAAAATTTTAAATTTGAAATGTGGTACCAAAAAATTGAAAATAGAAAAATATTTTTTTCTTATGTATTTGACCCTTATACAAAGACTCCGTAGCAGTTTTTGTTTCGTCTATATCTTAAAAAATGGCTGAGTTATAGCATTTTGAATTTCTAGCGAAGCTGACATTTTGAAACGTCCTGAAATTTGTCACGCGATAAAAGGCATATTTATGAACCGATTTGGATGTAACTTCGTTTATACATAGTACAGACCAATGTCTCGACCGAGTTTGTTGGCCAGCTTCATCCGCCATTTTGTTTAAAAATGGCGGCCATTTAAAATTTTAAGAAAAATTTAAATTGGAAATGTGGTACCAAAAAATTGAAAATTGAAAAAATATTTTTTTCTTATGTGTTTGACCTTGATAAAAAGATTCGGGAGCAGTTTTTGTTTCGTTTATATCTTAAAAAATGGCTGAGTTATAGCATTTTGAATTTCTAGCCTGGCTGACATTTTGAAACGCCCTGATTTTTGCCACGTGATAACAGACGTATTTATGAACCGATTTGGATGTACCTTGGTGTGTACATAGTACATACAAATATCTCGACCGAGTTCGTTGTCCATCTTCATCCGCCATCTTGTTTCACAAGGCGGCCATTTAAAAAATTTAAAAAACTTTAAATTTAAAATGGGATGCCAAAAAATTGGAAGATGAAAAAGATTTTTTTGTATGTGATTGACCTTAATACAAAGATTCCAGAACAGGTTTTGTTTCGTCTATATCTAAAAAAATGGCTGAGTTATAACATTTTGAATTTCTATTGTGACCGACATTTTAAAACGACCTGATTTTTGTCTTTCGATAACAGGAGTATTTATGAACCGATTTGGATATTACTTGGTCTGTACATAGTGCATACCAATGTCTGGACCGAGTTCGTTGGCCAGCTTCAGTCGCCATCTATTTTCAAAACGGTTGCGATTTTTTTTAATGTATTTTAAAATTTAAAATGAGGTATTAAAAAATTGGAAAATGAAAAAGTTTTTTTATGTGTTTGGCCTTGATACTATGATTCGGAGCTGTTTTTGTTTCTGAAAATTTGTTCTTTTGTTTATATCTTAAAAAGTGGTTGAATTATAGAACTTTGAATTTCTATCATGGCTAACACTTTGAAACGATCTTGTATTTGTCACGCGATACCACACGTATTCACCTATTTCGATGGAAGAAGTCATGTGGATAGTATACATCAATATCTCGACCAAGTTCGCTGGCCAGCTTCATCAGCCATCTTGTTTCAAATTGGCGGCCATTAAATTAAAAAAAAATTATATTTAAAGTGAGGTGCAAAAAAAAATAGAAATTGAAAAAGGTTTCTTTCTTAAGTATTTGACCTTGATATAAGGATTCAGGAGCATTTTTTGTTTGCCTTTATCTTAAAAAATGGCTCAGATATAGTAGTTTCAATTCCTAACGTGGGTGACATTTTGAAAAATCTGATTTTTTACCTGCGACAGCACTCGTATGTATCAACCGATTCCGATGTTTGTGAGCATGTGCACAGCAATTACTAAGGTCTCGACCAAGTTCACTGGTTAGCCTCATCCACCATGTTGTCTTAAAATGGCAGGCACTTTAAGAAATCGCCGAATTTGGCAGCCAAATATAAGTTACTTTAATTAAAAGCAGCTTGGATAAAGCTGACTAATTTCGCGAAATTCTCATTCATAATGATTTAGTATTGATAAAAATTAGTATTGAATCTCCAACATTCGGTTTCCACTTAATTGAGCTTCGTGTGTTTGAATAATATAAGTTGGCTTTTTTAAAATAAGGAATATGAAAGCTACCTCTTCCTCCCGGCACTGGCCGGAAGGACTTTAATTTTTTTTAAATGGCGGATGAAGCTGACCAACGAACTCGGTCGAGATATTTGTATGTACTATGTGCACACCAAGGTACATCCAAATCGGTTCATAAATACGCCTGTTATTACGTGACAAATATCAGGACGTTTCAAAATGTCAGCCACGCTAGAAATTCAAAATGCTATAACTCAGCCATTTCTTAAGATATAGACGAAACAAAAACTGCTCCGAAATCTTTGTATAAAGGTTAAATACATAAGAAAAAAATATTTTTCCATTTTCAATTTTTTGGTACCACATTTCAAATTTTAAATTTTTTTTTAAATGTTAAATGGCCGCCATTTTGAAACAAAATGGCGGATGAAGCTGGCCAACGAACTCGGTCGAGACATTGGTATATACTACGTTCACACCGAATTACATCGAAATCGGTTCATAAAACGCCTTTTATCGCGTTGACAAAATTCAGGACGTTTCAATATGTCAGCCTCGCTAGAAATTCAAAATGCTATAACTCAGCCATTTTTTAAGATATAGACGAAACAAAAACTGCTCCGGAATCTTTGTATAAAGGTCAAATACATAAGAAAATAATATTTTTCCATTTTTAATTTTTTGGTACCACATTTCAAAATTTAAATTTTTTTAAAAATTTTAAATGACTGCCATTTTGAAACAAAACGGCGGATGAAGCTGGCCAACGAACTCTGTTGAGACATTGGTATGTACTATGTACACAGCGAATTACATCGAAATCGGTTCATAATTACGTGAGTTATAGTGTGACATATGTCAGATATATATATATATATATATATATATATATATATATCAATTTTGAAGGGAGGGCGGTTTCGGGGTCTGGGGGTGATGATCGATGAAAATATACCAAAATTTTTTGAAATCGCTTTCCCCCGAACGGCTGCAATAGGAAGCTTTTTGTAATGAAAGCTACCTAACATAATAAAATTCACATGCTTCACACATGTGGGGAGCAATATGTTTTTTTGTAGAGTATTGATTAAGTAACCATTATAGTTCGTTTATAGGGACACCCAAAAATATTCCGAAAAAGAATTATGATATATGTGAAAAAATCTTTTATAAGGTATGCTAATGACGTTACACTACTTCAAACATAATGAAACTGTTATACATTACTAATATGCTCGAAATCGGTTCATAATTACGAGAGTTACAGTGTGACATGGGTCAGATATATATGTGTGTGTACATATGTGTCTGTATATATATATATATATATGTATATAACCATTAATTAAACATAACCTACCACCATCAAAAACCGTAATATTATGAATTAAAGCTGTAAGTATAAAAAAAATTTTAAATTTATTATAAGAATTATTATGGAAGAAAAATAAGAAAGTGGACACCGACAAATAATGGAAATGCTTATATATTGAATTACGTTGTCAAGGGCACAGAATTCAATGATATAAGCAAAATGGTTGTTTTCTGTGAGAAAAATAAGCTAAAGCTATAAGTTATTTTCCCCTATGCCCAAACAACCATTAAAATCAAGCGAATTGATAAAAAATGAAAACAGAATAGAAACAAATAATATGAAATGGAAAAATCAATAAAACCTATTTAAATATTTATAGGATATAAAATAGAAATAATAAACACCATACCGATTAATATTTCAATATTTTAGAATAAATCCACGCGCACATGGCACCCAAAATATCGTAAAGATCAAGGTGAATAAAACAGTTAAGTAATCACAGTAATTGATACCATAGGATGCAGTTAATACATTTTGAAATAAATAATAAATAACTTTTAATATAATATAAAATAAAATAAATAGAAAGTTATTACATATTTAAAATGCACTATTAAATTAATTAAAAACTGTTTAACAATATCGTCAAAATTTAGCTAAAAATTCCCCCTGGTGTAGTAAATTATAACTGAAATGTAGCTGGAAAAAGTAAAATTTAGAACTTATCGAAAAAATATAAATTTTGGTGCTGCCATCTAGTATTACTTTTATGATTCAATTGCCACAAGATAAACAGTTGTAAGCATTTGAATGTAACATTTGTTTTATTAACAGCAAAATCAAACAAATCCTTATATATAGATAATTATAAACCGAATATAAACCACACAATGTATTTTTAAAAAAAACTATTGTTAATAAAATTTAAAAAGCATACAAAATATTCTATTAGCTAACTTATTTAAACTACACTAAGAATTTAAATAATTCTAGAACATCGATAATATATAGCATATAGCTATATGGTATAAAACAAAATGAATTCATTAATAAATAATATAAATAATTATTAAAAATATAAAAATCTTTAATAAAAACTATTATATATAAGATAATTATAAAATGAACAGGAAATTAAAAACATATGGGAGTATAAAGAAGGTAAACAGATACTTAAATTCCGATTACCTAAAAAGCACAAATATAGTGTGTGGATTATTTTCATACATCCATAAAAATCCTAAAAGTGTGAATGTGGGACATTCAAAAACATTAAACCGATAATAAATTTTATAACACAAAGTTAAAATAGATAAATATTAAAATATTAATAAGATTAGAGGAATAATAATAAAAATAATTACCCAATTTTAATACATACAGTATAACTTTATTTATATTAAATATACTTATATGTATATTAATCACTATAAAAATGGCATACTATTAGTAATTAATATGATATTGTCCTTATTAAATTAAAATTTATAACAAATGATTGTAAATAAGATTAAAGAATAATTATATATATAAATTTTGAACGGAGGGTGGTTTCGGGGTCTGGGGGTCATGATCGATGAAAATATACCAAAATTTTTTGAAATCGCTTTCCTCCGAACGGCTGCAATAGGTAGCTTTTTGAAATGAAACTACCTAAAACAAACAAATTACAACTACCAGAAATCAAAATGGCCTATTTTTCTGAAAATTCAGCCAAAAGACGGTACCAGTACTACCATCAATTGGTAATTTTTTTTATTTTTCTATTTCAAATTAACTGAGTGAAATATGTACTGTTCTCATGTGCCCCCCCCCCCCCCTCTCCCCTACTAAAAAAAAACCCTGAATATATTCCAGAAGTATAGGTGGGCTGAATGGGTCACTATATCATGGTCATGAATGCGCCACATTTGGATCATGAAAATAAGGTTTTTCTTCCTTTTTTTCTGATCTTCTCTTTAATATGAAACATACTGGCTGTCATGGATTTAGATTAAATTACTGTCTAGTTAGAATAGATTTATAGTGATGTCTAAAATATAATTTTTACATTTTCACCCTAAGAAATATTAGTTATTAATTAGAAACGTAAGTTAAATTATATAAATGATTAAGGTGAACTGTCTAGTTGTTGACTACACCTACCAGTATTTTTCCATTTGATGTAAAACTAGAATAATTGTTTATATTCTGAATATGATGGGTAGAATAAATAATGCCAGAAATTTACACTAAATAGTCAATTAATAGGCAGTTCAACCCTGTTATAACCATGTCGTTTAATATTAATTTTGAAAAATATAAATTTCTTTAAATGATAATGTGTATTATCTATTATTTTTATGCATATTTTATGTTCTTTCTTTCTTATAATCTAATTATTTTGTCTTTTCTGCTACAATAATGTGATTTAATAATATCACTTTTGATGTTTATAAATTTTGATAAGCATTGTGCATTACTTACTATTTCAGTATGCTTTCGATCATACCATATCAAGTGCCATTTATTTTGTCATATTTGGTAAATGAAAGATTAATTCCACATTTTTCCATTGAATTCATTTAGTGGTCACCATCCCCCCCCCATGGGTGGATATGAATGGGCCAAATTTTTAGTTTTTTATTTTCTATTATCATTCATTATAGACATTTTCTAATCCAATTTTTATGACTTTTTTATATAACCAAATAAGTAAAGCAACTGAAGAGCCAATTCTGAGCCAAAAAAAATTTTTTTAGAAAAAATTTCAAAAATTAAAAACCAAAAATTGGCCCATTCATTACTACTCTCCCCTACATAAATTTATTCCTATTTTCTCATTCTACTTTAAATGTTAAGTCATTTCCTGATTTCTTCAATTGGTTTCACTCTTTTCTATGGGTATAGATGGTAGGACTAAACATTTTTGTCAAAAATCTAGTTACAATATAATTTTCCGTTTCACACCAGATGGGGGCAGTGTTTGCGTTCATTCACTATCTGGTAGTTTTGCTGACACTTTCGTCCATGTCCCATGTTTTAATATTCTTAAATCGGATTGCATCCTCACATGTTATAATTTTGTGGGTCAAATTTCTGGAGTTTTGGCTTTTTGTCTATAATTGAGGTAATGTGCTCTAATCATTTTTTAATTTTTAATATCTTGTGTGAGGTATATCTTTCTGTAGACCTCTTGGTTTTTTATCATTTATTTGTTTTTTGATGCACTATTAGAAGCTAAATTTTGTCATTTTAGACTTAATGGCGACAAACTTGGATGAAATAACTTATCTTCACTATGAATTAAACCTGCAAGCTCCTCTGATGATTCTGTGGGTTATTCATAGCTTCTTATTTTACATACTGGTTTCCAATGTTCATATCTTGTTCATCTTTAGAATTTTACCAATTTTTTCATATAATTGTGATTTCATCTTATATATATATATCTCAATTTCTTCATATATTGTGATTTCAAATTTATTTTATATATATTTATATATATATATATATATATATATATATATATATATATATATATATATACACACACACACACACACACACACACACACACACACAATGTATTACTAAAAGAAAAAAAGAAGACGGTTTACTTGATTAAATAAAAAAAAAGTCATCAGTATCTCAATTCTACAAAACTGTCATTAAATTGTAAACGAGGTAAAATATTTACAGACCAGATGATCCGCCTGGCGTTGCCCGGGCCCATGATGAATGACACTTAGATTGCCTAAAATTTGGATGATTTTATATCTTTAACTCCATTTTATCTGAATTTATATTTTCAAACGAAAAAATATTGGAATGAAAGTACATGCTATTTAGTATTTATTTTCTGTGTAATTTGATTTTTGCAGTTTATGCGCACCGAAATGGAGCGTAATCGTAACGAAACTCAGGTTTTTACGGATTTCGCCGACATTTTCACACATTTTATTTTGTAAAAATATATTTCTACCCATCCGAACGCTTCAAAATTTCTGTAGGGGATGTAAATCTGTTCTATTTAGATGCTCTAAAAAGACTGTGTTAAAATGCGGATGTTTATATACTTTTAACGTAGAGAAAATATCGTCTCCATGAGGCGCGAAGTGATCCGAGTTCGCAGTGTATTTGAAGGGATTAAAATTCATACTTTTTAAAAACCGATAATACCATCGGTTTGAAGAAGGTTTCAACTTTAAGAACGTACTTTTAGTTTTCCGGTACCTATAAAATTGCACACAGGAAGGACGAAACCGTGACTACACTCAAGTTTTTATGGATTTCGTCGGAATTTTCACATTTTTTTTAAAATATTTCTACCCATCCAAACGTTTCAAAATTTTTGGTAGGTGATGTAAATCTGGTCTATTGAGATGCTCTAAAAAGAGTGTTGAAATACGGGCGTTTAGTTACTTTTAGCGTAGAAAAAAATATAGTCTCCGTAAAGCGCTAAGTGATCTTCGTTCGTCGGTGTCTATGAAAGGGTCAAAATTCATATTTTTTATAAATTGATTGAGCCATCGATTACGATGGTTTAAGTTTTAAGGATATATTTTTGGTTTGTCGTTACTTCTAAAATCGCGACGACACTCTCAGATTTTCACCGATTTCGTCGAAACTTTCACATTTTATTTTGCAAAAAATCTTTCTACCCATCCGAACCTTTCAAAATTCTGTATATCTGGCCTACTGAGATGCTCTTAAAAAAACTGTGTTAAAATACGGACGTTTATGTATTTTAGCGTAGAAAAAATATCGTATCCATGAGGCGCGAAGTGACCTAAATTCGCCGATGTATTTTAAAGGGTTAAAATTCATATTTTTAAAAATCGATTACACCATCGATTAGAAGAAGGTTTCAGCTTTAAGAATTTTTTTTTGGTTCGTCGGAACCTGTAAAATTGAGCCCTGGAGGGGCGTTGCAATAAGGGAGAAAAACGTTTTACGGTTAAAAGACTTTTTGAATTTTTTTTCAAGGGATTAACTGCGATTTTTTTTAAATTGATTACGGTATTTGAGACATAATAGCAATATCTTTCAGAATATGTCTTCCGTTTTTAACTTTACTAAGTGATTTGGCGGATGTAAGTTAATAAATAATGACCCCCCCCCCCCGGAAATTGCTCCTTTTCGTCCTTCATTTTCTGCCGATGCGTAAATAAGGCTATTACGCACGCGCCAGCGCTTTTCCCCTCTTGCAAAGACCAAGATGAATGATGAGTTTTTAATGAGAGTTCGTTGCGACTACTAATTAATAGAATTTTAAATATTATATAGATTATTAAATATTATTATAATAATTATTAGAATTTTAAAATTCTGAGTCTCAGGCGCATCGGGACTGCATCACTTTGAGCAAGCCTCACAAAGCTTTCAGCTTCGTACGTCCCGTAGATTTCGCTAGTCATCGCAGACACACACACAGACAGAAACAGCGAAACTTTCTTTTATTAGTATAGATAAGTAAATTTCCACATAAGTAAAACTATTTAATACTCGAAAGAAAATTGAGTTTTAATTGACTTTCAACAACTTTTTTGCTCGTCTAAATTTCAGTTTATATGTTTAACAAAATAAACTACAAGTCAAGTAAAATTTGAAATGGCAGTTTGTATATCTATGTATTTTAAAAAATAAATTTTAAAAATAAACATTCATAATATAGTAAACTCGTTCGAAGGTGGACTTCAATGTGTAAGAAATACATCTAACAAGAACAGATTTTAAACTCCCCAAAGTCGATTTTAAATATTGTAAACTCTAAAGCGGACGACGAGTCTACGACGAAATATTTTCTCAATTCCGATAGATTCCGCTTTAGATAGAGTTTACTTTTATATGTTCTAAAGATAAAAAAGAAGTACTTAATTTTCCTACTGCAAAATAAGTTCAAAAGCAAGATGAAAACACTTTTTATTTTTGTTACAATTGATTCAAAGTAATTCTCTAGACCTTAAATTATTTTTATTAGTGGTAGAGAAAAATCAATCCTAAATAAACTGACTTTGTCACAGTGATCAAATTTTAGACATTTTTCTTTTCCTCCTGTGCCTAACACTATCTTACTGCACAACTAAACATTTTGAAATGACAACTTACTTACCTATGCAATTGAAAACCATTCCCTCCCATCCTCCCCCTCAAGAGAAAGAAAAGTTCTCTCATATTTTTTTATTCTAACAATAGAAAGTATAAAATGAGGAACTAAGTTTTTTCTACTGCGAAAAGTTTCCTCCACAAAATAGAAAATGGGATGAAAATAGCTCTCATTATGTCACAATTGATGCAAAGTAATTCTCGTCGTTCAATCAGTCTTTTCCGAATGGAATGCTTGAGAGAAAATCGATACTAAAAAGCTGACAAAGGTGTGAAAAATAAAGAAGTCTGATCGATTATGTAACAGAACATCATAATAAAAGATAAGGGGATGCGTAGCAAAATGAATGGAGCAAATTAAGTCAGAATACTTAAGCAAATTTGGACGATGACTAGCCTGAATGCCACTAACGATTAGTTGACAAATTCGTGCTTAAACTGGGATTAATTAAATTTTTGCTGAAGCAGAGTGTCATTTAATAAAACAACGACAAAGTCATTTTAAAAATATATTTCATAAAATATAAAATTCTGTAAGGTAAAAAAAAAAGTCATTAGGTACTACTGTGATCAAAAAGTACCCAAAATGGTGGCAAAAAACAAAAGTTATCAATTTATTGAATCTCCTTCAAAGTGACACTTCTACCAAAGAATTTTCTAAACATGAAAACATGCTTTTAAAGTCGTTTTTGTGAAACTCTTTCAGAGTTCGTTGGGAATTTTCTTTTATCGAATTTAATGGACTCAAAACGGTGACACGAAGAGGCAATTTCAACCGTGAAAATAAGAAAAAGTCACACGGTGCCATATCAGGTGAATACGGTGCTTGTGGAGCCATATTTATGGAATATTTTGTTAAAAACTCACGAACAGTAATTGCACTGCGAGAAGGCGCACTATCGTGGTGCAAAACCCACGAGTTTTCTCGCCAAATTTCAGGCCGTTTTCGACGAATTGCTTTATGCAAATGACGCAAAACTCTCAAATAATATTTTTTATTGACTGTCGGGCCAGTTGGTAGGAATTCCTAATGCACAAAACCATGAAAATCAAAGAAAACAGTCAATATTACCTTGATTTTGGAGCGATTTTGATGGGGTCTTTTCGGTCGTAGTATTTTCAATCTTCCTCCAGCTTTCAAGCGCCACTCCCTTGATTGTTGGGCTATTTCTGTATCAAAAAGCCTATATCCAAGTTTCATCACTCATACGTTTTCGAAAGGAATCGCCTTCAGAAAACATCTCTCGGGCCACTTGAGCACTTTTCTTTTGAACAAATTCAAAGTTCTTGGAATAACCGGAAAAGCGACGCGACGCAACCCTAAATTATCTTTTGATATTGCTTGACAGGAACCAAATGATATAGAAACTTGTTCAATGATGTGTCTTTTTGTCAAACGACGATACCAAGCACCAATTCTCAGACCTTAACGATACCTTGATCATTAATCGAAGTGGCTGGTTTACCAGATCGCGGATCACATACGGCGGATTCTCTATTCTCTTTAAACATTTTATACCAATCAAATACTGTTGTTTTTAATAAACAATCGTCTTTCTAAGCTTTTCGAAACACTTCAAATGATTTATTAGCAGAAATTTCATTGCGAAAAGGAAATTTAATGTATCTTTTATAATGCATTGGCGTCCCGCTCTGCGCATCTCGTACCAAGATATGACGAGGCATTCTGAAATATTCTTATACTTATCAGTGCCCTTAGTGTGCTAAAATTTTAAGCTGTAACTCGATGGCGTGATAGTACCTTCAAAATGGGGAATTGGCGCCCCGTTCATCTCGCTTTCTACCAAATTATGCCGAATCGGTCTTTCTTTCACGTACTATTAATAATATTTTCTTAAACCATCAGGTGATCTTGAATGTCGATGGAGAAGTAATATACATGGCAATGTAATGTAAAATAATATATTTATTGGGTTTGAATTGTACATTATGACGTCTTTTTTCGTTATAAATTTTAGTCTGCCGGGGGGTTTCTATCAGGATATAAGCAGGCAGACCAACATTTTCATAAAGTACTTTATTTTATCTTTAATTAGGCATCAATTTCATCTCGTAACTCGATGACGTGATAGTGACGCCAAAATGACGAGTTGGCGCCGGCTGCTGCTCTTATCGTGCCAAGAAATGTCCAGGCAGACCAATCATATTCCTTCATTACACCTAATAATCTTGTCCTACATAATGATTTCATCTCGTAACTCGATGACGTACTCATTTGCGTAGCCGCCGCCTGCTCTAAAAGCCGACTATGCCATTTGTTTATAAAAGAATGTCGCGAGTATAGAGTACGGCGTAATAAGAACATTAACAACAGAAAATGGCTATTATAAATTTGTACTCAAATAAGTTAGTTCAAATGTGCGAAAAGAATATCTGTACTCAGCAACATTACTTCAATTAACGACAACATATCGGGCATCCTCACAATCTTTTGACTTTTTGGGGAAAAAATCTGACAAAAATAAACTTGCTAAAATAACATTTTAATCTGATAGACGAATGCCTTAATGATTCAATGTAAAGAAAAAAAATGGTCAGCAGCGAAAATTTTTTTTATTTAACTGAGGTTTAAGTTAAACTTTCGAGTTTAATTTTCCTTACCATTTTACCCTTATAACTTTTTATTTTCTTCTAAATTTTTACTTATAATGAATTTGCATAGTACCTACAGGACATTCAAATAAGAAATAATAACAATGTAGTACTTTTAATACAGAATTTTTGTATAACATTGTCTTAAAGGGTTGTTAAAGGGGCGGTAAGGTAAAAATGTGGATGGTATTGGAAAAAAGGGACAAAATGGTAAAAAAAAGGACGGTAAGGATGGAATGGTAAGGAAAATTACCACCTATTTTTAGGAAAATCATGTTAAGACTAAGTGATAGCCACAATGTTCATTTATTTTTAGAAACAGTTAACATTGGATTAACCCTTAAATGCCTGACTTTTCAAAAATCATTGTAATAATATTTTTAGGCCTTCATTTTTTAAATAAATCATGGGAAAAATACTTAAAAAAATCATATTTTGTTTTAAGTAAAGTTTACGGCTAAAAAACAGTGTTACTAATCGGCAATACTGGTGTTTAATTGAAAAAATAATTTCCCTTGATAAAATTCTATAATATTAAACACACAAGAATTTTAGGAACTATAATAAGAAATAAATTTTACTTGCTCACTACAGGTCAAAATAGGGTATTTCGCAAGCTTCCAAACAAAACAAAAAGAACGAGTAGCAACAATTGCAAAAAATAAATCTATATTTATTCTTAAACAGCTCAAGTGTTTCCATCTACATGTTGAAAATCTATTTAATAATATTTTTATAATGTATTTTATTGGCAACATTAGGCATTATAGCTTCAATATTATTCTAATAGTATTTTAGAGCCTAAATTGGGTATGTTGCCGAAAAGCAACACCAGGCATTTAAGGGTTAATTTTTTTTTTTAATTTACCTCGAAAATTGCAGGAATAAACCTTGGGGACGGTGAGACTACCAATGAAGCCACGATGCTTGAAATTGATATTTAAATGCTGATTTAAATTCTACACTAAATTTCCTGTCAAAGAATTTTAGACATTATTTCTCTAGCATACTTCTGCATGAGAAAAAACTTGAATAAAATTCTGTGGCTGCATCTGAAATAATTTTCTGTATAATTTTAGAAGAGGGATGGTAAGGAATCTAAAACCCAGGGACAGAGTTTAAAAAATAATAACAACCCTAAAAATGTGTGCAGGTTAATTTTTAGTTAGATATTTATATAAAACAATAGTTCCAGTTACAGATAGAAATTACATCGAATTATTTTTATTGAAACAATTTTATCCAGACAGATCCAAACTTAAAAATCAGCATCAGGGACACGGGACGGTATAGGTGTTTTTCAGGTGTTTGGACCCCCAACATCGTCCAAAACTTATTTATCTCGTTAATATTGCTGTGCAATCATGCAATGGGATGTTCCCCAGTATATGAAATAAAAAAAAACACAAAAAAGTGTGTTAAAATAAAAAATTATTATTCAGGGTAGAGGTCTGCACGGGCCGACATTTCCAGGCCCGGGCCGACTCAGAAAAAAAAGATCGGCCCGGCCCGGCCCGGCCCGGCCCGTACAAAAAAAAATATTGGCCCGGCCCGGTAAAAAAGTTCGACCCGAGCCCGGCCCGTAGAAAAAAATTTATTGGCCCGGCCCGGTTAAAATTAAAAGTTCGGCCCGAGCCCGGCCCGAAAAAAAGTTAAAATCTCGGCCCGAGTGAATTTCTACAAAACATTGATTTTTATGTCGATTTGGTTAAAAGTTTTTCTCGTACGAGGAGATCAAGCCAAAAATATTTATCTTAACTTTTCTTTTCATGTTTATAATCTTCATTTTTATAGAAGTGCCGCAGGGTGCGATATTTATTTTTTTTTAATGAATCACTATTTCTTGCACGTAAATGTTTCCGTTATCATTAATATTGTTAATCCATATTCCATGTATTGAAATGTTAAAAATCTGAAAAATGCTATACAGTAAAATCTAAGTTCCCTTCTTAGCAAGTGTAAATGTATTATATATTATTTTCTTGCGTAGTATATTAATTTTGTTTGTTATTAGTTTTTATAATTTTCTTACGTAGTATTAAGTAGTATATTAATTTTGCATGGATCAACACGTTTTTCAGTTTAAAACAAGATTCCGTCATAGACAGGTTCTTTTTCACACGTTTTACTATATTTTAATTTAACTGTATTTTAATAAGTGTAGAAATCTACTATTCTTTAAAAAGAATGAATTTGAATGTTTAATTGTAGAATAATGGCGATTTAAAAATGTATGCATTTTTTAACAAAAAATTTGGACAACAAACAAAAGATTAGGAATGAAACTAATACCCGGGTATCTGCAGAAAAAATAAGTTAGGCCCGGCCCGGCCCGGCCCGGCCCGAGACTTCAGAAAAAAGTGAGCCCCGGGCCCGGCCCGAGTGCCTTGAATGAAAATAGGCCCGAGCCCGGCCCGTGCAGATCTCTAATTCAGGGACATGAAAGTCAAAAGATTGTGAGAATGCCCCATATAGCCATAGAGTATATTAAAAATGTGGGCCATCATTGCTGCGATCATGAAAAATCAGCACCAGTACTGGCCCACCCCAATAGCTGGCTTATAATGCTTATTTCGATAATACCAAGTTCCTTATACTTTTTAGAAGTCATTAAAATTCACCTTTCTTCGTTTGTCTTTCCTGAAATTCTCGCAAAACACACGAAACCCAACTTGGATTAATTATTATTATTATTATTATTATCAAATCACTTCTGAAGCAGGAATAAGACAAGCTTCGATGGAATGAGCTCTCGGTCACGTGACGTGCAATGATTTGTCGAAACAAAAGCATAACCTAACAGTCGAAGGGCCATTATATCACTCACTTAATTTTCGTTAATTTGAATGTTGTGTGTTTTACCTCTAGAGCCGTCGAAATATTAATTGGGCCATCACTGGGGTTTGGGCCATCATAGCCTGGTTTTATCCTAGTAAACGTAATAACAATGGAGAATTTTAAATTTCTAAAACATCAGATTTTCTCCAATAAAAGTCTTTTGCTCGAAGCAAAAGCTTTATTATTATTTTTTTTTTAATTTTAGAAATATATAGTGCAAATTTAAGTAATTGCGAATATTGTTTGATTTGTGTTAAAGTTGTTTACACCGCCGAAGCACAAATAGGACTACGCGTAAAAATACGAGATGTACTATAGATTTATAATAATTAAAGTTGAAATAAAATCTAGGTTAATTTTATGTTAAGCGAGAAACTTATTACTAGTTAGAGAGAATTTTATTATTTCCAAATGGAAATAATAAAAGACCAGGAAATTAATGAAATAGTACTAAAGAAAGAAATAAGCTGAAAAGCTAAAGAAAAATAATGATGCTGCTGATTCCGTTAAGCTGACGTAATAGGGCAGGTAGGTGTAAAGATACGCACTGGATGATTTAACCGTCCGTCGGTCGCAATTCTAGGACTCCCGAGTTGGGGCGCAATGAGCCTGACAGATGCCTGTTAGAAAATTGTCATTAGCAATTAATTGACAATTTTAAACACACTTAAAGTAATAAGTGACCTTCATTAAGATGCACAATAAGAGAATATTTCAAATTTGAATGAAAAAAATTCGTTTATTACACTCAAAGTAAGTAACCCTGCGCGCTCTGGAGGCGGAGAGGAGAACGGAAATAATTGTGCTTTGCCTGTCAGGCCTATTGCGACTGAAGGAAGGTTAATATAAGCATCATTTCTACAATCATGATTGCTAGGTGTCAGTTCGGTTTCAAGCGTAATACGTGTGTGTTCAAGCCTTGCGAAGAAAGTCCCAATCCACCATGGAATTTCCCGGATGGGTCCCAATCCCCATTCCAAGAAAATGAGGTAAGTTTCAATTTTTGAATATTGATGTAATATGTTTAAAAATTCACGTTATTGTTTAGCTGACAATATCTCAAATTCTTACAAATCCCAAAAATTTAGTGGAGAACGGGACCTTTTTATTTTCTAAGCAAAATACTGCAGAATGGGGTGAAAACACGCATCCGTCTTGGGGCAAAGATACGCACAAGTTTAAGATGCAGGACTTTACCCCTTCGTTTTAGCTAGATCTAAATCAAAACTTTCCACAATTACGTTATGGAAAGCTTTATATTTTTTTTTCTCAATTAGTATTGTCTGAAGTATAGGTAATAGCCACTTAACTAGGATAACTAGAAAAGAGGAAAGATAGTTAAGTAGATTAAGTTTTTTAAAATATAGAACGTAGTTATGTACCTACTTTTAAAAATCAATATTTTTGATTCATAAAATGCTTTTGTTTTAAGCCTTAACCCTTAAGGGGCCGCTGCACTGAAACTCCCCGATTGCAAAATGACATGTTAGCCTATGGGAAAGTTTTGAAGCTCGATTACTCATTATCTAATATAATTATTAAACTACCGTTTTCACCATCAGAAAATAGATGTCAGATGCCGATGATGTGTGTTTTTAAAAATTGTCTACGTAAATTTTAAGTATTTTAAAAAAGATTATAAAATTTAATCAAATGGAAATTTCAAAATTTATAGGGATTTTTTATGTACTTAAAATTTACGGAGATAATTTTTAAAAACGCACATAATCGGCATCTGATGTCTACTTTCGGATGGTGAAAACGGTATTTTAATAATTAGGTAAGGAGTAATTGCGCTTCAAAATTTCCCATAAGGTAACATGGGATTTCGCTATCGGGGAGTTTCAGTGCAGCAGAGCCTCAACTCCAGTCAGCGCTCTCACAGACCACTGCTATATTCAGTTTTCACAGTTTAACTTGTAATTTTCAGTTTAAGATATTATTGATATTAGTGAAATTTTGATTAGTTTGGAAACTTAGTAGTATCGCTAGATACTTCATTCACATAAATTACAGAAACAGTATCTTATGAGTCAGTCGATCCTATTATTCATTCTACGATCGTTTTAATGGAAATGGGGCAAAACCCCGCAGTGGTGGGGCAAAGATACTCAGCAAAAATGCGCATTTCGTATCTTTGTCCCACCACTGCGGGGCAAACCAATGGGGCAAAGATACGCAGAGCAATGTTTTTTTAAAAATTGAAATTTCTCATGAAATTATAATTTGACAGAATGTCGGTTGATGGTGGTACTTGCCTAAGGTTCTAATATAACATTCTAATCAGTTGTCACATAAGTTTAGACCAATGTGTTAGTTAAAAATAAAAAATTATGGAAAGTGCGCATCCTTATCCACACCTACCTTACATCGGCTTTCTAATTCAGGCAGAAGCGCCCTGGGTGAGAATCTATTCAGAGACCTGACGAATGATCCCTACCAAAGAAACTTAAGAGGCTACACTAGTCATACAATGACATTTGAAAGCTGAAATCAGGCAACAGGGGTTTTTTTTTTTTTTTTTTTTTTTTTTTTTTTTTTTTTTTTTTTTTTTTTTAAATATTGGAATGCAAGCGAGAAATTTGGTATTCTTTTTACATAGAATATCTCAGGTCGATGCTTAACTTTGTGCTTTTTCGATTTCGTTCTGACTACACTTCCATGTTTTTATAATAAAGTTCATTGATTGGTTCCAAAATTAAAATTATCCTCAGAATTAAACTACAACCATAATTGGTAAAGTACAAAAGGTTCAGCATTAAACATCGACCTCAGATGCACTAATGAAAATAATAAAAAAAATATTTAAATGAAAACGAGAAAAACACTTCTATTGGTTTAACATTAGCTCGCAAAATCCGACGCGCGAGTGAGTAGGCTCTTATCCGATTATATACGGTTTACACTTTGCCACCAATAAATTCTATTAAAAATCGTCCCTTTGTTTAATCGTAGACATTTTTTTAGAAATTCTTAGATAAAATAATTTGAAAATTCATTTTCGACATTTAGTGGTGACAAATGTAAAAACCGTACGCACTCTGGGTATGTCATACCTTACGTGTGTATTCCCGAATCAACTATTAATCAAACATTATGCATATTTTCTGCAATTTAGTTTTTAGTACTGTGGATAGTCACTGAGAGACCAGCTTCGTGTCTTTTTTCAAACAGCTTCTGTATATATCTATACGACTGTACAGTCGTGGAAAAAAAAAAGTAAACACCCCCTACTAGCTCCTCAACAAATCATCATAGAAGAAAGTTACTGGTACCGAACGATTGGAAATAAAGTCTACTTTTAAATGACGTATATAAAATTTTTTTAGGATTCGTTTTAATATGTAGATGACCCCCTAACTTCATTTTTTTCAATAGCAATACCCAGTTTTAACGAGATATTTCAAATCTTCGGTTCAAACTATGCCTAGACACCAAATTTCAAGTCATTTGAATGATAAGTTTTTGAATTATAAACATTCAAAATTTAGTGCTTCTAATGTTAAATTATATTTTCATATTTTTATTTATATCTCCCGAAATTATGCTCCTAATGTGCTAATTTTTTTTTTTGTGGTAATAATACTAATATACCCAAACATAAATAAGCTGAATTTGTAATTTTTATAATTTTATGATATGAATTATGAAATTAATATTCGAAAGAATTATGAATTGCAACCTACAATTTTTTTGATGGATTTAGATTTATTAAGTCCTGCTTTATGGAAATTCAAAAATTTCACATTTTTCTTCCAAGTAGTTTTCAAATTATGCTTAAAAAACGGCAAAATGATGGTTTAAGGGGCCGTCTATGATGGAAGCGAGTAGACATTTTGAAATTTATTCTGCCGTACTGTAATCTAACACGCTTCATTGACTCCTTGAGTGGCGCTTAAGGTGCCTTGATCAAGGAAGCGGCTCTCTCGGTTAACAATCCAGTACGGAACTTCAATTTGGATACAGCCCTTAAAATACGCTCGTTTTAAAATAATTAATTTCTCGGAAACTTATGGTACGAATTGCATAAAAATTCATTTTTAGGCTAATTGAAGGGTGTAGAGTTCATTTATGCTGTCAGAATTGGGTACTGCTATTTTAAAAAACAAAGTTATAGTTCGTTTTTATATGTAGGTGGCCCCCTAATCAAATTTTATATACATCATTTAAAAGTAGGCTTTATTTCCAATCGTTCGGTACCAGTAACTTTCTTCTACAATAATTTGTTGAGGAGTTAGTAGGGGGTGTTTACTTTTTTTTCCACGACTGTACATACATACATACAGAACGGGCGGACACATTAGCTCTCAGACTTTGATAGCCTGTGAGCTAAAAACCACTGTTGCAAGAATGGTAGTTCGGAATATTTTTGTACAAATCGGCTTACGGATTAGATACTTAAACCATTCTATAGTAAAAATCACCAAAGGACTGACAGAGTATGAGTAATAAACATTGCGGCGATGTTATCAAGCATTAGTAGCGCAGAGAATAACGTCTTCAGTCAGGGGCGAAACTAGCCTTTCTTGCGCCCGGTGCAAACATGAATTTCGGCGCCCCCCCCCCCTTTCTTCCTCAAAGTATATTTACAAAGAGAATTTTACTGTTTTCTAATGGCCGACTTATTTTAAAATATGTAATACTGAACTTCGTAAATTGAATGTGGCGTTTGTGCAATTATAGTTCGTTCACATAAAAGAATTCGCATGTATTACCAGCTATTTAGAGTGTTTGCTTATACAGTAGAGTTCCGATTATCCGAGTCCCGCTTAACCGAGTTTCCGCTTTAACCGAGATATTTTTTTTCCCCATTCTGACCAGAAAATCAGAGTTCAAACTTTTTACGACTGCTCTTTCATCTTCACCTAACACTTCATTTATAATGGCTGTTCCATAATAATGAAAGCCATCAGGCCATCAGAAAAAAATTATCCTTTCCAAAGGTATAATCCTTCATTTGGCGCCCCTTCGTTCTGGCGCCCGGGGCACATGCCCCCCCCCCCTAGTTTCGGCCATGTCTTCAGTTTCAAAACGGTAGGTCCAGCATTCGAATCCAACCTATTCCATTGTGTCTATTTTTTATATTTTCTTTTTAACTTCCTGGACACTTGTTCAAAAAGTCGGAGTCATTCCATTTTTTTTTTTTTTCATTTGGGAAGAGACTGAATGTTCGTGTATTTCTAACGAATTTCACAAGCACTTTTTGTGAATTTTAAAACAATAGTTGGATTTTCCTTCGTAAACAAATACAAAATTCGCACATAATTTTCTATCATTACTTGGATATCTCGAAATAAAATCTTTTGCGGATCAAATAGTATTGGTTAAATTTTAATTTATTTTCTTCCCATCCTTCATAGAGCTACGAAATCAGGGTAGGATTGCACTCTTTCTTGATTAATTCGGTTAATTAATCCTGTGATATTACCGACTAATCTAAACGTACGTTGAATGAGAAAAACTGCAATAAATCCACAACCAGCTTACTCAAAAACCAAATATAGACAATGTAATGTAATTATGTAATATGATATTGTTTTTGCTATATTATTGTTAGAAAGAACGTATTACACCTTGATTTGAAACCTTAAGAAAAGTTTATCTAATTTCCATGAATTTCTTATTAACAAGCATGTGAGCTAATTCAATACGTAACAATTGCAAACATTCAAAAGTCAATTTCATTCTCAGTTTCCTACAATTCTTTAGGTTATTAATGTTAGCTTACTTAAAATAAGTTTTTTTTTTTTTTTTTTTTTTTTTTTTTTTTTTTTTTTTTTTTACGTATTTTGATTTAAAACGTATTGAAATGCAATTTGATCACTTTAAACTTTAAGTACACACATTTAACTCATTTAAGCGAGAACTTATTGCGCAGTTTTTTTTCTTTTCTTTTTTTTTTTTTCTGGAATACAACTTTCGCGTAACACAAATGCCATTTTCTAATACTAGGTGCACTTGCATATTTCCACTGATGTCTCGCTCCTATATTTATCAAACTTGTCTGAGGAATTCTAATTTTTGAAAAGCTTCTTAGAATTCTTTAATGTTATTGCCTTTTTTCCCGGCATTTTTTGCAAATTCATTTTCAAAAATACGACAAATCTTGCTAAGAAAACACCATTATACATATTTCGCACCAATCGAAGTTTTGCCTGCACTAATCGAGGGAGTATCTAAAAAAGTTTACCTCACTAAGTGAAATAGTATAGTAAGCGAGATATACCTGTTATATAAAAAAAATGTCATCTAATTTCTATGGGTTATTTATACATACATTTTTTAATTATTACAATTGAAAGGAAAGGTCGATATTAAATAAGATAATCGATTTTAATAAAATGACTAAAGACTACATTATTACTTAAACATGAAATAATATTCTTACTTTGTGTTCAACGAATAACGTTGTAAAATATCAGCTGGCCGCGAAAGCATTCAAAAGTCTATTTGTGTACATAAAAAAATTTAGTTAATTTAGTTCTTTTGAAATTTAGTTTTTCTCTTTTTAAATAAAAATTTTTTCTCTGTTATTTCACGTAAATGACAATAATATTTGCTATAGATTTGAACAGTTCAGGAAATATTTAACTTTAGAGGCATCTTAAATCTGGCAGGCAATTTTAGAGGCAATTTTAAATCTGATTTTTAATATAACGTTAAGATAAATTTAAAGATAGCTAAAGTTCATTAAAGTGAATAGGGATCCACAAGTTTAAATTAATTATTTGTTGATAAATTATGAAAAATAATTTATTTCATTCAAATGTGTTTTAACATCACTACCGTTTTTTTTTGTTTATATATATATATATATATATATATATATATATATATATTCGAATTTATTTAAATTTTGCAAGCTATTATATCTTTCACGATTTTTTTCATTACTCCGATTAAAAAGTGAAAGAACATATTTTTATTTTTATTAATTATATTTAAGAGTCTTTATATGTATCAGTATTAATAGAATTATATACACATATATATATATAGGAAACCTTTAGGAATACAAATCATAAACAAACGTTTCCGACGCCATTTTATCCGGTGTGACGTCACAATAATATTGCTCATGTTTTATTTATTTTTTAAGAAAGGGGAATAAATACGGGTATAAGTTCACATAATACAGAATTCAGGGTGGTAGAAAATTTTTCAATTCTATGATAAATTTAATTTAAATAGAGAATCAGTATGTCTTTGAACTGATCCTAAACATACACAAAATTTCAACTTTATTTTTATGTTGGAGATTT
Organism: Maratus speciosus; assembly: GCA_963932465.1. Taxonomy (NCBI): domain Eukaryota; kingdom Metazoa; phylum Arthropoda; class Arachnida; order Araneae; family Salticidae; genus Maratus; species Maratus speciosus. Next base: position 149,641,521 of record OZ010787.1, read on the forward strand.
TTAAAAAGCTTAAAATTTTATTTTTATACTAGTGTTGGATGTAAAAATTTCCGTGTATCTACTGATTTTCGACCGTGGCAAAGGGAACTGAAGAGACAACAGTGAGTCTGTCAGAGGAAATCCGATGTGAAAATATTACTGATATTTGATGCTACGTTACCATGGTAACGCTAGGAGTCGCCATAAAATCTAAGCAATATAAGGAAACTCTACTCAAGGGGAAAAGGCTTTCAATTCCTGAATGATAACATACATGATAAACTTTACATGAAATACATTTTGAAACTAAGAAAGTGATCATGTGTAAACCTTTGAAATTTACGTTAATTATCTAAAGGCGGTAAATATTTAAAGTAAAAATGGAAACTTTCATTTTATTTATTTGTGACATGCAGATTCCGGCGATGTTTGCAGATAAATCTATTAAAAATTTTATTATCTAAATTTAACATAGATACTAAAGACGGAAGCCCTTTAATATATATTTTTTTCCTTGCTAAGTTTTACACTATATTTACTGCAATTAATATCAGGTGAAATTTCCAAATCGCTCAATAAAAATTCTAGAAAAATAAATATTGCTCAAGCAAAATTTACAGGCATCTAAAGCAACTATAGTATAATTAACAAATTTATGAGCTTTTCCTTTTTTAAAAACTTTTTCAGTAATTTCACCACGAAATATACTAGTAAATGTTATAAAAATACTAATTTCTCAGGGTCCCTTAAATTTTTATTGCAATAAGTCCCCCCCCCCCTTCTCAATAAATTCTTGAAAAATGTATCTTTTTTTAATATATATATATATAATTAATTGAAAATACATGTATAATTTAATGTGAAGCGAAACGAATGTACGCAATCAATTAATTAAAAATACCATGTAATTTTGTAAAAAATAAAGTACAAAATTTACATTTTTTCAGTGATATTTACGATGTACATTCAAAGTAAGTTTATATATCTCGTAGAAACAACATTCTTGAAAGTGTTAACTATGTACATTTATACGTTTCATTTTTTAAAAATGATCTTTAAATGTCCTTATACATGTAATTAAAAAAAGAGAAACTCCAAAAATTAATCCAAGTTATTATCAATAGTTAATATCAAATAAAAGCAATGCATATGGGATAGCCAAGAAATATTAGAGCAAACACTATGAAAAATGAAGTCTGAATAAAGCATTTGTAGTTTAATTTGTTACCATTATTTTTTTTTTTAAGGAATAGTTTAAATTTGCGCGCTTGAGTAATCTCGTTGATTTTATATTAAATTTATGGGTCATTTTCTATTATATAATTCAGGTAAATAATCAGAATCATGTTATTCAAAAGTACATGAGGGGTTTGATCTATTGAGATAGATGCAAACTGGGAATAACATTATAAAACAATGTAAATCTCTGATAAAACTTTGCGAAACAAATCTACTGACATCACAACATATATTTAACCTGCAAATACGATAATTTCAAACCCAAATCTCAGATTGATTGTTTATCAATATAGGGCACGGAGAAAATACTCGGTTTAACAGTGAAAGGGGAAAATACTGGATTCGTTTGTATTAAAAGTTTCAAATGAAAGAAATATAAAAGTTACTTACGAGTCTCCACTTCGTTTTGTGAAAGCGGATGAAGGATAAGTTTCGTATTTTCCAATGTGAATCCATTTTTTGCCTTGTGATGTTTGTTGACGAATACATAGGTGCCATGAGGTGCTGAATAGAGCCTGCAAAGATGAATTAACCTCTATTTCACCAGATGAACCATCAATACTGGTCACTGGTATATCTTGTACTATAAAATAACTTTCGTTGCAAGGAGTTCCTTTGACACCTTCTTCAGTAGTAAAGGCTAAAAAATTATTAGAACTAAAATCTACTCCTTCTAAGTGCAGTGTAGTAGTCCTAAAGTGATTAGAAGTGTTGTTATGATGTCTGTCAGTAACTTCACGGCTGTTTTTATTTGATTTTGGATCTGCTGTGTGTCTACAGCGAACGAAACACGCGCTACCTATAGTAAATAAAATAAAAATACATATTCTTCTCTGCATGCACCAGCCGATCCGCGCCATGTTACTTTAAGAGCCATTCCTCGGGATACAGCTGGTGAAGCATAAACACGACGACAGCGTGCTCTAACGGCGAACGCTTCAGTAGAGTTTCATTGGCCCGCATTCCTGACGTCACGTGCAGGGAATCCATAGTCATGCGGGGATTCTATAACACGGAAGTCGCCAATCCCGCCAAACTTTCTTATTTCACTAGTACCGGAAGTGCGACATATAAAAATACGTACATTAATCTTTCGTTCTTCTTTGCTATGTTAAATAACAGATTATTAAACACTATATTCTTTGTAACCTTTAAAGAAACACGAATTATGTTGATGAAAGGTTAAAATATATTTTGCTATTCTTGTTTTCAGAAATATCTGCGCATAAAATAAACTAACGAAGAGTATTAGTAGTGGGATTGAGTTATTTATTGTATTACACAATGGCACAGCAAAAGGCGGGGGGGGGGGGGGGGGGATTTAGGGGTTAAGAAAGATTAGACTATAATTGTTTCAAGGCTTTATAAAAAGGAGCCTTTCAGTGAAAAATGAAAAACGACAACAAGAAAAAAAGCAGAAGCATACATACTTTGCTGTTGCTGTTTCTCAACAGTTTTTTTCTTTTCATTTTGTTTTTTAAAAAAGGGTCTCCTTTATGAAACCTTGAAAAAGCTTCATGCTTATTATCTAGCTACCAACAAGATTTATTTTGGTTATTAAATACGACATATTTAGTAACCCCCCCCCCCCCAAAAAAAAAAAAAAGAAGGAAAGAAAATAATAAACGAAAGAAAAAAAATTAGACGCATATAAAACACCGAAATTGTTCGTTAATAATAATTCAAAACCCTTTTAAAAAGGGTGTCTCATTTATGAAACCTTGAACCAGCTTTAACCACTTCACCGGCGACAGGTATGGGAAAACAGTGCTTTTACCCCCGACTTATCTCGGGGCAGACGGTGAAGTGGTTTAAGCTTATTATCTAGCTACCAGCAAGATTTATTTTGTTTATTAAATACCACATATTTATCCCCCCACCCAAGAAAAAAAAACAAAGAAAGAAAGGCAAAATAATAAAAGAAAGAAAAATATAAGAAAACGAAAAAATTAGACGCGTATAAAACACCATAATTGGTCGTTAACACATTCACAACGGGAAACGAAAATTCTTGTTTTCATTCAAGAAACATCACTGACTAAAGGCGTGGTTTCTACCTTACAGATAATGCACTTATATCATGTTGTCCTTTTTTTTTTTTTTTACATTGTAAGACATTTTATATTAAAGCCATGCATTGAAAGATATTTACCGATGCATAAACTTGGGAAACCTATCTAGAACACCAATTTACAAAGGACTTTCAGAACTAGGAGGAGCTTCTACTGTTTTAAAATTCAGATTTTATAAAAATTGACCGTCGGCAATGTGTTTAATAATAATTCAAAACCCCTCCCAGATCAAAATCCTGGCTATGTCACTTTATTATAATATCCCGGAGAAACGAGAAATTCCTTTTTATAATATCTACAGATACAAAGTCTAATATTTATAGAAAAGGGGTAGAGGTGGTAGGTTTTAATTACGAGTAGATCATTTTATTTATGAAAATTGAATTTTGCGCCGTAACTCTATGTTTCAGTATTGAAAGTGTTTTTATGAAAATATTGTTTATGACAAATAATAATTTAGGATTTTTTTTAGCATATTTTACTAAAAAATTAAAATCTACAGCCTACAGAAATAGAAACTCCCAAGTATATCAATAAAAGTAGGGGGAAAAAATAGAAATACTTAACATGATTTTTGTGAAAATTGGTAAAAATGAATGAGTAGAATTGTTGATTTATACGAATAATTACATAGTACATATTAATTATACAATGTAATGAATTATATAACACGAACTAACTTTTAAGCCATTTCTCAACAGTTTTATTAAAATACTGAAGAATGAATATTTACGTAAATTATTTTGCCATATTTAGATATTCTAAATTTAGCTTCATTGAATCTTAGCTTTGTTTTAGGTTACTATGTAAATCACTGAAAATGCTAGTATTTTGCCTTTATTTATTTTATGTATAGATATAATATATACAAATATGCAAGGTGGTCATAAAGTCTTTCCTTGATTACAATAATTTATTACAGAAAAACTAATATAGTTAGGCACATACTTGTTTCAATATATTGTACAGACATTTATGAAGTTTTTAATACAAGTACTTTCAAGAATTGCATATTCAACACGTTTATTGTAATCATTCGGCTGCAGAGCTTAGACGATTTTCACTTTATAAGCATTCAATGTAAGACTTTTATGAAGAATTTGCGTAACTTTTGTCCGAGGTATGTGCAGTTCACGTGAAGTACGCCGAGAACCACTTCGTAGGACTAAGCTGATATGCATGGCGAACGAGATTTACTGTTGTACATAATTATTTTTTGTAATCAAGGAAAGACTTTATGACCACCCTGTCTATTCATAAGAAATTCCATTTGAAGCTGTACATTTACTCACAGTGTTACTTAAAAATTATAAAAATAATTAAGAATTAATATATCGATGAAATAGTAGTCTGCTACTATATTTATTTCCATGTTTCGCTTGAATTGATTATATGTTTTTAATTTTTCCCCCCTAAAGGATAAAGCTCCATTTTTAATTTGCAAAAACTTCATTTATAATTTATATATTAACTTTTGTAGATGATCATTTGTATTGGTTTATAATGGTTTCATATATATATATATTGTAAGATAAAAATCATTATGGATTGGAAAATAATTTCTAGCTGTAATTTTTATGTGAATTTGCATTAATGATCTATAATTAATGAGACGCAGCCAGAATATTCACTTCAGAAGGGGTTTGAATTATAACACAGAAAATAAACGATTCCGTTCCTTTACACATTCATAAAGTTTTATTTGGTTAATATGTGATAAAGTAAATAGTGTGTATAAGCAGTCAAAATAAATTTAACATTCACCTGTCTCAAAGTTCATAAAAGGAGTAAAATTAAAGACTTATTCTCAGAGTAAATAAAAACACAGAAACATAATGAGAAATAGTAGTAGAAGTAACACAAGTACTGCTAATGTTTTTCATGCTGTTGTACAGTCGTGGAAAAAAAAACTAAACACCCCTACTAATTCTGCAGCTAATTACAATAGAAGAAAGTTACTGGTATGAAACGATTGAAAATAAAGTCTACGTTTAAATTACGTAATATAAAATTTGCTTGGAGGCCATCTACGAATCAAAACCAGGCCAAATTTTGATTTTTTTATGGCAACACACAATTTGGCAATATATTTTAAATGTTTGGTTCAAACTATGTCTAAAAATGAAATTTTAAGTCATTTGAATGGTTAGTTTTTTAATTATAACTATTCAAAATTTAGAGCTTCTAATGTTATATTTTCATATTTTTATTAATGTCTTCTTAATTTATAATCCTGATGTAATAATTTTTTGTGTGGTTCTAATACTAAAAAATCCAAACATATATACATTGAATTTGTAATTTTAATTTTTTATAATATGAATTATGAATTATGAAATTAATATTCGAAAAAATATGAATTGCAATCTACAATTTTTTTGATAGATTTACTATATTTATTATGTCCTGTATTGTGCAAACGCTCAACTTAAAAAATTTTTTCCAAGTAGTTTTCAAATTATGATTGAAATACGTCTAAATGAATGATTTAAGGAGCCGTCTATGATGTGCAGAAAAGCATCATTTGGAAAAATATATTTTTACTCATTTCATTGAAGCATTTGGGCTGGCAATAGTCGAAACATATTAAGCGAGTGAAATAGTCATATTTGCAAGAAATAATACATTAATAGAAGTACCATAGCCATTCTGTAGCATTTCAACAATCGAATACCGAACTTCAATTTGGATACAGCCCCTAAAATATGCTCATTTTAAAATAATTAACTTATCTTAAACTAATCGTACGAATATCATGAAAATTTGTTTTTAGGTTAATTGAAAGGTGTAGAATTTGTTTATTGTGTCAAAATTTGGTATTGCTATTGAAAAAAATAGTTTGGGTTCGTTTTGATAAGTAGATGTCCCCCTAAGCAAATTTTATATGTGTCATTTTAAAGTAGACTTTAGTTCCAATCATTTGGTACCATGGTACCAGTAACTTTCTACTACAAAATTTGTTGCGGAGTTAGTAGGAGGTGTTTACTTTTTTTCCCCACGACTGTACATTCGTTTGGTAATGGAAGGAAATGCTCTTATTATGAGTCTTGAAACACTTGTATACTAAAATGTTTTGTATGTTATGCTTTTCTCTCTGTTGATTTTTAGAAATCAAGCATCCATCTTACCTTAAGGGACATTGTAAGAAGTTTGTAATTATTATTATTATTCTTATTTAAGTTTTCTGTGAGGAAGTTTATCCCCTAAATCTCCCCCTCATAGCTGAGACGGCGAAAAAAAAAAAAAAAAAAATCCACAAATGTCTGACTTAGAAACATGTATAAACCTCTTATTCTCCTAACAATATCTTACGTGAGGTACCTTCTATAAGGGTAGGTTTACAAATATTGCATAAATGGTAATTTTACGTTGATTTATTAATATCTAATTTATGTTATTTAAAATAATAACATTAATAAGATTTTATAAACAAAAAGCAATTTAAAATTTATTTCAGCAAAAAAGTTTTTAGACTTGCAATAAATTTTCAGCAGTGTTAAAAAACGGTTTTTATGAATCATAAATGCCGTTTCAAATTCTGTATAAAAAAATTCGCGAAAAAATATTGATATTTAGTGGTATAGGCGCTTCTAAGAGTACTTTTTTTTCCCCATCGGGTCATTTAATAGTTAAAAGAATAGTTTTTATTGTCCAGAATTTTTGAAATTGTCATCAGTTATACATACAATGTTTTTGAAGCCTGTGTAAAAAATTCGTGAAAAAATATTCATGTTTATTTGTAAATGGGCTGGGTTTTCTTCTCGCTTTTTATTTCACCTTGGGTCTTTTAATATTAAAAACAAAATTACGCTTATCGTTCTAACTCCTTTAAACTTTTAAGAGCTATAACTATAATCTTTCGGAAGCCTCCGTATAATTTTCGTGGGAAAATATGGATATTCAGTTGTAAAAACATAAGCAAAAGCTACCCGCGTATTCACGTTTCAAGGGAAATTTTTGATAAAAAAAAAAAAAAAAAAAAAAAAAAAATACTACTTCGAATGTTTCGAAATTGTTATACATGATGTAAATTAAGAGTAAAAAGAACGTGTAAAAAGATTGTAATAAAATACGGATATTTAGTTACTCTTAGTGTAGAAAAAGGAGCGTCTCAGGCAGACGGGAAGTGACTTCCAGACGGGAATTATTTTGAAAGAATTAATATTAGTATTTTTGAAAACAAATTCCAACATTGTAGAGAGGAAAGTAGCCGAATTATTTGGGTATTTTTTGTATTTTGGCATCTTTAAAATTGAACCCGATTCGCGTTTCGGGAAAATTGAAAAGAAAACGCGAAATCAAATTTTATTAAAAAGATTTGTGAAAAGGTTACAATTAACATTTTTTTATGTGGTTTGCGGCATTTGAAAAGAAAAAAAATACGAAATTTACGAATATGTTTTTAGTTTGACCGTATTTCAAAGTGTTCGGCCTACTCGCTGTTATAAAGACAGGGCGAAAGAAAAAAATCGGTCTGCCTTTTCTTTCTTCTCTGCTGGGAGATTTAAGGAAGTGTCTAACTGCTAGGGCTGGGCGATGTCTAGATTTAAATATCATGATAAATCGGCATCTTTATATCATGATATTCCGATATATCGATATTGCGACATATGAACAAAAAAGTAAAATATCAAGTAACGTATGAAACGGAATAAAGTAATAAAATGATTGATATTAAAAATATATGTACGTTCATAATATATGCATAACTTCAATATACATTATATATTTTATTAAGATTAAAATTTAAAAATAAATTATATTATTGTCAAATAGATTAATAAAAAACTATATATAAATAAGCAAATGTAAATAAATAAATGCTAAAAGAAAATATTCGGATGTGCCAATGGCAAAAATTTCTTCTATCTCTACATGTTAATACTTAAAAATTCGCTATCACAGTGCAAAAATTAAATTACAATCTATGCCCATCATGAATATTCTAAAGATATAGGTTCACTAAATTGTATGCATTTAAAAGGAGATATGAGCATCGCATCTTTCAAATAAATCATTGAATTTCAGCACAAACCTTATTAGATGTCTGTAACTAAAATTCTTAATCCAAAAATCATAAAAGCAACACCTGTTGAACAGTATACTCCCAAGCCTAAAAAGGATCTATATATGTAAAACCCTAACAGAATATGATGTTTGATTAAAATTCGTGGATTAGTTTTTGAGATACAGCTATCGCTAAAATCGTAGAAAATGCAGCATAGCAGCGCCAGCTATTGGGCGATTATCACTAAATCTTAATCAGCAACAAGTTATGTCAACGTCTGACTGAACTTGAAATGCTATGAAAATACATGCGATAGTTCTTGAGAAAAAACTATAGCGGAAATTGTGAAAAATGCTGCATAGCAGCGCCACTTATGGGCTATAAACACCAAACCGTAATCAGTAAAATTTATGCCAACGTCTAACTGAATCTCAAGTTTGATAAATATCAGTGCATTAGTTCTTCAGACAGAGCTATTGCGAAAATCGTGAAAACTCAGCATAGCAGCGCCACCTGTTGGGCAATTTACACCAAGAACTAATCAGCACTAATTTACAAGGTATAACTGAATTTGAAATTTGACAAAAATCCGTGCATTAGTTTTTGAGATAGATTTATTGCAGATATCGTAAAAACTGCAGCATAGCAGCACTACCTGTCAAGTAATTTACACTAATTTATAACGAGATATAAAATAATCTAAAATTTTGTTAAATTCTGTGCATTAGTTCTTGAAATAGATCGCCTACAAAATTTGTGTCATAAACAGACAGACAAGCATTTTCTAAAAATAGTCAAATCGTGTGTTCAAGACTTTCTGAACATATAAATCCGTAGAAACTCGGATAGCAAAATTTTCATGAATCCAATACTTTCTTCTTGTAAAGATAGTAGAAAGTAAAAGAACTAAAAAAAATTCGTTAACAGAGAGGGAAAAATAATAATTTGGTTAAAGTCAATTTCTAAATTGTTTATATTTTATAATTGTTAAATAATATTTTTATCGCTGTTGTGCTATTATGTTTGAAATTGTCTTACTATGAGTCGGCGTCTCCGACAAAAAACTCTTAGTTTAATTCGTTTCATTTTTATATTATCAATTTTTTTTTTTAAAGACAGAAAAAAATAAATCTCTGCGTATGCTGCGAATCATAATCAAATGTGTTTAAAAAATTACCTTCTGCTTGATTTCGTTCTTCCGTCGTCCATGTATGCTGCGTACATAAAGCGCAATAATTGACCCTTTGAACTCCGGCGTCAATTACACAATTTTTATTCGGTCGGCATCACTTTTTAAAAAGAAGTTTCCATCAAGTACACAATTTCAAACATGTTCCGATTAAATAAGGAAAATTTTAATATCCTTTATGATAGATACCAAAAAAATTTTTTGAAAGGAAAAACGGTGTCGCCGCAGCGGCGACAATGGAGTGCAACGAGTTAAATAACTTTATGCAATAGCGGATGAGAATTTTAATGAGCTACTGTCCCTTTCAACCAATTTCTTGCTATTACATTTAAATAAAAAGAAAAGTGCCTATTTAAACTGATGGCATTGAGCTCGCAGGCTATTCACACTAATTGTATACTATGCTCTTATTTCAAACAACAATGCCCTCGAAAAATAAATTAAAGGGGTCTGTACTTTCCCAATGGTGTACTACAAAATTTAAAACTATCCCATATGATGTTATTACCACAGGGTGTGGTTTGTTTTTTACATACTGCTTTACTAAGGCACGTCTTAAAAATGGAATCGTCTGCTCATCTATGAAAAATTTTACCTGATCTCTTGGTAAATTCAAGATAACACTACGGAATATGTCGAGCATTTGACAAACTATTCCTTCCTGGTGGTTTACTTGCTGTGTCGACAAAATGGAATGAATTTCTTAAATTTAAAAATGTATCTCGTGGCATACATATAAAACGTATAACTCATATATGGCATCTGTAACTCAGGACAGAAACATACAGTTCGTTACATGTGCATATTATTTCTCGAATAGTATCTATTTTAAATAGAAATCATAAATAGTGCAAACCAAATAATTTAAAATTAATCCGATTTAAAAATGTAATTAATAAAAAATAAATTGCTAAAAACATAACTTTAAAAAATTCGCTTAAAAATAAAAATGGTAATATTAGGAATTGCAATTATTTTTGAAATGGTAAAAGCCGGACGTACACAATTGTGTAGGTCATTAGTTTTTTCAATTAATCAAGAAAAAAATCAATAAAAATCACGAATAAAGTATATGAAAAGAAAAATTAAATCTAAGCAAGCACTGAAAATCATATTTAAAAGAAATTACGACAGTACATACTTTTTGTCTATTGCTGTCGGATAATAAAAGAATTCTCTCTAAGCATATTCTTAAAAGCAGAAAATCTAACCCTATCTTGCAAGTGGTGCCAACTAGTAGTGTCTTTTCAAAACATCTGAAGCCAATTAACTCATACAAATGTGAAGATTCGGTTTTAAATCGCACAAAAACAGGAAATAGTCTTTTTCTTTTACTTTAGGCTCATCTACACAATTGTGTAGGTCAGGGCTTAAAGGGCTATCAGAATAAACCAGTATATTAAATTTGAAGCAAATCAGACAGAAAAATCCATTTATCTAAATTAAGGGGTTAGCTCCTCTTCCCCCTTTATACTTAACCAATGAACTTCCCAAAACTAGTAAAAGTACCTTATCAGAATTATCCTATTTACAAAATTTCTGGCAAATCGGATAATTCTGCCGTAAAAACCCATTTATCTAAATTAAGGGAGGATTAGCCCTCGAGCCCCCCTTTATATTAACCAATGAACCCCCATAAGTAATCAGGGAACAGCCTTATCAGAATTAACCCATTTACAAATTTTGATGCAAATCGGATAATTCTCATTGAAAAACCCATGTATCTAAATTAAGGGGGTGGGGGCCTAGCCCCCGTCTCCTTTTTATACTTAACCAATGAATCATCCTAAAAAGCCGCTAAAAATCCGCTAAAAGAAGCTAAAAATCCGTGAATGTGCCAAAAATTTTTTCGTGAAATAATACCTTTTTGAGAACAGCCCTAAGAATTTAAATTAAAAAAATTCTGAATTAAAAAATATTTTTTTCCCTAACCTTTAAGACTATTTCTTATGCTTGTACTATCAGGGAACTTGGATAAGGATCTCCTGCGTTTAGACCAATATCCGGTAAATGAAGGGGGAAAAACTACCCCCCACACACCGAGCAATTTACGTCTCTTGATTGTCCGTGCACAAACTTTAACTGTTTAATTTTTCTGCATTGTTTGTTATTTTGAATTCTAGTGACATTAAATAAATAGTGACATCTAACTATTTTCTCCCACTCTCCACAAACAAACGATGACATAGGTAGTAAACACCAAATACCCACATATGTCACACGGATGTCAACTTTTAAAAGAAACTGCCAGGAGAAAAAAACGAGCTTCACAGAAGTAAAAATATCTGCATTAAAAAGAAAAAAAGAACCTGGAATAAACATTAATAAATATTGCTATGGAAGTATTATTTCATTTGTCCAATTAAATCCACTGTTGCAAATAAAATGTAATATTTCATTTATTTATCTCCCTGATTCACATATTGTTCGATAACAACGAACAAATATTCATTCAACATCGCTGAAATCTAAATACCAGATTGAAAATAATAATAATAATAATATCATTTGCTGTCGGCAACTGCATGAGAAAAACCAACTGTATCATATTTATCGCCCGTCATCTGAACACCGAAACTATCGCTTTTTCCCCTTTTCAAAAACCGTTTAGGCTGAAAGAAATCACAGCGTAATACCATGATAATACCATGATAGTATCATGCTTATCGGAAACTGAGGGTTCGGTTAATATCACGGTTGAAGCTGGGAGAATCTTGAGGAGTGATCATGGTTTAGGGTGAGACGTATTATGATGATCGAAACCGATTATTCGGCATTTAATGTCACGGTTGAGGCTGGGAGAGTCTTGAGGAATCATCATGGTTTAGTGATGGGCGATTTCGATTTTTTTAATCGATTTAATCGATACTATGGCCAACTCGATTTAATCGATACTATGGCCAACTCGATTTAATCGATACTATAAATTTTTAATCGATGTCTCTAAAGGTCATATCATTTTCATTTTCCTTCAAAAATTTAAGTTCAAGTAGTTGGATGTCCAATCCCAAAACTTTCTTCTGTCTCATAAATGTTAAAACTTCAAAATTCGCTATCACAGTGTCAAATTTAAATAACCTATACCCATCATGAGGATCCAAAAGTATAGGTTCGTTGAAATATGTGTATTTAAAAAATATATATAAGAATCCCATTTTCCTAACAAATCATTGAATTTCGGCCCACACCCTCTTAGACGTCCGCAACGGAAAATCCCAGTTCAAAGGGCATAAAAGCGACACCTGCTGGGTAGTATACACCCAAGCCTAATAAGGATCTATTTATACGACAGTGTAACAGAATATGAAGTTTGATTAAATTCCGTGCATTAGTTTTGAGATATGGCTATCATGAATATCATGAAAAAAGCAGTATAGCAACGCAGCCTATTACATAATTAACACGAAAGACTCAGAAAAAACTTACGTCAATGACTAACAGAATATTAAGTTTGATGAAATTCCGTTCATTACTTCTTGGGATGTTATCGCAAACATTGTGTAAACCCTGAAAAACAGTGTTGAATTCAGAGGCTGGTACGGGTGGACCCCCCCACCCTCCCCGGAACATTGAAATGTCCCCTAGGGAGATTTGAGATTTTGTGCTTAATGGACGAAAGTCCAATCCCCCCCCCCCCCCCCGTAACTCTAGAATGTTCCTCGCCAGAACCATAGCCTAAACCATAGGTTTATATGCCATAGCCTAACACAAAAACCTAATCATGGATAACTTATGGCATTGTCTAACAGAATATTAAGTTTGATGAAATTTCTTTCATTAGTTCTTGAGATATTATCCCTAAAATTGTTTAAATCCTGAAAAACGTGTTGAATTCAGGGGGTGTCCCGGGAGAATGACATTCCTCCCCCCGCAACAAAGCATAAAATCTCAAACATTCTGGGTGGGGGGCATTTGAGTGTTTCGGGGGGAGGAGAATGTCACCCCCCAGGGCCACCCCCTGAGTTCAATACGTTTTTGTACATTAAAAATTGATGAAATTTCGTTCATTAGTTCTTGAGATATTATCCCTAAAATTATTTAAATCCTGAAAAACGTGTTGAATTCAGGGAATGGCCCGGGAGGGTAACATTCCTCCCCCCCCCGCAATATTCAAATGCCCCCCCAGAAAGTTTGAGATTTTATGCTTTTTGTACATTAAAATGTACAAAAGTCCAATCCCCTCCTCCTCTGAACTGTCCCTCCCGGAGAAAAATGTCTGAATTCAACTCAGCTGATAAAATCAGCATAGCAACGCCCCCTGTTGGGCGATTTACACCGAAACCTAATAAGCAGCAATTTATGCCAACGTCTAAAAGAATGTGGTTTTATGAAAATCCGTGTATTAGTTCTTGAGATAGAGCTATTGCGAAACTCGGGAAAAATGCAGCATAGCAGCGCCACCTGCCGGTAGATTTACATCAAAACCTAATCCTCAACAACTTATGTCAACGTCAAACTGAATCTGAAGTTTGGTGAATATTCGTGCATTAGTTCTTGAGATAGCCATCTTGCGGAAATCATGAAAAATGCAGCATAGCAGCGCCACCTGTTGAGCGATTTTCACCAAAAAGTAATCAGCACCAATTTATATGAAGGTCTAACTGAATCTAAAGTTTCAACAGATTCCATGCATTAGTTCTTGAAATAGACCGCTCACAAGTTTTTTGTCAGAGACAAACAAATAGACAGACTGACAGACAAAAAAATTATAAAAATAGTCAAATCGTATTCCAGACAAGAAGTTCTAACACTATAAATCCTTAAAAACCGGAAGTCGAAAATTTTCACGAAAACAACACTTTATTTTTCTAAAGACAAAAGAAAGCAAGAAAAGATGAACGCATCGATTCTGCCCTTGGATCAGAAACGGTGAATCGATTCAGTTCAGATTCGATGCCGATATCGATCTTCAGATGCGATCTTCAGAATCGTTACTTTTTTGATTTACTTCAATTCTTTAGATGCAATGTCGTATCGTTATATTTTGATTTACTTTCAATTCTTTAGATGCAATGTGGAATCGTTATGCTTTGATTTACTTCAATTCAAATCGCATCACGGTCGATCCACGATTCGGGTTGAATCAATTCTTCCAATTTTGCTGTTTTAGTGCCAGAATTGCTGTAAAATTTTGTATAAGAGCCTTTTTTTACTTTCTAGGTCAAATCAGTGTTGAATGCAGGTATTTTTCTCAGGGAGGGATTTATGCGACTCCGGTCGGGATTGAGGGGTATTTCAGAGTTCCGTAATTGGGGGGGGGGGGGGGTGCACATTTGTCAATTAAAAAGCATAAAATCTCAAAACTTACGGGAGAGACATTTCAATGTCCCGGGAGGGATGTCCTCCCGGGCTACTCCCTGATTTCAACACTAGGTTAAATCGTTATACTTTTGTTTAGAAGCCTAGTTATTCAGGTTACTAGTTTATTATATTGTATTTTTCAAGTTCGTCCCTTCTAATCTCTCCACCCCCCTCTCCCCTTTTCCTCGCTAATCTTAATTTACAGGGCCGTTCAAAATTTGCATGCAATTTTTAAAATGTCCAATTCTTGTTCTATTTTATTATAAAGACACATTTTGAAACCTTGACCAAAGATACTTTTGAGGTCGCCCCTCCGACCGTTTGGGGCTTACCTGCTCCCTCGGGGGGGGGGGGATATTTTTTGTTTCTTCCAAACCATATCGTATAACATATCGTTGGAAAGCTTTTAATGTGATCTTTTATTTTCTGTCTCTAGCCTTCCTTCTTTTTGGTAAGGGTCAATCGTGCTCCAACTTATGTATTGATATTTTTGACAGTAATTTCAAAGGAATATATATTTATTCTTTCGGATTTACTGTTTTAAAGGCAGAACTGCTGTCAAATTTCCCATAAGAGCCTTTTTCTTTCTAGGTTAAATTGTAATATTTTTAGTTTAGGAGCCAAGTTATTTGGGTTACTAGTTTATTAAGCTGTACTTTTCCAGTTCGTCACCTATACATTCCCCCTCCCCCCCCCCATCCCAATTTTCTTAATTATGGTCCAATTTCAATGGGACCTTTTTTGACATTCTTCCCGAGTCATTTGTTTACCAACTAAACACTGATAGTTATATCTGCAGCTCTTGTATAATTCTTTGCAAATATTATATCTGCAGCTCTTGGTGAGCACTATTTATGAATGGTAATAACAAATTTCGTCTCTTTTCCATTTTAAACTTATCATTCTTGGTTTAAAGCCACGTGACTCAAGGTTATCGTTAGTTAAGCCGTATTTTCACCCGTAAGTTTGTCAAAGTGTTTGTGTAAGTTGTATTATAAAAAATTCAGTCGTTTACAACCAAACTTACTGATTTATGATACTTTGAATTTTATGAAATTTCGGAGCTTTCCGAAACTAAAGGATCCCCTGTATGTTATTAATTTTTTTCAAGGGTGTAAGTATGAAAATACGTGCTAAAATGCTTTAAAACCTTTTTTTTTCAAATAATATATTTAACAATTTAAACAAAGTGATTCCCGAGAATTTTGTACTGTTTTAAAAGGGGACCACATCTTAGAATGTAAGGGGCGTAAAAATTCGAAACTTGGACAGGGCGATGCAAAAAAAAAAAAAAAAAAAAAAAAAAAAAATTCTCCTTTCAGAAATTCGAAAAAATATTATCTTAATTACAAGCTGAGATATTAATTATTATTTCACTAATTGGTTCATTTCTATTAAATGCTTTTTTTTAAAGGCAGTCACGTGATTTTTTATAGCAGCATTAACGTTTTATACCGTTTAGCGTGCGGTTCTTTGACGGCGGGCTGAGATAATTACTACTTTTTCAATATCAAAAATTTTATAAGTGTTCATACCACTATTTTCGAATAGTAATTTCACAAATATCTTGAATTCTTGCTTAAGACTGCCACCCCCTAGACTAATGTATCTTCGGATAGGTTGTATAAAGGAGTTTCGTTTAGATACACTTTTGTTTTGAATAGACTGCGCTCCCTGGTGGTGGAATATAGAACTAACAGACCGCGATTTCATTTAAAGTAGAAAATCTAACAAAGCGATCTGTTCGAAACTTTAAGATAGTTTATAACACATAAGAAAAAGTTTAAAAAAGAATGGTGCGAAAATTTTGGGGGGGGGGGGAGGTCGCTAGAATTTTTT
Organism: Maratus speciosus; assembly: GCA_963932465.1. NCBI lineage: Eukaryota > Metazoa > Arthropoda > Arachnida > Araneae > Salticidae > Maratus > Maratus speciosus. Next base: position 149,658,148 of record OZ010787.1, read on the forward strand.
TTAAGCCTTAGCGTTCCTTACCGTTTTAGGTGGGGTTTTTTGACGGAGTCCTGAGATAAATGCTACTTATTAAATATAAAAAAGTCAAAAGTTTAGTTACCACTATTTCCGAATAGTAATTTCGGCAAATAGCTTAAATTTTTGATCAAGATTGCCACACTCTTGAGTAATATATCTACTGATAGGTTGTTTAACGGAGTTTCGTTCACAATTTTGTTAGGAATAGAGTGCGCACCCTGGTGGTGGAATCTGGAACCAACATAACACGATTTTGTTAAAATTAGGAAATCTAACAATGCGATCTGTTTTAAGCTTTAAGATTGTTTATAATACATGATAAAAAATTATAAAAAAGAATGGCGCGTCACATTTCGGGTGGGGATAGAGGGGAGGGGCAGAACAAAATTAGAAAATATAACAGGGCGATTTGTTTGAAATTTTAAGATAGTTTATAACACATAATAAAAAATTTTTAAATGATGAATGTCAAAAATTGGTGTGGTGGGGGAGGGGGGAGGTGAGCGCGTTTTTCCGACCCGGTGGGCAAAGGGGGGGGGGGTACACCTATACGGTGCTGTAGACAGCGGGAACCAGTTCCGCGGTTCGTTCGCTTCGAGATTTCATATTAGGCGGAACCCGCTAGTTACTAGCTATAATGTTAAAGATTTCCAAGCAATATACATGTGCGTCCACTATCCTTCTAAGACAGTAAAATTAATTGATTTTTATTTCTTCTGAGAAAACTAAATTTTCACGTCTTGCAGCGACGATTTTTTTTTTTTTTTAATAAAAGAACTTTAATAAACTTTGCTAGTTACATTATTAAACTCAAATTGTAAGAATACTAAATCGGTTCTTATGGCAACGTGAATTATGTCCTTGAAAATTTAAATTTTAATTCAGGCTGGAAGAAAATCACAATGATTTAATTACAGGGACAGTCAAAAGTTTTCCGTTACATTACGGTCAATGGAAAAAATTATTTCAAGTGCATTTTAAGGATGTAACAGACTTTCGAACAGAATGAAATTGATATGCACTTATGAAGTGCACTGTTATAGTACGAGCGCACCACATTTGACACGTTTGACGCGCAATTTCCAACTTGTATTTAACCGAGACCTTTCTTAAAAAATAAATTTAAATAAAATCTAAATTACAATATTAGTAAAATTACATCTTAAAACTAATAATTTAAAAGTTAAAAAATTTATTATTTGACTCAAAGGTCTGTAATAGCTTACGACTGGGCCCCTGACTCGCTACGGCTCTGCTGATTCGCTAAGTTTTGAAATTAATATTTTTGAGCTTATCTGTGACTATCGAAATATCGATTCAAGTATCGATTCTAGAATTTGGGAATCGATTCTTATTGTGATCGATTCAGTTTTATACGATGTCGATTTTAATTGATTCCTGCATTTTCCAGAATCGCCCATCACTATCATGGTTTAGGCCTGGAGAAACTACCCCGTTAGTATCATGATCATCGTAATAATTTGCGGTTGAGAATGGTAGAATTTTGAGTACTCGAAGTTGCAAAAGCGCCGATTGCAGTTTAATGAAAAAGTATGATAATCGTGGTTTGCATCACGATTATGATAATCGCGGTTGGCATCACGATTATGATAATCGCGGTTTACATCACGATTATGATAATCGCGGTTTACACCACGATTATGATAATCGTGATGTACCTTTGTATAGGATTTTTTATATCGTTATCACAATTTATATTTTATATCGAATTTATCGGTTTTATCGATATATCGCCCAGCCCTACTAACTACACAAGCGCGTGCATGCTCGAAAAGAATGCTTTTATTTTCGGGGTTTTTTTCAGTTTTTAGTTACTATTTCGACCAATTGCCAAAAAATGAAAAATGCGAGTCTTAGATGCATCAGAACCTGCCTTGGACTATCCTCATTAAAATTTTCAGACTTCTACGTACCACTTGTGATATATTTTGCATCGCCGACACACACACACAGATCGAAACTTTCTTTTGTTGTTCTTTTATATGTAGGGCGCCATCTGTTTATATCTATTTATTTACTTTTTTAAAGATGTTTATCTTAATTTGAATTGGTTAAGTGCCTTTTTTTCGGTGAGCTGCATTTTCATTATTTATGAGGTGTTCAGGTTATGTTGGTTTTGATAGCAAGTTTTATTAGAACAATTCCTTTGAATCGAAAAGCTTAAAGTAGCATTTTAAGTTTGCTTCCTAACGGTTTTATGGAAGGTGAGTAAAAATTTTCGATTTTTTTTCTCTGAATTTCTTGTGTTTCCTACTGTTTTATTCTTTCTATGCATTATATCGGCACTGGTAGACTATTCTTGGCATATTTGCCAGTCTATTATATGAAATAATGCATTTATTTGCGACATGGGGTGGTCTGCCCGTTGACGATTTGACATCCACATGTCGCTTTGGTTTCTTAAACTTCTATCGTCATTTGATATCTATATATCCCTTTGTTGTTTACGTTTATACTTAGATTATATTTATTTCAATTTATCTGGCTTCATATGTTTTTGTTTCCTATTATATTGGAATATTATAGTGGGTTTTATTCAGCAATAAGTTTTGTAATATTTCCTGTCACAAATGTGTGGAATATTACTAATTTGCCATCTCTAATTAGAGTTTCTGTCCTTTTATTGTTCGATTTTGTTAGCTATTTAATCCATGTTAGCTATTCTATATATAATTTAAATATATGCTATCTTAACATTAGAGAGTTTGGTCAGACTTTGTTTAAAAAACTTGTACATTGTCTTTTGATTTTCAAAGGTATTATATAAATCTATAATATATATATATATATATATATATATATATTAAAGAATACCAGAAAAAGAAAGATATGATATAAATGCAAATGTATTTTTTATGTTATATTTTAGCAAAATAGCTTTTAATAAAAAATATTGATACGTGTTCATAGGCACAGAAAATTTAAATACTTGGAGATTTTTCAGCTGGAGCATTAAATGATAAGTGTTGAATTCAAATTTTTTTTCTCTGGGATAAATTTCTAAAGCTTCTTGAGTGGCATTCTGGACTTCTGGGTGGAAATTCCACTTTTAGGTCATTAAAATAAATAGAATCCTAAAGCTTACAGGTGTACATTTCGATGTTCCGCGTGGAAATGTATACCCTAGCCATTCCCTGAATTCGTTACTGATTATGGCTTTCCTCTCTGAAAAAAATGGTAAAGAAAGCAACATGCGATCTTAATTTACTAGCAAAAGCCATGGTTTGTTTGGACTCGCGAAGCATTATTTAATAAGATAACTATTTTAAAGTAACAATATTTTTTATATTATTTTTGCATTGTTATTAAGCAAAAACGTTATTTTATGTTTTGGCGCATTTTAATTTTAGAAATGTAAATTCAGCCAAATAGCTAAGAATTTCCTGGGATTATTTTTATTTATGACATAAAACTGGTATAAATAAAAAAATTTTCGAAGTAAAATTTTACAAAATATTTTTAAATTTTCAACTAAAAGCTCTTTTAAAGATGTTTTTACATTTTTCAATAGCCTCTGGTGTTTTTTCAAATGGTTTGAAATACGCATGTTTCCAATCTTTGTAATTCACATCAAATAATCTTTGATAGCAATCTTAGAAAATATATTCGAAGAGAGCTTGAAGAAAGTTACTTCTTCAAAATCCTATTTTCTGGAAAAACATTTGAAATCTGCTTTCGTTGATACTGACAGGGGTGTAGTGGAGGGTATACGCGTATAGGCAACGCCGTATACTTCTGGATTTTTTAAAGAAGCAGCGTATACCCTCTATTTCTCAAATAGAGCTATAGCGTATATCCTAGGCATGACGTTCATGACTTCAGCGTATAATCTTTTTTTTCTGCATGTTAACATAGGAGATTTTTTGATGTTGTAAAATCTCTCGTAAGGAAATTTTCTATTGAATGCTAAACCTTGAAGGGTTTCACTCTCGACAACGCTACGTACGTTAAGCCAACTGATGTCTCTTTATCTTCAATATCTACAACTGCTTTGTCTAATGCTAAACCTTGGGATTTATGATTTGTAACTGCAGAAGCTAACTGGAGAGGAAATTGTTTTCTTGAGCAATTTATATTTCCATTTTTCCAGAATTTAGTTATTGGTGGAATCGGAACGCAGCCATTCTCATAAGTTGAATGACTCTAGTTTTCGAATTTAACCATGCTTATTCGTGGCATCTGGTCTGGTAGCCCGTGATTTTTTTCATAAATAATATCTGCAACATAGCCTAAAGCCCCGTTTACTAAACCTTTTTCGGTCCACATATTAGAACTTAACATTACTTTAGACCAAATTGATAAACTAAAAAATGCTTCAAGTCCGTTTGTCATTTCAGAATCTGCCAACTTTGCTCTTTATTTATTTTTACTGACTCAATGATTTTCATTTACTGCAAGAAACATGCCGGTTTCATTATCTTTCACAAAAATAAATCCCTATAATGGAAAAATATACTCGACAAAATTATATAAATGTTTTTTGTTAAGTCATTCGATAAGAAAATGATACTGTCAGAATCTACAGATCATATTTCATTTCTATCAAGTCCAAAAATATTTCTTTCCTTAATTAAATTAAAAAATCAGTTTCTGAGATATTTAGGTGGAATAATGAAAGTATATTTTATTTATTTAATTAATCGTGATTCTATCTACAATTAGTAACTCTATGATTTATTTTGTCTTCTGAAAATATACGTGTTTCATTTTTTATTTGCAAAAATGCGTCCGTATTGGAAAAACATGGAATATACATTAATTAAAATAATAAATTTTTTAAGGTTATTCTGTAAAAAAAAAATAATATTGTGCAAATCTACAGATCATAATTTATTTTTATGTTTAATTTCAAATCAAAATACTGACTAGTTTTTTCTGTAAAGTGTACGACAAAATGTAATTTGTGTAAAATTACTAGTAATTAAATGATAAAACTCAAACTCATTAAAAATTGTACCCTTGTGTGATCCCTGTTAAAAAGGGTATCTAAATTACAATATTATTAAATTATATTCATGTTAACGCGATTTAAAGTAATTACAGTGAAATCTGCCAAGACGAAGACGCACGCGACAGTAAAAAAATAATTTTTGGCAGGTTTCCGTCTTACCAGATATAATTATATTTGTATGGTTTTCCTTTCGTTTGGAACAGCAAATGTTTCTATTTAAGGCAGGATTCCGATAAAAACCTATTCCGTTTTCACGGTTATTAAAGAAAATGGTCCGTGAAAAATTATATAATTCTGATATTCAGTTCAGACGCAGATTATATTGCTTTGACCACGACTGTTTGCAAATGAGGAATGTAGTTTAACTAAATATCACTCTCAAATGTATTTAAATGAAAAGTAAATTAATATTATTAGTTTTATTAAATTATGATTCATATAAAAGATGGATAGTAGATAATGAGATATGAGCCTCGTTGCTGAGCCTTTTATTTTATTTTGATGTACTTAAAAAAAAAAAAAAAAAAGGATTAAAAAACGGAGATTTTACTGGCAATCGAGACGTCAGTACTATTTCCGTATTTTAACGAAAAATTTTCCCCATAAATTCCAGAAAAACGGAAAAATTTCTGTAATTTATGGGGGAAATTTTCCTAAAAATACGAATTTCTGGAATTTATGGGGGGAACATTTCCGTTAAAATACCGAAATAGTACTGGCATCTCGATTACCAGTATAATCTCCCTTTTTAGTCCTTTTTTTTAAACAGCGTATCTTTTGGTTTGTGTATTATTCTTGTATTGCATATTAAAATTTATATTTTTAGTTTGTTAGTGTGTGTCTGTGTGAGTATATGGGTATGCACGCAAAGTTATAAAATAAAATAAAAACATACATTTTTGCTTGTTTCAAAATTAATGCCATGTTGTGCATTATTGGGAAAAATAAGTTCTAACAAACTGACTCTAAGCACAGTCGGTGTGGTTCTGATATCGAAAAATAGAGTTAGTGTCGAAAACAACAATAGGAACAAAAGCAAAGAAAATCAATTGCATTCTTCCACATCAGGCGGAAAGTAACAGAAAGACATATTGTTTAAGGAGGCATGAGAGTTGTATAGCTTGAAAATTAAGCATAATTTATGAAGTTTTTTTTTTTTTTTTTTTTTTTTTTTTTTTTTTTTTTTTTTTTTTTACTCTTAGAAGCGAGAAAGAAATGTGTAGGATTTTTGCATAATAAAATCCACATTTTGAACTATCAAAAACCAATTTTGTATTATATTTTTAAGTAGCTTTCATTACAAAAAGCTACCTATTGCAGCCGTTCGGAGGAAAGCCATTTCAAAAAATTTTGGTATATTTTCATTGATCATGATCCCCAGACCCCGAAACCACCCTCCGTTCAAAAGTTGATATATATATACACTGAGGTGACAAAAGTCATGTGATACCCTGCTAATAGCCTGTCAGACCTCCGTTTGCGCTGCGAAGTGCAGCAACACGACGTAGCACGCACTCCACGAGTCCATGGAAGTCCTCTGGAAAAATATGGAGCCATGCAGCCTCTATAGACGACCATAATTCCGATTCATGTCGGGAGATCGCAGTGGCCAAATCATCCGCTGGAATTATCCAGAATGTACCTCAAACCAATCGCGAACAGTTATGACCCAGTGACATGGCGCATTGTCATCCTGGAAAATTCCATCGTTGTTTGGGTACATGAAGTCCATGAATGGTTGCAAATGGTCTCCCAGTAGCTGAACGTAATCATTTTCAGTTAACGATCGGTGCAGTTTGACCTGCGGACACAGTCTATTCCATGCAAACACAGCCCACACCATTATGAAGCCTCCACCAGCTTGCACTGTTCCTTTTGACAACTTGGGTCCATGGCTTCATGGGGTCTGCGCCACACTTGTACCATTCCATCAGCTCTTACCGATTGAAATCGTGACACATCTGACCAAGCCACTTTTTTCCCATTCGTCTTCGGACCAACTGATATGGTCACGAGCCCAGGAGCACCGCTGATGGCGGTGTCGTGCTGTTAGCAACGGCATCTGAGTCGGTCTTCCGCTGCCATAGCCCAGTAAAGCCAAATTTCGCCAAACTGTCCTAATGGATACGCCCGTCGGACGTCCTACATTCATTCCTGCGGTTATTGCACGCAGTGTTGTTTGTCTGTTCACACTGACAAGTCTACGCAGACGTCGCCGGTCACGGTCATTGAGTGTCGGCGGTCGACCACTGCGTTGTCCATGATGGGAGGTTATGCCTGAATTTAGGTATTCTCGGCACACTCTTGACACTGTGAATCTCGGAATGTTGAATTCCGTAACGATTTCCGAAATGGAATGTCCCATGCGTCTAGCTCAAACTACCATACAGCGTTCGAAATCCGTTAATTCTTATCATGTGGCACTAATCACATAATCAACCGTCTCACACGAAGCATTTGAACACAAATGAAAGTCCTGCCCAGGCACTGACCATTTATACAATTTGTAAGAGACACTGCTGCCATCTATATATTTGCATATTGCTATCCCATGACATTTGTCACCTCAGTGTATATATATATCTGATCTTTGTCACACTGTAACTCTCGTATTTATGAACCGATTTGGATGTAACTTCGTGTATACATAGTGCATACCAATGCCTCGACCGAGTTCGTTGGCCAGCTTCATCCGCCATCTTGTTTCAAAATGGTGGCAATTAAAAAAAAATTTAATTAAAATTTGAAATGTGGTACCAAAAAATTGAAAATTTAAAAATATTTTTTTCTTATGTGCTTGACCTTGATACAAAGATTCCGGAGCATTTTTTGTTTTGTCTATATCTTAAAAAATAGCTGAGTTATAGCATTTTGAATTTCTAGCTTGGCTGACATTTTGAAACGACATGATTTTTGTCACGCGGTAACAGGCGTATTTATGAATCAATTTGGATGTACCTTGGTGTATACATAATAAATACCAATGTCTCGACCGAGTTCGTTGGCCAGCTTCATGCGCCATCTTGTTTCAAAATGGCGGAAATTTAAATTTTTTTTTTAATTTAAATTTGAAATGTGGTACCTAAAAATTGAAAATCGAAAAAGATTTTTTTTTACGTGTTTGATCTTGATACAAAGATTCCAGAGCAGTTTTTGTTTTGTCTATATCTCAAAAAATGGCCGAGTTATAGCACTTTGAATTTCTAGCGTGGCTGACATTTTGAAACGACCTGAGTTTTGTCACGCGATAACAGGCGTATTTATGCACCGATTTGGATGTACCTTGGTGTAAATGTTACGGCCAAAACCCGGAGCTTGGTAAATACGCGAATTGGCTGGCCAATTCGGGAACTGGCAAAGATTCCTGGCCAAAACCCGAAATACATGAAATGAGCAGCTTATTTCGGGTTTTGGCCGGCCAATTCGCGAACTGGACGGGAAGCTTTGGCCAATATACGAAGTGTTCAGCAATGGGTATCCACAGCAGGCAATGTGTTTCTTTTAGCTTTCATGCAGCTCTGCATATGATCTACAAATCAGGTAATACGCTACAAATAAATTAAATTTTAAAAGCCTATCACAGCTGAAAACGCACATCAAGCAATAATGGCTCATAGCCAATCCAATAACCAAATTGTTTGAGTGATTCTGCAAATAAACGACAAATTCTACCTAGTCAATAATCTATAGAAAACATGTTGGAGAGCATATTAGTAATGTATAACAGTTTCATTATGTTTCAAGTAGTGTAACGTCATTAACATACCTTATAAAAGATTTTTTCACATATATCATAATTCTTTATCGGAATATTTTTGGGTGTCCCTATAAACGAACTATAATGGCAACTTAATCAATACTCTACAAAAAAACATATTGCTCCCCACATGTGTGAAGCATGTGAATTTTATTATGTTAGGTAGCTTTCATTACAAAAAGCTACCTATTAAAGCCGTTCGGAGGAAAGCGATTTCAAAAAATTTTGGTATATTTTCATCGATCATGACCCCCAGACCCCGAAACCGCCCTCCGTTCAAAATTGATATATATATAACTGTTACTATTGGTTGCAATACATATAATAATAAAGCCAATACACTTCTCTTAAAAATTCTTAATCAATTATATGTACTTACTACAAACAATGATAATACACATTGTATAAAAAATAGCTATCAACTTGTCAATATTTTAAAAAATCTTCATTGTGTTTATAATATAACGAAATATGACTTCAAAGATCTTTTTAATAATATAGATCTATTAGATTTACATAAAATTATAAATGCATTATTTAAAAAGTATTATAAAAAACTGGAATTACCATCTAATATAGATATTGCATATTTTAAATCTTTAACTAACTTCATTATCTATAATAATTATATATTGCAAGATAACACTTTATATTTACAGCATGTCGGTATACCACAAGGCGGTTGTACTTCCAGTTTACTCTCAGACTTATATCATTATGAACGTAATTTTACTAATAATAATCTACATTTATATCGTTATATTGATGACATCATTTTAATTGATACTGATCAATCTGCAATTACTCGATTTCCAGTTGATTATCCCACTAATTTGGAATTAACGGAAAACCTTTTATCTAACAATACAATTAATTTCTTAGATCTTAAAATTACAATAAAAGACAACAAAACAATCACAGATTTATATGACAAACGTAAAGAATTTAAATTCACAGTTAATACATTTACAAATTTTAAATCTTGTCTACATCATTCTGTATTTCGAAATATAATACTTAATCATTTATATAGAATAAAATGTTTATGTTCTTCTCCTCTAATTAACAATAATATTAAAAAACTAATTTATGATGCATTAAATCATGGTTTTCCAAAAAAATTCTTATATTCATTAATATACAATTAGTACTTTTCTTACATGATCTTTTAAAACAAATTAACAAAATTACAAAAAAATTATAAAATAAAAAAAAAATCTATAAAAAATTAAAAATTGTAAAATAATATAAAAAAATTAATATAGGTTGGTTGGGTGGGTAGATGTTAGAAGTACGGAGGAGGGTGGTGTTGTCTGGATAATACGCAATGGTTAATTTAAAAAAAAGGGGGGGGGGCTTTTGTATTAGTACTATATTTTTGATACGTATTTTATATGGATGTTGATTTGATATTTTATATGTAATTGGAGAATTTCATTAATATTATAATTAGCTTAATTATTGATTAATGTAATTTACAATTATTTGTTATTAAATTTTAATTTACTTAGGACAATATCATATTAATTACTAATAGTAAGCCATTTTTATAGTGATTAATAAACATATAAGTATGTTTAATATAAATATAGTTATACTGTATGTATTAAAATTGGGTAATTATTTTTATTATTATTCCTCTATTCTTTTTAATATTTATTATCGGTTTAATGTTTTTGAATGTCCCACATTCATACTTTTTGGATTTTTATGGATGTATGAAAATAATCCACACTCTATATTTGTGCTTTTTAAGTAATGGGAATTTAAGTATCATTTAACCTTCTATATACGTCCACATGTTTTTTATTTCCTGTTCATTTTATAAATATCTTATATATAATTGATTTAAAAAATAATTTTTATATTATTTTTAATAATTATTTATATTAATTATTACTGAATTTATTTTGTTTTATAGCATATAGCTATATGCTATATATTATCAATGTTCTAGAATTATTTAAATTCTTAGTTTAGTTTAATTAAGTTAGCTAATAGAATATTTTGTATGCTTTTAAATTTTATTAACAATAGTTTTTTTAAATACATTGTGTGGTTTATATTAGGTTTATAATTCTCTATATATAAGGATATGTTTGGTTTTACTGTTTAAAAAATTATTTACATTCAAATGCTTACAAATATTTATCTTGCGAAAGTTGATTCATATAAGTCATACTAGATGGCAGCACCAAAACTTGTTTCTTTAAGATAGCTCTAAATTTTAATTTTTCTTGCTCCATTTCAGTTATAATTTAATACACCAGGGGGTATTTTTAGCTAAATTTTGACGATATTGTTAAACAGTTATTAATTAATTTAATAGTGCATTTTAAATAATGTAATTACTATCTATTTATTTTATATTATATTAAATGTATTTAACAAGGTATTTCAAATTTTATTTCAAAATGTATTAACTGCATCCTTTGGTATCAATTACTGTGATTTCTTAACTGTTTTATTCACCTTAATCTTTATGATATTCTGGTAGACATGTGCGCGTGGTTATTTGTAAAATACTGAAATATTAATCGGTATGGTGTTTATTATTTATATTTTATATCCTATAAATATTTAAATACGTTTTATTGATTCTTCCATTTCATATTATTTGTTTCTATTCTGCTTTCATTTTTAATCAATTCACTTGATTTTAATGGTTGTTTGGGCACAGAGGAAAATAATTTTTAGCTTTAGTTTATTTTTCTCACAGAAAACAACCATTTTGCTTATATCATTGAATTCTGTGCCCTTGACAACGTAATTCAATATATAAGCTTTTCCATTTTTTGTCGGTGTCCACTTTTTTCTTTTTCTTCCATAATAATTCTTATAATAAATTATTATTATTATTATTATTATTTATACTTACAGCTTTAATTCATAATAATTGACGGTGGTAGGTTATGTTTAATTAATGGTTATATATATATATATATATATATATATATATATATATCTGACCTATGTCACACTATAACTCTCGTAATTATGAACCGATTTCGATGTAATTCGCTGTGTACATAGTACGTACCAATGTCTCGACCGAGTTCGTTGGCCAGCCTCATCCGCCGTTTTGTTTCAAAATGGCGGTCATTTAAATTTTTTAAAAAAATTTAAAATTTGAAATGTGGTACCTAAAAATTGAAAATCGAAAAAGATTTTTTTTTTTTACGTGTTTGACCTTGATACAAAGATTCCAGAGCAGTTTTTGTTTCGGCTATATCTAAAAAAATGGCCGAGTTGCAGCATTTTGAATTTCTAGCGTGGCTGATATTTGAAACGTCCTGAATTTTGTCACGCGATAAAAGGCGTATTTATGAACCGATTTGGATGTAACTTCGTTTATACATAGTACATACCAATGTCTCGACCGGATTCGTTGGCCAGCTTCATCCATCATCTTGTTTAAAAATGGCGGCCATTTAAATTTTTAAGAAAAATTTTAATTTGAAATGTGGTACCAAAAAATTGAAAATTGAAAAAATATTTTCTTCTTATGTGTTTGACCCTGATAAAAAGATTCGGGAGCAGTTTTTCTTTCGTCTATATCTTAAGAAATGGCTGAGTTATAGCCTTTTGAATTTCTAGCGTGGCTGACATTTTGAAACGTCCTGATTTTTGTCACGTAATAACAGGCGTATTTATGAACCGATTTGGATGTACCTTGGTGTGTACATAGTACATACAAATATCTCGACCGAGTTCGTTGGCCAGCTTCATCCTCCATCTTGTTTCAAAATGGCAGCCATTTAAATGAATTAAAAGATAAAAAAATTAAAATGAGATACCAAAAAATTGGAAAATGAAAATTTTTTTTTCGTATGTGTTTGACCTTAATACAAAGATTCCGGAACAGTTTTTGTTTCGTCTATATCTAAAAAAATGGCTGAGTAATAGCATTTTCAATTTCTATTGTGGCTGACATTTTAAAGCGACCTGATATTTGTCACGCGATAACAGGCGTATTTATGAACCGATTTGGATGTAACTTGGTCTGTACATAGTACATACCAATGTCTCGACCGAGTTCGTTGGCCAGCTTCATTCGCCATCTTGTTTCCAAAAGGGTTGCCATTAAAAATAATTAAATTTAAAATTTAAAATGAGGTATTAAAAAATTGGAAATTGAAAAAGATTTTTTTTATGTGTCTGGCCTTGATACAAAGATTCCGGAGCAGTTTTTGTTTCTAAAAATTTGTTCATTTGTTTATATCTTAAAAAATGGTTGAATTATAGCACTTTCAATTTCTAGCATGGCTAACATTTTGAAACGATCTTGTATTTGTCACGCGATAACACACGTATTCGCCTATTTCGATGTAAGAAGGCATGTGGATAATATACATCAATACCTCGAACAAGTTCGCTGGCCAGATTCATCAGCCATCTTGTTTCAAAATGGCGGCCATTAAATTAAGGAAAATATATATATTTAAAGTGAGGTGCAAAAAAAATTAGAAATTGAAAAAGGTTTCTTTCTTAAGTATTTGACCTTGATATAAGGATTCAGGAGCATTTTTTGTTTGTCTTTACCTTAAAAAATAGCTCAGATATAGCAGTTTCAATTTCTATTGTGGGTGATATTTTGAAAAATCTGATTTTTTGCATGCGACAGCACTCGTATATATCAACCGATTCCGATGTGAGTGAGCATGTGCACAGCAATTACTAAGGTCTCAACAAGGTTCACTGGTTGGCCTCATCCACCATGTTGTCTTAAAATGGCTGGCACTTTAAGAAATCGCCGAATTTGGCAGCCAAATATAAGTTACTTTAAAGAAAAGCATCTTGGATAAAGCTGACTAATTTCGCGAAATTCTCATTCATTATATTGATAAAAATTAGTATTGAATCTCCTATATTCGGTTTCCACGAAATTGAGCTTCGTGTGTTTGAATGATATAAGTTGGCTTTTTTAAAATAAGAAATATGAAAGCTACTTCTTCCTCCCGGCACTGGCCGGAAGGACTTTTTGAAATTGGTGACATCATTTAAGTGCACTAAAAATGACCTTTAACCATTCACTGGAATGTAACGAAGTACTTTTGACTGTCTCTGTAAACAAAGTATAATTTCTACTTATTTCATATACTTTAGATAACAGTTTGTTGTCCATATTAATGATGCATACCAATTTTATTATAATTGAGATAATGTAACAACATAAAAATACACCGGAAAAACTTATCTCATTCATGATATTGTAAAGAAATATTTTTGTGTGTCGCTGTAAATTAACCAAAAATAGTACACACTTCACTTTCAATACCGAAATTAATTTATAAACCTAAATAATCTAACAATTACAAGTCAATCCGAGTCTTTCCCAGTCAACTCGAGTTAGAGCACGGACAGGCAGACGGCCAGACAAATAGAATTCATAAGCCCTTTCAACTATGTTAGAAAGAGATAAAAAGTAACAATTGGTTTCTATATACCCATTTCGCGAACTTACCGATCGCGTATGGCCACTTCGCGAACTGGCTGATCGCATCTGGCCAGTTCGGGAATTGGCCAATTTCGGGTATTGGCCGTAACATATACATAATACGTACCAATGTCTCGACCGAGTTCGTTCGCCAGCTACATCCGCCATCTTGTTTCAAAATGGCGGCCATTTAAATTTTTTTTAATTTAAAATTTAAAAAGTGGTACCAAAAAATTGGAAAATGAAAAGGGTTATTTTTGTATGTGTTTGACTTTAATACAAAGATTCCGGAACAGTTTTGTTTCGTCTATATCTATAAAAATGGCTGAGTTAAAGCATTTTGAATTTTTATTGTGGCTGACATTTTGAAACGACCTGATTTTTGTCACGCGATAACAGGCGTATTTATGAACCGATTTGGATGTCACTTGGTGTGTACATAGTACATACCAATGTCTCGGCCGAGTTCGTTGGTCAGCTTCATTCGCCATCTTGTTTCAAAAGGGCTGTCATTTTTAAAAAAAATTAAATTTTAAATTTTAAATGAATTATCAAAAAATTTAAAAATGAAAAAGATTTTTTTTGTGTTTGACCTTGATATAATGATTCCGGAGCAGTTTTTGTTTCGTATATATCTTAAAAAATGGTTGAATTATATCACTTTGAATTTCTAGCATGGCTGACATTTTGAAACGATCTGATATTTGTCACGTGATAACACGCGTATTTATTAACCTATTTCGATGTAAGAAGGCATGTGGATAGTATATCGTAATGTCTCGACCAAGTTCGCTGGCCAGCTTCATCAGCCATCTTGTTTCAAAATGGAGGCTGTTAAATTAAATAAGAAATTATATTTAAAGTGGTGCAAAAAAATTAGAGATTGAAAAGGGTTTCTTTCTTAAGTATTTGACCTTGATATAAGGATTCCGGAGCATTTTTTGTTTTGTCTTTATCTTAAAAAATGGCTCAGATATAGCAGTTTCAATTTCTAATGCGGGTGACATTTTGAAAAATCTGATTTTTTGCCTGCGACAGCACTTGTATATATAAACCGATTCCGATGTCAGTGAGCATTTGCACAGGAATTACTAAGGTCTCGACCAAGTTCACTCGTTAGCCTCATCCACCATGTTGTCTTAAAATGGCAGGAACTTCAAGATATCGCCGAATTCTGCAACCAAATATAAGTTACTTTAAATAAAAGCAGCTTGGATAAAGCTGACTAATTTCACGAAATTCTAATTCATAATGATTTAGTATTGATAAAAATTAGTACTGATTCTCCTATAATCGGTTTCACTAAATTGAGCTACGTGGGTTTGAATAATATAAGCTTGATTTTTAAAAATAAGGAATATGAAAGCTATCTCTTCCTCCCGGCACTGGACGGAAGGACTTTTAATTAAAAATTTCAGCTTTTGGTATAGATATTTTTTTTTTTTTAAATGTTACGCGACGAGTTGCGTTCCACGGTACATGGGATTTCTCTGAGCAGTTTCACCTGAATCAACGAAACAAAAAACATATTAAAATATATGTTTTTTTTTATGTATACACAATTTATTCATTAATTACTAGCATATTCTTCTTTCTCTACCAGGTTAACTAATTTGAAGTAATGATTGAAACCAAACAAAGCTTTGAGAGAAGGAAATTCATCTTAAAATGTTACTCTAAGTTCGAAAACATATAGGTATAAGAGCAGAGACAGTTTAATAGACAATTTGAAAACATATTCATCCACGCGACTTAGATAAGCTAGAATTAGAGATAGTAGCATACGTATATTATATAAACTGTTTTGGACTGTTACACCATAGATCATTAAAATTTAAATAAGTGAGATGGGAAGAAACCACAAATCCTTTGCTTTATTGGTGTTTAAACATTTAATATAGATTAAAACATTGAAACCATTAAAATTTTTACATTCCTGAGGAAGGCCACGAAGGTGTGCTGGAACTGTAAAATGAATATTTTAATGTTTTAATCACGTTTATACACCAATATAGCAAAGGATTTGTGGTTTGCTCACATCTCACTTATTTAAATTTCATATATTATAATTTGTAAATATTCTTAGAGCAAATTAATAGCGAGTCATTTTTAAGCCAAAATCTATATAGTTGCTTAAATATGTAGCAGTTTCAGTATTACATAAACGATACACATTTTAAGAAATTGCTGGCGGTAGGAAGCGGATTATTTATTTAAGGGATATATTCGCTAAATCTGACCCGTTTCTAATATATCTGTCAGAAACTGGTCACATAACTGAACTTATCAATAATTTCATTGTTAAAGAATGAACATAGCAGTCGTTTAATAACGTTTATCGTGTACATTTTTATAATTGTTTTTAAAAACGCTGTGATATATCACTGATAAGTAAAATGATTAAAGAATGTCTTTATTTGTCAGCCAACTCTTTGTATTTAGAATTTAGATTTAATTTAGTCTCGGACAACCTTCAATATATATATATATATACAGGGTGTGCGAAAAGTCTGGAAACGGTCAAATAACTCGTGAAGTACAAAGCAAATTGAAAATCGAAAATATACGTGTTAAATATTTTAAAAAAGCTACTCAGTGATACCATATTTGACCCCTGCAACCAACCCCCCGGGGGTTAGAGGGGGTCCAACTTTGAAATCTTGAATGATAACCCCCATTTTATATTGCAGATTCAGATTCTACGGGCAAAAATACGTAACTTTTGTATTAAACATTTTTTTTCTAATCTTCCTTGATCACGGTGTAATCGAGCAAATAAAACAGATACATATTTTGGTTTTCCCAACCAGGTTTTGACATCTCGAAATCTGATTGGCCAGAACTTTTAACGTCAAAGTTGCCGTCTTTTGTGGAAATAGTGTTTCATCATCAGTGTTAAACCATCAGTGGAGATTGTTGTAATGGCGCTTTATATGCTGTTTCCATACAAATTAATAGAAATATGTTAAATTAGTTTTCTATTTGCATTTCTTTTCATCCAGTGGATCATTTTAAAATAATAAACTGCGTATTTTGATATTTTAACGAGTAAATAAGCACCTCCCCTCCCGAACAGAAAAGTGATAGCCTTCATTATTTGGGGGCGGGGTGTGTAGATAATCTGTGTTTCGATGTCTTCTGCTCAAAAAAATCACTTAATTCGGGGCCGGATGGGAGTGCATGAGTTTTTTTTAATTATTACTATAGAATAACATATAAGACCAAAAAAACAAAATAACATATAAAATCTTTTTTGTGCTGGGTGATCAAAGGATGGAAAGTAAGCGTAAATTTCAGGTGGAGGGTGGGATTATAGGTTTTGATGATTGATTAGCTACTGCAACTAATGACTAGCAAGTAGGACAGAAAACGTTCAAAAATTCTAATAAATGTAATACTTTTTTGTTAATTATTATATTTTTCCAGTTTAAAATTCTTTTCATAATTTTAAATTTATTATTGGGTTGTTCGGAAAGTCGTGTCCGTTTGGGAAAATCAATTCGTAGCGGAAAATCCTGCCCGGTAATTATTAGAGATTAGGTATCGGAATTAATCTCTAATTATTAAATGATAGAATTTTCCGGTACGAATTGATTTTCCCAAACGGACACGACTTTCCGAACGAACCAATAATTTTAAACAATTGAAAAATTTTGATCTTTTAAACTTTTGAATTTAAAATATAATTTAACTCTTTAAGCACTGTTGATTATTTCCTGGGGGAGAAGACTTTTTCATTTTCATGGGGGGAAGGATAATGTGGAAAAGTGTTTAATTATTTATTAATTATTACAATAATATAACAAATGTAAAAAAAATATATAAACAAAAACTTTATTTGCAGAACAAATTAAAAACAAATCAGTTTTTCAGACATTTTTTAAGACCGTGAAAGGACATTTATTCATATTTTGTAACAAATTTCAGTTTTGTAACAAATAAGTTTTACGGACAATGTCCTTAAAAAAGGATTCATAATTTTTCTTTTACTGGCACCCAGTATATTTAATTAAAATTTTCCATTTATAACGTACTTGAAAATAAGCAAGTTTATATTTTCCATTAAACTCGTTCATAAATTCTGATGTCGGTCTATCATTTCATTAGTTTATAAACAGAATTACTCGCGCCGGTAAGGGCGCGAATGAACCAAATGAAACCAAATGAACATTAAAAATTAAAAACAATATTTAAACAATATGATAATTTAAATACCCTAAAAATTTAGGTACCCTTCAAATTAAATCGAAATAAATCTTAGACTTTTAAAAATGTCTTTTTTTTTTTGTTGTTTTTTTTTTTTTTTGTATTTTACATGTGCCTTATCATTTTGTACACACTCATCATAAGCATAATACAAAATCTGCAATACAAATATTTGCAACTTAAAAATGAAAAGAAGTTAAAAATTTATTTAGATTTCTTTTTAAGGGAACCTAAGTTTTTAATGGGTTTTATGTATCATATTGTTTGATTTTTTTAAAATTGTTCAATTGGTTTAACTTATTTGTTACAAAAATTTAAGAACGTACAACTAACTGATTGAAATATATTAATAAATGCCCCTTCCAGGGTTTAAAAAATGAAGAAAATAAACTGATCTGTTTTTAATTTGCTCTGCCAATTATATTTTTTGTCACATAAGTTATTTTATTGTATTAATAAACAAACAATTTTCTACATTATCCTTCAGTTATAAAAATTAACACGTCGTCTATCCCAGCAAATAATCATTGCACTTTAACTTTTTCGAGACCGCATCTCGTACACAAATTGTATTTTGTATACACCCTGTTTTTTCAACTGTCCCCGTTACTTGTGAAATACCAAAAAATCCTTTAATTAAAAAATCAAATATTATTATTCATTTATTAATGGTGCTCAAAACAAATTCCACATGCACCTTTTGACGACGAATATATGTGCCTCACAAAGCCCGACCGTGTTAAAGAGTTAAATTATTTTTTAAATAAAAAATCTTCAAATATCAAAATTTTTCTATTGTTTAAATTTATGAAAAAATGTTAAATTGAAAAAATATATTAATTTACAAAAAAATATTACATTTATTAGAATTATGGAAAATATTTTTGCCCTACTACTCCCCCATTCTTTGCTCCGCCCGCATACAAAAAAAAAAATATATATATATATATATATATAAATACTTCTTTTTATTTTGCCCTATATGTTGCTCTATAGTAATAGTAAAAAAATCCAATACAACCACATCCTGACCACGATTTAGTGTATAAAAAAGACAAACAGCAGAAGCCATCGAAATGCCGAATATCCACGCCCATCTATACCAAATAACGAAGATTATCTTTTTTTCTGTTCGGAAGAGGCGGGGCATGTTAACACATCAAAATATATATATATAAAAAAAAAAACGCAGGTTAATTGATTAGAATGGATTGAATGGATAAAATAAAAATTCAAATAGAAGTCTAATGCTATATATTTCTGTTAATTTTCATGGCAAATGCATATAAAAATCTTTTGCCATCGAAACAACCTCCATTGATAGTTTTCGACAAACACAATTCCAGCTAAGGCGACCACTTTGGCGACGAAAGCTTTGGCCCATCACATTTCGTGATTGCAAAACATGGTTGAGAAAACAAAATATGTATCTGACACATTTTGCTGGATTACACCTTCATCTACAAAGATTCGAAAAAAAATATTAAAAGCAAAAGTTGCGCATTTTTTCCGAACAATCCGAATCTGAAATAAAATATGGTGATTATCATTTAATATTTCAAAGTTGCAACGCATCTGACCGTCTGACCCCCAAGTGGTCGGGGTGGGGTGTCAACTTTGGTATCACGGAATAGCTTTTAAAAAAAATATTTAACACATATTTTTTTGTTTTTCAATCTTATCTGAATTTCTTGAATTCGACCGTTTCCAGACTTTTCGGACACCCTGTATTTTGTCCCATTTGATATTTTGTTGTAATAATAAATAAATAAATAAACAATTTTTTATATCATCCTTCCTCTATGAAAATTAAAGCGTCGTCTCCCCCAGAAATAATCAAGAGAGCTTAAAGACTTTAATTATTTTTTAAATGAAAAATTTTAAAAGATCAAAAATTTTCAATTGTTTAAAATTATTAATTTTAAAATTATGAAAAAATGTTAAATTGAAAAATATTTTAAATTGCAATAAATTATTACTTTTATAAGAAGTATTGGAAAAATTCTGCCCGACTTGATATTTTGGAGTTACAGTAACTAATCAATCATCAAAACATATAACTCCACCCCCAGTGAAATTTACGCTACTTCCCCATCCTTTGCTCAGACAGCATAATAAGTTTTTATATGTTTTTTTCTTAATATTTTGTCCTATATGTTATTCTATAGTAATAATTTTTAAAAACTGTACACCCGCATCAGCCTCCTAAATTAGATAATATTAAAAAAAAAAAAAAAAACAAACAAACAAACAAAAAAAAACAGCAGAAGCCATCAAAACGCAGAATATCCGCACATCCCGCCCCCAAATAATGAAGATTATCCTTTTTCTGTTCGGGAGGGAAGGTGTATATTTACACGTTAAAAAATCTAAATACGCAGGTTATTATTTCGAAATGATTGACTAGATAAAAAAAATATACAAATAGAGTACTAATCTATACTCCTATTATAAAGAGGAAAAAATTGTTTATTTGTAGGAGGTAAGCTCTGGAACTACCGAACCGATTCCAAAAGTAATGGTATCAAAATGATGGTGTTAGTCCAACTTAGAACATAGGCTATATCTTATGTCGGTGCCACTACCCCAAAGGGGGTCTAGGAGCAAAAAACGTTCTAAAAATGCGATTTTAGCATTACTGAAGGGCCCAGAAATATGAAATTACGAATATTAGTTACTTATAAGATATAAATGATGTCTAAAAACAGTTCTTAAACAATTCGAAATTTAAAAGGGGTGAAAATGCACAAAAAGCGTTCTAAAAAACGTTCTAAATGGTAGTTTCTACACAATCTCAGGAAATATCAAACCGATTTAAAAAATATTGGTGTCAAAATGATGGTGACAACTCTTGCTCCAAGATAGGTTATGTTTTATGTCGGTGCCACTACCCCAAAGGGGGTGTAGGAGCAAAAAACGTTCTAAAAATGCGATTTTAGCGTTACTGAAGGCCTAGAAATATGAAATTTTGAATATTAGTTACTTATAAGATATAAATGATGTCTAAGAACAGTTCTTAAACAATTAGAAATTTAAAAGCGGTGAAAATGCACAAAAAACGTTCTAAAAAACGTTCTAAATGGTAGTTTCTACACAATCTCAGGAAATACCAAACCGATTTAAAAAATATTGGTGTCAAAATTATGGTGATAACGCTTGCTCCAAGATAGGCTATGTTTTATGTCGGTTTCACTACCCCAGAAGGGGTGCAGGAGCAAAAAACGTTCTAAAAACGCGACTTATGTGTTACTGAATGGCCTAGAAATATGAAATTTGAAATATTAGCTACTTTTTAGATATAAAGGATTTCTAAGAACAGTTCTTAAACTATTCGAAATTTGAAAGGGGTGAAAATGCGCGAAAAGCGTTCTAAAAAACGTTCTAAATGGTGGTTTCTACACAATCTCAGGAAATAAAAAACCGATTTAAAAAATAATGGTGTCAAAATGACGGTGTCAAAATGACGGTGACAACCCTTGCTCCAACGTAGGCTATGTTTTATGTCGGTGTCACTACCCGAAACGGGGTGCAGGAGCAAAAACGTTCTAAAAATGCGATTTTTGCGTTACCGAAGGGCATAGAAATATGAAATTTGAAATATTAGCTACTTATTAGATATAAAGGAATTCTAAGAATAGTTCTTAAACATTTCAAATTTTGAAAGGTGTAAAAATGCGTGAAAAGCGTTCTAAAAACGTTCTAAATGTTCTACACTATCTCAGGAAATACCAAACCGATCTGAAAAATAATGGTGTCAAAATGATGGTGACAACCCTTGCTCCAACATAGGCTATGTTTTATTTCGGTGCCACTACCCAAGGGGGGTGTAGGAGCAAAAAACGTTCTAAAAATGCGATTTTAGCGTTACTGGAATATACGCCTAGAAATATGAAATTTTGAATATTAGTTACTTATAAGATATAAATGATGTCTAAGAACAGTTCTTAAACAATTCGAAATTTAAAAGGGGTGAAAATGCACAAAAAGCGTTCTAAAAAACGTTCTAAATGGTAGTTTCTACACAATCTCAGGAAATACCAAACCGATTTAAAAAATATTGGTGTCAAAATGATGGTGACAACCCTTGCTCCAAGATAGGCTATGTTTTATGTCGGTGTCACTACCCCAAAGGGGGTGCAGGAGCAAAAAACGTTCTAAAAATGCGATTTATGTGTTAGTGAAGGGCCTATAAATACGAAATTTGAAATATTAGCTACTTTTTAGATATAAAGGATTTCTAAGAATAGTTCTTAAACTATTTGAAATTTGAAAGGGGTGAAAATGCGCGAAAATCGTTCTAAAAAACGTTCTAAATGGTGGTTTCTACACAATCTCAGGAAATGAAAAACCGATTTAAAAAATAAGTGTGTCTAAATGACGGTGACAACCCTTGCTCCAATATAGACTATGTTTTATGTCGGTGCCACTACCCCAAAGGGGGTGCAGGAGCAAAAAACGTTCTAAAAATGCGATTTTTGCGTTACCGAAGGGCCTAGAAATATGAAATTTTAAATATTAGCTACTTATTAGATATAAAGGAATTCTAAGAACAGTTCTTAAACATTTCAAAATTTGAAAGGTGCGAAAATGCGCGAAAAGCGTTCTAAAAAACGTTCTGCATGGTGCTTTCTACACAATCTCAGGAAATACTAAACCGATCTGAAAAATAATGGTGTCAAAATGATGGTGACAACCCTTGCTCCAACGTAGGTGATGTTTTATGTCGGTGCCACTACCCAAAAGGGGGTGCAGAAGAAAAACGTTCTAAATTGCGGCTTTTGCGTTACGAAAGGGCCTAGAATCGTGAAATTTGGAATGGTAGTTAGTTATAAAATATCATTGATCTCTATGGACATTTCCTAAAAAAATCAAAATGGGCAAAAGGCGTTGTAAAAAACGTTGTAAATTGCGATTTCTATGCAATCTCAGGAAGTACTGAACCGATTTCAAATATAATGGCGTAAAAATGATGGTGACAGATCTTGCTCCAAGATAGGCTATATTTTATATCTGTTTCCACTACCCCAGAGGAGATGCAGGAGCAAAATGCGCGAAAAGCGTTCTAAAAACGTTCTAAATGCCGATTTGTCGGCAATATCTCAGGAAGAACGAATCTGATTTCAAACGTAATGGTAGGAAATTGATGCTGACAGCCTCTGCTCTAACATAGATGCTATTTTATGTAGGTAGCAATATCACCAAGACGTTGCAGTAGCAAAAAAGCGTCCTAAATTTCGATTTTTTTTATCGGTACGGGCTAGCAACTTAAAATTAGGCAAGGTACATATTTATTAGATATAAATGATCTTTAAGAACAGTTTCGAAAAACTTGGAAATTTAAAAAGGTGTGAAAATGCTGTGTTTTAAATAGTAATTTTTGAATTATTCCTAAAAGTAATAACTACCTTTTAATAAAAAAAACCTTTTAATTAAATAAAATATTACCTTTTAATAAAATAAAAATTTAGTTAGTACGTTTTAATAAAAATTAGACATATAAATATCACTTGGCATATTTCAAATATTACGCGAGCAAAGCCGCGGGGTTTGCTAGTTTAATATATTTCTTTTAAATTTTATGGAAAAATCATATAAAGCGTCATCCAAACAACCACCACTGATGGTTTTCGAGAAACACTATTCCCGCAAAAGACGGCAACTTTGACGTTAAAAGTTCTGGCCAATCAGATTTCGAGATGTCAAAACTGGGTTGGGAAAACCAAAATATGTATCTGTTTTATTTGCTGGATTACACCGTGATCAACGAGGATTAGAAAAAAATGTTAAAAACAAAAGTTACGTATTTTTGCCCGTAGAATCCGAATCTGCAATAAAAAATGGGGGTTATAATTCAAGATTTTAAAGTTGGACCCCCCTCTGACCCCCGGCGGGGGGGGGGGGTCGGTTGCGGGGGTCAAATTTGGTATCACTGAGTAGCTTTCTTAAAAATATTTAACACGTATATTTTCGTTTTTCAATCTGCTTTGTATTTCTCGAGTTATTCGACCGTTTCCAGACTTTTCGGACACCCTGTATATATATATATCTTGAATAAATTTTGAAGAAAATTAATGTACGTATGTTAGGAAAAGTGAAATTCTAACAGATATATTTTATCTATTGCTACATGTCTATGCTACAAAATGAGCCAGAAGTAAATAAATTGATTCCCAACATACTATTGATAATTTTAAACCTAATATTCTATTATTATTAATTTTCTTAAAAGGCACTGGATGTTTTGATATAGGGGAGGGTAGTACACAGTGAGACGAAACTTATTATTACTTAACGAATGGCAATGATTTTTATTCTTTTGAAAAAAAAAATTGCTACATCTTTAAGCTACACAAATACGCTACACATTAACACATTAATGCATAAATGGATTTAAAAAAGTTATTTATAAAAGCACAGAAGCAGAATAACGGACTATCAAAAATTGTCTCATACACAGTGAGACAATCTATATATTTTCATAAAACATACATTTTTACACTCTATCAATAATTTTCTGCAGTTTATGACTTCTAATTAATATTTCTAGATTAAAAAAAAAATTAAAAATATGAGCCTCGGGTGAACAATGGCAGACATTAGGCTACCTTCATCCAAATATTCAGCCTCTTTCGTTTAGCAGATTTCACTAGCCATCGCACGCCCCCCCCCCCTCCCCCCCCCCACACACACAGACAGAGAGAGAGAAAAAAAAACTTCTTTTATTAATAAATAACTTTTTTTTTACAACAGAACACCATAGTAGATACACAATGAGGCACGTCTCACTGTGTACCACAACTGTGCGTCTCACTGTGTACTTTCGTTACGTTGTAACAAAATGGATGCCATATCTGTTTCATCATCAATTTCACAGCTTTGAATGCTTGTGTCGTTTTGTCGACATAGTCTATCATTAGCTATAACTAAGTTTGGTTAAGTAAATATATGCTATAATAAAAGAAAGAAATTCGAAAATGGACGTTTATGTAACTTTAACCCCTGTAAAATAAATAATTACTTACTATTTTGTTGGACGAGGAACCGAAGTGCCGAAACTACGTCCACGTGTTGCATAAGATGAGGTGGTTCAGTGTGTGTTCCAGCTAAGAGAAAAAGTTATAACTATATGTCAAAATGGCTGCTGTCTCACTGTGTACAATGCCTCACTGTGTACTCCCCTACCCTACGTTATTTTTCTGCTTCATCTATTATTATTTCTTCATTATCATTGTTTTCATTATCAGTTTCGCTATAAAAATGGTGGTGCTTAATTTATCAAATCAGTATTGTTATTGTTGATTTATTATCAATAAATCCTTTCATAACGCAGTTTAATACATATTTTTATGCATATGTTTGTTTTGTAGTAATATTTTGATGTTTGAGGACGAGATTTGTATTTCTGATAAAGAAATTGTATTATTTGACAACAATATTTCTACTTTGAATTTTGCTTCTTTTCAAATCTTTTTATGTAAGATCTTAAAATTAAGAAGAATAAATTAATGTTTTAAGAAGTAATCAAAATCATCGCGAGAGAAAGTATCTCACAGAAATGCAAAGGGAAAATGTCACAACTCAAAATAATTTGTTCTTAGTTCTTTGATACTTTTTCAAAAAATCAGAACTCAGAATGGAAAAATTTCAAAAACCTGGCTCAATAATAATAATAATAATAATAATAATAATAATAATAATGCTTGATGCTTGCTCTTTATCGTCATTTCATTTTAACAATATTGTTTTCTAGTAATTTATTTTTTCTAAATCCGCTAAAATTGTTTCTTGCCTTTCTGAACCGACGACAATTTTTGTATTCTGTTAGCACCACTACTGTTAAAAAATACATTTTCTAGTATATTTCTCTTGCAAATGTTGTCAAGGCATATAAAAAAGATTTTTGTTTTGAAAAAGTGGTGCGAAATAGAATTAAAAAATAGTCGCCTGTGGCAGCCCTGTAGATGGTAGTAGTAAATTTTAGTCAAATGGAAAAATTACAATCAAGGAGAAACTTCAACTCGGTGTATCTCGAAAGTGTGAAAAAGGGCTTGATCCACTTCAGTTCTGAACGCCTCATATATTAAAGGTATGTCTTCAAATTCATTCCTTTACTATTTCATAGAAAAATTGTAATTGTAGCGTTTTAGTAACGACTTAAAGAAAGGTCTTCCCCACTTATGACTTTGAAAGTAGCAGGAAAAATGCATTTTGCTCAAGTATCACTCATATTGAACAGGGTGTGTCTACACATGATAGTGATATTGGACAATAAATATGATGATTATGATGAATTCTATGAAAATATTGAACACAATGACAATGATTCAATGCGTAGCTTCTTGGACCTTGAAAACCTTTATTTGGTACTGAATATTAGGAATGTTTAAAAAATATTGTATATATTAAATAAAAGATTTTTTTTAATACTATGCTTGAAAAAAGTCCTTTTCTTTTCTTCCTATTGTATAAATTGATTTTTTTTTAAATTTAGAACTGTAATTCAAACATTGTTATAATATTGTTTATTGAATAAAGAAGAGAAAACATAAAATCATTGTGTAAAAGTTGAAGAAGAATTCGATAGCACATACATTTTCGGGTGCAATATCGCGGTCGAATTCATGTTCCACGTATCAGCTGACGAACTTCTTTTTCCCGAACGATGCAACTAAATCTCTGATTATTCTCGAAAGATGCAATTTAAGGGATAAGTTAGACTGGTTAAAATTTTCGACTTTTTGTCGCGTAAAGTAATCTTTGTACACTTGAAAATCATATTTTATTAGTTAGACATCGATATCAAAAGTGAAAGGGCAATTTTAGAGCTATAGGAATAGAAACGAGCCACAGTGAACAAACGATAACGAAAACTTTAGCGCGTGTTTTCTCATAATAGCATTTTCAAAATCAGTGGAGAATCTAGCTCCACTAATTTTCAGTCAGTACATACTCTTTATGAAAATTAATCATGACGTATTTTTCTAGTGAAATACGCCGGATTTTTTCGAAACATTTTTTCTCGCTTTCTTTGTAACTATAAATAACAAAATTTGCGGTCAAAAGTTTACATTTTACATTGAATTGATTTGCCGTTTTCCTAAGAATGCATATTTAAAAAAATTCATATGTATTTCACTAGTTTTTGGTCTAACCCCCCCCCCCCCCTCCTTTTTAAAAAAAATATTATTATTATTCAGAATAAACAAACTTATAAATTTTTAATTTTTAGAAGAGCAGTTTTTCATTCCTATTCTACACAAAAATAGTATTTAAACTTTGAACGTTTCAAAAAAGTATCCTATCCATAAAATGGTACAAAATTATAGCAGCTGGGAGCCATGAGGATACTATGCGAAACTGAATATTTTTAAATATGATATTTTGCATTTAATATGAGAGCAAGAAGTCGTATAAAGTTGTTTTATTTGAATTATTAACAAAAATATTTAAAAATGTATTTTTTTATAGTTGAGATGATTTAATTTTAATGTGAAAGAAGATCATTTTTGAAATATAAAATAACCTTGTATAAAGAAAACCATACTTTATATGATATTTCTCTTAACAAAAGCTATTATTGCTGTAATATTTATGCATGAATTATAATAGTTTACACTGTTAGCGACATGCATGTCAGTTATTCAGTATAAAGATTAGAATTAGGATTTTTTTTTAAATAGACCTAAATGTACCTTTATGGCTAAATTTAAAAAAGCCCTCAATACCAATAAGTTTTTCCTTCAAATTCATCATTATTATTATTATTATTATTATTATTATTATTATTATTATTATTTATATTTGGATGCATTGGTACTTTTAATGCGAAAAGTGAGAGAAAGATTTTTATGAAATGCTATAGAATGTGAAATTTTTAATCAAAAGTGTTTCATAAACTATCAAATTAAGTATTATTAATTAAAAGCAACCTCTATTTCAAAGGCTGCCATTCTTTTAACGTTAAAACATTACATTTAAATTTAAAATGGCAATGTAATGCTAATAATTTCATCAATTATGCTGAAATAAAAATTGTTTTTATAAATTGATATATTTACTCAGATTCCAGATTGCGTTCGATTTTAGATGCGTTCGAGTTTCAAAAATTAGTTAATTTTCTATATACATGTATTTAAAAAATAATTAACATAATTTAAATACAATTAAATTTAGTTATTGCATCACTAAAGAGACTTAGGCAAAAGCGTTAAAAGTTTAGTTTTCAGCATATTATTAAGACGGTAGCCTTGTGTTGCACACTAAAAAATTTATTAATATTTCATCATAAGCATTTAGATTATTGAAGAAGTTATGTTTTGTAAAATGAGTGAAACAATTTTAGTGATTTATAAAAAGAGGGAAATTATTGATTTTAGTTTGATTTTGATTTTTAAAACAACAATACAGGGTTATTCTAAATGATGGATCCATTTTCAAAAAATTGTATTTATTAAAGTGCAAATCCAAAATGAACAATCTTTATACCAATGAAAAGAGGAAATTTCAAAGTTTTTTTAATACATTATAAATGTTCAATGTGTCCACCGTTTGCTGCATGGCAAACATCTACGCGATAGCCAAACTCGTCCCACGCACGAGAAAGCGTATCTGCTGTTACTGAGTGCACAGCTTTCAAAGCGGTGATGGTTCAGAAGCGGCAAGTAGAGGTCGCGCGGCAATAGGCCGCGATTTCCATTCACTGTCAGTTGTGAGTGAGATGGCTACTGTGGAGCACAAGGTTTTCGAGACGAGTTTGGCTATCGCGTAGATGTTTGCCGTGCAGTAAACGATGGACACATTGAACATTTTTAATGTCTTAAAAAACACTTTGAAACTTCCCCTTTTCATTGGTACATTGGTAGATTGTTCGTTTTGATTTGTACTTTAATAAATACAATTTTTTGAAAATAGGTCCACCATTTAGAATAACCCTGTATATCATAATTGAATGTAGTTATACTGTAAAAAAAAAACTGATAAGTTGATAAGTTTATGTGCAGTTGGCCAATTCTATACAAGATGAAAAAGTCCCTCCAACATACAGGGTCTGTCCAGTAAGTAATGAGACTGATTCCATAAAATTTGTTTATTTGAAGATAATTTTACAGACACTTAATATTCTTCAAAATAGCCTCCTCCTGCATTAATACATCGCTGCCAACAACTCTGCCACCTATTTATGCTTGCCTGGAAGCCTTCAAATGGAATGCTGTTCAGAACGCGCGTTACGTTTTTCTCCAAACTCTCCAGATTCACAAAACGATGTCCTGCTAAGCTGGATTTTAACCGAGGGAATAAAAAAAGCCTGGCAGTGACAGATTTTGGCTGTACGGTGGTTGGGGGTAGCGTTGTAATGTTGTATTTTGCCAGGAACTGGGTCACTTTGAAGGATGTGCTGGAACCAGCTTGTCACAAATTTTCCGCATTCGAAGTTCTTCCGTGACAATTTGATGCACAATCGATTTCGTAAGTCACACTGTCTCCACAATCATTCGGACACTCATCCGACTAAGAGAGACCAAAAACACTTTCATTTTAGCCACTGAAGCTACTTTAGCTGAAGTTAGAGAACTTCATGGACGCCCAGCGCGTTGTTTGTTATCGATGTCCTCTCTTCCGTCTTTGAAGGCTTTGTGCCACCTAAACACTTGAGTCTTGTACAAAAAACCCTTACCCTAGGCTTCTTGTAACATGGGAAGACGCTCAGAAGCCGAATTGTTTAGCTTTAGCTTTACACAAAACTTTATGGCGTATCTCTGCTCGACATTTCACGTCACAACCACGTCTGAAAACATAACGCCCTATTCAAACACGTGTCTGCTTCACGAGTGATGTGTGCACTGCAAAGGCTCAAGGTAGAGGTCTGCACGGGCCCGGGCCGGGCCGGCGAAATGGAGGAGAATTTTCAAACGGGCCGGGCCGGCAGAAATAGGACAATTTTTTCAACGGGCCGGGCCGGGCCGGCAAAAAAATTGAACGGGCCTGAAGGGCCGGGCCCGGCCGATAAAAAAAATTAATCGGGCCTATCGGCTCGATATAAGAATTTGAGAGGAGCAGATAAAATACGAGGTCATTTCCAATGAATATGACTTTTTCGAGAAGTATAAATGTGCGTTACGAGCCGATGCGAGTTTAACAACATCAATACAGAAATGTAACATGTCCATCGTAGAGATCGGCATCGTACAGTTACATGATGCCTGATCCCGGATTTAATTTTTTTCGGCAGACTTGTGCCGGGACGGAACTGGTCTTAATCGTTCTCAGGATGTGTAGGACAGGCATTATGTTTTGTAAAAGTATTAATAGCGATAATGAACTTCTGTTAACAGTATCTTTGGAAATGTACCTTAAGGTGGTTCTCATATTTACTGCTCAACAATGCGAAACTCTCAGACACATTTTCTGACTCATTTTTAACTATAAAGGCATAAAATTGACAGGCTGAGTATTGAAGGCAATTGGGATCAAATAGTGTTTCCATTTTTCATAAATTACGTACAGAGATAACAGAGACTCTTGTCACGTGACTGTACGTTTTCTCCTTTCCTGTGCTATCACTTCCGGAAATTCGATTCAAAACGCTAACTTTGGCAGTATTTTCTGAAAGATATATTACTTTTATCTAAAAAAAAAAAAAAAAAAAAACAAAACGGCATTTACATGGTTTCTGAATAAGAATACCTGCCAATCTCATGCGTTTCCGAAAAGAAATGAATTCATAAATGTATCAAAATGTAGCTCCTTTGGATTTGAGAAAAGCCTTAAAAATGACAGAAATATTTTCACAAATCTACCTTTTATTATAAGCTTCAAAAGTTATCATGTTTTTTAACCCTTTATTCTAAACTACAATAATCTTTTAATGAACCCTTATTTAAATTTTGAAATGTCTGTAGAGACGTTGACTAAAACACTGTAAGTAATCGTTAACGTTTACTATTGTGTGTTTTCTATTTGTTTCCAACTATTTTATTATGTTTCCAACACATAGTAATTTAAAATATACTGTAAAATGTTCCCATAAATATGCATGTAGTATTCATTAAAAGAATCTTAATTGTATGTCGAGAAAAAACGGAATTTTTTGCAGACATTTAGTCGGGCCGGGCCGGGCCTGTTTTCACTGATTTTTGTACGGGCCGGGCCGGGCCGAGAACGGTAAAAATGTAAACGGGCCGGGCCGGGCTCGGGCCGAACTTTCAATTTTTACACCGGGCCGGTCCAAAATAGCTTTCCTTCGGGCCGGGCCGGGCCCGGGCCTGGAAATTCCGGCCCGTGCAGACCTCTAGCTCAAGGACAACTTACTTCCGCTAGAACCTGTACTGACAGTCCCACCGCACGTATCGCTCGCAAACTCCGTCAATTTGGCCTTTTGCTTGCCGTGAAAAATTCAGGCTCATTACTTAATGGACAGACCATGTATGTATGTAAAATTTCAGTATATGCAAAAGATTCGTCTTTTTGTTACAGTTATTTTTTTTCTTTGTAGGATTTCGAAAGGCGTTGTTAAAAATTTATTTAGCTGGATTATTTTGAACTATAGATGATGTCCCGAAATCCCACATACGAACTTAGAGGGATGGTAGAGGGCACATTATTAAACGATTTTTTATAGAAAACAAATGACCCAATCGAGTGTGTCAATAAAGAACAATTTGGAAATTGTACATCAAACGTGGCAAATGAGGCGCGTTCATACTATAACTATTTTTATAAATATTCAGATCTTGGGGCAATAGCTGTTGCACTCTTAGGCAAAAATACATGAATACAAAATTTATTACGATTATATATATTAAATTCAGTAATACGGAAATAATATGACTCCATTTTAAATATGAAGTAATCACCATGGCAGCCTAGAATCATTATCTATCATGGGATATCATTGAATTAATTACGTATGATAGGATTTAATAGAGTAAAGAGAACTTTTATTAATATATTTTAAAGTTTTGATTCGATTTTCATAAAATTCGAAATGACTTGACAAAATTCTGTGGTGGTTATATATATTAAATTTCAAACTATTCGTTTAGGTAGTTTTTGCGTTGTTATATGCGGACTGACGGACAGACTGACGGACGGACCAGACGACGACTATAAGTGATACGTATTTATATATTTTACAAACGCACCTAAAAACGTAATTATTCACTCAACAATACTCCCATTTCAATCCGGACCTTAATTTTTGGTCAGAAATTTAACAAAATAAATACATTTTAACGATATCGTTAACAGACTTACTTTACTTTGCGTGAAATGCAATTGCATTATGAAAAGTGCTGAAAGAACACAGTATTTCGGTCATTGACATTTGATGTGACCTACATTACAAAGTATGGCACATCTCTTTTAGCACTGTTTGGGTACGGATAATAGCCACTTCTTGCGATATCGCTACGTTTTATGGAAAAGAAGGCCAAATTTCGTTAAAATATTTTCTGGTAAAAATTACGGAAAAATATTATTCAAATTCTGAACAAAACTCCGAGTTTCGATTGGAGTGAAACATCCTGTAGTTTTGGGTTAATTGGTGGGTTGTGGCACTAGTTTGATGCACAAAAATTGCTGTATTATGCTATACCTGTCGTCCAAGTTTGTACGTGAAGTTTCGAGACACTATGTACCTAAAATGAAATTTAGAATTACTCAAAAAAAGTATTTTTAATTCTCTACAACAGTGATTATCAAGTTTTTTTTAACCTCATGACGCATCCATAGTTAGTTACACTTCCATGGCATTAAAATTATGATAACGAAAAAACATATCAAGGAAATGAATGCCATTTTAATTTTAGTAACACACTGTAAAAAAACCACTGTAAATTTGCCAGAACAAACTCGATCACAGTGAATGTGCTGTAATCTTTCTTTAGTTTCCTGACTATATTAACATGGAAAATACAGTAGTTGCGTAAAATTAACAGCACAATGTGCTGGCAATTTTTTACAGCACAAACTGCTGGTGTCCAAATTGCCAGCACATTGTGCTGTTAATTTTACGCAACTACTGTATTTTCCATGTTACTGTGTTTCCATATCAGGAAACCAAAGAAAGATACAGCACATTCACTATGATCGAGTTTGTGCGCGAGATGAACAGTACTTTGTACTGTAAAAACGTCGTTTTTTTTGCTTTTTTTTTACAGTGCACAAATAAATTGCTCCATTCGGATTAAAAATTAAATAACATAAACAGCTTTTCTTTGGCACAAAATTTATGTTATTTCAGATTCGATTGATGTTTTATTTTTTCTCTCCTTACAAGAATTTTTAAAAGTTTAAACGTTGGGTAAATTTAACACATATTTTTAAAAATTATTTTGAGTTTTAAAAAATTTCTCAACAATTGAAACTATGTTTCAACCTTTATATATATATACAGGGTGTATCTAAACTCTTGGGCAAAACTTTAAGGGGTGATAGTACACATCAAGTCAAACAATATTAAATAGGAAACTGAGGGTCCCAAACGTCTTCCGAAGGAGATAGGCGCCTTTAAAGTTTAGGGTCCAAAATTTCAAATGATTATAAAAAACGGGAAAATTGGTCGATTCGTTTGCGGTTTTCACTAAAACTATTTTTTATGTCAGTATTTTTTTTAAAATAAATTTTAAAGATAAAGTTAAAAAAATGCTGATAGAGGGCGCTTTAGACTTTGGAGTAACCAACAACTACTTTTTACCGTTATTTTTTGTATCTCATTACATGCTTTCAAAAGCTTAGGCTTAAACTTAAATTTTGAGCTCAAAATCTGAATCGTTGGGAGTGGTTAAGTAGCGCAAACTGAACTGTTTTCAGGAGTTAAAATTTCAAATGATTATAAAAGACGGAACATTGGTCGATTCCTTTGTGGTTTTCACTAAAACTATTCTTTATGCCAGTATTTTCTTGAAAATAAATTTTAAAGATTCATCTTAAAAAATACCGATAGAGGGCGCTTTAGACTTTTGAGTAACCAACAACTATTTTTTACTGTTATTTTTGTATCTCATTACATGCTTTCAAAAGCTTAGACTTAAATTTTAAGCTCAAAATCTGAATTGTTGGGAGTGGTTAAGTAGCGCAAACTGAACTGTGTTCATGCGTTGAAATTTGAACTCTCCTACTGAACACAGTTCAGTTTGCGGTACTTAACCACTCCCAACGATTCAGATTTTGGGCTCAAAATTTAAGTTTAAGTCTAAGCTTTTGAAAGCATGTAATGAAATACAAAAAATAACGGTAAAAAATAGTTATTCGTTACTCCAAAGTCTGAAGCGCCCTCTATCGGCATTTTTTGAACTGTATCTTTAAGATTTATTTTCAAGAAAATACATAAAGAATAGTTTTAGTGAAAACCGCAAACGAATCGACCAATTTTTCCGTTTTTTACAATCATTTGAAATTTTGGACCCTAAACTTTAAAGGCGCCCATCTCCTTCGGAAGACGTTTGGGACCCTTAGTTTCCTATTTAATATTGTTCGTCTTGATGTGTACTATCACCCCTTGAAGTTTTGCCCAAGAGTTTAGATACACCCTGTATATATATATGTGTGTATATACAGGATTAAACAAGGATTTTCTATAACAGTAACGTGGCCCAAAATTTAAAAAATAGTGGTAGAGGTGAGAAGAACATAGTCAAATATAAAACCAAATGTTTTTATAACAAAAAACTAAAGGGTGAAGATGGTCTGGGCGAACTGAATTTAAAAACTTGTACAGATAAACGTTGTAAAGTGTGTGTATGTGCCGGGGGTATAGTAGAGGTTAATGATAATGGAGAGTATTTAAAACTCTGCAAGGTTTATAATTGTGGTATTGTTGTAATTATAATATGTCGTACATAGGACAAACTTCAACTCCTTTGAATATAAGAATTAACAACCATAAGACAGACATAAGAAAACAAAAAAGTGGTAAGGAGGAACAAGAAATTGAGATTACACATTTTGATAGGCATGGAATTGATAATATTGAAATTTCTATTTTGAAAATTGTTCCTAATAAAACTGAAAGATTAATCAGTGAAAGAAATATGATGGTAAAGTATGGTACGGTATACCCATATGGAATGAATGTAAAGTTCGATCAAAGTAATGTAATAAGGAATTTTAGAGAAAAATTATTGGATGTCTCAATCTATGAAAGGACAAAACATATAATGCATTATGACAGGGATAAAAATCATAGGACAAACGTTGAATTAAAGAAATTAAAATGTTGCAAGAATGTCGAAAAAGTTATCGAAAATTACAACTCAAACGATAACGAATCAGTAATTAAAAACATTATATTTAATGTCAAAAAGAAAATTATTCCAGAACTTTTGAGGAATTTGCATAAAAAAACGGGTAACAACAATATTGACATGGCTCTAGATCTATTGAGATTTAGAATAAGAAAACAAAATTTAGATAGTTATGTAAAGAGCATGTATAAAAAAGATGCCGAAAATAACAAAATATACTGTGTCTTGGAGTACATGGGGTCATATCTAAAAGGGGTTAACATTAATAAAGTTTTAAATAAGTATAATAGACTGCTGCCGGATAAAAATATAGAGATTTTTAAGGCTTTTAAATATGTTAAACCGATGGGCAGACTCATATATAATTATAACGACTATGCAAAGGATTTGAAAAAAAATATCAATAATAGTGTTTGCTATTGTCACGAAGTAAAATTCAACGAATATATAAATCCAACATACGGACACGTATTAACGGGTAGTTTGGATATTGTACATAATAAGAATTTGAGTGAAATCATGAGATACGGGACGAGATACAGGATTAAGAGAATATTAACAAGAAATATGGCAAAAAAAACGCTTGAATATGAATTTAGATATTTTTATTCAAAAATTAGTTTATAAATACAATTTGCCTGCTAACGTTTTCGAGGAATGGAAGTATTATATTTTAAAAGATTTGTGTAGAAATTTTGAGAGTAACTCTGAGGGGGTTTCGGTAAAGTATTATAAGGATTTGAAAGAATCTATAACAGAATTGCAGAATAAATTTATAATTACGTATATAGATAAAGCTAACAAAAATTACGCAATTATTTGTAAAACATTATATGGTAAATTACTCAGGGAGGCTTATGGTAATGAAATAAACTATGAAATTGTCAAATCAAATAAACAAGTTATTAGTAATAGAGTAAAAGTATATTATAAAAAAATTAAAATAAAGCAAAATAGTACTAGTTTTCCATATTTGGTAATGGTTCCAAAGTTTCATAAAGATCCGGTTGTTTTTAGAGCTATTACATGTGGTTTCAGTTCATATTTGGAAAATTGTAATAAAAAATTGTTGAAATTGTTAAAAGAGATTTTTGATGTAGTATTGAAAGATAAACCGGCCTTTATAATAAAAAACAGCTTTGAGTTAATTGAACATTTAAATCTAATGAAAAACATTTCAAGTTTAACAGCGTATGATTTTGAAGATTTGTATAATAGTATAGATTTGGACAATCTTAAAATAAAAATTATGGAGTTTTTTAGTAAATATAATTCCTCAACTATCGGACAGGAATGGTTTACTAATTTGTTTAACTTTGTAGTGAATGAGAACTACTTATATGACGGGAAAATTGTTTACAAACAAGTTAGAGGTATTCCAATGGGGGGATGTTGTAGTTCGATTTTAGCCGATATCTACACTGCAAATAAAGGCGTCTAAAATTCAGACACATATGTGACTGAAAAAGTAATTCAGACACTTAAGTGTCTGAATATGAAGTTTCAGACACCATAGATGTCTGAAATTAAGACACTTAAGTGTCTTACTATGATCATGGTATAAACACTGTAAACTGAAATGTCTGAAATTCAGACACTTAAGTGTCTGAAAATGGAGTGTTCAATTTTCAGACATTTTAAAGTGTCTTAATTTTTAAGACACGTGTATGCATCTGAATTTAAGACATTTAAAACGTCTGAATCGCATCCATCTTTGGTCAACCTGCATGTTCGGCAATAAGCAACCGTCTTTTTTTTTTTTTTTAAAAGCTTTATACGTTGTAAAAAATATCCGTTAAAATATGGAAGTTGTACTGGCTATTCAGCCATTTACGTATTTTAATGTAATTTTTTTTCCCGTAAATTCCAGAAAAATTTCCATTTTTTTGCATATTTCTGTATTTAAAAAGTTCCATTTAAAAGATAAAATGTAACTTTTCAAGGACAAACCCATATAATTCATTCCCCACTTTCAAAAACCACGTATATTAGACATGATTTATTTATTTATATTCAAACCAGTTTCGTATCCAAGAGGCGGGCCGCTGTGTAGAAAATGTCAAATTTAAGTACGAAAGTTTCAATAAAAGCTTGTTCTAACCTTAGAATGTGTGTTATTTCGCAGAAACCATGAAATTTTTCATTTTAGCCAAGTTTCCGTTATACAGAGGTTTACTTCAGTTTTATTTACTGTTTATTGAGTTTCATTTAGCAAATAATGTTCTGTAGTCCATTTAAAAAAATACGGTAAAACCATGCTGAAAGTGAAATTTTGTCCAGTCCCATACGATTCTGTCTTAAAAAGTTTGATTGCATAATAACTTACCGTTATAAAAACCTGTTTAAAGAGGATAGCTTATAATTCGATAAGTAATTTATTCATCATTTCGACCACAAACAAAAATGAATAAAAATTTATACATTTCCAAAACATTAAATATTTCATGCCAGAAGAATTTTTCTTTGGATTAGAAATTAAACATTCAATTTTAAGATGAATAGTGCCGCCATCTATTGGTGTCAATGTAGTCTATCTGGAAACAATTTTATTCGTTTGCTGGTAAAAAGAAAAGGATTTTCTAATTATGTACTGCATTCTAGAAGTCAACTAATTAAACCCTGTAAACTACTTAATTCGTAATCTCTATAATCTCTATTTAAATTTAAAAAAAAAAAATTGTAGTCCACTTTCCTTTTAATAACAGTTCAAAGACCACTATTAAATAAGCAGCAGTTTCATATTTTAAATCAGTACATTACTACTGATGTTCAACTTATAACCCAATTTACTTAAAACCTTTATTTTATGGCGTGCATCCCTTGGCTTCTGGCGGGGGGGGGGGGGGGGGTCCTCATTTGCACTCTAACAATTCCTCTGGTAGAAAAGAAAAAGCTGAACTTAAAATACCACATATTCAAATTTCTAGAAAGAAAATGTGTAACAGGGATGTGGAGGGTATACGCCGTATACCTTCTGGATTTTTAAAAAAATACTCCGTATACCCTGTTTCTCAAATAAAACTACAACGAAAACTCGATACATGACTTTAGCCTATACCCTCTGCCTCTAGCGTATACCCTCTAATTTTTTTACGACTACAACACTGTGTGAAAAATGTTTACAATTGTACTAAATTAGAAAAAAAAAAACTTACTGCTACTTAAGAGGACAGGGAAAGCAAAATTCAACTAAAAAATCGATTTTTACTTTTTTATATCATTAAATAGTTCAAACTTTTATCTTTCCAACGCTGTGTCACACATATTTATATATAAAAGAAATAAGTATTCAAATTAATCATTTTTTCTAAAAATACTTCACAGCTTAATGGCCATTTAAATCTGACTTTTTCTTAAAACTTAAATTTTTCATGTTTATGTTCCTTTTTTTCAATATGTATTAAAATTAAAAACTCAGGTTTCTATTTAATATTTATATTATGATAAATTGTATATTTTAACACAGGGTATTAATGATTTGTAGAGAATTATTTATTTTTGGCAGTGAAATCTTACCAAAAGTGATAATTTAAAAATGACTTTCAATAAATAATTAATAATTAATTTTGAGTTTCACTTAGAAAGAAAATAGTCAGTTAAAATACGTAAATCCTGTTATTTTAACTACTCTAAAAAATCTAGACCTCTGTCTTTCACAATTTCTGAGAAAAAAGTACATAAAGTTGGTGAATTTAACATGGCGGAGATAGGACTTACCCGGTCCCCTTAAAAACATTGCCTTGTGCTTTATAAATACTTTATTTCAAAGACCGGTCGATGAAAGCGTGGTCGAATGGATAACGCACTGAACTCCTATACAACAGGACCTCAGATCGAATCCCACCTCGGGTAAGTATTAAAAGTTTACAGTAGAATTGAATACAAATTAGATGTACCGTGAGCCTTCGGGAAGGTGGTTGTTGAAATATGGTGGTTAGTCCTTGAAAAACATATTTTATCTTTTTAAATGGAAATTTTTAAATACAGAAATATGCACAAACTAAACGGATTTTTTTTTTTTTTTTTTTTTTTTTGGAATTTAGATCAGAAAATTTCCATTAATATATGTAAATTATACCGGAGTCTCGAGTGGCTACAATTTCCATATTTTTAGCGATATATATATATATTTTACAGTGTATAATGCTTACAGAAGAAAAAAAAAAGGTGAAAAAATGTTTGTCAAAGTGGTCAAACATGGATGCAATTCAGACATTTGAAGTGTCTGAAATTCAGACGCATACAAGTATCTTAAAAATTAAGACACTTTAAAACGTCTGAAAATTGAACACTCCGTTCAGACACTTAAATGTCTGAATTTAAGACATTTCAGTTTACAGTGTACTTATATATGTACGAGGAACAAATTGATATAAATGAGGATATGAGGTGCTTTCGTTACATTGATGACGTTTTAATAGTCAGATGCAATGATGTGAAAAAAGAAAAAATTGATTGCTATCCTAAAGGTTTAAATTTGAAATTGGAGTCAAAAAGTAAAAACATGGTCAATTATTTAGACATTAATATCGAGATAAAAAATGGTGAGATAAAAACCGATATATATGATAAACGAAAAAGCTTTAACTTTGAAACTATAAAAATCTTAAATTTTGGATCAAATGTGCATATCTCAATATATAGAAATATTTTTATTAACGGGTTAAACCGTATAGATAGATTGACATCAAATACTGGGGAAAAAATTGAAGAACTTTACAAATGTTATGGCATTGCACCATGGCCATCCTGAGAGATTTTTGAAGAGTCTGCTGCGAAATTTCGTAAAGTGTAAGACTTATCGCAGAGATTTAGAGGTAAAGTGGATGCGAAGAGAGGAGTAACTGTGGCTTTGACTGTTCAGGGTTTGCGTGCACGATTGTTTGGGGTTTCATGTCCAGTTGTTGGTTTTCGATGGGTCTAGGCAGCTCATTCGATTTGTTAGTTTTTTCTTTTTGGTCTTGACAGGTTGTTTGGGGAGCGTTGTGCACATAAAAACTGGTTTTAACCCCGCAGTTGATGTCGCAAGTGCATGCCGCCTGTCTCCATGGATTCAATTTCTTCTGATTTTAGTTTGAATGTTTTTAAAGTTTGCCGTTTTTAAAGTATGTTGTTTCTGAAGTTAGTTGTTTTTAGTTATTTTGTTGTTGTCATTTGGTTTAGTTTATTTATTGTTGGATCAGTTCCGTAGTTTCGAATTTTTGGTTTGGTTTTTGGATATATATATATATATATATATATATATATATATAAACTTGTTAAATGCTGCAAATAAAAAATATTTGGATATTTGACAAAACTGAAGTTATAGAAAGAGTATTTATTTAAGTTAAAGTTATTCTAACTGGCTCAGCGTGTAGAGTAAGAAAGTTTTTAATGGGAATATTACCTACTTAACATGTAGAAGTTTAACGTTCGCAAAAGAGCATTTTTTGCTATATTGAAACGTGTTTCCGTAGAACAACTTTTTATGAACCATTTTTGTTAATTCAAGGGTGTATATCGCCTCCCCTGTTATGTTTAGAATTACTTTCGTTTTTTATTTGATATTTTCAATCTCAACTAAATTAATAAAAAAAGAAAAAATAGGTTTAAATTAAGAAACTTATTTTTGTCACAAATTTTATTTTATTTCCGATTTCTCTCATATATCTGTGTTTATTCCTCCGTCTCACAAGTTTTTGAAATTTGAAAGCTTCCACAGTTTAGGAAAATGTTACATGTGTTTTAAAAGTAACTTAAAAAAAAAAAAAAAAAAAAAAAAAAAAAAAAAAAAAAAAAAAAAAAAAACTCAAATTTTGTTCTAAATTACATAATAATATAGTAAAACATCAATAAGTAAAAACAAAGTTATATATTTGTCAAATCTAAAGTTTTAAAATTGCATGTTTTAAGTTAAATATATTTTAAACGATTCAGGGGTCAGAATAAAAATATTTCTTGGATATAATTTACCCAACCTGTGGAATGGAAGGTCAATGATCACGGAACAGTACTTTTTTTTAAATTATTATTTATCACCGTGTCACCAATCAGTGATAAATTGCCAAACATTGAAATTTTCATTATTTTTTACGGTCTATAGTTGAGATTCCACAGAATTTATTATATATATATATGTATATATATATATATATATAATAAATTTGAAATCACAAATATATGAAGAAATTGATAAAGTTCTAAAGAAGTTTAGAAATGAACATATGAAACCAGTATGTAAAATAAGAAACTATGAATGACTCACAGAATCATCAGAGGAGCTTGTGAGTACATTTATAGAAGATGTGTTATTTCGTCCAATTTTGTCGGCATTAAGCCTAAAATGACAAAATTTAGCTCCTTATAACGCAAACATTACATAAAATAGATATTAAAAAGCTAAGAGATTCAAAGAAGATACACCTCATACAGGATATTAAAAATTATTAGAGCACAATACCTGAATGACCATACTAAAAACCCATAACTGTGCTGTCATCTGGTGTGACAAAGGAAAAATGTAAATTGGAACTGGATTAATAAAAATAATGTTTAGAGTTGCCATCTTAACCCCCCCCCCCCAAAAAAAAAAAATGAATGAAAATGATTGAAGAAATCAAGAAAAGACTTAGATTAACTTGTAGTTAAACTGGAATGAAAAAATAGGAATAAACTTAATAAATACTGAGTGAATACAAAATAAAATAAAAAAAAGGAATAAATTAATACAAATAAATAAATAAAGAAATATATAAAAATAAAGAAAAGGGCAATTGATTAAATTAACGTTTTAAAGACAAAAAATTGTAATATAAAAAATGAGACTATAAATAATATTTAAAAAGATGAGGAATATTTGAGATAGTAAAATTTAGCCTTGTATTATGTAAATAAATGTGAAAATTTAAAAAGCAATGAGAAATAATGAGATAGTAAAATATATCCTTAAATGATGATGCAATATGTGAAAATATATGAAAATTTATTATGTTAAATGCATGATACCCCATATTTTTTTTTAAAATATGTCCATACAATATATAAGCATATATATATATACACTTATACACGCTCATACACACATAAAAACATATAAGGGTTTAAACTTTATATATATATATATATATATATATATATATATACAGGGTGTTCATAAAAAAACTTTGCCGATATATGGAACTCTAGCGGCCGTTCCGTTTATTCGATCGAGATGAGATTTCAGATATAGTTATTCAGAGGTATGAGCTCGGGATTTTGTGGACGGCAACAAATTGGCGCTCACGGTTACGGTTATAGGTACAGAAACTCGAAATTTTCGAATAGCAACGCCCATTTTTTTTCGTCGCAAAATGCTCAGCGTATGCGAAAACCCTAAATAGCGCTGGAACGGTACGTGTATCGCAATAAACGGACGCGTTATGCACGCACAAAAAACAGCTCAGCGAACGGCCAAAAACAACACGATCGGGGCACACGGAGGAAATTTGCATATGACAGAGGCAAGAATCCGTTTTCTACGCTGATTATCTGTCGAACGGCGTTCTGTGATTGTTGTCTTGCCTCTGTCATATGCAAATTCCTCCGTGCACCCCGATCGTGTTGATTTTGGCCGTTCGCTGAGCTGTTTTTTGTGCGTGCATAACGCATCCGTTTATTGCGATACACGTACCGTCCCAGCGCTATTTAGGGTTTTCGCATGTGCCGAGCATTTTGCGATGAAAAAAAAAATGGGCGTTGCCATTCGAAAATTTCGAGTTTCTACACATATAACAGTAACCTTGAGCGCCAATTTGTTGCCGTTCACAGAATCCCGAGCCCATACCTCTGAATAACTATATCCGAAATCTCATCTCGATCGGTTAA
This sequence comes from Maratus speciosus, assembly GCA_963932465.1. Classification (NCBI taxonomy): domain Eukaryota; kingdom Metazoa; phylum Arthropoda; class Arachnida; order Araneae; family Salticidae; genus Maratus; species Maratus speciosus. The sequence goes on from OZ010787.1 coordinate 149,701,626, forward strand.
ACGGAACGGCCGCTAGAGTTCCATATATCGGCAAAGTTTTTTTATGACCACCCTGTATATATATATCTGTTATACCCAAATGAAAAGAACATTCCTAGGTTTTTCAAAAATTGTTGCGTAAGCGAACCTTTTTGATTGCGTAGTTAATCACAAAACTTTTTTCATTAAATAAAGCATTTTTGTGTTCTTAAAAAGTTGTAGATTGGTGGTTTGCGTGCAACAGGCTGAAGACCCCTTAATTGATGAAAATATATTCTATAATTATATCTCTAATATCAATTTTATGTTTTATGTAGCAAAAGGAATATATTATGTATTCTTATTTTAATTCAACTATATAGATATTTTATAGTAAATAATCTTGTGGATTTATCTTTAAAAAAAACGTGTTACCAAATCCATGGGCAATAGTCAAACAAAACCCAACCCGAACCCGAAATAATTAGAGTCAAGCCGAATAAACCTGATCTGTAATGCAAAAGTAATGCAATTATATTTCCTTATAGGATTTTACTAAATCATCCTGTCCCGTCGCCGAACCGCAAGTCAAATCGGGCTTGTGTAAAACTCAATCGGACTTGAGGGTCGGTTTGCGGTTACACGACCTAATGCACGACTCTAATACATATTAATTTTGAATCTCAGTGTTGCCAATATCACTTACATCGATACTCAGTAGACGATCACCTATAAATTTTTTCGAGGTGTCCTTGTACAAAAGATAAATAAATAAATAAAACTACATGCGATACGACCATTATTTCACTTTTGTAAAGTATTATACTGTCAGCCTTAATACCATATCCAAAATTGGTAACGAGTAGTCATTTTTTCACCAAATATAAACTTTGTAAAGTAAAAAATGTATATACATCAAAGCATACAGACAAATATAGAATTTTTCAATCCTAATGATATTGAAACAGATTAATCTGAATTTTTTTCCACAAAAAAAGTATGAAAATCGGATAATCCATTCAAAAGTTATGCATGGACATACACAGAAAAAACCCCTAGAAACATAAAAAATAAATGTATAATCTCCTTCGTTGGAAGTCTGTTAAAGGGACAATGGACAATAAACACCAAATCCTTCAATTTTTAATGGATTTGCTTGAAAATTGGCAAACTTGCTAATGGTAAGCTCAAACAGTTATATTCAAAATTTGGTGTTAAGATAATAAAAATATTTTAAATTATTTATTTTTTGAAATTTTAAAATAACGAATATTTGTCATATTTTAAATTGCCCCATGCGCATTTCTTTTAAATAAAATATGGCAATATTTATTTATGAGATGCTTTTCATATATTACGATGGAAGTTGGCATGAATTGTAAAATTTCACTGAATGTATAAGAGAAAACAAATAATTTTATAATTATGCTTTGTTTTTTCTAAAAAAGTATATATTTCCATATGCACATAAATTGGAACACTAAAATACCCTTAAAATGCAACTTTTCACGCTAACATTTATTTATTGTTGTATAGAGGATATACACTACAAATATCAAAAGAATCTTATTATTAGGAATGGGCATGGAATGTTTCAAAATTTAGGAATGTGCGAAATTTTCAATTTTGAAAAAACAGCATTTTAAGTATAAACAACTGTTAAAATATATAGCGTGTTTGGAAATATAAAAATTCTATCTCTCCTAAAAAGCGTCATAATTGAAAAATTCTTTTAGCATCAGATGAATTTGAGCAACCAGTTTCATAATTAACCAAATAAGAAAAATAACTTTTTAGCTGAATTTCGGGAGGGATTTCCACTGTCCCCTTAATGAGGTTTCATATTGTGCTCTACAAGAATGTTGTCGTCTCCTCTTTTTTTATTATAAAATTCAACCCCTTATGATCTTATGAAGGTAAATTCAGCTTTCAATCGTGAAACCTTCGCTACGTTACTTTCAGTGGAACGGACGGAACACGAGTTTGACCTATTTGGTTTCTGGAGAATAAAAATAATTTCGTATTGTTTCTTACATGCGATGTGTGCTTTGGTTCTTAACCTTTGCGTTGATAGTGACTTTGACAACCACAAGGAGAACCGGTTTAAGAGCGTCTTCCCTTAGTTCTTAAAGATTCAGTGCATATGATGTGTCACAAAAATTCATCACAGAAACATTCCTTTTAAAATAAAGACATTTTGTAATATGTTTAATTCAATTTCCTTTCATTTCTTTTGCGCATAGTATAGAAAAATGATAAATTATATTTCCTTGAAGTCACCTTTTTCTTTAAAAGAAGTATTGTTTTATGTTTCATTGAAAAAACATAAAAAAATGTTAAAACTTCATTTCCACCATAGAATCTACCGGAATAGTATTTATTTTTCACTTTATTTTCAGTTATTTAGCCTCTGATAAACAAATATGTGCAATTTTAACCTTTGTTGTTTTTATTTGTTTGTTACAGTATATTACGCACTTCAGAATGCATTGTGCACTAGATCATTTCTCAATTTTCATTCATAGGATTTATGAAATCATTGTACTAAACATAAATTGTGAAAAAAAATGAAATGCTTACCTTTTACAAGTCACGATAAGCACAAAACTTAGGCAATGTCGAAGTTTCACGAGTCAATGTCCGCGGAAGTTTGGAAACTTATAAAAGTATCTGGTTACAACAGCAAGTGTTGAATAGATTACATTTGCAGGAATTAAATAGATGGGTCCTAAAGTGACCTGTGGTGCTTTTTTTTTTCTAAATTATTGAGCAAGAATAGGCGCATTCCGAAGGCCGAAATGGTAATTGAAGGTTAAGCAATAATATTAAAACAAAATTTTATCTTTCTGTTTTTAATCAATAAATTAGACGGAACAGGATTACTGAAATTTCAAAATTCAAATGACACTAACTAACATTAGCAAGTTAGATAAATAAGTTAATAGATAGAACACTTTAGAATTATGGCTGAAAAAAAATCTAAAGAAAATATTAAAAGCAATTCTTAGATATGAGTAAATTTATACAGGTACACTCTAAAATTGGGAGGAGTGAAAAGTTCCCTATTTGAAAGAGTGACAGGCATTTTTACTCTGTTCGGATTGAATTTTTTAAAAATACACTCCTTAAAGAGCGGAATTTTCCACTCTTTAGAAAGGAGTGAAATGTCTCACTCCTGAAAGTGTGACTTACGTATGCATTGCTTATTAACCAATCAGAACAGCAAGGCGACAACAACCTTAAAAGATAAGAAAAATTATCACTCTTTCGTCCGCCATTTTAAGATTAACAGATTAGGATATCATTAAAATTATTCTTTATGGAATACATAAAATATAGGTAAGTCTTATTTCATTTTAAGCATTTAACCGTGTAGATATGTGGAATGTTAAGATTATGAGCTAAATAGTTGTATGTTGTATAGAAAAAGATTGATCGTGGAGTATTCAAAAGTGATTGTGGGATTTCTTCATGTATCGGCCTGAAATGTAATTGTTTTAATGGGACAGGGAAAGCCGTATCTCCGCCATGTTAAATTCACCAACTTTATGTACATTTTTCTCAGAAATGGTGAAAGATAGAGGTCTAGATTTTTTAGAGTAGTTTGAATAACATGTTTTACGTATTTTAACAGACCATATTCGTTCTAAGTGAAATTCAAAATTAATTATTAATTATTTATTGAAAGTCATTTTTAAATTAGCATTTTTGGTAAGATTTCACTGCCTAAAATAAATAATTCTCAACAAGTCATTAAATACCTGTGTTAAAGTATACAATATAACATAATATAAGTATTAAAAAAAGTCTGAAATCTTAAGTTTAATAGATATTGAAACAAGTTGGAAATTGCTCTTCAAACGTGGCAAATGAGGTGCGTTCGTACTAAAACTAGTTTCAGAAATATTTTCTGCACCGCATATTGAACTGAATGTATAGTTTAGTGCAATACATAAGTGCATATCCATTTCATTCTGTTCTGAAAGGGTGTAACATCATTAAAATGCACTTGATATATTTTTTCCCCATTGGCCGTCATGTAACAGAAAACTTTTGACTGAAATTAAACTATGTATGATGAAAGTCCCTGTAATTAAACTATGCATTCGATTTTTCTGAAATTTGAAATGAGTCTACAAAATTTTGCAATAATTATATAGTTAAAATTTCAGATCATTCGGAAGGCTGTAACATCATTAAAATGCACTTGCAATAATTTATTCTCATTGGCCGTAATATAACGGAAAACTTTTGATTGTCCCTGTAATTAAACTATACATCCGATTTTCATAAAATTTGAAATGACTTCGACAAAAGTTTGCAACAATTATATATTTAAAATTTCAGACTATTCGGTTGGGTAGTTTTTGCTCTGTTATATGTGGACGCAGTGTAGAATTCAGACACTTTTCTACGGGAGGGATTTCTGAGGCTCCGGGTGGGACATTATAGTGTTCCGGGGGGGGGGGGGGATTGCACTTTTTGACCATTGAAAACACAACATCTGAAATCTTCCGAGGGGGTGGGCAACTCATTGCTCCGGGAGGGGATGTCCCCCCCCGGGCCACCCCCTGAAATCAACACTGGTACAGGCTGCCAGAATGACGACTATAGGTGCTACGTATTTATATAATTACGAACGCACCTAAAAAATGAACATAAACATGAAAATCCAAGTTTTGAGAAAAAGTCAATTAAAGATTTAAATGGCCATTAAGCTGTGAAGTACTCTTAGAAAGAATGAATAATTTCAACGCTTATTTTTTTTTTTATATATAAACATGCGTGACACGTCGTTGGAAAGACAAGAGTTTAAACTATTTAATGATATAAAAAAGCAAAAATCGATTTTTAGGTGCGTTCGAAGTTATATAAATACGTAGCACCTATAGTCGTCGTTCAGTCCGTCTGTCTGTCTGTCTGTCCGCCTGCCCGCATATAACAGCGCAAAAACTACCCAACCGAATCGTTTGAAATTTAAAATATATAATTGTTGCATAATTCTGTCGCGTCATTTCAAATTTTACGAATTTCGGATGTATAGTTTAATTACAGGGACAGTCAAAAGTTTTCCGTTACATTACGGCCAATGGGAAAAAAATATTGCAAGTGCATTTTAATGATGTTACAGCCTTCCGAATGGTCTGAAATTTTAAATAGGGTAGATGTGCCAGTAATGGACACCCTTCCAGTAATGAAAACCCCTTGATGTTTTTGGTTCATAAAAAAATAACTAATAAATATTTAACATTATTTAATTTTTTTTATAATTTCCCCTTGCATGTTTTATAAAACTGGGTTATTGTTGACACTTATAATCAAACCAGTTAGGAAACAGAAAATAATGTTTCAAAGTTTTGCTTTTTTTCTGTGAAAATCTTAATGAAGAGGCTAAGAGCTGGCTTCGTTTAATTAATTCATATATTATTTATTTTCTTGCAAAGTTTGAATGCTTTTGTTTGAGTAGCAATAGAAAACTTAGACTTTTATATACTAACGGTCACTTATGAAATTTCATTTATTTTTAAGGTTTTAAAAGAGAGGTCCATTACTAAAATGGTTAATTAGTCATTTTACACCAAAACTTTTATAAATAGCTGCTTTTAAGTTATTTTATGTGATTAATAAAATTTCAATATTTTACTCTTTTTTTATGTATATATACCTTGCTATTTTAAAATCTGGCAATCAAACCAGCTAGGAAGCAGAAAATATTATTTAAGAGCACAGTCAATGAGGGGCTCATAGGGCTTAATACAACTCCGTTTAAATAAAAACAATTAAGTTACAGAAGCTATTAAAAATCTATTTTCTGTCTTAAATGTTTCCTTATTCACCTCTGACGAAAAAAAAAAGTAATATTCCTTAATTTATAGGCAATATTCATGAAACTAGTAAATCTGCAGATCAGTGGCCTCAAACATCAATTTTACAGTTTTATTTTGAAATTATTTTATTTAGCATTTAAAATATTCAACTCACAATATCATTTCTTTCATATTTGTAACATTAATTATTATAAATGATATATTAAGTAGTCACTGGAAGATTAATTGTTAAAAATAGCGAGACAAAACTAAACACCAATATTCCAAAACTTTCTATTATTATTATTACCTTTTAAATCCCCCACTGTTTCAATAATTTGATACCTGTAATTGCCTGATATTTAGTATTTTAAACTATCCATATAAAATAATTAAATCATTGATCTTCTGATAATTACAATAATTGATGCAAACAGTAAATGATTATCACAAATATTTTATTAATTACTGGTATCCTTATTGTTAAATTTATTTGAAAATAACTATTTTGTTTCATTAGTATGTAATCATTAAATTTTGGTTCTAAATACAGTCATAAAAACAATTATATTTATTACTTTTTATGGGGTGTCCATTACTGGAACAGAGGGTGTCCATTACTGGGCTTTTGGGTGTTTTGATATATTTCTGTTATTTAAAATTAAATTTCGATTCATATTGGGAAATGAGACTATACGAATGGTTAAATATTGTTGATAGATTAATATAATATTGAAAAAACTGGAATATAATAATTATAACTGTTAATAAAAAAATAATTTTAAAAGAAATTCCTTAAGGGTGTCCATCACTGGCACATCTACCCTATATAATCGTTGCAAAATTTTGTAGAGTCGTTTCAAATTTTATGAAAATCGGATGTACAGTTTAATTACAGGGACAGTCAAAAGCTTTCCGTTACATTAAGGTCAATGGGAAAAAATTATTTCAAGTGCATTTTAATGATGTTACAGTCTTTCGAACAGAATGAAATTGATATGCATTTATAAAGTTCACTAAAATATACATTCAGTACAATATGCGGTGCAAAAAATATTTATAAAATTAGTTATAGTACGAACGCACCTCATTTGTCACGTTTGACGAGCAATTTCCAACTTGTGTCTATTTCCGAGGTCAATCTTTTCCTATAAAACATATAAAATCTATTTTGCTCATATTCACAAAATACAATATCTACGCGAATAAAATTTTTTAATTAAATATGGCTTATCCTGTCGTATTAATTCCATTTGCATCCAAAAGTACTGTATTCCATTTTTCAGCAATAACGGACGAAAATTAGAAATCATGATTAAGTTAAGGAATATGTTTAAAAGAAAAATATATACATATTCCAGAGAATTTAAAATTTAGACTCCATGTTCATATTAAATAAAACAAAAACAAATGACAGCGGATAAAATATATATATACATTCTTAATATTTAAATCATGCTTAGAACTTATTTCAAAAAGATGTGAGTTTATAAGCATTGTTTGTTAAATGGAAAAATTAAAAATATTTTAGAACAATAGGACTTTGTAAAAATAGCAATAATTTAAGGAAAAGTACGGTTTTATATTTAAAACAAAAATTAAAATCAAATCAAACATTCTTAAACATATAACATCCGCCTATTAAAAGTTATTAATAAAACTTTAAAAGTAATATCTTTATAGGGTATGCAATAAAAACAAACACAAAGGATAAAATTGGAATAAAATATTTTAGTTTATTTCTATCAGTAATCTAATTTAAATTCGTATGTAACTTTAACTGAATTCTTCGTTAAGATTTCAATTAGTGTTACAAACTGTGAATTAAATAAACATTGCTAATAAAGTATTTTATTCCAATCTTTACCACGCTTGTGTCTATTTTCATTGTATGCTGTAAAATATGTGGTTCTTTTAAAATGACCATAAAAGCAAAATAAAAAAAAGATTCCACTACAGAAAAAATGAACATTCACTCCTATGAAAGAGTGACTATTCACTCCTACCAGGGGTGAAAAACCGCACTCCTTTAGCAAGAGTGAATAGTCACTCCTCCGAAAAAGTGATTATCCACCCCTGTTTAGAGTGAATATTCACTTCCCAGGAGTGACTATTCACTCTTTCAGAGAGTCAAAAATTTCACTTTTGCTCAGAGTGAATAGTCACTCTAAAGAGGTTGGGCATATTTTGACTCTGCGATAGAGTGAGTGACTCCTTTTTATTTAGAGTGTATCCGGCAATGAAATCTTGTACAAAAAATTTAAATTTTAAGACTTGTTTCACGAAGTTTTGCCAATATACACCATATCTGCTTTATAGAATAATGTTTACTTTAAAAAATAGCTATATTAATATTTTTATGGTTTCATTCACTGTTTAGGAAAAAAAGTGCAGGAAAGAAAAACAAGTAAAACCTGTAAAAACGGAATCGCTCAGGACTTGAAAAGAAATCCGTTTTAAACAGATTTTCCTCTTAGAAAGTACACTGCATCTTAAAATTGTATTTTGGTCGGAACTACAAAATTGTCCGTTTAAAGCAGGATTCATTATAAAGTTTCTTTTCGACATGTTTTATTATATATTTATATTTGTAAATGCAATTTAGAAGGATTATTCGAAATTTTTCAGTGGATGCAAAAATCTGCTATCCCAAGAGGAAATGTTTGTTCAAAATACGGAGTCATCTTCCCATCCTTTTCAGAGTACCCTCATTTTAAATTCCATTGAAGAAATTTAACAAGAGAAAAAAAAAATGTGTCACGCATAGATTGTGAAGCACGTTAGAACGTTATGATATCTTCATATTTTGGTACGCTGAAAATACTTGCGAAACAAAATACTTTGTTCCCTCTCGTAGAATGCACATTTGTCACCGAATATTTTACATTTAATATACTCCTTTCATAAGTAGTATAACAAAATACACGAAAACACAATACGCAGAATACAAAGAATCACAGTAAATGATCAAAATTAAGTCTCGAATTGCAATCAATAAACTAACAACAACTGCACTTTATGGTGAATTTAAAATATTACTTACTGCAATATCTATAATATAGTCTGTCTCAAAAGTTTATGCACTCTTCAAATATGGTTAAAATTAATTGAAGATGAAAATATATGAAGCCAATTTGCAAGAAATACTCGACATTTAATCAAAATCAAATAAAATAAGTAGTTTTTGTTGGTTAAAATTAGAATTACATTAATTTTTATTTAATTTACTTTTGTTCTTGAAGAAACACTATCTCAAAAGTTTAAGTACTTTGCGCAAATTTTTTTTAGAAACACGAAATTAGACAGGTGTAAAGAGGTTGCATGAAGTCGTTTTCCAATTTTATAAAAATATAATAGGGAAAAAACCATTTCCACTCATTTTAAAAATGCCGAAGGGTAAAGAATTGACAAAAGGTGAGATTTTAAAATGAAGTCACAAAATAAAACTGTTTCTCAAATTGAAAAAAAATTAAATTGATCAAAGCGATGTATCTGTATCAAGTACACTATAAAAATTATAGCTGCAGCCGGAAACCAAGATGTGGACGATCACGTATGACGTTGTTGAGACGGATCAGAAGATACACAGATTCGTGTTTAGATAAAATATACCCATAGAACAAATTAAAAATAATCTCGGTGTACAGGTGTCCAAAGATACTGTACATAGACGTATTAAAGAATGTGATTACATCATACTAAAAGAAAATAGCTTGTAAACCATGCCTCAAACTACACCACTAACAAGCAAGGATGAACTGGACGAAAAAACACATGTCCTGCGGAAGAAAGAAGCTTACTGTTTTATTCAATGATGAGAAAATGGAACTTAGATGGCCCTAATGGGTGGAAAATGTATTAAACATGATCTACAAATGGAACCGGGGACTTTTCTCAACAAACAGGCAGCAAGGCGGTAAGGCTGTTATGATTTGGCGAGTATTCGGCTTCAACAGCCTGACCTCTCTGGATTTTCTGAAAGGAAGACAAAATCCCCAAAAATACCAAGAGATGCTGAACCAACATTTCCTTCCGTTCGATGACTGTTTTGGGGGGGGGGGGGTTCTGAATGGATCTTTGAACAAGGTAATGCCTCAATCTACATATCACATACTACATAACCGTGGCTTTCACAGAATATTTTTTTAATTCTTGACTCTTTAGCTTCATGTCCTGTCATAAACGCAATTGAGAATGCTTATGGCATTTTAACCCGTCAGGTTTACAACAATGGAAAACAGTACGAATCTCTTGAAGAATTCAAAAACGCCATAGAGAAAGCATGGTACTCTTTGCCACCAGAATCCCTACAAAAACTAGTAATTTCGATATGGACGCGCGTTTATTTGACCTAATCCGAAATCACGGAGAAATAATTTGTATGTAACACTTTTGTGAAAATTGTAAATATAGTTGTTTCTGCCATTGTGCATAAACTTTTGAGACAGTTTTGTTTGAACATATTTTAAATTATATTTTTTACAAATATGTAATTTATTTTTTTCTATTTTTGATATCAGTTATTTTAATGAAGTAGCGAAATCCACAAATAAAAAATTGCTATTAATTTCAACTTTATATTATTCATTAAAAATCAACATTTTATGCTTGTGCTTAAACTTTTGAGATGGACTATACCACAGGCAACGGCTTGCGACTTCATTAACTATGATTGTTGCTCTATTTGTACCGTTGCAGTGGCGAGAAAATCTTGTGATGTTATCCTAGGTAATCGCGAATTTTCCTATATTTCGACTCCTATGTGTCATGGATTTTTGATGTGTAGAATTTTCCTTTTAAAAAGTATTTGTCGCCAAATTGTGTCATCAACATTACTAAAAGACTAAATCCATCATCAAAGTCGACCTCTGTAGCCAAAATATTATACTCATTATTCATAAACATTTGTAAATAAACTTTTTCAGTAACAATAATACTTGGGCTTTACTTACATTGGGCTTTACTTTACTTACATTAATACTTTTAACACTTCCTAACAATAGTAAAAATTCTTTCAGTTTTAAATCTTAAAACATATCTAAAAACAATTTCAAGCAATAAACCCCACAGATTGTAATCTATTTCAAATACTTTGAGCTTCCCTGTTTAGGAACTATACATGATATACGTATCACATGACATGCTAAAATACAGTTCCAATGGAAATTCGTATTAAAATTAAAAACACATTTCAAAATATAACGTATGTAAATATACCTAAAGACGGTAATACAGGGTGCAACATGTTATCTATCGCCGACCTTTAATCAGTCAACCGTTGGCCGTAGACATATAGTTCCAATTACAAAAACGTTTCATATGAGCTAAATATTCATGTTGTGGCATTATTTAAAGTAAAAAATCAATTTTATAAAAATTACGAAAACTAACTTTTTATTCGGTCCCCCAGTCCCTATAGTTATATTTAGTAAAAGTTTACTCATATCATAACACGTATAACACAAAAAGTTTGACATCTATACTACAAAAATTGACCCAGTTATTAAATTTCAAAGTTTGAGATTTTTGCACATGATTTTGTCTTTCATTAAGGGATCAGTTAAAAGATGAATTAAAGTAATTCGAGATCAAAATCAGAGTGCAATGTCCTTTTTACGGCGAAACCACCTATACCCGGTATCACCAAATAGGGTTATATTACCTAAAAATTTGAGCTAGCTTTTATGGGTCGAACAACATTCAAAAGTACCGACGATGCCGGCTAAAAGTGGCTTCGCCGTAAAAAGGACATTGCACCCTGATTTTGATCTCGAATTACTTTAATTCATCTTTTAACTGATCCCTCAAAGAAGGACAAAATCCTGTGCAAAAATCTCAGACTTCGAAATTTAATAACTGTGTCAATTTTTGTAGTACAGATGTCAAACGTTTTGTGTTATATCTGTTATGATATGTGTAAACTTTTACTAAATATAACTGCGGGGACTGGGGACCGTATAAAAAGTTAGTTTTCGTAATTTTTATCAAATTAATTTTTTATTTTAAATAATGCCACAACATGAATATTATGCTCATTTGAAACGTTTTTGTAATTGGAACTATATGTCTACGAACAACGGTTGAGAAATTAAAGGTCTGCGATAGATAACATATTGCACCCTGTATATACAAATACTCAATGAGGTCCTGTATAAGGATGTCGTAGAAGTATTCTGACTATGTTTAAAATCCCTGAATAAGATCCTATATATAAAAAAAACTAACTGCACGCACAAATTTAATGGGGAGTATGCCTCAGTGTAACAAAAACATGTACTGGAAACATATGCGAGAAATTTTCAGGTGCCGATTGTAAATATCGAAGCATTGTTCATGATAGCATGTCGCAAACAAAGTGGATATACGCAATAGAGCGCTATTTATCCCCTTTGCATAGCTGCCAACTTTTACGCTTTCTTCCTACCACTAAAACATTATAGTAACTATTGTCTTCTTTAATCGTCGAAATCTCACTATCAAACAAGGCGAAAATCTCAGTTAAATTTTAGTATCAAGAAATCGGCGTCCGAAACAGCAGAAATTTTGGGGGGCGATGAAATTTGGCTAACTTTATCAGAGGAAGAATGGGGGGGGGGGTCAGCAACAGTGCCTGCAGGAGCGTAAACCACCCTGGTCGCGTAGGGGGGTGTAGACTCATAAATTTCCGACTCCAAGAAGAAAAATTTCCGAGTACTATTGCCAACAAAATGCCGACTAATTAATATATATATATATATTATATATATATATATACACTAATGTCCAAAAGTTTAGCATATATGAAAAAAACGAAGAAAGGATATCGTAAATATCTTACGAAATTATTAAACTTTATAGATGATAGATGAAAGTCTCAAGATAATTATGACTGAGTGTATCGAGATAGTCAAATAGGTTTTAAAGCGCTGATGTTGATTCCTTTTGAATTATTATTATATGTCTCTAAAAATTAGTGGTGAAGTACTGTGATTAATATGTGTAGAAAATTGCGGTTTGGAACTCCAAACTGCTTTGTTTGATAGCGATATATCTTGTTTCTAAATGTACAAAATTTGATGAAACTGGATGATTGAAGAGCTGGGGATTCGATGCCCGTTTTTTTACCAATAAAGGGCTTAATGCATTCTATTTTTTCTGTGTATGGCATATTTATTCACATAGACTCCACTCCGGATAGAAATTCAAATTCTGAATTAAGCATAAGGAATCCTGTTACCAGTGTACGATGTACGTCTACAACATAAAAAAAGTCAAAATTTAAAAGATAGAAAATTTTCGAATGAACAAAACTTATATCCATTTCTTAGTAGGGGAGGTAAGGGAGGTTTGATACATAGGGAGGGTTGATACATTGACAATTTTTCTCAACAAATGGCATTAACAGCCATTCTAACGCATGTGAAGGCATCTTTTATTTGCTGAAGCCATCATTAGCTGGACTAATCAGTGAAGAACTGACAACTTTTCTTTTCTTTTAATTTTGAAGGTTTTTGGAATGTCAGTGTAAATTTTTTCACTGGCTGATTTTCTTTCCCAACTCTTTTTATTGTGAAGATAATATCTTGTATTTTTTTAAATTTATAAAGGACATTGTTAGGATTAGATTTACTAGAAAGTAGATTACCATTTTGCAACTGCATTTGTACAAAGTGATTGAAAATCCAATAAGGCACAATAGAGAAAAATGATGCATTAGTACTGGGGAGAAATGATACACTTGTATGTTTGAAATTTAATAGTTTTTTTAAGTTTGCAAACTAATATATAGGACTGCAATATTCATTATTGTTTTACAGCAAGAGCTACTGAAATTGGTAAGGAAGAACAAAGAGACTATTCATAGACATTATGTAGGTTACATAGAAAAGCAGTGCGATGATTGATGGTTAGTTCGCTTTGCTCGTCATGTAGAAGGGAAAAAGTTTAAATGGCCTGAAAGGGAAAATGTTTCTATAATTTACGAAGTGCAAATTGAAAAAAAAAACGTTAAATCTACCCGATTTTACTTATCAAAATGATAGAGTTATTAGATTTTTTTTAACCATTTCAGGGGTGGTGGTATGTTTATGAAAACACTTAATTTTAATTCCCAAACGCCAAATTGGCATCAGCATTTTAGTAAAATATTCTCCATTTAGTATGAAAGTGAAATATATCCCTTTTCTTATTTCTAATTAAATTTGTTGGTAAATTCCTAATTAAATTTGTTGGCATTTGGGTGTTTTCAATTTCATCCGGTATAATATAAATTTCTTGAAATACATTTTTAAATCAATCTAAAATTACGTAAAAAAGTAAAAAAAAAATTAACATCTTTTTTTAATAAAATAAAAAGAAAACACAAAATTAGTAGAAAAAATAAAACCATAATTATTTTCGATTAAAGATAAAATCCGTGTAGAGTGGAAAATATCCAGATTTTGATAGGGTAAAGTACTAAATATTTGCAATTCAGTTTTGAATTTTCATCGGATATCACCTAAATTCCGTGATACACGTTTCTAACTAAATTTAAAGTTAGATTAAAAAAAAAAAAAATAGAAGTTTCTTCACTTCAATCAGTATGTCTTAAAATTTCCAGACTAAACTAAAAACTTTCCGACTATAAATAAATACAACTGGATCTCGATATCTCGAAGTCAAAGGGAACAGAATATTAAACTTTAATATTTAATGGGGAGTATGCCTCAGTGTAACAAAAACATGTACTGGAAACATATGAGAGAAATTTTCAGGTGCCGATTGTAAATATCGAAGCACTGTTCATGATAGCATGTCGCAAACAAAGTGGATATACGCAATAGAGCGCTATTTATCCCCTTTGCATAGCTGCCAACTTTTACGCTTTCTTCCTACCACTAAAACATTATAGTAACTATTGTCTTCTTTAATCGTCGAAATCTCACTATCAAACAAGGCAAAAATCTCTGTTAAATTTTAGTGGTAGCAAAAAAGCGTAAAAATTGGCAGCTATGCCTTTGGATCAAGAAATCGGCGTCCGAAACAGCAGAAATTTCCTTTGCAAAAGTTTCGGAATATTAAAGTTTTCGATCAAAATATCAAGGTTACAAATAATATTTTAAATTCGTAATATTTCCGACTAAGTATAAATTTATATAGGTTTTCTTCGTTCTAAATTATTTTTTCTAATTTTATAATTAAAAACTACAAGGGGAAAAATCCGACTAAGAATAAAATTTTATAGGTTTTCTTCGCTCTACCTTGTTTTTCTTATTTACTAATTAAAAACTACAAAAATATTTCTCCAATTCATATGTTTTTATACGTTAATGCCATTTTTTTTCGACTAAACTTGCTTTTTTCCGATCGAACGGGAATTTTTCCGACTGATTTTTTCATTTTCCCAATTTATAAGTTTTTATAGGTTAATACCATTTTTTCCGACTAAACGTACATTTTCCGATCGAACGGGAAATTTTCCGACTGATTTTTTCGTAGGGGGGGTGACCCCCCCCAGGATTTACGCCCCTGAGTGCCTGCCGCAGCTCTCGCAAAAGAGATTCACTTTCCTGGTAGGAGCAACTGGGAGATTCCGAGTCCTAAAAATTATTTGCAAAGACTTTTTTTTTGTCTGATCACCAAAGAATTTAGAGTAAAGCCGACAACTTGCAGGGTGAATTCCTGTCCAACTGATATTTTTGAAGGTGTGCTCAAACCGTTTTCTAGTACGGTAACGAAATATGCTCTCAAACACATTTCACACATCTCATTCTAAGATGCCATTCTGTGGCCCAATAAAAGAACCTTGAAAACTGGGAGACAGGTGTGGTCCTTTGCGACCCCGGTACTTTTCGAACTTTACATTCATTTCTAGGATCTCAGTGATTTGGAAGAGCTCAGCCCCGTTGGCCAGTTTGACTAGTTGGATGGGTAGTAGAGGCAATGGGACTTTTTCCTTAGCATTACCTCTGAACAGTCTCTGAATAAATAAAATTTGGAGGTCATCAAAATGCAAAAATTTTTTAATTAGTTAAATAGGGATGTAAGCTGGGTGCCCACAATTTCCAGAAGAAAACTGCGATAGTACTTCTGCTCCTATGCTTTGAACTTTCCTATACTGGACTTCACTGTCCACATTTATTTTAATCCAATTTCACTTGATCTCCGAGCGGACAGATGGTGCCACTCGCTTTAAAGCAGTACGTAGACTAGTCCATTGCTCGATTGGCTCAATAAAAAACGAGGGGAAATTTTTCCTTCTTGGGTCTGTATTCGGTGATTTCAGCAACATTTTTAGTACTGATCCCAGTCTCGGATGAAATTTTCTTAGCACTATTTTTTTCTGCTATGGAGTGCAGTCCAATTATCCTCATCGGAATCTCTTGGACTGAATTAAAATCTTAATCAATTACCATAGAATTTTCTTTCTCGTCACTATTAGCCTCAAAAGAGGGGAGGTGGATTTCCTTTAGAGGAATAACCCTAGAAAAAGAAATTGATTCACCACTTATTCTTAGAAATACTGATATATTTTTCTCTAATAGATCCATCCTGTTATTCACGACAGTTATTTTGGCCTCTAGTTCAAGTTTTAGGGTCTCGTTCCTATTACGCTTTAAATAGGAATCTTGCTTAAAAAATGTTTAAACAAGTATCCGAATCGGCTTCTCTATACATGATGTCCCTGAACTCATGAGCTCAACTTTAAGCTCAACTTTCCTATTACGCTTTAAATAGGAATCTTGCTTAAAAATGTTTACACAAGTATCCGAATCGGCTCCTCTATACAGGATGTCCCTGAACTCATGAGCTCAACTTTAAGCTCAACTTTCCTATTACACTTTAAATAGGAATCTTGCTTTAAAATATTTACACAGGTATCCGAATCGGCTCCTCTATACAGGATGTCCCTGAACTCATGAGCTCAACTTTAAGGGTTAATAGAGGACACTGTAACAATCATTTATTGTATAGGAATATATGGGCGCAAATGACGTATTGAGGTACAAACACAGGAAATAGACATGAAAGGAATGTTTATTGACAGCGTCATTGAAAAGTGCTATGTTCCCAATGTTCAATATTGTGTCAACCAAAAGTAATACATGCCTGGCAGCGCTGATGCAGCGATTATCGTACAGATTCAATGATGCCATGTATTTCATACGCATGCAGGACTCACACTCCGTCCATTTTTTGGATACCAATTTTTTCTAAGAAAAAAAAAATTGGATTCTTCTAACAAATTTTGTAGACACCCATCCGTAACGTAATTTGCATTGAAAATATTGTAAAAACGTAACACGAAATATTTTTTTCACAAACACTGGTATTCAAAAAACGGACCAATGGGAACTATGCACATGCAGCAGCAACCGATATTCAAGCGACGATATTTCCGAACGAGTCAACTGTAGTCGCATAAACAAGACTCTTCAGACGTCCCCTTAAGAAATAATCGGGGGTCGATAAATCGGGAGATCGGGGAGGACAATGGACTGGTTCACCACTCCAAGGCAGGCAGTTGTTATGCATTTTTCGAGAGAAGGTTTTGCCAGAAGTATGTTATTAGCAGAAAGATGTTCCGATCACCATTAGTAAGCGACTGTGGTTTCATCATGATGGGGTATCAGCCTATTTTAGTACTGTTGTGCGCAATTACTTGGATGCCATTTTTGAGGCACGTTGGATTGGTGGTGCAAGTTTATGCGACCCCAGGAGGATCTCGTCGCTGAAATATTTGCTGCTGCTGCACGTGTGCATCCTGTCATATTTGAATCTGTACACCAATCGCCCAATCGACGCTGCCAGGCATGTACTATTCTTGGTTGACGCATTTTTGAACACATATTGTAAACATAGCACTTGTCAATGGCGCTGTCAATAAACATTCCAATAAACGAGACTATACATTCCTGTACAATAAATGATTATTAAAGCGTCCTCTGTCAACCCTTACAGTTTGGCCCATGAGTTCAGGGACACCCTGTATATTACACATGTTGACGGCTCCTAACATTAAGCGAATCTACCGTTACGTCATTTCTAATCAATTTCTAATCAGCTTTCCTCTAATCATTTTTGCTAGCTCAAAGACGGCATCCAGTAATCCCGTCTACGCAGACTTTCGTTATCACAAGCGCGCATACTAAGTCCGCAGAAAATCCGAATGACGAGAGGAGACACATCTTTACACTTCAACATCTAGTATCAGTGCAATCGTCATCAGGGCATAGAAGGAGGGGATTTTGCCCATAGGCAGGAGAAGCGAATTCAAGGGACAAATATATTAACCAATCGAATTAAAGGGAACTACATGGAATATCCAACAGGTAACTGAGGCGGGAAAAAACTGATAATGTGGAAAAATGGTAGCAGAAATTGAGAAAAGTATAAGTTTTCACATAATATTTCCAACAATATGACATTGGCGCAGTAGGGAAATCACATTTAACTATATTCTTATTATTTTTATACATACTTGAACTTAAATTTAGTGAATCTTTCATATCTATAAAATTGATAAAAATATTGTTAATTGTGACTTTGCTACTCCCCCAGTATCAGGCTGTCGGAAATATTATAACAAAATCTCCTTTTCTTAATTTCTACTAATATTTTTCCACATTACCAGTTTCTCTCCCTAAATAATTTCCTATTGGCTATTCCCTAAAATTCTATTTTTGAAAAAATCCAATCTCAATAAAGTCAAATTAGGATCCGCTCCTCTTCCATATATATGGGCAAAGTTCTTTATTCTTCGCATTGATGACGGTACGCTGAATACTGCCGAAAACATTGTTTATCTGCTTATATGACATAGTTAAGTACATTTACAGGACCAGGGGTATTCGCATCATAAAAAGGAAAACTCCATTAAACAATACAGTATGCAACATCATAGTAAAATCCTTCTTACAAAAATGTGTTATTACATCACAAATGATCATTGAAGTATAATAGTTGAAATATAATAGTTGCCATTGATCCAAAATCCTCAATAGCACCAGATTCTTAACAGTTTATATCGCAACTTCAAAATAACAAATGAATCACAAGTGTGTCATATTGATTATAATAAGTACCGTAACACACATACACAGAAGCTCAATTTGGCTGGATGAATATCTTATTTTGATTTATTGGGTATAGTGACATGGGGTAGTTCAATTTCGCTCCGAAAAACTGTCGTATTTCTGTATAACAGATGACACAATAGCATATACCCATAACTGGAGAGTTGCAGTCTTTTGTACTGTAAAATTTTTTCCATGAAGAAAACACCATGTTCCAACAATATTTTTTAAGAGAAAATTTATTTCTTTGAAAACTTATTTTTTTTTTCTTTTTCTTCCTTTCTTTTTTTTCTACTGTATGGTGAATAACTAGGCCTATTTTCCTAAACAATAGAGTTTGCAGTATGTTTCTACAAATTTTGCAATAAAATTAATTAACGAAGATTTTAGTTTCAAAATGCTGATATTCAAAAGAAAGGGAGGCCACGATGGAATTAAAGATATTTAGCACTTTAGGTTAATGATTATTTCAGTTAAATTCAATGCATAAAGACCGTATTCCTTTCAATAATTTGACTTTATTACGTAACCTATACTTTTTGATATAGTTCTGGCTCGAAATTTCTATGATTTAAATATTTTCTTGGTAGAGGCAAGCTAATTCTTCCATACCACTTGGACGAATTGTTGCTAGCATAGCGAATTATTTTATACAGAAATTCCGAATTTATAACAGAAATTCTGAATAGTAATTTCCGCTTATTTAATAACGGAAGGCCTGTCATTAAATAAAACAAAAACTACTATTAGGAAATTCTGGTATGAAATCAGGATTTCTGAATTAAAAAAAATCCGCTAAATTAGCAACAATCCTTGTACGGCCTGCTGAAGTTTTTTTTAATGATGCGTATGCCGAACTGTTTACTTTTAATGTTCGTTGATGACGTGTCCTAGCACTTGCTTTAACAGGGTGTAAATTTTTGGCCCTAGAAGTTCGTAGACAGAGATTGTCTTGCTCCTTTTATGATTTTCCTACTGCCCAATATACATGGTATTTCGAATGTGAAGGTGAGTTATTTTCATTACTAGAAGATTAAAATTAGTGATAGTTAACGTTATAGTAATCACGACATTAGCGAAATTCGTGTGCTTTTGAGATTCTTATACAACGGCGTTGCTGAATGACGCAAAGCTTTGTATGGATATGTTTTAGTGACCAGCCATTACCGACTTTCATTTACCTTTTAGATTCCTATACAACGAAGTTGCTGCATCGAGTGATTTTTTTTCATGGGCGACAAGCGAACATACATGCGTTTTAACGAACACGGCATTACAAAATTTCATGTACTTTTAAGATTCCCATACAACGAGGATGCTGAATCCAGAATAAATATTACATGTGTCCATTGCCCCTTTGTCCATGATAAAAACGATATGTTTCTTTTTCTTAACTAAAATTATAATTCCGTTTTCAGTGTAATTTTATATTGTTTCCACTTAACGTTTTGTTCAAATTTGCTGTTGATTTTTAACCCTTTCAAGGGCGGTGGCTAGAGGGTCTAGCCACCTAATTTTAAATCCAAAACTGACTACTGCCACCAAGAATATTTTAATAAAATGTTGCTTTTGTAATTAAAGTGCAAAATAGCGTTTTGTTATTTACTAAGAAATTCGTTTGAATATTTTGGTGTCAGTCAATTATTTCATCATTTTATGAACAGAATTCCTCTGCCCCTGAAAGGGTTAATGTGTTATCTTTACATTTTGCCCTCTGGTTTAAATTCATAACCTCTTTTGACAGGACAATTGACCAATTTGAGGTTACGGCACCTGGGCTGTTTTTAAACAATTATAAACTTAATGGCAGAGCAACGACCCCAGTGGATTTAACAAATAACTATCTGGTGCTAAATGGAAATTTGTGGTACCACTGGATGAAGCATGACTTTAGTTAAATTGTGTGACAAAAGCAGCGTATTTTTTTTATCAATCAGTTGGAAGAAAAACTCTACAAAATGGGTTCATTCAAAATGGGTTCATGATTTAAAAACAAAGAAATTTTTTCTGAAGATACTCATCGTTGCTGCGGGATTATGTTGTGAAGGTAAATTAAAGCTAAAAAATATCAAGTACAGATAAAATAAATTAACTTTATTATGCTTAAAATGTCTTAGAACCCATTTTCGAAGAAAAAAAATCCGGTTTTTATGGAATAGACGTCAATGAAATCCAGTTTCTTTTGGACAAATTCTCCAGTCACACTTTCAAATCAACTACAGCATATTTAGCGAAAAAAAAATCACAAGCGGTAATAAATGGTATTCCAATTGAAAAAAAAAAAAATCTGTGAATTCAGTTGACACTTCTTTCCTTTTTTACACTTGGTTTGTTAAAGCAAGCGTTACGAAGGCGCTTTTCATGAACATTGAAAAGACTTCGGAAAGCCTAACAAAGAGCTGCGTAAAAAAATTCCCGTAACTGCACTAAGGACAAATCTAAAATCATGGAAATTTTGAACCAGAACATATACCAAGAATTAAGGCTGTCCAACACTGTAAAAAAAATTCCGCAACGTTCCTGGGAAAAAATGGGCAGCTGAGTTGCCCATTATTTCCAAGAAACATTTCTTGAAAATGACTGGTACTTTACTGTATATGTTAAAAACTTTCTACAGAAATGCCAGTAAGTTTCCTGCGAAATACCAGGAATATTTCTGTTGACAGCAAAACATTACTGCCATATTCAAGGCTGGGGTAGCACAAGAACGAAAAATGTCCAGACCAGGGATCGAACCTGGATACTTGGCGTGCCGTGCCAATGCCTTACCTGTTAGGCTATCCGGACCGATACCTGGCTGACATAATTCACTCTGGATGTTCGTTCCCTTCATTATGACATTACTGACATTTCACAGCATGCGGGATCCGCAGACGATTTTTACATTTCCAGTTGACAATTTTCGCTTTATTATCATTATTTGTTAGAATGAAAAAATATTTTGAAATTGACATCAAAATTATTATTTATAATTTACACGAAAAAATAAATTTTCAGTTAAAATTCAATAAAGTAAATATATATGTGATATATTGTTTCTGAACTTTGCTTAAAATATAAAAATATATAAATGTAAATAATAATTAGAAAAAAAATCTAGACATAAAATATTTTGGATTTTCGTCAGTGATTAAGTTAGTTTACAAGTTAGATAAAATACATATAAATTTTCATGAAAAAAAAACCTAAACGTAATTGTATATTTTTTCCGAAAAAAAAAAATTCAAATTTGCAGCAATTTAGTGTCAAATATATGTCAAATTTAAATCAAATTGTAATAAAGTGTTAAAATATAAAATTAATAATAAAAAAAAAAAGTCAAGAGGTAGCATCGAACCCGGGCCGTACGGGTGGCGTGCAAGCTTTCTGCGTCCACACCACGAAAGATACGTTGAGAGTTGCAAACTAATGGGTATTTGAAACGTATGCTAAAACTCGGCATCTAATTTCTGAAAATCTAAGGCCCATTTGAAGAAATCCTTTCACAAGAATAATTAGAGATAAGAACTCTAAAACATACTTTAAATTAATCAAAATAGGTGAGAATCATATTTGATTGTCCCCTGGTTAATGCAGATTCAAATAATAGGTGTATTTTTTTTTACACAGTCTGCTCGTTAAAGATTTCACAGACAAGTACGAGAGATAATCTCTTAGTGATGTCACAGAGGTATTGTATTTTCATCTGAATTATCTTGACAATAGAGACGTAAAGATTATGTCGTCTATTGATTTATTTGCATTCCATATTGATTTTTTTACATTCATTTAAGGAATTCGTTTTCGACACTCGCGTGCGAGCAACGGATTATAGGAAAAAAAATAATAATAAATGGCGGCCGCAGCGTTTTGCTGTTTCCAACTTTTGTTCAGGAACGTTTCAGATAAGAAAACCAGAATTTCACAGGAAAGAGCTAAATTATTCTGAAAACCTGATAAAAGGCGAAACGTTCCTGGATTTTACATGGAAAGTTACCATTTTTTTTAGAGTGAATAGAGTCAAATAATCGCAAAAGATATTGCATATATGTGTAAATATTAACTGTGAAAATCGTTTCGTTAAAGTGTGAACGACTTTCTGTATCTTATACAGAGGAAAGCACAAAATTTTTTTTCTGTGTTAAGTTTAGCAAATAATACACACAATCTAATGAAAAATAAAGTTAATTGCTAAAGGAATGCTAATTATTTAAACATTTACGCACGCAAACGCTATCTATTTAATCATATTTTTTATTAAAGGGAAAAAAAATCACTTGGGAGGCCATTTTGGCACTAGGCCCTGTGCGGAAGAACCTGTCGCACAGTATGTCTGTCTCGGCGGCTAATGACGGCTATGCGTGCGTTAAAATTGACATTGCAAATTTTTTTTTATAACGATCTTTTAAACGAAATTCCAAACAAATTTTACAGTGAAAAGTTTGAAGTAAAGTATGCCACTTCTATATAATTTATGCGCTTATTTTTTCCATATACATTTTAATGATAATTATTCACAAGAAATATCAGTTCATGATTTGTTTGAAATTACTAAATTTTATTCGAAATTAGGGAATTTGTTTGATTTTACAATAGTGCTTTTTGGGGATTTATGTGCTCTGAAATAATTTTTACCATACGATTTACCTATCATAAAGTCACGTGTCATAGATAAAATTTGCCAATAAACATGCTGTAAATGTTTTAATTTGTTTACTCCCGAACTTTGTATTTTCGTTTTATCAATTTCATAACTTGTTGGAATTCAAATACTGACTAGAAACTAGAAACATATTGCTTCATATTATGATTAGATGAAAATTGTCCACTTAGGAAAAAAAGAAATTAAATAAATTGAAAGAAATGAATGAAGAATAATTTCACATGGAGAAATATCACAGTGAAGAGCAAACTAGAAAGCTGACAATAATTATCTGTTCTGAGACATGATTTAAAAATCACGTTCCAAACTCCAAGGAGGAAAAGAGAAGTGTTTAAAAAAAATAATAAAGGTAAACGATTCAGAAGAATAATTATCATTAAAATGACACGCTCTTTGCCAATATGCGTTGGTCGTGTTCAGAAATATTGAAACATATTAAAATCATTAAAGAAATTTTAATTTTTTAAATCATTATATCAGTTTAATTTTTTATCAAATGATGTATTTTATGTTAAATTTATGGTAAACGCCATAACAAAACATTGTTAGACCCCTAATATAAAATTATACACCCAGTATGTGATGCAAGATAATTAAATAGCTCTGTGAATACTAATATTGTAGAACTAAAAAGTGTTATTTAAATTTTCATGCGGAAATCTGGAATGCTGTATTTCCAGATACTTGTACCTTGAATTAAAATCCCTTATAATGATGTTTGTATAACTAAATACACTGTTAAAACTGGATACTTAAAAATAAGCAAAATGCACTCATTTTTGAGTACTTTCCAATCTTATAATAGCTCCTAGTACTTAACTCTTAAATTTGAGAAACGCATGTACTCAATTTTTTGAGTACATACAGGGACTCGAACATAAGTATTATAGCAACAGGCATACTAATATATTTTTGAGTACATATAGGACTCAAACATGAGTATGTATCAACATGAGTATGTAAACACACATACAGGACTCAAACATGAGTATGTATCAACATGAGTATGTAAACACACATACAGGACTCAAACATGAGTATGTTTAGAAACACACGTAATCATATTTTTGAGTACATATCAGACTCAAACGTGAGTATGTATAGAAACCCACATACTTAATTCTGAATAAATATAGGACTCAAACATGAATATTTAGACTTAAAGTACACAATATACAAGGTGAGACCGAAAAGTAAGGTGACTCACCCCTCCTTTCGAAAATGAGAACAGCTCGACAACGAGACACATGCGCATTACGATCTTCAATATGTAACGTTAAAGTTCAGGGTCGTTTTCAAAGCTTCTTGGTTAGTGTTTGTTCGTGCAGTCACTTAAACATAAGAGGTGGTAGTGCATTGCGTAATGGAGCAGAAAACGAATATGAAATTCTTTTTTAAAATGGGTAAAACTGTTACGGAAACCTTGGAAATGCTTCGAAGTAAAATACTAAGTGAAATACTGTCTTGTGAGATAAAGTTTCTTCGCCAGACAGTATTTCAGTGGTTCAAGCGTTTCAGTGAAGGTCATGAAAGCGTAGAGGATGAGCATCGTAGTGGAAGACCAGTGACGAGCAGAACCACGGCAAATGTTGAAATAGTAGGAAGTTATTGCTGCAAGATCGCCGTTTGTCCGTCCGAATAATGGTGAACGAATTGAATCTTCCTCATGAAATCGTCCGAAGAATATTGACGAAGGATTTGGGTAAACCGAAACTTTGTGCGACGTTTGTCTCTCATTATTTAAACGATGAACTAAAACAGCAGCGAATGGACTCCATATTCCTCTGATCTTGCGCCAGCAAACTTTTTCCTCTTTCCACGACTGATATTGGCACTGAAGGGACACCGATTTTCAAACACCTCAGACATTCAAGCTGCTGTTACCAAGGAACTTAAAACAGCCTCAAAGGAGGACTTTTTCAAAAGTTTCCAGAACTTGTATGAACGTTGTCAAAAATGTATTGTAGACGGCGGGAACTACTTTGAACAACAGTGAGGTATTTATCTGCAAATATATAATACTACGATTATTATGACGTCAGTCACCTTATTTTTCGGTCTCACCTTGTATGTACTCATTTCTGAATGCATTTATAAATCAGTTTTAAGTATACACATTTTCAGTTTTTTAATGTATAAACTATATGTACTAATTTATTAATACATTTATGAATCAATTATGATTATATTAAGTTTTGAATCTGAAATATGTATATTATATTTACTCATTTTTAAATACATTTACGAATGAATGATGATTATATTAAGTTTCATCTCTGAAATATGTATATTTTACGTACTCATTTTTGAATACATAGAGAAATCGTTAATGAATATATTTGGTATTTCAAATGAAAATCAAATGTCAAAGTAATTGCTTAAGAGGCGCAAAGGCCAACATAGTGAAAAAGATTCCATGCCGGGACTCAAACCCGGGCCATCAGTATAGCGCACTGACGTTCTACCGACTAAACCATATGGAACGATACCCAAACTTTATGTTGGCCTTTGCGCTTCTTAATGATTTTCATTTGAAATATTATATGCAAGGCGAATGTTTTCTCTCTGGTATAATTTTCATGTATGAATGTATTTGGGTTAAAAATTTTAAATGTACTTTTATTTAAATACGTTTATCAATCAATAATGATTATGTTAAGTTTTAAATCTGGAATATTTATACTTTTAAGTACTAGTTTTTGAATGCATAGAGGAATCGATAATGAATATATTTGGCCTTGAATTTAAAGTTTCTTTTCTTTATGTACATTTAATATTCACGTGTCTAATTTGAAAGTAAAATTTATTGTTCGGTAAATTCATTCTTTGCAGATTCCTTTGTTAGGTTATTTTTGGTTAAGAATATTTTTTCAGATTAAAGAAGAGCCACTCCTCCTTCAAAGGGGAGAATGTATTGGCTAAAAGCAATTTAATAACATCCAATAATGCAAGTTTGCACTAAAGTACTGCTATTGTTACACCACTAATCCCTGAGCCATACATTCTAGTTGTCATTCTGGTTTAATATTCAATTCATAAATTCTCATATTTTAGAAATTCTGCATTCAAAACTTTTTAGTTTCCATTTTCTGTCTTTAGCAAAGATTAGCTAATATGTTTTAGTGTGCTGTAACAATTGAAATAGCTGCAACAATAGGAAGAAACATATTGCCTTGAAAAAGACAAAAAAAACTACCTTTATAATGAAATAATTTTATGAAACAAATTATGTATTTTGTAAGGAAAAACGTCATTCCTTAAGTGAAATCTTAGTTTCACGCAGTTTTCTGTTTTTAATTAAACCTTTCGGTACTGGCGTCCATGATCAAGCAAAAAATATTAATAAGTTTTTATACTTCTTCAGTTTCGTGATAATACGATATCTTACAAAGTCTAAAAAAAATCTTCTTTAGGCTAGTGTCATGCAAAACAACTACTTTCGTTAGATTTCAGCAAATAAGATATTCGTTAAGTTTCAGTAAAACTTAACTCCTGTGATTTGGGTAGTTATTTTTAATTTTATTCGCATAAAAGTGATTTTTTCCAAAAATTGCAAAAACAAATTCATTAGCGAAAAGGTTAAAAAATAGTCTTAATTGTTTTCCAATAAAACCAATTTGAATGTAATAAAATTAAAATGTCTTTAATTACATTTTAAATGCACTAAACGTAAACGAAATTATTATTTATAAGAAACTACAAACAACACAGTCTTATTTAATTAGAAAGCAAATATTTATTTTACATCCATGTTAACAAATAAAATTATATACATATGTCTCAAATTATTCCAAATTTTTCAACAATGTTTACAAACAAAGACTTTTTTTTGGTCCATAGAAATGTTTGGAATCCTAAAATTCAAAAATTATAAATATTAATTATATGATAACAATTACAATATCTTCCATTTAAATTAAAAACATTTTTTATTATTACTTTTTTAATTACACAAACACACATTAGAAAATCTCACTCAAATTTATCGATCTCAACAATATACAGTTTTCAAATTGATATATGTTTTATTATGCATAAGGCTACATAATTTAAATAAAAGAATTCCAAAAACTATTTAATTTTCTTACATGTAAAAAACTTAGCTGGTTTTATTTAGTGGAAATTTCGTCTTAATTTGACAGCAAATGTTCTTTTCACCAGTTTCAATTAGATTTTCGCAAAATATTAAATAATAATATTATGAAAAAAAAGGGGAGTAGAAGAAATCCTAGTAATGACATAACTTTTACTTCATACAGTTACTAAACAATAGTTAGACTAATTTAGATGAATATGACACAAATCTATATTTTAAATTACACCAAAACCCTCATTTCAACACGATTTTATAATATAGAGAGTTACAAAACTGTATAGTTTTTTTTTTTAAATATTTATAATATTTTCGTTATCCGATTGTTTTACTATATAAGAGTGAAAATGTTCCTCAAATTTTGTTGATACCAAACCACTGCAAATCTCATAGGCATTTTCATTAAATAAGAATATTTTAATTTTTCCAAGCAAAAGCAATTCATTTTCATGTTTGCTGAATATGATCATATTTTTTGAATATGTTGTTCCTTTGTAAGTAAGACTGCTGCAGACTAATAATTCTGTATTTTCACTCATTTCCCAGATACTCTGTAGCAATTCTCGATACTCTAAAAGGAACATCTTTACATATTTAGCACCTAATACTTCATTTATTACTAAAGTTTTAAAATATTTTGAATAGAATATATTACTCATCTTCAGTTTGAGTTTGTGTTACTGTTTTTGCCACATTAATGAAGTTTCCTGTAAATTGTGTACATTCCTTTAATGGAAAATGCTTACTTTCGTATCGCATACTCCAATATCTGATGGGAGGTCCTGACTGTCTAATTATTCTGGGATAATGAAGAGGAAAATGTATTTTTGGTATAAGATATCTATGAGGAAATAATTGTAAAAATAATATATGGTGCTTTGTAATGTTTTTTGACAATTGATAGGTTTCAGATAATGAAATTTTTTGTGCCATTAGAGTACCTATATTTGTTGTTATTAACAGAAACAACTGCCAAAATTCTTTATCACGTGGGATTTTATCTGCAATTAAAAGGGTTGGTTGATTGTATTTATGACGGCCAATTATCAACACGAGGGATATGGGCCCTGAGGGAGGGGTGCCCTTCGTAGGGGTTTTCCTAAGGGAATCTAACCAGTATTTACGCTTGGAAATCCAAGGTTCGAAGAAAACCGAACGATTAGGCCGACGGGAGCGATTGGGTTTGGACCCAGCACCTCCCGTATACCAGCTTCGAGAGCAAAACCCCTCGGTCACTGATGGGGCCGCAATTAAAAGTGGCAAGTTTCTTATTATAGTCCACATGAGAAAACAATTTGACCAGTAGAATATTAGACATTTGTTATTTTTTTCCAGTGTAATTGGAAGTGGTGTGTGTTGAGATTCACTTTTGCCGTACCTAAAATTAATAATTCTGTCATCTACAATAGATAATGTAAAATATTTTGACTTGGAAATTAAATGATTTAAAATTAGCATTGTTTCACTATCACACCAGCCTTCAAACAAATCGTGAACAACATCAAAAGCTAAATTACTGGTTACATGAGAATAGCCTAAATCATTTAAAGGACAGTCACATTTAACACCCTATTTAATACTGCCATCAAGTGCTTTTCTTGCAACTTGTTCTTCATGAATATCTTTGCTACGTAATAAATATACATTCTCCGTGATCATCTCATGCATAGTACTTTTATGCACATGGCAAAACCTACAAGAGTAATTTGCCGAGAAGTTTTCATCAAAACAATTTATTTTGAGCTAAATTGTCTCCAATTACTTGCCGCAAATCAATTTTATCAAGCAGGACGGTCGTTCTGCCAAGCCAAGCTAAAAAAAATGCTAACCCCGCCAAACAAACAAACGCCAAGAATAACGACAAGACACCGTACCTGCTTATTATACTGAAGGCAACTTCTCCATGTTAAATCAACCAAACATGGCAGCGTAAATTTTCCCATATCAAAAGAACCAATCATCGCAGAAAAATAAAACCAAAACCAGAAGGACCTAATCAAGAAGATCTTCAAATTGAGATCAAATGCATCCTCATAAATTAATTATGAACAGAGATATAGAAAAAATATATATTTTTAAAATAACGTCAAGATACTGAAAATGACAGATTTTTTTTCTTCGTCACACCGTATGTTTCAATCGAGGTAGAGACTAAAATAATGGACAGAAAAAAGTAAGTATTGAATTTTTGGACAGATATTTACTCAATCTACGTGCTTTTATAAAACTCAGCTTTAAAAACATAAATTTTCTATTCTTAATTAGCGAAAAACTGTTAATTAATTCTAAAGTTTACAAATTATGCCAAATAGCGATAAAACCGCCAAAACATTTTAGAAATCTTATACTTTTCTTTTATATTATCCTTTTGCATTGATTTCATCGAAGAAAACTATGGCTGATATTCAGATAGATTTTTCGCTGTTAGCGAAATGAGTTTGACCAATCAGAAGCCTGCATGTTTGAGAATATTTGCTGTTTCTGGATCCCGGCCTATGTCATGAAAGTTTTGAGTCATTTTTTTGTGTCATGGATGAAGTGCAATGTTTGTAGAAATCTAGGCTAGGATCCAGATAGATTTTTCGCTGTTAGCGAAACGAGATTCACCAATCAATAGCCTGCATTTCTGCAAACAGCGAAAAGTTCGCAAAAATGCAGGCTTCTCATTGATAAATCTCGTTTCTCTAACAGCCAAAAATCTATATAGATTGCGCCCAATGGAGGATATTCCAAATATGGGTTTGAGGCTGAAAAAAGTCACGTGATACCGGTAATTTACCCAAGGAACTTCTAACTGATAAGAAGGGAAGATACTACTACTTTGCCTCATGAACCGTTTCATTGGCTAGCGGGGATTTACATTATACATCTACGGAGCCTTCCCTTCTTTACGATAGAAGTTTTTACCTTGACCACGTGATCAGAATGTAGATGGAATATCCTCCATTATGTTGAACACAATGGAGGATATTCCATCTCCGTTTTGATCACGTGGCCAAGGTAAAAACTTCTAGCGTAAAGAAGGGAAGGCTCCGTAGACGTGTAATGTAAATCCCCGCTAGCCAATGAAACAGTTCATGAGGCAAAGCAGTAGTATCTTCCTTTCTTATCAGTTAGAAGTTCCTTGGGTAAATGGAGGATATTCCATCTCTGTTTTGATCACGTGATCAAGGTAAAAACTTCTAGCGTAAAGAAGGGAAGGCTCCGTTGACGTGTAATGCAAATCCCCGCTAGCCAATGAAACAGTTCATGAGGCAAAGCAGTAGTATCTTCCTTTCTTATCAGTTAGAAGTTTCTTGGGTAAATTACCGGTATCACGTGACTTTTTTTCAGCCTCGAACCCGTATTTGGAATATCCTCCATTACTGTTATCACGTGGCTTTTTTCAGCCTCGAACCCATATTTGGAATATCCTCCATTTTGCATTTCCGCATCCAGGAAGGGTATTGATTGTCATAACAACAATACATATTCGAAATAATTTAAGGCAATGATTCTGAACTCCTTTGCTATACATTTCGATATTAAAGAAGTTGTTGTTTCCATAGTAACAGTACTTTTCTGTATTGCTTTCTCTAAAATAGAAATGTCGAAATTTAACAAAGAGCGCTCAGAATCAACACCATAACAGAGAGCCTTTATACATAAGTGTGGTGATATATCCACAGGAGGCATGCTCATTTCAAGTTGTTGCCGAAAGTACGGTTACAGCGTCGAGAATACCTTGTGTGGAAATATGCTATCCAAACAACGCTAAAATTTGTATCCCTTAAATGTGCGACGATACTGCTAAACTCCCAAGTATCGATCACAGCGACATCTGCGGGGTTTAGTATTGCATTGTATATACTAGCAATATCTTGCAGTTTGAGAAAATATCCTGCAGATGTCGCTGTGATCTGTATATTTCAGCAGCATAGTTGCACATTTAAGGGATACAATATTTTAGCACTTTTTTAAGTATTACAAGGATAGCCAATTTCCACAATATATATTCTAGGCGCTATAGTACGGCAATCCACTTTCTTGAATAGAGGATATTCTATCTACGTTATGATCACGTGGTCAAGGCAAAAACGTGTAACGTAAAGAAGGGAAGGCTCCGTCTGCGTAATGTAAATCCCCGCTAGCCAATGAAACAGTTCACGGGAGAAAGCAGTAGTAGTTTCCTGTTTCCCTTCTTATCAGTTAGAAGTTCTTTAGGTAAATTACCGGTACCACGTGAATTTTTCAGCCTTGAACCCATATTTGGAATATCCTACATTAGACGATAAGCGCATGGACGAGCTTTATTAGACAAGGGAAATAATTCAATATGCATTAGCCTGACGATAATGACACGCTCGCAAAGACCTTTAACGATTTGTTTTTATCACTTCTACCAATAAACCTTTATTGGAGATTCACAAGAGCATCACGTGACTCCAGTGGTTTGTAAAAAAAAGAAGAATCGGACCCACCGCGCTAGCCTGTCTTTTTCGTTAGCCTCGATCCAACTCGGTGTGAATTTTGAACGTCATGAACTGGCCTATTATGTCATTGGTCGCGATAACACCCTCCCTCCTGCGTCCACCATATATAGCGACATCTTGTACTGGAGACTGCTAAATGGGTTGCTATCGGTCAAAATCAAGAGAGAAAAGGGCAGAAGAGAGGGAAAGAGATCGTTTTTTTGGTATCTAGTTTTTCACACGGGAAGATTGACATGTCTGTTCCTCTCCTTTCATAACTTCATGGTAGTGAAATAAGCCAAAGCCCCCTAAATATTTGAGAAAGTCTTGACACGCGTCACGAAAACATCACACAACGCAGGCAAAGCAAAGAAACAAAATCATTCATTGGCTCGTGAATATGAACGAGCCAATGAATGATTTTTCTTCTTTGTTTTGCCTGATTTGTGTGACGTTTTCTTGACACGTGTCAAGGCTTTCTCCAATATGGAGGAAATTCCATCTCCGTTTTGATCACGTGATCAAGGTAAAAACTTCTAGCGTAAAGGAGGGAAGGCTCCGTAGACGTGTAATGTAAATCCCCGCTAGCCAATGAAACAATTCATGAGACAAAGCAGTAGTATCTTCCCTTCTTATCAGTTAGAAGTTCCTTGGGTAAATTACCGGTATCACGTGACTTTTTTCAGCCTCGAACCCATATTTGGAATATCCTCCATTTAAAGGGTGGTAAATAGGCCGGGATCAAGATAGATTTTTCGCTATTAGCGGGATGAGATTGATCAATCAGACGCCTGTATTTTTCCGAACTTTTTGATGTTTGCAGTAAACACCGAAAAGCCTGCAAAGATGGAGGCTATTGATTGGTCTATCTAATTTTATTATCAGAGAAAAATTTATCTGGATCCCGGACATTAATTTTGGTTGGTTAAGACAATTTTGAATAAAATCAAATCAGGAAGCCAATGTTTGTTAACTTTTCTGGTTAGTTTAATTGAAATCTTCCTCGTCTATTACTGAAACCTGAGTTACCGTCCTTTGGACAAAAACTTGAATATGAGTACACGACTTGTGCATATGTCACCACTCTAACATATAAATGTTCTCTGTTATGACCATGATTCTAAGTGCAGTTGGTTAAATTTGAGTATCTGGGTATTAGAGAAAACAATAGTGGCCCACCGTGGTGTGAGTGGATAATACACAAATGCCGCTAATCGCTTGAGAGCGTAGGTGGAAGCAGATTCGAATCCCGCCATGATCCGCATGTGATCTGATGTATGTGTTCAATAAAACAAACAAACAAGCAAGCAATAGAGAATGGTACAGTTGGCATGGAAAAAACGACTTCTTTAATTCGTATGGAAAATTAATGAATAGTAGTAAATGACTCAAGTTTAAAATGCAGGCAAATCGTCTGGAAATATCAGTGACTCCCATCTAGTATTTCACAAAAGTAATTTAATAGATTCACATGATGTATAACTTGATGCAACTCTTAGCTAATGAAAATTCTGCAACAAGACTTATGTAGGTAGATCTTTTAAATTAATAATTCAGAATTCTGAGAACAAAACGAAGTTCTTAAGGGCTCTTCCTCACACCCCCCCCCCTCCTGAAAAAAGGAAATATGATAGAAAGATATAAGAAGTTGGATAACTTCAATGTGTCTGTGATCTTTTGTCAGAGTTCAGAAAAAGAGTCTGGGTATTAAAAAAAAAACATAAAACAAATTTGACGAACGATAAGACTATAGATTTCAAGCAATTTTTAACCGAAAAATATTTAATTCTTATGTATATGCGGCTTTAATAATAGACTATTATAGATAATCAATTTAGGGGAAATTTTATAGTAAATTAATATCCTCACATTTATGCAAATAGGTATGGATAAACAGACTTGAGTTAAATTACATATTTATTCTTTCTTCTCTATAACACGATCTAAATGAAGATGAAGTTATATGTACAGTTTATATGTTTAAATTTTTAGATTATTTTTTAATCCAAAATGCTCCTTTATTATGTCTAGAATTGCTAGATTTACAGATCTTTAAACAGATCTTCGATTCTTTAGATGCCTGCGGGGTTTCATTCTCGGAATAACCGTAGGTATTTGTAAAGGTAAATTTATTTTGCAAAACCGTCAGCAAAAAAAGTTAGAAAAACAATTAACTAACTGTAAATATATATTTTATTTCGACTCTATCTGTTTTTTACTAAATTTTCCTCTTTCGGAAAAAATTTTAAGGAGATATAAATTGAGAAAGACTGATACTTTGAAAGAAGAATTTGACTTTCCTTACTTTTAAATTATTAATCACTCGAAAAAATGAATGATAGGTAAACAAAATGTATACTATTGTGTTTTCTTCCTGCTTATAAAGGCTATACAAAGACTAATTTTAATTTGAGCTACTAGAATTATTTCAATTATATATAATTTGTTTTAAAAAAAGAACTGATATCTACTAGAAAACAACTTTTCAAAAGTAAAAAAAAAAAAAAAAAAAAAAAAAAAAAAAACCAAGCAAAAAAAAAAAGCTTATATTATGGTACTTATTTAACATTTTCCATTAAACATTTACCATATGTAAGTCGAGTACCTAAGTATGCGTTGATAGAAAGCCTTTTCACCTTTACTAAATACACTATATGGCCAAAGGTGACCGGTCACTTGCGATTTTTGACGTTTTGTTAAATATCTAGAAAGATACATGAGGAATTAACCTGAAATTGCAGGTGTGTAAACATTATTGTATAGTTCATATATTTCAGCGAAGATTTTATCCCGAAACCTCATAGAGGACCGTCAAAAAATTGAAAAAAAAAACGAATATTTTTTGGATAACCTTTAAAACTAATGGAGCAAAAGCGTTTAAACTCGAGATTATTACTAAGCGGCTAATTGTTATATACTGTGTTCATTTTTATGAGGATAGCATGTATACTCGTAGAGAAATTAAGGTTTTTATAAAAACAGTTCCAAATTTCGACGAGTTTTTTGCTTAAATTATGAAGGTTATCAATATAAAAAAAAGTTCTTTTCAGAAAATATGACGAGCAACATTGTACATAATAACCCGCAATCAGAATGAAAAAATAAAAAAAAAATTGGATGAAAAATGAGCAGGTTTACTAAAAAATGTTTCACTGCGCATCCGCGAATGCAATCAAAATATAATGTGCATAACGTTTTAGCTAAGTGTATAGAGCAACTTTTGTAAAAGTCTCAAAAACATAGTTTGAAAAGTCTGATAATAATCGTTTATAGAATAAGATCAAAATCCGTTGTTCCCAAAATGAAGCAAAAACATAAGGGGTTGTATCCATATATCCAGTGGTTAGTGCCAATTTAGCATACACAATATTGCACGTAATACTGTATTTGGATAGAATCCCTCATATTTTTGCTTCATTTTGGGAACAACAGATTTTGAGCTTATTCTATAAAAGATTATTATCAGAGTTTTCAAACTATGTTTTTGAGACTTTTACAAAAGTTGCTCTATACATTTAGCTAACACATTATGCACATTATATTTTGATTGCATTCGCTCATGCGCAGTGAAACATTTTTTAGTAAACCTGCTCATTTTTCATCCCATTTTTATTATTTTTTCATTCTGATTACGGGGTACTGTGTACAATGCTGTTCGTAATATTTTCTGAAAAGAACTTTTTTTAAGTAAGATCTCTGCAAATTATAAGCAAAAACCTTGGCAAAATTTGGGACTGAGTTTATAAAAACCTAAATTTCTCTACGAGTATACATGCTATTCTCATAAAAATGAACACAATATATTACAATACGCCACTTATTAATAATCTCGAGTTTAAACATTTTTGATCCATTAGTTTTTACAGGGTTATCCAAAAGATATTCGTTATTTTTTATTTTTTTGACGGTCCCCTATGGGGTTTCGGGAAAAAGTCATCCCGGAAATATATGACCTATATTATACTGTTTACACACCTGAATTTCAGGTTAATTCCTCATGTATTTTTCTAGATATTTAACAAAACGTCAAAAATCGCAAGTGACCGGTCACCTTTGGCCATATAGTGTACATCATAACTTGTTTCTGAAAATTAATTTTTTTTAAATTATGCATGATGGGCTTGGCGGCCATCTTTCCATATTTTACACAAATTTCTAAGCACTCAAGCTCGTAATATATTTGCATTATTAAGAATTTCGAACATCTAGTTTTAGTTACAGACAGGTAAATTAAAAAAATTTTTATTTTGAAAAAACAAATTGATTTTTACTGCTTTAAATAACTAATCAACCCCCTCCGACAAAAAAAAAAAAAGAATCATAATAATCCAGATGAAACCTGAAGTTACTTCAGCTTTATTTTAAGACACAAATTTTTAAGGAACTCATTTCCATAACTTAAAAGAATAAAATGTTTGCTTTAGTAACAATTTCGAACTTCCAATCTTAACAATGAACTTGTGTGCTTAGAAATTTGTGTAAAATATGGAAAGATGGCCGCCAAGCCCATCATGCATAATTTAAAAAAAATTAATTTTCAGAAACACGTTATGATGTATTTAGTAAAGGAGAAAAGGCTTTCTATCAGCGCATACTTAGGTACTCGACTTACATATGGTAAATTTTTAATGGAAAATGTTAAATAAGTACCATAATATAAGCTTGGAAATTTGATATCACATTATTTTTTAGCCACAACTTTCACATTTTTTTTTTCCTCTTCTTCTTCTTCTTCTTCTTCTTCTTTTTTTTTTTTTTTTTGCTTAGCTTTTTTTTACTTTTGAAAATTTGTTTTTTAGTAGATATATCTTTCCATTAAACTCTATGCCTTGCTCCATAAGCTGTTGTAAATCGCGCACAAGGGTTCAAAAATTTTGCTATCCATATTTTTGGACGTCAATTGCAGAATGGACATTTACAATAAATATGAAATCTAAAGACGATTGTATAAATATGGGAAGATCTTTAATAGAAAAATACACAAATCTTAATTTGTGGATGCAAATACGGAATTCCAATGGATTGTCGACTCCTACATTATCTATGTATAATTCTATTATAATGGTATCTGCCGAATAGAAAATAGAATTTCAATAATAATAAAATCCATCATGTCTCTTAAGGGGACTCAGTACCATTTGAAATTTTTTAAGGTACATTTTTTGACATAATGATAAAGGACTCAATGAAGGGGATGATTCTATCAAGAAATTGTTCGATTTCCCGAGCAAAATTCGAAAAATTGAATTTTTTTGAAAAATTTAAGTAAATTTTAAAATTATCTTCTCGTACAACTTTGAACATTTTGTGCTATTTTTTTAAAAAAACTATTTGCAGAAGTGTGCTATCGGATTTATCATAAGTTAATTAGTTTGGAAGAAAACAAATAAAATGTGCAAATACGTGTAAAATTACACTAAAAACTGAATCTATTTTATATTTTTATGTGTAAAAAAATATATATATATATATATTTTACTGTAAATCCGATTCTTAGTTTTATCAAATAGATTTAAAAAAAACAAGAACAACAACAAAAAAAAATCGAGTCAGTTGAAAAATATACATCAAAGTTTTATCAGTTTGATCAAGCCTATTCTTCGAAAAAGAACAAACTGAGAAAAAACACTTTTAAGTGCAGTTGATTGTGGCATTTAAAGGGACAGAGATATAATAAAATCACTTTAAACTGTATTCATAATAATCGGATCTTTACGAAACTTTATCAGAATGTACTAGAGATAATAAAGCATAATTTAAGCAAATAATTAGAAAATCGACATTTTTTTTCATTTTTCGCCGTATGAAGGGTACCGATTCCCCTTAAAGAAGAATCTCTTATTTGTTTTTTCAATGTATATATTTCGATTATACCTATAAATGCCTCAACATCAATTATTCTTTTAATCATTTCAACAATTGAAATGTATTGACAGGTGTCTTTATTAAGCACCTGACAGTGAATGCGTTCCATGTTTGATTTTTGCTCATATTTCGTTCCAAGTACAAAATCAACTGGTTCTATATAACGACCACTTATTTTAAGGTACTTGAAAAAATTATGCTTTAAATAAAAACTGATTAATGAATTGCTGCAGTCATCAAATGCTTTTATAAGATTTTGTAAGCTTTTCCCATTAGCAGTTTTATTTACATAATTTAATATCTCTGATTTTAAGTAGGTGACAGCATCAGTTAGCCAGTTAGAAGTACGATTGATGGAAGGGACAGCACTATCAAAAGTAATGCCCTTTTTCCTAATTGCTTCAGTGCAAAATTGCACAACGCTTTCTTTAAAGTGATCCAAATTGTGTTTTGCTAAATTAGGAGAAAAATCTGTATCTACAGTGCTAACACATTGGTTTTTTAGATCTGCAGCAGATGTTGAGCTAGTGGGTTGATTTGGGACTTCTGGAACTAAAGTATTACTATAAAATCAACACTGATCATTTGTTGATTCTGTTGAAGTGTTTGGGATTTCATGTACATAAAATCTTTTAATCGGTCTTTCGTAGTTGAACAACATTTTAAAAGGCAGTATTTCTAATAGCATGGGCAATATTGAATATTCTGATGCCGATTTCTTATATGGTCGCACACAGGAGAATAAAAAGTCTTATTACGAATTATACAAAACATTTTAAATTGTGGGATTTTAAAAAATGAAAGAAAGATGACTACAGCTTAACTGAAGTAATACTTAAAAATCTAATGATGAGACATCAAGCATGAGAGTGACAAGTGGACAAATACGATACAGTCAAACTTTGCTAAATAGGAAAAAAAAGTATGCATAAAATCAAATTTAAGACGAAAGTAAAAAAGACTAAGGTACAAATAAAAATAAAAAAATGAAATGCTATATTTGTGATAAATTAAAAGAAAGTTTGCAAAATCTTATCCCTGTCCCTATAACTACTATACATATAAAATATTTTTTTCAGTTAGATATTTACAAGTTTTAATTCAAAAAAAAAAAAAAAAAAAAAAAAAACGCACACAAATTCATTATTATTTTCCTTCTCCCCCCCCCCCCCCCACCACACACACATACATCAGAACAAAATTGAAGAAGGTCAACTAACTGAAAGAAGCAATTTGCTTTATACGCTTATAAAAAAAAACTATACAATTCAGTATCAAATATAAACAAGTCAGACATTTATAAAACAAGTGTGTTTTTAATTGAAAAATTTTAACATAAATGTATGTAAGCTTTGTGGCAGATTACTCTGCAACATATTGGTCCCCCTCCCCCCGCCTCGTTTCTCAAAATCTACTTTGAACAAGTAAGGTCATAATATTAATTCTTTTTCCTAAAACAATTCATAGTTCTACATTCATATATTTATTTTTTCCGTTCTCCTTTCACAATGAACGTATAACACGTATAAAGTTTTATAATTTCATACTTTTTTCCACTTATTCAAAATTCCCATTTTCGTATATTTATTTTTCTCTCTTAACGGTGTTTGTTAAAAGCAACCAAGGACGCGTAAACCTCCTAAAAAGAGAAATAAAAAAAAGTATTTCATTGGAATTGCATTTTCAAATTATATTTTATTTATCATCATGCCTTCTACATTTTACATACATTTGTTAAAGATTTCACAATCACATGTAAGTGCAATTTGTTGTTAATGTAAACAAAGCCAGACTTCATGCCGCTCTTATTCTTGAAACATGTAGGGTTGCTTCACTTCCTGTGGGTGTGCTGAAAGAGGAGGGCTGCCACGTAATTTGTCTGCTAAACCTGCCGCCAATGCTTTGTCTCTGTAATTCCGGCGTCAAAAGCTTTGTGTGTTGGCGATAATGCAATACGCTAAGTCATGTGATTCAGTACGCATTAAGTGCAGTTCGCTCCCGACCCCTCTGCTGTAAGGTCCGTAAAAAATGAAGGAAATTAATGGAAAGGTGATTTTCACATCCATCTGCCGGCTCGCTAATGTTTATCCTCTGAACGTTCTCGCTGCTGCATACAATCGCCAGTGACCTGCGTAAGATGAAGGGCAATTCATTCGGCGCACGGAAAATACCAACACCATCTCGATATTATAGACATGCCTTCCGACGGTCATAAAAAGTAGCCCGTGACGTCACAGATGTAGTTCCAACATTTTCTCCTCTCAACCCCCCAAATTTAGTGGGAATTCCCGAATCCCGCGCTTGTTTCAAATGTTTTCCGTTGTGTCTTGTGTGTGACGCTTTTCTGATTTCTGAATGGATTGGAAATACGTTTCATTGTTTGTTTTTAAACTATTTTATTACTTATAAATAAAAACTTTTTCTATTCGTGAGAAGGATCATCCAATGTCTCTGATAATTTTTGTAAGGATCAGATACAGCTTCATGTAATACAAATAGGCCAGCTGGGATGGTTATAGAGCTGAATGCAAAATTGAATTTCAGTTCTATAGCCAGACTAGCTAGATTTCATACTGCATCTTTTTGGATATACAAAGATAAAACCGAAATAGTAAGTAATTAAAGATTTAATAGTTTTTGAATTTTTCCTACCCATTAAAAAAGTCTAATCTGTGTTGATATCTGTGTTGATTGTTTTTGTGAAGAAACATGTTCATTTTATTTTTAAATAACTACTTATACTTAAATTGCATTTTATTTTACTGAAAGAATAAAATTTCGTAATTGAAAATTTATTTTATAAATAAAATAAGAGCTTTTTAAAAGGCTTTAATTACTGAATATTAACTCCGAATTAAGTGGTTAAAATATCAAATATACCTATGATAAAAAAAACCAAAATACAATTTGTTTTAAATAAAACT
The DNA here is from genome assembly GCA_963932465.1 of Maratus speciosus. Taxonomy (NCBI): domain Eukaryota; kingdom Metazoa; phylum Arthropoda; class Arachnida; order Araneae; family Salticidae; genus Maratus; species Maratus speciosus. The sequence continues at coordinate 149,742,403 of OZ010787.1, forward strand.
ATGAATGCTTTTTATATACTGTAATATCTAAAAAAAATTAAAAGTTTGAAAAAACTTTGGTTTGAAAACTATTCATCATTAGTCTTAAAAATGAAAATTTTAAGTACAAGATTTAGTAAAAATGTTACTGACGAATTATTCTTTGTTGGATACTTATTTTTTAATAATTACTTTTATTAATGTTTGACCGGTATTTGTGTCACTGAAAGAATAAAATGTTGGTAATCAAAAGTTAATATTATAAAAAAGCAATAGAATTATTTTAAAAGCAGTAATTGCTGAATTATTGATGTCAAATTGTGTGGTTAAAATGTGAAGTTGTCATAAAAATCATGAAAAATTATTTAATAATATATTCATCTAATGTAAAAAAAAAAAAAAAAAAAAAATAAATAAATAAATAAGTAAGTAAAATGAAATGACATGAAATAAAATTTAGTATGTATCAATGTTAAAGGTATTTACTATTTTATATTTTATTGAAATGATATAATATTTTATTGTAATATAACCGCAAGAAAATATATTCTCTCTGAAAAGAAAAATAAATTGTTTTTTTCATCATTTCAAAATTTTCTGAAATTCTACTCCTGTATATATGATAAAAATAAAATATATGGTAAAGCATATCTGTGAATGTGAGCAGTATTTTAATTTCAAGCTTTTAACTTAAAAAGTACGGATTATTCTTATCATCTATCAAATGTTCTTATTTTTTAAAAATTCATAATGCAGTAATTAAGGTTGAGATAAATATTACTTCTTTTATATCTCTATTATCTAAACAAAAGTATATTACTTATTGTACTCACATCTTTTATGGTTTAAAGGATATGAATGGTGTGTAATATATACTGTTGAAATTAATTATGTAGGTGAAAAGTTAAATTTTTAATAATAAAAAAAAACATGAAAAAATATTTAATAATATACATTCATCTAAAGTAAAAAATAAAATGAAAATTTTAAATCTAGTTTTTAAATGTTGTAGATACTTATTATTGCGTATTTTATTGAAATGATTTATATTTAATTGAAATATAACTATAAGGAAGAGATATAATAAATCAACTTTTCCACGGGGAAAAACGATAAAATTGTTTTCCATCACTTCAAAATTTTCGGAAATTTTACTTTTCTGTATCTAACGAAACTAAAACATATGTGTGAATGCAGTCATATATTTTAATTTCAGGCTTCTCATTAAAAAAAAAATTAGATTATTATTAATCCTGTATGAGAATAATATGATTTATTTTTACATTTCATAATGAAATGGAAGAGATAGATATTACTTATTATATATCTTTATTAAATAAACAAAACTTCATTACTTATCAAGATATTTATGTTTTCCTACATGTGATTAAATAAGAAAAAGGTTACTTATTAGTACATAGTGGTACTTATTTTTAAATAGAAACGTCCTCTTTTAGGATGAAAAATTTTGTGAAGGGTTCGGTTTTAAGATTTAAAAAATTGTGAAAGGTCCTTTAAAGAACCAAATTTTTTCTTAAACAGATCCCAGTTCACATCAATGTTTAAACTGCAGAAAGAATAAAATTTTGTAATTGAATAATATTATAAATTTTTAAAAATATTAATAATTATGAATTTAATAAATTTTATAATATTATAAATTTAAAAAAAAAATCTTTCAAAGGCATTAACTACTAGATACTAACTCAAAATGTTGTGATTAAAAAGTGAAAGATTTCCCATGAAATAAAGAAAAGAAATTCAAAATCCATTTTGTTTTAAATAAAAGTATGACTGATTTTCATATCCTGGAAAATTTAAAATTAATTTGAAAAAATCTTTTATTTGAAGAGTAATTTTATAGTTACCACCCCCCCCCCCCTAAAAAAAAAACAAACTTCAGGCTTCCTAGTAAATCTTTTACTGGCGAATTATTCTTCCGCATGCACTTGTTTTTAAATAACTATCTTTATCAATGTTTGAACCGTATTTGATTTCACTGAAAGAATAAAATTATATAATTGAGAATTAATACTGTAAATAAAAGTATAGAATTATTAAAAAAAAAAAGACGTTAATTACTGAATATCAACTAAATATTATGGTATTGTGAAATACTTTCATGGAAAAAATAAAATCTGGTTTTTCTAAATAATACTAAGAAAGTTTTCGTATTCTATAAAGTTTAAATTGCCCCCCCCCCCCCCAAAAAAAAAGGGTTGAAAGGCTTGAAGATTTTTTTTTTCGAAAATTATTCCTATTGTTAGCTAAAAAACGAAAAACTTGAATCGGGGATGCCCAGTGAAAAGCTTATTGGCGAATGACTCTTTGCTGATACATTTACTCCCTAGCACTTCGTTCGCCGCCATATTTAATGGGTGGATAGGCCTCTTCGAGGATTCAGTGGCTTTAGAGCCAAAAAGATCATTAGGCTTGGCAGGTGGCAGGTAGACGACACGCCTCTTCTTCAGAATTTCGAAAAAAGCAAAAGCAACGCCATTTTGTTGCTTTATATACTTTCTCTACGACTTAGGTTTTGTCAACGGAAATAGCTCATTTACAGAATGATCGATTACTCCTTTAAAAAGTCCTTCCGGCCAGTGCCGGGAGGAAGAGGTAGCTTTCATAATCCTTATTTTAAAAAAGCCAACTTATATCATGCAAACACACGAAGCTCAATTTAGTGGAAACCGAATATAGGAGATTCAATACTAATTTTTATCAATATAATGAATGAGAATTTCGCGAAATTAGTCAGCTTTATCCAAGCTGCTTTTCTTTAAAGTAACTTATATTTGGCTGCCAAATTCGGCAATTTCTTAAAGTGCCTGTCATTTTAAGACAACATGGTGGATGAGGCTAAGCAGTTAATTTAGTCGAGACCTTAGTAATTGCTGTGCACATGCTCACTCACATCGGAATCGGTTAATATATAGGAGTGCTGTCGCATGCAAAAAATCAGATTTTTCAAAATGTCACCCACAATAGAAATTGAAACTGCTATATCTGAGCCATTTTTTATGGTAAAGACAAACAAAAAATGCTCCTGAATCCTTCCTGAATATCAAGATCAAATACTTAAGAAAAAAACCTTTTTCAATTTCTAATTTTTTTGCACCTCACTTTAAATATATATATATATATATTTTAATTTAATGGCCGCCATTTTGAAACAACATGGCTGATGAAACTGGCCAGAGAACTTGGTCGAGGTGTTGATGTATACTATCCACATGCCTTCTTACATCGAAATAGGCGAATACGTGTGTTATCGCGTGGCAAATACAAGATCGTTTCAAAATGTTAGCCATACTAGAAATTCAAAGTTCTATAAATCAACCATTTTTTAAGATATCAACAAAAGAACAAATTTTCAGAAACAAAAACTCCTCCGGAATCTTTGTATGAAGGCCAAACACATAAAAAAAATCTTTTTCATTTTCCAATTTTTTAATACCTCATTTTGAATTTTAAATTTAATTTTTTTTAAATGGCAACCCTTTTGAAACAAGATGGCGAATGAAGCTGGCCAACGAACTCGGTCGAGACATTGGTATGTACTATGTACAGACCAAGTTACATCCAAATAGGTTCATAAATACGCCTGTTATCGCGTGACAAAAATCAGGTCGTTTTAAAATGTCAGCCACAAGAGGAATTCAAAATGCTATTACTCAGCCATTTTTTTTAGATATAGACGAAAGAAAAACTGTTCCGGAAAGTTTGTATTAAGGTCAAACACATACAAAAAAAATCTTTTTCATTTTCCAATTTTTTGGTATCTCATTTAAATTTTTTTATTTTTTAATCTTTTTAAATGGCCGCCATTTTGAAACAAGATGGCGGATGAAGCTGGCCAACGAACTCGGTCGAGATATTTGTATGTACTATGTACACACCAAGGTACATCCAAGTCGGTTCATAAATACGCCCGTTATTACGTGAGAAAAATCAGGACGTTTCAAAATGTCAGCCACGCTAGAAATTCAAAATGCTATAACTCAGCCATTTCTTAAGATATAGACGAAACAAAAACTGCTCCCAAATCTTTTTATCAAGGTCAAACACATAAGAAGAAAATATTTTTTCAATTTTCAATTTTTGGTACCACATTTCAAATTTAAATTTTTCTTAAAAATTTAAATGGCCGCCATTTTAAAACAAGATGGTGGGTGAAGCTGGCCAACGAACCCGGTCGAGACATTGGTATGTACTATGTATAAACGAAGTTACATCCAAATCGGTTCATAAATAAGCCTTTTATCGCGTGACAAATTTCAGGACGTTTCAAAATGTCAGACACGCTAGAAATTCAAAATGCTATAACTCAGCCATTTTTTAAGATATAGACGAAACAAAAACTGCTCCTAATTCTTTGTATAAAGGTCAAATACATAAGAAAAAAATATTTTTCAATTTTCAATTTTTTGGTACCACATTTCAAATTTTAAATTTTTAAAAAAATTTTAAATGGCCGCCATTTTGAAACAAAATGGCGGATGAAGTTGGCCAACAAACTCGGTCGAGAGATTGGTATGTACTATGTACACACCTAATTACATCCAAATCGGTTCATAAATACGCCTTTTATCGCGTGACAAAATTCAGGACGTTTCAAAATGTCAGCCACGCTAGAAATTCAAAATGCTATAACTCAGCCATTTTTTAAGATATAGACAAAACAAAAACTGCTCCGGAATCTTTGTATAAAGGACAAATACATAAGAAAAAAATATTTTTCCATTTTTAATTTTTTGGTACCACATTTCAAGTTTTAAATTTTTTTAAAAATTTTAAATGGCCGCCATTTTGAAACAAAACGGCGGATGAAGCTGGCCAACGAACTCGGTCGAGACATTGGTATGTACTATGTACATACCGAATTACATCGAAATCGGTTCATAATTACGGCAGTTACAGTGTGACATAGGTCAGATATATATATATATATATATATATATATATATATATATATATCAATTTTGAACGGAGGGTGGTTTCGGGGTCTGGGGGTCATGATCGATGAAAATATACCAAAATTTTTTGAAATCGCTTTCCTCCGAACGGCTGCAATAGGTAGCTTTTTTGTAAAGAAAGCTACCTAAAAGCATGCGATTTCTCTAGGTCGTTTACTTTTTTCATTAAAGGGACGGCCCCTCAAGACAACTTGTCAACATCTGGAAACCATATGTTGACAAAGGTTTTACGTTCAGTTTAAGGTGATTCTGAAAAAAATACTTTTCCCCGTTCAACAACTCGAAACTTTTTGGAACTTTTTTTGTTTCATTTTTAAGTGTAAAAGCGATTTAAACGCAATTTGAATTATTGAAGTTATTTGTCACCGAATAGTTTTTTTCACAATTTTCAGAAGCATAATTTTAGTTATGAATAATAAGCATATTTTTAAAGCAGTTCCCCCCCCCAAAAAATTACATCATTGAGCGGGGGGAAAATATACTTTTGTATATTTTTTCCCCGCTCAGTGATGTAATTTTTTTTTTTTTTTAGTTAAAAAAAAGTAACAACTTTATGTAATTTTTGTAATATTTGAAAAACTTTGATGCTAATTAATAAAACAGGTCTTCTACTAAATTAAAATTACTTATAGAATAATTTATCTGTATAGATATGTAATAATATAATTCATATACATTTTAGCTAAAATAGGAGCCCATTATACGTACTTTATAAATTTAGTTTTTTTTTTCTTTCACATCAAGATGGTATGTTATTTCCATTAAAATGTAAAGAATATTCTTCATTTCTACTATCCATTCATATTTTAATCCTTCCTTACAATAAAATTTTCTTTCCCACATGATCAATGAGATGTCTCCTAAAATACGCATCGTCAAATAAAATTTGTTGCAGGGAGTTAGTGTGTTAAAAAATCACTCTCACTTTAAAACAAGAAATGTGGTATGTATACTCGTATAATGCGTTTTATCAATTAAAATTACAATGCCTCTTTAAATACGTAATGCAAAACTGAAGCAAAAAAAAAAAAAAAACTTTTACTTATGTAACATCATTATTTGCACTTATTTCATACTTAAACTAACAATGCGACTTATATACGATTTAAAATTGAAGTAGTATTAAGAAATTACTTAATATACTAAATTATTATTCTGCAACATTTTGAATTAAATATATATTTAAGGCTGTTCTTTTTTTTTAACTAATAATAATACAGCTGAACAGTGTGAATCTTCTTGGCACATTAACAAAGTATTTTTTATAAGTTCATGAAATTTGCACACACTGTTCGTAATCGTATTAAAATTCTTTAGAATTGCACAGTATTTTTTATTTTATTGTAAATGTATTTCATCTGTAATCAGTTGTTTACCAATACTTTTGTTTTTAACATCATTCAGAATCTACAACTTTGGCACCATTTTCTAAAACTTTCTTAGTCTTTAACGAAAACAGATAAAGGCTATTCGACTTCTTATTACATAAACAAATATACCTGCAAATGCTTTGCATTTAATCATCATTTGAATGCATCAAAAAATATCAAGTTTTGATCTGAGATTAAAAAAAAAAAAAAAAAAAAAAAACGAAAGATAAAGCTGTAAATCCAAGATCCAAAAATTTTTAATCACAAATCCATTCGGTTAAACATCCAAAGTATCCAGCAAACCAAATATCAGTCAAAAGGGCCAAATATCGAATCGTGGTCAAATATTCGTAGAATCACTCTGTCAAAAATGTCAGTTTTGGAGGTTTATGGCTGTATTTTTCATTATTTTTTAATTTTAGGGGTAGCGATATTACTTGTAATGATCAAATTAAATGGATCAATTTTTTTTCCAGTTTTTCAAACTATTACATAAAAACATATGCTCCCTTCATTATACATAATTGTGTTGGTCTTTTATACTTCATTTATATCTGGGCCTTTTTTTTATTTGCAGTTTTCTTAGCCCATTCTTTCGCCTTCGAGAAAAATGACTAGTATATAAAGGAAAACTTTGTGTGGAGCATGTATAAAGAAACACTCTTTTCTAACAATTGTTATGAACTTTTTTTAACCCTATTTATATTTATTGATATATAGTAAAACTTCCGAAAACCGAACATGTTTATAGCTAATTCTGAAATATCACATTTTACTAAACGGGTATTCGGACACCATATACATACATATATATATAGTTTTCTCTCGAACAGTTTCAGCAGTGTGCTACACGCTGCCTGCCTTTTGGTTTACAAAATAGCACTCTTCTTGCCCTTCAATAATAAAAGAAAATTCCTTTTCTTTTTATATATTAAACAATTTTCTTGCGTAGTAAAAACTGATTCTATGTTGTCTTGAAAAGAGAGCCCTGAGTTTTAAATATTAAAAGGGGCTTTAAAAGAAATGCCAGAATCTGAAAAGTGCATTTGTGAATCTGAAAAGTATCCTTAAGAATCCGAAACGCGTCCTTAAGAATAAAAAATTCCGTTTCTCACAAGCAACATCCTCCCCCCCCCCCCCCCGTTTTTTTTTCCTTTTTCAAAAAGGTGGACGACTTTCAGTAAATTTTGTCAAAGTTGGCTATTTGATTCGGACGCGACAGTTAGAAGAAAGTAAAAAAATTTACCGCTGCAGGTGATTTACCGATTCTAGCTGGCCAAAATTATTTTTGGCGTCATGCATCTCCATGAAATTGAAAAATGGTATAGATATTCATAATGGTATGTTTGGTATTGCAAAATGAACGAGTAGCAGTTATGTTCGTTACAGGAACATTCATAAGAATTTCATTACATTACGGCCTATAAGGGAAAATCGTTCGGTGGTTTTTAATGAGGTTTCATAATTTCAAACACACTAAAATTTATATACATATTTATGAAGTGCACTACAAAATGCTTGCTATAGAATATGGTATGGATAGCATTTATCGATCATTTACAGGGACACTAAAAAGAATTACGGTTACATTATGGTCTATGGAGAAAAATCGTTTGTAGTGTATTTTGTTTATGTTACATTATTTCAAACATATTTAAATTGTTATATATCTCCAAGGTGTTCTGTAAAATGCTTACTATTGAATTTGACATGCATAGCATTCATCTTTCATATACAGAGGTCAAAAAATAAATCAGTTAGATTTCTCTCTAAGAAGAATAATTGCTTTAAGTGCGTTTTCAGTTGTGGAACGTGTTTTTAAATTTTTTAAAAAATTGCGTACTATTGTGGGTATATTCAATAAATCATATACAGGGATCCACAAAAAATTTGAAGTACATTTCCGTTTATTGACGGAAATTGCTGAAAAAGAATTTTCAACTGTGCTATGCGTTATAACTGTTCTAAGTTTTAGCATATTATGCATTATATGATACATCTATACAGGGATAAATTCATATACAGGGGTGTACAAAATTTTCAGTTATTTTTCGCCTTAAGCTGAAATTTTGTTTTCAAACGTGTAATGCGTTTTGATAATTATTAATATGCATCGTTTTTCACGTTATTAAACTATAAAGTTTTATTATAGTAGTCTGAATGCGCTGAAAAAAATTTCATAATCTGCTTAACGCATGATTTTACGTTCTTGTTGATAATTTTAATGATACTTTCTTAACGATATAGAAGCTAAAGGCTAATTCCATGAAAACTTGTCATGTCTGTCACACAGCTGAAAATCGCTATGCTTGTTGTCCACAGTTATTTCCGAAAAGTTTGCGTCGCGTTATTCAATTGATGAGATATATCCGATAAAATAAGTCACATTTTTCCGTTCTAAAATACTGATAGCCAAAAATCGTAGTATGTGACAGACATGACCAGTTTTCATGGAATTAGCCTGAAGTGATAAAACTATTTTTGTATTAATTATAATAGCAAATCATAGAAATTATTTTTTTTTCTAAAATTCTATTAAAATTTGAGATACGAAACAAACATTCGATACGTAGGCGTAACTTGGGCTCTATGGCTAGGGGGGAGGGGAGTTTTGAGGCCCTTTTCTACAAATCTATAACCCTCCCCCCTCCCCCCCCACCACCACCACCACCTTACCAGGGATCTGTCCAGGCTTTTCTCTCAGGGTCCTGTTTTTGTGAAATTGTGAAGAGCTTTTTTACATTTGTGAAAAGTCTAGTCCTAATTCTGAGAATTTGAAACGAACGTTATACTCAAGGTTCTTTTTTATATATTTTTAAAAAGATATATGTATGTCAAATACATATATTTTCTTTATATATGTAAAAGTGACAGGTCAGATTTTACTTTTAAATGATTAAATTTGTGAAAGATTCAGTTTAGAACGGGAAAATTTTTTGTAAAAAGCCTATTTTTAAGACCAAAGAATTTTGTGAAAGGTCCTTTTTTAAGAAGAAAAGTTTTGTGAAGGGTCCTGTTTTGAGATGAAAAAATTTATGAAGGGTCCTGTTTTGAAATGAAAAATTTTGTGAAGGATCCTTTAAAGTAGGGGTGCACAACCTTTTTAAGAGAAGGGTCACTTACAAAAATGTTTGGGTTGTCGAGGGCCACATCAGTAACATAGCGATAATTCTATTTCAGGGAGGTGGGGAAATCTTTTGCCTATAAAAAACAAGCTTTTAAAGGAGTGGCAGTTTTACCCCTTAAGGTTTGCCTACCCACTACATACCATACCCAATTCAGCTGACAAGGATATATCAACAGCTTATGTTTGTATACATAACAGAGATATAGCAAAAATTATTTTCAAAGAGTGAAAATATTCCTTGTCTTTATTCGGGGGGATTAAATTTTGCTTTATTAAAAGTGGTAAAAAATAAACATATGCATGACAGTGGCTAGTGCCAAAAAAAAAAGTGAACTTTATGATCGAAGTTAAATTGACGAAACTCTCAATTTTTCTGCAGCCGATCAACAAAATTTTACATTTTCCCGCGCCTGATCGACAAAATTCGCGATTTTTCCACACCTTATCAACGGAATTTGCGATTTTTCCGCGCCCAGTCAACGAAATTTGCAATTGTTAACTGACTGACGAAATTAAAAAAATTTTCCCGTATGAATTGTCGAAATTCACAACTTTTTCTCGCGATTTTACCTTAGCTAATCGACGAAATTTGCAATTTTTTCGCTCTTAATCGAAAAAATTCACGATTTTTTCTCTGCTCGATCAACGATATTTGCAATTTTTCCGCACCCGATCGACAAATTTCGCAATTTTTCCGCGCTTTATAGACAAAATTCGTAATTTTTCCGCGCCTATCGACAAAATTCGAAAAATTTCTGCGCCCGATCGACAGAACTCGCGATTTTTTCGTGCCCAATCGACAAAATTCCCGATTCTTAACTGATTGACGAAAATTGAAAATTTTCCCTCGACAAATTGCCGAAAATCACAACTTTTTCTCGCAATAAACTGACGAAACTCGCGATTTTTCTGCGCCCGATTGACGAAACTCGGGATTTTTCCGCAACCGGTAAACTAAATTTTAATTTTTCCATGCCCAATCGACAAAACTCACGATTTTTCCGCACCCGATCAACGAAACTTGCAATTTTTCTGAGCTCAATCGGTGAAATTATCATATCTTAAATGACTGACGAAAATTACAATTTTCCCGCGGCAAATTGGCGAAATTCGCTGTTTTTTCCAACGATAAACTGACGAAACCAGTGACATTTCCGCGCGCGGTCGACGAAACGCTCGACTTTTCTGTGCACGATCAACAAAACGCACGATTTTTCAGCGGTCGATCGAACACTGTAAAAAAAATTCCGCAACGTTCCTGGGAAAAAATGGGCAGCTGAGTTGCCCATTATTTCCAAGAAACATTTCTTGAAAATGACTGGAACTTTACTGTATATGTTAAAAACTTTCTACAGAAATGCCAGTAAGTTTCCTGCGAAATACCAGGAATATTTCTGTTGACAGCAAAACATTACTGACATTTCACAGCATGCGGGATCCGCAGACGATTTTTACATTTCCAGTTGACAATTTTCGCTTTATTATCATTATTTGTTAGAATGAAAAAATATTTTGAAATTGACATCAAAATTATTATTTATAATTTACACGAAAAAATAAATTTTCAGTTAAAATTCAATAAAGTAAATATATTTGTGATATATTGTTTCTGAACTTTACTTAAAATATAAAAATAGATAAATGTAAATAATAATTAGAAAAAAAATCTAGACATAAAATATTTTGGATTTTCGTCAGTACTAATTATGTTAGTTTACAAGTTAGATAAAATACATATAAATTTTCATGAAAAAAAAAAAAAACCTAAACGTAATTGTATATTTTTTCCGAAAATAAAAAAAAATTCAAATTTGCAGAAATTCAAAGTGTCAAATATATGTAAAATTTAAATCAAATTGTAAGAAAGTGTTAAAATATAAAATTAATTAAAAAAGAAAAAAAAAAGTCAAGAGGTAGCATCGAACTCGGGCCGTACGGGTGGCGTGCAAGCTTTCTGCGTCCACACCACGAAAGACACGTTGAAAGCTGCAAACTAATGAGTATTTGAAACGTATGCTAAAACTCGGCATCTAATTTCTGAAAATCTAAGGCCCATTTGAAGAAATCCTTCCACAAGAATAATTAGAGATAAGAACTCTAAAACATACTTTAAATTAATCAAAATCGGTGAGAATCATATTTGATGGTCCCCTGGTTAATGGAGATCCAAATAATAGGTGTATTTTTTTTTTTACACAGTCTGCTCGTTAAAGATTCCACAGACAAGTACGAGAGATAATCTCTTAGCGATGTCACAGAGGTATTGTATTTTCATCTGAATTGTCTTGACAATAGAGACGTAAAGGATTATGTCGTCTATTGATTTATTTGCATTCCATATTGATTTTTTTATATTCATTTAAGGAATTCGTTTTCGACACTCGCGCGCGAGCAACGGATTATAGCAAAAAAAATAATAAATGGCGGCCGCAGCGTTTTGCTGTTTCCAACTTTTGTTCAGGAACGTTTCAGATAAGAAAACCAGAATTTCACAGGAAAGAGTTAAATTATTCTGAAAACCTGAGAAAAGGCGAAACGTTCCTGGATTTTACATGGAACGTTACCATTTTTTTTTTTTACAGTGAAGATACTCATGATTTTTTCGTGCCTAATCGACGAAACTCTTGATTTTACCGCACCCGATCCAAGAAACTCGCGATTTTTCACGCTCAGTCAACGAAATTCGTAATTCCTAATTGACTGATGAAATTCGCAATTTCCCCGCGTTAAATTGGCGAAATTCACGACTTTTTCTCCAGATAAACTGACGAAACTCGCGATTTTCCCGTGCACGATCAACAAAATTCGCGACTTTTACGCGCGCGATCGATGAAACACGCGATTTTTCCGTGCCCAATCGATGAAATTCGAAGTATTTTTCAACTAGCGACTGACGAAATTAGAAACTTGGGAATTTTCTATATTGATACAAATGTTATCAGCCGAGCGATTAATGAAATTCGCGATTTTTAACTGACTGACGAAATCTGCAATTGTTTTCCGGGGCAAATTGACGAAAGTCACGATTTTTTCCTGCAATCTATGGTAAAAAATCTCAATTTTTGCCAATTATAAATTGGCGAAATTCGCGGGCCACTTGTTAACCCGTCGCGGGCCACTTTTGGCCCACGGGCCACAGGTTGTGCATCCCTACTTTAAAGGACCCAATTTCTTCTTAAACAGATCCATGCTTACCCATTACACACACCTAAATTAAATACTTAAAAGCTTTAATATTTAAACAATAAAATTCAAATGTTCAACGAAAACGTAGAGTAAGATCATAAATTAAACATTTTATTTATTTAAAGCATAAAATGTTTTTAATTTTACACCTTTTCAAAATGAACTTCCCATAAAGACCTAAATAATAATATTCAGTTTTATTTTATCCTAACTAACCCGGGGAGTCTTGCCGGGTCCGTAAAAAATAGCATAAACGCGAGAAAACTAAAAATCGCAAAAAATAGTGGCACGAATTTTATACCATTTCATATAACATTTATTGAAAAGATAACAAAATGCACTATATTGCATTAGAAGATTGAAACCTGATTAATCTCACTGATGTGATAAAACGCAGCAAATTATGAAAAAATGCTAACATTTAAAAAAATCGCAGAGTAAAAAAAATGCCATTGGGCTAAAATACTAAAACAGAATTTCTTTTATGAATGTGAAAAAAAAATGCAGTAGAACGCGAAATATCTGTGAAATAGCATAAAAATTTTCAAAAATGTCTGTACGAATTACGAACAAATGTTATTCAAAACAAGAAAGAATTTATTATATTGGGCTGAAAGATTAAATTCGGATTGCTTTTACTAATGTGAAAAAATAGTCGCAAATTGTCAGTAAAACCAGAAAATAATCGCATTAAAAATCGGTAAGAATTCAAAAATCGCAAATAGCAAAATTTTCCACAGTAAGCTAAAACATTGTAAATCGAAATTCGTACACGAATGTCAAATTATCGTCGAGAAATGCAAAAAAGCTATAAAAAAAACTTATTAAAAATCGTGGAGGGCAAAATTTACTATATAAGGCTAAAAGTTTGAAACCAAATTCGTTTTCAAATGTCAAAAGAAAAAAAAAATACACAAGAAAAGAAAAAAAAGATGCAATAAATTTTATTAAAAATCGCTAAATATTCAAAAAGCGCGAAGAATAATTAGTATATTAGGCTAAAAGCTTGAAATAAAATTCTTCTTAAGAATGTCAAATATCAATACGGAGCGCAAAAAAAAAAAAAGCTAAAAAATCAAAAATCACACAAGACAAAATGTACTATATTAGGCTAAAGCTTTAAAACAAAAATTCCATTAAATTTTTTTTTTAAAAATCACTGTGGGGCACGATAAACTTCTAAATACCACATTGAAAATAGCACTGAAATTTGGTAAAAATTCAAAAATCGTGGAGGACAAAACAGGCTTTATAAGGCTAAAAGTTCGAAACCGAATTCTTTTTCAGAATGTCAGAAAATCGCGTGAAATGCGAACAAATGCTAAAAGTAGCTAAAAAATGCATTGAAAGCAGCATTAAAACTCACGGAGAATAATATTTTATATTAGACTGAAAGTTTAAAACATAATTCCTTTCCCTTATGTCAAAAAATCATGAAGGAGCGCGAACAAAACAAATGCTAAAAACTGCATTAAAACACACACACACACACACAAAAAAAAAAAAAAAAAAAAAAAAAAAAAAAACAATTTAACAAATTACAACGACCATTTGGAAATTATTTTTTCAAAGACTAAAATTTAAGACATAAAAAATCGCACGGAGTTGATCATACATTACGTACGCCATGAATTAAACATTAATAGTGTTATTACACGTAAAAATTGTAAGCGACAAAAATCGCCGGCGACTTGTCAGATTTCCTGAAACTTACGTATTATCCACCTGAAACTTATGTATTATCCAAGCATTTCATTGGCTGTTGGGGAAAAGGCTTTTCCATCGTCAGATTTCCAAGAAATCTGACGACCAATTTTAAGTGAAATTTCATTTTTAAACTTCTAAACATCCCATAATATTACTTTTTACATCGTCCTATAGAGAAAAAAATGTACTTTTAAATGCAATTTGTTTGAAAGCTGTATCTCAATTTGTTTCTGAGTTATTATTATTATTATTATTATTATTATTATTTTGTAGTTTATATTTCTTTTTTGTCATAGTGGCAACAGAAGAATCCATCTCTGTTGAAAGTAAAGGAAATACTCATTACTGTATAGACCCATCAGAAAACGAATAAAATGCGGATTCCATTCAACCAATAAAAAGCTTCAGATATGTTTTTGATTTCCTACCCTGACGAGGACAATAACCATTTTTCCAAATGGTTAAAAAAGAAAAAGGAGGACTAAACATTTATTCAAATGAAGTGGCAGAAATTAAATCAGGTGGCAGAAAATTTCGGCAAGTTCGTTAATGCGCAAAATCGGACTACGGGGATGGAAATAGGGAGGGTTTTGTGAAAACCGAAAAAAAAAAAAAACCCCATAACGTCTTAATTATAATATATATCAAATCAGTTTAAAGTTATTATTATTTCTAAGAAAAGGGCCAAAAATTTATGTATAACTGGTTTTTGATAAAATTTAAAATGTGTGAAGGGGCGCAAAAAATAGGGTTTTAGGGAGAAAAATATTCATAACTTCGTCAATTCTGAAGATATCAAATTCACTTAAATATACTATAGATCTTAATACTAATTATAACTTTTATACTGACAAGTTTTGATAGGACAAACTCTTACCAGAAAAAAAAGGGGGGGGGGGGGGGTTAAGGAGAAAAAAATTCATTACTTCATCTTATTCACAAGATATCCAATCCGCTTAAATTTATTTACACCTTCTTAATATTATCTACCACTTTTATATTGACATGTTTTTGATAGGACCAACTCTTACAGCAAAAAGAAATTAAACAAAAATAGGGGTTGACGAAAGAATTATCGTATTAAGGTTGTACTCAACTCCTTATTTTCTGACTCATTTTTAAATTCATTTTCCTCTCAAACGCATCCAATGGGCAGGTTCTCTTATTCAGAAATTATAAATGGGCCGTATTGATCGATTTTAGCATAAAAGGTAGAATATATTTCAAAAAATGCTGTCAAAATGGGCATTTTAAACCGAATATACCTAAGCGATAGTGCTGAAAACAGAAAAAAAAAATGGTCGTACTGAGAAAATAATTGTTTGTAAACCAAGTTCTGATAATTTGAATGAAAAATAAAATACAGGTCGCTTTTAAATCTCTTCAAAAAATCACGTCCGCAAGTTTCATGTTTTTACTTTTAAAAATGAGCCTAAAAATGCGTCAGAAAATTTCGAATTGTGGAGCGTGGAAAAATATTTCTTTTATACCACATTAACATGATTCTGATAAAATCAGCTCTTACATAAAAAGGAAACTAAAAACTTTCAAAAGTGGCCAGATAAAATTATTAAACTGGGTTTATTTTTCATCTTGATTTGATTTTACTTTTGTTGGTGAAATTAGTACTTAACTTCGAAATCTACCCCGCCTGTAGGCCAAGCCGACAAGGATTTTTTTTTAGTATAATCAGTTTCTCAGTCAAAGTTCGGCTCAAGGAGATAGGTGGGAGGTAAGTTGTTGACAGTTAGTCCAGTGGTCACCGTATATTTAAGTCATTGCTTAATTGAATCAGTATTTTTAATGAATGCAATCATGACCTCACCTCGTCTCAACAAATTAAGTTTCCCCCTTATCTACCCTTTGCACTGTTATTTAAAAGAAAATCATTGTCGCTAAAACCTATCAGGAACTTTCACACCCCACTCCTCCTCAAAAATATATTCTGTCTATGAATTAGAATTTTTAACAGTCATTTGAAACAATCTGATTCTTTATGTAGCTTAAGGTTATTCGCGACAATGCGACCGCTATCCTTTTTTGAAACTGTTGAACAATTTTCACTTAACCCATATATCTACTATGTGTTTCTTCATTTTTAAATATAACAATAGCCGTTTAAATAAAATATTTTCGTTAAATAGAATATGATTCAAGAAAGTGGTAAATTTCGATTAATCTAAAAACACTAACACTTGATTTTGATTCATAAAAGTGGCTAATACAATTAATTAGTGATTCAAAAAACCAGCCATTACAGCATTTTTTATGTCTGGGTTGGGTCCCCCCCCCCCTTCACACACACACCATTCGCCTCACTACGGATAAATACGAAATTTAATGAGTAATTTTTACAAGTTGTTCTCAAATCCATTTTCTGGCACAATTTTAAAAATCATTTTTGTTCGGAAATGTATGAAATTAGCAAGCTTGTAATAATTGCTAAGAAACTATATAATACAACGGTTTTTCTCGTTTTTCGGTAAATTTTTTTTTTCAAGAAGTGCTGTCAAAAGTGGCATTTTATACGAATTTCCGGACACGACAGGGCAGGAAAGGGAAATAACCGCCGTTCTGAAACAATAGTCGCTTATAACCCAAGAACGCAATTAATTTATTGAAGAATGAAAATATTGAATTACAAATCACTTCAGTAATCATGCCTGCAAGTATCACTTTATGTTTAAAAAACTTATCAATGTTTCGCGTTCTTCAACAGAGAAAAATATTTTTTTAAACCTCTTTCTAATAAATTTTTCTAACACTTCCTAACACTAAAAATTTGACTTTCTACAAGTAAAAACTAGTACTTTAATTTTAAACATTTTATTCATTCGTCCTTAAATTACTTAAAATTGCATAGTTGGAAATTAACGTACATAGTAAATCAGATTGTCATGTTCTGAGAAATATCTGCTATTAGAACTGTGGTTCTATATTATTTTTGTCTTAATATATTATATATTGTATGGGCTGTGTACTGGAATTTCAAAATAACAGTCTTTCCTTATCTAAAACTGGATCTAAACCGGTGAAATATGGTAGCCGGTGATAGATGGTATGAAGGGGAAAAAAGATAGTTGGAGAGGGGTGTGCACAACCTTTTGAGATGTCTGTGGAAGATGGGAAGACAAAAGCATTCCACGAACGAAGAAAAGAGTTTGAAATGGGAGCCAGGTAGAAAACCCCGGAGAGGTTACGTTGAGAAGGAGCAAGGGGTGGTTGGAAGGCAGTCTCTGATGCTGAGATAGTCAGTTTGGAGCGTAGCGCACAAAGTGGACGGGTGTCCCAGGGGGAGAGCTCTTAGAGATAGAGCGTAGGCTTAGAGCACATAGGTGTTGGGAGATCGAGATTGATCTCCGGAAAGCTAATTTAACGTGTGTAGAGTGAGAGTGGTTTAACGCAGTTTAAGAGTACACAGCCAGCATTTACTGTATTCAATTTAATGTTGAACCGGATCATCTATATCCGAGTTTGTAAGTGTAAATAGTCTTTTGTTGTTGTGTAAATAGTGTGTAAATAAACTGTTAATTTAGTTAATTGAAAGCGTTGGTTTTCATTTAAACAATCTTCTCAGTGCGTGACCGATATCACGTAATCATATCGGTGGTGGCAGCATATAAATAATAAGGATTTTCTTTGAAGTTGTGCGGACTAAGAGGAAACTCCGACACAGATATTTAATCAAATATTATACATTTATTTACGAAGGGAAAAAAAAAAAAAAGAGAGCCGATTATAATCATAAGATCAGAGCACTCACTAGATATAGCACTTTGGCATTAAAGTGAACTTTGTCACAAAAACCCAGATTTTCATTCTATGCTGAACATAAAATTATTATGAAGCTAATTTCAATTAGTTCAAATATGTTGCATCAGAATATGCTCGGAATTATACATACATATATATACATATACACTATATAGCCATTAATGACCGGCAACTGCTACTTTCAATTTTAGACATTTTGTTGAATATTTATAAATATACTTGGCAGATTCTTCTGGAATTTCAGGATTAAAAAGAATAGGTATGACCTCATATTTAGCAATGTCGATTTGTTAAGGGGGACAATTAGGGGCCAACAAAAAATCAAAGAAGAAAAATAATACTTGGGATCACCCTGTAAAATAAAATGCACGAAATGATCTATCGTTACCGAATATAAATAAACAGACATTATGTAATATGTGTATTATTTTGTGTAAGAATAGCACGTATATTAACAGAGATATAGCGATTTATTTAAAATAATTAAAAAATTCTTGCATGTTTTTTGCTTATTGCATGCAGGGTTTTCAACCAAATTTAACGCCGATTTCTGAAAAATTGACAAAATATAGTAGAAACAATCTAGTGCGATTGGAATATAAATATATTAAATATTTTAGGAAATATGAGCAATTGTATGAAAAAATTTTTATTTGCGCATGCGCGAACGATAACAAGGATCATTTTACATAATTTAATAGTCAACTCTATAAAGCAACGTATTAAAAATCTAGTCAAATATCGTAAAAATTCAGAAAGATATCGGCATTAAAGTGTGCAAATTTTTAATTCTTCTATAAAAGCAGCTGAATGATAAGGGATTTTATACAAATTATCATTTTTTATTCACTGACTTTCTGAAAAAAGTTAGTATTTAGTGAGTATTAAAGAGTAGATTAGGAAAAAATGCTTCGATTTTCATACTTCTTTTGATCATGGCACAGGCTTGTTCTGGTGGTTATCCAAGAAGAACTAAAGCATCAATAAAAAATGAAAAATAAAAAAAATAAAATTAAAAATGACAATTTTTGGAAATTCCCTTATCATTCAGCTGCTTTTAGAGAACAACTAAAAATTTGCTCATTCTAACGCCTATATCTTTCTGAATTTTTACGATATTTCACTAGATTTTTTTAAATAAATTGCTCCAATAGAGATGACTATTAAATTATTTTTGTTTTAAACAAAACAAAAATAATATTTTTTTTATCATTTCGGATAGCATTATTTTCCTCTTTCCCTCTACAAAAATGAAGTATTTTACTTTTATTTCTGAGAAACTCAGTTAAAAGTTATAATGGCAAAATGTAGTTAATATTTTGGACACTACTTAAAAATTTAAAGTCCTGTGAGTCATTAAGACATTCTCGGATTCATGCGAATAATTGGTGTTAATTTCATCGCGCTGCTTTTCATATTCTCTAGAAATTGTGAAACAAATAAACAGGCAAATTTTTATATAAAAGGGTATAAAAAATAGTTTTTAGAAATGTTTCTATAAATGTTGAAATACTAAATGAAATTCATAAAGCATACTTATCATTAACGAAAACGTGAAATTTGTTACAATTTTGTACTTTTTAAACATTATTTTATTTCAGCTCTCCAATAATAAGATAAATAACTCTATTTAGAAATTATCTTGGGTCTATCTTAAAATGACTAATATACTGTTTAATAGTTTAATAAATATTAATTTTAAAGAAAAATAACCATATTATAACCGTATTATGGCATACAAGTATGCACCAAATGTTACACGATGAAATGCTAAAAATATTCACTTTTTTTTATTTCTAGCATCTTGTTCTGAACAATCTTTAAACATAGGATAAGGAAGGTAATCGACCATGGTCAGGGGGTATATATCAAGTTATCTTTCGTTGCGCCGAAAATCTCAATTAGCAGAAATCCTAATGGTTTTTTCACGGTGGGGAACGACTCGTATTTGGAGGGAAAAATTTTGCTCCTTCCATCCGATAACGACGTACTTTTTTGGTCTGGTTTTTCGCGTTTATTTTGCCGTACGATCATTCATCAACAGTGTGAGTAATTAGGAATGATATATGTCTTTTGGCTCTAAAGGGAATACCTGCTCTTCGAGACGGTACTGAAAATACCCTTTGCTGTCTCTGGAGAGTTTCGAAGCGTTTCCGGGTGAGGCAACTCATTTCTTGGACGGATGTGCCCCCTTCTCTCACCGCAGTTCGTCAGTGGCTTCTTCTGTTTGTTTTTTGTTGTCCTCTGCTCATCTTTTCATTTCATCCGTGGGTTTGTCAAATGCGTGTGCTCCATCCGACTCTTAAGAGGCTACTTCAGTCAGAAAAGGCGCATTCGCTAATGCTAATCCTATGGAAGAAATTTATAAAGATATCTCGGTCGCATTTCAATATTTTTAAATGGTTTCTTTTGCATTGAATAGTTGAGATCGATCTGAATGCAGGCCGTTTTTTACTTTTTCGATTTTGATTGCATATATTTTTATATGAGGATGCTTTCACTTTCGAAACCGGTTCCGAAAATGAAAGTGTCCTCATAAGAAATACCTGTAAACAAAATAAAAAAAGTAAACAACGGCCTTTGTACAGATCGATCTCAACTATTCAATGCAAAAGAAATCATTTAAAAATATTGAAATGCGACCGAGATATCTTTATAAATTTCTTCCATAGGATTAGCATTAGCGAACGGGTCTTTTCGTTCGACTGAAGTAGCCTCTTAAGTGAAAAAAAAGAAAAAATCACAAGTGTTGTGCACAAGTTCTATATTGTGAAAGCCGCGTATGCGTCACTTGCGTTTCGTGTTGCTGTGTGCGGTATCCAAATAAATGTGACCGTAAAATTCCAGTAAGAAAAAAGTCACTTTGTGAACATATACAGGATGTCCGGTCTCAACGGCGTCCAATGGCTAATTCCTAAACCGTTAGTCATAGACATATAGTTCGAATTACAAAAATGTTTTAAATCAGGTAAAGAAATATTTTAAAAGAGATTTGGGTCAATAAAAATATTTCTTAAAAAATTACGAAATTTAAATTTTTATACGGCCCCACGGTCCTATAAGTTATATTTAGTAAAATTTTCCTATTACACTGACAAGTAAGACAAAGAAAGTCCCATTCACATAACACTAAAATTGAGCAAATTATGAAACTTTAAAAATGCATGACATATGCCACTTTTCTGCTCTGAAAACAAATGAGTTCGGCTTGGCTTTGAGGGGTCACATACCAAGTGCTTAAAGTATTCGAAGATCTTATTTCATGTGTATCTGCTGTTTGAAAAAAATCGTACAAGTATTACGATTAAGTTAATATACATTAAGTTTCAGATTGGCTAAAATAACATGTTTTATTTTGTCAGGATTTGAGACTGTTTCTTTTATGATTTCTTTTAACAAAAGTTGTTATTTTTATAAGTTTTTATGTTGCTGCAACGATCGTAACTATGTTTTTCCAGTTCAAAATTTGTACTCGAACTTTAACTCACTTTTAAATATCTGATCGAGATTACATTTTACATACTGGCGCAAATCCAATAACAATCCGTGGTTCCCATTTATACTTATTTTACAGGATAACACAAAAAATTTCGGATAGATTACCGCCAAGAAGTTTAAGAAAAAGTTTCAGATTAGATAATACATGACTGCGATCGTTGTTTTTTTTAACTTTTATGTATTTTTTAGCACTGAATCCGAAAATTACATTAATTTTTAACCATCATGTCAGGATATTTCGCAAATCATAAATTGTCAAATTTAAAGAATAACAAAAATCGGATACTATAAAGTAGAGGAGATCGTTGTGTTTTTAACTTTTGATAATTGATTTTTACGTACTTTTTAACACTGAATCTGAAAATGACCTTCATTTTTAACCATCACGTTAGAATTTTTTTGCAAATCGTAAATGTGTAAGTTAAAATATAGCGAAAATCTCACACTATAAAACATATGTAAATTTTTTTTGTTTTGTTTTATTTTATTTTACTTTATTTTATTCAATAATTTATTCGATATTTTTGCTTATCCTGGGATTCCTACAGCTAAATAGCTGAGTGGTCCGATGAGATGAGGGAGGAGATTCAATTTTAACTTTGAACTTTTTAACTTTGAAATTTGCGAAAAATCCTGATGTGATGGTTAAAAATGGAGGTCAATTTCAGATTCAGCGGTACAGAATACATAAGAATCAATTATCAAAAGCTAAAAAACATGACATAACCCAACTTTTGCAGGCTAGTATAATCTAATAATATTTTAAAATACGTATCATTTTGTAAAGAATTGAGGCTGTTAATTTAGCATCATTTTATTTAACAAAAATTCTGTTTTTTCTTTCTTCTTAAATATAAATGTTTATTACAAATTGTATATTTTGCATTAATATGTCAGAATGATTAAAGATTTCAAATTCATATTGCAATGTTAATTTTACCCTCAACCATTTTTTAATATATCTGACGAAATTATATTTCGACTAAATTTGTGAATGACCCCCAATTTGCAGCAAAAAACATGCTCCAACTTTAAACAGCTATTACACGGTCAATTTTAATCGTAGGATAACGGGACTTTTTGAGTATTACTTGTCAGTGTAAAAGGAAAATTTTATTAAATATAACTTATAGGACCGGGAGACCGTATAAAAATTTAAATTTCGCAATTTTTTGAGAAATGTTTTTATTGACCCAAATCATTTTTTAATTATTTCTTTAGCTAATTTTAGACATTTTTGTAATTGGAACTATATGTCTATGACTGACGGTTTAGGGATTAGCCATTTGGCACCGTTGATACCGTGACACCATTGGACACCGTGAGAGCGGACACCCTGTATAGTGTGTCAATTTTCAAGTGTGTGACAGTAGTGCAAAGAATACAGTCGTGTGACGACCAATTTAGTATTTAAAAAAACCGCTTGTGAGTTTTTATCGTGCTAATTGAAGTGTCCTCAGTCTGCAAGTGCCTACAATTTTTAAGCTGCAAGCGGAATCTGCTTCGAAAGTGGTTTAAAAAAACCTGAAGAATAATCCTCGGCCCACATATAGTGAAAAGTGGCCGTAAAAAAATTTTGCCTTCGTCATGCACAGTTTTTTTGGCAGTTGATAATAAAAAGAAAACTGCACATTTTTTTTCCCACACACATATAAAGAATACGAGGGCTGAATATTTGTTTTAAATTTTTCTTTCTTTTCAGTAAATTACTGAAGTCACATTAAGTTGTTGCACTGCATTATATTTTATTCAGTTTTCTTATTCACGAAAGAATATTTTACAGTGTATTTATTTATATTTGATTGAAATGATTTATATTATTTTTGCCTTGACTTTCATGCTTTTTATTGATTTAAATTTTTTTATTAAAAAAAAGAGAGGATTATTTTCATCATACAGTTTAAATGCCTCATTTTTAAATTTGTGATTTTTAACAAACTTAGAGGATATTTTACTTAACTTTTTTATAGTCCTCTATTAAAAAAAAAGGGTTGTTTGCTTATCAATATTTATTTTATTGTGTTTATTGGCATAATATAAGTAGATTTTTTTTTTACTCTTAAAGAGGATACAATAAGACATTTATTTTTTTGACAAAGTTAAAACAGAAAATTTTTCTTTTCTTTAAATTATGCTATATGATATTTAAGTATATTTTATACAGGGTGATTCATAAATATCGAAACAATAGGCTATTTCCTTAAATATTGCTCCTAGAGCCATACTTCCAATTGCAAAGTTTCATAAAAAAAAAGGTTCAAAATTTGATGACATAAGTTGCAACTCCGTGGGGGGTCTATTTGAAAAAATACGAAAATTTAATTTTTATACAACCCCCGTTGTGTAAAAATTCCAATCACGGAAACTTTCCTTACCCATTCCTGAATTAAACACAAAAAATTGCATCTTCATATCTGAAAAACTCGCAGAGTTGTGGCCATTTAAATAATTCATCATGTTTTAAGGGATTAGACCCAAATTGAAATGCGTGCAATCGAAGAAACAATGTTACTTTAAGAGTTATAGGAAACATGTAAAAAATATATTTGTTGAGCTAGAATTTAGAATTTTTTTCTTTTTTTTTGTGATGGTTAGACATATAATTTGCAAACAAAATTACATGCTAATATTTCTCATAAAGTTTTAAAAAATTTAAATGATTAGTATTTTTGTAAGCGGATTTAATTTAAAATCTTTATAACTCGAAACATTATACATTGGATTTCGAATTTTTTTCATTTAATTAAAGAGGAAAGTATAATTTTAGTTTTGTTTCAGGAATTTTTTTAATTTTAATTTTAAAAATATTAAAAATATTTATTTGAAAAATTGTGTAACTCATTTTTAAAAAAATCATATTTTCAAAAGTAAAACTTTTTTCAAATTTGCCGACACAAAATTAATGTAAAATAATCAAAAAAGACATGTTCCAAGTTTGCAGCTTTTTAATTTACGATTAAAAAAACATCAAGCAGAAAAACGCATTTAAAGTTTTAAACATTGATTGGCTTCTAATAAAATGTTTAAATGCATTTTAAAAAAATTGCACGTGAAAAAGTAACTTCTTTCTGTAGCTTAAGCTTCCAATTCAGTTTAACTTTTGCCGTTTCTACCACCTTTTTGTACTATTTCAATGTCCATAAATAAATGTTAAATGCGTAATTTGAAACAATGCTTTTTCTAACATGCCGATTAAGAGTTTTTCATAATTTTAGCCCTCACAAATTCAGGCTTTTTTTGGCCCCAGCAAGGCCGATAAAAAAGTCTGCATTCTGGAGACGGGCCAGACCCGGGATTGGCGACTTTTTTCTGAAGACTCGGCAAGCCCAGCCTAACGTATTTTTTCATACCGAACCGGTTGTTGGTGTGATTTATGACAGTCAATTATCTACACGAGGGATGTGAACCCGAAGGGCGGGGGATGCTTCCCGTGGAGGTCTTTCTAAGGAAACCTAACCAGTGTTCACGCAAGGATAGCCAAGGTTCCAAGAAAACCACTGAAAACTCCGAAAGATTGGGCCGAAGGAAGCGATTGTGTTCGCACCCAGCATGAGAGCAGAACCTCTCGGCCGCTGGTTATACCGAATCGGGACTGGCTGGCGAAATTTTCAGTCCCGGTTTCGAGACAACCGGTATTAAAATCATTATCTCTGACTGACCTAATCCTTGCAAAAATAACTAAAATTTGGCTCAGCCCAAAAACTTTTACAACAAATGCATATGTTTTTAAATGGCCATTATTTTACAATAAAACTTTAGAATTGATATTTTTAAAGGGTAGTAGATATTAAGGCAAAAAAAAAAATTAAAATTCAGTAAAACTAGTGAAAAAAATCTTCCTATGATGGAATCCTTTCTTAAACGGAAAAGTCTGTTGATCCATGGAAAATGAATAAAATAATACCTGAGAAAAAATAGACTACATTTACAACTCCTAAGATGGGAACTTGTCTATAACGCTTTTTTTTTCTATGTGATCCCATCTTAAAAGATTTTACTTTATAGCATTTTTCATTGTCTCCAACACATGGAATATGGATTAACGATATTAAAGGAGAAGTGAATCATTTACATATAAATAGAGATTCATTAATAAAACAAATATCCACAGCTTTTGGCGCTTGTTTAAAAATAATAATTATAAACGTGAAAAAAGAAGAGATATAATAAATATTTTTGGTCAGAACTCCTGCATACGAAACAACTTTTAACCATATCGATGTAAAAAAAAAAAAAAAAAAAAAAAAAAAAAAAAAAAAAAAAAAATGTAGAAATTCAGTCAGGCCGGGCTAGGCTACGATTTGAACTTTTTTCCAGGCTGGGCCGAACTTTTTTCCAGACAGAGCCGAACTTTTTTCCAGACAGAGCCGAACTTTTTTTTCCTATGGGTCGGTTCGAGACCGGACCTAGATATTTCGACCTGTGTCTAGTGCAGACCACCAGCATACTTTGAAAACAGGTTTAACGTAAAATCTATACGCTGCCTATTTTATGTCCAAAGGAGAGGCACTGTCCTATATCGACTTTTAATAATGTACAATTTGTGGATGATCCCTATCTTGCATTCAAAATGAGTCAAAAACTCGTCGCTCAGAGGCATGGATCAATGGTGTAAGTCTCGAATTTTGGATTTTGATATCTCTGCGAATTTTGAAGATATCGAGATGAATTTTTTTGTGTTTAATTCGGGAATGGGTAAGGAAAAATTTCCTAATTGGGAATTTTACTCAACGGGGGCCGTACAAAAATTTAATTTTTGTATTTTCTCATGTAGACCCTCCATGGAGTTGAAACTTATCTCATCAAATTTTGCACTTTTTTTTATGAAACTTTGCAATTGGATGTATATGCCTAGGGGCAATATTTAAGGAGATGGCCTATTGTTTCGATATTTATGAATCACCCTGTATAATGCTATAATTTTACATTGCATTTTATTATTTGATATGCTTTGATTTTATTCAGTATTATTATTATTTTATATGCATTATGCAGAAACTCAGTAATTAACAGCTATCGCAGTGCTTAAATTGATTTTTTTTTGTTGTTTATGACAATGGCTAAAAACATCCTAATTGGTGTTATTGAATTCGATGGGGACCCCGAATTATTGCAATTTTTCTTTGATCAGGTCAAAGCTGTTGCCGAAATAAATAAATATAATGAGCAAACAGCTATTTCGTTCCTCATTGGTAAATTACGAGGACCGGCTCAGAAATTTTTTGCGCAAAATCCTGATTTCAAAAACATAAAAGATTTGGAAACTTTGCGGAAAGAATTCGCGGCATTTTTTTCCCCACCAAGTAAATGTGCAGCCAATCTCGAATTGAATAATTTATCGCTCTTGCCTTCCGAGACCATAAAGAATTTAGCTCGCTGCTTAAATATTTTGGCAGCAAAAGTCTATGAGGATATACAGGATCCCAAAGCGCGGGGTTCCCTAAAATACATGAAATTTCTTGAAGAGATTCCTTCACAAATTGGAATCAAAATCAAGAAAGAAGGAATCGCTGATTATCGTGCCACGGTTGAAAGGGCAATTGAGTTATATGATATTCTGCATAATGAAAAAGTGTTGCATGCTTTACCGTCTATCCCAAAATCAGAATATAATGTTGAACAACAGTTACGCGAAATTTCTGAAAAAATAAATGCGTTAACATTTAAACCTAAGGTATCAAATAAAGATGACACAAATAAAAAATCTGATGATAAATCTAATCGCAACACAAATAGTTTTCGTTAAGGCAAAATTTCAAATATCAAAGACATGATAGACATTTTTCCCGTGTAAATTTCGTAAAAAAATGTTACAACTTGTCAACTATGCAACCGATATGGCCATGAGGCCCAGATCTGTTTCAAATGGAAACGTGCAAATGCTCAGAGAAGAGAAAATAATTATAAAAATAACAGTCACCATAGTCAGGAAAACTAAAACAGAGACGCAATGTTGCTGATGGTATTGTGTTTCACATTAACAGTTCCACATCAGCTAATTTTTTTATTGACCCAAACTTACCCAAAATCTCTAAAGAAAGATTAGTTAACTCTGTTGGTTCTCAAACCACAGAACATATTACTATTGCTAGTTGCATAGCGACACAAACTGAAAACAACTACAAGACACACTTAATTTGTAATGTAAATAAAGACACTCCTTCTCTTCCACTTGTCAAAGCTAACTTTTTTAGCAGATTCTGGAAGTTCCATCTCCCCTTTGTCAGAAAAGTTGTTTAACGAATTTAAAACTACACTTAAATGCAAACGACTATCCAC
Organism: Maratus speciosus; assembly: GCA_963932465.1. NCBI lineage: Eukaryota > Metazoa > Arthropoda > Arachnida > Araneae > Salticidae > Maratus > Maratus speciosus. The sequence continues at coordinate 149,770,299 of OZ010787.1, forward strand.
TGGCATAAGCATCAAAACAGTAAATTCAGAGGTTGATTTATCTGCATGCATTAGAGATACAATAAAATTACAACATAAGTCTTTTTCCCACCATTTTTATATTGTGGATATTCCTGAACCCTCGACTTTTGAAGGTATTCTGGGATATGACTTTATAAACAAATTCAATATCATAATAGACTCAGCTAAAAAATGCGTACACATAAATAACAACTTAACCATTCCATTAGAGTGTCCAGATACTGAGTCAACTCTCAGTAATTTAACACAATGTAACAATCACTCTGTTCGCACAAAAATTCAAGATGTTCTTCTAACACGTAAAGTGACATCAGAACCACATGAAGAAAAATGGATATCGGTGTACACCAATAAAAATGACAACAAGGAATCGATAAGTTATTTGTTTGAGTACATGCCACATGAAAAAGACATAATAGGATTTGACGTCATTGTTCAAATAAATAACAAGCCAACACGCAAAACTAAAACTGCTCAACCGCATGATTTCTTTACTGATTTTGTTAAAAACAATTCAAATACTACCATGCACCTGCAAAAAAAGCCAAGAGTTGGTGAATTGTCTGAAGTTGAAGAAATTTTGGAGTACTCTCCTGAAAATTCAGAAAAGCATCATAACTCGGAACAACACTTCATTAATCTTCTACAGGCATCTAAAGAAACTTTAAAAAAGAGAAAAGAAGATTTAACACATAATGATTTTGATTTGAAACACTTAAACTCTAAAGAGGCAAAGACTTTAACTGGGTTACTACCCAATTACTCTGCTGCATTTTCAAAATCTTTAAATACTTTAGGTCACACTGATAAAATAATACCAGACTTAAAATTTGTTAATGAATACTCTATTAAAACCCTTCCATTCCCCCCTCCCTCAGTCTCTGCAAAAAGATGCTCAGGATCAATTAAACCAACTATTGGAAGCTGGTATAATTGAGAGTAACTGCTCCGAATGGGCATGTCCTATGTTACTTGTTAAGAAAAAGACAGATGCTACTGGAAAACAAAAATATCGCCTCGCTCTAGATCGCCGCATGGTTAATACTGTAATACAAGATTCTTCATACCCTCTGCCTAAAATTCAAACAATAATTTCTAATCTGTCATCATATAAATTTTTCAATTCTCTCGATTTTCATCAGGCCTACCATCAAATCGATTTACCGGAAAATTTTCAAAACCAATTAACCTTCACAACCATGTTTGGTTCTTATAAGTACAAGAGACTAGTTTTCGGATTAAAATCCAGTGCTTCTATTTTTCAAGCACTAATGGACTCTTTATTGTATGAATTACAGTTAGAAGGTGTTTATATCTACCAAGATGATTTTATATTAGGTGCAAATTCATTTCATGTAATGTATACAAAACTTGACAAAATCTTGAACATCTTAACTAAATACAACTTAATACTTTCACCTAATAAATGTACTTTCCACAAAACCACTATCGACTGTTTTAGCTTTCACATTCAAAATCACTCTGTGTCACCTATTAAGTCGAACATTGTGAAAATAACCTCATTCCCCATCCCTACAACAAAAAAGCAGTTAAAAAGACTCATTGGTGTAATCACATTTTTCAAATCTCTTATTCCATCTTTCTCTGAATTGGTACAACCTCTGATAAACTTAACCACCCCTAAAGCTAAATTTAAATGGACAAAGACACATCAGGAAATTTTTGAAACTATACAGAAAATTTTCTTTAACTCGCCCATGGTAAAGTTACCGGATTGGGATAAAACTTTCTATCTGAATACAGACGCTTCAAATGTTGCTATTTCTGCCGCCTTGTTGCAAGAACATGACAATCAGTTAATACCTGTTGCTTATTTTTCTAAATCTTTAAAATCTTCAGAAAAGAAATACACGGCATTAAAACTAGAACTTATGGCAATTTACAAGTCAGTTGTAGCTTTTAAATAATATCTATACAACAGGGATTTTGTAATTCTTTCTGACAGTAAGCCTTTAAAAAAATACAACAAAACAACAAATCCTGCTGATATAACTACTAGATGGCTTATTGAACTTTCTGAATATTCTTATAATTTTCAACATATTCCTAGTGCAACAAATGTATTGGCTGACTATTTATCTCGTTGCAATTTGAGAACAATCAGCAAACTTTGCTTACTAATCCTGAACTACTACATGACACTCAACCATTACCTATTGCGGACCATGATACAACAGACACTAACAACTTGTCAAATATCAACACTCATAATGTAAACTATCTTGTAACTGGTAATCAAACGAAACGTGATCCATTGTTAGAAATATCTAATGATACTTTCTGCATGGAACAGAAAATCGACCCTAATTTGTCTTCAATTTACAATGAAATTTTAAGTAAAGGATCTTCAAAAAAGTTCCCTAAATATTTCATTCATCCTGATTCGAAAGTTTTAGTGATAAAAGTAAGAAGACCTGAACAACAACTCCTTTTCTTATCATATTGTTGTTCCAGATACCATAAAAAGTAAAGTCTTAACTATTTCACATCTGTCTCACTTTGGTTTCCATAAGACATATGAATTTCTTTCTGTTAGATACTTTTGGAGAAATATGCATGTTGACACTTTGAATTTTGTCGCCTCATGCGTCAAGTGTTTACAAGCAAAACATCACCGCACTCCTCCAGCACCTTTACAACCCATTTACACGCCCAGATACTCTGGCCACACAATAAGGCACAGATTTAGTTGGACCTTTCTCAAATGGAAAACATGTATTAACTGTCACTGATCATTTTTCACGACTGGAGTAGCACAGTTGACGTTTATTCCAACAGACCGTAAAATGTCCAGACCAGGAACATAACCAGACAGGCCTAACAGGTAAGGCATTGGCACGGCACGCCAAGTATCCAGGCTCGATTCCTGGTCTGGACATTTTTCGATCTGTTGGAATAAACGTCAACTGTGCTACTCCAGCCTTGAATATGATTTAATCCAGTTAAAAAAATATTCGTTCCCTTCATTATGACCTAATAGTCCAAGAGCTGTTAAACATTTTAGGGAAGGTATTTGAGGCATCCTGAAAATTTGTGCAACACTTCTTCTGTATTGCCTGAATACAAAATCGAATGTCTGGCTTAAGGATCGAGGCCCAAAAACTGTGCCAGACACATGTCAAGTGCTATTTTTTGACTACCCAAAAAAGGTATTTGAGGAAAGCTGAGATTAAGACAGAATAGTATTTATGCTTAGAAAAAAATATTTTGAAAATGACAGACACTTTAGTCGGCCCAAAACCTGTGCCAGACACGTGTCAAGTGCCATTTTTTGACTACCCAAAAAAGGTATTTGAGACACGCTGAGATTGAGACAGAACACTATTTATGCTTAGAAAAAAATATTTTCAAAATGACAGACACTTTAGGTGGCCCAAAAACTGTGCCAGACACGTGTCAAGTGCCATTTTCTGACTACCCAAAAAGGTACCTGAGGCACGCTGAGATTGCAAAAGAATAATATTTATGCTTAGAAAAAAATATTTTGAAAATGACAGACACTTTAGTCGGCCGAAAAACTGTGCCAGACGCGTGTCAAAATGCCATTTTTTGACTACCCAAAAAAGGTATTTGAGGCACACTGAGATTGAGACAGGATAATATTTATGCTTAGAAAAAAACATTTTGAAAATGACAGACACTTTAGTCGGCCCAAAAACTGTGCCAGAAACCTGTCAAGTGCCATTTTTTGACTACCCAAAAAAGGTATTTTAGGCACGCAGAGATTCAGACAGAATAATATTTATGCTTAGAAAAAAATATTTTGAAAATGACAGACACTATTGTTGGCACTTTCTACTTGCCAGACAACACAGAATGTTAAACGCGAGTGCCAGTAAAGCTGGCTTTTTTCCCACTTATTCAAAATTCCCATTCTCGCATATTTATTTTTCTTTCTCAACGGTTTTTGTTAAAAGCAATCAAGGACGCATAAACCTCCGTGCATCTGCACTTTTTTATGTCGTATTTTATCTGCGTTTTAAATAAGCCACTCTTAATTCCTATTAGAATTTGACAGGTAAAAAAAGAAATTAAAAAACAAGTATTTTATTGGAATTGCAGTTTCAAATTATATTTCATTTATCATCATGCCTTCTACATTTTACATACATTCGTTAAAGATTTCACAATCACATGTAAGCGCAATTTGTTGTTAATGTAAACAAAGGCAGACTTCATGCCGCTCTTATTCTTGAAACATGTAGGCTTGCTCCACTTTCTGTGGGTGTGCTGAAAGAGGAGGGCTGCCACGTAATTTGTCTGCTAAACCTGCCGCCAATGCTTTGTCTCTGTAATTCCGGCGTCAAAAGCTTTGTGTGTTGGCGATAATGCAATACGCCAAGTCATGTGATTCAGTACGCATTAAGTAGAGTTCGCTCCCGACACCTCTGTTGTAAGGTCCGTGAAAGGGCCGCTGCTGTTTTTTTCCTGTTCTGATGTTACGGAGCACTTTATCATGGATAATTATGTATCTTCATAGCTTCATATCTGATGCTTTTCGTACGAAATGTTTTATTTTCACTTGAGAATGAATAAACATTGACTGTTCTTGCTTTCACCTATAATGTTAGTTTTTTTTTTTTTATCTCACAATACCTACGAACCCGTGAATCACCGCTGCATGGAGAATCAAACGCCTCCATAAGTATTCTCCACCATAAGCTTGTTTTATTTTTTATTCCCTAACATGTACAGTATAAACTCCGCAAAATCAAAACCATAAAAAATTCTTTTCTAATGAAGCTGTATATAACCGATTACTTAAATTAGATAGTTTATCTTTCAATAGCTGTTCTGAATTAATTATGTCCCACATAATTATTAGTTCTACATTTAAAAGTAAAAGCTTTAGGTAGGATATTTGTTTAATCTTTAGCTAAAAAAGTCATTGCCAAAGACAAAACTGCTGTATCTACAGAATGATACAGTCAATAACATTTGAGAATTTCATTTACATTAGTTTTGACTGAAAATATCAAACATTTTGATATCTTAAAAATAAATATGAAGTATATGAAAATATCGAATATATCAAAAATCTTGTTATTTTGAAAATTAATTTCGGATATATATCATTATATATATCCATTGATATGCATCAACGAGCCCCGTTCACATAAAATACTAGATTATTAACCTTTAACTGATGTTACCGGTCTCTCATACCGCGGATTTTTTCAATTTTTATAGTTTAACTTGCAATTTTCAGTTTAACTACAAACACTACCGAAATTTTGTTCCATTTGGAACTTCAGTACTATCACCAGAGACTTTTGAATAGGTGAAATTTAATTATAACACTCCTGTACAAAAAGTTAAGTACTAAAACACCATCCTATTAGCTAATCGTGCCTTTTATTCATCTTTCGATGGAGTGGTCTCACAGACCGCTTCACACTAGTTATGTGACAATTTCTGTGATATCACTGAAAGTTTATAGTAACAAATACTAGTAATACTACTAAAATAATATTTTGTCCTATCTATTTTCTTAGCGTGTTTACAACAGATAAGGAAAGTTGGTTAATTTATTATTCTTAATGGAAGCAAATTTACAGGATTCGTACACATTTCTTTAAATATAAATGAAGGACTTTTAAGGATTTTCAAGGACCAAAACCAAAAAAATGTAAGGGCCTACAAATTAAATCAACTAATAAATTAGAAAATGCATTTATTAATAAAGGGTTTCATTATTGAAAATAAAAGTTTTAAAACTTTCAAATGGTCGGGAAGGGGGGGGGGGATTTTAGCGTCTGGCAGTAGAAGAAGTATGGATTGTATTGTCAAATGAAAGTGGCATTTCTGACAATGACAGCGATGACGATCACCTTTTGATCCAAACTTTCTGTTCAAAAACTATTCAGACACTTATGATGAGACTGATTGTGATATACAAGCAGATACATCAGCTAATGAAATTGACTATAATGTTGATGCAAAATTTGGGATAGTGAATATTCCATCTACATCAATACAAAAACAGTCAGGTAAACGTAAAGAAAGCTTCAAGCCCTTCAGCCAGATCCTTCTTGGATAAAGATTATTGGACATGTTTCTCTGCCTGAAAGTGTTTTTTCATTAAAAACACCATGTAAATATTTTTTATATTTTTCCACCCAGTACTTTTCGAGCATATCCAGTGTTGCCAGATTGGGGACTTTTTTAATTCAAATTATTTGACTGTTACCACTTTTTTAAAATAGTATAATTCGCCTTATTTTTCATAATTTTTAATCTATTTTAAAATAGGTCGAATATTTCTATTTCAAAAAAGTGGTGACAATCAACAATCTGGGGACAAAAAAGTACCCAATCTGGCAACACTGAACATATCTCTGACCAAACAAGCTTGTATAGTGTTCTAAAACATATTCAAAAGCCACTCAATTTATGTTCAACAGATAAAAGAGTATCTAAAAATTTGCATCTTGGGTAGCGTGGCAAACTTTAAAATCATGATTGTTTGGGAACCCTGTCATTGGTGTACCACCAGGTAATTGCACTACGATCTTGAATACATTTGAAAGTATACGTCAATTTTCCCATCTGACCGGTAATACATTTTCTAATGGGGAAGATAAGTTATTCGAGACCAATAGTCGGTACCCTGGATGGAAATTCTTCTTGGTCTTGGTCTGGTCAAAAATTGGTCTTGGAGATTTAGAAAATATCCTGCAGATGTCGCTGCGTTCAAATAATTGGATTTCAGCATTGTTTGACATTTAAGGGATCCAATATTTTTAGCCACTTTTTTAACCTTTAACTGATGTTACCGGTCTCTCAGACAGCGGCTTTTTTCAATTTTTATAGTTTAACTTGCAATTTTCAGTTTAACTACAAACACTACCGAAATTTTGTTCCGTTTGGAACTTTAGTACTATCACCAGAGACTTTTAAATAGGTGAATTTTAATTATAACACTCCTGTACAAAAAGTTAAGTACTAAAACACCATCCTATGAGTTAATCGTGCTTTTTATTCATCTTTCGATGGAGCTGTTTCACAGACCGCTTCACACTAGTTATGTGACATCAGTTAAAGGTTAATAGAAAAAAACCCAGAGAAGTATCGTAGAGTACGCTTAATGCAATAATGCATGGTGTTGCCATTTGGAAACCATTTAAAAAAATCCAAAATACGGAAAAATATAAGAGTGATAATTTTTCTGTATTTTTCCTTTAATGTATGCCCAATAAGGAATCAAATATATTTTTAAGGAAAAATAAAAAATCATGCACTAGAGGGTTAAACATGGTGGGGTTACACATGTCACAGTTCTGTTTAAAAGTTTTAGCACAGTGGTCAGGAGGATTCACTCACAATTAATTAGGGGAAAACTGGAAATTGTTTTAATTCCTTCAGTTTAGGTCTGGAATGAACGTACTAAGTTTTCACCTGATACTAGGTGAACGTAAGAAAACATGTACATATTTATAGTCGAAAAACACTTTTTTCAAAAATTATCTTAACAATATTTAAAAACAACTAATTCTATGAAAAACATTGTCAAAACAAATGACGTATAGTTTGAAATTCTGATTAAAATGAGTAACCGTATTAATATTTTTGTTGAAGATTGAGGTTGGAATTCTTTTACAAAACTTTGCCTTACTCTCTAATCAAGAGCTTGAAGCCAGGATAGACCAAGTTATCAATTCGTCCAGCCTCCATTTGTTACATACATGATTTTTTAAAAACTTGTTGAAGCCTTCATGATGTTTTTGTAGTTATGTTAGAGCTTTACTTTGTATATTTTGAGGATTATAATTTAGTAGTTATCGAGAAAGAGGTAGATGAATGATAGCTGTTTTACATGTCATTTTGTAACTGATATCGCCAACTTTAAACCATAGTTTTAAAGGAAAGAGTTTTTTAACCTTTAACTGATGTTACCGGTCTCACAGACCGAAGCGGTTTTCAATTTTTATAGTTTAACTTTCAATTTTCAGTTTAACTACAAACACTACCGAAATTTTGTTCCATTTGGAACCTTAGTACTATCACCAGAGACTTTTGAATAGGTGAATTTTAATTGTAACAGTTCTGTACAAAAAGTTTAGTACAAAAACACCATCCTATGTGTTAATCGCGCCTTTTATTCTTCTTTCGATTGAGCTGTCTCACAGACCACTTCACACTAGTTATGTGACAATTTCTGTGACATCAGTTAAAGGTTATTATAACACTTTTTTCCAATATTCTGAATTTTTTTTACTTTTTTTAATTTAACTTAAGAGGCTTGTATACTAGTCAAAAATCATTTAAAAATCAATTTTATTAAAACCATCTTAATCCTTTTCGTAAAAAATCGAAGTTTAAAATTGTGCTATTAATTGACCTTGAATTCCTCTAGCTAAAAGGCTCCTGCACACACATTTGTTCGCTACCCCCCCCCCCCGCCCCAATCCTCGCACTTTATTTTGAACCCTCTTAATTCTAATACATACGCACTGTTATTCACCCTGTATACGTCATATTAAATGCAACACATATTTCAAATACAATATCGGAAATAGTAAACAATATTTCCCATCATTTCGGAATCATTTTAGAAGTATGCTAAAAATCATGAAAAAGTGCGCTTTAAGTTATTAATTTGTTCGTAGCGGCAAAAGCTCACATAACCTTGAGTAGGAAACGTACGTACATTCATTTCTGATCTATGTCGAAGGGATTAAAAAAATTTCCAGCTTTCCCGTAATTAATTCTGAATTCGGCCTTTTTTTCATTCCCTACCACTGGGCTATAACCGGTAATCAAGAGGATAAACCGCAATTCTCAAAATATCCAAAATAAGGACCTAAAATAATTACAAAAACTTCAAATAATACTTATATAAATTAAAAAAATACAATTATATAAAAATTAGAAGCAGGGTGAACTGATGACCTCGTCTGATCTGTTTCAAGCGATTTAGGCAAAACTTTGTTGTAGAACTGTGAAAATTCAACAAAAACATTAAGTGTGGGTAGGGGAGACCGGGAGAATGGCGACACTTTAAGGGAATTAAATTTTTTTCCACCTCAAAAAAATGTTTATTTTTTTAATAGTAAAAATTCTAAAGTTGAATCATGATCTTTAGTATCTGTATAAATTGTATCGTAATCATAACTGTAAAGTAAGCTCACATAAAAAAATTTCTTTCAACCTCTGTACAGTGGCGGGATTAGGGGAGACCGGGGGAATGGCGAGACCTTAAGGGAATTTAAATTTTTTCACCTCGAAAAAATTTTTATTTTTTAATAGTAAAAATTCTAAAGCTGAATCATGATCTTTAGTATCTGTATAAATTTAACCGTAATCATAACTGTAAAGTAAGCATACATAAAAAAATATTTTTTAAACCTCTGCACAGTGGCGGGATTACCCAGGACACTGGGGTAATTCCGCCACTGTACCGGGGTAATGCCGCCACTCTTTAATGACCTAGTACATGCATCAAATGGATACTAGGAAACACACAACTTACTGAAAATAGTTAGAAAGCAATGTAATTGAGCAAAATAATGGTTAAGCTTACAATTTACTTCATATTGCAAAAGTCACTCTGCTGAATCGGCTCCACAACATTAAAATGAGGCCATTTCTCACCCGATTTGCATGGTGGCGGCATTACCCCGAGAGGACAATATGGCGGAAATCCTCAAGCAAAGCCGAAACAAGAACCGAACTTGTTCAACACATTACATCAAAATGTCGGCGAATGCATATAGTTTACGGGTCATATTATCTTAAATACCTAATGTTACAATAAAAGGTGCTTATCTCTACTCATTTGAAGCTCCAAAATAACAAGCAACTAGATGAAAACTACATTTTTCACTAGAACAAAAGAACGACGTACAGCAAAGTCACTCTCACTTTAGGCACTGTTTATATTGTTGGCCGCTATAGTGCAGGTACATTCACTATGTCAAACTGCCCTTAGTTTTTAAACTAGGTGGGGTGGCGGCATAACCCGGGTTGGCGGCATTCCCCCGGTCTCCCCTACCTAGGATACTGCGGTAATTCCGCCAGTGTATCGGGGTAATGACGCCATTCTTTAATGACCTAATAAACACATAAAATGGACACTAGGAAACGCATAACATACTGAAAATATTTAAAAAGCAATAATTTATCAAAATAATGAGTAATTTCAATGTTCCTTAACCTTTAACTGATATTACCGGTCTCTCAGACCGCGGCTTTTTTCAATTTTTATAGTTGAACTTGCAATTTTCAGTTTAACCTTTAACTGATGTCACAGAAATTGTCACATAACTAGTGTGAAGCGGTCTGTGAGACCGGTCCATCGAAAGATGAATAAAAGGTACGATTAACTCATAGGATGGTGTTTTAGTATTTAACTTTTTGTACAGGAGTGTTATAATTAAAATTCACCTATTCAAAAGTCTCTGGTGATAGTACTAAAATTCCAAACGGAACAAAATTTCGGTAGTGTTTTTAGTTAAACTGCAAACTGCAAGTTAAACTGTAAAAATTGAAAAAAGCCGCGGTCTGAGAGACCGGTAACATCAGTTAAAGGTTAACTACAAACACTACCGAAATTTTGTTCCGTTTGGAACTTTAGTACTATCACCAGAGACTTTTCAATAAGTGAATTTTAATTATAACACTCTGTACAAAAAGTTAAGTACTAAAATACCATCCTATGAGTTAATCGTGCCTTTTATTCATCTTTCGATGGAGCGGTCTCACAGACCGCTTCACACTAGTTATGTGACAATTTCTGTGACACCAGTTAAAGGTTAAACTAGATTTATTAATGTGCTAAGCTTACAATTTAACTCAAATTGGAAAAGTCACCCTTTGCCATAGTGGCGGCATTACCCCGTAAGGACAATCTAGCGGAAATCCCCCAGAAAAGCCTAAAGAAAAACCGAAATTGTTCAACAAATTGCGTCAAAATGTCGGCGAATGCATGTAGATGACGGGTAATATTATCTTAAGTACCTAATGTTACAATAAAAGGTGTTTACCTCTACTCATTTGAAGCTCCAAAATAAGAAGCAACTAGATGAAAACTAATTTTTTCACTAGAACAAGCGAACGACGTACAACAAAATCATTCTCACTCTATGCACTGTTTCAATTGTTGGCCGCTATTGTGCAGGTGCATTCACTATCTCAAATTGCCGTTAGTTTTTAAACCAGGCGGGGTGGCGGCATAATCCTGAGTGGCGCCATTCCCCCGGTCTCCCCTACTCATTTTAATCAGAATTTTGAGCACTACCACATTTGTATTGACAATGTTTTTTGATAGAAATTAGTTTTGAATATTAAAGATGTGAATTATCACATTGCTAACAAGGCGTAAACCAACTTAGTGAAAAATGTCCAAGTCGGGAATCGAACCCAGGCTTCTGGAATAGATCTCCAGTGCCCTACCACTAAGCCACAAGGACGATGCCCAGCTTGGCATCTCTCACTTATATAAGTCGGTAAGGCTGCTACTGCAGCACTAGATGGAAAAGTATTCATGAGCACACAATCTAGCGGCGTAACATGACACGAAAATGAACCCAGCATTGGTAAATGTACAATTCACTGCTGGGCAGCTGGGCATCGTCCTTGTGGCTTAGTGGTAGAGCACTGGAGATCTATTCCAGAGGCCTGGGTTCGATTCCCGGCTTGGACATTTTTCACTAAGTTGGTTTACGCCTTGTTAGCAATGTGATAATTCACATCTTTAATATTCAACAATTTCAAGCGTAATTTCACTGCTGAAAAGTAGTTGAAAAATTAATTAAATTGAGATTAGTTTTTTTAGATATTTTTATGATAATTAATTAAAACGTGTTTTACGACTACAAATCTGTACATATTTTCTAACGCTCATTTAGTAATAAGGGGAAAACTTAGTTGATTCATTTTAGATCTAAACTAAAGGGTTTAAAACAATTTCCAGCTTTCCCCTAATTAATTCCGAATTCGGTCTTCTTTTCCTCCTGTACCACTGGGTTATAAAGAATTTTAAAGACTTTAAAATTCTATATGCTCTTTAAGCTGGGGGAGGGGGGAAGGAAAGGAAAAATGTCAGTTTTGGGTAGGAAGAAAAATATTGATTGATTATTTATTGTGTCAATAAAATGGCACATAGAGCAGATTTTTTTTTTTTTCCAATTTTTAAAGAGTTTTTAAACTTTGAGTTAAACTTTTGAAAGGCGGGGGAGAAAACGGGGAAGCGAAAGTTTGAGGGTGAAATTCAGATGAAATGTTATTGAAATGAATGTGATGGAATGAATTGTTAGTGAAATATAGGGCTGATTATTTATTCACTACAAAGTAAGAAATAGAGTAGGAAAAAAAAAAGTTTTAAACATTTTAGACTGTGGTATTGTGGAGAAGGAACCAAAAAGGGGAAGAGAAATTTCAGAAGAAGGGGAGGCAAGGGGGGGGGATTTTAAAAAAAATAAGAAATCAAAGGAAGTGCAGACGAGTTTCACCCTTGATTAAGAAATACTATGACAGTAAAATAAAGCACTTTTAAGGACTTTTGCAGATTTTGCATGAAAATAAGTATTTTTAAGCACCAAAAATTCCTTTTGAAAACTGTAAGCACTTTTGAGGACCATACAAACCCTAGTTTAATGTTATTGGTTTCATCGAATTAATAAAATTCAAAAGTTATTCAGGAAATGAAACTGTTATACGGAAATTATAATTGAAGAGAAAAATATACTACAGAATACAGACACGTGCAACGCATTAATTTAACGTATTAAGTCTGAATTACAGAACACAAATTCAGAATAAATAACACTTATTTTCTAATTATTGCTTAATAAAAATAAAATGATATTACTTATTTTCAAAGATAGTATAAAAATCGATTAAGCTCCATTATTCTAATTTGTTTCTTACATAAACCATGGCGATCGCGGCAGTTTACTGCTTGAAGAGTAGAATATAATGTTTTGCTTGGTGTGAAGGAGTACTTACGTACTCAATTTGCCGATGCATTCTTCCGCGATACGTAGCACATTTCTTCAAGATGTAGTTCCTAAATATGAAGAGCGCAACTTAAATATGCTTCGCGGTATAACGTTCATTATAGTATACACGTTCAATAAATAAGTTCTGTTGATATTTTTTATATGCGAATAAAGTAACAAGAGATTAGGGGAAAGTAGGGTAACGACGCTCATAAGGGTAATACCGCTCACCAAATATATCTAAACAGTATAGAATTGAAAACGTGCGATCGGTACCGGTACCTGGCGAACTTCATCCTAAGTTCCCAGTAAGGATTTAGTGCCCATCGGGAGGATAGTATTTTTGTGTCGTCACATTATTTGTTTGAAGTTGTTTTATTATAAAATTCTACAACATCTAACTTGAAGGTAAGTGTATACTCTTATTTTCAAATATTAATTTACTCATTATGTCTACAAAATATTTACACATAGCTGTACTTTCATGCTTTTATTTGTTTTTGTAGTGCGTTGTTATGCCAATTATAATGCATTAAAACCCAACATGGCGATAGCGGGTAATGGCGCTCGCGTGGAATTCCAGAGAAGTGTTGCCAGTGGGCAACTTTTTAAAAATTCAAATTAGCTGATTGACACCACTTTTTTGAAATGGTAAAATTCCCCTGTTTTCGCCTTAATTAATATGTCATTAAACAAGGAGAATGTTACGATTTCAAAAAAGTGGTGAAAATCAAAAAACCTAAATATAAAAAAAGTAACCCACTTATGTCTAACACGATATCTGTAAAGTGGTTGCAAAAAATCTGCAGTGGTGTGAACTGCCCACACAACTACATATGTGACTTATATCTTTTTTAAATGTTGTATTCAAACTCTGAGCGCAATTACCCTATCATGTCGGGCATTACCGCTCAATCGATGTTATTTAAATAAAACGATAAAAAAAATCCTAAAATTTTTATAAAAATTAGTTGATTGTAAACTGTTCCTTATGCTTTGGAGTTATACTTCGTTAGTAAAATATTGATTTTTTTTGTTTAAATTTGACTAGATATTCATGTTTTCTCTTAAGTGAGCGCCATTCCCCTACTTTCACCTACATAAAATGTGGACAATTTTATGCTGAACATTTTGGTTTTTGACTCATCTTGATAGGTAGTAAAATAAAGCAGTTACAGCATTTTCCGTAAAACATGTTTTTCGCCCAAAAATGTCTATGTAGCTTGTTAAAATTGGCCACCACCAAAAAACTATATGATAAAAAAAATAATAATAATAACCATGTTTTTAAACTCAGGAAACTACGAAGAACACTTGGTTAAAACACTAGGAAAATTAAAAATGTCGAGCTACCACCTTGGTGATTTAGAATGGATTGACCATCAACCGAATGGTTTGAAATTTAATCTTACACTATAATTCGAGCAAAAATTGTGTGTGCGTGTGTGTACGTAAATTTTATCTTATAAACAGCTCTAACGATTTTGATTAAATTTTGTATCTTACCAATTTCGGGTACAAGAAAACCAATGGGCTAGTTCATGTGTTCGAGAAAATTTGATTAGTGGGTCATTTTGGAGTCATAATGCGTCAAGGTCAAGCTAATTATATCTAAAAAACAGCTCTATCGCTTTTGACTAAATTTTATATCCAACCGTTTTTGGGCACGAGAAAACTATTGGGCTAGGTCACATGTTCGAGAAATTTCATTTAGTGGGTCATTTTTGGGTCACTTCGGGGTCAAGCTAATATTACCTAAAAAACGACTCTAACGATTTTGACTAAATTTTGTAATCTACTGTTTTGAATTACGAGAAGACCAATGGGCTCAGTCACATGTTCGGGAAAAATCTATTGGTGGGTCATTTTTGGGTACCTGTGGGTCAAGGAAAGTTTATCTAGAAAACGGCTCTAACGATTTTGACGAAATTTTGTATTCTATCGCTTTCGAGCACGAGAATACCATTGGGCTAGGTCGCATGTTCAAAAAAAAATTATTAGTGGGTCTTTTTGGGTCACAATGGGTCAGGGTCAAGATAATTAAATATAAAAAAAGGCTCAAAACATTTTGACAAAATTTTGTATTATATAGTTTCTGGGCAAGAGAAGACCACTGGGCTAAGTCACATGTTCGAGAAAATTCAATTAGTGGGTCATTTTTGGGTCACTGTTGGTCAAGCTAATTGTATCTAAAAAAATGGCTCAAAATGTTAAGGCAAAATTTTGTATTATATCGTTTCTGAGCATGAGAAGGCCATTGGGCCAAGTCACAGGTTCGAGAAAATTCGATTAGAGGGTCATTTCTGGGTCATAATGTGTCAGTGTCAAGCTGATTACATCTAAAAAATCGGTTCAGTCGATTTTGAATAAATTTTATATCCAATCGTTTTTGGGCACGAGAAAAGAATTGGGCTAGGTCACATGTTCGAGAAATTTCGATTAATGGGGCATTTTTGGGTCACTTCGGATCAAACTAATTTTATCTAAAAAACAGCTCTAACGATTTTGACTAAATTTTGTAATCTACTGTTTTGGATTACGAGAAGACCAATGGGCTAAGTCACATGTTAGAGAAAATTCGATTAGTGGGTCATTTTTAGGTCACTGTGGGTCAAGCTAAATTTATCTAGAAAACGGTTCTAACGATTTTGACGAAATGTTATATTCTATCGTTTTCGGGCTCGAGAATACTATTGGGCTAGGTCATATGTTCAGAAAATTCGATTTGTGGGTCCTTTTTGGGTCACTGTGGGTCAAGCTGATTGTATCTAAAAAACGACTCAAACGATTTTGACAAAATTTTGTATTATACCGTTTCTGGGCATGAGAAGACCATTGGCTAATTAGCATGTTCGGGAAAATTCGATTAGTTGGTCATTTTTCAGTTACTGTGGGTCAAGATAATTATATCTAAAAAATAGCTCAAAACATTAAGGCAAAATTTTGTATCATATCGTTTTTGAGCATCAGAAGGCCATTGGGCCAAGTCGCATGTTCGAGAAAGTTCGATTAGTGGGTCATTTTTGGGTCCCTGTGGGTCAAGGAAAGTTTATCTAGAAGAAGGCCCTAACGATTTTGACGATATTTTGTATTCTATCGCTTTCGAGCACGAGAATACCATTGGGCTAGGTCGCATGTTCAAAAAATTTTTATTAGTGGGTCTTTTTGGGTCACAATGGGTCAGGGTCAAGATAATTAAATATAAAAAAAGGCTCAAAATATTTTGCCAAAATTTTGTATAATATAGTTTCTGGGCAAGAGAAGACCCTTGGCCTAAGTCACATGTTCGAGAAAATTCAATTAGTCGGTCATTTTTGGGTCACTGTTGGTCAAGCTAATTGTATCTAAAAAAATGGCTCAAAATGTTAAGGCAAAATTTTGTATTATATCGTTTCTGAGCATGAGAAGGCCATTGGGCCAAGTCGCATGTTCGAGAAAGTTCGATTAGTGGGTCATTTTGGGGTCATAATGGGTCAGTGTCAAGCTAATTATGTCTAAAAAACGGCTCTGTCAATTTTGACTAAATTTTATATCCAACCGTTTTTGGGTACGAGAAAAGTATTGGGCTAAGTCACATGTTCGAGAAAATTTGTTTAGTGGTTCATTTTTGGGTCACTGCGGGTCAAGATAATTGTATCTAAAAAAGGACTCAAACTATTTTGACAAAATTTTCTATTATACCATTTCTGGGAATGAGAAGACCATTGGGATAGGTTATATGTTCGGTGAATTTAGAGTAGTGGGTTACATTTGGGTGACTGTGGGTGAAGTTAATTTTATCTACACTGCTAAAAAAAATTAGGGGAGCAAGCAAAAAAGTGAAGAGAACAGTGCAAGACAGCCACGTATGGGCATAAAATGGATAGTACACGTGTATCAATGCGCAATACAAAAAAAAAACACCCGCAAAAAATTGTAAGGGAGCTTTTATTCTTTGAAAAGATGAAAAGAACATGAAAAATGGTTTAGGACAACAATTTTGTTTAATGTAAATGATAAAAAAAAGTATTGTTTAGAAATGATGCAAGATTTTTAATATGGCGTATGGCCTCCTCGAACAGCTAAGACTGCTGCACACCTGGTTTCCATGGATGCGATGAGGTTATCGATAAGACTTTGGGGAATGCTGTTCCACTGCTCAAGAATTGCAATCTCCAAGTCCCGGACAATAACAGGAGGCCTCGGTCTCGCTACAATGCGTCGCCTGAGTATGTCCCAAACATGCTCGATTGGATTTAAGTCAGTAGAGCATGCTGGTCATTCCATACGCTGTATTGTTTTAGCTTCAAGCATGTTTCCCACAAGACGAACTGTATGAAATCTGGCATTATCATGCATGGAAAAAAGAAATCACTAATTGCTGCAGCATAAAATACGACATGAGGTCTCAGTATCTCGTCTGTATAACTTCGGACCGTCAAAATGCCATTCCGAATGATATGCACCCAAATGATGTTGTGTCCACCTATGCTGATTCCAGCCCATAGCATCAACCCACCTCGTCTATAATGTGATCTTTCACGAACGAATGTGGGATTATTTTGAGTGCCTCTTTCTCTCCATGCCAAAACACATCAGATGTCACATCCAGACTAAATCGGGACTCGTCTGTAAAAAGAATTTCACTCCAACAACATTGCCTCCAAACTCGATGTTCAGTTGTCCACCTTCTTTGGACAATGTGCGCCAATTGGGCCGCACATTGGCTCGAGGTCAACGGAATACAGACCATTGGCTTACGTGTATAGAGACCACCCTGATGAAGCCTATTTCGGACTGTTTGGATGGACACCCTTCGTCCTGTGGCCAAGAACAACTGTGTTTGCTGCTGAATAGTATTGCCCGTTCCGTCTCGACGAGCTGTTAACAGGATATATCGGTCATCAGTTTCTGTGTTAGCATATTTTCGATCTTGCACTTGTCGATGACTACTATTCCATGTGTCTTGGAATCGATTCCACAGCCTTTTATGGACACTTCTTGCGACTCCAACAGCGTCCACTACACTTCGTTGTGTTTCCCCAAATTTAACTGTCCCGATAACACGCCATGCCATGGATTACGGTAGATCATGTTGTTGTGACATTTTCAAGCCACCTTTTCTCAAAACACAAGCTGAGCAATTGAATTTTACAACTGAGGCAGTGATATAGACGTTTCTGCAAAATCCCGATTTCCGCACTTATCTCCATTTTCTAGTTTTTGACGTCATAAACTTTAATTTACATGTGAAGTTTTCTTTATCTGTTTTCTTCAACACTTTAAAATAGGGATGTTTCATTTTACGTTACTTATCGGTGTAAATATTTGTGTAATTTCGTTAAAACTATGTGCTCCCCTAATTGTTTTGAGCAGTGTATAAAACGACTTTAACGATTTTGACTAAATTTTGTATTCTATGGTTTTCGGGTTCGAGAAGAGCATTGGTTATGTCACATGTTCGAAAAAGGAATCGTTTAGTGGGTCATTTTGGGTCACAATGTCTCAGGATCAAGCCAATTGCACCTAAACAGCAAGAATAATACAGTGAGTATATAATATCGAATTGAACACAAGGTTAATTTTGACCGAGTTGAGCTCGGTCAGTCCTGCTAGTGTATATAATCGTTGCAGAATTTTGTCGAGCCATTTCAAATTTTATGAAAATCGAATCAAAACTTAAAAAGATATTAATAAAAGTTTTCTTCCTTCTATTAAATCCTATCATACGTAATTAATTCAATGATATCCCATGATAGGTGATGATTCCAGGTTGACATGGTGATTACGTCCTAATTAAGATGGAGCCCTATTATTTCCGTATTACTCAATTTAATATATATAATCGTAATAAATTTTGTATTCATGCATTTTTGCGGAAGAGTGCAACAGCTATTGACCCAAGAGTTAAATATTTATAAAACTAGTTATAGTACGAACGCACCTCATTTGCCACGCTTGTTCTATTTACGACTTGTTTTAATTGATTTATTCAGCTGAGAAATATGGAAAGGAGTCATTTTTCGTTGCGTTTTTTAGCAGCTAATATTTTTATTCAATATTTTGACAACAGTACTTTATTGCCACACAAATAATGGTAAAATAAATAATATTTGTTCATTTCAAGAATGATTACTCTTATTTGAGAAGGAAATGAAAAAACAAAAAGAAATCTATTCCCTTTCTTCGCATTTTCTCTGCCCATAAAGTGTATTAATCTTTTGGAGGGCGGTGGTATTGTATGTATATCATTTAGAATTTGAAATAAAATTTTGCTTCATAATGTACGCGAAGAAAATCTTTTACTTATTTTAAAATAAATTTGATCGTAAATCCTGGTGTCATTCAATCATCTCAACATTTCAGGAAACATAAGCATTCTGCCTTTGAAAGGGTTAAGAGTCTATACTAGTCATGCGACGATACTTGTAAGCTACTGTTAATCCAATGAAGACGTCATTTACAAATTTATCGTTTATATTTAAATATTTGTATTTTTTTTTTTTTTTTTTTTTTTTTTTGCATGGGATATGAGAGGTGTATGCCCAACGACCAACGTGATATATTTGCACTTTTTTTACTCTGGTTGAAGTTTTTTTTTCAATTTCGAAACTAGATCCGAAAAAAAAGTGTTCCCAGAAAAAAAAAAAAAAACTACTACCAAAATCGAAAAAGTAGAAAGCTACCGCATATTGAACGCAAATATTCCACGTAAAAAAATCATTTAAAAATATGCGGAAGAGAAATTTGTAACGAAAGCCTCAATAGGTTTAACATTATCTTGCAAATGCCTTTGCGTGATTAAAAAAGTTTGTTAGTCTTGAAGGCTGAGTTTTTTCCTAATGCACATTGAAATTTTAACGTGCTGTTTAAATATAAGTTAAATAAGAAAAGTAATAGCATGGGTAAAGTAATGTATGCATTTTGTTTTGTATCTCTCCTGAAAAGAATATCACTGTTCATTAAAACACAAAAAATAAAATAATAAAAAATATATGAGAACATAATTATCATATAAACATAACAGTTTAAACAAATTAAATATATGTATTGATGATTTTTATGAGTAAAATTTGATCGGCTATTATCGATCAGCTTGTCAATTTATTTCACAAAGTTTTGAATTTCACGTAAAACTTGAGTCAATCACAAATTGATTGTGAAAGAGATGGGTGAATTAGGAAAGCCGAAGTGTGCATATTTTGTCGCTGCTGGGAAAGGCAAGAAAGGTTCAAGAATGCACTTTTTTATTATTAATTTGATTTCTCATTACATGGTGACAAGAAATAACTCGGGCAGATGTTTTAGTTTATAATTATTTTAGCAATCACAAACATCAAAATCAGGTTGCTAATAAAGTACAGATTTCTGATAAGCTACAATTTTCAAACATGGTCGCCTTTTGATATTATGTGGAAGCGAAATATTTTGACGTTTTTCCAGTAAAGAGCCGCCACACATCCTCTTATATTTTCGCCCATTCCTCTTGAAGACATTTATTTCAAGGACTCAAACTTCCCAAATAAACTCTTCTCTGCAAGATGTTTATGTAGAATAACCCATCTGGATGAGATCTAAAGAGTACAGAGGTCAGTCCCGGGTTCTTAAGAAGTTTGGCTGATGTGACTTATGCCATTCCTGTGCTCATGCTTTTAGCACCAGAGAGACAAAGCACTCTCCAAGATGCTTTCACGTTTGATGAGAGGTTTTGGCACTTTAATCAATAAAATCAAGGTATATTTTGCCACTTGGAAAATATCTCAAACTATAACTGGCTGGGGGCTTGTACCATGTTTCGATTAAAGCCGGTAGACTAATTAATGTTCGTATTCATCACCCACTACAACATAGAAAACATCGATCATACGCTCAAATGAAATTCCCCGTTAGTCTAATGTCAGACGGACGTCTTTTTTGCACGCTTTTTTACTTACGTATTATCTCTTTACAATGTGTAGGAATAATACGTAAGTAAAAAAGCATGCAAAAAGACGTCCGTCTGACATTGGCCTTAATCTGATTGGACCTTATCGCGGCCGAAGCCCTATCAGATTGATTATGAATACTATTTGAACGTTCGACCGAGGTTTTATAGATTGAGGTAGACGGTGAATGCGAACATTAGAGTATCCTTTGATCAACTTTGATTGTTATGCAGAATATGGATCATCTTGGCTGCAAAAATGTTTAAAAATCTCTTCATCGGTCATCATTAGCGGCTAGCTTCATTTTTTAATTCTTTCCTTTTTGTTGGCCAGAGTAAGGATTTGATACTGTTTCCCTTTTTAAGGTTGGCACCAAAGAAACACAATCACAATTTGTCGAACCATATTCCCCTTGAAGATCATCTCGTTTGCTTCTTTTCTCCTCAAAAAGTTGGGAATGCGTCCGGAAATTTTAAATGGGTCATTCCACAGGAATTCAACCAATGGGTGTTGCAGCATAGTCACGTTTTTTTTTTTAATTTTTTTTGTAGACAGACATAGTAGTGAAACCCTCAAATCTGAAATTTAAAACTAATTTACGCAATATTCACTGAGATATACCCTTTTAAAAAATGGTCATTTTTACCAAATGGCGGCCATCTTGGATGCTATCCCAATGTCTATAAATGTCCATAACTTGACAACTAATGATTCAAATTTTATATTTCTGGTACCAATTTAAAGCTATTTATATAAAGAATGCATATATGTTATTAAAACAATGGTAAATTTTTATTTTAATACTGTTTATTACATTTAAACAGAAAATATCACCCTCAAAAATTGGCTTACTGTAATGGGCCATAAAAAAATGGCCCATCATAATTTTTTTTCAAACTTGCTAAAGACATTGCTCCATATGTATACTTTAAACAGAAAAAAAATTGGAGAGGTAAAATGTTTCATTAAAGAAAAATAGCTTTTTACACATAGGATGTCATTTACCTAACAGTGACTATCTTAAAACACGTAAGTATCTTTGGTTTAACAAATAATGGTTAAAAATATTTTTTTCTGGCATATGAATTAATGTATGAGCATCAATATATAAATAATTCAATTTAGAAATACCAATCAGCAGTTAATTATACTAAAAACACATACATATTAAAATAACAGTAAATTTTCATTTCAATACTTTTTATTTCATATAAAATGATAATATGTATAATTCTCAAAAAAATGTACATAATGGAAAATATTTAGAAGGAAAAAGAGCCATAAAACATATTTTTTTGAAATATGGCAGAAATACAAGCTGGAAATCAGTTGAATTCAAATAAAAGATTAAAAATTAATATTAATGAGTTGATTGAGTTGACATTAGTTATTCAGTTCACTGCCAATTTCAATTTAAATGAACAAATCTTGACAAAATGAGTACACAAATCTTGTGTGATACAAATGTACAACAAAAACATCAAATATGTATAAAAGTAAGACTTAGATAAAACTTATATGAAACATATTTACATAAAATAAGAACAGGATACTTACATGGATATAACTTTATAATATATTGTTGAAAGGAACTTGATAATATGTTGTTGAAAATTACCAAGGATTTAATCTGTCTTGAAGTTTAAGAATAAGAGTTGAATTACTGTATACTCCTCTGGAGCAACAGTATATGTTCTTCCTGTAGCAGTCATTGGGGTAGACACTATTTTCATTATATGCTCATATGGAATCCAACAAACATCTAAAGATTTTGGCCATGAATATGATGAACTAGGACCATGAGGATGCATGAACTTAATTTTATAGTCATTGAATTCCTCGCAGTAATCTAAAATCTTACCAATCCACCAATTAACACCATATACACATGCAACATATTGTTCACTTTTAAATGTTTGTGGTTTGTCGGTTTCACTAAATCTCACAGTAGCAATAAAATTTGTTGAGGAGCCTGATACCCTGGAAACCAGTATTTGGCTTTTATTTATTGGCACAAAGCTGTGATTAACCCTTGTTCCTATGATTGTATCTCCCTTTGTATACCTATCTGCTAACTGATTATTGGCAATTTCAATTTCAGATTTTGTTATAAAAAAACTTTCAATTCCTTTAACATATTCTTTTGCAAATGTATACAGATCAAATGCATTTAAGATACCATCTTTGAATGGACGCTGAAGACTTGCTTTGGTGGCCATGCGTTTTATGGTGCCGCCTATTCCATCACAAGCTCCTTTTCCGTGGCAAGAGGCAAAAAAATGCCATTCAGCTTTCACACCATGGTCTTCTTCATGATGGCAGAGATTAATAAAATTTTTATAATTTTTGTATTGGGCTGATGATCCATCACTAAAATATTTTATGTATTTAATCTGTGGAATTTGTGAAATTAAATAATTGACAATTACTTTTTGAAAAGCCCAAAATGTAATAGTGTCATGAACTAAATGCTCGCTTATTGCACACATAGGAATAGATTTCACAGTATCAGTGATACTGTCCATTATATAAGCAAGAAAGGGGTGAACTGTAACCTGTTCTTTTTGCCAATGGATATTTTGAATAGCATCTTGCACAATGCAAGTATAGTTTTCAGAAAAATCAGCTGAAATAATAGCAGTTTCTGTATTCAATTCATCCTTTGTTTTCTTGAAATATAAACTTTGTGATTTTGCAAAAAAGTGGTGTGAACATAAAGCAAGGCGTTTTGTAATTAAATCATCAACAAATTCATCAACAGGCATAATCACTTTTTTTAATTCTGCTCCATCATTCTTTACCCACTGTTATAAATAATATCATTACTCATTTCCAATTCATCTAAACCCATTAAATCTTTCTTTAAAATTTCAGGAGATGGACATTTATCACACCTGTGCAACATGCATTCTTCAGATTCAATGCAACAAACAAGTTTTTTAGCAGTGATATGTAGTCATTGATATGAATAGCATGAAGCATAAGTTTAATATTTTGATGGTATACACACACACAGACAGAAAGAATACCTTTGCTTCCAGCAGTAACACATTCTCTTGGACGTAGTGAGCAAAACTTAGACAATCCAATTTTTAAGTCATGTTGTTCTTTAAATGCAATATATAAGTTCTTTAAATTGTGCAAAATCAATCTCTTTTGTTTTAATATTCTGCCGTTTTCAGTTGGAACAGATATGAAGTCTTTTTTTCCAGGACACATGTGGCTGTTATTATCATCATAATAAAAATTAATAACTTTTTCTATAACGTCTGGACTCAGTTTAACACTTTTTCTTCCACTAGGTATCGATAACATCCCTTCTGTTGTTTTAAACTTCCTTGCCTTTTTTACAAGATACTGTGTAGTATTAAAATAAGTCATTGTTTGCTGTATTGTCCATGAATCTGGAACTAGTGTTAGAATTTGAACTTTTTCTTTAAAACATGCGTTTGTAAACTTCTCCAATAATTTATCCATCATAGATGTGCAGTCAGGACAAGTTGTGTCTTTACAATTTTGAGGCTTATTTATGGTTTCAACACCTAATACTGTAGCTGCTTTAGTTGCAACACACTTATTTATTTTTGAAACTTTCTTTTGCATGTAATTAAGTTTTCTCTTTGAGGTACGCCTACTTACCTTTATTGGCGATAACTCTAACAATTCACAACTTTTGTTTAATTGTTCTATTACTACTGTGGGTTCATTAAAATCTGAATCAGAGGGGTTTTCTGTTCCTGAGGTGGTTATCCTGTCAACAATAGACATTTTTTTCATATTTACTGATGAATAACAGGAAACACACAATTTTTTTCCTGGAGTGAGGATATCTGGATTTGTTTTAGACATATCTAATGATATTGTTTTTAGTGATTTTGTTCTGATGCTATTTGGATGTTTATTAAATGGATCACAACACTGTCTCTGTCTTAAAATATACCATTTTAGATATTTATCCTTGTGAACCTTGCATATACTATTTCCATGGATAAAGCATTTTTCATCTGGGATTACATAATGCAATCTTTTTTTTAATAACTGCAAATCACGTGAAGACAATTGAAGAACAGGAATCAGATCAGTACTCAATGAAACACCAAGTTTCTTGCATACAAAACACTCCATGTCCACTGCAGAATCTTAAGCACAAAATAACTATTCTATGCCAGTGCATACTACATTGAAAACATCAACAGAAATGATATTTAAAAGGGATAGTCAAATTTTTTTGTACATTATGATGTAATATTTCATCATACTTTAATTACAACCAATTAGAAAACAGATGACGATACAGCAGCAATCTTTTCCCAAAATTGCATCAGCATACAACATGATGCAATAATTCATAAATTATGTCAAATATTTTTTAAATTTAAAATTTTATATATAATGCAGTTTATAATAAGCTTGCCCACAAAAGGTTTCAAAAATTTTCAACAAAAGATTTGTTGGATACATTATGATAAAATTGCATAAACATATAACATGATGCAATATTACATCAGGATAGAAGATGATGCATTATTACATCATGTTTTGAATTCAAATAATAAGGAAAATAGATTATGCAAGATTAGCATTCATTTCATGAATTCTGTCATTCTTAGTATGTAAATTTATTGAAATAGAAAATACATAAACAGACATATTTATATCTGAATATTTAATGCAACTTGAATGATGTAAATACATGCATACAGCAGAATTTTTCTGTAAAGTCACATACAAATGTAAAACTTTTTAAGTGAGCAATTTTTAAAGTAAGAAATAGAAATTTAGGTATAAAAATTGAATTTCTTGCATGGAAAACGTTTTGAATAGATTCCACATATACACATGCAGTAAAATCAGCATTTAAAGGTTTTTCACAATTATACATTATATTCTTTATTTATTTTCTTATTTTCTTCAGTGTTAAATTTTTTCAATTATACATTTTTAGCAATTACTTTTTTTTTTTTTTGGGGGGGGGGGAGCAATTGGAGGGTGGTCCTACAAAAAACTTATGAGATTATATTTTATTATAGTTTTACATTAATTCAGGTATTAAAAAATATTTAGTTTTGGCCATTATTTCTTAAATCAGGGATATTTACATGTTTTAAGATAGTCACTGCTTAGTAAGTGACATCCTATGTGTAAAAAGCTATTTTTTTTTAAACGAAAAATGTTTGTTTTCCCGAATTGGCCAGTCAGTTTAAAACGTTGTTGGCCAGTTCGGGAATTGGCCAATTTCGGGTTTTGGCCGTAACAGATATACCATGAAAGTTCAGAGAGATATGAAGCCTAAATAGTATCAAATATTGCTATTCTGTAAACTCTGTGTTTAATCTTATCCTAATATGTTTATGATGAACTTTATTCGGTGCTGACAATAAAAGTAGTGTATATTTAAGCCTCGTTTGGCATTTCATAAATCCAAATTCAGCGTTGTAATAATCTTTTCTTTTTACAGTGTACCTAAATCAAAAGACTTGTTCAAAGTTTAAACTTGGCATTGTGCTAAGAATTGTGCTCTTCAAATGAGGTCGTAAACTTACACCACCGTCTTAGTCCGTGCCGCGTTTTTCCAGATAGGTTTTTAATTAATCTTTAAAGACACTGGTGGCGAATTGAGAAAGCCACTCAATGCAAACTTTTCGCGAATCCGATAGTAAGTATGTGATTAATTCTCATTAAATTAGTCTGTTTTAAGCAGTTTGACGTTTATTGCATTTATACTACTACTGGGCATTGCATTACACAAACATATAATTAAAAGTTTTTATCTAGGTTTTAGAAGCCGATGGTACGTAGAGTACGCCGCCCTTGTCATTATGTATGTCAAACCATCCGTATTTTTAACGGTTAATATCTCGGCTAATTACCGACAATTCATTTCGAAAATCCTTATAAACAATGCTTTTATACTTCTGCGACGATAGGTACCTCGAGCGCTCCTCAACACCTTTACTGAATGCCTTCAACTCGAAATTTGTGTGTAACGAAAAAATGCCCTTTTCTCAAAAACTATGCGATATAGGGGAATCGCTGTAGTTTTTGCAAGGTTTAAAGTAACGTCTACTACCTCTAATTTTCTCATAATTTTAGTTTCAGTAGATTCGGAAATAGAGTGGGGGGAACACATTTTTGAACTACATTTTCGACGATATCTCTAAAAATAAAATACCTAAAAGTAAAAGAAATGTATTTTTGAGTTCAGCGTTGCGAAAGCTTTCACATGATACTCCCCATGGTATACAAAGAGAAGATTTTTTTTTAAGTAACTTAATTAGCTTCTCTACATCTGGTTTAAATATCTTTATAAATGTTTAATAACCTGTAAATATGTGGGTCAATAGCCTTTATTTCCCCAATTTGAACTTTCCACGTTCCATATAGTTTACGAGTAAAATGGCTGTGATAGACATACAGATGGACACAAGGAGTGATTTTAATGGTTCCGTCTTTACTTTCCAAGTACGGAACCTTAAAAATGCCAAAACAATGTTCACAATTACAGCTAATGCCGCAAAGTAGTCTTTGACTTATGCATAAAAACTACCAGTATTGTCATATGTTTCACAACGATTAAAAATCAATTTAAGGAAAGTTCTATATTAAAATAGCAATTAAAGCCTTTGTGCAAGGATATTAATAAAAAAGAAAAGTGCCCAGCTAAACTGATGGCATTGAGCTTACAGACTATTCACATTAATTGTATATTATACTCTTATTTTAAAGAATAATGCCACTCAAAAAAATAAGTGAAGGGGAATTAGCCCCCGTTTCCCCCTTTATACTTAACCAGTGAACCTCCAAATCTAATCAGGAAAGCTCCTTATCATAATAAACCGGTATACCAAATTTGGAGCAAATCGAATAATCTTGCAAAAAAAAAAAAACATTTATCTAAATTAAGGTGGTGGACTAACCCTTTATCCTTAACCAATGAATCGCCAAAACGAATCAGGGAAGCTCCTTAACATAATAAACCGGTATACCAACTTCGGAGCAAATCGAATCATTCTGCATGAAAAACCCATTTATCTAAATTAAGAGGGGCGGGCTAACCTCCCTTTTCCCCCTTTACCCTTAACCAATGAACCCCAAAACTAATCAGGGAAGTTCCTTAACATAATAAACCGGTATACCAAATTCGGAGCAAATCGAATCATTCTGCATGAAAAACACATTTATCTGAATTAAGGCGGGTGGACTAACCCTGTTTTTCCCCCCTTTATCCTTAACCAATGAACCCCCAAAACTAATCAGGGAAGTTCCTTAACATAATAAACCGGTATACCAAATTCGGAGCAAATCGAATCATTCTGCATGAAAAACACATTTATCTGAATTAAGGGGGGTGGACTAACCCCGTTTTTCCCCTTTTATCCTTAACCAATGAACCCCCAAAACTAATCAGGGAAGTTCCTTAACTTAATAAACCGGTATACCAAATTCGGAGCAAATCGAATCATTCTGCATGAAAAACACATTTATCTGAATTAAGGGGGGTGGATTAACCCCGTTTTTCCCCTTTATCCTTAACCAATGAACTCCCAAAACTAATCAGGGACGTTCCTTAACATAATAAACCGGTATACCAAATTCGGAGCAAATCGAATCATTCTGCATGAAAAACCCATTTATCTGAATTAAGGGGGAGTGGACTAACCCCGTTTTTCCCCCTTTATCCTTAACCAATGAACTCCCAAAACTAATCAGGGAAGTTCCTTAACATAATAAACCGGTATACCAAATTCGGAGCAAATCGAATGATTCTGCATGAAAAACCCATTTATCTGAATTAAGGGGGTGGACTAACCTCCCTTTTCCTCCTTTATCCTTAACCAATGAACCCCCAAAACTAATCAGGGAAGTTCCTTAACATAATAAACCGGTATACCAAATTCGGAGCAAATTGAATGATTCTGCATGAAAAACCCATTTATCTGAATTAAGGGGGGTGGACTAACACCGTTTTTTCCCCCTTTACCCTTAACCAATGAACCCCCAAAACTAATCAGGGAAGTTCCTTAACATAATAAACCGCTATACCAAATTCGGAGCAAATCGAATCATTCCGCATGAAAAACACATTTATCTGAATTAAGGGGGGTGGACTAACCCCGTTTTTCCCTCTTTATCCTTAACCAATAAACTCCCAAAACTAATCAGGGAAGTTCCTTAACATAATAAACCGGTATACCAAATTCGCAGCAAATCGAATCATTCTGCATGAAAAACGCATTTAACTGAATTAAGGGGGTGGGGTGTGGACTAACCCCGTTTTTCCCCCTTTATCCTTAACCAATGAACTCCCAAAACTAATCAGGGAAGTTCCTTAACATAATAAACCGGTATACCAAATTCGGAGCAAATCGAATGATTCTGCATGAAAAACCCATTTATCTGAATTAAGGGGGTGGACTAACCCGCCTTTTCCCCCTTTATCCTTAACCAATGAACCCCCAAAACTAATCAGGGAAGTTCCTTAACATAATAAACCGGTATACCAAATTCGGAGCAAATTGAATGATTCTGCATGAAAAACCCATTTATCTGAATTAAGGGGGGTGGACTAACCCCGTTTTCCCCCTTTACCCTTAACCAATGAACCCCCAAAACTAATCAGGGAAGTTCCTTAACATAATAAACCGCTATACCAAATTCGGAGCAAATCGAATCATTCTGCATGAAAAACACATATATCGGAATTAAGGGGGTTGGACTAACCCCGTTTTTCCCTCTTTATCCTTAACCAATGAACTCCCAAAACTAATCAGGGAAGTTCCTTAACATAATAAACCGGTATACCAAATTCGGAGCAAATCGAATCATTCTGCATGAAAAACCCATTTTACTGAATTAAGGGGGTAGTGTGTGGACTAACCTCGGTTTTCCCCCTTTATCCTTAACCAATGAACTCCCAAAACTAATCAGGGAAGCGCCTTATCACAGTGAACCTAGGAAAAAATTTTGAAGCAAATCGGATGTTTCTATCAAGAGTTATCGCGTTACGTACATACGTACGTACGTACGTACATACATACATACATACATACATACATACATACAGAACGGGCGGGCACATTAGCTCTCAGGCTTTGATAGCCTGTGAGCTAAAAAAGCAGAAAACCAATGTTTAAAAATTCACAAATAATACGTGAAAAGCAGCAAACAGCTGTTTCGAATCTACTAGCGAGATTCTTTTTCAGTGCAACATAGAGCAAGACACAGCGTGCTAGAAAAAAACCACACGGTATACAAAGATTGCATTGATCGCCTAGATAACTGGGGTATTTACCAAATCTCTTGCCAGTGTGTTCTATCTTATATTGGGCAGACTAAACGTGCTCTTAGATTTCGTTTAAAAGAGCATGAATGTTATGTTAAAAATCAGGAGCTTAAACGTTCTTCTATTGCTCAACACTGTTGATTTTTTCAACATAGGTTCAATTTTTCCTCAGCCATCATTATCCAGAAATGTTCTTCTAACCTTGACCTTGATTTATGGGAAGCTTATCACATCATTAAAAATTCTCACTCTTTAGTCAATGACTTATCTAGTACTCCTGATTTTCCAAGTATTTGGAAAGCATTAATTTAATTTACTCTTTTTGGTTTCTTTTTCTCTCGTTCTCCGATAGATGTCGCTACTTGTCACCTCAGTTCTTTTATCTGCTTTTGTCTCATTGTTTGTTTTTGGCGCATTTGTTACCCGTACCGGGTATATAAGCCGGCGCGTCGCTGTCATTTTGCTTAGCTTTGCTTTTTCTAGCACGCTGTGTCTTGCTCTATCTTGCACTGAAGAAGAATCTTGCTAGTAGATTCGAAAGAGCTGTTTGCTGCTTTTCACGTATTATTTGTGCATTTTTAAACGTTGGTTTTCGGCTTTTTTTTTCTTTTTTTATATATATATATAAAAGTTCTATATTTCAAACCTGTATAATTCCTAAACTAATTACCTAATGACTTACCATTTGTAATCCCAAGGTAAAATTTTCCGGAATATCGAAACATGATGTCAAATTCTGGTATTCGTATTGAAATTTTCAATGATTGATACAATTTCTCTATGAAGACGACCCATTGAGCTTATTTTTTAACATACATTTTAAGAAGACATAATTCCCTATCGAATGGAATTTGTTTTTTTTTAGCGTATATTTCGCGCAAGATAGATTGGTTGGGGGAGGTAATTTTTCTGATTTTTTTTTATCAATTTTAACTGTTCTTAAAAAAAAAAGAATACGATACATTATTGATAAGTTTAATGCTAATATTATATTATTATTCCTTTTATGAAAGGTGCTTTTGATTTATGTTAGTATCACGTTTTATTATTTCCATATTTTATATGTTTTATTTCTATTTCATGTATGATTATTTCTTTATTATCATTGTTGTCATTATTAATAACTTTATAAAAATCGTGGGACAAAATTTATCCAAAAGTATTTATAAATTCATTTTATTTTTATTCATAATATCTTATCATAACACGGTTTAATACATGTTTCCTTTACATATGTTTGTTTTGTAGCAAAACTTTGATATTTGTTTTGAAAAGAGCTTGGTATCCATACTAATAAGAGAAAGATATTGGAATCTCCTGCACGAGAAAATCTACTGCACGTAGACGTCTAAAAATTTGAGTGAGGATAGTCTAGGGCAGCTCCTAATGCACACGAAGCTCGGAATTTTCAATTTTTTGATAAGTAGCAAAGATATTAATTAAAAACAATAATGAACACAGCAAAATGGCATGCCGACCCCGATCGGGGAAATTTTTCGAAGTATTCCTATGTTCCGTACAGAGAAGAAAGGCGAGGTGTAGAAGGTTTCGTTTTATATGAATTTTCACAAGCCCGCATTGGCTCAACAAATCGAAATACGAAAAAACAAAAAAATACCCACTTAAGCATCGTACTTCTCCGGCTATAACGATATTACCCATTAAAAAATATATTAATATTTATCCTAAATTATTTTCTGGTCTTCGAATTCATGTTTTTTTCTTCCGCATGTTTACAAGCCTGCATCCGTCCTTCTAAACGAAATACGAAAAAACAACAACAAAAAAATTCACTTATAAATGGTGATTTTTGGGTTATAACAGTGTTATTTATAAAAAAATATATCGATATTAACCTTTTAAGAAACAAATTTCTGTAATGCCATTTTCGTGTTTTTCACTTTTTTGCAATGTTTTAAAATCTGCATGCGCTTTCCTGAAAAAAATTACAGAATTATAATTATCAAAAAAAATAAAAATAATAACAATAAACATTTATAGATGGTACCTTTTCCTTTCAAATGATGTCTTTGTTTTTAAAAAAATATATATTAATATTTTCTAATTATTATTTTTTTTTCTGTAAGTCTTTCAACGATATCTCAAGGTTTTCTTTTTTTTTTCGCACAATTCATTTCAGGTTTGAAGAGAACTGTGTCTGGGAAATTTTCAGAAGATAGCCCTAAGCGTAACCAATGAGGCGCGAAGGTGGAAAAAATGCGCAGTGATTGCGTCAGCATTTCCGGTTTGGAGAAGGTAAACGCAGGTGGTTCATTAGAACGCGTGTCGCGGTCGGTGATGGAGCAAACAGTAAATATCAAGTTTTGTTTTAAAATTGGGAAAACACCGAGTGAAACCTACGAGTTACTTAAAATTGCATATGGAGATGCTGCTATGTCCCGCTCCCGTACTTTCGAATGGTATGCTCGCTTTCGCGATGGCAGGGAAAGTACGGAAGATGACCAGCGCAGTGGGCGACCCATCACAAAACGAACAGAAAATGAGGTTGCAAAAGTTCGCGCTTTGATGACTGCAGATCGCCGAAAGACCCTTAGGATGTTTTCGGACGAGTTAAATATGGGCAAGGACACGGTGCACAAGATTTTGAGGGAGATTTCGGGAAAGAGAAAGATTTCTTCGCGGTTTGTGCAGCCTTTTTTGACAGACGATCAGAAACAATGCAGAATGGAAGTTTGTGGGTACTTAATCGGCGCAGCTGACCGAGATCCGTCGTTTCTGCAATCAATCGTGACAGGTGAGGAATCTCGGTGTTACCAGTACTATCCCGAAACAAAGAGATAGAGTAAAGAATGGAGACCATAATCTTTTCCAAGACAGAAAAAAATCCGCTTCCAGTAGTCGAAAGTGAAAGTCTTGTTGATCGATTTCTTTGATGCACATGGACTGATACATAACGAGTTTGTGCCACCTAATCAAACTGTCAATAAAGAGTATTACGAAGCTGTTTTGCATCGGTTAGTTAAACGAGTACATATACGAGTACATAGTGCGACCGAATATGGATAAAGGCAGTTGGCTACTACTGGACGACAACGCGAGGCCCTACTGTGCTCTCAATGTGAAGCGCTTTTTGACAAAACATGACATCGTAGAGGTTAATCATCCTTCGTATTCTCCTGATTTGTCATCTCCTGATTTTTACTTGTTCCCAAAACTTAAGACTGCTCTGAAAGGGCATTGATTTCAGGACGTAGAGGACATGAAGAAAAACGTAACCGCTCAACTTCGAAGCATATCTTTAGAGGACTACGAAGCGCGTTTCCAGAATTTGTACCGCAGTGCACAAAAGTTTGTGAGTGCCGGAGGTGATTATTTTGAGGACAACTAAACGTATGTTTTTCTTTTATTATTCATTCCGT
Source organism: Maratus speciosus (assembly GCA_963932465.1). Classification (NCBI taxonomy): domain Eukaryota; kingdom Metazoa; phylum Arthropoda; class Arachnida; order Araneae; family Salticidae; genus Maratus; species Maratus speciosus. Next base: position 149,803,849 of record OZ010787.1, read on the forward strand.
TGTATTAGCTCCATTTCTACATTTTAATAGACACACCTTGTACTTCACTCACGTGAAAACGCACACTCGCTAACGTTAATTCTATGGAAGAAATTTTAAAAATATCTCGTTAGCATTTCAATATTTTTAAATGTATATTTTAATTTTTATTTATTTATTTATTTATTTTTTTGCATTGAATAGTTGAGGACGATCTCTACAAAGGCCGTGTTTTTCACTTGTCTTCTCAGGTTTTTTTTTTTTTAATGAGGATACTTTTACTTTCGAAACCGGTTTTGAAAGTAAAAGTATCCTAATAAAAAAGAAACAAACGTGTAAACAAAATCGATAAAGTAAAAAACGGCCTTTGTAGAGCTTTGTGGAGATCGATCTTGGCTAGCCAATGCAATAAAAATTATTTAAGAATATTGAAATGCAAATAAGTTATCTTAAAATTTTCTTCCATAGGATTAACATTAACGAACGGGCGTTTTCGCGTGAGCGAAGTAGCCTTTTAAAAGAAAGGCGGGAGTGGTTATTATTTAGGTTTCTTCATGAACTGTTGGTCAGAACTGTAAGTTTAATATATCTAAAATAACAGAAACTAAATCGACTGTCACTATATCGGGGGTTCCGTACTTTGCTTAGAAGGACTTTTATTTAAAAATATAAATTCGTACAAAATCGGTTTAAAGATATAAAATAATACAAATTTGAGGTTTGATTGAAAAGCCAAGGGAAGCGTGTGTAGCGCCTCGATGTAGTACCCTGCTGAAGGCGGTGGCTTCAAACTATAGTTTCGTTTGGATAAGTTTTCATTTAAAAATGTAAAATCATGCAAATTCGTGAGTGCATGCTACCGAAGGCAGTGCGGCCCTCAACTTTAGGTTCGTTTGGAAAAAATTTCGTTAAAAAATAATATGTCATTCAACACTGATTTTAGGTATATTTAAATGTTACTGTAATGGGTTCGGGCAACGCCGGTCGGGTAAGTTAATATCTGTGACAACGCAATATTTGCATTTTTAATTTTTATTTAATTTACATCTTTTCATGTGAAGCTTATAAATTAAGGAAAAAGGATATTAGTTTAATTAACGTTTTCAAGACTTAAATTTGACCAATTAAGCGGTTCTGTGCGTCTAAAGTGTATGTTAAAGGCTGGAAAACAGATAACATCCAGAAAGTGATCAATCGAATCAAGTACTGTCTCAAAATTATGGACCTAAATCTTGTACAATATCTAGCTAGTACCACAAAAATAAAATCAATAATGTCCGACGAAACGGTTTAATTGAAACTCGATAACAGTTTTACTGAGTAATGGGATTGTTAAATTCACCTTACAGCGCCCATTTGTGCTCTTTTTCTTGTTTTTTTCATAGCTTTCCAGTTAAGAAAAGTTTGTGCGGATTTCTAGGAAACAGTCCTGAAAAGAAATCAGGTTTTATTCTTTTAATCGAATGTAGTAGATTTTATACTCTTTTCATTAAAGTTTATTCTTAATTTGTTCAGCAATTTTTGAATTTTACACGCCATATTTAGAGTTTTTTCGCGTTTTGCGGCGTTTTTTTGACATTCGTAAAATAAATCCTGCTTTAAACTTTTAGCCCAAAATAGTTCATTTTTCCCTCTGTGATTTTTGATATTTTAGGGATATTTTATGCGACTTTTAGCGTTTTTTCATGGTTCGATGCGATTTTTCTGCATTAAGTAAAAGGAATCAGGTTTCAACCTTTTAGTAAATTTCGTACTCTTTTCAAAAAAGTTTATTCGGAATCCGTGTCTCGATTTTTAAATTTTTTACAATTTTTTATTGAGACATTAAGAGTTTTTTCGCTCTGCTTTTGTATTTGATTCTGAAGAGAAAAGGAATTTAAATGTATTCTTAGAAAATAGTCTTAAAATGTCTTGATATGGTTATTTAAGATAATTTGCACCAAATTCTCTTCTTTAAGAGCGAGGCGATCCTGAGATATAAAATATAGTGCAAAATTTTCCCCAAGGATTACTTTTATCACATGCACATTATACTTCAGTAGTCTGTGTGGAACAAGATAAAAGGAGAAGTTAATCTTAAAATCGCTTATGATATTCCATGAGTAAAATTCTAGTAATAAAAATCCTAAACATTTAATTCTTCAGTTACATGACTGCGATATTGTCTGCAATTTTACTAATTCATCTTAGACATTTCGTTTCTTAAAATGAGATAGCGGGATTGTGAGCTCATAGGCCTCTTTTACAGATTACAAAATTATTTAGGACATTAATCCGGTATAGACCGGTTTTCATCTTTTTCATCTTTTACTTTTTTTAAAGAATCTAATGTTAAAAAAAGATGTATTCAATTTAAAACCATTTCTGCAGAATTCCGGTATGCAAGTATAAGATCAGTTGTGAGAAAAAAATGATACTATGATCATTTGTGATCATGTGAGAAAAAATTATAATGACACTAATGCGCAACAAAGCATCGTACAAAAAGTTTATTGACACCAACTGGGTGATATTAACAGCTACTAATAAATTTTTTGCACAGATTAGAGTTTGAGGGACGTTTACATATATAAAATTTATACAAATTTTCTTTTTTCAAATATTAGCATCCACTTTCGACAAAAATTGGATTTTTGTATTTGTGTTGTTTGGATCAAATGAGTCTGGAAAATTACATGTTTTATTATTATTTTCTTAAATCTTCAGAACAAGTATAAAATTGTTAGGTTAATTTAAAAAATAGAAGTAATTTATAAATTAAAACAGTATCTTAGAAAGAAAAGTACTAGGGACGTACAATTAGTTAGCAAAAAATTATATAGAAAAACTAAATATAAATAAAACTAAATTTAAATAAAAGAAAGTTTCATTGAATTTTTAAAGTTACTTCCAAAGATTTTTTTTCTCCGTGATTGCAAAAGGTAACAGGAGACTGTTTCCTTACATCGTCGAACAGTAAATTTTTTTATATCTAGAAAACTAATGATAGCAACGAGCTGTGAAAGCACGTAGCCATGTTTTTGACGATGCTTATCCTTCATATATAAAAAATAATGGCACCTTTTAATATAAAAGCTGTAGGTCGTAATTGATATTTTTTAATATGAATCTACTTATAATAAAATCTGAGTGCGGGAAACTGTTGGAACAATGCCGGTGCGAACCACTTTGATCTATGGATCGACAGTAGATAAACGCCATGTTAGACTTAATAAAAAATATATCCTAACATATGACAGCTAAATGATAATTTTTCTACTTGAAATCATGTCTGTTAAGCATACTTTCACATAAAACATGTATGTATCATATCCATTTATAATGTATTAAGTTCTAAATTAAAATTAAGCTATTATGAACATAGAAATCAGATCTAAACAAACGATACTGTTGCCATTCAGATTCAAGTTCCAGCAAATCTACAAACAAATGAATGACTCTTTGAACGCTTCATAAAAAATAAAAAATACAGGTTAACGCCGATGCTGATTTTAAAATATTTGAAAGTATATTAAAACTTTTTAATATTTTAACTTTGTTTAAAACCTTCAAAAACTATCCGATTAAGTTCTAAATTTAAGGGCCAAACCAACAACAAGTTCTAAATTAAAAATAACGGATAACTATCGCCATCTGGTGGAGAAAATATATAGCTTTCGCTCTAAAAATGTGCATGCAAACACACTGCATTACATGTATTTTTAATTTATTCAGAATGATTATTCTTTTGCACAATTTCAGATTTCCTGTAATATTTGTTTTCTGTCTTATATGACAAAGTAAAAATTATCCGAATTCGAATAGCTAAAACTTTCGAATGCATTTACAATAAAGAATTATTTCAATGACATTTTAGCATTATTTAAAGGAAAATTAAAGGGACATTTTTTTCTGTCCGAAGGCTGCGAGCAGCGTACCTCCGTAGGTCGTTTTAATTCCCAATGAATTAGGAGCTTATGTTTCTTGCTATAATTATTTGGCGTCAACTTTCTGCTGTGATCGTTCTTTTTTTTTTTTTTCAATGAATTTTATCATATTTGAAGGCATTGCAAATAACATTAATAGTTCTTATCGGTACAACATATTTTAATTATCTTGCAGATAAAATTTTGAATTTTAACATAGTTTGTAGCGAAAAAAAAAGTCACGCTAAACAGCAAATTTTTAATGTAGAGGGAACCTAAACAAGCATTTTCGTCATAGAATGTGTAGCTGGAAATGGTGCGTTTAAGCGCTAGTGACTAAATTGTAGTTTACATAATTTCTTTGTTCTAATCATAAAAATGAAAGGATAATGCTTTTTGATTAACAAAATGCATGAGGCATCTTATTTTAGTATGTCAGAAAAGTATTTTTGTAAGTCAGAAAAATATTTTTTTAACTATTGTTTTGAAGATTTATCATTCATTTTCCGTCATTTTTGACGGGAATTATATACTAGTTTATAAATAATTTTCATTATTATTTTTAAAAAATCTAAACAAGGCCTAGATTATGACAGGGTGCATCCACTGAATTTCATTATAAAAAAGAAACATTTTAATCGGATGATATTTGGCATGATATAAAATAAAGCTTGTCACGTTAATTTAACATTACTATCCTTAAATACGCCCTCTTCTAAATTTATAAAGGTTTAAGATAAAATCATAAACTACATACTTTTTCGGGCATTTTCCTTGGTTTTTTTTCATAATTTGATTCACAGGATAGGAATATAGTGTCAAAAGTGGGTGTATCATTGGGAAAAAAAAAGGTGTTAACAATTTTTAATCTATAGACGGCTTCTAAACCCTAATTCATTTACCACGTTAATCATCATCATTTAATTATTACCAGTATAATTCTTACACAATGATTTCTAGCAGAATTAGTAGGAGAGTGTCTTTTTTTCCTTTCTCACTACTGTACGAGGGCAGTTTGATAAGTCCGTGACTTTGAAATGAAAAAATCATTATACATACGAAACTGCATTTTGTTTTTCGACATAGTCTCCTTTCATAATAATAAAATTTTTCCAGCGAAGTTTTTAATCCTTCCAAAAAATAAGATTTCTCAAACTCTTCAAAATAGGCATTTGTGGCATTAATGATCTCATAATTTGAAGAAAATCTCTTTTCACCAAGCCGTTTTTTTTAAATTTGGAAAAAGAAAAAAGTCACTGGGAGCCAAGTTAGGAGAGTAGGGTGGATGAGGGAGCAATTTGTATTATAATTCAACTAATTTAGCGGCTGCAATTGCAGAAGAGTCCGCTGGCGCATTGTCTTGATGAAAAAGCACTTTTTTCTTGGACAAATGGGGCCGATTTTTTTTCCAATTTTGCATTAAAACGGTGTAATAAATCAGCATAATACTGTCCGGTGATCGTTTTTCCTTTTTCCAGATAGTCAATGAGGATTACACCCTTTAAATCCCAGAAAACTGTGGCCATAATCTTTCCGGCCGATGGAACTGTTTTTGCCTTTTTTGGAGCACGTTCATTAGAAGAAGTCCACTGTTTAGACTGTTCTTTCATTTCTGGTGCATAGTAATGTATCTATGTTTCATCAACTGTAACATAATACCCCAAAAATTCGCTTGAATTGCGCTCGAACGTGTCCAAACATTGCTTTGAAATGGTTACACGAGTCCGCTTTTGATCCACTGTCAGCAATCGCGGCACCCATCTTGTTGATAACTTTTTCATGCCCAAATTTTCATGCAATATATTGAATACATGTTCATTTGAAATGTTTACCTTTTAAGCTATCTCACGTGCTTTCACACGGAGGTCTTTTCACACGATATCATGGATTTTGTTGACCATTTCTTCAATCGTGATCTCAATTGGAGGTCCAGAACGTTCTGCATCTGTTGTGCTCGTACGGACGCAGCGAAATTCCGTAAACCACTTGTGAACCATACCATGTGATGGAGCAGAGTCCCCAGAATATTTTTTCAACTTTTCCTTTAGTTTTGGTAATTGTTTTCCGCGTAAAAAATAGTGTTTTATCAAAAGACGAAATTCTTTTTTCTCCATAATCAAGAGAAACACGCCAATCGTTTGCTTTTGAATCCAATAGAACACAATATATTTAAAATATCGCCTTCAAATTGCACGAATGTTGCCGCAGATAATAATAAACTGAAAACATAATAATAAGAGTGCAATCATACCGCCACCTTTTTTAAAGTCACGGAGATATCAAACTGCCCTCGTACATCATTTGCATAACTTCAGCATTTGACAAATCTATCCGTTTAATAATGACGATATTTTGACAGAAATTTCATTAAAGTAATATAATTTGGTTGATTGTGAAATATTTTATGAATGTACATCTTTGTGGATTTCAGGTTCAGATTGAAATGTAATAAATATTACTTTTTTAATAGCTACTAAACATCCACTTTTTTCCAAGTCAATTACACATACTTTAAACCAGAAAATTTGCTTAACAAGATGTGCATTTTTTATGTGGTACTTAATTGTTATAATTTAGTAAGTAAAAGTTCTTGTTCGAAAGATGTTTATCTGAAGGGAAAATATGCGGATTATTGGTAGCTGTGGTTTCAGACACATATGGTAATGCTTTGATAGATATAAAAAGTTTCCAACTCACTACTATTCATTTACTTATGGTAATTCATTTAACATTAGAAATAACTTTTGCCTTGTATGAAAGTAGACTGATATTGAGAAGTCATATCTGTCACTTGATTTCTCAACTGACTAGCCGATTGATGACTCCCGTCTATCTAAATTAGAGGCCAAATCTATGTATTGGTTTCCCTCAACTGCCAAGATCCCCCTTTTCTAGTAACACGGGTCGCCACGCACGACAAACATGTGGGTAGTTTACAATTTTCCATAAGTTGATACAGACAGGTTGATATGGGCTTATGGAGAATTGCCCTCACCTCTGGAAGGAAACAACAATGAGAGTGAAACAAAAAGGAAAAAAACAGACAAGAGAAGAGATAGGTAAAGAGAAAAGGGAAAGATCGCTCATGTTCCCGGGGTTGGTCCCGGGGTTGAAGTCATGTCCCGGGGTTGGTCCCACCTCCCTCCTGGGAGGTGGGAGAGATACTTGAATAAAAATATTCTTTAATAAAGGAAAAACCTTTATTTATTATCTGAAGATATATTTCGAACTCCTCTCCCACTCCTTTTTTTCCTTTAATATTTATTTATTTCAGTTTACGTGCCAGTAATACTTGTTGGATAATAGTGGTATTTAATAAAATGCTCTAAAACTTTTAATCATATCATGTATATGATACAAATATGATGGCATACCCGTAAGGCATGGTGACGTCACAGCGACGTCGCTGAGAAGTCACACTGTGACTTTGTGACCGTCGATGTGACGTCACTTGACGTCGATGTGAAGTCATGGTGACTACAATGGGAAGTCGTTATGGCCGTTTTAGAACTCGTTTGTGACGTCCCATTGTGACCACTTTGTGAAGTCACGATGTGACAAATTTGTGAAAAATGTGTCATTTGTGACTATTTTGGCAATAACTCTGTGACGAACTTGTGACGAAAGCGACATTGCTTTGAAGTCGCATTGTGACCAATTTGTGAAATATGTGCCATTTGTGACAAAATTGTTATTAACACTGTGATGATTCTGTTAGGATTTAACTTCTTTTGAAGATTTTCTAACAATTTAAAAGAAACAGGATCGTTTGAAATTATTATTACTGCACGCGATCTTTCTGTTAGAATTGGTTTGGAATCCTAAAATCGTATACCCACAATTTATGAATAAATATTGTATAACATGTATAAATAGTCATATACAATATACAGACTTTCTTCTAAATTAAAGTTAAAAATTCAATTTCTCTCACTTGCCTTACAACTGTAACAGATTGTATTGTTTTCAATATTTGATGAATGTTGCCTTTAAAAAATATTTATACATCCCCCCCCCTCACACACACATGCTAAAAACTCCACAGCTTTAATTGTATTTATAACATACACACAGTGACTATTTTCTGTTGCTGTGGTGGGCCAGGCGAAAAGTAAAAAAAAAAAAAAAAAAAACTTTTTTATTTCTCTCATTTTGTAGAAGGTTATTGCAAACTTTTTTGCTATTAAGTATTTTTGCACTCTCTTTAAAATCTTTTCCTCACGTTAACATCCAAAGTTATCAGCACATATATAAAACTGTACAGCTTGCCAATATTTCTGACCAATAACGCTGATGTTCAAGCAAAATTATCTTTTATTGTCATTTTTCCAATTGAGTGAAAAAAGTGTCCAGGTCAGGATTCGAACTAGGGCCCTTTGGCGTAAGCTGCCAATGTTCTGTCAACAGTCAACTGAGCTATTCTGGATAAATCTGACGCACACAATTCACCCAGTGAATATGAATATGTACTTATTATTATTACACAACCTTATATAATAATACTTAAATTATTTTATATACTACCCGTATGAATAACACATACTACTCATATAAGTACATAATAATAGTTCTCTGGGTGAAATTTGTCCGGGATGGCTCAGTTAGCAGAGCATTGGCAGCATAAGTCAAAGGTCTCTGGTTGTAATCCTGACTTGAACACTTTTTCACTCAGTTAGGGAAATTAAAACTTTGTTGATTAATTTACCAATTAGAATCATCCTGTTAAAGTTAATATAGAATCATCCTGTTAATGATAATATAGAATTATCCTTTGATAAAACTACGTGTATTATTTGCGCAATATTTCCAACATACAAATTTCAGTTGAAAATCTTGAGTACAAATGAAGGCGATGCAACTACTTCTGCCATTACGCTTTGGTACTTCCTTATTATAGTGGTCTGTGCATGTGCAATTACGCCAAGGTTTCAATTGTGATTTAGCCAAAGTCATAGTTTAACTTATATACGTATATATATATATATATTGTGAGAATTCGACGATATTTCACATTGAAACTCTCAATTTACAAGGTAGAAGCCAGCATAGGGAAACTAATGTATTTTCACCTAGCCTCCAAATTTCTTCAGAGTCCTAGAAAATGTCGCTAAATATGAAACAAATACTTCAATTTCAATCAATCTTCGCAGAGGACACTAGGGTGAAAGGAATTCTTTTATCTAGCAAGAGAAATATTCTTTTGATGTTCACGAGGGTCTCGTTCCCGTGGGAAAGTAGAAAGTGAAACCAGATATTAAACCTGACGCCAAGGTTCCTGACTGCAGCCTATAGAGAAAGGGCTTGGCTATGAGATCATGGGCCACGGATGGTGAGTGGCTAAGGGGAGTGGCTTTGGTCCTAGACGGAAAAACGAAACTTATAAAAGAGGATGCAGGAGCATTCTCGAGAGCTTAATTTTCTCTTCTGTTGAAGTTGAGACTTCAGGGTGTTTCTGGCCGTGCAGAGTGGAAATCTCTCACGGGTCGACGGCTTCGGGACATATTCCGAAGCACAGAAAAGCGAAAGCCAGGTGTGGCTGTTAAGATATCTCCATTACGGAGTTGAAGATCGGAGGTTCCTAAACCTCGGTTAAACATCTACAAAAAGTGCGACATTCCTGTCGAGCATCTCGAACTCTATCTTCGAAAATAGTGGACATTGAATAAATAAGAGACTGACTACACTGAAAGCGATCTATTATTCGAGGACTGGACTTGATTCTATAAATATATTATTGACAGCTGAACTCGAACCCTTTTATGAAAAATGTTGTAAATAGGACTTATATAATCCAGAAAACATTATTTAATTGTTTGTAATGCAATAAAATATTTTTTCGATATTGATAAGACTCGGCCGTTGAAGTAGCCCGCTACCACACCACTTTACGACATCGGCTCCGTTACAACTTGGTGGCAGCTAGAAGATTTACAGCAAGAATAATTGTTATTAGAGGAAAGCCCAGGAGGAAACAGACGGCGAACACCCGGAGTTTCTGACAACAATTAGAGAGGCAGCCGAAAGAATCGAAACGACAGTTCCAAGGAAGACAGACGGACAGCCCTTCCGGTGCGGAGACAGTTAATCTAGATCAACTAGACAGTGCTTAGAGACAGTGCAACGTGGACCTTGGACGACAAACAGTAGGACACAACATGCCCGATACGAGCCCTTGAGCTACAGTGGACGACACCCTCGGAGTGCCATAAGGGACCGTTCCCCAGACAAGATACTTCAAACAACAACTGCAACAGGTAAGCTCCTTTCATTTTGAGTAGCTCTTAAACTATTATTTAGCATACTGATAAGACATTAAAATGTTGTTTAAATAAAAATATGAGAAACTTTTTGAGGTAAATTAAAATATTAAGATTATGATAAATCGATAATGTGTAGTTAATGGAAATCTAACGATTAATGCAAATTTATATGTTATGTTATCTTTATCATTATTTTTAATGTTTGGAATGCAGAAAGGATTAGATAGGCTAAATTCATAACTACTCAAAAAAAATGCCCAGTAAAAAATTTTTTTTCTTATATAACTTGTGTAAGAAATATATTTTGATGAGTGATTGTATAAAGAGAAATTTTGATGCATGCTGGATTGCTAAATGACAAACAGAGTAAATTAAACTTTTTCCCTAAATAGTATAGATGCAGTTTGATAAAGGTTGCAGAGAGTGTTCAGTTCTTGAGAAATACTGGTAATGTAGTTTGCCTATAGTATTTGAAAAATTACTTATTGTTTTCATATTGTGTGTATAGAGACTCTAAAGCTTTAAAATTTTGAATTTTATTTTTTGCTTTACGTTTGGCACAAAAATATAGAAATTCTGAAAATCTTTTGAAAAATCATAAAATTATATTTACATATTGGTTATGCATTTGAAATGTTTATTTATATTTTTTGCTTAGACGTAAAATATTTCTTGTGAGGTGTAAGGTTCATATACTTTTAAATTGATAAACAAAACGAATAGTTTCCGTTTGTATTATTTCAACATACCGTAGTCATGTCGAAGTTAAATTCACTGAAGTACTGCAGGAAAGCGGATTTACAGAATCTCGCGGAAGTTTTAGGGGTGGAAATAGATGAACAAGATAATACGGCGATTATAATCGAAAAAATTGAAGCAGCAGAAAAATACGACGAGGAACTTACTTTAGTGCAGGCAGAGTACATCGTAAAAGACCGTGAAGTGCGAATCGTGGCAGAAAAAGAGAAAGAGAGGGGAAAAAAAAGAGAGAGAGAGAGAGAGAGAGAGAGAGATAGGAAAGAGAGAGAGAGAGAGAGAGAGAGAGGAAAGAGAGAGAGAGAAGAGAGAATTAGGGAAGGGAGAGAGAAAGATAAGGAAAGGGTGTTTACTTTAGAACAGCTAAAATTAACGCAGAGTTCAGAAAGGCGAAATTTTACGGTAAGCAGCGGTTCCGAAAGATCCGTTAAATTACCTCTTAAAACTATTATGCATCGTTTTGATCCTGAACGATCCGACATAACATTATTCCTGAATTTGTTCGAACGACAGGCGAATAGGTTCGGAATAAAGCAAGATGAATACGTCACACACTTGTTAGCATTATTGCCGGTGGAAATTGCAGAATTGATCTTACGCGAACCAGCTCAAAAAATTGACAATTTCGAACATGCTAAATCGCTTTTATTACCCCGGTACAGGCTGAGTGCGGAAGCGTACCGTCAAAAATTGAATAAACATACGCGTAATCCAGGAAACCCGTGGAGAGATCTCATATTCGAATTGAATAGTTTTCTTGAAGGATGGATTAACGGTTTGGGGATTACGCAATTTTCTGAATTAAAAGACTTGTTGATCACTGATCAGATCAAACGACGCGCGCCGGTCGAATTAAAAGAACATTTTATTGATTCGTGGGCGAATTATAAAGATCCCTTGGTGCTCGCTACGGCACTAGACGAATACGAGTCGATAAAAGGAGTGTCCAAAAAAAACGTGGAACACGAGACCCACGCTTGATAGGAAACCTGAAAGGCCTAAGTATGAAGATAAATCGCGCGATAGGAATTCTGAAAGTAAACTCAACTGGCGTGAGCGGGAAACAAATAAAGAAAGGGAAAAAGTCTTCGAACGTAAAAATTTGAGTAAGTGCTTTATTTGTTCCAAAACTGGGCACTTGAGGGCCAATTGTCCCGAAAACAAAAGGACCGAAAACACCGTTGCTAAAGTTCATCACGTTAGTGGAAATATTGATCTCGAGGAAGGTTTCAAACCCTACTTAAGCCATGCCTTAATTAATGGAGAGAAAATCTCTGTGATGAGGGACAGTGGAAGTTGTTCCGATGTGGTCTCAGGCAAATTCATTAAGCCGGAGCAATTAGATTGTATGGTTGTGTGGGTTAGACAACCGCTAATGAATGATTTACGTTGTTTTCCGACGGCTGGTGTAACATTAGAATTGGACGGATTGGGGAGCATAAAAACAAAGGCCATAGTAGCAGACACAGAATCAGACATGTCTTATTACATCCTGGGGAACGAAACTCAAAAATTGATCGATAAAATTAAGAGCGATAATGCCCAGATTTTAAACGCCGTGATAACACGGAGTCAGGCGAAACCGAAACCAGAAGAATTGAAGTCTGATCCGACAAAGGGGAAGGACGCGAAAAAGAGAAGTCCCCAGTCGAAAGAAACAGGCGCGGATACATGGGAAAAACCTATAGAAGACGAAACCAGTTCAAGGGAAATGAATGGGGACTTGGGGTAAGACGAAGAGGATTTATTGTTACCCGATCTAGTGGAGGACTTGAGCATAGGATTAAGCCAGGTGGGGAAGAAGGAATTTAAAAGAGAACAAGAAACGGATGACTCTTTAAGCGAAGTTAGAAAAAGGGCAGAGTTAAAGAAGTCGCATTACGAATATAAGGACTCGTTAATAGTACGGAAAACGTACGACCACCGGGGAAATGAAAGGATACAATTATTCATACCCCTGAAGTTTAGACAGGGTCTTTTAATCGAATAATGAAAGGATACAATTATTCATACCCCTGAAGTTTAGACAGGGTCTTTTAATCGCGTGCCATGAGGGCATTTCGGCACATCTGGGAGAGAAGAAAATGAAAGACAAGTTGTTGAGATACTTCTTTTCGCCTAATGTAATAAGGGAGTTGGAAAATTTTGTAAAATCATGCGACGCGTGTCAGCGCGTAGAGAGATCGGGGGAGCAGAAAAAGGCCCGTTTGACACTTGTACCGCTTATCTCAGAGGTATTTTCAAAACTATCAATAGATTTAGTTGGCCCCTTGCCAGAATCCAAAAAGGGAAATAAATACATGTTGACCGCCATATGTGTGTATAGCCGATAACCAGAAGCGATTCCAATTGCAGATATGCTTTCGGAAACGGTAATTGAAGCTTTGACAACTATTTTCAGCCGTGTAGGTTACGCGTCGAAAATCCAGACAGATTTGGGGCGTAGCTTTACTTCAAATTTAACTACTGCTTTTCTGAAGAAATTCGGTATAAGGCTAAGACATTCGAGCGTGTGTCACCCTTCCTCGAATTTAATCGAGCGATTTCACAGGTCAGTTAAGAGATTATTGAAGGCGATGTGTGTCGAAAAGGGGAGTGATTGGGAGGCAAACTTACCCCATGCACTGTTAGCTTTAAGAACAGTGACCCACGAATCGACGGGATCCAGTCCCGCGGAGCTAGATTTCGGGAGAAATTTGAGAACGCCGGAAAAATTGTTGTTTGAACAATGGACGGGAGAGAGTCAAGAACATGAATTAGTCACTGAATACGTTTTCAAACTGATGAATCGGTTAAAACGTTGCCAAGAGCTGGCCGTCAAAAACATGACTACTACCAGAGATAAGAGAAAACTCTGTTACGATAGAAACGCGACCGAAAGGAGTTTCGAGCCAGGAGACTAGGTACTGGTTTTGGCCACTAGTAAACCAAATAAAATGTCGGTAAAATGGATTGGGCCAGGCGTAATCGAATCTAAAATTTCCGCTACGAATTATATTGTAAATGTTCCAGGTAGACGCGAAAAATCCCAAATTTACCACGTGAATTTATTAAAACCTTATGTGAAACGCGTGGAGAAAATCAACATTTTGACCCACGAATTTCACGACCTAGACGCGATGCAAGATTTAGAGATAGTTTACACTTCGGCTGACTCTAACAGTTATGATTTCAGGCAAGTAGTGGAGGAAAGTGACTTGAGGGACCGGTGCACGGCTGAAAAGCTGCGGGAGTTAGAAAATTTATTAAACACGTATAGGGAAGTCTTTTCGAACGACCCAGGACAAACAGATCTAGCAGAGCATGATATTGAGCTTGTCGAAAACAAACCAGTGAGGATAAGACCTTATAGAACATCAGTCAGGCAAAATGAAATTTTGAAAAAAGAAATCAAGCGTATGCTTGATTTAAAAATCATAAAGGAGGAGGAATCGGATTATAACTCTCCCATGATTTTAGTGGAGGCCCCGGGTAAGGAAGCCCGAAATTGCATTGATTACCGAAAATTGAACTCCATTACTAGGGCTGAATTTTTCCCACTTCCTAAAACCGAGGATAGAGTTGAAAGAGTTGCCGCAGCCCAATATATCACGGTATTGGATTTGACTAAGGGGTACTGGCAGATTCCGATGACCCCCAGAACTCAAAAATTTGCCGCTTTCATGACTAGTTTCGGGAGTTATTTACCCCTGACAATGCATTTCGGTTTGGTCAACGCTTCATACCGATTTTCCAAATTTATGGCTAGATTACTCAGTGGGGTAGAAGAATTTTGTCTACCATACCTAGACGACATGGCCATTTTCTCGAATAGCTGGGAGGACCATCTTGAGCATATAAAGATAGTGTTAACCAGAATCAAAGAGGCTAAATTAAAAGTCAAAATCGCAAAATGCAAATTTGCGCAAAAACTGTTAAGTATCTAGGGCACGTAGTGGGGGAAGGTCAACGCAAACCGGCGGAGGCGAAAATCAAGGCCATCGTGGAGTTGCCGGCGCCCCAAAACAAGACGGAAATTAGAAGATGTTTGGGTATGGCGGGTTATTATTCGAGATATATAAAAAATTACGCAACCATAGTAGAACCACTCACGCGCGCTTTAAAAGGAAAAAACAAAAAGGGAAAAGTAGATTGGAGCGACGAAATGGAAAAGGCGTTCAAACTCTTAAAAACCAAACTCACCGAAGAACCCATTTTGTATGCCCCTGATTGCGATTCAAAATTCGTAATACAAACCGATGCGTCTGAAGTGGGTATTGGGGTTATTTTGGCGCAGAGGAAGGGCTCAGAAGAACACCCAATAATTTTTCTTAGCCGAAAATTCACAGAACCAGAGCGGAGTTTCAGTGACTCCGAGCGTGAATGTGCCGCTATAATTTTCGCAATAAAGAAGCTTAGGCACTATATTGATGGGCAAAAGTTTTCCATAGAAACGGACCACAACCCATTAATATTCTTGAAAAACAATGCAGGTAACAATCCCCGACTACTCAGGTGGGCACTGACACTGCAGCCTTATCATTATGCAATTACTCATCGACCAGGCAAAGATATACCTCACGTGGATTACTTGAGCCGAGTAGAGTAAGTCGGTCCTTAAACCCGACTATATGTATATATTAATATTCATTGTATTATGTGCAAATGTAATCGTGTAAAATATAAATGTGTTTTGTCTGTTAAAGAGAAATTTTGTAATCAAATGTGTCCAGTATTTGCAAGCTAAGTATAAAATGCAGGAAAAGGTTTTTTTAAGGAAGTGATGTAATTAAACATGGGCTACTTAAAATATATGAGCTAACCTTTTCCCTTACAGAATATTACGTCTGGCAGCTGAAATATGATTTGAGAGAGGGGTGTTGTGAGAATTCGACGATATCTCACATTGAAACTCTCAATTTACAAGGTAGAAGCTAGCATAGGAAAACTAATGTATTTTCACCTAGCCTCCAAATTTCTTCAGAGTCCTAGAAAATGTCGCTAAAGATGAAACAAATACTTCAATTTCAATCAATCTTCGCAGAGGACACTAGGGTGAAAGGAGCACTTTTATCTAGCAAGAGAAATATTCTTTTGATGTTCACGAGGGTCTCGTTCCCGTGGGAAAGTAGAAAGTGAAACCAGATATTAAACCTGACGCCAAGGTTCCTGACTGCAGCCTATAGAGAAAGGGCTTGGCTATGAGATCATGGGCCACGGATGGTGAGTGGCTAAGGGGAGTGGCTTTGGTCCTAGACGGAAAACGAAACTTATAAAAGAGGATGCAGGAGCATTCTCGAGAGCTTAATTTTCTCTTCTGTTGAAGTTGAGACTTCAAGGCGTTTCTGGCCGTGCAGAGTGGAAATCTCTCACGGGTTGACGGCTTCGGGACATATTCCGATGCACAGAAAAGCGAAAGCCAGGTGTGGCTGTTAAGATATCTCCATCACGGAGTTGAAGATCGGAGGTTCCTAAACCTCGGTTAAACATCTACAAAAAGTGCGACATTCTTGTCGAGCATCTCGAACTCTATCTTCGAAAATAGTGGACATTGAATAAATAAGAGACTGACTACACTGAAAGCGATCTATTTTTCGAGGACTGGACTTGATTCTATAAATATATTATTGACAGCTGAACTCGAACCCTTTTATGAAAAATGTTGTAAATAGGACTTATATAATCCAGAAAACATTATTTAATTGTTTGTAATGCAATAAAATATTTTTTCGATATTGATAAGACTCGGCCGTTGAAGTAGCCCGCTACCACACCACCTTACGACATCGGCTCCGTTACAATATATATATCATGTGTAGGTCTTATATATGTTTTATATGTCATATAAGGTAGATGAGTAATGGACACCCTTAAGGAATTTCTTTAAAAACTATTTTTTAATTAATACCTATAATTTTTATATTTCAGTTTTTTCAGTATTATATTAATATATCAATAATATTTAACTATTCTCATAGTCTCATTTCCCAATATTAATCAAAATTGTATTATAAATAACAGAAATATATCAAAATACCCACAATTCCAGCCATGGACACTCCATAAAATATAGTACATATAATTGTTTTTATGACTGTATTTAGAATCAGAATTTATCGAAAGTAAACTAACTAATGCAACAAAATAGTTATTTTCAAATAAATTTAACAATTAAGTTATCAATAATTAATAAAATATATGTGATAATTATTCACTGTTTAAATCAATTATTGGGATTATTACAAAATCAATATTTTAATTATTTTAGATAGATGGTTTAAAATAATAAATGACGGGGAATTACAGTTGTCAAATTTTAGAGACAGTGGTGGATTTAGGAAGGTAATTTAAAAAAATCTGAAAAAAAAGTTTTGGAATATTAGGGCATAAATTCGTATATTTACCACTATTTTTAACAGTGAAACACCCCGAAACTACTTAATATATTACTTGCAGTAATTAGTACTACAAATATGAGAGAAGTAATACCGCAGGTTGAATGTTTTAAATATTACATAAAATAATTTCAAAATGAAAGTTCAGAACTGATGTTTGAGGCCTCTGATCCGCAGATTTACTAGTTTCATTTACTACTATAACAGTACAGGCAATAGAGACCGTATAGGGGCTCTACCTACCAAAATTCATGGTAGTTCTGGAAAAGGCTTACTATATGTTTTTTGGGTCGCTGAATCCGAATTTTTAACTTCCCACCAAAATTTCTCTCGGCAATCTCCCCAAATTTTGGTAAAATGCCCCCCCCCCAAAAAAAAGGTTCTTATTAAAATAATCAATTTTTTTATCGGTTTAGGGAAAAAGTATCTAGAAATTCAGAAAGTAGACCAAATTTGCAACAAATAAGATATATGACATGACTTAGGATGAAGGGGAAGGGGGGATCTGCCTCGGAAGAAGCGCGCGGTGCTGCGTGAACTAAGTTGCGCAATTCCACTTAACCACTCACACGTTTACATTCGCCCTCCCATCTCCCCTCCGAACTTTCTCTATAAGGTTTACTTTAAGTTTTTTGGGTCGCTGAATCCGAATTTTTAACTTCTCCCCAAAATTCCCTCCCCCGAACCCCCCCCCCCCCCATTTCGTTGTTTTTAGCTTAAATTTCTTATTGTTTTAGAGAAAAAGCATTACGAAATTCAGAAACTAGACAAAATTTGCAACAAATAGGATATATGACATTATGACGTAGGATGAACGGGGAGGGGGAGGGCTGCCTCTGAACATGCATTGCGGCGCTACGTGCACTAAGTTATGAAGTTCAGGCAATAGGGAATTTTACCTGGAAAAATTAATACTAGTTCTGGATTTCGACTCCTTTATGTTTTGTGGGTCTCTGAATCCGAATTTGTAACTTCCCACCAAAATTTCATCCGGCAACCCCCCAAAAAATTGATTTTTTGAAAAAATTTGGTTTTTGAGAAAAGCGCGCGGGGAATGTTCCGAGGCAGCTCCCTCTCTCCCCGTTTATCCTACGTCATAATGTCATACATCCTATTTGTTGCAAATTTTGTCTAGTTTCTGAATTTCGTAATGCTTTTCCCCCAAAACAATAAGAAAGTTAAGTTAATAAGAACTATTTTGGGGGGTTTTCGGTTGGAAATATTGGGGGTAAGTTAAAAATTCGGATTCAGCGACCCAAAAAACTTAAGGTAAACCTTATATGGAAAGTTCGGAGGGGAGATGGGAGGGCAAATGTAAACGTGTGAGTGGTTAAGTGGAATTGCACAACTTAGTCCACGCAGGAGCGCGCATGTTCCGAGGCAGATCCCCCCCTTCCCCTTCATCCTGAGTCAATAATGTCATATATCTAATTTGTTGCAAATTTTGTCTACTTTCTGAATTTCTAGATAATTTTTCCCTAAAACAATAAAGATTTTTTTAATAAAAACCTTTTTTGGGGGGCTTTTTACCAAAATTTGGGGGGGGGGATGCTGGGGGAAATTTTGGTGGGAAGTTACCAATTCGGATTCAGCGACCCAAAAACATAAAGTAAGCCGATTTCCAGAACTACCATTAATTTTGCTAGGTAAAATTCCCTATTGCCTGGACTATAAGTATAAATTTAATCACTAATATGGAATTTTTATTTCTATTTATTTATTTATTTATTTTATTTTATTTATTTTTTTTTGGTCAGAGATGAATGAAAAACGTTTAACACAGGAAATAATAAGTATATCTTTAACAACTTCTATAACTTTTTTTTTTAATGGGTAGAAATTGAGCACTTCTTTCCCCTATGTCCTTAAACAATATTCTCCAATTCCTAACTTGTTCTATTCTTTATCGGATTATACAATATGTAAGGTAAAGTTATATAAAATTTGTGTTATTGCATTCTGGTAAGTGCAATATAAATTATTAAATTTGATTACTTAGGTTTTCAGTTTTGTCAAAAGATTTTTTATCTACTATGAACATTAATTAAATTGCATTTTTAGCAATGTCCACATGGGATGTCCATTACTGTACATTGAGTAATTAAGCATTTCAAAGTTTTCTATTATTACCAAAACAAAAACATAGAAGTTTTGTAAGAAAATAAAGAATACATAAAATTATTAAGTGAATTAAGCTTTTAACAGGTTGATTAAGATTTTCACTGAAAAACAGTAGAACTTCGAAACATTATTTTCTGCTTCCTGATAGCTTTGATTAAGAGTGTCAACAATAAACCAGTTTATAAAACATGCAAGAGGGAATTATGAAAAAAATAATAAAAGCTAAATTTTTATTGGTTATTTTTTTAGGAACCAAAAACATTCAAGGGTGTCCATTACTGGAAGGGTATCCATTACTTTCACCCCTACCCTATATAATATTCATGTGTTTTATTATATGATATGCTTCATATATGCCTTATACACATGCCACATATATATGTCATATAACTAAAATTTCGTCATATACATCATAAAATGTGATGCACGTAAATTTTAAATTGATTTCAATCAAAGAACTATTTTAAGCACTATTTAATCTTGAAATTGCTAGGATGTTAGAATAAATCATTTTAAGCATATAAAGAACCAAAATTAAGTATAAAAAATTATTGGCTAAAAGGTATCTTTTTTTATATTTGCAATAAACAGAAAATTACCATACTTCTCATAATACTGTCAATTTTCTAACACAAAGATGTAAAGAATACGAATGCACCTTTTAAAAAATATATTTTTGGGCATCACCAGCCTTTTTTATTTTATAAAATTTAAAAAGTTGCTTTTAGCAATAACGATGTGAAACTGCTCAAAAGATAAATAAAATTTTGATGTGGAAGATTCCGTATTGCTGAGCAGATATCCAATTTTTTATTATATAAAAACATGCAATGCAAATTATTTCAGAACATTACTTAACGCAAAATTAAAAATTTAAGGTTGCAAACACTTTTATTCTATAAAAGGTTTTTTATTCAGTAATTTAATTAGCTTTAAATGTTTATTAATTATGTGAATTATTGATTATATATATTTTTTAATTTACGAAAATGTGATTTTAACCAGATAGTTTTAAAAAGGAAAATAAATGCGGTTAAACTGCAATTTAAATTAATGGTTTTAACCATCTGATTCAAATCGTTGACATACTATTTTTTCTTTCAACTACTCAAAATAAACATTAAATTTATTAAATTTTATTGAATAGATAAAAGTTAAATTAATGGCATCTTTTACTTTTATAACATGTTTTTTATGTGAAATTAACTGAAATCATAATAAAAGAAAGCAGGAAAAATAATTTTTTCTTACCCATTTCTTGTTGACATCGTCCTCTATTATTCCATTATGGTAATCCAAAAAGCGAAAGTTCTTAAAGTCGAAGAATTGTGTCCGAATACAGTACAATGACATTGACCAGCTGAGATTAACTGGTCATTGCACATTGTACTTTTTTCGGACTGATATTTTATGTAAAATATTTCTTGACCGCGTTCCTGTATAACTTTTGTAAAATTAAAAAAACCCGTGCCAACTACACGCATTCATAAAAGAGCTACTGTTTCCATCTGCTGCCACTGTTCAAAAGAAGAAATACACTGTTTCCTCTTGTTATCGTCTGCAGAGAGCAAAATTCGCGGGCAGATGGTTTTATTTGTTACTGTAGATTTGTAAGTTAAATGCGTAATACATTTATGATAGTGTGGCTAATTAAATTGTTCTGTTTGATGTTTTTTCTTTTTTTGGTGTGTGCATTTCATTTTAGCTTTCAATCAATGTGAAATCAATTCAAGTAAAAATGGATTGGCTCTTTTTTGTAAATTATAAAAAATGTATTAGTCATAATTAGAGTATATAAAATAAAACATTATTGAAATTTCTAGTGTATATAAAACCAATTTAATGAACAATAAAGAAAGACCTTTTGAAAAAAAAAGTTAAAGTTTGTATCACATGTAATAAATACCAAATAAGTTTCTAAAAAAAAAGATTATCAGGGAAAGAAAGTTTCTTTTCTTTATAATCTTTTATTTTTTTTCTGTATTAATTTCCTGTGGAATAAATCAGCGTGCACAATAACTATTTTTTAAAGAAATTTCTGGGGAAAAAATTAAAATATGAATAAATATGTCATGCGTTTTGCATATATTTTGTATATTTTATTATACACTGCTGGTTATTAAAATTGAAACACCATGAAAGATTGAAAATATAAAAAGATATTTATTGTACGTAAACAATATGGCATGAAAACAAAATGATTAAATTTGTAAACAGTTTGGGGGTTTACAAGGGTGCGAAATTGGTAGAAACAGCTGCTCCCCCAGGCAGCTAAAACGGCCCTTATCAGGTTAGGCGTGGAGCCGAACTGGGATTGGAGGACAGAAATGGGCTACTCATTCCATGCTGCTTCAAGCCTATGCCACACTTCATCAACCGTATTAGCTGGAGAAGGGTGGCGGGCTAGTCTCTAAGCAATTCATGACCAAATGTTTTCAATGGGCGACAGATCTGGAGACCGTGCAGGCCAGAGCAGAAATCGAATACCCTGTGTATCGAAGAAGGTCAGAACACGACGTGCAACATGCGGTCATGCGTTATCTTGCTGGAATATTGCGTTTGGCAGGCCTCGAAGAAAGGACACTACCACTGGACGTAAGATGTCAAAAATTTATCTGTGTTCAAATTACCGTCGATCGGAACTAAAGATGTGCATGTCGTGTACACAGTGACTGCCCAAACCATCACACCAGGTGCAGGACCCCTATGCCGATATCGAATGCAGGCAGGCGACGGGTGTTATCCTCGGAGCCTCAGACAAGTATACGGTCATCAGAATACAGCACGTACAACCGGAACTCGTCTGAAAAGACGACATTGTGCCAGTCATGCATCCAGCTTTGTCGTTCGGTGCACCAGAGTCGCCGACTCTCTCTATGCTGCATTGTCAAGGGAAGCCGCAGTACTGGTCGCCGTTCTAACAGTCCACACTGCTGCAAACGTCGTCGCACCGAACGAGCGGATACTCGGTGAGCTTCAAACATGCCTATTTCCTGACTAATGGTTCGTGATGTGGTTGTACGGTTTTGCAGGGCCGACCTCACAATATGTCTGTTCTCTCCGGCGTTAGTCACGGGAGGGCGCCGAGGTCCTGCATGCCGTTCAGTATGACACTCAGCAATCCATTGATTCCATATTTGCATGACAGTGGCACGCAGATTCGGATTCACGCAGATTTCGACGAATTCAACGGGCGATATCACGGAAAGATAATCCACAATCTCGATAGGCAACGATACTGCCTCTATCGAATACCGACACTAGGTGGTAAGCATTTCTTCTTATTATTCGAGGCATAACACGATATTCTGAGCAAAGACTGACCTTACAAAGCGCGTTCCGAATGAGAAATCCACTACGCAACTTTTCTTTTATGCAGGGCTTCAGATGTCGTTTCTCCCGCCTGCCTCTTCTAAATGCGCTGAAATACTAATCATCTACATATTCCAACCTCTTCTTCCTTTCATGTGATTTTGACGTTCGTCAGATCATACCTTCCTGGTGTTGCAATTTTAATGGCCAGCAGTGTATATTCAGAAAATGTTAAATTTGTTAAAAAAGTCAGAAACAAATAGCAACATTTATTTTTAAATAGTGACTTAAACTAGTTAAACATTAACAGAAAAGGAAAATATTATAGAAAGTATAAAAGTGGATTTATTTATTATAATAACGTATACTAGAAAATCAATCCGATGCAAGCTCCAAAATGCATTAAGACGGCCTGTTTAAAATATTTCTCTTCATTTTCAAAGCTTTCTGAAATTCATGTTTTTGTCCCACTGTGAGTTTACAATATGGAGGGTTGCTCGCCACATATGTAACGTGACGTATGTTACATGCAGTGACGTCACAATTTTTTTTTAATTGCCAGTTTTACAGTAAATAACATGTTTTGAAGAGCTTTTGTATTTTTTTAAAGTTTTCTAAGATTTTCACATCTCAGTCACAATGTGACATCACTGAGTGGTGGCATTTTGGTCACAGATGTGACGTGACCACAGTGACTTACAGTGACGTCACAATGACGTCACTGTGACCATGCATGCTATGAGGGTATGGCAACGTTACATTGCAAAATAATAATAATAATAGTAATAATAATGATGATGATGATGACGATGATGATAATATTGATAAAGTAAATAAGTGTACAAGCATACTCTATTATGGAAAGTCAAAGGAATATAGCAATAAATTATAACTGATATTTTATTCTAAAATAAGATATATATTATGGGGGATCTTAAATCATTAAAGTATATAAAATGCTCTGGCAGAGGCGACGCAAGAATTGTGAATGCATAAACTTCTTACGTTGATTAAAAGATAAGCCTAAGGTAGTTAAAATCCTAATTAAACCTACGTCGTGAAGTTTTAGAAAAGACGCCCCTGCTTATAACCCTTCCTATAAACTTTGTAATTAATTCAGACTATATATAAATTTTAATACTTAGAACTATCGCTATCGTGAATTGGTTAATAAAATATTACCTGAGAGAGAATAAAATTAAAAGAAGGAAACGCGCATGATGAGAAGTTAAATAATAAAACCATAGTTAATTAAATGACATAAATTTATTTACAACATCAAAGAAAAAAATACTTGTAGTTAAATAAGAAAATAGAGATTTCAGTATCTTTACTGGAGGCTCGAGTAACTACTTTTAATTGCAATAACATATTGCAAATTACACATTATAATTATTATGTATTTTTAAAAAAGGATGAATGCTTTTTCGAAAGATTCAGTTATATTAATTAAATCTAGTCCCTGAAAATACCACGGTCTCCCTACTTAAATTATTATTATATTTCAATACCACTTGGTACAATTAAATAAATGAATATGCAAATAGCTTGAAAGAAATCGTGAAACTGGTACATCAAGATCTTTATAAAACATAAATTTTTGAAATACTCGTGGAACTTTCTATGTCCATTGGCATAGATCGCTTTGGCATCAAAGTTTTAATCCAATATTAAAATGCTTATATTTAGGGCCAGGAATATAAGGTGACCAAGTAAAATCACGCTGCATAAAAGGGTTGTTCTTCAAATAATATTAGTATAAATGCTTAACGTAAATTTTTAGTGTTAAGGTCATTGTGCTTAAATCTGACGACCTCTAAACGCGAGAATGTTCTTGAACTTAATATCTTAAAGCAAAAATAGTACGTAAATGCTATATAATGACACATCTGAAATTCAGGAACAAAACCCGAAACATTTCTCTGAATTTAAAACGTTTCCTTAAAAAAATTCCCATTAAAATAAGCATCGTTCATTATAAAGCTTTCCCATCTTCCCTAAATGAGGCAAAAAATCCCGAAAGTATTTCACGGTTTCCCTTTTTTAACTTTGGAGATCAAATAACTCTGTGGATGCGAAGGACTACGACTTATTTCTCATTCACCTGAGGTGTAAGATTAAGAAAAGGCGACCAATTTTAAATTAGAGTTATAAAATATTCTAAGCATTCTGGTGGCTTTGTTTTCTTCAGATCCTTATTAGAGACGAGCTGAATGCCCTAAATCGGAGAGACTTTTAGGTGATTAACAAAATAAGTTTAATTGGTATTTTTCATATATTGTATTAAAATAATGTTTTGAGCAGAAATTATGTTTTAATTAGGCTGTGTTGAGTTAGTAAATTAGGAATTTCAGCATGATCCTCCAACAGTGTTTTTCTTTAACCGAATACTTAAATACACTATAGGGCCATTAATCACACGACACTTTCAATTTTAGACATTTTGTCGAGCATTTAAAAATATATCTGTCGGATGTTTCTGGAACTTCAGGATTATGGAGATATGTTTGACTTCATATTTATCAACGGCGATTTGATCAGAAGAACTATTAGGCGACCAACAAAAAAATCAAAGAAAAATAATAATGTTTGGGATCACCCTGTAAAATAAAATGCACGAAATGATCTATCGCTATAGCTTACGAATATATAGATATCGAACAGTATATGTATTCATTTGTGGAAGAATGGAACTTATATTCATGGGAGATATATCGATTTTTTCTAAAGTTCAAAAATTTTTTGCATATTTTTTTGTTTAATCATTCAAGGGTAATTAAAAGGGGGTTTTACAGGGTAATCCTAAACATTGTTATTTTTCTTTGGTTTTTTTGTTGGCCCCCTAATTGTCCTTCTGATCAAATCGTCGGTGATAAATATGAATTCGAGCATATTCTTCATAATCCTGAAGTTTCAGAAAAATCCGACAAATATATCTTTAAATATTCCACAAAATGTCTAAAATTGAAAATGCCCGGTGGTTAATGATCATATAATGTATGTGTTTAAAATGATAGAAACAGAAAAATACGTCTCTTTAAAATTATTATTGAAAAAAATATCGTAAGAATAGCGGCGTGTATGCAAGACAGAGAATAGAGATACATAATTGAAGAGCTAAGTGGAAGAACATGTTAAGTACCAAAAATTACATTTGAAGAAATTTGAAGTGAAAGTTTTTGCTCTAAATTTTAATGATTTATTTTCTGTTTGATACCATGCGTTTAAGATATTAACAGGTATGGTAGTAAACTCTCTCAGAAAACTTATTCATATTTAATTTTCAAATATTAAAAATTATTAATATTATTGATATTATTAAATATTAAAATATTAAATATTAATGAATAATGTCTTAAATCTTCAACACTAAATAGAATCTTAGTATTTTAGCTTCACCATGTGACAGGATACCTCATAACGCTTTCATCCAAAAGATATATATATTTTTTTAAATGTAGCATAACATGTTCATCCACTCAGCTCTTCAATTACGGGATTCGCAATAGTTTTATACTATGGAAATGCTGAAAAATCTCTTATAAATTAAAAAAACTTAAATTATGTTAATGCGATTAAGTAAGTTAATTTTACAAACATTAAAACGTTCGGTAGCTTAAATGCCGAATCTGATTAAAGCATGAGGCAACTGAATTAAGCCTGTTTTAAGGAGATCTCCCTTTTTTTCAACTTTTCTTAAATCTGATATTTTAATTTTGTTTTCAAAATTTACTCATTATAATAAACATATTCTACTTTTAGATTAGAATAAGATAATAAAAGAGAATTATGTTTATCTAAATGAGTATTTATGTTTTCATGTATGTATTCTAAGACATAGAAAATGTTTAACTTTTTGTTAAAGTGAAAGGAAAAGGAGGGGGAGGGGTGGAGGCAACACAATATCAGGCCATGGGCCTCTCTTTGTCTTTTTCAGGCATGCTTAAATCGAATTATTAGAAACATTGCACGATTTTATCTATTTATAAGCCTAATATTTTTATAATGTGACATTTTGTAATAGCTCGAGTTATACGTAATGAATATTCTTGTTAACAATGGTAGAAATATCTTGTGAATATTGATTTAACCCGTGAAATTCACACTAATGCGAATTCGCACCGATCAAAATTTAAAATACCGGCGTTATTTAAAACATACTTTAATTAATTTATATTTTTCATTAACAAAATAAGATTTTTTATAAAAAAAAAAAGAATATCCCATTTCGATTCCTTATTAAATTTCCTATAGGAATCATGTGTTATATTTCATTATTACTATATTGCCAAGAAAACTATACGCAGTTGAATTTACGGAATCCCAAATCGCACTGTTGTGCAGTTTACGGGTTAATATTCACTCGCGAATTCCGCTAATATTAAACGATGTCTTCCACGACAAGTGTTTAACCCTTTACCGTTGTTAATCGTCTAACAGACCACTCCCTTTTAAAATTGTCACGGATTAACTTGTAAATTTCAGTTTAACTATAAATATGTGAAATTTTGTTTCGTTTGGAGCCCTAGCATGAATGAGAGAGACTTCTGAATAAGTGATTTTAAATAATAATCATCCTGTATATAAAATTTATTACAGAATCCTTATCCTATGATTTAATGAAGCTTTTTATTTATATTTCATCATGCAGCCTCGGAGACCGTTCACTTTAGCTATGTGACAATTTCGGCCACAGCAGTTAAGGGTTAAATGAATATTTCAGATGAATTGACATGTATAAAACGCGTTGTGAAATTTAGGGCTGTAGACGTCTCATTTAGGTTTTAAATGCCGTAAATTTGACCATCACATATTGTGGGATTATACTACATATATTGATTCCATTTCTACAAAACAAGTTAGTTTTAAACTAAAGACACATTATTAAATAATTTTCTGCGTAAAAAAAAAAAAAAAAAAAAAAAAAAAAAAAATTATATATATATATATATATATATATATATATTTAATAAAATGCGAAATATACCCTAAATGAATGAAATCTATAGGGAATCTCGTCTCATTTAGGCACAATGACCTTAAATCGAATGATTTCACTGTAAAAAAAAATCCATTAAATTTATGGCAAAAACTGCTGGCAGCAATTTTGCCAGCAGTTTTTACGTAAAAATCGATGTAAATTTTATCGCATATTTTCCTGCATTTCAACAGTTATAATTGTAGTAAATTTCACAGCCATATTCCCGTACAAATTACCACAATAAATGCTGTAATTTTAACAGCAAATTCCCCGCAAAAGAACTAAAAGAATTATGTGATTATAGCGGTAAAATCTCCGTAAAAAATACTGAAGGATTTAAGATTTTACCTGCAGGACACCTAATTTTAAGTTACACCTCATTCAGGCTGCCTCAGAGGTGAAAGAACAGCACCCCTAATTCAGTGTGCCAATACAAACTCCTCCTTCGGTGCAACGAGAAGTTTATGCTCAAGGGAACTCTACTCACGCTATGTTACAATGCGAGATTTAATAAATCCCTGCCCTCTGTTTCAGCATGACAACGTACGCAAGCTGGAATAGCTGTTTATAAGAAGCTTCTAGCTAGAAGTGGTGGCAGTTGATTTTTTTGTTTGTGAGTAAAAAAAATATCCAACAAAATTATGATTAAAATCTCTCATACCTTTCCATCAAAATCTATTTATATTTTTAGTTTGTTAGAAATTTTGTAAGAAATTATTTTAATGCTGCTAAAAAATTGAGAGCAAGTAAGAAATTTCAAAGCTTCCTGCCATAAAAATCATGTATGCCACTTACATAAGGTAAGGTCCACTAAAGAAAGTTTTAAAAGTTCCATTATTTTGATTTTTTTTAAATCAAAAATTTTTTTAAATTAAATTTAAGTCATAAATATGTGTACATTTCTTCAAATATTGACGCACTACAAACATGTTAACACGAACATAAATTAGCTATATAAGTTTATTATTATTATTGTATATACATATATATACAATGTATATATGTGTGTCTAATTAAAAACGAATGCCCTACTTTTGAAACTATACTTGTATTATTTTTATAATAAAAAATAAAATGCCTAAAAAAGCAGTATAAAAATAATATAAAAGGCACAGTAGGTGACAGCTATGCACTTTTAGGATAAAAAAAATAAACAAACATGTGATATAAGAAAAGAGCTTGTATTAGTATCTAGAAATAAATAAAAAGTATTACAAATAAGTTCCGACAAGAAAGACGACACGTGTTCAAGGGCGCCGAGAGCCGTGATGGGCCCAGAATCAACCACAAACTCGCGAGAACCATAAAAAGCATGGGAATCTTTAATAATATCTAACCGACTTTGGTGACCAATTTATAGACATTTTTTTCTTTCTTTTAAATTATAGTATACATAGAAAATAAATATAAAAATTAATAATATACAGTGTGTATTGTAAGAGCAATACCCTTTGAGCTCCTAGTGCCATGAAACAATGTACCTGCTGTATGTCTTTGCGCACGCAGACGCCGGTCAGTAAAATGAACGATGTGATCTAATTGGTTGTTCGCATGAAAGGATGTTGAAATCGTAAATACTCATTAAATCTACTGTTATATTTGCGGTATTTTTACATACGGAAATATTACGTTGCAATCTACTGCAATAAATGCAGTGAATTTGACAATCATTTTTTGCAGTGTAGGACACTACTGTAACTGTGTCCTTGCTGGAATTAGAGTATGCTAACTCAGTGATGCTTGTCAATCAAAAATTACAACTTGGGTGCGTTGCCAGAAAATTACCTTTTGTTATGGGCGTGTTTTTGAACACCCCTCAATTCTCAGAACAGTCCTATGGCAAGAAGGAGACACAGCCCCGGGATTGGCCTGTGGACCTCATTGTGTTAACTTGTTTCTGAAGAGGCGGCCCAAACAGCCCAGGTACCTGAAGTATGTATCGTAAATTTATTGTACTCAGCGTGAGAAGATTTTAAGTCCGTTTTATGGGCCCCTAATAAATTTCTTCATTGTGCTATTCTTTAAATAACGTCGAAGCCGGGGCCACTCTGTCTGAGCTAGGAACGGCATGGAAACTGCATTGTTTATCCTAGAATAACGCTCGGACATTTATACATAAAACAATAAGAAAACAAACATTCACTGTATTTTACCTGTGAAATATAGTTTTGAAGAATACCATATTTTGTACATTAAAATAAATCTTCTGAGTTTTATCTCAATATATATATTTTATTTTTGTGGTGTATAGCTTATTTTATAAAAAACATTGAAATGTTCTTTTAATTGAATTCTCCCAAAATGTTCATATGAGCTGCGAAAAGATGGAGAAGGTGCGGAACTTCTCCTGGTCTTCAGAATAAGTTGCTGCCACGGTCGTCAAATGTATGTTTTGGTAAAAATTATCACATGATAGTTTTTTTTTTTATTTAGAGTCCATGGTGAGAAATTGCATCACTGAAACGTTAAAATGGCTTTTCTTATGTTTTCTCATATAGCGACCATATTCTAAGTTAAACTTCGGTAATATAGATTCAACAAAATTTTCTTTTGCGTATATTCTCGTTGAGAGGAAATAGGGTAACCAAATTAAAATAAAATCCATTTCTTTATGTTTCACTGTATGAAAGATATTCTGAAGTTAAAAATAAGTAGAACAGATTCAGTACAATTTTCGTGTCCTTCACGATATTTTTTTTCAACATTGTCATTGAACTTTGGACTTATCAGTACTCTCAAATAAATAAAATCTACAATCGTAGACATGATTAACAGTAAGAACCCATACATAAAAAAAAGAAAAAAAAATCAATGTCACAAATGCACGTTCAAGTGTTTCTTCACAATCAGGATCAAGATCTTAAAATCCTAATTGCTATTCTTCTGATTCTGTCAATAATTTTCAAGGCTTGAACTTTCCTTTTCGGAAAAATTCAGATGTATAATCTCATCCTGTGATATGCCCGGCAAAGCTTTTGATACCGAGCAACCGAGGATATTGTGTAGTTGATATATCGTTCTTGATTTCGCACCCCCATGTTTACCTGCAGTTTCAAGGAAGCATTTAAATGGTCCATATTACCGTGACATATAAGTAGAATGTCTGAATTCGTCGCACCTTAAAACAACTTGAGCATCAAAATTAATTTTGCAGATATTATATACAATTATGGAATACGCTCCTTTGCGATGATGAGATATCACATGATAGAATTTCGTCTTTCGTCATAATCGCTTTATTATTTTCAACCCGATAACAGTAACATTCGTCAAAACTTATGAATTATGTTACTAATAAAAGGTGCCACATCATCAGTAGACCAGTGCTTAGTGAAAAATTAACTAATGCTGCTTTAAATTCTATATCTTTGAGCTGAGCTGTAAAATTATGAGGTCCGATCTGATTGGGGCCCGATTGAAACTTGTTTGATTTATTCATTTCAACGTGTACGCTCACAATCCTTGACTGAAAACAGGAAATATTGATCAAATACAGGGATGCATGCGCTGCACCACAAATGGCTGACTTTTACCACTAAATTTTAATAGTGTTCGTTTACATATTAAATTTCAGAAATTCTGTCATTAAATAAGGTGAGGAATGCTATAAAAATTTAGTGGTAGCAATCAGCCATTTGTGGCGCAGCGCTTGCATCCCTGATCAAATACAGTGCCAATTCGAATTTCTTTAGACTTACTCATACTTAGACATACACTCATACATAGACTTATCATACTCAATAAATTTTTAGATAAGTCGTCAAACGTTCTAGGCATTTCTTTCATGAGATGTAACATAAAAACCATCCAATACAGCTACATCAAAATACGACGGTTACTCGTTCTCCTTGTCTGTTTTTTCTAGTGGTTTGGCTAATTGTGTTTTGTCTGTTTTGCAAATACCTCCATCAGTATGGCACATTGATGTTTGCCCAGGTGTAAGTGGATATATCAGTACCTTCTCAAAATCTACTTTGTGGGTTACTGATATTCCCAACATCCGACCAAATGCTTCTCTTTGCGTCCTTAACGCCACAACTTTATTACCAAGAGTGACCTTTTTGAGCAATAGCAAAATTTAGTACTGGAATATTTTATAGATTTCTCCAATCTATCCTCATTAACAGCACATTCATTAATGAATTGCTCATCAAGGCATCTTCATTTTCTTCAATATTTAATAGAAATTTCGAATGGATTAAAAATTTTTTAAAGTATTTCCACGAAATTTTGTTGTTTTTAATAGATTTGTAGTCGACGATGTTCTAAATCTGCTGTGATGTCTTTTAATTGTCTTAATACACTGACTTGAAAGATATCCTAAATTAAAGCAACTCTATTATATAATTACTACTCAACTTTTTCCACAGCTTTAGCGTGCTGATATAAGAGTTCGTTAAATGTGAGGCTCAAGTTAATCGTCTTGCTGCGTCAGCATTAACGGTTTGCTCCAGTGTTATGTCTATCGGTATTTTTGAATATAGCTAATCGATTTTTTTTATACCTAAAGCCTTTTTCAAAATTATCTTCAAGTCTTGGGTGAGTTTCATTAGCTTTATTAGGATTGTCTGGATATTTTACCGTCCTAGGGGCGGATATCTGTTGGTTAACCCTTTCAGGGGCAAAGCAATTCCATTATTAAAGTGGTGAAATTAATGAATGACACCGGAATTTGAAAACAAAACTATTTGTAAATAAGAAAATGCTATATTTCGCATATATAATGTACCGAACTTTTTTTTACTAAAATTCTGATGCAAATGTGGCATTTGGGAATTAAAATTAAGTGGTTTAATAGAAATACCAATCCCCCTCAAAGGGTTAAATATGAAAAAGATTTTTTATTTCGCGATTATACATTTGTACATTTCAAAACCTCCATGCGTATGATTCTTGACAGTGATATAATAATTTACAAGTTATACATGAATCATGTAATACTGAGTTTTTTTTTTTTTGCCATAATCGCCTCGTCGTGTTGCTTCTTCAAATTTTTTATAAGACGTTAGTACTTCAGGCAGTGTTTTGTTTGGTAACAATTCTGTCATTTCTCGATATTTTAAAATATCGTCATAAAACAGTTCTTTCAGAAACTTATCCAAATTTTCAGTTTTCAAAAATTTCTCAGAATTCAAAATTTGGAACCCCAAAGCCATTAACGGATGCACATTCAAGCGTTTGCCTTCAGTTATTCCATTTACCAACCCATTGGCTATAATATTACTTTCAATCATCATATGAGATAATATACACTCATTTATGAATGTTCCAATTGCTTTAAAAAAAGTTATCATCAAGTGAAATGAACCCAGATTTGTAAAAATATTATTAAGTCGCGGCTGCTCTATAGCTTGAACCTTAAGATCTGTCTACATTAAAATGGCCGTTTTCGTGAAATTTTTCGAAGAATTTTATTTGAAAGAACAATCGTTAACGATTCCAAATCTGTTTTAATTTTATTTATATAATTACAAGAAAAGGATTTATGGCCAACTTAATAAACCGGAAGTAATGAGTCAAATACCAGAAATGGGCATAGGAAGGCCAGGAGAAATGTAAAGAATGTTTCTATGCATCCTTTTGTTATGCTTTTTACATGAAATATCTAATAAACCTTATTTAAAACTTCTAGTTTAATTCTGTATGTATCTGAAGGATATAAAAGAAATCTTTAAATGCGATTTCTGGAAAATCAATTTTTTCGCTATCTCCATGTCCGATAAACTTCATTACCTAAAATACTTTAAACATATTTCAGTGAAATTTTGTCAGAATGCTTTCCATATTACCCACTATCTTCTGAACTAGAATCTAAGCTGTTTGTAATAATGTAATTATTTTATATGTACTCGAATATAAAAAAAAGGTAACTTTTAATTAAAATATGTATTTTTTGACATATTTTGAAATATTTATAACTGAAATATTAATAACAGTTAATTTTGAAGATATTGTAACACTCCTTTTTCAATTCACAGGTAAGTGTAATAGTAGTATGTAGCACAAAGGAAATATAATATATTTAATTGAATTGAGTGTATGCTGTCTGACGTAAGCACAAAATTTTGCGGAAAAATGGCAAAAAACCTACATTTTTTAAAAGGTTATGAAGATATTGCTAGGATTTTATGTTTTTTTCATCATTCTCCGTTACAATTGAACAAAAAACGTGTATTTATTCAATATTTCACATTAAAAAAAGTGCTTCGAACGTAGATACCTTAAAGGAGTAAGTTGCACGTGTGTTTGATTACACACTTTACCGACAGTTTGGCTCTTTTCCATTGTATTTACCACCACTAATGTTTTAATCGGTGACAAATTAATAAGTGTAATAAACACTGGTTTCCAAAAATTAAGGAAAAACAACAAAAGTAGCGATTACTCACAATGTTACAAATAGATTTTAATAAAACTGAGCCACAATGTACAACACATAGTAAGGTATAAAATAACACTAAAAGGAATTACCAGACGATTGTGGTGTTTCAAAAATTAACACAATTATAAAATTAGCAAAATAAATGTGTCAGTTTGGTATAGGAAAAGTACCTTTAATAGGGAGTATGATCACCCCTAGAAGGAATACAGCACATACAGCGATGTGTGATACCATCAATTATGCGATCGATAAGGTCGCTGGGAAATGCGAGCCATTACTCTTGTAAAGCAGTTGTAAGCGTGGCATGGGTCTGAGGAGGGAGATTGAGAGCAGCGACACATCTTCCTAAAGCATTCCAAACATGTTCGATGTGATCAAGCCCAGTGATCGCGCTGGCTACTCCATACGCTGAATTTTTTGGTGCTGAAGATAATCTTCTACGATGTGAGCCTTGTGCGGTCTAGCGTTATCGTCCTGTGAAAGGAAATTAGTACCTATTGCACCGGCATAAGGGCGCACATAAGCATCAAAAATGTCATCTCTATAGACGTGAGTATTAACAGTTCCACTTGGAATGCCATGGAGGCTTGTACGTCAGCCCAAAAAGATACCATCACAAACACAGACACTGCCTCCTCCATACGAATCTCTTTTACGAATGTTTGATGGATGATAGCGTGTTCCCTGTTATCTCCAAATTAAACAAAGCCTACTATCGCTTTGGAGGCTAAATTGGAACTCGCCTGTGAAGAGAACACGTCTCCATTGATCAGCCGTCCTGTGGACATGTTGACGTGCCCACCTTAAACGTTCTCTCCGGTGACATGAGGTGAGCGACACACAAATCGCTGGTCGTCTCGTATAAAGATCACCTTCAGGAAGCGTTCTACACACGGTAGACGTTGATACTAACCTTCCAGTGTTTGCAGCAAGGGAGGCTCTAAGATGAAAGGGGTTGCTGTTCTATTCCTTCGTAAACATAACCACAAATATCGGTCATCGGTGCTTGTCGTAGGTCTTGCCCGTCCTTGGGTAAACCCTCGGGA
Source organism: Maratus speciosus (assembly GCA_963932465.1). Classification (NCBI taxonomy): domain Eukaryota; kingdom Metazoa; phylum Arthropoda; class Arachnida; order Araneae; family Salticidae; genus Maratus; species Maratus speciosus. Next base: position 149,838,965 of record OZ010787.1, read on the forward strand.
AGCCGAATCATTGGTTTGAAATTGTTTCCAAAGCCTATGAACAACAGAAAGTCTCAGATTTAGACATCTGGCCCCCTTTGTCTGGCTTTAGCCTACATCCAATCTTCCAATAGCTGATTATCATAGCTATGCGGACAAATGATACCTCGAGGTCATACTAATGAATTGGCTATCTCAGTTTTCTTATCTCATAATCAAAGCGACACCAGCAGCCGTACTCTCTAACATGCATTTTTATGCTCCACATAGATGACGCAATCCGATTGCAGCGCCACTAACTTGCATTTTGTAATTTTATTCAGCATCTTTTAGTTAACAGCATATCCAAATTTCATACGGATAGGTTCATTTTTGAACGAGTTATCGCACTTTTTGTGATTTTTCCTTAATTTTTGGAAACCAGTGCATGATAATTTTCCCGTTAGACTTTTGCCATCTGTTAATTCCTGTCCCCATTGGAGAATTTGGTATGTGAAATACATGCGAAACCAACCATAATGAATCTATTGTCCATATTAGTGTGAGATTTTTTGAAGAAGTAGACGGTCTATTATCAACAATTTTCAAATAGCGTAACATCTTAAATCATTTAAGATATGGAGTGATTTAACAAATAATAGCTTTGAACAATCTTATTTTTTGTGGCACAGGTGACGTACAGTCAGAATTAGTGTTGTCAAGTATCTTGCGTAAATTGGGGCTCCAAATGCTCTGATGGACACTACTAATTTCTTACACTTTATTTCGCCATCTTTAATCGCAGACAATTCTGCCATTAGATAAAGCGAAGAAAATTACTTTAAAATACGGGTGCCCACTTGTGGTACATTTGGAGACCTGATTTACGCGGGACACCTGGCGACACTAGTCAGAATAGACACTCCTGTTGTCTATAGTACATTCGTCATGAGCATGACCATCAACATTTAATAGACTAACCCAACAGTATCGTGTAAAATTTCCTTCCCACTTAATGTATCGACGTATCGGTCAAAGTTATCGAAATGTCACACCTGTAGATAATGATGTAGTGAAATTAATGCCAGCAGGATACATTTATGAATCTTGGACAGATTAAATCGTTGCTCCCGTTTACAATTCTTCAGTGTATTTAGATTGCAGCAATGTCCAAATTGATAAAAATGTTAATAAATTTTATAATACTTGTGAAATTCTTTACAATAATACCGAGCGTAATTCATTTAGATGGTTTTATAGAACCATTAATAACACAAAAACTTGCACCTGAGGCCATTTAACTGCTTTTACAATTTGTATGCTTTTTACGACGAATATCTTTCCCACCAACCATTATTTTTAAAAATCGTTCATCTTTTCTGGAATCGAACACTCACAGTTGATTAAATTTTCAGTAGTTAATGTAAATGGTAATTTACGTTTTTTAATGTTAAACTTTTAATGTTCTTCAGGATTAAAACCACTTTATCAATAAGAACATTCGGTACAAAATCAGTAAACTGATTTTCGTCTATTAAAGTACAATCTATATGCAAGATTATTTTCTTTTTATGTTTCATTACAATTTTGATATTCTTTTCAAATTATTTTATTATCTTCTCCACAAAATGTTGTGTTGTTATAAAATTAGCGGCCGGTAAAGCTACAACTTCTAATTCTTTCTTCAAGTCGTTGTCTTAGGTGCCAACCTCAAACTAATCTTCCGTAATACCTGAGTTAATTTGACCCTGGTTTAATACGTTTCGAACCAGAATTTTTTTTAAGAAATACAAAATAAGTATGTTCCACGTAGAAACTTGGATTTAAATAAATAAGCATTCATGAAATAAATTTTCTGGTTTGAAATGTGGTTAACCTGGGTCAAATTAATCCCGATATTACGGAAGATTTATTGGAAGGTTGGCAGCTATGCGTTCTTATAAATGTCACAAAGTAATGACAAAAAGATGCAATTTTTATTTTTGAGGACATCTTTTTTATTGTAATCTTGGTTTTTAACTATACATCTTTTGACATCAATATTGTCAAGAATAGATTTATGGATTTTTCTCGTTAGGTGCCAGGAAGTAGGTGTTTTTTTAAACCCAATTCAAACCCTAGCAGGCGGAATCAACTTAAATTTTCGATTCACGTACTTGAAACTTCTAGAAATCAATTTCTGATAACATTTTATAAATTATAATATATATTTTTCTTTGAATATTAATTTTATATTATATAAATTATAAAATTAATATTTGAAAAAAAATTGTGTATAACCTATACAAACGTTTACAGATATCGAATTTTGGCGCATTCAAATACACGAATATGAAATTTCCGGTCATTCTTCTAAGTAGTTTTTGAGTTATGTCAAAAAAAAAAAAAAAAAAAAAAAAAAAAAACGCACTGAAATATGTTATGCTGATTAAAAATGAATTTTAAAATTAACAGTTTTAAGTCTTCAATTTCAAAATATGTATATTTAAAAAAAAATTAAGTATCGAAGTTAAGTACTAATTTCACCAACAAAAACTAAATCCGGATTAGAGATAAACCCAGTTTAACAATTTTATCTGTCCGCTTTTGACGAGTTTTTAATTTCTTTTTTCTGTAAGAGCTGGTTTTATCAGAATCATGTTAATACGACGATTTTTTCTTCAACCCCTATCTTTTATTTGTTTTTGCTGTAAGAGTTGGTCCTATCAAAAACATATCAGTATAAAAGTTGTAGATAATATTAAGAAGATTTATAATAAATCTAAGCAGATTTATATTTTGTGAATTGACGAAGTTATAAATTTGTTTCTTCTTCAATCCCCCACTTTTTTCGGTAAGAGCTGGTCCTATCCAAAACTTGTCAATATAAAAGTTATAAATAATAGTAAGAAAATTTATAATAAATTTAATTGAATTTGATATCTCGAGAATTGATGAAGGTATGGATTTTTTTCGTCCCTTGAGCCCATTTTATCAAAAATCTGTCATACATAAATTTTTGGTTCTTTTCCTAGGAGTAATAACAGCTTTAAACTGATTTTATATGTATTATAATTAAGAAGTTACGAGTTTTAGCGGTTATCACAAAACCTCTCCCTGTTTGGAAGAAATTTGTGCAGAATTATGGAAGTTATTGTGTCAATAAAAAAGTAATTATATATATATATATATATATATATATATATATATATATATATATTTATGTATAATAAAGATGAAATCACAAATATATGAACAAATGGTAAAATTCTAATAGATGAACAAAATATCAACATAGGAAAAATTATATATATATATATATTATGTTTTTAGATTACATCTCAACTTAAGATTAATAATGTAGTTAATTTAATTACATATATATTTATTTTAATATTTTTATGAATAATAATATACATTATTAGTAATATTTATTTATTATGATTTTCCTAGGAGATTGATAGGTAAGGCAGATGGTTAAATTGAGTGCGTTTGCCTCAATAAAATAACTATGCTGCTTGTATTTTAATAATATGAAAATCTATGTGAATATGTATATCAATATTATCATCTCTTTTTTTATATACATGTATCTTTCTTATCCTATTTTTTTCTTATCTTTATTTTATTTATTATTATTTTTAATTAATTATTTTTATTTTATGATTATGGAAATTAATTACTGGGGATAAAATATCGTTTTTCAATACAATTTACATATATTTATGTATTAATTAGACAGTTAAAGGAATAATACTAATTATAAATTTGGATAAAACTATTATGCTAAAACATTAGTTTATTTATTTAATTATTGTATTTTTTATTTATTTATTTTTTCTCTCTTAAATATTGGAAATTGTAAAAAAAATGGTAGCTAAGGACATAGATTAAAATTTACATTCATTGTTAGTGCATTAGAGGAATTTTATTATTAAAATTACATAATAGATTGCAGCACCACAAAAAAAATCTATAATGCAGTTATGGATATTAACATTGCTACATACTTTTAATTTTTCTTTTATCACTAGGTGGCGGTAATAGCATCAATTTTAGCTATGATATTGTAAATTAAGTGATTAAGAATTTTTAAGCTTAGTTATATAAAATTTAAAAGTGTTAAATGGTAATTTAAATTTTAATATTGTAACGATTTTCTATTTTTATTAATTAAATGTAATTATCAAGGTACTTTATCTAGATTAACTGCAACCCATGGATATAATATTTGTTTTAACTTAACTGTAAAAATTAACCTTATCCTTATAGCGGCAATCTAGAACGTGCATTAGGAAATTAGGATTAAATAATGTAAAATAACGTAGAGTAAGCTGAATAATATTACATCATATCATTTATATATAATATTAAAAATTATTTAAATATTTATTTTTTATATTTTCCATTTCAAGGCCTTTCATAATATTCAGTGTTTATTTTTCTTCTATTATTCTGGTCATGCGATCGTTAGGGCGCAGAGAGAATAGATTATTCACCTATTCGCTTTATTCGCTACAGAAAAACGACTGTCTTGCTTATATATGTGACTTATGTGCCCTTGATAAAGTAATTCACTACATAAGCATTCTATTTATTTATTTTTACTTTTTTCTGTATCCAAAATCGTGATTGTTTCTTTTTCTTTTTTCCTCCATTTTAGTCCTCATCAGGTAGTACATGGGACTATACTTTTTAAATAATATCTGGCTTATGTGGTGTTCGTAATTTCATATTATTGGTCATTTCCATTATCATTCAATGGCATTATTGTACAGAAAGTTTATATATATATATATATATATATATATATATATATACAGAGAGAGAGAGAGAGAGAAGTTTTCAACTGGGGTTTGTTTTGGGTTCTAAGGATCATGATCGGCGAGGATCTGCAAACATTTTTCAGAAATTCCAACATAGGGCAGAATGTAATAGGTAGTATTTCTTATAAAAATAATATGAAATGTGGCGTATGCTTTTTTAAAAAGAATCGATTTCTAGAAAGTGTAGATATGTGAATTAAAAATTACAGCACATTTCAACATGTAATTTTGAATTATGCTTTAAAAACTACCCGCATTACAATTATTAAAATTGAATTTAATATTAGGAGTTTAAAACATTAAATCGACATAATTATTGAAAAACTTCACCGAATGCCTTGCTGTTTGATATCTTTATTTAAAATTAACCTTAGTTAGTTGTTAATTTTAAATAAGTTAATTTTAATTTAAAATAGTTAAGTTAGTTATTCGTATTGAAAATTTCGGAGTTTATTACAATTTTATTATAAAGACGACCCCTTAGCCTATTTTTTAAAACATAAATTGAAAGAAGGCATGCATTCCAGTCGAATGGATTCTTTCGTCTTTCTCTAGCCCAACTTGGCGATTAAAATGCTCCATGGTGCACACTCTCTCTCTCTCTCTCTCTTTTTTTTCTTTTTGGCGAACTGTACTTTTCTTGAGTAACAAATTTCTTGTTTGAGCAGTTTTACAATGAACAGGTATCATACTTTCATATTTACATGTGTTCATGTGGGAAGTCTAAATTTAAAAAAAAGTAATTTTTAAGGGAAAAAAATCCTCTTCAAGGTATAGTTTCTCATCTTATTGCACTGATAAGATTACTTATTGCACTTGGTACTTATTGTACGCTGTTGGCATATTTCAGCTAGAGTTCTTTTACCCAACAAAGTGTTTTACGGCAATGCTTTTCTGTTATCCATATTAACTTTAAATCCGAATGTTACCAATACTGCTCATTTTGACAAGCCACAGATGATCATATATTAAAATATTTGATGTGTCCCGTAAACAAATTGTACATGATGCGACAACTCTTTTAAAAACAAAGTAGTGCTGTGTGACTTAACAACACATCGAAATTTCTCAGGATTCTCCAATTTTCACGAAAGTTATAAGCAAAAAAGTCGAAAAAAGATATAAAACGGTCGAATGAACAAACACAATATTTTTATTTATCAATATCGTAACTATCGTTCAAAATCTATGTGTGGACATACATAAAAAGAAAACATATAAATGATTTACATAACCTCCTTTCTTGGAAGTCAAAAAAAAAAAAAAAAAAAAATGTATGAAATCAGTGCATTCATGTCCGAGTTCGACATTTTCCGATTTTCAGTCCAAATTCCTGAGTAGACTTTCTTTAAAAAATATTTAACAGAGAAAAAATACTTTCTCTATTTTTAAGTCGTTTGATAAAACTGTATATATACATATTTTGTTAAGATTGATTGCATTTTAATGCAACTGCTCAAATGAATTAGACATCCCTGTGTCTTAAAAAATGCCAACTCATATTTCGTGTAAGAGCATAAATATGAGCTCTGACGAAACTAGTGATAAACGCATTCAGTATTGGACGCATTCACTTGGACTAATTTTAGCTGTTGGAGTTATGCGCGCCTTGCATTTAATAAATATGAGCCGATGAAATCCGCTTAGCCATAGAATCCTTCTTCCTCCACCCCCTCCCCGCCCCTCCATTTTTGAACGAAATAACGTTAGTTGATTTATGTGTGTCAATAATGATCTTTATTTTATTATTGGACTCTTGATGATATATTTATGAAGTATGCTGTAACAAATTAGATGCTAATAAGTTGATCTATAAAAAGAAGAAATAATACTGGTTAATAAAGATGTACAAGAACTCACGCATCGATATGTTCTTTATAAATAATGAAATTTTTGTCAAGATAATGTTAAATAAAATAATGTTGAAGGGGCGTAGAATTTAAGAGTATAGTGTTATATTTGTTTCAGCATGTAACAGGGTGATTTAGAACTCATAGTACGTACTTTAAAGTGTGATAGAGCCAACTGTGTAACAAATATTTTTGTTGTCAGAGTTGCAATCCTGGCTTCCTATCATTCTTGTCAGTCAAAAATACAGGGTATCTCAATTCAATTGGGACCTTAGTTTTGTTCTTAACTTTAACTATAATGTTATCACAGAATATAACCCTTTCATTTATTTAAACAATATTTTTAATACAGTACAAAGTCTAAAGTTCGGACACCCAAAGTTCGGAATTGTCCAAAGTTCGGACTTTCCAGCGACAGTAGGTATTGAAGAAAGGAGGGGAAAAATAAAATTTTTGAAACAAACAAAGAAAAAAATGGTCTAGAGTAAAGAAGCTTTATTACTGAATCTTAGCTCATGTCTATGTACTGAAACAAAAAATTACTTACTGTTAAACCTAAGTTAATAAAACAGCGCACATTAACTAAAATGTCCAGTAGTTAGTTAACCCCTTAACGGTCGCATTAAATTAATGTTTAAAAATTCAAATTGCTTATTGGCACCACTTTTTAGAAAAAGAAAGTCACCTTATTTAATGACATGTTAAATGATACCACAGTAAAGCTAATTACACTATTTGATAAAACTGGTGCGGAGCAAACAATGTGAATAAAAGACACTGTGGTAAAAGCCCGTGAATATCACATCAGGAGCGAGAATTAAGGGGTTAAGTTACAATTTGTTCTTAAATTGTCTGTTCCGTTAAATAAATGTTTTGTTTTACTTTTTATTTTGTTATTATTTATTTAATGAAAATGATTGTTTACTTTAATATTTATAGCTGTTATAAACAATTTTTAATATATGAACGTCATATTTTGCCTTTTTATGTAGTGAAATATATTTTTCTTCTTATTGGAAAGGCAATATTTTTTATGGCCCAAAGTTCGGAAAAATCCGAAGTTTGGACTTGGTAAAGTCCCGAGGATTCCGAACTTTAGACTTTGTACTGTAGTGTGAAATGAGATGGCATTACGAAAAATGCTACAAGAAGACATTATTTCGGAAAGCGGCACTGTATGCAATTTGAACTACATTCTGAAACATGAAGAGTCTGCTTCAAACTTATTTGGATGGGGATAGTAGCTACATCGATCACTTCCCTTTTTAATTTTTTTTAATATATACAGGGTGTATCTAAACTCTTGGGAAAAATTTTAAGGGGTGATAGTTTATCAAGACAAACAGTATTAAATGGGAAACTAAGGGTCCCAAATGTCTTCCGAAGGAGATAGGCGCCTTTAAAGTTTAGGGTGCAAAATTTCAAATGATTATAAAAAACGGAAAAATTGGTCGATTTTTTTGCGGTTTTCACTAAAACCTATCTTTATGTCAGTATTTTCTTGAAAACAAATTTTAAAGATACAGTTAAAAAAATGCCGATAGAGGGCGCTTTAGACTTTGTAGTAATCATCAACTATTTTTTACCGTTATTTTTTGTATCTCATTACATGCTTTCAAAAGCTTAGACTCAAACTTAAATTTTGAGCTCAAAATTTGAATCGTTGGGAGTGGTTAAGTAGCGCAAACTGAACTGTGTTTAGTAGTTAAAATTTCAAATGATTATAAAAAACGGAAAAATTGGTCGATTCGTTTGCGGTTTTCACTAAAACTATTCTTTATGTGAGTATTTTCTTGAAAATAAATTTTAAAGATACAGTTCAAAACATGCCGATAGAAGGAGCTATAGACTTTGGAGTAACCAACAACTATTTTTTACCGTTATTTTTTGTATCTCATTACATTCGTTCAAAAGCTTAGACTTAAACTTAAATTTTGAGCTCAAAATCTGAATCGTTGGGAGTGGTTAAATAGCACAAACTGAACTGTTTTCAGGAGTTAAAATTTCAAATGATTATAAAAAACGGAAAAATTGGTCGATTCGTTTGCGGTTTTCACTAAAACTATTCTTTGTGTCAGTATTGTCTTGAAAATAAATTTTAAAGATAAAGTTAAAAAAATACCGATAGAGGGCTCTTTAGACTTTGGAGTAACGAACAACTATTTTTTACCGTTACTTTTTTGTATCTCATTACATGCTTTCAAAAGCTTAGACTTAAATTTTGAGCTCAAAATCTGAATCGGTGGGAGTGGTTAAGTAGCGCAAACTGAACTGTGTTCATGAGTTGAAATTTAAACCTCCCTCCTGAACACAGTTCAGTTTGCGCTACTTAACCTCTCCCAACGATTCAGACTTTGAGCTCAAAATTTAAGTTTAAGTCTAAGCTTTTGAAAGCATGTAATGAGATACAAAAAATAACGGTAAAAAATAGTTGTTTGTTACTCCAAAGTCTAAAGCGCCTTCTATCGGCATTTTTGAGCTGTATCTTTAAAATTTATTTTCAAGAAAATACTGACATAAAGAATAGTTTTAGTGAAACCCGCAAAAGAATCGACCAATTTTTCCGTTTTTTTTTAATCATTTGAAATTTTGGTCCCTAAACTTTAAAGGCAGCTATCTCCTTCGGAAGACGTTTGGGACCCTTAGTTTCCTATTTAATATTGTTTGTCTTGATGTGTACTATCACCCCTTAAAGTTTTGCCCAAGAGTTTAGATACACCCTGTATACAGGGTGCAATATGTTATCTATCGCCGACCTTTAATTTCTCTACCGTTGGTCGTACACATATAGTTCCAATTACAAAAATGCTTCAAATGAGATAAATATTTAAGTTGTGGCATTATTTAAAGTAAAAAATCATTTTTATAAAAATTACGAAATCTAACTTTTTATACGGTCCCCCAGTTCCTATAGTTATAATTAGTAAAAGTTTACACATATCGTAACAAACGTTTGGTGATATAACACAAAAAGTTTGACACCTGTACTATAAAAATTGACACAGTTATTAAATTTTAAAGTTTGAGATTTTTTCACATGATTTTCTCATTCAATGAGGGATCAATTAAAAGATGAATTAAAGCAATTCGAGATCAAAATCATGGTGCAATGTCCTTTTTACGGCGAATCCACCTTTAGTCGTTATCGCCAAATTGTGGTTTCACCAAAGAGGGTTATTTCATTTAAAAATTTAAGCTGACTTTTAGGGGTCGTATACAAAGCTAAGAATGAAATATTGAAATTAAACAGAATGAAATTAAACAGATCAATTTATTATGATATCAAAAAACGATCTACTATAAAAAATGAATACATCACACGCCGGAATCTACTAGAGATACTGTTGAAAGCGTTATTTAATACTTTTATGGGTCGAACAGCATTCAAACGTCAAAGTAGGTAGAATCGACAAATGGAAAATAATAAAATATTCTCACTAAGGACTAGATAAATGGCAGCGGCATGCAAACGACCCGCCGAGCGATAACGAGCATGAAAACTTTATACAAATTACAATAGTACCGCAGCTCCACACGTTCGGGATAAAACACAAGTCTTCTAGCAGTGGACATGCTAGCCAGCGCTGAGATCGTGATGGCAAGCTACGCATACATGCAATATGCCAAAATGATACTTATTTGTGGTGAATGTCAAAGGGATGCCAGAGAGGCTGCGAGTGTTTATTCAGAACGTTTCCCTAAGGATCTACATCCAACGCATGAAACTATAACTGATGCATTGCACCATCTTAGAGAGACAAGCTCTGTTTCACCACGACCCAGAACAAGCAGACAGGCCAGGTGTAATGTTCGAGTGACACCGAAGGAGGTGCTGGCATTCGCCCTTTTAAATCCACAACTGAGCACGGCGGAAATAAGCGAGACGTGTGGTCAGCATGTCTGGCTTTTGTTACATGCACATGATGCGCATCCATATCATCCAGCACAGGTGCAAGCATTGATGCTGAGTGACCACGCACGGCAATTTGATTATTGCAATTTCATGATGAACACCTAAGAGGCAAATTCGTCGTTCCTTTGTGACATTCTGTGGGCAGATGAGTCAATGTTTATTCGGGTTGGCATTGTGAACGTGCACAATGTGCATTACTGGTCTCTGGAAAACCTCCACATCTCCTGCACATGTGTGGTGCGGTATATGGGGAACCCAGTTTGTTGGAACCCAGTTTGTTGGACCCATCTTCTACGATGGACTTTAACGGGCGATCGTTACCTGCATCTGCTACAAAACACGATACGTGACTGGTATGAAGAGCTTTCTCTCCGATATGCATACCGGGTGTGGTTTCAACATGATGGGGCCCTCTCCGCATAAAACATCAAACGTCCGGGCATATCTGGCCACCGAATTCGATCAACAGATCTTTGGATATGGTGGTCCGATAGAGTGGCCACCGCATTTGCCGGACTTGACTCCCATGGACGTCTACCTCTGGGGTTACACCAAGGCATAGGTATATGTGACGGAGACCAGTTCTCTGGTTTATCTGAAGCAGCGCATCATCCTTGATTGTCGCACAGTTTGCACACTTGATGTGCTCTAACGTGTCTAGTACTCAGTACTGTCACGCATTCAATTGGGCATTACTACCAGTGGAGAACACTTTGAGCAGTATCTCTAGCAGTTTCCGGCGTTTGATGTATTCATTTTTTATAGTAGACCGTTTTCTGATATCGTAATAAATTGATATTTATTTTTCTGTTTAATTTCAATATTTCATTCTTCGCTTTATATACCACCCCTAAATGTCAGCTCAACTTTTTAATTTAAATAACCCTCTTTGGTGATACCTTAATTGGGCGATACCGACTAAAGGTGGTTTAGCCAAAAAGGGACATTACACCCTGATTTTGATCTCGAATTACTTTAATTCATCTTTTAACTGATCCCTCATTGAAAGACAAAATCAGGTACAAAAATGTCAAACTTTGAAAATTAATAACTGTGTCAATTTTTGTAGTACAGGTGTCAAACTTTTTGTGTTATGTCTGTTATGATATGTGTAAACTTTTACTAAATAGGGACTGGGGGACCGTATAAAAAGTTAGATTTCGTAATTTTTATAAAATTTATTTGTTACTTTAAATAATGCCACAACATGAATATTTACCTCATTTGAAACGCTTTTGCAATTGGAACTATATGTCTGCGACCAACGGTTTAGAAATTAAAGGTTGGCTATAGATAACATATTGCACCCTGTATATATAACCATTAATTAAACATTACCGACCATCATCAAAAACCGCAATATTGTGAATGAAATGACAATAAAAATGGATACCACAAACCTATAATATACAACTGTATGTATAAAATAAAGTGCCTTATACTTAATTACAAGAATTAATAAGGAAGAACAAAAGAAGAATATGGATACTGAAAAAAAATAATTGAAAAACTTATGTATTGAATTACGTTTTCAAGAGTACAGAATTCAATGATATAAGCGAATCGGTTGTTTTCTGTGAGAAAAAAAGCTAAAAGCTGAAAATTTTTTTTCTCCTGTAGTCAAACAACCAATATGACCAAGATAATAGTTTCAAGATGAAAACAGAATAATATCAAATGGCATGAAATGAAAAAAACAATACAACCTTTTAAATGTTTAATTTATAGCATAAAAAATAGAAATATTACACAACATACCGAATAAAATCCCAGTTGTTTTCAAAATATCCTCCTGCACATGGTATCCAAAAGCACGATAAGATTAAGGTGAATTAAATAGTTAAGTTAACACAGAAATTAAAATCTATGGATTCAGTTAATTCATTTTGAAATACCGTGATAAATTCAATTAATATAATATAAATAGAAAATAATTACATTATTTAAAATACCTAAAATCACTTTTAAATTGTTTAATTTCTATTTTACAATATTGCCAATATTCAGCGTTCAATACCACCTGGTGTAAAAAATTAACATTATTACTCTAATAGAAGCATTAAAAGACAAGATTTTGGTGCTGCCATCTAGTATGTTATTTTAATACTATTATTATTATTCAAATGTCACAAGATGAACCTAATAAAAGCTAACGAATTTAAAATATACCAACTGCATTACCACACAAATATTAATATATAAATAATACCATACTATATATCATTATTAAAAAAATTAAATTAATTAAATGTTAATAAAATGCTTTCAATATATTCTATTACTTTACCCATTTAATCTACACTGAGAAATTAAATAATTTTATAACATTGATAATATATAGAATATAGCTATATGCTATAACATAAAATAAATTATATGTAATAAAAATATAAAAAAAACTTTAATAATTGCTATTAAATATGAAAAATAATAAAGTAATAAAATGAACAGGGGAAAAAATGGATGTTTATTGAAGAAATGTCAGATTCTAAAATTCCCAGTTGCCTAAAGAACACAAATATAGTGTGTGAATTATCTTCATATTAGCCAGAAAAAAGGTAAAAAATATGATTGTGAAAATCAAACACATTAAACCGATAATTAATCATGGAATACAAAGTTGAAAATAAAACAATATTAAAAAGTATAGAGGAATAATAATAAAAACTAATTACCCAATTTTAATACATACAGTATAACATTAGTTACATAAAATAAACTTATATGCATATTAATCACTATAAAGATGGTATACTATTATTAATTGATATGATATTGTCCCGAGTAGACTAAAATTTAAAAATAATTTAATCTTGAATTTGATTAAATATTAAATAAGCTAAATTTAATATGAATTGAAATAAAAAAATTAAAAAAATCTCACCAATTACATATAAAACATCAAATCAACATCCATATAAAATACGTATTAAAAATGTAGTTATAATACAAAAGCCCCATCATTTTTTTTAAATTAACCATTGCGTATTATCCAGACAACAACACCCTCCTCCGTACTCTAACATCTACCCACCCAACCATCCTATAGTAATTGTTTATTTTAATTTTTTATATAAATATTTCTTTATAATTTTTTTTGTAATTTTGTTTACGCATGTGTTAATTTGTTTTTTTTAAGATCATGTAAGTACTAATCGTATATTAATGAATATATGAATCTTTTTGGAAAACCATGATTTAATGCATCATAAATTAATTTTTTAATATTATTGTTAATTAGATGAGAAGAACATAAACATTTTATTCTATATAAATGATTAAGTATTATATTTCGGTATACAGAATGATGAAGACAAGATTTAAAATTTGTAAATGTATTAACTTTGAATTTAAATTCTTTACGTTTATCATATAAATCTGTTATTGTTTTGTTGTCTTTTATTGTAATTTTAAGATCTAAGAAGTTAATTGTATTGTTAGATAAGAGGTTTTCCGTTAATTCCAAATTAGTGGGATAATTAACTGGAAATTGAGAAATTTTAGATTGATCAGTGGCAATTAAAATTATGTCATCAATATAACGATATAAATGGAGATTATTATTAGTAAAAGTACGTTCATAGTGATATAAGTATAAGTCTGATAATAAACTGGATGTACAACCACCTGGTGGTATACCGACGTGCTGTAAATATAATGTGTTATCTTGCAAGATATAATTATTATAGATCATGAAGTTTGTTAAAGATTTAAAATAAGCGATATCTATATTAGATGGTAATTCCAGTTTTTTATACTTTTTCAGTAATGCATTTATAATATTATTTAAAACTAATAAGTCTATATTATTAAAAAGATCTTTGAAGTCATATGTCGTTATATTATATACACAATGAAGATTTTTTAAAATATTGACCAATTGATAGCTATTTTTTATACAATGTGTATTATCATTGTTTGTAGTAAGTATATACAATTGATTAAGAATTTTTAATAGAAGTTTATTGGCTTTATTATTATCTGTATTACAACCAATAGTTACACTCCTAAATTTAATAGGAATCTTATGAAATTTGGTAATAAGCACTAAATAAGGATAATTAAAGTTAGTAGAGTGAATTTTCAATAGTTTATAATAACTTAGAATTTTACGATTATTTACAATTACATTTTCATTAGTTTTTTGAAAAGATTGATCAGAAGAAATACAGGTTGTAAGAAGTTGGTGATAATAAGATTTACATATGATTGCATAATTATTAGGAGATTTGTCTACATATGTAATAACGTAGTTTTTTTTGTAATTTAGTAATTTGTTGGAAAAAATGCTTTGTGTTAATAGAAACCAAATCAGAAATATTATTTTTTAAAGCCATATTTAATTTTTCAATTACTAATATTTTCCATTGATTAAAATATTCAATAGGTTTATTGTAAGAGATTGAAATTTTATATATAAAAATATCTATATCATATGTAAACTGTTTGATAATAGATTTAACAGTAAATTTAGATGGAAGTCTATATTTAGTACCATAACCCGTTAGTTTTTTCAATTTAAAATCATTAACAATATTAAGATTTCCAGTGATTATATGTCCATGATCATTGTTTATATATTTTTAGATTGGGGTCATTGCATTTACACGGAAAATTACTTGCAGCAGAAGTATTTTTGAAAATGTATTGTAGTTAAATATCTTTCTACCAATTGTATTCGGATATTTAAAGGTTTTTGATATATGAAGATTATTAATAGGAAAATAACAGTTCTTATCATTAATTATAGAATTGATATTAATTTTATTAAATATATGATTTGAAAAAGTTATTATCATTTGAGTATTCGTGTTTTGAATTTTATGTTTTTTTTGTAAATTAATATTTAAAAGATTAACCCTAGTCATAATGAGATCAAAATAAATATCAGAGAAATGTTTAGAGAAAGATTTACTTAGAAATACATTTAAATGTTGTACAATCTGTTTCTTTTTAATAGCAAATATGTATTTTCGAATTAATAACTAGCTATAATGCTTTAAATATTTACTTTGAAGATCATTTATTTGTTTAGTGATATATTTTTTTGGAAACTACAACTGATGATGAACCCTTTCCACGTTTGTTTCGTGTTGTTTTACAATTTAAATTATGATTAAGAGTAGGATAAATTGGAGAATAATCAATAGTGTTATTTATAGATGTGAAGACTTTGACAGGTCTTTTAAATATTTCACTATTAAGTCCATAAGGATAAATTGTGTTGTAATATTTCATGTATGATGACTCCATATAAAGCCGTTCTGATTTATTTTTTAGAATTTGAAGGATTTCAATTGTCGTATTTTTAAATTGATGTTTATGAAAATGTGGAATTTCAGCTGTAGACCGTATATTTTTTGCTTTGTTTTTATTAGAGTCTGAACGATGTTGACTGATACGTTTATGAATTGGACCTGATGTTTCACCTATATATTTCATGTTACATAAGTTGCACTTTATACAATAAATAACATTAAAGGCTTTACAAAAATTTGAATAATTAGGATCTGACAAGGAGAGGACCAACCTTGTTAATCACAGATTTTGATTATTTTAATATATGTTGTAGGGTAGAAACCCTATAGTCTCAGGTTCAACGGATTTTATCCAACGCCCCTGAGTTCTTGAGAAACCGGGGGGTCTAATAGTAGTACAAATCTTAAATACCTACTTTGTAACTAAAAGGACAGGTTGGTGTAGCTGAGTTGGTATGGTGTTTGCCGGCTGATCTGCGGGCCAGGGTTCGATACCGGGATACGCTACATTTGTTTTTCTCATTTTTTGTTTTATAAATATATTTGTAAGCATAATTTAATAATCTCATTGTCAATTAAAATTTATAATATTGTATATCAATTATAATTTTAACCTATTTATTTTTTTACTTTTAACTAAATAGTTGTATAAAACATCATAAACTGTGAATTTTTTAAAATCACTTTTAAAATGTATTTCACATATTCTTTATGGATGCGATGATATTGAGCAATTGTGTCAATTCGTGATTTTAAAGAAACATCATTTACGCATTGCTTTAACAAAGGAAGTCAATGCGATAATACTATTATTCTGTTTTTAAAGTAACAAGTATAATTATATTAAAAATTAGCATGAGAATTAA
This sequence comes from Maratus speciosus, assembly GCA_963932465.1. NCBI lineage: Eukaryota > Metazoa > Arthropoda > Arachnida > Araneae > Salticidae > Maratus > Maratus speciosus. The sequence goes on from OZ010787.1 coordinate 149,855,615, forward strand.
ATTACAACCGCTTTTTTGCATATTAAAGATTTTTAAATTTGTAATACGTATGCTTAAACTTTCAATTATTTTACTTTCCCCTTTCCCCTTTATCTTTTTTCTGCTTTTATTTTTATTTTATTTAAATATTCTTTTATTTTACCATAACTAGATGGCACCACAACAGGTTTTGTCACGATTTTGGAATTTTCATCATTCAATAATAGATCCAATTTCTTTTTAAACCTCTTTAAAGGATGAGAAATGATAGTTTAAAAATAAAAAATGATAAATTTAAGTTTGTTAACATTATAATTAATGTATGATATTAAAATTTTAATTGAAATTATTAAATAATAATTACAAGTATATTTATAAAACAAAAAATGAGAAAAACAAACGCAGCTCGTTTGGGTACCGAACCCAGGCCCGCAGATCAGCCAGCAAACGCCGTACCAACTGAGCTACGACCAACCTATCCTTCTTGTTACAAAGTAATTATTTGCGTTGTGTACTACTATTAGGCCCCCCGGTTTCTCAAGAACTAATGAGCGTTGGATAAAATCCGTTGAACCTGAGACTAAGGGGTCTCTACCCTACAACATATATTAAAATAATCAAAATCTGTGATTAACAAGTTTGGCCCTCTCCTTGTGAGACAATTTGTGTCTGAGAAGCGTATGGACATGTCTTGCACCGAGCATCTAAACACTTACGAAAAAGTAAAGGACGAGGGGGAGAATATAAATGGTCACTGGATGACGATCCAGGAACAACCCCATTATTGTTCCTGTACCGGGCACTACACTGCATAGATACTAAGTGTATCTTGCCAGGATCGAGATGTTTACTAAGAACTGCCATATAAAAATTTTTTTTGGTAAAGCAATAATTGCAAAAAATAAGAATATATAATAATATAAAAATCAATAATGAATGAAATTAAATTAGTCTTGATTAAATTTAATATTAAATATCATGAGTATGAAATATTAATTTATATACAATATGTACAAATCAGAGAAGCAGTACTCAAAAAACACCCTTAATATTTCCAAAACAAAATAATGATAACCCTAAGTGCATAAACTACAAACGCAAGAAACCATTGAACTTTTTAGAACAAATAAAATAACCGCATCTAAAATCCAAATCCAAGAACGACAATAACCATGCAAAGACGACCAAAAACGCTATCCCAATTGACTTCTCAGATCAAAGTAATATAAATATAAATGACTAAAGCATATTAACATTAAACTTATTATTAGAAATATTTATTGCTACCATATATTGATGTATATATATAAAAAGAATAGCTCATACAGAATAAAATTATGAAAAGCAATAGAAAAAAAAATTATCTAAAAAATTGAAAATATATAGGACAATATCATACACTAACAACAAGAAAATACATATAAAATACATAACTAGAAAGGTAAAAATCATAAAATGAATCTTTGCGATGATAAGAATGAAAAATTTAATGGAATATCCTAAGAGAGGTATCAGATAACTACAAAGTAGAAATCATATAGATAATACACAAAGATTATGCGCTATTGCAGCAAAGATCTAACCGTATACTATTTAAAAGATGATATATCGGCTGCAATGTTCGTTAGTGATTTTTCATTATTTTTAAAGTTATAAATAAAAAAGCGAGGTTCAAATTGGAATGAGACACTTTGTATTTTTGACTAATAAGTAGATTATAATCTTATTTGTTATTTTTCGTGTAGTTTCCTAAACAAAAAAAAAAATGTTTGTTGTAGTGTGCTTTACCACATTTTAAAATTTGTGTCACGAGTTTTGAATTACTTGTATAATGTGGAAAGCTTTGGAAATAAGACAATTTATTATGAAAGTAATAAGTTTTACAGTTATTTTGTTTTAAAGAAAAAACAAAAAACCTCTTTTATGTCGATTGTTTAACTTTTTGGGATTTTTATACCACTTTTTAATTTTGAGCGCCATTTTTTGAATAACAATCCTTGGTAAACTTAATCGCAGAAATCCTGTCAATAGATACGGTGAGGTTTTACCATTCAGCATACTCAAAAGTAAGGATCACACGCAACACTTACAGATTCTCATTGAAACGCGTTAAATAAGTTCTGAATATACACTTAATTCGCAGTACACATCATATTGTTCAATAGAATGCTTATTATACATTTAATACTAATAATAAAATAAAAATGTAAAAGGAAGATCTCTGTGATTCAGGGGGGGGGGGGGGATAAAGATATTTATCTAGTTGTAAAATAACTTCATGAATTATTAATAAAAATATTTCCCATTGTTGTGGGCTGGCGTGGAAGTTTTATTTACTGATATCGACACTTTCCCAGGCAGTGGCTGATTAACCTCTGAACACAGTACAATTTAGGGCCGCTTTTTTTATTCGGGAAATGTTTCCTTTATTCTACGCATATGGAAGTTGATTAATGCAACACATATTATTCCCAGAAGTACCTTAGCTGAGATCATATGCTTCTTAAGCAGTTTTTTTGTCCCCTGTATATATAGTTGCTGTATGTTCAGTCATCTGGATGTTTTCTAACTAGCACACCAAAATGCCATATGATTAGTTAAGAGCCTATTGATCACATACCGGTTTTCCGTTTCGATAAATTTCTTGAAGTAGGTGGATTTTCTCTTGCATTAGGTACGCTTTATCTCCAAAAAGATTTAAAATGCAATGTCATACACACACACACACACATATATATATATGAAATGATTCCGTTGATGTTTCCTTCTACTTAATGTAGGACGTAGTCGTGGCATAGTAAATAATTGACTCGGGACATCGCTTTTTCAGTGAACTTTGTTTATTTAGGACATTTGCCTTACAAGAGACTCACAAGTCTGTCGGAGTCCACGAGAAACCATATTTTTCTATGGTCACATACTTTGATCTTTTAGAGCAAACTCAAATCTCTGAAAAAGTCTGAGCTCTTAGGCTGAGCACCTGAGTTTTATTATGCAGTTTGGAATATTTTCCAGCAGAGGGCGAAAGTGTATAATTTGGAGGAAACTTCAATTTAATTGGCTCAATGTTCTTTAATGGGTATGGTCTTGAGATTGCACCACAACTGGTCCTTTCCACTTTTAACATTAATGATTATTTATGTTTTAATAAAATGATTATTTAGATTTATGACCTATCAAATACTCATTTTGATATTCATTATCATTTATAACTTAAATGTAATAATGTTTTTAATAACTGTTAAATTTGAGGAAAGAGTAATTAGAATTTATAGACTAAATAGAAATCAACTGTCATATTTAGAAAAGTAAATCAGTATTTATAGATTTAAGTATTTATTTAATGTTTATTTTAACTCTAGTTTGATTTTATGAGCCCAATAACTGTCACAATTATAGTTGAATGTGATTTATCGTTTTAAGTACTTAACTAATATAAACTAATATAATCAACTTCTACTTTATTAAATGGATTTCACAAACAGTAATATGTTTATGATGGACAATTCCTTTATTATCATTTCCTATATATTATTATCTTTGAAATTGAAAGACAACGAGCAAGTTCTTTTAACTAACTCTGACCAAATCTCTAATTTAATGATGGCATGTAATTAATTATACAGGGTGATTCATAAGTATAGAAACAATAGGCTATCTTCTTAAATATTGCCCCTAGGCACATACTTTCAATTGCAAAGTTTCATAAAAAAGGGTACAAAATTTGATGAGAAGTTTCAACTCCATGGGGGGTATATGAGAAAATACAAAAAATAAATTTTTATACGGCCCCCGTAGAGTAAATTTCCCAATTAGGAAATTTTTCCTTATCCATTCCTGAATTAAACACAAAAAAAAATCATCTCGATATCTTCAAAATTCGCAGAGATATCAAAATCCTAAATTCGTGACTTACACCATTTATCCATGCCTCTGAGTGACGAGTTTTTGACTCAATCTGAATGCAAGATAGGGATCATCCACAAATTGTAAATTATTAAAAGTCGATATAAGGCAGTGCCTCTCCTTTGGACATAAAATAGACAGCGTATAGATTTTACGTTAAACCTGTTTGAAAGTATATGCTGGCGATCTGCATTAGAGGTCTACACGGGTCAAAATATCTAGGTCCGGTCCCAAACCGACCATAGGAAAAAAAGTTCGGCCCTGCCTGGAAAAAAGTTCAAATCGTAGCCTGGCCCGGCTTGACTCAATTTCTACATAGTTTTTTACATCGATATGGTTAAAAGTTGTTTCGTATAGAGGGGTTCTGACCAAAAATTATATTTTTTATTTTTTCATGTTTATAATTTTTATTTTTAAAGAAGCGCCAAAAGCTGTGATTATTTGTTTTATTAATGAATCTATTTATATGCAAATAATTCACTTTTCCTTTAATATAGTTAATCCATATTCCATGTGTTGGAGACAATGAAAAATGCTATAAAGTAAAATCTTTTAAGATAGAATCACATAGGAAATAAAAAAAAGCGTTATAGACAAGTTCCCTTTTTAGGAGTTGTAAATGTAGTCTATTTTTTCTCAGGTATTATTATATTCATTTTCCATGGATCAACAGATTTTTTCCGTTTAAGAAAGGATTCCGTCATAGGCAGATTTTTTTCACTAGTTTTAGAGTATTTTAATTTCTTTGCCTTAAAATCTACTATCCTTTAAAAAAAAATAAATTTTAAAGTTTTATTGTAAAATAATGGCCATTTAAAAATATATGCATCTGTTGTAAAAGTTTTTGGGCTGAGCCGAATTTTAGTTCTTTTTGCACAGATTAGGTCAGTCAGAAATAATGATTTTAATACGGGTTGTCTCTAGACCGGGACTGAAAATTTCGCCCAGGAGAGACCAAGGAATAAGGAAGCCAGTCAAGGTTCGGTATAACCAGTGGCTGAGAGGTTCTGCTCTCGAAGCAAGTAGACGGGAGGTGCTGGGTTCGAACCCAATCGCGTCGTTCGGCCCAATCGTTCGGAGTTTTCAGTTGTTTTCTTCTAATCTTGGATATCCTTGCGTAAATACAGGTTAGGTTCCATTAGAAAGACCTCTACGGAAAGCACCCCCCCCCCCCCCCCCCCATCGAGCCCATATCCCTCGTGTAGATTATTGGCCGTTATAAATCACACCAACACCCGGTTCGATATGAAAAAATACCTTAGGCCCGGCCTAGATGAGTCTTCAGAAAAAAGTCGCCAATCCCGGGTCTGGCCCAGCCCGGCTCCTGAATACAGACTGTTTTAACAGCCTAAAATGCCTGAATTTGTTTTTATGAAAAATTCTTAATCCGCATGTTAGAAAAAGCATTGTTTCAAATTACACATTTAACATTTATTTATGGACATTTAAATAGTACAAAAAGGAGGTGGAAACGGCAAACGTTAAACTGAATCGGAAGTTTAAGCTACAGAAAGAAGTTACTTTTCACGTGCAATTTTTTAAAAAGCATTTACACATTTTATTAGGAGCCAATCAATGTTTAAAACTTTAAATGTGTTTTTCTGCATGCGGTTTTTTTCTTTTCTTTATTTTTTTCTTTTTACCATTTCTCGCCTTTAAATTATTATAAGTCAAGAATCATAAATAAAAAAGGTGAAAACTTGAAACATGTCTTTTTTTATTATTTTACATTAATTTTGTTTCGGCAAATTTGAAAAAAAATTTACTTTTGAAAATATGATTTTTTATAAAATAAGTTTCCTAATTTTTTAAATGAGTATTTTTAATATTTTTAAAATTAATATTTAAATAAATCCTGAAACAAAACTAAAATTTTACTTTCCTTTTTAATTAAATGAAAAAAAAAATATTCCGGTTTATAATGTTTCACGTAATAAAGATTTTAAATTAAATCCGATTAAAAAAGTACTAATCATTTAAATTTTTTTAAAACTTTATGAGAAATATTAGGATGTGATTTTGTGTGCAAATTATATGGTTAACCATCACAAAAAAGAGAAAAAAATCAAAATTCTAACTCTACAAATATATTTTTTACATGTTTCCTAGAACTCTTAAAGTAACATTGTGTCTTGGATTGCACGCATTTCAATTTGTGTCTAATCCCTTAAAACCTGATGAATTATTTAAACGGCTATAACTCTGCAAGTTTTTCAGATATGAAGATGCAATTTTTTGTGTTTAATTCAGGAATGGATAAGGAAACTTTTCCTGATTGGAATTTTTACACTGCGGGGGCCGTATAAACATTTAATTTTCGTATTTTTTCAAATAGACACCCCATGGAGTTGCAACTTATGTCATTAAATTTTGTACCTTTTTTTAAGAAACTTTGCAATTGGAAGTATGGATCTAGGGGCAATATTTAAGGAAACAGCCTATTGTTTCGATATTTATGAATCACCTTGTATATATCTAGGATATACTTGGGTCAGTGTCTAGTGGATAGTAATAAGTCCAGGCAGATTTTTGACGAAATCTTAACAAATTTTAGTATTCTTGAGTATATATAAAACAGAACAGTTTGAAGGTAATTTTAAACAACATAGCCAACCGTCTGTTGGCTTTTCTCGTTTATATTCAACATGAATGCGAGATTTCGCTTACACCAGGCCGTATGCCTATAAAATATTACGAAAGCGCAGCTTCTAGCTGACCAGTGGTTTTGTAGCCTCCCATTTATTCCGTCTGACTAAGTCTGCATTTCGACTGCTTCTGCTACGTCTATATGAAAATAACCATTTTTTAAATCCAACGTAGTGAAAACCTTTGCTTCTTCAATGTTATCTATTCTGTTATATGTCTTCTATTCTTGGTAAGGGGAAATTATCTCTAATTATTTTTTTTATTTAGGGGTCTGTAGTCTACCCAAAGTCGCCAAGAATTATTTTTCTTTTTCGCTAACACTAGAGGAGATGCATAAGTAGAATTACTCTTCGTTATAATTCCCGCTTCCAACCAGTCCTGCATTTGTTTGCCCACAATTTCTTGTTCCGGACATGCCAATCTACGCGGCCGTTGCGCAATCGGAATATCGTCAATTAATATTATATTTACTTTTAACTCTGTGTCCTTAACCTTGTTTGGCTTATAATTAGTGATCAGCTCCGTTAATTCTTTCTTAATTGTGCTGTTTGTAATATGATTTATCTCAACTTTTTGAAAATTAATAGAATTGGCTGTTTCAGCTAAATAAATGTCTGTGGTTTTTGATAAAACTATTTGTGGGATAGAACACCGTTCACTTTCTAATAAACAACTATTATCAGTACTTAATTACATGTTTATTTTTTCACTAAAGTTGAAAGCTGTTTCGTTTTGACTAGTTTGTTCCTTTCTCACCAATTCAGCTGTCGAAATCATTTTTCTTATTGTGGGATTGTTTTGTTTTTCTGACCACAACATCGCATGAAATCTGGGCGCGACATATCTGACGCGTCTGATTTTCGTCATGACTGTTTCTTGTAGGAAAGCAGTGACGTAATTTGCCCTAACTTCTTTTAACTTCCGTTTCCCCGCAATTTGCAATCTTTTTTCTAAAATATTGCAATTTAACTGTTTCAAAAAGTTATTCCCTAAAATTACAGAATGATTCAAATTTTTTACGATGTATAAATCCATTCACTGTATAGCCATCTATTTCAATATTTACTGTCGTAAATCTTATGGGTGTTATTTGGTTGCCACCGATACCTGATAATACATTAGAACAGAACAGTTTGAAGGTAATTTTAAACAACATAGCCAACCGTCTGTTGGCTTTTCTCGTTTGTATTCATCATGAATGCGAGATTTCGCTTACGCTAGGCCGTACACCTGATAAAGTCATTTTCATGTAGTTTAGGGCATCCCAGGGCAATATAAGTATCGTTTTTTCCCATATTAACATCACTTTTTGTATCGATCAGGGCATCCATATTTTTTCCTAAAATTCTCACGCTTTTTATTATTTTATCTACCGGATTTGAGTTGTTACTTACGGCAGCATTTGCATTTTTAGGGGAATTATATCTGCATTTAGTCAGACCTGTGGGCAGGAATCTTACACTTCCAGCAGACCGGGCCTTCTTTTTTTCGGGGGCAATCTCTCCACCGCACAGTGGGACGTTTTGATGATCTAGGTGGACAAAATCCATTTTTCCGATTATCTCGGAATTTGACAAAACCGCGTGTACTGGTAGCTGAATGTCTGTATTTTCGAGATCCGTACTAGTTTTGGCGTAAAAAATTAGAGGTATCGATTAATTGTGACCGTAAAGTAGCCAGTTGCGCAGTTGTTTTGAAGGAGTTTCAAAAATTGCACTAGTTTCCTCTAAGTTTGAAAGCATGTCGTGACTATTCTGTTTTATTTGAAAGTACGAGTTTGCTGGTCTAATGTCACAGCTTTGTCAAGGTCAGATTTAGCCAATTCTTGTTTGAAAATAAGCGATATTAAACCCGCTTCACCGCTTTTTTTAAACGCTGAAATTCTGGCTTATCCTTGATGTTGTCACAAATTTCATTTTGACTTTTAAGAAATTATTCATCATTATTCAGCAATAAGCATTTAAAAAAAAAATCAAAGTGCCATTCCTAAAGTATTAACAAATTAAACAAACTGCTGCAGATCAGTAAGTTTTTATTAATAAACAAGCATCATATTAACTTCCAGTGCATATATGTATGCTTAGTTCAAATCTTGCGAGTCAAATTTAAATCACTTTTAATTATCCTATTGAGCCGAAACAATGAATACATGTGTAATTTGAATGACAACACAATATTATTATGATTTAAGGAACGTAGAAGTTTGTTTAAAATACTGTTTCTACAGGGCTTCACAAAGTTTAGAATAAAACTTGCAAGTTAATTTTAAACCAATTTCAAAAATCTGATTGAGCTGAAACTTTGTCCAGGATATGTATTCTGATGACAATGCAATATTATTATAATTTATGGAAGCGCTTTTTTTACAGGGCTACATAAAAGATTAGTTCAAATCTTGAAGACAATTTTAAACCACTTTCAATCATCTCATTGAGCTGAAACTTTTCCTACATGTGTTTTTCAGATGAGACTTCTATTAAATTATAATGTGACGAACGTAGAAATTATGCATTTTTTACAGGGCCACACAAAATATCGTGGAAAGATTTTTGCTAAAAAGCAGAAATATTAATTAAATTTCTGCAAAATTACTATAGCTTATCGAGATACATAGTAGAATTTTTTAAATTGAAAACAAAGTGCGTAGCAATTGTATTTATTTTACAGGGACACATAAAAATTTTGAATACATTACCGACTATATGCAGAAATTTTATTTCAGATTGAATGAAATTTATATAGGTTATTTATTCACACAATAGTATTTTTTGAACCGAAAATAATTTTTGTAGCATTTATATGTTTTACAGGGTGCCACAAAACATTAGAGTTTTTTTAATATGATTTTATTTTAAAAATTTTATTTTTCAGGATGATTACACAAATTTCTCGAGAAATTCTGAGTAGACAAAAATCCAAAAAAAAAAATTAATGTTAACTTACATGTGTGATGTGTGCATTAAATTGTTTTTTACTTAATTTTAAAATAAGTATGTTTAACTCATTATTTGTAATGAACTATACAGGGTGCCCACTAAAATCCTTTCAACGATCTTAATTGCTTAACGTTTGCAGCTATACTCATAAACGTTTTGTTTAGGTATAGTAAAGTGGCTATGCTCTACTAGATAACATCGTTACCAGCGTCAGCTGGTGCAAAAAAAGCTGAGTTAATATTCCTATCTCGAAAACGAGATTCATGCTTATAACTAGATTCATTTAGCATTCATTTTCACAAGGTGTCCTTTTGAACTAAATTGATGATGCTGCACAAATTTGTCATTCACTTTTATCCCATATTTCGAACCGTTTTCAGATAGGAACGCTAATACCGCCATTTTGCCCAAGATGGCGCTGTAAGCGGTCTCATCTAGTATCGCGTAGCCTTTTTACTATACGTAGACACCACGTTTATGAATATAGATCCAATAGATCGGCAGTTAAGGGGGTGGGAACGGGCTCTAGTGGACGCCCTGTATTTTTATTTGAATACATTGTTGTTAAATAACCAAATATTTATCACTTTTTGAGTATTTTATTAGTGATGTATTGAAAAAAAAAACAGTAAAAACTAATTAGACTTCAGCGAAAAAATTTTGTCCGCCTAGATCGTCAAAACGTCCCACTGTGCACTGGTGAGAAAATTCATTGCAATTAAAACAACGGATTCTTGTATTTAAATTCTTTTGGGGGTATGCGTGTAATTATTTTCATATGGTACACGGTTAATATAATTTCGGTGGATGTCAAGGTATTTTCAATACCTTGACATTTTCTAAATTCCGTATTTGGATGTTTAATTTAAGCCTTCCGTAAGTTAATTCGGGCAGTTTCAAAATCATCCAATTTATTTGTGAAGTCATATACTTTCGCAATTTTGGGTAATTCATCGCAAAATGTTCTTTCATTTTTAGGGACAATTTTCTCCTGATTTGATCAATAATTAAAATATTCTTTAATGTTTCGAAGGTTGATATCTGCAATCCAGCTAACAATTCAAGAAATTTGAGAGTTCAAACGAGAAATCTTCCCAAGACGCCAAATTTTCCTTTCTGTGTAAGAAGAATTTTTGACGGCATTGCTCTGGTGTAAATTTTAAACATCATAAAAGCAATTTTTTTACATAGCCGTAGTAACTGGATTGTTCCTCATTTTCGCGACTTATTAAACTAACTATCTCGAGCGGTAATAACGCAAGGAGATATGTTACCCATTCATCTTTTTCTATATCTAGACGCTTTTTCTGACGTTCGAAAAGGGTTAACTATACACTGATTTCCTCCTCATTATTGTATCTATTTAACAATTTTAAAACATCGGAACCCTTTCCGGCGATTGTGTTTACCGAGTTATGTAATTCGGTTTTTTGTGTATATTCCACGTGTAACTTTTTTAATTTAAACTCGCGATTTTTGGCTTCTTTGAGTTCTAATAATTTTTCAGTTTCTTCACGTTCGCTCACCACTGCCGCTAGCAAATTTTTAACTAAACCTTCATTATATCCGTCTGATTTCACAATTAATTCCGTTAACTGAGTTTTATTAGCAGTTTTCGGCGCACTTAAGACTAACTCGATTACCACAGTAATTATATCGATCTTTTTTTTACGTTATTAAGTGCGCCATTTTTATATTTAACCAATTAACCCCTTGGGGGCGGTGGGATAAAATATATCCTACCTACGATTAATGAAGATTTACACCAGAAAAAAAAAATTTGAAATTTTGCTTTTATAACTTTGGTGGAAAAAATTGCTTTTCCTTATTTTTAAATAAAATTTTTCTAATTTTCCGGTGGGAATTCAGCATTACACAAACGTGATTGCTTGCCCCTCAAGGGGTTAAAACATAAAAATAAAATACATTAATAAATAAGCCAATAATATATATATACACCCGATGAAATCAAATATATCTATATATACAATAATTAAATAAACATGTCTATAATTTTAAACTTACTTCATACCACATATTCCAATGAAATATATATATATATATATATATATATATATATATATATTTCACTACATAATAATAAAAAAAAATTATTGGTTAACACCAAAGTACGACGACTTGTATACTTCCTAATTTTCTTATTCGTTAGTCTGTAAAAAAATCACGGCAGACTTCTTACTTATAAAAGTATGTTCTTGCAGTAAAGAGCATACTTGTGAGAGCTTTGACAGAGCGACTTGCTCTTTCTTTATTTTTAAGAAAATGCAGAAAAAAAATCACTTTCTGCATGAAGGAAAACACGATACTTTTTCACCTTCAACGTACACAAAAAAAAAACTCATTGTACGTTCATTGTCTGCACTATTAAAGACCTTTTGGGAAACAAAAAATAAAACACTTTCCCATTTTTATCACAAAATACAAAAAAAGAAGAAGAAAATTCTTTCACCATATGAACTTGAAAAGGAAGGAAAAAAACAGAAGAAGTACATTTAGAAATTAAAATCTTGAACTTCGACATGCGAAAATAGATGTCTCTCTCAAGACCAGATCAATGAATCATTTCTTTCTTCAACCACTTATAGCATTTCTCTTTTTCTCCCGTAAATGAGAAAACTTTATTCTATAACTGAGCATCCGATGAAACAAACTTTTTTTTATTAGCATAAGACAATGTAGCAAATTCTTTATTTCTTTCTCCACTTCAGCACATCACCATTTTCCATCAGAATTTTGTCGAAAGTTCATGTAGATCCCGGGCGAAATCCCAACTTTGTAGGATATATTTGGGTCGGTGTCTAGTGGGTAAGTAATAAGTCCAGGCAGATTTTTGACGATATCTTAACAAATTTTAATATTCTTGAATATATATGGAACAGAACAGGTATTTACAGTTTGGGGGTAATTATAAACACCACCGTGTGTTGGCTTTTCTCGTTTTTATTAAACATCGATGAGAGATTTCGCTTACACTAGGCCGTCTGCCTATAAAACATTACTAAAGCGCAGATTTTTTAAAGCGCTGGCCGAAGATTTCGCTGCCTCCCTTACTCTGTCTGACTAATTCTGGATCTGGACTGCTTCTGCTGTCATTTCTCTTTAATTATCACGATTTTAATTGTAGGCTCAGCACTTTTCTTATATTTCGGTAGTTGAGGTTTATCTTCCAGAGCCACACTAAAAAATCTGCATAGCTTTGCGGTACAGAGTCTATTTCCTGTCACCACATATACATATATCAAATATGCAAATAATGAAACCAATATCTAAAATGCTGTACTTTTTTTCTATACAAATGAATATTTCAATATATTGTTTACGGCAGATTTTAAGAAAACTCTGCAGATTGAAAACCAGTATTTACTAATCATCTGTACAAAATAAGATAGCTCCCAATCTTCTGATTTTTTCTATACATTTTTTGTCAAACATATATTGAGCTAGAAATTTTACTTAATAAATGAAACTAAATATATACCACATAGGAAAGACATATTTTATTAAATAAATTTTCTGGTTCAAAATATGTTAAAAGCCGAAAGTTAGCAGCTATGTATGTGTTTATATATACGCGTGGTTTGTACCTTCTGGTTACGATAGATTCTGCTATAGACATATTCAAAACGCAATGTACTTAAAAACTTTTTGAAGATTTTTCAGTTATTTACCAGAATAGACGATGTTTGCATTTCCATTCATGGCCTGGATTTCAAGTACTTAATTTTTGCAATATTTCGTAGTTATTCTCGATTAATGGAGAAAAGAATAAAAAATAATGGTTTATCAGGAAAAAAATTCACCTAATGAATCTTTCCTGTAAATAAAAGCAAAAATAATTTTTTTGCAAGCCATGTATCCTTTAATCACTCACGCATGAAATATTATTCAATAAGACTTTGCCGACAATAGACAGTCATTATGCATCGCTGTCAACATTGTGATCATGTATCTTTAGTAGCAGGTTTGATTTCACAAAGTTCTCTGACTTAATGCGGCATAGTGAAGAAGCGTTTCGAAAAACTATAAGAAGTATTTTTAAATCCAGTTGATGCCGCCTCTCTACTTATCAGGCAATGTAAATGTAACATTATTGTCGAAGGACAAATTATTTCTCTGGTGAAATATTATCATTTATTGTTTAGGTCAGTGTTAGGTTTGTGTTTTTGAAATTCTACAAAATACAAATGTAACCCATTTAAGATGAACCGGGACACAAAAGTAGTTATAAATATTCTTACTACTTTTTTGTTAAAATGGTTACGCAGGGGTCATCGAAAAAGATTCGAAACAATTCAAATATTTGTAATTTCAAAAGTAATTGAGGAAATGCAATAATTATCTTCTCAATGTATTTGGCAATTCACCGAGATTTGATAGAAGTCACTTTTTTTCAGCCATGACCTTCAAGAAGCGATGCGCAGAAGTGATACTCAGTGAAAGAGGCCCTAGTGCTCTCTACCATTTTTCAATGACCCTGTAGAACATTTTACTACGAGAATCATATTTTTAGAATTTTCTCTCAAAACAATAACTGGCAAAAATTGTATAAGTGACATACTTTTATCATTAATAGAAATTTAGACATATCAGTTTAACTGTGACTAATTTTGAAACAAGTGGGTAAGTGTGATTACAGATCGCACAGAGAGTTTCGTTTAATATTCCTTTCAAAACACCTTATAGTTTTGCGAAATCAGTTAGTTCCACATTTCGCAACCAGGGGGAGCACTCTATTCTACACCACCCTCTATCCGAAAGAAACTGCGTTCTACAACCTATCCGTAGGTATATTAGTCGAGGGGATCGGGTCTATAGTACCCGAGATAGGTAGGCGCCCCCTAGCGGTAAAAAGTGGAATTGAAATATGAAAGGCTATGTGCATAATATGAAAGAGTGTTCAAAGTGGTGTTGGCAAAAGTTATAAAAGTACCCACCGGGTGCAATGGGAGGAGGTTAGAAAAATTGCTTAAAATACACAAGTTAGAGCCCGGTGGGTAAATAATATAAGACTTTTTGAAAATTTTATGATTTTTCGTGTGATCGCAAGTGTACTGCTATAGGTATGAAAAATTTTAAGTATTCAACTTAAATAGGGGCTCAGTTAGAAAAAAAAAGCTTAAAATACACAAGTTAGAGCCCAGAGGGTTAAATATAAGACTTTTTCAAAATTTTATGATTTGTCGTTTGATGTGAGGTGTTCAGCTATAAGTACGCAAAATTTCAAGTCTTAAACTTAATTAGGGGCTCAGTTAGAACAAAAAGATTAAAATACACAAGTTAGAGCCCAGAGGGTTAATTATAAGACTTTTTCAAAATTTTATGATTTATCGTTTGATGTGAGGTGTTTAGCAATAAGTGTGCAAAATTTCAAGTCTTAAACTTAATTAGGAACTCAATTAGAACAAAAAGATTAAAATACACATGTTACAGCCCAGAGGGTTAAATATAAGACTTTTTCAAAATTTTATGATTTGTCGTTTGATGTGAGGTGTTCAGCTATAAGTATGCAAAATTTCAAGTCTTAAACTTAATTAGGGGCTCAGTTAAAACAAAAAGATTAAAATACACAAGTTGGAGCCCAGAGGGTTAAATATGACTAAATTTTATGATTAGTCTTTTGATGAGATGTGTTCAGCTATAAGTATGCAAAATTTTAAGTCTTCAACTTAATTAGGCGCTCAGTTAAAACAAAAAGATTAAAATACACAAGTTGGATCCCAGAGGGTTAAATATAAGACTAAATTTTATTATTTGTCGTTTGATGTGATGTGTTCAGCTATAAGTATGCAAAATTTTAAGTCTTTAACTTAATTAGGGGCTCAGTTAGAACAAAAAGATTAAAATACACAAGTTAGAGCCCAGAGGGTTAAACATAAGAGTTTTTAGAAATTTTATGATTTGTCATTTGAAGTGATGTGTTCAGCTATAAGTATGCAAAATTTTAAGCCTTCAACTTAATACGAGGCTGAGTTAGAACAAAAAGATTAAAATACACAAGTTGCATCCCAGAGGGTTAAATATAAGACTTTTTCAAAATTTTATGATTTATCGTTTGATGTGAGGTGTTCAGCTATAAGTGTGAAAATTTCAAGTCTTAAACTTAATTAGGAACTCAATTAGAACAAAAAGATTAAAATACACAAGTTAGAGCCCAGAGGGTTAAATATAAGACTAAATTTTAAGATTTGTCGTTTGATGTGATGTGTTCAGCTATAAGTATGCAAAATTTTAAGCCTTCAACTTAATTAGGGGCTGAGTTAGAACAAAAAGATCAAAATACACAAGTTAGAGCCCAGAGGGTTAAACATAAGACTTTTTGAAAATTTTATGATTTGTCGTTTGATGTGATGTTTTCTGCTATAAGTATGCAAAATTTTAAATCTTCAACTTAAATAGGGGCTCAGTTAGAACAAAAAGATTAAAATACACAAGTTGGAGCCCAGAGTGTTAAATATAAGACTAAATTTTAAGATTTGTCGTTTGATGTGATGTGTTCAGCTATAAGTATGCAAAAATTTAAGTCTTCAACTTAATTAGGGGCTCAGTTAGAACAAAAAGATTAAAATACACAAGTTGGAGCCCAGATGGTTAAATATAAGACTTTTTCAAAATTTTATGATTTGTCGTTTGATGTGATGTGTTCAGCTAAAAGTATGCAAAATTTTAAGTCTTTAACTTAATTAGGGGTTAGTTAGAACAAAAAGATTAAAATACACAAGTTAGAACTCAGAGTGTTAAACATAAGACTTTTTCAAAATTTTATGATTTGTCGTTTGATGTGATGTGTTCAGCTATAAGTATGCAAATTTTTAAGCCTTCAACTTAATTAGGGGCTGAGTTAGAACAAAAAGATTAAAATACACAAGTTAGAGCTCAGAGGGTTAAATATATGACTTTTTCAAAATTTTATGATTTGTCGTTTGATGTGATGTGTTCAGCTATAAGTATGCAAAATTTTAAATCTTGACCTTAAATAGGGGCTCAGTTAGAACAAAAAGATTAAAATTCACAAGTTGGAGCCCAGAGGGTTAAATATAAGACTTTTTCAAAATTATATAATTTATCGTTTGATGTGAGGTGTTCAGCTATAAGTGTGCAAAATTTCAAGTCTTTAACTTAATTAGGGGCTCAGTTAGTGCAAAAAGATTAAAATACACAAGTTAGAGCCCAGAGGGTTAAATATAAGACTTTTTCAAAATTTTATGATTTGTCGTTTGATGTGATGTGTTCAGCTATAAGTATGCAAAATTTTAAGCCTTCAACTTAATTAGGGGCTCAGTTAGAACAAAAAGATTAAAATACAGTTGGAGTCCAGAGTGTTAAATATAAGACTTTTTCAAAATTTTAGGACTTATCGTTTGATGTGAGGAGTTCATCTATAAGTATGCAAAATTTCAAGTCTCCAACATATATTGTTTCTGAGAACGGGTTCTGTGACGGACAGACGGACAGACAGACATACAGACAGAGGAGCGAGACGAATAGGGTTTCGTCAGATGAACGAAACCCTAAAAATACGAAGATAAACGAATTAAAAGGTGTAAATACTCTTGACAATAATATAATGCAGAAAAAGAAGACAAATGTTTCTTAATCTAGGAAAATATAAAATAACGAAAATATACAATACTCTCTTCCGAGTTACTCACGATTCCGAAAAACGTTCATTAACATTAGAAACTTCAGAAACAAATACATTTTCGGGATTTAAAGAAGCATTTATAAAAACAAATTTCCTTTTGCTGCTGCGGATTTTCGGAAACGTTTTCAAGTAGATTTTTTAGTGTATTAACCAGTTTTCTCAAACCGTAATATCGTTTTTTAGGAAGCTATAATTTCTCAAATAAACATTTTCAAGTAACATGCTTTACAGACAAACATAATAAACTAACAGCATTTTGCATTTACATTAACATTAAAATTAACATTATTTTGTTACTCTTGCATACATCAATTCAATTACGTAGCTGAAAATATGCAATCCAGAATTGTTAGCATCCTAAAAATCGATATTCCGGTTTGAGAAAACGTTTCTGACAATCAGTTGCAGCAAAAGAGATTTTTTCTTCTAAAAGCATCTTTTCTCGGAAATATATTGGCTATTGAGGCTTTCAAAGATTAAGAACACTCTTCGGAATCATGAGTAACTCGAATTTGGTTATTGTATATTCCCGTTCGTGATTATACATTATAATTTGTAGATTTTGATACATTTGTTTTTACGGTGTAATGGAATACAATCATAAAAAGTTAACATAGAGAGTAAAATATTATATCTTTTGATCTAATTCTTATATTCACATGCAATTTGCGTCATTTTATTTTAAAAACTTTAGAGCATTTTGTAAGCCTAAAAATCGAAAATGTGAGATTTTTGTTTCTCGGATTAGCTGTTAATTGTTTATAAATTTACTTACTTTACATACTACACAAAACAGCTCAGTGAAATGAGAGGAAATACACTGTGTAAAATTTGCGAAGAAAATTCAGTTAGTTGATTTTCTATAAATTATCACAAATTGTAATGTAAATTCATTTTGGACAAATAGTATTTAATTTCTTTGCCCCTCGCAACTCTAAAAGAAAGATGAATTGAATAGAAAGGAAATGTATCATACTGTTGTTATTTGAAGCTTTTTATTAAAATCAGTTTTAAGTTTAAAATTACTGGAGTAATATGGACAATAGGGTGGAGCGAAACAAAATATTTAAAAAAAATAAAAAACGGGTTGGTGCCAAAAGTTGCCTTTCTACTAGTACATCAACTGCGTGCAATTTTACCGCAAAAAAAAAAAAAAAAAAAAAAAAAAAAAAATGGCTTGAGTCTGCGCTTTTGGTCCAAAAATCGAAATTATGGGTAAAATTTGACATTTTTTCAAAAAAAAATTAAAAAATTCCTATAGAGATGATTATTATTTAAATGTGTTATTTAAACCTTTATTATTAATGACTTAACATATTTAAACGATAAAACGATGTCTTTATTCTGTATAACTGGAGAAAAATCGACAAGTTTTGGTAAAACAAAAAAGTCGTTGCCACTCTACTGTCATACAACTAATCTGTAATACAACTAATTAACTATCAGCTCTTACCTAGTTGCTTTCAAAACTACCCAGGAGACACCACGTGGAGGTGGCTGCATTTCATGTCACAACAGTGCATAGCTCGACCATCCTACCATCTTAGCACAATGTTTTTTTTTATACATTGAATTGTGATTTTTTATCAAAGACTGGCATAAGTTTTCTATGTATCAACCTAGTCCATCTCTTCTTCGTATCCACAGACGTTGGATGCTGCTGCTGTGACCTGCTTGTGTATGATAAGGCAAGCTGAGCAAGCAGTGGAATTAATGGAATCTATTCAGCCGCCGATTATCTTCACAAAAATTGCATCCAGTTAATGCTGCGTGATTGGGCTGCGTGATTGCATAGTGATTGGGATTTCTGTTACTACAACATTTACGTATTTCATCTTTGAGTATGCCATCATTTACTCAACATCTTGAATTTTTTATATGCTGAGACGCTTGCTGTTAAATGTGATTACGATCGTCAGAGAGCATTGCAATAAGAATTTGCACTCGCTGTGCAAAGCAACCATTGTCCAAAATAAATTTTCTTAGTCTTTGTTTTATGCCGTTTCCTGTGATGTTTAGTAGCCGAGTACTTTAATTTCCCATAAGTTTCTAGATGCATTTTTTTACATGTGGATTACATTTGGTGTAAACCATCCTGCCGCATAAAGTTGGGTTACATACTTTGTGAGTGAACCTGCAGACTTTGATGGTCAGTCAGTGCTTATATAAAGGTGAAAACTTTTATTCGCTTTCGTGAGCCATCTTGCGTAGGACAAGTTTCTTGGGTTCCTATTCGCTAGTTCTTCTGAGCAATATCTTGATGAAATATTTTTGCAAATGTCTATCAGATATTTCTGGTCTGTGCTGAGTAACCATTTCTTGATTTCATGAAATAATGTTTCAAAATTACTCTCTATGGCTTCAAAAATTTAAATAAGAAGGGAATGGCACGTGGACAAAGATTTTCCTATTGGTCCGGCGAATCTCTGTGAGTTAGAAACTAATTTTTGCCAACGATGTTGTCTAATAAATGATGCAGAGGAAATTCATTGGACTTGGAGGTGGCATATGATCCATTGTAATTGTTCATTCTAAACATGTCCCACGCCGAATGGATGGTAACGACGAACAGAATTCTTCGCCTTTAAAGGAGCACTCATACTGCCCACCAGAGTACTATGGTTCACTCAAATAGTACTATGCAATCCAATTTTGGCCTCAGGATGGTTTACCATCAAATGTAATCCATAAATAAAGAAATGATCTAAAAACTCATGGGAAATTACTCGGCTACTAAACAACACACAAAACGGAATAAAACAAATACTAAAAAAAGTTATTTAGGACAATGGCTGCTTTACATACGCAGAGTAAATTCTGATTTCAAAACACTCTAACGATCGCCATCACATTAAACAACTACCGGGTGTCCCAAAAAGGACTGACTGATTTTAAAATTCAATAACTTGCAAACGGTGACAGATATTTAAAAAATTCTTGCAGGAGGGTTATGCATAAGGTCAAAAGTTTTATTGCAGTGATTTTCGATTTTAGTTCGAATTACAAACAATAGATGGCACTGTAAGCAATAGTCACTAAATACAGGCTCGATTTCTGGTCCTTTCTCTTGTTCCATGCTGAAAAAGGAGTTGGAAATGTATTATCCGGGCCACGAAGTACCAAAAATCGAGCCTGAATTCAGCGTCTATTGATCGCAGCGCCATCTATTGTTTGTAATTCGAACTAAAATTGAAAATCACCGTAAAAAAACTTTTGACCTTATGCATAACCCTTCTGCAAGAATTTTTTAAATATCTGTCACCGTTTGCAAGTTATTGAATTTTAAAATCAGTCAGTCCTTTTTGGGACACCCGGTAGCTGCTCAGCACATAATAGTTGATAGATCAGAGTGAATGATGGCATACGTAAATCTGAAATATCGACTATCAACTTTGAAGCGGATAATTATATAAATCTATCTGATTGGAATATTGTTGTGGCAAGAGAACCCCTAATCAATATGCATTTATCGGGTGCAATCTTGGTGAAGATAATAGACGGCTGAGTAGATTACATGAAAATCATCCCCACTGCATTACATTGTTTGCCTTCTCTTACACAAGCAGTAGAAAAAAAACGTGAAATAGGTCACAGCAGCAGCATCCAAAGTCTGTGGATATAAAGAAGAGATGGACTAGGTTGATACATAGGAAACTTATGCCACTCTTTGATAAAAAAAAATCACAATTCAATGTATAAATAAAACATTGTGTTCAGATGGTAGCGTGGTCGAGGGAGATGTCCTTGGTAGTTTTGAAAGCAACTATGTAAGAGCTGTATTCTGAACAAAAATTCGTTGAACGACACAACAAAGTGGTAACGCAGTTTTTCACCGAAAGATGTCAGTTTTGCTCCAGTTATACAGAATAAAGATATCGTTTAATCGTTTAAATATTTTAAGTCATTAATAATGAAGGTTTACATAACACCTTTAAATAATAACCATCTCTATAGGAATTCTTAAATTGTTTTGAAAAAATGTCAAACTTTACCCAAAATTTCAACTTTTGGACCAAAAGCGCAGACTCAAGACATTTTTTTTACAGCGGTAAAATTGCACGCAGTTGATGTACTAGTACAAAGGCAACTTTCTGCACCTACCCGTTTTTGATTTAAAAGTAATACTTTTTAGCTCATAGACTATCAAAGCCTGAGACCTTATGTGCCCGCCCGCCGGTTCTGTATGTACCTACGTAACGCGATAACTTTTGATAGAAATTACCGATTTGTTAAAAATTTTTTTTCTAGGTTCATTCTGATAAGGCGCTTCCCTGATTAGTTTTTAGGGTTCATTGGTTTACGATAAAGGGAGAAAAGGGGGGTAGTCCCCCCTTTAATTTAGATAAATGGGTTTTTCATGTAGAATTATTCGATTTGCTCCAAATTTGGTATACCGGTTTATTATGTTAAAGAGCTTCCCTGATTAGATTTGGAAGCTCATTACTTAAGTATAAAGGGAGAAAAGGGGGCTGCCCCCCCTTAATTTAGATAAATGGGTTTTTCATGTAGAATTACTCGATTTGTTACAAATTTGGTATACCGGTGTATTATGTTAAGGAGCTGCCTTGATTAGATTTGGAGGTTCATTAATTACATATAATGGGAGGAAAGCGGGGCTAGCCCCCTCAGATAAATGGGTTTTTCATGTACAAATATCCGATTTGCTTCAAATTCGGTATACCGGTTAATTATTTTAAGCAGCTTCCCTGATTAGATTTGGAAGTCCATTACTTATGTATAAAGGGGGGAAAGGGGGAATACCCCCCCCTTAATTTAGATAAATGGGTTTTTCATGCAGAGTTATTTGATTTGCTCCAAATTTCGTATACTGGTTTATTTTGTTAAGGATCTGCCTTGATTAGATTTGGAGGTTCATTAGTTAAGTATAAAGGAGGGGGAGGGGGGCTAGTCCTCCACTTTAATTTAGAGAAATGGGTTTTTCATGTAGAATTATTCGATTTGCTCCAAATTTGGTATACCGGTTTATTATGGTAAGGAGCTGCCTTGATTAGATTTGGAGGTTCATTAGTTACATATAAAGGGAGGAAAGGGGGGCTACCCCCCTTTAATTTAGATAAATGGGTTTTTCATGCAGAAATATTCGATTTGCCTGAAAATTGGTATACCGGTTAATTATGTTAACCAGATTCCCTGATTAAATTTGGAAGTTCATTACTTTTGCATAAAGGGGGGAAAGGGGAGCTAACCCCCTGAATTTAGATAAATGGGTTTTTCATGCAGAATTATTCGATTTACTCCAAATTTCGTTTACCGGTTTATTACGTTAAGGAGCTTCCTTGATTAGATTTGAAGGTTCTTTGGTTAAGTATAAAGGGGGGAAACGGGGGCTAATCCTTTCATTTATTTTTCGAGGGGCATTATTCTTTGAAATAAGAGTAATATACAATTAGTGTGAATAGCCTGTGAGCTCAGTGCCATTAGTTTAACTGGGCAATTTTCTTTTTATTTTCTCTCCACCTTAATGGACAATTAAATAAAATAAACAGGACACCAGATAGAGTCCACAGGCGATTTGTTACTTGATTCGAATGTGGGACATTAAATATGATATCAGTAAATAAACTTGTTAAATAATTATGTTTTTTTTAAATAATAGGGTCAATCAAGGCTAATAAGATGCAAAATTCTAAACTTTCCCAGTTACTTGTGATCTATTGACTCTAGCCCTTAAAAAGAAGAACAAAAACTGTAATTTGTGTTTGTTTTTCCTTTATCTGATAATGAATTTAAAAAAATATTAGTTTGTCATAAAAATAAAGGCAAAATAATTTAAAACCCTGTCTCATATTAGCTCCTCTGAATGGGGATAATATGAGACGGCTATTGGGCTAAAGTGAGACACCATTATTTGTGTTTCTTAGCACTAAAGGAATGAGAGAAATTTCTCAATGTTGACCCGGGCCTAACGTTTCAGCAGTATTATTTAAGATTTTTTTCTCTTTCACTTTGACTGAATTTCGAGAAATTTTCCATTCCTTCACCAGAATACCCATGAAAACCCAGTACAATAAAACTTTTCCCTAATTCATTAATTTAAAGTATAAAAAATTAAGGAAATTATCTTCGTTTTTTTTTCTTAGTTTAACAAGAAATTAATCTATTTTATTAATTTTTTTACATTACAAGTTATTTAAGTAACACATATATTACAAGAAATATATCGAACTATAGCTACCTTACTTTCCATAAGTCGGCGCCACAATATTTAACGATGGACTCATCACTCGAATTAGATGACTACCACTCCAAGATTTAGTAAAATAAATGTTTAATGAAACTCTGTACTACAAGACATACATTGGTGGACAAAACTTAAGGAAAAGTGTTATTTTCAACGATTACAGTTAGAAATAGATCCAAAGCAGTACGTGTAAATTTGCAAGAATGCGGGATGTAGTCTGTTTTGTGAAACTTACGAAAATTTTGTACTTCCGCTTTTGTTAATCACGTGACAACAGAGATAAGAGATTTTAGGCAATCGGCGGGTACCGGGAGTTGTCATTAGATGTAAAAATTGAAGGAGATGGAGTGAAGCTTGAACATTGAAATTTTGAACATGTCTTCGAGGCATCATTTAGATGACATTACTCGTGGTAGAATAATCGGAAAGTTGGCAGAAGGGCGCAAAATGAGAGATGTTGCCCGTGAATTTAACATCGCGCACAGTAGCGTTTCTAGGCTATGGGCGGCATTCCAGAAAAGTGGAATATGTACTAGGTGCACGGGAGGAGGTCGTCCTAGCAGTACGACGTCCCAAGAAGATCGCTATATTGTTATTTCGGCAAAAAGGACCTTACGCAGCATAGCTAGTCAATTACCAAATCAACTTTGTGCTGCTACAGGAACTAAAATATCGCGTGAAACTGTTGCAAGACGTTTGAAAATGGTGGACTATATGCCCGAAGGCCTGTTGTGTGTGTCCCACTCTCGAGACGACAACGTAGTGCCCGTTTACAGTGGTGCCGTATGCATCGCAATTGGACTGATGACGACTAGTCTACCGTGCTCTCCTCAGATGAGAGTAGATTCAGTCTATCATGTGATTGTAGGCGTAAAGTGATATGGCACGAGGTTGGTAGTACTTACTGTCGCGAAAATATACTAGAAAGAGATCGATATGCGATTTCAAGTATCATGGTGTGGGCAGACATCATCTTCAATGGCCGCACGGATCTCTTGGCTCTGCATGGCAAAGGTTCCATGACCGGTAGACGGTACATTGAAGACGTCCTACTTCCATATGTTCGACTTTTTCGAGGTGCTGTCATCGAAAAGTTTCGTTTTATGGACGATAACGCATCTTGTCATCGCACACAGTCTGTACAAGATTGTCTTGATGTCAATGATATCCATCGCATAGACTGGCCAGCACGTTCTCCTGACCTGAATCCCATTGAAAATGTATGGGATGCCTTGGGGAGACGTATTGCTGCTCGACAATTTCCTCCCTCAAACAGGGAAACCCTCATCCGTGCAGTGAAGGAAGAATGGGACAACTTGCCTCAGAAGCTACTGAATCATGTTGTTCTCAGTATGCCACGCCTTGTTAAAAGTTGTCTCGCATTACACGGTGGCCACATCCCTTATTGATATGGCACTGACGATTGTTAATTGTGAGTATTTTGCTTTCTTTGTACAGTCATGTTTTCGGACAATATTCACATTTCAGGAAAAAACCCTCTGGCAGTACCCTGTATACATCCTTTCACCAAAATTTCTACATTAAATCCGGCGTAACATTCTGTTAATACTATTGTTTGCTTCTGGACCCGCAATCTTACGTAGATTCTCATTTACGTGTACATTTATTTTTGGCCCTTAAGTTTTGTCCACTAGTGTATTTCTATTTACAGGATGACTGTACATATTTACATAATTAGGAACTTCAAACGAAATCTCTCGGGGAAATACATTTTCACCCTTCTTCCCTCTGTCTCTCATAAACAAAATCCGCGCGGAAATAATAAAGCAAGACGCGTAAATTCACATTTCACAACTACTTCGAATCGTGCGTCTCGAAGAATTCTGCGAAAACCATCCGAAAGGAATGATGGGAGAAAACTATTTAGTAGCCGCTGAAATTGGGACTGTCGTTTAGTGCTGCCATTTAGCGGAATAATCTCTAAATATAAGATATATTTCTGACATCCTCCACCTCTGGTTCCTTAGACGTCTCGGCAAGGGACCAGGAACATTTTTCTTTGGCCTACCACGTTTCCTGAGTGGAGCAACTGGTTGGTAGGTAACATTTTTACAAAGTTTTAGGGCAGATGTATGGTAAGTTCCTAAGAGAACTTCAGGAGCTTGTAACCTGGCAACTTCATAGGAAGTAGGTGAGCGCTGTGTGAGCACTACATAGGGTCCGTCGCGTCGGGCACTGAATTTGGCGGTTCTTTTCTGACCAGCCTTGCTCACGGGATGAAGTTCTACCCATACATGGTCACCAGGATAATACTGAGGTCCTTCTCTCCGGCTTCGGCACGCATACTGTTTTCCTTTGTCTTGGCGTTGTTCGACCAAATCTTTCATTTGCTTAGTGAAGTTAGCAAATTTCTTTAGATAAGGGATTATCTCAATAGAGACTGTACCTATTTCACAAGAGAACGGGCTGGCTTCTCCCGCTGGCTGAAAGGTACTTTCATAACTTTTCAGCAAGCAATTTAATTGTGACTTCTGATCAGAACATTCAAGTGGCTTTGGAACAGGATCTACAAAGCCATATTTTATATGTGGCATATCGCCGAAATACCAACGTTTATTCTTAACGTCTGGTACAAACCCTGACTTATCAAGTAAGTCTCTTCCTAAAATGGTTCTGCTTCCTTTAGCTTCAGGTAGCATAATAAAATCTGTACGAAATTTTCTTCCTTCAATTTCTACAGTTACAGTCGTGGTCCAACTGTCTTCTTTTGACCGCTAGCCGTTTGCTAAGGACATGCTCAGAGAATTCTTCTGAAACTTTGCACCTTGTTCTTTAACACAGAATACATTGGTTCATTAGCCAGGCTATGACTAGATCCGGTATCTACGCAGGCTTTGCCATAGACTCCATTAATGTACAGGTGTACTGTGGTTAAAGGTGTGGTTGTGGTTGAGCATGTGTATATCTGGATTTGCTCAAACTGAGAAAATTCAGTTTTTATCACAGGATTGCAAGTAGGGCACTTAGCGCGAATAAATCCAGGAGCACCACAACCATAACATTTCAAGGTTGGTAATATTCAATCAATGGTGAGGGATTCACCTTTCCGTTGTCTGACGGTTTTGTCTTCTTTGAGTAGAAGGATTCATTCGGAAACGTTTCATTAGCATAGCTCATTTGTATGGTCTCTTTCGGTTTTGAACAGTTTTTATTTTTTTGGTCGATTTCCACTACTTTGGATTTTACGGGATTTACCCTTAGAACATCGTAAGTATCTAGATTTTCTACAAACGCATTTGGATCATTTAAATCAGTCCAAACGTCTAAGAAATGTTCTCTGTGCCTGTGGGGAGCACTTTCTCTTTAATTTGTCCGATAAACTAAGACTTTTCAAATCTTAGAATGAAGTTATGTTGAGCTCAGAGAGCCAACCTTCAAAGTATGTTCTAAGCTCGAAAAAATAATCTTTCCAGGTACTTTCTGGAATTTTCTTGTGCTGAACGAACAGAATTCTAAATTTTTCAGCGGTCAATTTGAATCGTTTCAATAACATCGCCTTGATGTGTTGGTAGACCTGGGCCTTTTCTCCCGGTTCCCTAGCAATGAGTCTAGCAGTATCACTAGGTAATTATGAGGTACGTAACCCAATTTTCTTACGGAACCCCTAGGACTTTTAACTGTTGCTCACACAGCACTAAAAAGATGTTCATATCATCTTCGTTTGGGCGAAAATGGGGAATCAATTTTTGTAGATCGATTCGTGGCTTTTCGTAAGTGCATCTATTATTTTCTATCTCTAAGGCGGATGCCGAAGCCGGATGGGTAATGCGTAATTTTTCGAGTTCGAATGTCCGTTCGCGCTCTAAATTTTCTTGTTCGAAAGTCCCTTTGTGCTCTAAATTTTCCTGTTCAACTTTACGCTGTTCTTGTTCAATTTTACGCTGTTCTTGTTCGAAAACACGTTGATTTTCTAAATCTAAGTATATTGTTCAGTTTTTCTAGTCTTGACTATAGTTGTAAGTAAGTTTTTAGTATAGTCCTCCTCGTAATCAGCGTGCGTAGTGATTAAATTACGTAAATCGACCATTTTCATTTCATCAGTGGCAGTTAAGCCTAACTCATCGCAAAGGACAAGCAGATCCTCTTTTTCGCACTCTCCAAAAAACGCCATTTTGTTTAACTTTAACAAAACCAACCAAAATAAAATTTTGATTTAAAAAAATCCACTTCAAGAACAAGAATTTCAATTTAAAAATTTCGCTTAAAAATTTCAATTTCAAGAACAAGAATTTCAATTTAAAATTTTCGATTAAAAATTTTCAATTTCAAGAACAAGAAATTAGATTTTTTACGTAAAACTATCCTTACACTTCCTTACAGAAATCATAACCCACAAAAAATAAATATTCAAAATACAATATAAATATAAATGCAAATTACTGTAATATCATTAAAATATAAAATTTTTATTTATTTCACATATAATTCCAAAATAGCTCTTTCCTTAGGGAGATAAACCAAAATCGAACCAGTTTCAATTTATCGTTACGTAATACAATACCCCTAAATAAGAAAACACACACACACACACACAAAAAAAAATTCTATAACTTCAATATTAACTCTCAAAATAAAACAAAACTAAATTATAACTACACAGTGATTAACTTTCAATTTCTTTTTAAGAAGAAGAAAAAAATAATATTACGTTAAGCAAGAATATTTAACATTTTTGTTCTCAGAAGAACACTTTCTATTTTTGTTCTAAGAACACAATTATTCAAAATTAATTGAAATTACGGAACAGATGTCATAAGTTCCCCCCGGCCGCATCTTGGAATTCTTCTTGGCGTGAAAACCCCTTTTCGCCAAGTACTAAATGTCGCCAAGCACCGGTTTATACTCATGTTTTGGGTTAACGAAAATAAAATGTAAATAATAAACAAAATTCGCTAAACTGGCAATCTAATCCTTGTATGAGCGCTTCGCGCACATTTACTGAAAAAAAAAACACCGCCGAATTCAGCATTTCTCGCGGGATAGCATTCTCAAAATTCAGCAGTTCTCGTTTTGTACCAATCTCAAAACGTAAAGAACTCTTAAACAGCAAAATATACATAAAAAACGAAGCTCCCTAAAGTGGCAATCAGCAATAGTTGTATGAGCGCTTAGCGCTCATTTACCGAAAAAAAAACATCGCCGAATTCAGCATTTTTCGCGGTATAGCATTCTCAAAATTCAGCAGTTCTCGTTTTGTAGCAATCTCAAAATGTAAAAAACTCTTAAAGCAACAAAATATACATAAAATTATCAACATACCTTAACAGACATCTGCTTTCTTGAAGCCTCCAGCACAAAATATATCTCATAACACAGCCGTCATTTTCCAAAATTGTCTTAATACGCATTGACACGCTATAAACAAACCTCCCTTTCGTGTCAAAATTTCCTCATACTTCTTAATTACTTCAGCAAGAGCGTTTAAACGGACTACAGAAACTATAGTCAATGAAATACATCCAATAAATTTAACATAAAAATAAAAAGACAACGATAGAACACGATACACGATATCAAAATACATGCACAAAATTCTAAGCTTCTCAGGGGTTGCCAGAACACGACAAGTCACACGGTGTTTCCATATCGAGTTTGTCATATCCGTAAACACCGCCAACACGCCAACAAAAAATCACCAAACAATTCAAAACAACAAAGGCTGAGGGAAGATACGGCATCTATGCCGAAATTACATTACTTGCAGAATAATTCAAAATCGTTCTCAAAAGAACACAATCTACTTTTGTTCCGGGAAACAAAATTCGTTTACATTTAAAAACAAATTCAAATTTAAATGTTTAATATATCTGAAAACTTATTCCTATAAAAGTTCTATTCGGAACTTAATTTCGTCATTTCATAAATCAACCTTATTCAAATCCTTTCGTTATTCGAAACGAAACTCAACTTATTCACGCACACAAAAAAAATATGTTCTAACATACATATCTGTCAAAAGATACCATTTTAATTAAATACAGTTTATTAAATTCAAAACGAAAAGTTTTCTAAAATTAGAACACAAAATTTAATTTTCAAATCAGTAAGTAAAATATATGGTTTAATAGAACAACTTTGTTCTTAAAATGCTCTCTTGGTTTAATCTGAATTAATCAAAGATTCCACTTCCAAAAACTAAATTCTCAAAGATAACCTTTAATGACAAAACAGACGCAAATTATTTTCTTTAAGAGAAAATTATATACTTTGAAATTTATCTTAAACAATTTTAACATCAAAAGTAAAATAAACAAAATATTCATTACGAAAATTAAATAAACAAAAGTTCAGTGAAATGAATTCATACAGATACTTATCTTCAGATAGCTGCTGTACGCATCCATATTTTTATAAGCTTTCAAGCAGTAGAACTTATTTAAGAATATAATGTACTCTCTGTTACGAGTTCGACGATCGGTTGACAGGAGTATTAGAACACTTTGACACAATTACTTGACACATATACATGAAGCTCATGTAGAACAAATATCTTTCGTGGATCATATCTCCCTTCAAAATTTTGGAGAACGAACGGCATCTTTGTAATTTGCCTTAGCTGAAATCAGAAGCGTCGTCTGAACAGCAGATGCTAAACAATTCTTAAAACACCAGCATACTTTCTTAAATTCGCAGAGCACGACACTGTGGATAAAACACCAGCATTAAAAAAAAATATATATATACCACCTTTCTTTGATGAAGCACCAGCACCTCTTTAATTTGTAGAGCACCAGCATTTTTTCTCTTAAACTCGGTTGTGGATTCAGACCCGATGTTGGGAAGCTATTTTTTATAGCTACCTTAATTTCCATAAGTAGGCGCCACAATATTTAACAATGGACTCATCACTCGAATTAGATGACTATCACTCTAAGATTTAGTAGAAAAAATGTTTAATGAAACTCTGTAGTACAAGACATATTTCTATTTACAGGATGACTGTACATATTTACATAATTAGGAACTTTAGAAGAAAGCTCTCGGGAAAATACATTTTCACCCTTCTTCCCTCCGCCTCTCATAAACAAACCCCGCGCGGAAATAATAAAGCAAGATGCGTACATTTACATTTCACAACCTCTTCGAATCGTACGTCTCGTAGAATTCTGCGAAAACCATCCGCAAGGAATGATGGGAGAAATCTATTTGATAGTCGCTAAAATTGGGACTGTCGTTTAGTGCTGCCATCTAGCGGAATAATCACTAAACGTAAGATATATTTGTTGCAGAACTAAATTATTAATCTTCATAAAAATATAGTTTTAGTGCAACACTAAATTTAAATTTTTATGAAAAGTTAGAAGCAAATTTTTAATGGTATAACACTTGTTATAGAAAAATTAAAAATCTTAAACGTATCCTATGATATTAACTGTTGTTCATTAATACTTTGATATCCAGGGACAATTTACGTAATTTTCATGTTTTGAATGTAGATTCATGTAAGACAGGTCTATTTTAACTGTACTAGCGCCAGTCTTATAGATTTCTTTAAAGAAATGTTACAAATGTATTTTTATAATTGGTAATATTATAACTATCTTAAAATGCAAGTGATAAGAGAGAAAAATGAATACATGGTTTCTTGGCGTATCTTACTCGGTCACAGCACGTTCTTGTATAAAAATAAGCGATTAAATCAACAACATATCTGGCATAGTAAAACAAAATCTAATTAAAGATTAGCACTTTCTGTTTTTATTCGTGGTGAATGTTTCAATTTATATGAAAAAAATCGTATTGTCATAGCCACAGCACTAAGTGCTCTGTCATATTCACAGACTTCTCATATAAGTAGACTCCAATTTGGTAACCTTTTCTTGAAGCCTATATCTCTGCCCTCCGTCACGTAATGGAGGGCAGAGATGCGCGCCAAACCGGTTTTACTCCGGCAAAAGCTTCTCGGAATCTCTCTCCGGAACCTTGAGTTGACTGAGAATGAAATCCAAAAGTTGCCAATAAAGGGATCACTGCCAAAAAAGAATCCTTTGGCGATGAAAGACCGAAAACATGTTGGATTCAAAATCTGGCTGAAAGAACAATGGGGTTTGGATTCTACTCCTATCTTTCCTCTGAGGTCATATTAACCTCACACACTGTATCATATTTGTCCATACACTGTCTCATATTAACCCCATACACTGTATCGCACTAGCCCGTAACCCTCGGGATGCAAGTGTTGCCAGTGCGTTACTTTTTTTAAATTCAGATTTCTTAATTGGCACCACTTTTTTGAAATGGCAAAATTCCCTTTGTTTTCGCCTTAATTAATATGTCATTAAATAATGTTAAATAAGGCGAATTTTATTATTTCAAAAAAGTGGTGCCAATCAAGAAATCTGAATTTAAAAAAAGTACTGGCAACACGGCATCAATGTTCTCTAATCTGAAAACACATAAATACATACAATTAAAAGAGAAGCAAATAAAGGAGAGGACACTTTAAAAAATTTAACTTAGCAATATTTATTTTGTATAAAGAACAGATGTTTTACAGATGTTATAATATTTCTTTTTTATTTATTATATTTAATTACTTTGTAGGATATTGCAGCCCATAACTGATAGGCAATTGATAGGCAAATCTGCCCAAAGTCTACTCTAACTTCTGTTAATAAGTATACACCCTTTTGTGCATGAGCAATATATCTTTTTTTTAATTGGATACACTTAAAAAGTAAAACATCATAACCATAGAATATTGTAATTTAAAAACTTATCTCACCAAAATACATTTGAAGACTAGCTGGAAGCTGTAAAACTTAAGAATATCAACATTGATCTTTTTGAATTTTTAATAGCTCCTCCTTGGATCCTCCTACTGGATCCCCCTTGATCTATTCACATCAATAGGCTTCCTTTGAGATTGTCATGTATCTTTACTAGGGCAAAACAATTGGAGAATTCCTGACTCCTATTGTACTTCAGTCGGACTTTAGTTTCAGGGGCGCGATCAAGCCTTGCATCTGAGATAGTGAAGCATGAGATCTAGAAACCGATACCAAAGGCATCTTCTTCAGCTTTGTAAAAAAAGGTGAAGTTAGTATAAATATGTACACTTCTCTTTTTTTTCTTAGATTTTACATCAGATACTCTATTGTGGAAAGCCAAGAGGGCCACTTTTATATTGGTCCATTGTCAGGGAAAAGGTTCACCAAGTCCGTCCTTTTTTTTCTTGCGCTCTCGCTTATTGATAATAACCCTTAGCCAATCTACAGACGAGCTATAAGCATGATATATCAAGCCTTGTAGATTTTATATTCTGAAGCTCTCTGGGCTTTTGTTAAGTTTGTCGTAAATTTTCTACATAACATATCTACCTTTGTTCCCCTTATAAATTCTGGTGCCAGCTTCTATTGCCAGAGAAATTTTATGTTTCAGTGAGAATCCTATTATACTCCAACGGCTATGCATATTTGAAATTAATGAAAAGAAATAAAATACATTTTATAACATATATACTACTGCGATTAAAAAAGACCCGGAATGTAGCATAACACAAAAGGTATCAATTTATTGGTCAAACGTTATTGCATCTATATCAAAGTAATCTCCTCCGACTGCAATACACTACTGCCGACGTTTTTCTCCAATCATCAAAACATGCGTTAAAGTCGTTTTTGAGAAACTCCTTCAGAGTTAGTAGAGAATTTTCTTTTATCGAATTAATGGACTCAAGACGGTGACACCAAAGATACAATTTCAAACGTGGAAATAAAAAAAATTCACGGTTCCATATCAGTTGAATACGGAGCCTATGGAGCCGTATTTGTTGAATGTTTGGTTCCCCTTCAAAGGCGGTGGTTCATTTTTGGATCACTTAATTTTAATCCCTAAATGGGACATTGGCACCAGAATTTTGGATTGAAAATTTTCCTTTTATTAAGGACGGGATAAAAAGATTTTACTTATTTTCGAATACATTTGTTTGTAATTTCAGGTGTCAGTCAATCATTTCAGTATTTTACGAAAAGAAGTACTTTGCCCCTGAAAGGGTTAAAAACTCACGAATAGTAATTGCACTGTGAGAAGGCGCTTTATCGTGGTGCAAAATCCATGAGTTTTCTTGCCACATTTCAGGCGGTTTTCGATGAATTGCTTCACGAAAACGGCGCAAAACATTCAAATAATAATTTTTATTGACTGTCTGTCCAGTTGGTAGGAATACATAATACACAACATTACGAAAGTCAAAGCAAACAGTCAGCATTACCTTGATTTTTGAGCGAATTTGACGTGGTTTTTTTCAGTATTGCTTCACCTTTCAAGCGCAATTCAGTAGATTATTGAGCTGTTTCTGTATCAAAAGCAAATATCCAAGTTTCATCACCGGTAATAATGCGTTTTAGAAAGGATTCGTCTTAAGAAATATTTTCTCGGGCCACTTCAGCGCGTTGTTATTTTTGGAACAAATTCAAAGTTACTGGAACAACTCGAGAAGCAACGCGTCTCAACCCTAAAATATTTTTTTAAATTGCTCGAAAGGAACCAAATAACATAAGAACTTGTTCACTAATGTCTCTTTTTGTAAAACAGACTATTAACAAGCACCTTTTCTCTGACCTTATCGATAACTTGATGATCAGTAATCGAAGTGAGCGATGAAAGTCTACCAGATTGCGGAAAATCTACGGCGGATTCTCTACCATCTTTCACCTTTTTATACCAATTAAATACTCTTTTTATAAACAGTCATCTTTAAAAGCTCTTTGCAACATTTCAAATGCTTTTGTTAGCAGAAATTTTATTGCGGAAACAAAATTTAATGCATGTTCTTTGTTCAACAACATTCACCATTTTGCATGGTGGATTGTATAAGGTCTTATGGCACAAAATCTCTCTAAGGACATGCTGCGCCAATCACCATTTTGGAAAATCAACCGAGTAAAAATTCTTTTCTCATTAAAAACACTTTTATTTTCAGACGATAAAATGAAATAAATTCCTGACTATTGCCGATATATATAGAAGTCGTAAAAATGTTTGACTTGTGCAATAAATCCATGCAATTGTAAACCTTATCACTGGGAAAGTTTGAGGGCCATAACTAAATGGGCGGGCTGTGCCCTCCACATACCAACTTCTTGAGTAACACTCTTGACTTCGTACTCTTTTAATAATAAATAGCACTCATATTTATTATTATTTTTTTTTAAATTTCTAATCAAATGTTTTATGACAGATCGACTTGCTCTCTGCTTATATCTGTATTTGTTTACACTTAAAGTATCGAAAAAGATCAAACGTGAATTAGACCCACCAAAAAATTTCAAAGTCCCCTCTGACTTTGCCGGCTAGTTATGGCCCTGATGGGATTGGAAGATTGTCTTGGGAACAGCTTTGCTATGTTTTCGAATTATGCTGTATATCCTAAGCTTTAGTAATTTCAAAAATTGTCCCTTGAAACAAATACGTGGGACGCTAAAGTCCAGAATATTCATAAAGCACAATTACTTTTTAAATTCCGATCGTACCATCCTGTTCGTTAAACTACATTAGCAATACCTTAAGTCAATTTGAACGGCAGAAAATAAATGCAGTTATATTTGAACAAGAAACTTCTTCATAAAATAAATCAAATATACACCACACAGAAAAGGTTAAATAATTTAGTTAAATAGCATTAAATAAAAATTCTGGTTTAAACTATTTTATAGGACTTGAGTAAAATTTCCGGAAGTTCTAGTGTTAAGTTCTTGAAAGACTGGAAATAACATCATCAACCACAACAACACTAGTAATAAAATGTAAGAATCTTTAATTTATAAAGATAACTTTTTCATAGATTTTATAGTGAAAATGTCGTGATAAGTTATTGGTTAAGATTATATTTTCTAAAGAGATATAAACATGATTTATAACCGGGTGCAGAGCTGTTCAATCCGCACTGAGCCGCATGCGGCCCTGTAATGATTGCGATCCAGCAGATAAATCATAAATTTTCTTTAGAAATTGATATTTTAAAGTAGATTTTTAAATGCTATATTTTATACAATACAAAGCTAAATTATACTACGAATGTTTGAGAATCATGATAAGGAATTTCTTTAACACTCTGTTCTGAACAGAAATGTGCACAAAATGGGAGCGGCTTTTGATTAGCTTCTATGTTTAGGATAGTCTAGATTCAGCCACTTATTCAGGACTTTTATCTTCTGCTCCAAAAAGAATTACAATGTTTTACATACCTAATTTGGATCGACACAATAATGTGAGGTTAATTATAATGTTCTGGTTGATGTGCTCAAAACTGCAAAAGCATTTATAAAAGGAAGTAAAATATTATTTTCTTCGGCATTTTTGTATTTTTATGGCATTGGCTATTACACATTTTTGACACTTTTGTGAACAGTAAATTGCAATGTCTGATTAAATGAATTGAGTAAATTCAGGCACTTAAGTGTCAAACCACACTTGCTGCTAATGTGCATGCTATCTGGGACGCTATATAACTTCCGCTACAACCCTGAAAACAGTCCGTTTTATTGGACATTCATATTTTTTGTCTATAATTTCTTAAGAGAGTGCCTCTGCTGCCTTCATCAATCGTAAAATTTCATGTTTACCTGTAGGAAAATTTAAAAGCCAGATAAATCATTAGGAATGATGATTATTTCCTTCCATTTTAATTCCTTATTACATCGGCGAAATCCAGGAAGGGGGAAGGCAAGATTTTTTTTTTTTTTTGAGTAGGAGTGGGAGTTTTGTGATAAGCCAATGTCTCATTATAATAATTAAAACCATTTTACCCCAATCGTACGTTTTTCTTTTGTCTTTTAACTAGTTTAAATAATTGGGTATTATTTTTTAACCATAAGAGATAAGCAGGGACGTAGCTTTAGGGGGGGAGCCTCCCCCCCCCCCAATAAGTTCAATTAGTCGGCGCCCGTAAAAAAGGGTTTATCAGTAGTAAAAAGTAATTATAAAATAATTTTATTTTAAATTTAAAATTACAAAGTGAGTTAATTTTTACATAAAAAACTTGTATAAGGCATTCAATTTTAGACCTGTTACTTCCACTACCCCCCCCCCCTATCCTGAAGAAATTTTTACATTCGGAATGAAACAAATTGAAAGCAGGAATTGTAATCAATTGCAGGATAGAAATAGAATTATTTCCTTCTTATCTCGGTAGTTGTTGGTCACGCTTGGCAGCAGAAAGAAAGTGGAAAGCTGGGGGGATTAGAAAAGTTCGCAAATATGTTCAATAGTAGGGCGCCACGAAGCCCAGTGGCATAGTGGCCAGAGCATCTGTCAGCCGCCCTGCAGGTCGAAAGTTCGACTCGAGAGTTAGAAAAGGGATTTAGATTACTACATCTATTTCCTAATAAAAACAATTTATATGTATGCGGAAGAAAAAATTCCGAAAACAGAAATTGTAATCAACTGCTGGACAGTAAATGTAATTTGATCCTTTAAGAAAAACTAAACCTGTGGCTGTACAATACATGAAGGATTAGGGCCTACAGTGCCCAACTCTGCTTACTTGACCCTGGGCCCCGAGGTGCCAGAATTTGATCCTTAGAAATACAATTATTTCCTTCTCATCTAGATTGGTCACCCTTAGCAGTAGAAAGAAAGTGTGGAAACAACTGAAGGTGACTGTAGGGGATGGGCACAGTTTTCCAATATATTTAAGTAGTAGGGTGCCATAGGTTTAAGGGCGCTGCCAGGCACCTCAAAAGAAAGGGTTTAAATCACTACCTCTATTCCCCAACAAAAACGATTTATATATGCAGAAGAGAAAATTCTGAAAAAATTAATTGTAATGAATTGCGGGACAGGAAGTGTAATTCGATTCTTATTGTATAATTATTTCCTTCTTATCTCAGTAGTTGTTTGTCACCGTTGGTAGTAAAAAGAAAGTGAAAAGTCGTGGAAGTGACTGGAGGGGATTAGAACGGTTCACAATAATGTCAAGTAGAAGGGCGCCACACAAGGTTTAATGGGGCCGTCAGGCACCCATAAAGAAATGATTTAATTAGTAGTTACAATTACTGTACAAGCACTTTACTTTAAATGTTAAATTACAAAGTAAGTTACTTTTAACATACCATATTTGTATAAGAAATTTAATTTTAGAATTATTACTACCTGTATTCCCTAACAAAAGCAATTTATATATGCGGAAGAAATAATTCTGAAAACAGGAATTGTAGTCAATTGCGAGAGAGTAAGTGTAATTCGCTCCTTAGCGGTTCATTTTATCCTTATCTCAGTAGTTGTTGGTCTCTCTTGTAGAAGGAAAAAAGTGGAAAGAAGTTGAAATGACTAGAAGGGTTAGAACAGCTCAGAGAGGGTGGAGGTTGTCTAGAGGACTGCACGGGCCGAAATTTCTAAGGCCGGACACGCCTTCATACAAAACAAAGCTATCCTGGTTGGTTTTAAAAACTAAAAGCTTGAACCTGGGGCCTTTAAAAAATTAAAAACCCAGTATGGCTCAATTTCTAAAAAAAAAAAATCCGATTTTTCTTAACATATAATTAAGATTTTCTTTTAAAGAATGCTGCATACATATTTATGCATACATATTTATTTTCTTTAAAACTTGGTACATCGAGGTCCTTTTAATTTTTATAATCTGCGCAGCCCGTATGAAAGTTTGACTTTATTTCGTCCTGTACTGGACTCCAGCCGTGAAGATTCAGACCGTTAAGGTTGTCATATAGCAATTCTCCTGAAAGAATCCTCTGAATAAAAATTTCCTCCACATAAAGTTTGAATTCTTTGAATTCCCCTCTTGTGCAAAATGTGACAACAGTGCATTCCGGTCATTTGGAAGATTGGAGATATGTGTTTCTTGAAGTGAATGTATATATACACTGGTGTGAAAAAATCAAGGACGAAGCAGATAAATTAAAATCCGAACAAGGCAACAGAACGGATTGTTTAAATAGTTTTGACCACTTCTCCACAGCCCTCTGAATACTAGGCCTGAGTGCTCAATCAAAATGGCGGCAGCCGAAGGCGGACTTTTCTCCCCTAATAAAATTTCATCGTGATTGAGCGCTTGGTGAATCTCCCTTCTGTGCCCTCTTTTTTGCTCCATAAGACCAGGCGAAAAGTTAGGTCCCGGTTTTCTTGTAATATTATTTTCCTGAAAGATTTTTCAATAAGCTCAATCAATCAATTAATATATTTGACACTATGGTTCATATTCAAATAACATAATTTTCCGCCTTTCTCTGTTTTCTAACAATATTTACAAAACATTTCAATCCTTTAAGGATTTCGCGACCACAAGAAATTATGCAGTAAAGCATTAAAATGACATTAGGAATCTAAAATAAAATTACCATTATGTAACGAAAAAATCATATGCTTGTAAAAAGTACCCTTAGAATTCACAGGGATTTACGCTTTTTATGGTTGTTACTTGAAAAATCTGTTTCAAAATATAAAACTAGATTTATTATTTTAGATGTAAATTTCAAATCCTGGTCCGGACATTTTTCGCCCAGTTGGAAATTTACATCTAATATGATTTGTTTACCAATTACAATAATTGTGTTAAAATTAATCTAGATTTATTATTAACTAATCATCAAAGTAAAGTATTATACTAATGTGTAAAAAGCAATATTCTGTATTCAAAATAACTCGTGGAAAATTTTGAATATGTCATACACCGAATGTACGATTTGCTACTAAAAATTTCTTTTGACAAGAAACTTAGCGTGCCATCATTAAAAAATATTTATCAAAAATTAACAAAATTATTTCCCATGTATTACATATCTGTCAGAAAAGTAAAGAAAATTAAAAATTTTTGTTTAGCATCATGATCAAAGTTTTATGTGGAGCTCCTTAGTTATGAAAAGAATAACATATCATATTGGTTAAATGCATTTACACAAATTAAAAATAAATGAAAAGATAAATTTAATATTTAAAATATGAAAAACACATGACATGAAAAATGATTCACGTATTGTTAAGAATTTAAATTCATATATTATAAGGTTGAATGCTAAAAATAAATACCAATTTATTTATTTTTCAGTTTTTTTTTTTCTCGTGTATTCCTTTTCTTAATTAAAATTTTTAATAACTATTTTTGAGTAATTATTTGATAAGATCTTATATAAAACTTGGATCATATTTTTAAGTATAAATAAAACTGTCATGAGTCCAGGGATCTGTTTAGAAAAAAATTGGATTCTTTAATGGACCCTTCACAAACTTTTTTATTTTAAAACAGGATGCTTCACAAAATTTTTCAAAACAGCTTTACACAAAACTTTTGCATTTCTAAACTTTTCACAAATTTAATTACTTAAAAGTAAAATCTAATGTGTCACAAAACAGCTGAAGTCGTCAAAGAACCTAATATCAAGATATAGATATGCAAAGCACCTTGTTGAAAATGTATAAACAAGAACCTGAATACAACGATAATTTCACATTCCCAAAATTAAAAGTAGATTTTTCATAAATGAAAAAAAAAAAAAAAAAAAAAAAAAAAAAAAAAAAAAAAAACTATTCACAATTTCAAAAGTAGGACCCAGAAAGAAAAATCTTGACAGATTCTTGTGAATACAATATTTACATAAATGATCATATATGTCATTCACTACATTTTTAACCTAAAGTTAACTAATTTTTAATAACAAATTCAGCAAAAATTCATATGAAAAATCACTATTACTAAAATCTATACGGTAATTACAACAGTGATGTTTTAACAAGTTAATAAAGCAGCATAACCTGCAATGAAAAGTAGGATTGGCACAATGTTTTTATCAACTGGGTTTAATCAGTTAAATGTCTTTCATTTTTTGTCTTAAATTTCAAACTCAAAATTAAGAATGTCTTTCAAATTGATATATTTTGATAGCCAAGTCCTTATTCACACCGAAAAGAATCATTTAAATATAATAAGATTACTCATTATGTAGAATATAATTTCTAATGACACAAAAATTAAATCAAAGGAATGCTCGATATTATTTACAATATTCACTGCAAAACAAATTATACAATATACCTACTTATAAAAGATTGTCTTGTTAAATAAGATGTTGCTTTCAACATGATTTTGTTGCTGCAAATATTATACACATAAACTGAATCATTAACAGCTGTATTCGTCGGATCAGGCAATCTTTATTCGTATTTGTTTGTTTACATCATGGTACTGGTAAAAATCATTTCATCATTTAAAGGTCTTTAAACGCATCTAAATTTATTGATAAATTGCATTTCTTATCTAAATATTTAAATGAATATTTTTGTTTATTATGAAAGGGCTTTTGAATTATTATTCTTTTCTCATTATCAATCAACTGCTCTAGTGAGATATAATAATTACTTACATATAACTGTACATCATCATACATTTTAACAATCATGTCAACCTGATACTTATATTCTAGATTGCTAAAATTCAATCCAAGCGTCTGTAAATAATTTTTCTTATTGAGACAATAAATTTGAAAAGTTAAATCAGAACTTACTTCAAGAGGTATGTTAATCCTTGAGGATATCCACTGAATATCATTTTAGAAGATTTAATGCATCTTCTAGGTTTTTAGATGAAATTAAAATTATCGTTGCGAATCCTTGAGAGATATATTATCTTTTCAGAAAGAGAAACCATTAAACACTAGGGACGCACATGAAACGCAGGGGAAACACGTGAAACACTTTCTCGAAAGAAAACATAAGTATCTTAACAAAATGGATAGTATCCAGATGAAAATTATGAACCATGTACAACTTTATTCGAAACTGCGACTTGAATTCATCAACGATGGAATTTTCAATAACAGAATAAATGGCGCCCGTCACTTTGATTTCGCCTCAATTTAACCGTCTTCGACTGGTCACGTGACCAGCCGGAGTTATGTTAGCGATTTGGCCTGTGTTGAGATGGCTGTGACTTGTCCCATATTTTCGCATCTTGGAGATCTTGTGGTAATGGCATGATTTCGGTTATGTGGAAAGCGTCTGCACGGCGATACATTCAAAAAACCATCTCGTCCTTAATTTTTGCACACCAGTGTATATAAACTGGTATCTCAGGCACGAATGCCTCAAGAGTAAATAAACGGAAGAATAAAACTAGGTGCCTTTTTACAAAAATGAAAACAATAAAAAAATTTACGAAGGAAGCAGATTGTGTAACTTAATTTATGAAAGATTTGTTTTAAATTGTTGATGATTGAGCAGATTGTACCGGGTGTTCCAAAAATGACTGATGGATTTTAAAATTCAATAACTTGCAAACATTTACAGTTGTTTACTTTAGTTAAAGCTCAAATTCCTTCCAAAATATTACTTTTGACACATTCGTAAAATCATCATCATCTGTTCGCATATAAAATTTCACGTATTTTTAACCAGTTCTCTTAGAATCAAACAGCACTGGAATTTTTCTGTAAGAATCAAAATTGATATTTTAAACAGGCTTTCGAGACGTGATGGCGAGAGAAGTGATCACCAGGTAACAATCAAGCTACAATTCAGTGCGTGTTTCACATATTTAAAAAGAAAAGAAAGCTTTCTCGGTTCGTCGGTTCGTTTGCATTTGAATATGAAAATCTGAAAGTTTGATGCATGTAGACATGAAATCAACATTCTAACCGTATTGCATCAAACATTTTTGCATTTTCGGGAGGGGGAAAAAATCTAAAAAAATCCTTCTTAGAACAAAACTTTTTTAGAACAAAACTCATCTAATACCTTTTAACTTTGTTGAAACGTTTTTGTCTTTGTTGCATAAATGTTTTCAAATGGATTAATGTCTGCAAAATGTGGCGGACGGCAAACTTTCCAAAATTTACGGTATATTGTAGCAACTATAGCCTTATAATAGATTATTTACAATACTGCTTTGAGTTAATTAGAATGTCTAAATATACTACCAAACTAGTTGGATGTGCCAATCCCAAAACTTTCTTCTATATCAACTTATACTATACCAACTTAGATTTTCATCTTACATTTGTACTTCATTCAATTAATCGGAGTAAAAATGAGTTAATCTCGATCATGATATTTATTAAAATCAATAGTTTTACGTTATTCTTTTGTACATCAGCTGTTTGCGAATAGCCAGCTTAGCAGGACGCCAGTTCCCGTCTCTGCACGAGCCGCCAATGAACAATAGAACTAAAAAATCAAGAAAATTATACAACAATCACTATCACAGAACCCCTTTTCGGCAAAATATTTTTAAATTCAGGGAGGACAAAAAATTTGGTTCACTTCTATAGATAACTTTATACACTTTTCGATGATACAATAAGGAAAATGGACAAAAATTGCTATTGCAGCGCCCCATACAAGCAGGATTTTTTCAAATTCAGGGAGGACCTGCTTGCCATAGCTATACATTACACAATAAATTAGGTTAAATTCTATGCATAACTTCATACACTTTTCAATGGTACAATGGCGACACACGGACAGACAGACATTTTGTATAAACATGTTTTTGGGGATCTCTGACCCTTAAAACGTGTAAATCCGCCGAAAACCAGACGTGAAAAAAATTTAGATTACAATACTTTCTTCTATTGAAGATAGAGAAAAGTAAAAATCGCCTGTGAACCTATAGTTTCTGTTTCTGAGCTCTTTTCTTCCGGATTTTTGAATATTTAACTAATAATACAGATACAAAATGTAATCAATTATGAACAATCTTACCGCTTGGGCTTGGAGTCTTTACATCCCCACACAATATATATTTACCAGGTAGATATAAATTGTGATACACTGATATATCTACATATATCAATCGACAGTGCAAAATGTGTTTTGAAAAGGTGAAAATATTAATAAAGATAATTGTTGTGTAAAGTATCACCGAAGATGAATTATACATAAAAGACATGATGATAGCACGGATTAGGGCTACTATAATATGAATTGTAGGAACCTTAGCATGGATAGAGACGACGTTACGGGGGAGGGGGGCTAAAACTGAAGATTATAAAAGGGCGCCAAAGTCAGGTCCTCCCCCCCCCCCTCCCCAATAAAAATTTCAATCTTCGCCCCTGGAGATAAGTAAAAATCCATGATGGGGATATAATGCTGCACCTATACCTTCTTACACTTTTCTAAGACAGCAATATCAGTTTTAACTAATAGTTTATTTATATTATTCCAAAAGCACACTGTGTGCTACATAATATTATGTACAAGTTCTTCTTTTTTATTTCTGTTTCACATAACTTATCCTTTTTCAAAACGAAACAAATGGAGAAACGACTCATATTTTCTTATAACTTTTACTACTTTATATAATTCTAGCGTATAATTTTTTATTTTAGTAACAATTAAATTCTATAAAATTATTGAAAGAACTTGTGGAGTTATTTATTTTTTTATTTTTTTCGTATATAAAACCCTTTATAGAACTGAGACCGTAAACTTATAGGAAATTTCAGTTCACGTTCACACGTAAAATGTACTGTGGCGACATCTACAAGCAATCTGAATAAAAAACATTGAGAGTGAAAAACAGCCAACAAAATATGTAACTAAAAGGGTCTAATACTCTGGCAATCTTTAGGTTATGTATTCTGATACGATAATGTTATATCTAGAAAAAGACTGTAAATTGTTTTATAATATTTTAACTATTAATAATATATTTTGTTTATTTTAATTTCTATAATCTGTCGTTATGCTAGGAATCGAAACAATAAAATAATAATAATAATAATAATAACAATAATAATCTATAAATCAGTTATAATTAAACATATGATTTCATTCTACATTTTAGCAATGTTCTTTATACTTATCACAAGCAAAAAAAGTACAAAAGAAAAATCTTT
Source organism: Maratus speciosus (assembly GCA_963932465.1). NCBI lineage: Eukaryota > Metazoa > Arthropoda > Arachnida > Araneae > Salticidae > Maratus > Maratus speciosus. The sequence continues at coordinate 149,899,754 of OZ010787.1, forward strand.
GATGCATGATGCATCTGAGTTCTCAAAAGTTCTCACAGAGTTACAAAAACGCACATTTTAAATAATAGTGAATTTGAATATCGCTACTTTATTTCCAGAATCTTCAGTTTAATTCAATAATAAAAATAATTAAAAGACTGAAAACGCAAAAGAAGTTCTGCTACGAAAAATCCCAAAACTAAAAACTGTTTTAAATATCATCACATAAAACAAAACTCTATGCTACAATGATGTGTTTCTTTTAGTACTTTCTTTTTTTCAGAATTAAGTAAAGTTGCTCCAAGCGAAAGAAAATCACATTTCCACAAAAGTGTTTCTCTTCAATAATTCAAATATTGAATATAGCTACTTTATTTCCAGAATCTGCAGTTTAATTCAATAATAAATATAATTAAAAGACTGAAAACCCAAAAGAAGTTCTGCTACAAAAAAATCCCAAAACTAAAAACTGTTTTAAATATCATCACATAAAACAAAACTCTATGCTACAATGATGTGTTTCTTTCAGTACTTTCTTTTTTTCAGAATTAAGTAAAGTTGCTCCAAGCGAAAGAAAATCACATTTCCACAAAAGTGTTTCTCTTCAATAATTATTAGCTATTTTTTTTTTTATTAGAAAAGATTTCTCTTTCTTATTTTTACTGCAGTTACTGGATACTTCAAAGATGTTTTTAAAAATGTTTTTGTTTAAATGAATTTTATTAAAAGATTTAGTCATTAATAAATCTGAAAAATCTTTATTTGAATACGTCTTTTTTGTGGGTCTGTTTACTCTCATTACATATAGCTCATTCATCCTAATCAAACTTTTATCGCTGGAATATATTTTTTCTTACAGTTAATGATAAGAGGGTTTAAAAAAAGAATAAATAAATGTACTAATCCGTGCGGCCAATTTACAGGATTTTTTAATTCAGAAATTCGAAATAGAAATTTTTGCTTCACTTAATGACATACATCCCGTGATTAAATACAGTTAAAATTATTTTTCAAAAGACTTTAAAATTTTTGAATAAATGGTTTATCTATTTCTGTTATTTGGTAAGAGATGACGCCACTTCCGATCAGCAATAGAGATTAGAGGTCAAAATATAGCGATATGAACTGGATAGATTATAAATTGGAAATTTATGACCATACAAAAATAAATATATATATCAAAAATTTATGAATTGCCTCTATGAAATACATTCGTATCAATACATTATGCCGGGCCGTAGCAATTAAAAAATATGGGAAAGGGGACTTAAGATTCCATTTTCAAATAAATTTTAAATATTAGGAGGATTAATAACTAACAACTTGGTGGTGATATTAGACCACTGGTACTATTCAGTTAACCATCTTCGAAGTCATTAATAATTAAAAAAATGTTTATGAAAATAATTAATCTGTTTAAAATAATTATTTTTGCCATTATCATAAAATCAATATTTTACTTATTTAAGATAAAAGACTTACTAATGAATTCTAAAGAGTTGCTACTATCAAATTATGGGGAAAACTGTGGGTTCAAAGGAGCAGAACCCAATAAAATAAACAGTTTTTAATATAATAAAAAAACGAAGGGGAAAAAGTCTTGGAGTTTCAGTTTTAATTCATACAATCGTACTTTTTGTTGAAACCGACAATAGTAAGAGTAATTGCAAGAGTTAAATTTCTTAAAATTACTTAGAATAGCAGTTCTACGTGAGAGATATAGACCGAAGGGGGAAGGAATTGCCTTCCGTTGGATGTCATTCTAAGCCCAATCAGACTTGAAAGACACGGGAAACTTTAAGCATTGCATGAAATTTTGTTGATGCAAGAGGGCAGAAATACAGTGATGTAGGGTTGTTAAGAGCGACTGCGTGCTTATCGCATTTTCGATATCCAGCTACAAAACACCATAAATTATTTTCTTGGTCTTTCTTTTCGAAAGTTTCTGTGGTCATAAACAAAAGAAAGGGGAGTCTCAGCAAAAGAAAGAGGCGGTGATAAACATGTCAAGAATCTCCTGCGCTCATCTCTGACCTATAACCGAATTTCATAAGACTTACTACATCAAAGAGGGCGAATAACCATATAAAAGGTCCTGCTAAAGCTGAACGAAATCTGATCACACCTTAAGTGCTTCATAGGCGAATTCACGTAACCCGGTGAAAACCCATCAAACTGAGGAAGCGGGTGGAAAATTAACTGGTATGGCAACCATCTCAGATTCCTCAGCTACGATACGATTGCTTAAGTTATGCGCAGCACTGAAGCATTTCCTATTTCTAGTGAAAAAGTTGCAGATAATGCTTCCCGCACGGAATCCATATCATCCTTCATTTTTGAGAAAAAGTAGCACATCGATCAGTAACGAAACTACGGGGTGGGGAGTGGGGAGGAAGCTTCCGCGATGCAAGACTTGGGCGGGCGCAAAATCGAAAAATTACATAAAAGTTTAAAAACAAGTGAAATTGTGCATCTGAAGATTTTAATTTTACTTTACATAACTAGAAAAGCTTACATTCATCATATCAAGGATAAAATAAAAGCAGAGAAGATGTTTAACAGAAGCAAGTCAGCTGTTAGTTCTCTTTCTCTCTCCCCTTGTAATTGGTCATCACGCAGACAAAACCCTTCTGTCCCCGACCACGGCCATCCGCGGTCGCGGAACAGGAAGATTCCCACCCCCCTTCCTTCAAGACTATCAAAATGGTAGTATACCTAATCAGGGCCGGTGAGAGGGAAGGAGGGGGGGGGGCACAGGGGGCATCTGCCCAGGGGCCCGGGACCAAAGGGGGCCCGGTTTTGGATGGAACAGTACAGTAATTTTTTTAATGTTCCAAATCTTAACTTGGTCATACATTTTTCCTTTACAAGCAGAAAAACATTTCCCAGAAGTGTAGTTTAGAGCGTTTCCAACAAAGGTACAAGAAAGTTCCCATTGAGGACTATGAAAGCTGTGAAATAATATATCATGTTACAATTATTCTAAAACTTCCCGTGTTCTTCTCAGATCGCCGGCCGCGATGCCTATGCCTTCAGGCAAAAAAGGGTCATCACTTAGTTTAATGTGTCCCTCATGTCTCATTGCAACCCTCCTGTCTCATTGGTCATTGTATTGGTACCAGACAGCAGATTTCAGTAATTATTTAACTTAAAATATTATTGTGCAAGTGACAGGACAGGGACATGCACAGTGGGCTACAGGCTACAGGAGGTACAGTTGTATCAGGCTCTAAGCTGAAAAGGGCCCCGTGAGGACAGATTTTGTATTAAGTATACGCATACATTATATAAAGGCTATGCAAGAGGGTCCCCTCACCTCTATTCCAAGCCTCCAATTTTTGCTTCTGGCCCTGGCGAGCGAGCTTAAACTAAAACCATTATTATGAGAGGACAAAAAAGAAAGACAAACTATAAAAACAGAAATATGTTAATATTTTTTATTAGTATCTTTTAAATATAAAATTCACTTATAACTTTATTATAGATGAAATTCACTGTACGGAAAATTTAAAATATTGAAAATCTACCACCTGCCCTTAGACTTTTTGGTCCCTAGTCATGTATCTATTGTGACTAATGAAAAATCAAATCTTGGTGATCATGTTTTTTGCTTTGCAGAAAAATTGAAGCGTAATATTAAAGTTGCTTCCCAAATTTCCTTTAATTCACTGGACGACGTATTTTTTACTGACCCATATTTCTGATATTGAAAAAAGGACCCGGGGCCAAAATGAAAACAAGTGCCCCACCTAGAAACACATTATTCTTCTCTTTCTATTAAAATTTATATTAATGCTGAGGTGTAAATTTCTTGCACAAAAACAGAAATAATTTTGTGGAAAAGCTGTTTTAATGTGAAAGTGCGGAGAAGTGTCTGATATGTCCAAGCAGTATAAGGTGGGTTAGGAGCCCCCCCCCCCCCTCCTCCCAGCTCAAAATAGCTTAAAAAAGATATCCTCGTTGTCTATTACAAAGCTTCCAGAAAAATGTGCTTTCGTACAGCTTTTTCCCTAGTTTAATTCAGCGTCAAAATTTTAAAACGCAATAGACTTAAAACTTTACTTTAGAATGAAAAAGTAAAGACACCTATTGATTTTCTATGATAAAATGATAAATCGTTCAAAGTATTTCGATCACATTCAAGCTCATGTCTTGTCTATAGTGATTTCCGCGCTGGCTACTGCACAAGAAGTGATTGATTCGAATCCCAATCATGCATGGATGTGTGTAGTGAGTCTGATTTCACTTTAAATGGAGATACCGGTCTGTTTATCCCACATATGCAAAATATAACCGTATATAGCACAAATAACGAACAAATGAACTCCTAGATTATGTGAAGATTACTTTCATAATTGTACTTAAAGCTGCATATTTCAAATATAACAAAGAATCTTTCAATAAAATCTTCAATTTTCACAATGATATGTAATTATTTTTCGTTTTGTTGCTTGGAGTGAACAAATCTCTGCTAAAATCTCGTGCATAACAAAAGGCTTATGCTAAGGAGATTTTTTCTTGAATTTGTTCAAGAAATGACTAATTTATATAATTATCAAAAAATGAAAAATCTCATCCGCAGATGGATTCGGATCCGTTTTTGTCTATCCTTATTCAAATTTGCAAAATTATAAGGGCGACAGACTTTCCTAGCTATAGTCAAACCATCAAACAAACAAGCAGAAGACACATGGACAAAATCCCTGTTTTTATTATATAGATTTTTTAATATAAAAAAGTTTCTAATACTTTTTACTTAATGTAAATGTGTTATATTTTATAAATAATGATATAGTATTATCATTAGTATAATATAAGAGACATTTTAGACTATTGACCCCTTCGCAACAAGCGTCGTTTAAAGAATTTCTGATCTTTTATCATCGATAATTCAGAAAATAAATTTTTGTCCAATTTAATTGCAGAAATTTTGCGATTAAAAAAGGCAACATTTTCTATTCAATTCAAATAAACTGGTTTTAATTATCAAGGATTCTGAGAACCTTTAAAGTCATGTATACATGACACTTGTCGCAAAGCGGTTAATCTGTCATGCATGGCAACCTCAGACGAGTCTGTATTGAAAAGCAACTCTCTTCCAGCGAACTCCATTTATGTTATTTTTATTTCTGTACTAGCTGACCCGCCCGGCGTTATCCAGCACCGTCATAATAATCGTAAATAAACTTCACATTTGTACACATCTTTAATCTGATTTGTAAGAATTTATACTTTTAAAAGAAAATCTTTCCAAACGAACCTCGTATCATTCATCCTCCACCCCACTAGTATTTATACTTTTTTTAAACAGAATGTGCCATTTAAATTTTTATTTCTGCACTAGCTGACCCGCCCGGCGTTATCCAGCACCGTGATAATAACCGTAAATAAACTTCACATTTGTACACATCTTTAATCTGATTTTCTAAGAATTTATACTTTTTAACGAAAATCTTTCCAAACGAACCTCGTATCATTCATCCCCCACCCCACAAGTATACCACTGTTATATGCTTTTCCATATTTTGACAAAAAGAAAAGAATTAAAAATTTTAAAGCGTGCGGATTTTTTTGTCATTTAATACCAAACGATTCAAAATACGGAAATATAGAAGCCGCAAAGCTACATCAACGTTCTTTAAGCTTTCTAAGGCAGAAAGCCGTTTGAAAATAAAATATTAATACAAACCCATTCACAAAAATTAAGAAAAGTCGAGTTCGTGTTTTTTATTCCCCGTTTTTCGAAGGCCGCCTTCATTTAAGTAACTAAAATACAGAAAATCCGTTACTCCAAAATAAAGATCGCACTTTTCGCTTAAAACGCTGCAATCCACTCAAAAATATCAATGTTAACCCGCGAATCCTTTCAGAATATTTTGCGATTTCTGCAATCTTTAAAAAACATCAGGGCTACATTCATTTTCTTTTTGAATTCTGCAATCTGTTTCGAATAACAGGAATATAGCCGTTTAAAAAAAAAAATCTTTTGTGAAACTCACTTTTGCACAGTCCATTTTCACTGCGGTTTCGAAAATCAAAATACGACAAAAATCAATGATGCCAAACCACACTTGCGTTCATTTTCTTCCCGAATGCCGCAATCTGGTTCAAAAAATATTAATATTAATCCTTAACCGCCCGCTTCCGTAAGTCACTTTAGTGATTTCTGTTTTCTTTTGTGCGCTGATTAAAAAAAAAGCATCGGCTTCGGAAATCAAAATACGAAAAACACCAAAGATACCAAACCGGTACTACGTTCATTTTTCCCTTTAAATCCGCAATCTGTTAAAAAATAATATTAATATTAAACCTTTCAAAAAATATCTTTCCTAATTCCCTTCCTTGTCGTTATTTTCTTTTTTTCCCCCAAATATTAAGCATTTTCACCCGGAATTTTTTATCTAAATATACGAAAAAACAAATCATACACGTGTAGAAAACGTACTTCAAGGTTTAAAAAATACGTCTTCGGTTTTAAATAATAGTAATATTTACCCTTTCAGAGAAATTTGTTTCTGGAATTCACTTTAGGGTTTTTTCTGATTGTTAACTGAAACCGTGAATACGCACGCAGCTTTTCTCTCGATTTGCAGGCCTTTTGCCACTAAATATCAACATTTTAGCTCGAAAATTAAACACAGGGCTCGGAAACATTAAAAACTCATAAAAATTCCTAATCCATCAGATAATAAGAAATATATATATATATATATATTTAAGTTTAGATGTATTTGAGGGCAATCGATGAATACATATAGAATAATGCTTCTTGCAAGCCCTTTTTACTTGTCGTTTAAAAATATAAAATCGTTTAAAATGTCGTTTAAAAATATAAATCGTTTAGATTGTTGTTTAAAAATAAAAAAATCGTTCAACACTTGTGCTTATGCAACAAACATTTATTTAACAATTATTATAATCTAGGAGAAACTTTATTTGACGTTTATTGAAAAAGTAATCAATGAATCATAAATCATTTCCTGTGGTGTTAGAAATATAAAACATTTCACAACTTCATCATTTCTTTGTAAGATAACTGTTTGTTAATTTTCTTTTAGCAATTACTACAATTTTGAAACAATAAATCATCTGAAATAGTTTTCTACTTAAAAACATTATCTTTATTGCTATGAACTATTTGTGTCAAATATACATTTCTTCTAAATAATTGCTGTTATTTAGGAAAGCCATATCTCATGTTTAAATATTTACTTAAGACATTATCTTTCATTTTCTTATTGAAATAACTTTGTTTATTAATATCAAGAACACTTTCAAGGACACTTCCTGGTTCTGACTGCTTCCCAGTGCAACTACACTAGAAGATGAGATGGAACTGAACCTTCAAACAAAACGCACGCAGCAATTCATTGTGTAGCTGTGATATGTTAATTTCGCAACCGGGCATCCACAAAGCCTGGCTCTTGTTAAACCTAACAAAACGCATTTCTGTACATGCAGGAAGACGTCAATATATGTTTTTTTCAATATATAATTTTATTTACATCTCGTGTTAATTTGCTAGTTCGATAAACACACACAGTTTTCCGTACATCAGTTTTATGGAGGCACGCGGCGTTATCTTGGATATCTTTTCAAGTTTGGATTATTACTTATCATTGCATGTATACCCTCATCCTAGAAATGCATTATTGATACTGAGAGCTATACATCACCTCATCTTACCGCAGTTTTAATAAAATTTTCACCATTCTTATATGGAATTACAACAGCCGACGGGCACCTCGCATCACATTTATTACAGATAAGTACATTTTATGTTATTATTATTATCGGTTTGGCTTTTGTTTTTTACGCTATTCACCTCATTATTTGAATAACGAGTACCGATCCAGAAGCCGCAAAAAAGGCTGCTGAAGAATTGGAAAAAGCTGCCATAAATTTACGTGGCAGAGCTAAATCTGCTCTAACAAGAATAAACAACTTTATTAACTCTGAGCAAACGTTTCAAAAGAATGATTTATACAATGAATTAGAAAAATTAGAGACAGTTTACTCAGACTTTGACAAATATGATGCTCAATTACCAGCTGAAGCATCTGAAATTGATGAATTTGAGAAAAAATATTATGAAACCAAAGCCAAACTGCAAACGGAACTTGAAAAAGTTACTGTAAATGAGCATGCACAATCTCAATTGATAAATGAATCGATTCCAGTTGTTAGTTCTACTATTTCTAACAATTTTAAATTGCGTAGGCTAAACATAGAACAATTTAATGGCGATTTTAAAAACTGGTTGTCATTTAAAGATTTATATTTATCATTAGTTCATAATAATGGCAGCATAAGTAATATACAGAAGTTTCAGTATTTAAGAGGGCTACTCGGGGAGGAGCCAGCTTCTATAATAAAACACATTCCTATTTCTGAAAACAGTATTCAGAAGCGTGGGAAAAATTGCTGTCGAGATATGATAAGAAAAAACAAATAGTTTCTACTTCAGTTAAAACATTCTTGGACATTCCCCCCATTACTCAAGTGAACGCATTTAGCTTACGCTGTTTATCAGATGTATCAGATGAAGTAATTAGAGGCCTTACATCAATCGATGAAATGGCATCTGGCCGTGACTTATGGCTAATTCATATTTTATTACAAAAGGTTGATTCTAAAACAAGAGAGGAATGGGCAAAATTGATCTCAAGCGAAGACTTTCCGTCCTTTGATAAATTTATTCATTTTATAAATGATAGATGTTCATCTTTAGAGTTGTATAAAAGTGAAAATTAAGGTTCGCATAAACAAGAGAAACCATATAACGTCAATAGATCTTATTCCAGTGGCATTAGCAAATGTTTACTTTGTAAATTTAATCACTCACTTTACAAGTGCGTTAAATTTAAGGAATTAAGCATCAGGGTTAGGAGACAGTTTGTTAAGAAAAACAAGTTATGCGGTAATTGCTTGTCTGACAAGCATACTACCTGACAATGCAATTCCTCTTACTCTTGTCACAATTGTACGCTTAAACATCATACTAGTTTATGCGAAAATAAGCTGCAAAATTACGCAATATCAACTTCTCGTTCAAATGAAAAACAGAGCCACAAAAACAAACCTGATTCAGAGGCCGGTTTGATTCCCGATGAGAATAAAAAGGAAATTTCTCCTTCCATAAATGCAGTTCAAACATCTTTCGCACTTTTGCCCACTGCTACTGTATATATTAATGATTTCATGGTTCAAAAGCACACTTTAGGAATCATGTGTGATAGTGGATCACAGTCTACGTTTGTTTCTGAATCCTGCATGAAAATGTTAGGAATTAAAAGGAAAAATGCTAGGTTTCCCGTAAAAGGTCTGTCTAATTCAAAGATCGCAGTAACTAAGGGTTACGTAATATTTGATCTTACATCAATTTATAATGCTGACACCAAAGTTGTCTGTGAAGGCGTTTATTTTAGAAGATTTAACTGCTCCATTACCTGCGGAAAAAATACATGAGAAGCATTTTTCGCATTTAAAGAATATAAACTTAGCGGATCCACATTTCGAGACACCAAATAAAATAGACATTATTTTAGGATCTGATTATTTCTTTTCTATTTTGCTTCCTGGTCAAGTAACAGATACGCAGAGCAATTTAATTGCTCAAAATTCAATTTTTAGCTTTCTCGTATCAGGGAAAATGCCATATTCTAGTACATCTCCACATTCGATACATACACTCTAAAATTGGGAGGAATGAAAAGCCCACTCTTTGAAAGAGTGACAGGCATTTTCACTCTTTTAGGAGTGAATTTTGTAAAAATACACTCCTTAAAGAGTGGAATTTTCCACTCTCTAGAAAGGAGTGCAATATCTCACTCCGTTATCGAGAGTGAAACAGTCACTCCTGAAAGAGTGGCTTACGTATGCATTGCTTATTAACCAATCAGGAACAGCAAGGCGACAGCGCCCTCGTAAGATAAGAAAAATGATCACTTTTTCGTCCGCCGTTTTACGATTAATAGATTAGGATATCATTAAACTTATTTTTAATTGAATACATAAAATAAAGGTAAGTCTTATTTAATTTTAACCATTTATTCGTGTAGATATGTTAGATGAGCCAAATAGTTGTATTTTGTATAGAAAAAGATTGATCGAGGATTCTATTCCTAGAAAATTGATTTCCTAGAAAAGAGATTGTCTAGTATGTTTCTTCATGTAGCGGTTTGAAATATAATTGTTTTAATAATTGAAAAGCACACAAATGGTTAGCAAAAGATAATGAAAACTTCATTAATTCGGCCAATGTGAATTAAAAAAAAATGGGTGTAAATACAGTAAAATCTGTCTAAGGCGGACTCTGTGTAAGCCGGAAATCTGTCTACTGTGGAAATATTTTGAAGTACCGGCGAATCCATAGAAAATAGCACTAATACGTGCTCCATAAGCCGGAATCTGAATAACGCGGAAACGGAAAGGAATTTTAAGGTCCCGCGGTAAACAAATTTTTCCATAAGACGGAAAAAAGGATTTTTTAAAAATAAAAAACATTCAGTAAACGAAAATTTAAAACTGATTAATAGATCAAATACATATAAATAAATACATATAAAATACAAATATTAATAAAAACAGATTTTGCTCATTCATTTTTTTACAGCGAAAGAATTTTTATGAAATTTTGCATTTTTGCGGATTTAATAAAAAGCTAAAGAAACTATGCAGTTTCCATTTGTTTAGCCGACAACATTTTCTTTATATTTACAATTTTTAACACAGATTTCTGTTTTTTTTTTTTTTTTTTTTTTTTTTTTTTTTTTTTTTACAGTGTTACATTTAAAATATGCGTTTTTTTTTTAATTATTACTATGGCTGTTTGTAACACTTGATAAAATCCCCTGAAGAAAAGAAAAAAAAGGCTGAACTTTCACGGCGTCACGCAACCGCGACCTTTTGTCGAAATTCCCTTTTTTTCACAATCTTTAGACAATATTAGCGTTTTTTCGGCGATCTTTAGACAAAATTCGCGTTTTTCCGCGATCTTTAGACAAAATTCGCGTTTTTTCGGCGATCTTTAGACAAAATTCACGTTTTTCGGCGATTTTTTGACAACATTCACGTTTTTCCGCAATCTTTTTTTATAAAATTCACTTTTATTCCGCGATATTTTTCGCAAAATTTGCGTTATTTCGGGGATCTTTTTTACAAATTCACGTTTTTTCGGCGATCTTTTTTACAAAATTCGCATTTTTTCGGCGATCTTTTGACGAAATTCCCATTTTTCCCGCGATCTTTTGAAGAAATTCCCATTTTTCCCGCGATCTTTTGATGAAATTCTCGTTTTTCCCGCGATTTTTTTTTACAAAATTCGCGTTTTTTCCGCGATCTTTTTACAAAATTAGCGTTTTTTCTGCGATCCACTGGCAGAAATCGCGATCGTTTGGCAAACTTTGCGATTTTTCTGCGATCCTTTGACAAACTTTACCTTTTTTCTGCGATCCTTTGAGAAAATTTGCGTTTTTTGCGATTTGACAGAATTCCCTGTTTTTTTTTTCTGTGATCTTTTGACGCAAATCAGGTTTTTTCCGCGATCTTTTGACGAAATTCCAGTTTCTTTCGCGATCTATTGACAAAATTCCCGTTGTTTCTGCGATCTTTTTTTAGAATAGGCGTTTATTCCGAAATCTTTTGACGAAATTCGCGTTTTTTTGCGGTCCCTTGACAGAATTCGCGATTGTTTGACAGATTTTGCATTTTTTCCGCGATCTTTTGATGAAATTTCCGTTTTTTCCACGATCCTTTGACAGAATTCACGTTTTTTACGCGATTCTTTGACATAGAATTCACTTTTTTTTGCGATCTTCTGACGAAATTAGTGTTTTTTAAGCGATCTTTTTGCAAAATTCGTATTTTTTCGCGATGTTTCGACGAAATTCGTGTTTTTCCGGGATCCTTTGACGAAAGTTGCCATTTTTCCGCAACCCTTTGACGAAATCAGCTGCTTTTTCGCGATTCTATGACTAAATTTGCAGGGGTTTTCCGCGATCCTTTGACGAAATTGCGTTTTTTCCGCGATAGTTTTCGAAATTAGCTATTTTTTTCTACGAACGATTGACGAAATTGTTTTTTCGGCGATAGCTTGTCGAAATTTGTGATATTTTGTGCCCGAATTTTCGGACTGATGACCGATTTTTTTTAAATTTCGGGACAAATCATCAATGTGAGTAACGGCAAAATATCGGAAAACGACAAAAAGCGGAAAAATCTCATGCCTGTGTAACTCCGGAATTTCCGGGGCACATTTTATCAAATCGCCGGAAATCCGGGGATTCCCCGGAACACAAACAGGCATGTTATTACCCTTATAATAAAAATTAAAAAAAATTACAAACCTATATTCTAACTGTAAATACAAGACTACGAGATTTAAAAAAAGTCATACATTTAAAATTTAAAAAACAAAGCTTTAAAAACCATAATTTTTTTCAAATTATTAGGATAGTTGAAAAGAAAAATGATTTAGAATAGTATAGTTTAATTTTATATACCGTATTTTAATCCATTTCGCTGAGAAAAATAGGAGTTTATTTGTGTGAAAAACTGTAAACAATTGTAAATAAAAAGAAAATGCCGATTGAACAAATAAAAATCTGTACATTTTTTACTTTTATACTTTTCATTAAATTCATAAAATGCAAAATCTCATACATAAAACTCTCTCTCTATATATATAAAAAAAATAAATAAATAAATACATGTGCAAAATCACGATTTTTTTTTATTTATCTCAAAAAAAAAAAAAAAAAAAAAAAATATATATATATATATATATATATATATATATATATATGTATGCATTATTATGGTGTGAAAATAATAGACCATTTGTTTATTGGGAAGCAATAGTTTTGCTGAGATTCGAACTCCAAAAATATTTATACTAAATAACATTTCACGTTAAGAACGGTTCTGAAGATTGCAAACGTAAAAAATACGCAACAGTCTTTCTTTTTTTTTTTTTTTTTACTGATTTGCATAAGGCGGAATATTGTCTGCGGCGGAAAATTTTCTCGGTTCCAATCGATTCCGCCTTAGACAGGTTTTACTGTATTTATTCTTCCCATTCAATTTTTTCAATCCCATTCCAACGTTTTCCAACGATCGAAAAAAGAAAATAATAATAATAATAAATTTTATCTGTTTCGTTTGCAAAGCTGAGTGACTCACGAGGACATCTGGATTTCTTCCAATTCATAGCAGATGCGAAGTAATCAAAATTAATTTGCCGTTCTGTGTGATTTTGTTTTTTCGTTTTTGGTTTATACTGATATCAGATTTTACACACTTAGAGTATTTATCATCATTATTATTGTTTCGGAGTTAAAATATGATATTTCATGATTATGATATTACGAAAAGTTTGGTATTAGACGTCTGAACGGACCGAAATTTCCAGGCCCGGGCCCGGCCCGAATCATAGAAAAAAAATTCGGCCCGGCGCGGCCCGATACGAAAATTAAAAGTTTGGCGCGAGCCCAGACCGACCCGTAGGAAAAATATTGGCCCGGTCCGGTAAAATACTTAAAAGTTCGGTCCGAGTGAATTTCTACAAGACATTGATTTTTACGTCGATTTTGTTAAAAATTTGTCTCGTACGAGGAGTTCTGAACCAAAATATTTATCTTAAGATTTTCTTTTTTTCATGTTTATAATCTTCATTTTTATAGAAGTGCCGCAGGCTGGGATATTTATTTTTTTAATGAATCTCGATTTCTTGCATGTAAATGCTTCAGTTATCATTAATATTGTTAATTCATATTCTATGTATTGAAGTGTTAAAAATCTGAAAAAATAATATACAGTAAAATATTCTAAGACGGAATTGTATAGAAAAAAAAAATGCGTTATGGACAAGTTCCCTTCTTAGCAAGTGTAAATGTATTATATATTCTTTTCTTACGTATTAGTATAATAATTTTGCATGGATCAAGACAAACGTCTTGATCCATGCATTACAGTTAATTACAGTTTAAAACAGGGCTCCGTCATAGGCAGGTTCCTTTGCACACGTTTTACTATATTTTAATTTAGTTATATTTTAATAAGTGCAGAAAACTACTATTCTTTAAAAAAAAAAAAAAAAAAAAAAAAAATGCTTAAGAGTAGAGTAATGACGATTTAAAAATTATTTTTTGCAAGAAATTTTCGGCCAGGCCTAAGTTAACTGATCTTTGAATGGACCAGGCCACGCGGAGAGAATAATTTTCATACGGGCTGTGTCAAAACTACGACTGAAAATTTTGGGCCGTGAAGACTAGCAATGAAACCAGTCCCGGCTCTGTACAGAAAAAATAAGTTGGCCCGGCCCGGCACGAGTGCCGTGAATGAAAATCGGCCGTCTCTAGATGGTACATTAATTTTTTTTAAACTGTATGTAAGCTTTTTCTGCGGTTTATGATTTTAAAATTTCGAGACTGAGTAGTATAAAATAAATTAATTATAGACATTCTGCATAAATTATTAAATTTCCTTCAATTTAAACGCATTTTCTACGTTTTTGATGCACGTAATTTTTGGCAGTAAGAAATAAAACATGATATTTAAGCATTGAAATAAAATGTTTTTTATGACTGTTTTGAAGTTTATCGATAAGACAGCTTTAGTATATTTTTTAAACAGTTCGTATTTTCTTACATAATCTGAATATTTTTTTAAAGAGATTAATAACTATTTTTTTACATTAAAATATTTTTCAAACAATAAGAACGATGCAGTCATTCATATGCAGTCATTTACTTTATTTTTATTAAAATTCATACAGATACAGATAAATGTAATGTGTTTATTTTTATATTTATTTTTTTCTATTTCCTAGGTCAATCTTTTCCTATAAAACATATCAAATCTATTTTGCTCATATTCCAAAATACAATATCTACGGGAATAAAAAATTTAAATTAAATATGGCTTACTTTTTGTTTCATTAATAAGTATTGTTTTCAGCAATAATGGGCGAAAATTAGAAATCATGATTAAGTTAAGGAATATGTTTAAAAGAAAAATATATACATATTCCAGAGAACTTAAAAATTAGACTCCATGCTCATATTAAATAAAACAAAAGCAAATCACAGCGGATAAAAAAATACACACACATTTTTAATGTTTAAATCATGCTTAGAACTCATTTTAAAAAAGATGTAAGTTTATAAGCATTGTTTTTATGTGAAAAAATGAAAAATATTTTAGAACAATAGGACTTTGCAAAAATAGCAACAATTCACGGAAAAAATACTGTAAAAAGAAATTTATATTTAAATCAAAAATTAAAATGAAATCAAACATTGCTAAACATATAACATCCACCTATTAAAAATTTATTTATAAAACTTTAAAAGTAATATTTTTATAAGGCATGCAATAAAAGCAAACACAAAGGATAGGATTGGAATAAAATATATTAGTTTATTTCTGTCAGTAATCTAATTTAAATTCATATGTAACTTTAACTGATATTTTCCTTAAAAGTTCAACTAGTGTTACAAACTATGAATAAATATTGCTAATAAAGTATTTTATTTCAATCTTTACCACGGTTGTATCTATTTTCATTGCATGCTGTAAAAGATGTGATTCTTTTAAATGCCCATAAAAGTAAAATAAAAAAAGAAATGACTACATAAAAAATGAACATTACCTCCTATGAAAGAGTGAATATTCACTCCTACCAGGGGTGAAAAACCGCACTCCTTTAGCAAGAGTGAATAGTCACTCCTCCGAAAGAGTGATTATCCACCCCTGTTTATAGTGAATATTCACTTCCCAGGAGTGACTATTCACTCTTTCAGAGAGTCAAAAATTTCACTTTTGCTCAGAGTGAATAGTCACGCTAAAGAGGTTGGGCATATTTTGATTCTGAGATAGAGTGACTATTCACTCCTCCGGAGTGAATAGTCACTCTTTTTTATTTAGAGTGTAATTTACATATTTATGAAATTAATATTGATAAAGAATTAAAGCGATTTTGGGAAGTAGAAGAAGTATTTAATAAGAATACTCAAATTTTGTCACCTGAAGAGCAATTTGTTGAATCACATTTTCAGGAAAATTATTCAATTAATTCCGAGGGTCGTTTTGTGGTTAAGTTACCTTTATTCAATCTAAATCAGAATTAGGTAATTCTAAACCTGCCCCAATTTCTCGCTTGCTTGCTATGGACAGGAAATTTAGAGAAAAACCAGAATTTGAAAATCAGTACAAAGAGTTTATGAACGAATATGAAGAATTAGATCACATTGAATTAGTTGCACAAAATGACATTAATAATTATGGAAATGAAACACTATTTTCTTCCTCATCATGTGGTTATTTAATCTTCTAGTACCGCTACTAAATTAAGAGTAGTTTTCGACGCTTCATGCAAAACTTCAAGTGGTGTTTCCTTGAATTCCATTTTGGGTGTAGGCCCTAAGTTACAACGGGACATTTTTGAAATTTTACTTAATTTTCGATTTCCGAAAATAGTCTTTTCTGCGGACATAGAAAAAATGTACCGCCAGATTTTGGTTGCTGAAGAAGATCAAATGTAGCAGCAAATAGTTTGGAGGTCTAATCCTAATGAGGAAATAAAAAATTACAAATTAAAAACTGTCACATATGGTTTAGCGCCAGCATCTTTTCTGGCAACTAGATGTATAAAACAAATCGCTCTCCATAAATAGAATTCATAAGTACTTTCCATATAACCGACGCATTATATTGCAATATGATCAATAAGGAATACATTTTATAGTTAACGCAGAGTCGGCCAAAAGAAACAGACAAAAAGAGAACACCAAATACATTTTTATCACCAAATTGTCAAAGAACTAAACGGAAATTTCCATTCAACTGGAAATTATGTCCAATTTCAATTCATGTTTTAAAAAATAATCCATTTCATTCTGAAATTGTACCAAACTCAATGTGATTTTCAATGCGAATATTTAATTTTCACATCGTATTTGGATGTTTTGGAAAATTTTACCTTAAATATCAAACGGGAAGTCATTCGATCAATTATTGTACGAAGTATTAAGGTTTAAAAATATTAAACATATTTGTAAATGTTGCAAAACAGATTTCAGTACGGATAGATTTTTTAAGCATAACAGCAAACCTACTTGGCGTAATGAGTTGCAATTTTGTATACCTATGTTTGAAGCTTTTAGAAATCAAGTTCTGTTTAGAAAAAAAAATAATAGATTACAATTAATATTTTTAACGAAAATTCATTTAAAAAAATGTGTGATTTTATTTAATTTTCGAGAAAATATTAATTATTATAAATTTATAAATTTTTAATAGAAATCGATTTTTAGAAGCTTCAGATATGCTAAGCTTAAATTAGAGCTCACTTCGCAAAGTAGTGTTTGAGTTATGCCTAAAAAACTATAAACCTGCAATGTGCAATCCCGTTTTGCACCGCTTACAAACTTATTTAACCAGGACTTCCAAACTTTACACCTTCATAATTCCTAAAGTATTTGACTGAATGATTTCCCGTTTAGTATCCTAGTGTGAAATTTTCCAAAACAACCAAATATGATGTCGAAATTAATTTTTTGTATTGAAAATTTCAGTTGATACATTTTTCCTTTTACGACAACGACCACGGCCTCTAAACAACTATTTTCACATAAATTGAAAAAAGACAATTTCTACTCAAATGGCTATTTCCGTTTTTTTTTTTTTTTTCCACGACAATTTGGAGATTAAAATGTATGGGGTGTTCTTTTTTTATGGCCGAACATAAATTTCATTTTTCGGTTTTACATGGATGGAAAAATAAATTAAAACATATTCCATATGCTTACAGGACATTGTGCCTCCTTTTTCAGTGAAAGGTAATCCTCAGAGATTTAGAATCCGACTAATAATAAACATAAAATCTCAAATCTTCCAAAGGGAAATGCTAGAGGGATTCTTCCCAGTCTATCTCCTGAATTCCTTTGTGTTTTCTGTGCTGCTTTGAAAATGTACGATTATATTAATTTGGTGTTCTTTTCGTTAAAAGATGTCGCCACTATATACATTCACTGAGTAGAAGAAGAAAACTGGAAGAAGAATATCAAATTACCCAAATTCACTAATACATTATTAAACCTTTAAAAAGTCGTTCTGGATTTATATTTTATGCTCGGGAGGAAGAAAAATATTGCTTTGACAAGATTTTTTCGGTTAAAACTTTTTTTTCTATCAACTGTAATTTTTTACCTAATTATTTATTTTAAGTCATTTGGAAAAAATAAATTTTGCTATTTCTTCAAGATCATATCCAGGAAGAGCTCATGCCAAATTCCTGGAAGGCGTCCATGTATTATTTATTATCAGTAAGGATTTTCAGAATGGCCAAAATTACACAACTTAGATTTCATTTTTAGAACGTTTTAAATGGTTAGAAAACAAAATTAATACATATTCCCACTGGCGCAGCGAAGGGGGGGGGGGGGGGGGGGGGTGTTGAAACCCCTCCCAGAGCTAAAATAATTAGTATGATTGCCGCTTATATGAATCACTATTTGAGAAAATTAGCCGCTTTAATGAATCAAAACCAAAGTTAATATTAAAACTTTTTGTATTATTCAGAATCCGCGGCTTTGTTGAATAATTCTACTTAGGCGGATTCTGTTCCGAATTTTCCAAAAAAAAAAAAAAATCGGTCATCAATTCGAAAATTCGGACATAAAAAATAATCACAAATTTTGACAAATGGTCGCCTAAAAAAATAAATTTTGTCAATCGTTTGCAGAAAAATCGCGAATTTCGTCAAAGGATAGCGGGAAAAACGTAGATTTCGTGAAAGAATCGTAGAAAAAATGCAAATTTCGTCCAAGAATCGTAGAAAAAACTCAAATTTCGTCAACGAAACGCGGAAAGAACGCAAATTTTTTCAAAGAATCGCAAAAAAACGCAAATTTCGTTAAAAGATTGTGAGAAAACCCGCAAATTTCGTCAAAAGATCGCGAAAAACCCGCAAGTTTCGTCAAAAGATCACGAGAAATCGCAAATTTCGTCAAATAATTGCGAAAAACCCCGCAAATTTCATCAAAAGATTGCAAAAAACACCGCAAAATTCGTCAAAAGATCGCACCCCCCCCCCCCCGCAAATTTCGTCAAAAGAACGCGAAAAAACGCATAATTAGTGCTGGTAGTGGATTCCCCCCCCCCCCCCCATCTGCTGTAACTTTTCAGAAAATTTGCTGTGAATTTCAGATTTTTTTTTTTACTCAGAATCACCCCTGATTCTACTCAACAAAAGTGATTCAAGTAAACGGCGAATATTGTATTTAAAACTGAGAAAACGCACATTACGTGCATCAGTTTTGTGAAAACTGGTCGTTCATTTTGAAAAAAAAAAAAAAAAAAAAAGTCACATTTTCGAGACGTCTTAGGCTAAAAGAGTGGTCATTTCCTGCCTCGCAGAAACTTGGAGTTGGAGTATTATACACTCAACAGTTTTTTTAATTGCATTTCTGCCTATGTTCCATGTTCGAAACGATAATGGTGCATCTGGAATTTAAATTCCAAAGAAAAACGTAAAAGACATGCTTTCTAGATTTCTCACAGTTTTAAACGCCCTTTTCGTGGTTTTGCTCTCGGTTATCTCTAAGACCACGTTATGTGAATAAAAACTTTGAAAATAATAAGAAATACAAAAACAGTACTATAAAGATATTAACATAAAAAGTTGTTTTTGATTGTGATTTTACAGATTATTGCAATCAGTGTGTATTTTGAACCATTTGTTTCAGGGTTGGGGTACATAAATTTAAAGATTGTAGTTTATTAGTTGGTAATGTAACTTGAAATTTTCCCCAGGAGGTCTTGCTCTCGGGGAGACACTGTAGGAAAGAATCACTGATTGCAATTGCACTGATGTATAGATACCTGACTGTGAGCAGGATTTTCAAAAGACAGGCATTAAATGTGAAACCTTTTCTTAGAATTAATAAAAATTACTATCTATATCTATATCTTACACACAAACTTAATCCATTTATCCAGCGAAAAATGTAAGGTACTAGCAAAACTCGCGGCTTTGCTCGCGTAATAATTGAAGTATGCCTAAATAGTGGTATTTGTGTACCTATTTTTATTACACGAAATTATACTGCTATACTTTAAAAGTTACTAACTAAGCCACAGTTTGACTAAACTTCATTATTACACAACGTTAGGCGAAAATATGACTTGATTTAATGAGAAGAATTAAAACTAATTCTAAATAAATGATAATTTAGAATGTAATTTGAATCTTTCACACTCATTTCAGTTTTCATTTGAACTTTTTAGAAACCATTCTTAGCAAGAATTTACATCTTAAAAGTAACCATCGTGATATATTCCAAGCTTCAAGTTTACCACCCTCAACATAAAATATAGCTTATGTTGGAACAGGAACTGTCGCTATCAATTTGCCAATATTATTTTTGAAATCGGTTTTGTATTTACTAAGCTCCCATAAAAATCGTAATTTAGAAAGTTTTTAGAATGCTTTCGCTGATTTTAGCCTTTTAAATGTTGAATATTTTAGAAACTGTCCTTAGAGAGCATTTACATCATATAAATATCTACCATGCCAAATTTTAACTTTCTGTCTTTAACAAATCCATAGAAATCGAAATTCAGATAGTTTTTCACTCATTTCACTCTTTTAAATTTCGATTTTCTTAAAAACTATTCTTACAAAACATTTGCATCTTCTTATAAGTAACTATCATGGCAAACTTATAGTTTCTAGCCCCTTCAGTATCGCAAAAATCGCAATTTTAGAGCATTTTCTGCTCCTGCAACCCCCTGGTGGCAGTGGCAGTGGCACCGACATAAAATATAGCCTATATTCGAGCTGGGACTGTTACCATCAATTTGCAATCATTAGGTTTGAAATCGGTTTGGTATTTCCTGAGATTTCATAGAAATTGTAATTAAGAATGTTTTTAGAACGCTTTTTGGCTCATTTCACCTTTTTAAATTTGGAATTTTAGAAATTGGCGTAAAGGTCATTTACATTTTATTCGACCCTACCAAGCCAAATTTCAAGTTTCTAGCTTTAACAATTCCATTGAAATCGTAATTTAGAAATTTTTTAGAACTCTTTTCGCGCATTTTTAACACTTTTAAATTTCAATTTTTTTTACAAACAGTTCTTAGAGAGTATTTATATCTTATAGGTAACTACCCTGCAAAATTCCAAGTTTTTACAACCTTCAGTAACATAAAAAGCGCATTTTTTTAGAACGTGATTTGCTCCTGCGCCCCCTTGGGGGTAGTGCCACCGGCATAAAATATAGCCTATGTTGAAATAAGGACTGTCACCAGCAATTTGCCTCCATTACTTTTGAAATTGGTTTGATAGTTCCAGAAATTAATCACTATACAAACACATGAACTAACAAACAAGCGTTGCTTCTTTATAATATTAGTATAGATAAGACTTCAAGTGGAACCCAGATATTCTTTGAGATCTGTAACACTAATGAAGATATTTTAACGAAATTTTCAATAAATTTACATTGCTTTCTCTTTATGCAGAATTCGATATCCCTTAAAGTGCTGGTAGTGCCCAGTAATTCAGTCCACTATGCCGTACTTAATATGCTAACTACACTCCAAAATACATAATACATAATTCAGCACTGTTTGGACATGGATAATTTTAAATTCCACTAATTCTCGAGATATTATTACATTAACAAAAAGCAAGGTATTGAAAATTTTGATGAAATTGCTTCATTATTAACCCTTTCAGGGGCAAAGCATTTTCATTCCTAAAATGTAGAAATAAATGAATGACACCGGAATTTACAAATTTATTTTTAAATAACAAAGAGCATTTCTTGGACGGGAGGCTCCCGCCCACGATATTCTTTTGGCGGGATTTCAAATTTTTGGGCGCTAATCCCGGCCTGGAAATAAAAGAACCGTTGGGGTGGTATATTTGTTAGCTACATTTCACATATATAATAAACCTAAAAAATTTTCATTAAAATTCTGGTGCCATTGTGGCGTTTGGGAATTAAAATTATGTGGTTTCATAAATATACCACCGCCCCTCAAAGGGTTAAACAAGAATTCGGAATTGT
This sequence comes from Maratus speciosus, assembly GCA_963932465.1. Taxonomy (NCBI): domain Eukaryota; kingdom Metazoa; phylum Arthropoda; class Arachnida; order Araneae; family Salticidae; genus Maratus; species Maratus speciosus. The sequence goes on from OZ010787.1 coordinate 149,921,812, forward strand.
CTTGGAGTGAAGCCCTGTGTATTTTTGGCTGAAAAATTGGATTGCGACCACCAGATATTTTCCGATGAACCACCCGATGATTTTCGATTCAAAAAATGTTTGTTGTACTGTGATATTCCATCTTTTAAAATTTGTCTATGATTTTTTTAAACGCTTATAAATCTAACATGGTTTTGCGTTATTTCATTGATGCAAGTTTTGTAACTCTAATATTGTAAACGCTGTTTAAATGAATCATAACCAGTGTACCCGCTGATTCTAATATCCGAGAAAAAAAAGTGTTATGATTCCATGCATTAAATAGACTGATTCGATTAGCCAGTGATTCAATTAACCGGCGACCGCCGTTATCAACAACTCAACCCCCTCCCCCCCCCCCCCCCTAGAGCCGAATTCTGGCTGCGCCACTGATATTCTATGTGCTTACAAGATATTCTTCCGAGGGATGTAGTGGAGGGTATACGGTGGTATACGCCGTATACCTTCTGGATTTTTTAAGGAACACCGTATACCCTCTAACCTCTCTTTCTAAAGAAGCTATAGTATATACCCTCTGCTTAGAGTGTATGCCCTCTGCTTTTTTACGACTACACCACTTCTTCGGCCTTTTTAATTGAAGGGCCATCGTCAGAGATTCAGAATTCCTATTTAATTTTGGAGGCCTTACATATTAGCTATATTTTCTTATCTTTCAATAAATATTCAGTTACTGAAAAACATCTCATAGGGTTATATGAAATTTAATCCTAAATAGGTATGGGCATAAACAAAATTATTACTAATAAACACTTGATTTTTAGGAGATAAGCCAACAGAAAGTACAATATTTGATATAATGCTGAGAATAACTTCATTGAGTAAACATGTAATGTATATTCACTGTGTTTTCAAATTATTAAATTTTTAAGGATTTAGAGGAATTTTAAATATTTTATTAATTTTTAAAATAAGGTGGCCAGACGTATTTGAAGGCCCGGGACACTAAAAATGTTGTTATGCACCTCCCATCCCCATACACAAAATACATACTTTTTTATTCATAATTTTCGAATGTAGAAATGGATTTTGAATTTATGTTATTCAATTTCAAAAAATTTCTTAATTTTCTATTTATTTATGTTTAAGATGCATAAATAAAGACAAATATTAAGTTTTAAGGTTTAGGGGAGACCGGGGGACTGCCGCCAACCCGGGTTATGCCGCCACCCCACCTAGTTTAAAAACTAAGGGCAGTTTGAGATAGTGAGTGTGCCTGCACTATAGCGGCCAACAATATAAACAGTGCCTAAAGTGAGAGTGACATTGCTGTACGTCGTTCGTTTTTTCTAGTAAAAAATGTAGTTTTCATCTAGTTGCTTATTATTTTGGAGCTTCAAATGAGTAGAGATAAGCACCTTTTATTGTAACATTAGGTATTTAAGATAATATGACCCGTAATCTACATGCATTCGCCGACATTTTGATGCAATGTGTTGAACAAGTTCGGTTCTTCTTTCGGCTTTGTTCTGGGATTTCCGGCATATTGTCTTCTCGGGGTAATGCCGCCGCCATGCAAATCGGGTGAGAAATGGCCTCATTTTAATGTAGTGGAGCCGATTCAGCAGAGTGACTTTTCCAATATGAAGTAAATTGTAAGCTTAACCATTATTCTTCTCAATTACATTGCTTTCTAACTATTTTCAGTAGGTTGTGTGTTTCCTAGTATCCAGTTGATGCATGTACTAGGTCATTAAAGAGTGGCGGAATTACCCCGGTGTCCTGGGTAATCCCGCCACTGTGCAGATGTTTAAAAAATATTTTTTTATGTATGCGTACTTTACAGTTATGATTACGGTTAAATTTATACAGATACTAAAGATCAGGATTCAGCTTCAGAATTTTTACTATTAAAAAATAAATATTTTTTTGAGGAGAAAAAATTTAAATTCCCTTAAGGTGTCGCCATTCCCCCGGTCTCCCCTACTCTTTCACTTATTTTTTCTGCCCTTTTTTACACAGAGTTTGGCAATACAGAAATAAATTCGTTTATTTTTTCTTAGGATTACTTTCAAAGAATGGAAGGTTCTTCTTTTTTTTAATCTGCATTTGTGGAAAGTGGGATAGTTTATGAATTTTGTTAAAAATCAGGATATTTAACCTTTCAGCGGGTGTGCTTTAATTTCTTACAAGGGTAAGTGCATGTTGTATTTTTTACGCGCAGAAGTTAAGCTTTTATAACAGCCAGATATTTCATAACAATAAGACATATATTAGCAATTATTCTTATAAATGGAATTTTAATTTCGTTGCTATTTGTAAGAATAAAGTGTCTGAAATTTGTCGTAATATTTATGACAGTGCACTTCATGTTATATTTTAACACAGTATTCCAGCACAGGAATTGGATGGCGCTCTCCAAAATCGTCTCATGTTTCGAGTAAGGTTAAGGCTTAGTTAAAAAATATTTTTAACGAGAAATCTAAAATCAGTAAAAAAGCTTTAACAAAATACTAAAATCTTAGTATGCTTAGCTTATGAATATGCATCCTCGGTTATTCTCGACGCCCCACCAGTGGCCGAGAGGTTCTGCTCTCGAAGCTGGTAGACTGGGTTCGATCCCAATCGCTCCCGTCAGCCTAATCATTCGGAGTTTTCGTGGTTTTCTTCGAACCTTGGTTTTCCATGCTTAATACGGGTTAGGTTCCCTTAGAAAGACCCCCACGGAGGGCACTCCCCCCTAGGGCCTATATCCCTCGTGCTGATTATTGGCCGTCATAAACACAACTAACCATTCTTCTCGACAACTAATTCATTTAAATTTCACTAACAAACTAAATGTTAAAAATTAGTCCCTGTGTTTTTGCTTGTGTATCTCTGTGATACAAACCGCCATTTTTTTTTCTTGTATGTTTTGAACCAAGTAGATTCGGAACCCGTGTATCAAAATTTCACTCGATGCAGTTGCTTTCGAACTGACTAATGCATTCAAAACTTACAAGAGGAAAACGACGGCTTATATCACAGAGATAGACATGCAACTGACGCAAGGTTAAAGGAGAACAAATAATTTACAAAACAATTTTTAAAAAAATCTCAAATTATGGAAAATTGGTTTAAATCTGTACAAGTACTTAATCAAGTACAAATCTGTACTTAAATTGAGACAAGTTAAATTCTAATATTTATATAAAACACAATATCACAACTATCAATAAATAAGAAGAAATTACATAATTAAAACACACTTATTATTTTTCTAACTTTTTGATTTACATTTTATAAATTTGCTTTCCTTCAGTGTTATAATATTTTATAAATGCATCTTTAAAGTTGAGCAACTCTCTTTCAGGACCTTCAACGTATAAGGTAAGGTGTCCTATTTTCGCCCCCAGTCACTTTTAGGCCCTTGGAAGTTTTAATTTTCAGTGAACACCTACCAAATTTGGATTTTACATAGACTAACTACCCATGCACATAGAAACATAGGCAAATATCGTACAAAAAAAAAAAAAAATAACCATGCGAAAAATAATTTTTTCAAAAGTATCTATATATGCAAAAGAAAAATAAATGGTCCCGATTTCTTTCCCCTCAAAAAATCCAATACGCCGAGGCTTAACTTATAACTAAATCAAAATTTATTTCTAAATCAGTAAGTAATTTAATTTGCATTAAATTAAGGCACAAAGGAATGTACTTATTATTAGAGGCAGAATAACATAACGGAACATTAGCCATCCAAATAGGAGGAATATATACATTTTGTATAGTTTTTGGCTCCTAAGCATATTTCGTGTGACCAAGTGCAGCATTAAAAGCACTGAATCCATTGTTCTTCATGTTTATCATCAAATAAATGCTTCTAGCAGAGAAGGCACTCTGCATCACTGTCGCCGCCATTACAGCTTGTATTATCATCATAAGGAATGTCAACAGAAGAGTCACTTCCGGCATCAGAATCGCTGGTTAGATCACGTTTCGACATTTTTCCTGGTTGATTTTTCCCATTTCCCTTGAGAATGGTGGGTGCCAGAGGTTTTTCTTTTTCGGCTGTGCGTTTATGCTTCGTATGGGAATATTTCACTTTGTTTTTATGTGGAGATCTAGGGCTCAATGTCGTACACTGAGAAGTTGCAGTTTTGCTGTTGAATGGGGAGGCAAACAAATAATTATAACACCATTCTCCCGTGCAAAGCTTTATCCCACTTATTCCGTGGCACCGACTGCAGCGATCAAGAGAGACAGCATGTTTTAAAAATAAAATTAAAAGTATTTAACATTTTTTTAAAGTAAAAAGATTATTTTCGTTTTTAATTTTATGTTAAACTTTCTTCATTTTATTGTATTTTAGTTTATTATACTTTTCATTTTATTTTATATTAAACTTTTATTTCGATTTTGAATTTTATTTTTTACTTTTTCATCTTATTTTATTTTATTTTATTTTATTATAGTTATTATTTTATTTTATATTAAACTTTATTTTTATTTTGAAATAATTGTCATGAAAAGGCATTCCTAATTTTGTCCCCGGGACGAAAATAAGAACTGCAAGAGGGGCGAAATTGGGACCACGCTACTTCCCAATATAGCGGAGCTTCAGTTCCCGTAAGATGAACTGAGCATCCTAAAACTCACTGTATGCTACTGTCAGCATCTTACCTACGTAAAACACATGAAATGAATAAGAAATAAATACTTACAGTACAGTAAATAACTTTCTACAAACGACGTAATGAGAACTCAGGTCTTCTAAAAATAGGAAATCCGTCGTCTTTAATATATGTATGCGTCTTGGCGAACGAAACTTTCACTACTGACTCCCTTTATCTCCTCTGTGCCTTGCGTGATAAGTGGTGCCACTTTCACAGAAGCGGAGAAATAAAGGGGGACGAAATTAGGGAACTTTACCTATTATGAGTATATTACTCACACTCACATATTGAACTAATAACATGCTTTTAATTAAAAAGCAGAAAAACCAACGTTTAAAATGCACAAATAAGATATGAAAAGCAGCAAACAGCTGTTTCGAATCTACTAGCGAGATTCTTCTTCAGTGCAAAAGGAACAGCGTGCTAGAAAAAGCAAGGCTGAGCTCAGCCTTGCTTTTTCTAGCACGCTGTTCCTTTTGCACTGAAGAAGAATCTCGCTAGTAGATTCGAAACAGCTGTTTGCTGCTTTTCATATCTTATTTGTGCATTTTAAACGTTGGTTTTTCTGCTTTTTAATATTGTTGCACAAAGGCTTTATTTGCTATTTTTATGCTTTTAATTATCGTTTTTATCAGAATTATACAGTTGAAGCTTCTTTCACAATGTGCATTGAAATAGATGCACACTGTTATACAGGGTGGCCTTGAACTCATGACCAAACTGTAAGGGTTGGTAGAGGACACTGTAATAATCATTTATTGTATAGGAATATATGGACGCAAGTGAGGTGTTGAAGCACAAACACAGGAAAGACACATGGAAGGAATGCTTATTGACAGCGTCATTGATAAGTGCTGTGTTTACAATAATTTTCAATATTGCGTCAACCTATAGTAATACATGCTTGGCAGCGTCGATGGAGCAATTGGCGTAGAGATTCAAAGATGCCAGATATTTAACGCACGTGTGATGCAGTTAACATCGAATTAGGAATAAGTAGAATTCGATCTGTAGCAAAATCCTACATAACAGTACAGAACTGAGGAAAACTTCAGAAAATTATTTGCATAAGATTCAACATCACCAAGCGTTAAAATATTATATTACATATATTTATGAAACATTTCTTTGACATTCCTCGAATTCAAACAGGTAGACCTGAAAACATGTTTTGAGGCACATTTTAAACGCCTAAAGCTGACTAGCAGACACACAATGTACTATTTGCAGCATCACACTTTCTCCTTTCAATCATTATCTTAAATATTTTTTACGTTTTTCCTCATATGTTTCCTCATTTCTTTCCTCATTTGTTTCCACATGTTCTGGAAAGCAGACGATGCTGATGTGATGTTCTTACGAGCAGTGTTTTTTTTTTACCATATTGTTCGAAGCAATGATACATTAGTTCAAAAAACCCAACATTTAATACTGTCAGTAACTCACATTTCTTATGTCTGTGCAAGTTTACGATATATCATAAAAAAAAAACAATCTTTTTTTTCCAGTCATTTTCTAATTTCTTCATTATTCTAATTTAATTTAGATTTTCATTTTTAATTTCGCAGTGGAATTGTTTCATTGAATTATAGCTCGCCAACATTTCTCTTATTTCTGTTCGGTTGATCCCGGGCTATACATTCCGTATACTGAGCTGAATACTATAAGTGCTAAAACTATTTTTTTCACTCTTAAATACATTTGATGAGCAATTCTGAAATGCAATTATAGGTTTTCTGCACGCATAAGCTAATTCAAGTTCAGTGAATTAAAATAGCTTTATGCAACTAAACAAACTTTACAGTAATTTCTTTTATTAGATCAATTACCGTTTTGGCGAGTTACACATTCTAATCACAATCGCAGATGTTAGTGTCCCATGCTAGTTGCTGTGAAATAAAAAATTACTGTCTAAAACAGTTATGGGTCTTGCATACAACCTTCCTGTTCTACTTCCAACTCTTTTAAAGATAAATGAATAAATGTGACAGAGAAAATTTAACAGTTTCTGATAAAGTTTTCTTTTCCCTTAATGCTGAATTCAAATCAAACTACTTTACGCACTAATGAAAAAGGAGAAACAGAAAATAAAAGAATAAACTTAGGTAATTATATAAATAGTTGAAAGAAAATTTTCTGAGTCATAAAGATAGATTTCGAGAATCAGCAGCTATATAACGATGCACTTTCCGAAAACTAATTTTTTTAACTTAAGTAAGAAAATAAGGAAATAACTTACTGATTTGGTAAGGGGGCTTTTCAGTCACGCGAAGGCAGTCGCAAGCTAATATTAAACTTATGGGAGGATTCTTTTCAATTTTCTCATTTGCATTTGAAGATTTTTAAAGGATTTTTTTGCATAGGATAGCTGAGGTAGGCCATTAATAGACCATTTTTTATTTTTTTCGATTTTGGTTGTAGATTTTTTTAATGAAGGTACTTTCACTTTAGAAAAGCTTTAGACAGTGAAAGTACCTTTATTTAAAAACAAGTCTGAAAAGTAAAAAATGGAAATCGGTTATTAGTAGATTGACCTCAGTTATCTTATAAAAAAACCGCTTAAAAATATTCAAAATTCAAACATTAAATTTGAAGATAACCCTCCCATAGGTTTAACATTAGCTTGCGAGTATTTTTGTGTGACTGAAGAGTCCTCCTAATAAGTTTCTATAGTATTCGATTATACTCCAATTCATATGCTCTTGAATTTCAAAATTTCTGTAACTATATATCAAAACTTGAAAATATGAAAATTAGTATAATCCTTCTTCTTTTCTCAGCGGTTTTCACTTATGTTAATCTTCGCTATCGGCTATTGCAATGGTGAAAGAAAAAAATAATCGAAGTCTGATATTCTTTAAAAGGATTAAATTCTATTTATTTTCTACTACATGCCCGGGGAAACGAAAACATTTGTTATTTTAGATATAGCAACTTTTAAGAAGCTACAAACAATGGTTTTCATTTAAAAATGCGTTTGAAAATCCAATTTTGCTTAAAAATTCGGAATTATGTTTTTTTCCTTGTTTTGCACTCGACAGCAACGTAATAAATGTATATGCAATTACACAAGTTTAATAAGTGAATTTAATCCTTTTATTTGTGTAAGTGTATAATAAACGCACATAAGAACAAAAAAAGAATTGTGTTTATACCCGCAGTTCTATTTTATCTAAGAAGATAAAACTGTCGTTTGATTTGTAGAATGAGCTTTATAAATTACATGCTGACCAACCCGACGTTGCCCGGGATCGTGATGAATGACCCTTAAATGAACCTCATATTTGAATGATTTATATCTTTATCTCCATTTTATCTAAATGCTAATGCTATTTTGCGTAATTTCATTTTTGGAGTCTATGAGTACCGAAAGCGAGCCAAACCGCAACAAAACAGTCAAGTTTTTACTGATTTTGTCGTCATTTTCACACAATTAGTCAATTTAAATTCTCTAAAAAGATTGTGTTAAAATAAGGAAGCTTAGTTACTTTTAGCGTAGAAAAAATATGCCGCCGTAAGGCGCAAAGTGACCTGAGTTCGCCAGTGTATTACAAAGTGTTAAAATTCACATATTATTTTAAACAGATTGCATCAGGAGGTTTCAGCTTTAAGAACATATTTTTGGTTTGTCGATATCTTTAAAATTGCGCGCTGGAATGGTTAAACACTCAGTTTTCTACTGATTTAGTCGAAATTTTCGCTCATTTTAATTTGTAAAAATATTTCTATTCAACTATTTATTAGAAATTTAAAATTTTAAGTCTCATGTGCAGCAGCAGACACTTTGAAGCCTCACAAACATTTTCGGCCTCGTACGTCCCGTAGATTTTGGTAGTCATCACACGCACAGGAGGAGGGACACCGGAGGTGCATAACATCTATAAGTGGTCACATTCCTTTCAAACGATATGTCACATGAGGAGTGTTGGCAAATTAAAAATAAACTGTCAAGTGCGAGTATTACCCCGCTCAGAGGGTTCCGTACTATAAATATATGAATTAGTAAATGTATTATTTTAAAAAAAATCGTTGCTAAAAGAATAAGAAGACTTTGTAAAAAACTATTCAACGTAGGGTTGGGTATATCTGTAGATACTAGAAAAATATAAATGGGTATGCAATGAAAGTTCAAAGAGATATGTAGCCTAACTAGTAGCTAATATTGCTATTTTGTATAACTCTTTTTTAAATCTTATCCTAATCTTTTTATGATGAACTTAATACGGCATTTGCAATAAAAGTAGTGTATATTTAAAATTCATTTGGAATTTCATAGAACTAAATTCAGCGTAGAGTTAATCTTTTATTTTTACAGTGTAGTTAAAACAAAGCCCTTGTTCAAAGTTAAAACTTGGCATTGTGCTAAGCACGCTTCGAAAGGAAGTAGCAAAGTTTCAACACCGCCTTGGTCCGTGCCGCGTTTTTCCAGATAGGTTTTTAATTAACTTTTAAAGCCAACTGAGGCATATTGAGACATCACTCAATGTAAAGAAGTCGCGAATCCCATAGTATTTATGTGATTAATTCTAATTAAATTAGTCTGTTTTTTTTTTTTAAATTTACGTTTATTTCTTTTATACTGCTACTGGGTTGTGCATTACATAAATATATCATTTAAAGTTATTATCTAGGCTTTAAAAGCCGTTGGTACATAGAATACGCCACCCCTTTCATTATGTATATCCAAACCGTCCGTGGTTTAAGGGTTAATATCTTGGCTAATTACTGACGATATTTTTTTCGAAAATCATTATTAACAATGCGTTTGTACTTCTGCTGCGATAGGTACCTCCAGCGCTCCTCAACGACTTTGCTGAATGCCCGAAAATCGAAATTTGTGTGTAATAGAAAAATGCGATTTTCTCAAAAACTATCTGACCTAGGGTAATCGCTATAATTTTCCTGCAAGGTTTAAATTAATGTCTATTATCTCTATTTTTTTCATAATTTTTGTTTCAGTAGATTCGGAAATAGATGGGGGGAAGGATATATTTTTGCACTACATTTTCGACGATATCTCTGAATATAGAACACGTAAAATTAAAAGAATTGTACTTTTGAGTTCGGCGTTACGAATGCTTTCACACGATATACAAAGAAAAGATTTTTTTTTCAAGTAACTTAATTAACTGCTCTACATTTTTCCTAAATATATTTGTGAATGTTTAATAATCTGTAAATATGTGGGTCAATAGTCTTTATTAATTTCCTAAATTTGAACTTTCCACGTTCCATAGTTTACGAGTAAATCGGCTGTGACAGACACAGGAGTGATCTTATAATAGTTCCGTTTTTACTTCTTAAGTACGGAACTCTAAATATGGCCCCCGGGATGGCAATGTGGGAAAAGGGGCACGGTCGATGCTTAATATAAATAAGTGGTCACAGGAATTTCCAATGATACATCGTATGAGGGGTGTCTACAAAAGTTAGGGAAGTGCTGCCCCCGATGGGCCAACTTTCGCACCCACCAGAATACAACGCCCTTGTTGAAATTTCATATATTATAAATAATATTTCTCGGAGGGCTCCGTAAAAAAAATCCGATGTAAAATGATGAAAACGCAAAAAGGTTTGAAAAATGCCCCTCTCCGTGGAGACCAAATAGGGAAGGGGAAGAAAGTCTCATAATATGAAAGAGTGGTCCAAGGGCTTTCCGATGATATATCACATGACGGGTCCAAAAAATTTTGAAAATCACATCCCGTGGGTCCACTTTTTCGTCCCGGAATACGTCCGGAAATCACGCAACCCCCACTTTTAAACTTTTATATTTAATAAATAATATTTACCGGAGGGCTCCATAAAAAAACCACATCTAAAATGATATTTCTGTAGAAATCGCTACGGTTTAAAAAATATGTTCGCCCCCTCCCCACCCCCGAAAAAGAACTTCGGATGAAGAAAGTTTCATAATATGAACGAGTGGTCAAAGGTCTTTCCGATCATATATTACAGGAAGGGTTACCGAACCCCTACTGTGACATATCATCGGAAAGCCCTTTGACCACTCTTTCATATTATGAATCTTTCTCCTCCCGGGGTTGAATTTCGGGAGGCGGGAGGGCGAGCGGTGAGGGGGTGAATTTTTTAAATCATAGCGATTTCTATAATAAATATAACTAGCAGAAATGACCGAGCTAAGCTCTGTCAAAATTAGCTTTGTGTTTATCCCGATATATTATTCCCACTGAATCATTCTTGCTGTTTTAGATGCAATTAGCTTGACCCTGAGCCATAGTTACTCAAAATGAAACACTAATCGAATTTTTTTGAACATGCGACCTAACACAATGCTCTTCTCGACCCTGAAAACGATGGAATACAAAATTTAGTGAAAATCGTTAGTCGTTTTCTAGATAAAATAAGCTTGACCCACGTTATTCAAAAATGACACATTAACCGAAATTTATTGAACATGTGACCTATTCCAATGGCCTTTTTGTACTGTGAAACGGTATAATAAAATGTTTGTCAAAATCGTTTGAACCTTTTTGAGATACAGTTTGATTGACCCCGACTAATAATCACCAAAATGACCCACAAATAGAATTTTCTTGAGCATGCGACCCAGACCAATGGTTTTATCTTGTCGAGAAACTCTGTAATACAAAACTTTGTCCAAATCGTTTGAGCCGTTTTTTAGATACAGTTAGCTTGATCCTGATCCATTAGGACCCAGAATGACCCACTGATTGAATTTTCTTGAACACGCGACCCTACCCAATGGTCTTATCATGCCCGGAAACGGTATTATACAAAATTTTGTCAAAATGTTTTGTACCGCTTTTTAAATACAATTAGCTTGACCCTGACCCATTGTGACCCAAAATGACCTACTAATCGAACTTTCTTGAACATCCGATCTAGCCCAATGGTCTTCTCGAGCCCGAAAACGATAAAATACAAAATTTAGTCAAAATCTTTTAAGCCATTTTTTAGATACAATTAGCTTGACCCTGATCCATTGTGACCCAAAATGACCCACTGTCAAATTTTCTCGAACATGTGACTTAGCCAAATTCTCTTCTCATGCCCAAAACTGTATAATAAAAAAATTGGTCAAAATGTTTTGAGCGTTTTTTAGACTCAATTAGCTTGACCCCGATCCATTGTGACCCAAAATGACCCACTAATTGAATTTTCTCGGACATGTGACTTAGCCCAATGGTCATCTCATGCGCAGAAACGGTATATTATAAAATTTTCTGAAAATGTCTTGAGCCGATTTTTTGATTCAATTAGCTTAACCCTGACACATTGTGACCCAAAATGACCCACTAATCCAATTTTCTCGAACATGTGACTTAGCCCAATGGTCATCTTATGCCCAGAAACGTATATTACAAAATTTTGTGAAAATGTCTTGAGCCGTTATCTAGATAAACTTAGCTTGACCCTGACCCATAATGACCCATAATGACCTACTAATTGAATTTTCTCGAACACGTGACCCACCCCAATGATATTTTCGTGCTCAAAAACGATAGATTGCAAAATTTCGTCAAAATCGTTAGAGCCGTTATCGAGATAAAGTTAGCTTGACCCACGGTGACCCAAAAATGACCCACTAATCGAATTTTCTCGAACATGTGACTTAGCCCAATGGTCTTCCCGTAATCTAAAACTATAGAATATAGAGTTTAGTGAAAATCGTTAGAGCCGTTTTTAGATAAAAATAGCTTGACCCACAGTGTCCCAAAATGACCCACAAATCGAAATTTATCGAACATGTGACCTAGCCCAATAGTCTTCTCGTACCCGAAAATGGTTGGATACAAAATTTAGTCAAAATCGATTGAGTTGTTCTTTATATATAGTTAGCTTGACTCTGACCCCTTATGACCCAAAATGACCCACTAATCGAATTTTCTCGAACACGTGACCCATCCCAATGGTCTTTTCGTGCCGGAAAACGGTAGGGTGCAAAATTTAATCATAATCGTCAGAGGCTTTTTCAAGATAAAATTTCCATACACACACACATACACACACACAATTTTTACTCGCATTATAGTATAAGAATTTTAGATGTGTTTTTTTGATGAGGCCACCCCCCCCCCCCTGTAAATAGTATTTATTAAATATAAAAATTTTAAAGTGGGGGCTGTGTGATTTCCGGGTGTATTCTGGGAAGAAAGAGTGAACTCACGGGGGAGGGGTAAATTTCAAACCTTTTTTTGAACCCATCTTTTCATATATCTTCGGAAAGTTTTCGGACCACTCTTTCATATTATGAACCTCTCTTTTCCCCTCACCAATTTGCCCCCTCGGGGTAAGCACTTTTCAATCTTTTTTGAAACCGTTTCGTTTTTATCATTTTAGATAAGATTTTTTTACGGAGCCCTCCGATAAATAATTTATAATATATGAAAATTTCAAAGAGAGGGGGAGCAGGGTGTATTCCGGGGGGGGGGGGGCACGATAGTTGGAATCCTGGGGCCACTGTTCTATCTTTTGCCTACACACTTCATGTCATATATCATTGGAAAGCTCCGTGACTACTATTTCATTATATATACCTTCCGCGCCCCTCCCCCACTTTGCCCCCACGGTGGATACTTTTCTAAATTTATCCGACACCCTACATGTGATGTATTGTTGGAAAGCCCTGTGACCACTTATTCATATTATGCACTTTCCTTGCCCCTCCCTCCACTTTGCTCCATTTTGCGGGGGGGGTGCTTGTTTAACATATTTCAGTAGAGGGTCTTCTAATAATGGGGAAATTATAGGATTGATTTCAAATGACTTGGAAAAATCATTAGAAAATATTGAACCCATTTACAAAACATTCTAAATTTTGGTACTTAAATTCCCCGTATCGTTTCATACCTAATCTCGCCTTTTCAACTTTTTGCATTAGGAGACGCCGCCAAGTGTCTTTTCCACTATTATGGTTCCATTATAGCCCCCCCCCCCCCCTTCGGTTTGTTGTTTTTTAATTCCACCTGTTTTCAGTTACCATGTATTTACTAAAAACTGCTTTATAAACATTTAAAAACAATGATTTTAATATTCGATTGTAGAACATCTCGATTGTAGATTCTCGGAAGCAATCGATGAGTGTATCGATTGTGTTTTTTAAGATTATGGTTTTTTTTCGATTTGTAAATATTCGAGAATCGCCCATCACTACTATATCCACTATAGAATTGATTCTAGAAATGTCTCTGGAAGACGATATTAAGAATTCAGCATTGGTGAAAGAATAACATAAAACTCTATGAAGTAAATGTGTCATTTCATGCCAACTGGGTTGGGGTCCTGGCCGTCTGCAAAAAAAAGTAGCATTACACTCAAATATCTCTTGAAACGGTAAAGCTAGAATTGTGAAAAACGTGTAGTAAAATGACTATGCGCTATCATGTGAGAGTGACGACAGCGCTCCCCAGGGTCAAAAGTGTGGAAACTGTCGACCATAACTCGAAAAATATGAGAGGTAGCAACAAATGTCAATTATAAAAATGTAGAAAATCCTCTATTTCATATGAAATGACGTCTTTCACGTAAAAATAACTTTATTAGAAGCTGTAAAAGTATTGAAGCGATTAGTGGAGTATTTAAACCGGTGATTGGTTATCAATAAAGTAACATTTCAGATCTTGTTATAAAGATATTTTTACAAGTAAGACTGCATTACGTACTACATGGATGATGCTCTGCAATGTTTTAATTGACATGATATTTTTTATCTCTCATATTTTTTTTTTTTTTTTTTTTTTTTTAGATAGGGTTGACATTTTCAAAATTTCCTCACTACGGGTTGTTGCAGCCACTCTCATATAATAGAACATAGTCAGTTTACTGTAGGTAGACACTTTTTTCACAATTCTAGCTTTATACGTTCAAGAGATATTTGAGTGTAGAGGAACACTATTTTTAATCGGACCAGGACCCCCCCCCCCTCTTAGGCCAGATGAAATGAAATGACCCACTTATTTAATATACTTTTGTGTTATTCTTTCCCTTACTGCAGTGTTCTGAATCTTTTTGACTTGCAGAGACATTTTAGATTCAATTTCTACGGCGGATATTTGCGAATCTCGCACAAAAAAGGTGTTTTGAATATCGCTAATTCTTTCTTATACCGAAGAGGCCCAAATTGAAGCAACAACTCTTCAATTACGATGTGTTTTTTTCTTGTGGTATGGACAATAATCAAATCAGAAGTTTTTCTTTTGAGATATTAGGACTCTGAAAATGAGGTTGAACTTATGAAAATTTTTTTGAATGTATTTCAAAGATAAATAACTTAATGAATATTTAAGTAGGAGATAAATAACTTAAGCAGCTCTATGACTTATCCATAGTCAATTACTTGGTAAAGTCACGAAAATTTTTCTGTAGTTACAGCTTGTTAAAATGAAGGTTAAATTCATCGAGACAGGCTCTATGGCCTATTTTGAGGCCAAGTAATAATGAATGTTAGGATTTCTGATCTTTAATGCGTCAAGTATGTTTTTCAGCGTGCAAAAAATTGTACTAGATCACATATTTTCAGTAAGTAAGTTTTCTTATATCATGAGAAATAAAAAGACAAAATTCGTGATTTGATCGTTTTGCTACGACTGTGAAATAGTGAACTTTACAGAAGGACCCATGGTGACCCAATTATACTACTTCTGATGCTGACAGTTTGCAGATGTCCATCTCAGACCTATAGGTATGTCCCGTATGAGTTGCATCAAAATTGAAGAGGGTCGAGCAGGAACCTCTAGGCTGTTTGTTTTTTATTCAAATTGAAACCCATTTGATTTCATTTCAGGTATGTTAACATGGAAGGCCTTTAAATGCGCAATCTCAATCCTTTTTAAAAAGTATTCTGAAGATGATAATCATGCGGATATTAGAAAAGAAAAAAAAATTGGATGGAAATACTATTTTCAGTCCGTTAAAAACTAATGGAATTTTCATTATTTGGCGATTCATTGCCATGCAGAAATGTATTGAATTTTTCAAATTTACTTTTTCGTATGTTGATTGATAGAGTAGCTGTGAGATCGGAGATGTAATAAATAAAATTTGTACGAATATATAATCTTAATAAAAAGTAATTAAGTTTCTCTGTAAAAGAACAGGGAATGAAAAATATTAATTCATGAAAAATGTAAAATGGGAGAATTGCTTAGCTGATATGGGAAAACTGCGTCTTCAGCTATCTTCATCTATTATAAGCGCCTTTTATGTGAGTGTTAGTATCTATATGTCTGATTATACAACGTAGATGAGGGTTGATAAAAGAAGTGATCGAAACATTCCGATAATTCCCGCCAATTCATTCTTTAAGAAGTTTCTTACGCCCTTAACTTATTTAAGACAAATTTTTTCTTACAATTTGAGTATTCGTAGTTTATGCTCATTTACTTTCCTGTAACATTAACTAGGCCAAGATTTTCCGTATAATTTACGAATAAGATGCTGACAATGTTGTGCATGATAAACTTCAAACTGCAGCCATTGTTTCAGAAGAAAAAAAATAAAGCGCGCCGTATTTTTTTTTTTTTTTTTTTTTTTTTTTTCAGATAAAAAATCTAGGTATTGCAAGTCATCTTTAATGAAAGTTAAAATTACAGTATAGCTTGTACTATTACAATATTATTAGAATATTGTTATATTATTACAACATAGCTTACAAAATAATAATTAAAAAATCAAAAATCAATCTAAATAATTAAAATAATTCATAGCACTATCTTATGTTAGCTCATATGAATTGGACTAAAGCAAGTAATTTGTGGAACTCGAAAGAAAAGAAATTGCATAAACTATCATAGTTAACAAATACTTACAAAATGCATTACAGTCAGAAGAATTGTGCGTGCGTAACCCGCCAACAACCTTCGCCTCTATCGTTCCTTACAGCATGTTTAATCTTCTGTCACCGTTTTGTCAAAATATAATTTTTGTTAAGTTAAATCGCAGAAATAAGGCAAAATTTTTAAATCAAAATTATTGGTTGTAATAATCAAGAATTATGACCACTTTATGCGTCCCATATACGAGACGCTCGTCACAAAGGGGTTATTATCCATCATCAATAAAACAACTTAATTCTGTCTCCATGTATCCAAAAAACGCGCCCTATTTGTTTTTTTTTTCGCATGTGTATCCCAATATTCCTACTTTATCCTCCATACTGTTAGAAACCGGTACAGCCTACTTTTTTGAGCACGGAATTTGGAATTTCAATATTGTAAAAATCAGAAAAGAAAAACTGCTTTGTGCAGCGGTAGACGAAAATTCGAGCTTGGTTGCATTACATATGCGCCCGGAGTCCTATCTACGAAGTCCCCCCCCCCCCCCCCTCCAAAAAAAAAGAGTGAATTTACGAAAAAAATTACAAGAAATTCTAAAAATCTATTTGTTTGCACTAAGCCCCTATAAATGGTCAAATTACCTTTCCACCAACTTCTAGACACGCATGTGCATAATCAAGTTCCGGAAACTCGGTTCAGCATATCAGGTTTTTGTATGTTCTGCTAAATGTTATGTTTTTGGGCTAATTGTTGGACGCATTACAATTCAATAGACTTTTCACGAAACAATTTCCTCACTTCTTAGCATGATTTCTTTTTGGAAAAATAAACTTTGATAACTTAACAACACTCTTTCGGGTAAAACCCCAATGTCGACGTAGATACGCGTCGCGGTTTTCCGACATTATTCTGAACTGCGTTCTCTACGCCGATTTAGCTATTAACATAGTAAAATCCATTGCCACACTTGGAGAGTTTCAAAAGTCTCTTGCACTTCTGTTATTAGAGTATGGATTGTTGAAATTCACAATATTTTTTTTTTTTTTTTGGGGGGGGGGGGGGGGGCGGCAGAAAATACATGGGGCATTCTCACAATCTTTTGACTTTCATGTCCCTGAATAATAATTTTTATTTTAATACACTTTTTTGTGTTTTTTTTATTTCATATACTGGGGAATATCCCATTGCATGATTGTACAACAATATTAACGAGATAAATAAGTTTTGAACGATGTTGGGGGGTCCAAACACCTGGAAAACTCCTATACCGTCCCGTGTCCCTGATGCTGATTTTTAAGTTTGGAGCTGTCTGGATAAAATTGTTTCAATAAAAATAATTCGATGTAATTTTTTTCTAAAACTGGAACTATTGTTTCATATAAATATGTAGCTGAAAATTAAGCTGCACGCATTTTTAGGGTTGTTATTATTTTTTAAATTCTGTCCCTGGGTTTTAGATTCCTTACCATCCCTCTTCTAAAATTATACAGAAAATCATTTCAGATGCAGCCACAGATTTTTTTTTCAAGTTTTTTCTCATGCAGAAGCATGCTAGAGAAATAATGTCTAAAATTCTTTGGCAGGAAATTTACTGTAGAATTTATATCAGCATTTAAATATCAATTTCAAGCATCGTGGCTTTATTGGTAGTCTCATCGTCCCCGAGGTTTTTTCCTGCACTTTTCGAGGTAAATAAAAAAAATAATTTAATCCAATGTTAACAACTGTTTCAAAAAATCAATGAACATTGTGGCTATCACTTAGTCTTAACATGATTTTCCTAAAAATAGGTTCTAATTTTCCTTACCGTCCCTTTCATTACCATTTCTTCCCTTTTCCAATACCATCCCCCTTTTTACCTTACCGTCCCTTCTTTAACACCCCTTTAAGACAATGCTATACAAAAATTCTGTATTAAAAGTACTACATTGTTATTATTTCTTATTTGAATGTCCTGTGGGTACTATGCAAATTCATTATAAGTAAAAATTTAGAAGAAAATAAAAAGTTATAGGGGTAAAATAGTAAGGAAAATTATACTCGCAAGTTTAACTTAAACCTCAGTTAAATATAAAATTTTTCGCTGCTGACTATTTTTTCTTTATTTTGAATCATTAAGGCATTCGTCTATCAGATTAAAATGTTATTTTACCAAGTTTAATTTTGTCTGATTTTTTTCCCCAAAAGTCAAAATATTGTGAGAATGCCCCACATGTGTTCAAAAACCTGTCAAATTGTAAATGCATAAAATGGTCAATCCTTCTTAGAGATGTGATCACTGGTGACGATTTTTATATTAGTTTCTCTAGAAGTATTTTCGACATCACCCCCCCCCCCCCCACACACACACACTAAAAAAAACTACCTCGAAAATTAGCAGAAAACTATCGTGATAATGTTTGTTTAAAAATAGTGGTGGACAAACTAATAAAAAATACTCGTAAGCCATAGCTCTTCAACTCAAACCAATTTTAAACTGGAATATTCGCAAAGGGTATGACACACTGGGCGCGTACAAATTTTCATTTAAATGTCTGCAATTAAATAAGGATTTTTTTTTTTTTTTTTTTTTTTTTTTTTAATTATTGGTGACAAATGAAGAACTTTCGTATGCTGAGTAAACGTGACTTTTACCGGATGAAAGTAATGTATTCTACATGAAAGAAAACTAATTTTAAGAATAAGTCTCTTAAAATTTCCCGACTACGACAATGAGCAAAGACTAGTTCAATCATTTTAATAGTAGTAAATACCAATTGAGTAATTGTGTTAAAAATTAATCAAATATAATCATTCTAATAGTTTTATTACGATACATATATTTTCAGAAGAAAACTATTGTAAAATTAGTGTAATGAAACATTTATTCAGATTTTTCTAGCAATTGTTTTGCCTATAACTAGTCCGAGCTATAACACAAGTTAGTTAAAGGAATGTTTTCACTTTTTTCATACCTTTTGCTGGCATTTAGTGCATGCATTGTTAGTGCACCCGAAGCATTCGCCAATGGTTGTAGAAACATATATATATACATAAAAAAGATATTTTTCTCGAAAAATAAGATTTGAAAATGAATGCTTATTTAAATATTTCATTTAAAATTGCTTTTATTTTACTTAAATTCTTTTAACCATTGCATAAATCTTACTTAATTTGTTTTAGTTTATTGTTTCTAATCATTTAAGTTTTTTTTATAAAGAAGCGTATGAGCAAAAATTTTTACATACATAAATAACATTTGCGATTTAAAATTCTCTTAATAAGAAACCCTCTTGTAAGGGGATTTTACCATTAGGATATAGCCCTTTTTAAGAAGCTATGAATACATTGTATTAATAAGAATAAAATACATAAATAAGTATGTGTATATACATGTTATTTTCATATGTGAAAAAAATGAGTTTCATATGTAGGAAAGTCGACTTGTTTTATATTAGGACCATACTAAATGAAATTTACACTTAATTTTCTATTAATACGGAAATGGAACACGTACAAGTCGACTCGCAGATTTCTGAAACGAAAATGCACGAAAATGCACATATGTTTTTGGATATGCGAAATACGATATTTTAATTTAACTGTGTGTTTAGTGAAGAATTCTGATAAAAGTCTGTGTTAGTTTTAAAAAAATAAAGATGCTTATTACAAGTTATTCACAGAAACCATATCATCATCTTGGCAATATATCTTGGTAAATTTTTCAACTCCTTCAATGAAGCAGATGTCTTGGAATGTGCTCTGAATATTTTAATTTTATACAAGCTGAAGCCACTGCTTTAAAATGCATCACTCAAAAACATAACTTTTTACCACCACCCCCACCGGGTTGAACACCCTGGAAACGATGAACGACTTTTCAAAAAGTCATTCATTCATCCTGGGGCTCTTAATCCTCCCCCATCTGCTATGAGCGGGGCAGGCCTTATCTAGCCAGAGATAACACTTGCCGTTGATTAAGACCGCGCCCATGGCGGTGTCGACGCCCATTTCGGACGCCCCAGCCATCATTCATGGGCGCAGGACGAGACACAGATTTCAAACGACAAACTTTGTTTCTTATTATCATTTATCACTGAATAAGAGGATTCGCACGAGCATGCGCCCTACTGATCATTTTGAAGAGATACAAAAATCTGAAATCATTTCAAGCCTCTAAGATCAATAGAGCAATATATAAAAGATTCTGACAGCATTTGCGTTTGAAATTATTTTAAGATATTTAAGAATGGACTGACAGATAGAAAAAACCTTTGATGGACAGCAATCTGCATATCAGATCCTGCGCTAAATGTAAAGGAAGCCTATCGACTTCGAATAATGCATAATAAATCATGATCTGTACTACAAATCATGATTGTAGAAAGATATTTCAGCTCATTTGTACTTGTGGAAAGAAAAGGGAAGTAGAAATGCTGCCTGTAAAGGATTCTCCCTTAGGGCTTTGATTTGAACTAACGCAATATTAATCTTTTTTACTACTTCTTACTAATTTAAAAGTCGAACTTAGAATGCAGAACATGGCAACAGATACTCTGTTAATAATAGTCAGACAAATGTCAGTTTGTGGCCTTCGTGTCTGCTAGTCTTAAAGAGGAAGGAAGAACGCAAAGAAGGTACAAAGAAGATCGCGGAAAAAAATAACCATTTATTTTATTTTATTTGCGTTGTCATAGTAAAATAACTTTTCGATGACAGTAATCAGGCTCTTTTGTGTTAAACAAGAGTCTATACTTTTCAACGTTCCTCTAATTTAATAACTTCATGCTTTGGGTTATTAGCATAATAAAATATATTGAGAATAAACTTTAGGCTTTTTTTAATTGGTTAAACAGCGACCAATTTACACTTATTCAAAAACTGTACAAAATATTAAGTCGTTACAGACAATGCTGTAATTTGCGGCTACTGGTATTAATATTATTTATGGTTAAATGTAGTAATATTATTTATGGCTACAAGTAATAATGATATTTGGCGCTTAATTGTGTACTTTGACAGTAACAAACAATATTAACACATTACCGTCCGGAGACATATGTTTTTTATAGATTAGTAGTAGAAATTATTGCTCGTAAATTTTGTAAAGAAGAAAACACAACACATAATCCAAGCGTAGTTGCTTCCATTTGGTTGTGAGCAAGTTTCAATTTATAGTGACATTTGTAGAACTAAATTTAGCACTCTATTTTGAAAAACTACCGGCATTTAATGTGTTAAGACACGGGCAATTAATATTAAGGGGAGGATTTCGGATTTAATTTTAGTAAATTTTCGGGAAATTAGTGTTGTTTAAATAATGCACATAAAAATATAATGAGTTTTGGCATTGAATTTATTGTACTTTTGGCTAAGTGTATAAATATTTTCATATAAAAATGGTGCCTTTTAAACGATCCATACTCTTCTAAGTTCACCATGCATGGTGTGCAGAGTAAATCGGCGTAGGTGATTGATTGCGCTCTGTATATTCATCTGAAAGAAAAAAAATCACGTGCACTCTTAAAATATATTAAATTAGTTGGGAGTCAAACCTGAAAGAGATAAGATAAATCAAAATTTCAGAAAATGGTGGTTGTTCGAAGTTTGAGGTCAATTTTTCGTTTTCAAAACTGCTTTTTTTAAAAAAAAACTTCGATGGCTTCAACAATTTATGCGTGGGAATCTGCACAGATTAAAAAAAAAAAAAATCCAAGAAAAAAGCCCTTAATGTTTTTGATCAACCAATTTTGTCAGCGGTGACACCAGCCTCTTACACTGATGACTGGTTGTCGCATTCAAATATAAAGCAAAAAGAAAAAAAAGGTTTTGTGGGCATATTCTAGACATCTTAAATATTCAAAAGATGAAAAAAAGTGATTTTTTTAAAGTTTTTCGGCAGAACGTTCCCTTAATGCAGTAGTTCCCAACCTTTTATTGGCCATGCTCTACCGAAGCATCTATAAAATCCCCCCACCCCCCGGCCACTTTCTAAAATTATGTCTCTTATTATTTAAAAAGTGAACTTTATTCACACGGTGGAAGCGTAATAAAGCCTTAACAATAGCTATTCACTTCACATTTCCTAACTCATAAAAGTGATGAATCTTCAGTCACAAATGTGTTTTTCTATAAATGCATCTTCGCCTTTGTGCCAAAATGAATTTTGTTGTATTTTTAGAACTTCTCTCAATGGTAAAGAAAAATGTTATATGATCTGCATTTTATCTTCTAAGCTTTTGACACTAAATTTTCTTTCTATGGATAACACAATATACAAGAAGCATTTGAAGATTATCACCTTAATCAATTTTAAGCAGCCATTATTCCCCATCACAACACATTTTCTCTGCTTTCTTTTTCCTAATATCGTTTATTGAGGAGTTCAGAACCAGAGTGGACATTTTTGTGACGGCATTTTTGTGAAGAATGATTTTAAAGTTTTTTTTTTTCTTTTTTTTTTTTTTTTTTTTTTGCCATTGTTTGCCTATTCACTACATAATGAATTTAATAATTTGGAAACTATTCAACTGATATAGTTAGTTTAATAGATTGTCCAACTTATCTTGTATATCAAGTTGCCAGTGCAAAAGTGAATCAAGTGATTTAAGCGACTTGGTCACTCTGGCACTGCCAACTTAATCACCCTATGCTTCCTGAATAAGTTTTTTCTCTTCTGGCCACTTTAAAAACTGGCTGAAAAGAGTTTGACAAAAATTTGTTCTAAGTTTTCGAAAGCATTTTGCTCGAAATCACAGCTGTCGAGTTTGGCCTACCCTAGTTCTCAACATCTCAATTGTCTTCCATGTATATTTTAAAATTTAAAATGTATATGTGGTCATGTAAATATATGTACTGTGTAAAATGCCTGCAGTAGAGCCATAGATATTTACTAGCTGCCCATTTTCTATTCTAATGCTATTTAATATTTATAAATTTTAGAACGTTGGTAGTCCGTTTGATATTTCATATATTTTTTAGGTTAAATATATTCGAGACAGAGTCAGATTTATATATATTTTTAAGCAGTTTTGAAAGTAAAAGATTCTTTATGTAACATATTTCAGAGCGAATGGAAGTAGAAAGATCATTTAATAAATAATCGAAAGTGTTACGAAAAATTATAAAATACAATTTTAACAAGAAAAATTATAGAGATTTTTAATAGTGGAAAAAGTATGTCAAAGTATTTTAAAACATTATTCGTATAATTATTCTAATGTAGATTCTATTTTAAATCTTTGATTGGGAAAATTTTAAAAATTCAACTAGAAAAATTTATTTTTAAAAGTTTGCTTACTTTCTATTTACTTTGTCTCGAATATTCTTTTTCTATAAAAGAAAAAAAAAAAAAGGAAAATATAAAAAGAGGACAGATGAAACTGATACCAAATGGGTGAGTAAGAAATTTAGAACTGTTCCATTCTTAAAAAGTAAGTTGCCCACCGTTCGGGCGTACGCCCACCATTTAGTTTTCCATTTTCTACCTATCAGTGTTTACCACCGTTTTGTTTAATAGCACGAGTTCAAAGAGTTCACTTTACGAATGCGTCCTTTATTTTCTTGTTTCCACGAGCGCGAATATGTATACATGCGATATTTTGATAACAGTAGAAAATAATTTCATACATTCTGAGATTCAAAAGCAGCGAATTAGTTTATTGATTCTAATTATCTAAAACAAAAGGCAATAAGAATGGAAAATTCCCTTCTTCTCACTAATCTCGAGGTATCCAAAGATTAACTAATAAATTTGTGCCTACTGTTTTAGTTGAGCTTTTTATTTTAAATATTATATAATTGTCATTGTCTCATGTAATGTACAGTATTGTAATGCATTTTTATAAGGAATTGTATTGTACTATTGTTTGAAATAACTAAATACAGATAGTAACTTGAGAGGTGGAAACCAGTTATGGTATTTTTATAATTAATTGTATTGTACTGTAAAGTGCGTTTTTTAAATAGGTAATGCAATGAGTAACTTGAGAGGTTGAAATCAATTAATCGTATTTTCTATATTTCTTATGGTAAAACGTGTTTCGGTTCTTGAACAATTAGGTATTCGAACAATTATTTGGCATGAACCGAGGTACCATTGTACTAAAAAGCAACAAGTTATGCAAAAAAGATCCAAGATTTCTTACCGAATCTTTACGAATTGGATACTGATATAAACTTTAATTTTATCCAATGTATTTTAAACTTCGACCGATATAAAATATTGTTTAACTTTTTAATATTAGTAATTTTCAAAATAACTTTTCTACATTACTGTATAGAGGTCTTTTAAACTCAAACTGAGTCTAGTGTAATTCAACTTTTTATTAACATAAGCTCTTATAAATGCAAGGAACACACGATTTAAACAACACGAAAATATGGAATTGCAGTTTATTTCTTCCTTCCTTCTTTTCTTTTGACGTAAATTTGCATAAATCGCATATTTTTTTAAGAGTCTGTAAAATATTTTCATTTCACAGCCGTGTTACACAGATTTCAAGAAAAAAAGTTTTATATACAATATTTTGAATTCTGCGGTGTATCATATAATAATTTTCATGGCAACATACAACCTACACAGTAAAAATTTGCTAACTGTGCGGTCATTCAAACATTTTTATAGGAAATGCTGCTTAACCTTTTAAGGCCGGATGAGCTTTGGTAGAAATGAAAAATGTTGGTGGTTTCCCCTAATTAAATGGATCGTATTTGATTGAAAAATAATTATATCCGATATCAGGCTAGATACAAGAAACCGTAAGTGTACCTAAAAGAAAGAATTTGAAGCCTTACCGATTAGGAACAGTTTTTTTCTTTGCATTAAAAATAATACTTACAAGGGAACCACTTTTGGTGCTGCTCACACTTAGCCACGAGACCTGGTGCATTTTATAGTCCTATACATAAAAGGTAGAGAATCGATAAAATTTCTTTGTTAAAATCATATTTTATGTACTTTTTTATACTTTTAATTTTTTATTATTACATTTTTATTTGTTTATTACACGCCAAAAGTGAGTTAAATCGCCAAATATGGCGCTACGATTTTTTCGCCCGCTTTATCAGGGCAGTAAGCATACAGTACATATTAGAATTATATCAGATTGCGATTTGTTTGATAATTGATATGATAGCGTAAGAAACAAGAATTAGGTTTTTTCTTTCTTTTCTCTCTGCAGACGATAAATATATAAATAGTAAATATATTTATATAAAAACTTTCAAGATCACTGAAAAACTACTTTTTAGTGAAATACAAAATAAGCAAACTATTTTCTTTTGAAACCGAATGAAATAAAGTTTCGAATGTTTAAGATGAAATGTTGCTGTATTAAATGGTCCTTTGGTAAAAGTAATCATAAAGTAAATTAATATTTTTACACTTTAGAAACTTTTTATTGTGGCTAATTAGGTCGGTCATTACAATTTCTACTGAAGTCCAAACCACTCCTCACACAAGACAAACAGCTATGACATTTAGCTAGGGTTGCCGGAAAGCTCTACTTTCGAAAAAAAGCGCCCACTTTTCCCCCGCCAAAAATGTGAATATAATGTTGCAGTTTTTCAAAATCAAATTCGTGGGTTCTTGAAGGAATTTTTAAACTTTTTTCAATATTTTATGCTTATTATTAACTAATTTTTATTTTAAAATGTTTTTCTTTAAAAAAATTCAATGCTAATAGTCCGATAAATGGTCTCGAAAATTGCCTTTTCAGAAGTTATGCTGCTGTAAAATCAAGATATATTATTTCAACAAAATTCTTTTTATCGATTCTCAAACTTCGTAATCTAGGGCTTTAAAATGCACCAGGTCTCAATGCTAGGTGCTAGCAGCACCAAAAGTGGTTCCCTTGTTTGTATTATTTTCCACAGGCGTCAAATATAAATATCTACATATATAAATTTATAAAGATTTCGCAAGCACAAGAAAAGATGTAATCATTCGTGTTATGCAACGGTCGGATCAAAAATTAAATAAAAACAGATATCAGTAAAAGTACATGTATATTAGAACCTACATATAAAGAAAAACGTTTCTTAACTAATTATCTATTTAATTGTCGTGTACTTTATATCTATACTATTTTACTATATTACTTATCTACATTATAGCACCCATTATCTGAGATAAATGGGACTTTAACCACTTCAATTACGTGGATGTGACCGAAAATACAGTTAAAGACACTAAATTAATTATATAGGATTTCATTCTGCGACAAAAATATTCATATAAAGCTGGACTAAATAAACTCCACGCAAAAATTACGTAAAATGTGAAATTATGTTAAACTTATCGCATTCATTTTCATATAATATTACTATAAAAAAAAAAAAAAAATCTGTTGCACTTTCTTGCGATAGTTTTATATTCTTATGTAGTTTCTGGCTAAAAAAATTGAATTTTTAAAAGCTATAAAGCAGATTTTATTAAAAAGTGATTTTACAATATTAAAATATCGATTTGAAATTCCGGTCAAATTATTTTAATGATCGATAGTTTATGAAGTTTATTAATAAATTTCATTAACCATTGATTTTATTAGTGGCGAGGGCTGTTTTTGTATGGTTTCTTTGAATTGGTTGCCAGTTTGGTTTACAGAGACCTCGGCAGATAGAGGCCTGGTTTACAGAAGTACTAATGAGAAATTCTTATCTAAATTTTACTTTAATTGTAGTAATTCTTGGCAGTATGAAAACATAGATTGTGAAATGTTGAATTCTACTGCAAAATAATAAAATGCGTTGATACGTTGTGCCATAAATGAATTTTCAAATTTAAACCTTTGTATCACCGCGTTGAATATCTGCAATATAGACGAAAGTCAATGTTACTTATACAGTTGTTTTTATAAGGCGATTTTATATTGCTGATATTTCCTAATACGTCTGTTAATGCAAATTGTCTATAGAATTATAAACAGAAGGTGATACTGAGTTAATTTTTCATGCGAAAGTTTTATTTATCATTTGAGCAGTTTCGCATCGTTATTCTTAAAATGAATTTGGTATATTTCGTAAAATGAAAAGGCTGGATACGTCCAAAAATGGATTTTTTACAAAGGTAAGTATGCAAAATTTACAATTTTGTATTAGAAAATTGACAATATTTATGTACACTCTAAAATTGGGAGGAGTGAAAAGTTCACACTTTGAAAGAGTGACAGGCATTTTCACTCTGTTTGGAGTGCATTTTGTAAAAATACACTCCTTAACGAGTGGAATTTTCCACTCTCTAGAAAGGAGTGAAATGTCTCACTCCGTTATCGAGAGTGAATTAGTCACTCTTCAAAGAGTGACTTACGTACGCATTGCTTATTAACGAATCAGAACAGCAAGGCGACATTGCCCTTGTAAGATAAGAAAAATGATCACTTTTTCACCTGCCATCTTAGGATTAACAGATTAGGATATCATTAAAATGACTCTTTATGGAACACATAAGGTAAGTCTTATTTAATTTTAACCATTTATTCGGGTAGATATGTTAAGATTATGAGCTAAATAGTTGTATGTTGTATAGAAAAAGATTGATCGTGGAGTGTTCTACTGATTTGTATTCCTAGAAAAGTGATTGTCTACTATATTACCTCATGTAGAGGTTATAAATATACAGGAAACTTTGTCTAAGGAGGATTCAATCGGGACCGTGGAAATTTTCCGTAGTAGACAATATTCCGCCTTAGACAAGTTTTACTCTGTCTATGGATTTGCAGGGACTTGAAAATCTTTCCGAGTTAGACAGATTTCCGTCTTACACAGAGTACGCCTTACAGAGAGTTTACTGCAATCATTTTAACAATTGAATAGCACACAATGCTTAACAAAAAATAATCAAAATTTTATTAGTTCAGCCAGTGTGAATAAAAAAAAAATGAATGTAACTATTTTATTCTTCCCATTCAATACTGTGATCTTTTTGCCAAAGATTGAAAAAAAAAAAAAGTTTTATCTGGTTCGTTTGCAAGGCTGACTCAGAAGGTCAGAAGATATCTGGATTTATTCAATCAATCGCAAACACGATGAAAACAATTTGCCGTTCTACACTGTAAATGAAAATGTCTGAAATTCAAACACTTAAGTGTCTGAAACGGAGTGTTCAATTTTCAGACATTTTAAAATGTCTGAATTTTTTCAGACACTTTATGCGTCCGAATTTCAGACACTTCATACGTCTGAATCGCAGTCATTTTTTTTGTAAGCCTTAAACGTAGCCATGTTTGACCACGTTGAATGCTGGAAAAAAATATGGTCATGGTCCTGCCCCCCCCCCCCCCCCGCACACACACACAGCTTGGTTTTAGGGGCACCAAAATTTTGTATGCAATTTTTATAAAGCTGGTAATTGAAATCTTTTTGGACGTTGTACTGATTATAATCAATATTTTGAATTTCTAGAATAGAATAAGATTAAAAACAAAAAAATATTTTGTCTTGATACACAGTAAAATCTTTCAATAGCGGGCACCTCGGAATCGTGGAATTTGTCCGCCATTCGGAGGTGTCTGATTTTCTGAGGTAAAAGTATATAAAAAATATGCATGTTGTGAATAAAAAAAATGCGTTTCTTAAATAGTGGTGTCCTCGATTTAGGAGTGTCCGTTATGAAAATTTGACTACAAAATCTTCATGCGGACAACTTTGTAATCTGAACACTTTCCTATTCAACATAAATATATATAATTACCTCAGAAAAGTGAACACCTTCGAATAGCAGACAAATTCAGCATTTACGAGGTGCCCGCGATTGAGAAGTTTTACTGTATTTAGATTATTTTTTAGTTCGTTTTTAATGTTGTTTACTTTAAAAGATCCAAATATTGCTTATAATCATACAATGTCAAAACAGATTTAAAGTAAAATCCTTACAACAATTGCTTACGTAATTTGGGGCTGCCAAAATCATAGGGGAAGGTAGGGGACACTTCCAAATTTGCCCACGCTTTAATAAATTCCTTCTGCAAAGTACTTGAACCTGCATTCTGGTTCGCTAAATAGAGGTGTCCGGTATTCGGGAATGTTAGTTATGGAGGGACTTTACTTAATGCACAACGCACGCATTTGGTAAAAAAATTGTTGGAAAATAAATAATGTATGCAAAAGTTGTATAAGTTAAATTGTGTTTATCTGTGAATCTCAGTCGTTAAATTCACAAAGAGAAAATAGCTTTGTAAAGGAAAAAAAGTAACTGATAAACATTTGAACGTAACTTTCTTTTGATTAGGCTGGCATTTTTGCTCTGATCGAAGTAGGTCAAAGGACATTTGTTATCAAATCATTAGTCATTTATCTTGATCACTTGCAATTCATCTGTTTAGAAATAAAGAATCGTAAAAGAAATGCATAAATCGCTCATATTGTATTATATTTAATCCCTTTACTGCCTACATATTTGTTTATTTTTTATGAAAAATATATAAATAAAGGTATACAAACATCAATTTTAAGTGCAAAATCTAGTTATGAAGTAAATATATAAAATTCTAGCTTTTTACTGATATCATTTTTAGGTGCGATCGTAATTATATAAATGCGTATCACCTATAGTCATCGTTCGGTCCGTCCGTCTGTCTGTCTGTCCGTCCGTCCGCATATAGCAGAGCAAAAACTACGCAACCGAATGGTCTGAAATTTTAAATATATAATTGTTGCAAAATTTTGTAGAGTCATTTAAAATTTTATGAAAATCGGATGTGTAGTTTAATTACAGGGACACTCAAAAGTTTTCAGTTACATTACGATAATGGAAACAAAATTATTTCAAGCACATTTTAATGATGTTTCAGCCTTTCGAACAGAAAGAAATTGATATTCACTTATGAAGTGCACTAAAATATACATTCAGTACAACATGCGGTGCAAAAAATATTTATAAAACTAGTTATAATACGAACGCACCTCATTTGCCACGTTTGGCGTGCAATTTCCAACTTGTTATTTTCAAATAACATTTTTACTAAAATTAACCAAAAATCAATATTATAATTGACTTCAAATTAAATATATATGAATCTAAAATAGAACATTTAAACAAAAACTTACTTGAAATGCTTCGCAGATGGTAATAAAAATTTCTGGATTTGAAATTTTAAAACTCACAGAGGGCGAGAACGACTTGCATCTTTTTAAAAGGAAATCCTTTCATACATCCGGCTAGCTATACAAAGAGAATGTTTTCCATCCTCAAAGTATAACCCGCCAGACAAAAGTTTTTTTTTTAACCAGCTTTACAAGACGAAGACGAATAAAACAGAATTATTGATATAAACTAATACAAATAGCACTAAATCCGTAGCATGCTGTGTTTGTGGAGTTCCCGGATGTAATCTTCAAGCGTTGTTACTTCCTTGTGTCTATCCCGCCTTTATATCGACGACGGTTTATTAGCGACATTTGACGTGAAACACATAAGTCCATGTATTTAATAAATACATAAACTAAGTAGATGCGTATTGTAATCACAGAAGTTTACATTCCACAAAAAATGAAACAAGTCAAAATAAATAAATTAATTAAAATCTACGCGTACATAAAAACAAACAACCGTTTGAATTACAAACGACTATCACTGTAGAAAGAAACAAATGTAAAACGCATGCGCAACTGAGGTGCCCCCTGGTGCCTAATACGAACAGCAGTAAGAAAACGTCTTAAAATAAGATGCCTGCAGATATTTTAACCACGTATTTTAGTTCGTTTATACCATGATCGTAGTAAGACACTTATATGTTTTAAATTAAGACATCTATCATGTCTTAATTTTCTGATTCAGTCACTTATGTGTCTGAAATTCTTTTTCAGTCACATATGTGTCTAAATTTAAGACGCCTCTATTTGCAGTGTATGAGATTTTTTTTGTTTGTTTATTACTGATTTCTAAAGGCGACAACTTAGAGTATACACTTTGAGTATTTATCATCATTATTATTGTTTCGGAGTTAAATATGATATTTGATGATTATGACATTACGAAAAGGTTGGTATATTAATTTTTTTTAATTGTATTTAAGCATTTTTCTGCGGTTTATTATTTAAAAATTTCGAGACTGAGTAATGTAAAAATATATATATATATATAGACATACTGCATCTGTTATTAAATTTCCTTATATTTTAAACGCATTTTCTACGTTTTCGATATACTTAATTTTTGGCACTAAAAAATAAAACATGATATTTACGCATTGAAATAAAATGTTTGTATGCCTGTTTTGAAGTTTATCGATAAGACTGCTTTAGTATATATTTTTAAAAGTTTATATTTACTTACATACTGTTGGACTGAATATTTTTTAAAGAGATTAATAACTACTTGTTTACATTAAAATGTTTTTCCAACAACAAGAGCATTTCATATGCAGTCATTTACTTTATTTTTATTAAAATTCATACAGATAGAAATAAATGTAATGTGTTTATTTTTATATTTATTTTTTTCTATTTTCTAGGCCAATCTTTTAATATAAAACATATAAAATCTATTTTGCTCATATTCACAAAATACAATATCTACAGGAATAAAAAAAACTAAATTAAATATGGCTTACCGAGTCGTTTCATTAATAAGTATTGTATTAATTCCATTTTTCAGCAATAATGGTCGAAAATTAGAAATGATTATTAAGTTAAGGAATATGTTTAAAAGAAAAAATATATGCATATTCCAGAGAACTTAAAATTTAGACTCCATGATCATATTAAAACAAATACAAATCACAGCGGATAAAAAAAAAAATACATTTAATATTTCTTAATATTTAAATCATGCTTAGAACTATTTAAAAAAGATGTGAGTTTATAAGCATTGTTTTTTATGTAGAAAAATTAAAAATATTTTATGACATTTTTATAACAATATTTTATAACAATAGCATTTTTACATTGCTATTTTTGGGACTTTGCAAAAATAGCAATAATTCACGGGAAAAGTACGGTAAAAAGATAGGAATTTATATTTAAAACAAAAATTAAAATGAAATTAAACATTGTTAAACATATAACATCCACCTATTAAAAAGTTATTTAGGGTAGATGTGTCAGTAATGGACACCCTTCCACTAATGGACACCTCTTGATGTTTTTGTTTCATACAAAAATAACTAATAAATATTTAGCTTTAATTATTTTTTTTATAATTCCCCCTTGCATGTTTTATAAAACTGGGTTATTGTTGACACTTTTAATCCAACCAATCAGGAAGCAAAAAATAATGTTTCAAAGTTTCGCTGTTTTTCTATGAAAATCTTAATGAAGAGGCTAAGAGCTAACTTCGTTTAATTAATTTATATATTATTTATTTTCTTGCAAAATTTGAATGTTTTTGTTACAATAGAAAACATAGAATTTTATATAGGGCAATTCCATCGTAACTGACGTAACATTTGGTGACTGATTATTGTTTTTTAAACTGTGGTGAAAATTTACTAATAAAGATAGAACATATTTTTTATAATTTAATATATTCCTTATTAAGAACTTAATACCCAAATACTGCAAATTATTTCAGCCTCTATTTTAGTCCTAAAAATTGCATTTCAAATTTCTGTAACAGATGTAACATAAAATATACAAACATATTTTCTGCCTCCATTGAAGTGTAAAAATTATCCAAGCTATCCAGTTAAAAAAGGTGATTTTATGTTTTTAACAACACTAAGTAATGACAAAATATAATAATAGTTTTTTAATTAATTACTGAACAATAAAAAAGAAAAAAATGGCGTTGACATATATAACTGACGTAACTTTTATTGTGTAACTTACGTAACATTATATCTTTACAATGACAATAATGGTACTTAATTTAGTTTGTGAACAACAATTTACAATACCTTCTTACTAGGAATTTTTTATAAATTTAAAAATACCATGTTTTCCAATCACACCCTTAAATTAACTATATTATTAATTTTACTCCCCTCTCCCAAATGATAATTTTCTGGGGCATTACCCTATACTAAAGGGCATTTACAAAATTTCATTTATTTTTAAGGTTTTAAGAGGGGGTGTCCATTACTGGGATGGTTAATTAGTCATTTTCCAGTAATGGACACCCCATGTAGACATTGCTAAAAATCAAATTTCAGTAATGTTTATAGTGCATAAAATATTTTGACTTAACTGCAAACCTAAATAATAAAATTTAATTTTTAAATTATACTTACTAAAATGTAATAACACCAAAACTTTTATAAATAGCTGCTTTTAAATTAATTTTATGTGATTAATAATTTTTTTATATTTTATTCTTTTTTGTTATGTACCTTGCATATTTTATAATCTGGCAATCAAACCAGCCAGGAAGCAGAAAATATTGTTTAAGAGCACAGTCAAAGAGGGGCTCATAGGGCTTAATCCCTCTCCGTTTAAATAAAAACAAGTTACAGAAGCTATTAAAAATCTATTTTCTGTCTTAAATGTTTCCTTATTCCTTATTCACAAGTTACAGAAGCTGTTAAAAATCTATTTTCTGTCTTAAATGTTTCCTTATTTCTTTCTTTCTAACCGATGATCAGGCTCCTACCTGCCGAGTTGCCCCAGCTTAACCGGTTTAGTACCTGACATCGGGGCGAAAGATCGCCTAATCGCCGCGAAGCGGCAATAAACCTGACATCATTGCCTCGATCGTCATCCTATCTGCAGTGCCTACTGCTTGTTTGGGTTTACTTTGTTTTGCCGGTTACTTAACGTTATATTCTGTTGTTTGGCACCTGCACATTGCTACTCATGTTGGTCTCGTAATTTAGAACCTTGATCAGATGACGAGACATTCACCTGGCAAGGCACCTCCAGAGGTATAATTCACAGGTAACTTGGAGGTCTTTGCACCCACGACGGATTTTACATGCACCAGGCGCCATTAGCGTACATGGTGGATTATAGCCTGCAGTAGGCCTCGATCCCGTGGCCTTAGCTGCGGATTCGATGCTCTGCCAACTGGGCCACCGCTGCCCGAACTACTTTTGAATGACCTGATGGTTAGAAGCCGAATTGTTGGTGCAGACTTGTCGTAAGAAAATGGATTTTGGAGGGGGGTGGGGAAGCAAAAAGAAAAAAAATTGGAGCGCCACAGATAGGCAAGTTGCACCGAAAGTTCATTTTGGGCCGAAATGCTAGGCAAACATAACGATGCAGGGGGATGAGACTCCGCCTATCTACCGTACCCCACCGCGTAGAAACTGACTCCGTAGACTTCCCACTGGAGAGGGTCTGGTAGCTTGTGCAGGCTATAGCCTATGTGCAACTACGAATAATAAAGAGGCGGTAGTAAAAAAAAAAAAAAAAAACCGAAAGGGAAAGAGGTTAGCTTGTACATGTTATTACACTTAAAACTTACTTATAGCTATTTACTTAAATATCATTTATTATATATATTGTTTTAATATTATCCTATAGCACTAGGTGACATTAAAGTAACTAGAGTAATTTACTTTAGATTACTTAAATATTGCCTGGCTATTTAAAATTAATTTAATCATTTCTAATATTATAATCAGGATTTTATTTATTACTTATTATTATTATTTTTATATTATCTTATGGCAAGTTAACTATGAATTAGCATACTATTACTTAGCTAGGAGGGAATTGATAGGAGACTAACGAGCTGACCTAGTGAGATTAATATACTAATTTCTAATTGAGCTAGCTGCTTGAGGTTGTAACTTAGACATAAGCTATGGTGGTTGGGTTTGACCTAAATTAACATTTAATTTAATAATTTATTATATTTGTCTAGTATAATATATTTTTCACTTCTGATAAAAAAAAAAAAAAAAAAAAAAAAAAAAAAAAAAAAAAAAAAAGGTAATATTAAAGTTATAGGTAATATTCATGAAACTAGTATATCTGCAGATCAGTGGCCCTCAAGCATTAGTTCTAAAGTTTTCTTTTGAAATTATTTTATTTAGTATTTAAAATATTCGACTCATAATATCATTTCTTTCATATTTCTAATATTAATTATTATAAATTACATATCAGGTAGTCTCTGGAATATTAATTGTTAAAAATAGTGACACAAAACTAAACACTAATAATATTCCAAAACTTTTTTTTTAATTACCTTTTTAAATCCTCCACTGTTTCAATAATTTGATAGCTGTAATTACCTGATATTTAGTATTTTAAACTATCTATCTAAAATAATTAAAACATCGATCTTCTGATAATTACAATAATGGATGTAAACAGTAAATGATTATCACAAATATTTTATTAATTACTGGTATCCTAATTGTTAAATTTATTTGAAAATAACTATTTTGTTTCATTAGTGTGTATTCATTAAATTCTGCTTCTAAATACAGTTATAAAACAATTATATTTATTACTTCTATGGGGTGTCATTACTGGGTTTTGGGTGTTTTGATATATTTCTGTTATTTAAAATTAAATTTTGATTCATATAGGGAAAAGTAACTATAAGCATGGTTAAATATTGTTGATAGGTTAATATATTATTGAAAATACTGGAATATAATAATTATAACTATTAATAAAAAAATTAATTTAAAAGAAATTCCGTAAGTGTGTCCATTACTGGCACATCTACCCTATAAAACTCTAAAAGAAATATCTTTATAGGGCATGCAATAAAAGCAAACACAAAGGATAAGATTGGAATAAAAATATCTGTCCTTAATCTAATTTAAATTCAATGTGTAATTTTAACTGAATTTTTTCTTAAAAGTTAAATTAATGTTTCAAACTAGGAATTAAATAAGTATTGCTAATAAAGTATTTTATTCCAATCTTTACTACGCTTGTATCTATTTTCATTCCATGCTGTAAAATATGTGATTCTTTTAAAATGGCCATAAAAGCAAAATAAAAAAAGATTTGACTCCATAAAAAATGAACATTCACTCCTATGAAAGAGTGACTATTCACTCCTACCAAGGATGAAAAACCGCACTCCTTTAGCAAGAGTGAGTAGTCACACCTCCGAAAGAGTGATTATCCACCTCTGTTTAGAGTGAATAGTCACTTCCCAGGAGTAACTCTTCACTCTTCCAGAGAGTCAAAAATTTCACTTTTGATCAGAGTGAATAGTCGCTCTAATTGGGCATATTTTGACTCTGCGATAGAGTGACTTTTCACTCCTCCAGAGTGAATAGTCACTCCTTTTTATTTAGAGTGTAAATTTCTGTTTATTGCAGATATGAAAAAAGTACCTTTAAGTCAACTGTTTTTTAATTTTATGTTCTATTTTTTTTAAATTATGTTTCACATGCTTAAAACGATGTATTCTAACATCTAAAAAAATATTTTTCAAATCAGATTTCTTGAAGCACAAAGGTTGAAAGCATACTTATTTATTCAACATTACGTAATTATATGAAATTAGATTTTAACTTATCGAATTAAATTTCATTCCAATTATTTTGCGGTAAATATTTTTACGTATGGGATAGTTTTTAATTAGGTTTACAGCAGATTGCCATCTGTATAAAAATATGTAGATAAATGTAACATAAATTCATTACATCACAGCTTATACTAATTGTAAAATCTA
This sequence comes from Maratus speciosus, assembly GCA_963932465.1. NCBI lineage: Eukaryota > Metazoa > Arthropoda > Arachnida > Araneae > Salticidae > Maratus > Maratus speciosus. The sequence goes on from OZ010787.1 coordinate 149,958,705, forward strand.
AGTTCATTTTCTATGACCATAGTATTATAATACATAAAAATATTATAAATTACATATTTTTGAAATCACCTCGTTCAGACTTTTATATTTCGATAACTATGATAAATATCTCAATAGGATTTGACAGGACAATCATCTGATGTTTTAACGCCTTTTATTCACCATGTTGAAATTATCTTACTGTGATATAGCCTAAGATATTTCGAGGATCTTTAACAACGTTTCACCAAATTTGTCACTTTTACAAGTAATACACCATTATCCTTAGCCATAATTATAATTTTTGAATCATAATAAAAAAAATCTACCTTAAGGAAATGTTAGGATTTTGTATACCTAGTATGTAATAGGCAGTTTTGTATCGATTGAAAAATTTTCATAGTTTTAATGAATTAAGAAAAATAGTTTTCTAAAACTATTTTTCTTAATTTAGAGTTCACGGTCAATGCCATAAGATTATTAAACAATCGAAAGTATTTGTGACTGTGTTTTCAATAGTAGGGGAAGTTGAGACATATTATATGTATTTTTTTACATACGAAAAAAAGAAAGAAAAATGATTGACAATAACAATAAATTCATTTGAATATGTTCCGTGTGTATCTAATTAACTTATTTGGAACAAATTTCGACAGAAAATCATAACAAAGAAGTAGTATAAATTTTTTTTTTAATTGGGATTCGTATCAAACTTCCCCACATGGGGGCACGCTGATATATGCACGGAACACTGTGATACACAATCTAAAACATGCAGATATGGATTAAAATACCTATAAAAATAATATGTTTTATAATTCTTTTTAAAATATCTGGGAAGGGTGAGTTCGCGATAAGCATCAAGCTAAGGACCCAGTATAAATATAAAATAATTGTAATAAATTTTTATATCAATAATGAAAGATAGAAATCTATTATCTTACCTTTCTGGTAAAACAGACATACGCTGGTTTCCTTCTTACGTAGGCAACCTGTAATTTTTATTTAAAAAATAGATGTGGCAAATTGTGAATAATATCATCTTCGAAGAATCCAGATGTAGCGAAAAACTATTTAATGCTTGACAAATTCTAGGTTACAAGGATGCACGCTCACACACTAAAATATAAAGTAAAAGGAGTAAAATATTAATAAGAGAAGAGTATTGACATCGAAAATCCAGTAGGAGACGTAAGTCTTCCATAGAACAAAAGGTTGACGCACAAAAAACCGTGCGTCTTGACCTGACAAAATCGGCCCTTCAAGTGAGAATTAAAAAAGGGGCCCACACAAGTTAAAACAGAGTAAAATAGTCTGGAAACAATGAAAACTGCTTAACAAGCGAATCAGTTCTAATTAAAGGAGTCTATATCGTCAGAAAAGTTCTCTGGTGCTGCGATCTATTGTCGCCTATCGAAACACAAGTCTCTGACACAATTGTCCATTAGTCCGTGGTCTTACGAGAACTTTGCTCAGGGAAGTGTCGCCATCTTGGAACACATTTCACAACTAAATGAAAGGCGTGTTGCAGATGTCACAGATAAATTGTCATTTCACAGGCGAGGCGGTGTTGGACATAAAACCACTTACGCTGAGACGTTTTCCAACACCCCCGCTTTTTATGTCAAACCGACGAGCGTAAAATATTTTACTTATTTCTCAAACACTCAAAATGAGGCTTAGGCAACGGCTTGGTGAGCACGTCTTCCAGCATTAACTTCGATGGGCAATAAGTTATTTTAATTATGCCATTCTGGCATAGATGTCTGATGTGATGATACTTTACTTCTACGTGTTTAGTTCTTGTCTGTGCCTTTTCGTTTTCGGTCAATCTTATGGCTGATAAGTTATCTTCATATAAAGTCACAGGTAGTTGTTGACCCAGTTCGAGATCTTTTAATAAATCCAATAACCACGCGATTTCTTGACCTGCATTAGAGGCAGCGATATACTCAGCCTCCGTAGACGAGAGTGCAACTCTGTTTTCTCGATGACCATGCCAATATATTATTTCCTAATTTAAACAAGTTTCCAGTGGTTGACTTCCTGTCTATTCTGTCGTTGCCCCAATTGGCATCGCTATATGCCGTTAGGATTGGAGGTTTTGTTTTATCTATGACGAATTTTAGATCTTTGGTAGTAAGCAGATATCTAATTAACTTCTCGATAGCTTGCCAATCGACTTCCCTTCGGGATTCATTCCTTCTTCCCAGGATATTAACGACTGATGCTATGTCGGGTCTAGTTAAATTTGCAATGTATAAAAGCCCTCCTATAGCCTGTCTAAATTTTACATTTTCTCCCATTGGTTTCCCGTTTGGATCTAGATTAAAGTAGTTAGTATTCATGGGTGTATATGTAGGCTTACCATTTAACAAATTGAATTTTTCTGCGATTTGTATTATTTTGTGTTCCTGGTCTAATTCTAGATTACCGTTATCTGTTTCCTTTATGTTTATCCCTAAATATTGTGTTACTTGACCTAAGTTTTTGATTTCGTATGGCTTTGATAATTCAGTGTATACTTCGTGTGTGTCTGTTTTATCTCCTGCGAGTAAGATGTCATCAACAAACACTATTATGTATGCGATTTTTCCATCTTGGACTCTTTTGTACAGACATTTGTCTGACGCGCATTCAACGAAATTTAGTTCTTTTAGAGATTTACTTATTTTTTGGTTCCACGCCCTAGCTGCCTGCCGTAAATTGCTTTGTTTAAACTACACACTTTATCTTCCTCCCCTTTTGTTATGTATCCCTCTGGCTGATGCATATAAACTTCTTCTTCTAAATCGTCATGTAAGAAAGCAGTTTTGACATCTAGGTGAGTTATTTTAAGGTCTTTGTACACCGCTGCGTTTAAGAATGCTCGCAGGGTGCGTAGGTCTCATCAAAATCGCTTCCATATTTTTGAGCATATCCCTTAGCGACCAATCTAGCTTTATATCGCTCTATAGACCCGTTGGCTCCCCTTTTTGCCTTAAACGTCCACCTACAGCCTATGACGCGTTTTCCCGGGATAGGTTTTATTAATCTCCAAGTATTATTTTGCTTCAGAGAATCTATTTCCTCACTAGTAGCTTTTAGCCATTTATCTTTAGTTTCTGCGTCATTGATATTTTGTAGGTGTGTCCATGACTTTGGCTCCTGAATTTGACACAGGTTTGCGCTTATTCCATAACGGTTAGGTGGTACGCCACGATTTTGTCTTTGCGATCTTCTCGGCTCAAGGGATGTGTCGGTCGGGGTGTTATTCTGATCATCGTCGCGTTCTTCTAGATCAATTTCAATATTATCTGCGGGAGTTTGTTCGTTGTTTTGATTTTCTTTGGCGGGTTTAATTTCCTCATCTTTTATACCATCTTCGAAGAATTTTACGGTTCTAGATATTATAATTTTATTTTCACCCGTATATATCCTATAGCCCTTGCTCCTGAAATCATATCCCAACATTATTCCCTCGATGGCTTTCTCATCTAACTTATTTCTTTATGTTTGTCGACATAGGCAAATGCCTTACATCAGAATGTTTTAATGTTCGAGAGATCGGGTTTTCTTTTATGCCAAAGTTCATAGGGTGTCATGTTATTTTTGTTAGCTTTTTTTGGCAGACGGTTGATGAGATAGGTGGCGGACATGACAGCTTCCCCCCAGAATTGCTTAGGTAACTTGGCGTCCGACAGCATGGTTCTAGCCATTTCCACTATCGTTCTATTCTTTCTCTCTGAAACGCCGTTCTGCGGGCTAGATTAGGGAACACTCAATTGACGCTCTATCCCGTTTTCTATCAGGCAGTTTTCAAATTCATCACTGATATACTCTTTTGCGTTATCGGATCTTATTGCCTTTATCAACTTGCCAAATTTATTTTTTGTTAGCGCTATGTATTCTTTCAGTTTGATAACGGCTTCCGATTTATGCGCGATTAAGTATGTTATTGTGTACCTGCTGTAATCATCCGTATCCGTGAATGTTATGAAGTACCTTTTCCCTCCTATCGTTTCAGTATTCATGGGGCCACGTATATCGGAATGTCCAAGGGTACCGATATCTTTGCTTCTGTTTGTGGCTACTTTAGGGTAGGGCAGAGCGGAAAGTTTCTCTTCAATGCACTTGGTGCATCGCGTGTCACGTTTACAATTATTAATTGTTATCCCATTGGCTAATTCATGATTAGCAAGGTATTTAATATCATCAAAATTTTTGTGTCCGAGTCTTCGGTGCCACATTGAAATACAATTTGTATTGTTACAGAAAGTTTGAGTACTTATAGTATAGCCGTAATCGTCTTCAGGGTTTAATACGTAAAGATTATCATTTAATTTAGCTGTCAAGATTATATTGTCATCTTTGACGAATAAGCATGCATTTTTCTCGAAAATTACCTTTATGTTATTTTCAGTGGCTTTCTTATCTGGCAATAAATTGCTTTTTAGTTCTGGACAATACAATACATCTCTTAGTGTAATGTAGTGGTTTTTGTCTGTTTTTATTTTTACGTCGCCCATACCTTGCGAATTAAGCCTTCTTCCATTAGCGATTGTTATATTCCCAAAATTCCCGGTTGTGAATGTAGCAAAATTTGTTTTTGTTGATGTAATGTGCCTGGTACAACCCGAGTCAATAATGTATGTGTTTGAATCTGTTGTTTGTGTTTGGTTAATTTTTACTGACTCAATTTCAAAATTATTTTCCATTGGGAAGAGAGGAATGATCGATTGATTAACCTCATCCTCTATATTTGTTTTGCTGTTAAAGCAAAAATTCGAGGAGTCGGTTTTACTACCATTATGTTGATTTTTGGGGTTTACCGAATTGGCTTTAAAGTTGGCATGGTTGTTAAATTTATTACTGTTATAATTTTCATGTTTTTGGTAATTGTTTTTCTGTTTGTTTTTCAATTTGTAACATTCTGAACGAACGTGCCCATCTCGTTGACAAAAATTGCAATACTTTTTGCTCCCTTTATTTACAATTTTATACGCTGTGTCCCTTGGTCGTGTGCTGGTGTTTTTGTATTCAATCCGGTGAGAGTACTCATCGATGAGTTCATTTTTTACAAACTCGAGGTCTAGATCCTTTTCGTCTCTAGCCTCCATACTCGTTATAAGAGGAGCGTATGACTGAGGCTAGCTGCAAAGCATAAGAGCCACAATGTGCGAATCATTTATAAGATCTCCAATGGCAGCGAGTTTGTCGCGGATAGTTAAAATGTTGTTGATATGTAAATTTAAGTCTCCTCCTTCGTTTAACCGTTGGGAATAGAGCTTTCTCAACAAAAATAACTTAGATGATAGATTTGACCTTTGGTGGTCATTTTTGAGTTTCTCCCAAAATGCTTTTGGGGATATTAAATTTCTAATGTGAACGATTTGTGTATTTTCAATGCACAAACAAATGATGGCTTTCGCCTTAGCAGCCAGGGTCGAAACTAGCCTTTTTTGCACCCGGGGCAAAGATGGATTGTGGCGCCCCCCCCTCTTCCGCAAAGTATATTTACAAAGAGAATTTTACAAATTTTCTAATAGCCGACTTATTTTAAAATTTAAAATATGTATAATAGTGAACTACGTAATCTACAATGGCGGATCCAAGGGGGTGGTCACGGGAATCATGACCCCCCTCCCCTCTGAACACCAATAAAAATATTCTAAAGATAATTTTTAAAATGAAATATAAAGTAGAGTCCCGATTATCCGAGTTCCGCTTAACCAAGTTTCTGCTTTAACCAAGTTATTTTCTTTTGATGGACTGATGTCTTCCATTATTATGAAACAGCCATTATAAATGAAGTGTTATTTGAAGATGAAAGAGCAGCCAAAAAAAATTATGGCCATTTTTTCCCCCATTCTGGCCAGAAAATCAGAGCTCTAACTTTTTAAGGCTGCTCTTTCATCTTCACCTCATTTATAATGGCTGTTTCATAATAATGGGAGACATCAGTCCATCAGAAGAAAATGATCCAGTCCAAAGGTATAATCCTTCATTTGGCGCCCCTTCGTTCTGGCGCCCGGGGCACATGCCCCCTCTGCCCTCCCCCCCTTAGTTTCGGCCCTGTTAGCAGCATTTTTTGTATATGTATCATCGGGTGAGCTAGGTGGAGATTCTGTTATATATTTGAATAAATCATCTTTAATTAATAAATTTTCTAATTTAAAACACCAATGATTATAATTATTATCGTTCAACTTTTCTACTGCTGTAATTTCTTTTGAGGCAGACATAGCGTGTTATTCAAGTATTATAAATTCTTTGATAACAAATATATTTACTATAAGGAGTTTGTGACTTTCTTAAAATAATTTCTTAGAATATATGCATAAATGTAAATAAAATGATCACTTATTCATAATAATCAATCAATATTCATTCACAATAATACATTTTTTGCGATATTCTATATATCGTTATTTATTCATGCACATTTCTTTTCATGTATAAATTTCAATATTTCATATCTTATATGTGCATCTTTTTCATTTTATCACAATCAAATAAACAAATTTTTATTACTGGGTTTTTTATTTATTTATTTACTTTCCCCTTCAATTCAGTCCTCATTATCTTTTAAAATATCTGGGAAGGGTGAGTTCGCGATAAGCATCAAGCTAAGGACCCAGTATAAATATAAAATAATTGTAATAAATTTTTATATCAATAATGAAAGATAGAAATCTATTTTCTTACCTTTCTGGTAAAACAGACATACGCTGGTTTCCTTCTTACGTAGGCAACCTGTAATTTTTATTTAAAAAATAGATGTGGCAAATTGTGAATAAAATCATCTTCGAAGAATCCAGATGTAGCGAAAAACTATTTAATGCTTGACAAATTCTAGGTTACAAGGATGCACGCTCACACACTAAAATATAAAGTAAAAGGAGTAAAATATTAATAAGAGAAGAGTATTGACATCGAAAATCCGGTAGGAGACGCAAGTCTTCCATAGAACAAAAGGTTGACGCACAAAAAACCGTGCGACTTGACCTGCAAAATCGGCCCTTCAAGTGAGAAGTAAAAAAGGGGCCCACACAAGTTAAAACAGAGTAAAATAGTCTGGAAACAATGAAAACTGCTTAACAAGCAAATCAGTTCCAATTAAAGGAGTCTATATCGTCAGAAAAGTTCTCTGGTGCTGCGATCTATTGTCGCCTTTTCGAAACATAAGTCTCTGACACAATTGTCCATTAGTCCGTGGTCTTACGAGAACTTTGCTCAGGGAAGTGTCGCCATCTTGGAACGCATTTCACAACTAAATGAAAGGCGTGTTGCAGATGTCACAGATAAATTGTCATTTCACAGGCGAGGCGGTGTTGGACATAAAACCACTTACGCTGAGACGTTTTCCAATATAAAATTTATTAATATAAACACCTATTATAATATTTGGTGAGGAAAATGCAGTTATGCTTAATCTAGCATGTATTTACGAATTTAGTTTTTTAAATATATAAATCAACTTTTACGTTTTAATTTTTTCATCGTTACAAACTATTATCAAGTCTTAATTATACAGAACAAGAAACTTATAAAATTTAGGAACAACATTGATTAATTTTTGACTTAATTATTATGATCAGGTGTTAATAACCAATCTCCTTTTAAAGAAAAACACATAGAATAAAATTAAATAAAAATGTTATAAGTGTATTAATTAATTTTGAAATTAAACAGGTTAGCTGTTCCATCAACTTTTGTGTGGAAAAACAGTATCACAATCCATGTATTCAGCGAAAAATATAGGATATCTATTTCAAGCCGAACACGAATATTTATTCAGAAATAAATTTAACAATAATTATGGTATTTTAGCGAAAATTTCAAGAGATTTCCCTTGTTTGTGCAATATACGACATTACGAAAAGACATGGAAGTGCAAAATAATTCGTTTAGTTAGTCCATATTTATTGTCAACTGCATTCCGATACACCAAGTGTCTAATTGGATGCGGCCGATGATAACTTCAAAAAAGTTTTGCTGTATTGTGACATTCGATACAAAACAAGGTTAAATCTATCAACGCAAGTTAAATCTATTAAAAAAGGTAAATCTATTAAAAATTTCGTTTAAATAGCTTAATTATTGTGAAAGTTATGAACAAGAATTTATAAACAAGTGTTCGACTTTTAGTGAAAGACTGAGTGATTTATATTGAACAAATGGATTGTCAACCTGTTATCCTACATAAGAATTATTTGCTGTGCTGAAATACAGTTTCAGTAATTATAATTTTAGTTATAACGAAAATATTGAAGTTGTTTTTCAACAGCTGTAGCTTGTCTTCCCCTTTTAAACTTTGTCTGATTTTTTAAAAAACATTTTGTATAAATGCATCATTAGTTTACATTATTTATTTGATTTCTTTTGCATTTTGTAACTCTAATACTTTAAACGCTGTTTAAATGAATTGTAGCCAACATAACTGTTGATTCTTACATACGGAAATATTACCATTATGATTTACTTTATTAAAAAGTAAATTATAACTGATTCGATTTAGTAGCCATTCAATTAAGAACTAACTGCTAGACTTACTATCAACTACTAAACCCATTCCCAGCCGAATTCTGGCTGCACCAATGCAGTTACAAATCACACACCAGAAGAAATTGATTGATATATGTCAGTGTGCCATCAAGGCTACCACAGGCGACTATTTTTTAATTCTATTTCACACCACTTTTTCAAAAAAAAAAAAAAATCGTTTACACACGCATTGACAACATTTGCAAGATAAATATACTACAAAATGTATTTTCATAAAATAGTGATGCGAACAAAAGATAAAAATAGTCAACCGTGGAAGCCCTGGTGTGTCATCAATGCACTCCATGTTACCTTTTTTGTAAATAATACAACTTTACATTTAAATATCAAACAACTAATTCAAATTTCAACTGTTATTAAATTATGAAGGACGTATACGTATCACATAATATTTATTACGAATTTCAACAATAAAATTGTTATAGAAAATTACACCCAAAGATGAAGACAATATTTTAGTTTCAAGCATTCAAAACAAGTTTATGCTTGTCGAGCACGAAGCAGTGACTGGCCACAATTTTAGTATATTATTGGTTCCGACAACACCTATCTATGTGTGCATGGATGACCTGTACCTGTATTTCGTTTTGATTTAATGACGACCGGCGTATCTATACCCCTTTTTCCTTACTGTAATATAAAACAAAACGTATGGAAAGAATATAAAAATTTCAGAAAATATAATTGCACATTTGCTAAAAGCAAATTTAACATTATATGGTGTACCATATAATGTTAAATTTGCTAAAATGAACCATATGGTTACGCCCCACTGTGGCGTAGCCAATGGGTGGGTGATAATGATTTACCACTCTTTTTATTCAGTGTTTTCCAACTTATTTGATCGCAGATTTCTGAGAACAAATAAGGCAAAGATTTTCTTCCAAAAATAGGGGTATCCAAAGCATTTTTACTCTTGATACACCAAATATGTAGTCAAAAATTTTAAATAATTTTAATTTCGAAACTTTTCGTCTAAAGGAAATGCAATTTGATGTCAGCACGTTGTTTGAACCGTAGATTAAAAATATTTTGTTATAACTGAGTGTGTGTGTTTTTTTTTATTTAGAAATGTATGTAAATGTTATTATGGAGACTGCCACCAAAACATAATTTGTTCATGTCTGTTAACAGTAGACGTTATTACTTCTCGATTAGTATAGATATATGCTTTCTACTATTATTTGTATCATCCCAGCAAAGAAAGAAACAGTGGGCCATCAGCTGGAAAAAAGATGGCAGCCAGCAGTGCTATCAGCGGAAAGTGCAAGGGTGCCATTACTTAAACCTGTCGAAAAGTGTCCAAGCCGAATGCAGCTGGCCCATCAGTGATGGCCAACAGCAGACCAGAATTGGTATGCCATCACATTACTTCAATCCGGCACTTTTCCTGCAATGCTAGCACCTATCCCACTGCTATTCCTTTGCTGGCCCAGCACTTTCCCTTACAAAAATTTCTTGTAGAATTCTATAAAAAAAACAAAGTATTATATAATTATGGCTCTTTTTTCTATACGCTAGTTTCACCAAGAGCTATAGAAACATCTGTAGAAGATTCTATAATTGAAATGTCTATAGAAATATTTGAACTGCATGTGGTCACCCTCCCAAGTACTGACCGCGCTCGATGCTGCTTGGTTTTCGTGATCGGACATAAACAAGTGCTTTCAGCGCACGCTACGATTGCTCGTAGTTTTCAAGCTCTCATTACACTATTTCAAGTTTGTTTCTTTTGTGATTTACGTTTCCAATCATTAAACGGGTATAGAAATTATTCTATTGTATAGAAATCCTATGTATTTTATACGCTTTTTTTTATTATTGATTCTGAACTGAGTAAATTATGAAAACCGAAATCCTTTGTAACCTAGTAAAACCAGATTTAAGGAGAAAAAAAAAGTGAGTTGAAATAAAGAATTTATTTATTTATTCATTTACTTGTTTATTTTGTTGGTGGCAGTGGTGCTATATTTTTTACAGTTTCAAAAAAAAATTAGCTTCACAGCTTAAATTGTGTTAAGATATTCATTTCAGATTTGTGTTCAAATACACAATGTCTTCAGTATTTGCAGCGCCACCTAGTGTAAGGGTTCCCAGCAATAATACTGCAAAAGTTCGTGCACTTCCATATAGCAGTGGGCCAGCGCATGAGATAAAATGGATGCCCACCAGAATTTTATCTGATGATTTCCAACAGCAAATTTGACTGAAGCTGCCCAGCATTGGTCATGCAGTGGTAGACCATCAGCCAGCACTTCTCCATCATTGCCAGCACCTATCTTGCTGCTGGCCAGCAATTTCTTCTTTGCTGGGATAATTAGTAACGATGTTTTTTACGGAACTGACTTCATATTCTTTGGGATTATTCCACAATTTATTAAAGATTGAATTATTTTGGTTCCCTTATAGAAACTTACAAAATTATGTCATCACTTGCGAATCCAATGTTATTTTACGGCTCGAAAAATAAGTCGAAATCAAGACATTGTGTCGTCGATATATCTCATTTTGTGATGAGTTGAAATTGATGTAAAAAAGTAAATTTATATGCAGAATTATTCAACTAATGCTTTAAAAAATCTTTCAAATGTAAAACGCCCGATGTATGGCTCCCTTTTACCGTCACATTACGGCTTATCACAAACAGACAGTCGTGGCGACTATTGATCACAGTTGATCGTGTTTTTACTGTGACATTTCCAATAATTTTTGATGTCACTGCGACTTCACATCAATTATTAGAGTTACTGTGAATGAACGATCAAAGAAGTAATTTTGTAAATACTGAAAAATGAAATGTTGACAAATATGTGTTGTTTTAAAATTATTTTTTTAGCCACGGTATAGTAATTTGAGAAACAAGTCAATTTATTTTCGGAAATTCACATTGATTATTAAATGCTTAATATAAATACAAGTTATATTTTCTGCTATTCTAAAAGTAAACTATAAATAAAATATATAGTAAATGCTGAAAAGGTGATTGAAAGGTGATGAAAATTTCGACAAGGACCTTGGTAAAATGATCGAAAACCTCGACATGAACCTCGCTGACAAGCAGGCCGCATGCTCTCGTGAGCTGCCTATTTTTTCATATGCATCTTTGCTTCCGCTTAAAATCTTTAGCTTAAATACACTCATCCACAACTAATTAATAGATCTGCAATTTTTATGTCAGATTTATTAAAAAAGATTTGAATGAATTCTGAAACTTTTTCTGCATAAAAAGTTTCATTCGTAAGTCAAAAATTTTTTTTAATTAAATATTTACAATTGCAAAGAACAAAACAAAGCAAAACAAAGCCCCCTGCTACCTGGATCCAGTATTTCGCGGAGAAATCTCTCCCATGGATAGTTAAGCTTTTTTAATCGCGTTCGTCTGACAAGGACAGGATATGAGGTTGGGGACACAGAATTCGGCGACCCTCTGTGCAATGATAGAGTATAGTTAGTAGATAAACATATCACAAGAATAAAGCGCAATATGTAAAGGGGTCTTGAAAAACAAGCTCCAAAGTCATCGAATTTTGACGCTTTAGTAGATAATCGAATAAATTACACGCATTACTGAGCAGCCGGATGGTCCAGTTAGCAGAACACCAAACTTCTAAATTTTCACTTTCGGAACTTTGTGGGTTCGATACACCGACAAGACTTTTTTGTTCGCTATGAATTGAGCCTTCTGAAATACATTTTTCAATATTTGTAAATTTAAAAACTTCTTCACTAGGCATGCTTTTTCATTTTAATTACGACACTACACTAAAGAACTACGTCTGATCTCCGCAAAACTATAAAAAAAAAAATGCCATACTCACTCGGTCGGCAGCTGTTAAAACTTTAACACAAACAAGAGTAAACATTCTAAACCCACTCGTTTATTTTCAATAGCGTACACGCTTTGTTAAAAACCACCTGCAAATCTACGTAATTAATAAATATTAATGTCTATGAAAAGATTTTTTACTGTCGAAAATAGTTGTTCTAATTCCAAACATAAGATAAAGAAATAAAAAAAATAAATATTTTTTCAAACAACAACAACAAAAATCAAATTTATAAAACTTTTAAATTGTTAAAGTATTAGAAACGATGAAATTAGAATATCATATTTTAATGTTATACAGGACATTCTGATTGATTTCACTGGGAAGGATAGAGGTTTATTCATATAAAATACTATAAATAAATGTGAATAAAATAAAAATTTTGCTGCTTGAGAATTCAAATTATGTACATTTTTTTTAACTTTTCATTAGATCCACAAAACTGTCATAAAATTGCAATTGCTATGTAAATAAATAAGTATATATATGTGCTCGCAGAAGCATGTTTTTATTTATATTTCGCTTCAATTTAAATAATTATATATATATGTATATTTATTGTAGTTCGAAAATAAATAATGATTATTTTGTTTACGGGAAAGAAAAAGCCTTTTCGGAATATCGAACCCACAGAGTCTCGAGAGAGAAAATTAGAAGCCTTGTGGTCTACTAACTGTATCATCCAGCCGCTCAGATGTGTTTGTAATTTATCCGATTATCTACTAAGGCTTCAAAATTCGGTGTGAATGAATTCAAAATGACTGTGGGGCTTGTTTTTTAAAATCCCTCTTACATATTCCGTTTTATCCTTGTGATATGTTTATCGGCTAACTATAATCTATCATTGCACATAGGGTCACAGGATTCCGTGTCCCCGACCCCGGGTCCTCTCCTTGTTAGTGTATGAAGTGCTATATGAAAGTGTGTTTATTAGTGATCTAAAAGACACTCTTTATGTATTTTGTAATAGAAAATAGAATCTCTTTGATATAGTTTATTGTAGACAGTACATAAGAAACACACGAATTTGAAATTTCTTATACGACCATTTTATTAACACAAGAAGCTAATCTCGCATTTATGTGCTACAATTTCATTATGCAGTTGGTCATAAAAACTTCAGCAGCCATACCTTTACACAAAGTATACCATTAATCTTCATGTAGTTTATAATTCACTTGTGGAAGTAATGTTAAAGTAACAGAATTAAAAATATATATATATGTCTATGTATAAGCGAGTGTAATTTCTTTTTGTTAGAATAATATTGCTCACATAACTTCAAAATTATCAAACCATAGATAAAAATATCTTGGAAAATAAGATTTACTAGATAAAAGGAAATTAATATGTATTATGAGATATTTCCCTTTTTGAAATAATTGACATTAATCCCAGCAAAGAAAGAAACAGTGGGCCATCAGCTGGAAAAAAGATGGCAGCCAGCATTGCCATCAGCGGTAAAGTGCAAGGGTGCCATTACTTGAACCTGTCGAAAAGTGTCCGAGCCGAATGCAGCTGGCCCATCAGTGATGGCCAACAGCAGGCCAGCATTGGTGTGCCATCACATGACTTCAATCCGACACTTTTCCTGCAGTGCTAGCACTTATCCCACTGCTATCCCTTTGCTGGCCTAGCACTTTCCCGTACAAAAATTTCTTATAGAATTCTATATAAAAAAAGTATTATACAATTATGGCTCTTTTTTCTATAGACTAGTTTCACCAAGAGCTATAGAAATATCTGTAGAAGTGTCTATAATAGAAATAATTGAACTTTCAGCGGTTTCCATGTGGTCACCCTCCCAAGTACTAACCGCGCTTGATGCTGTTTGGTTTTCGTGATCGAACATGAATAAGTGCTTTCAGCGTACTCTACGACTGCTCGTAGTTTACAAGCTCTCATTACACTATTTCAAGTTTGTTTCTTTTGTGATTTATGTTCCCAATCATTAAACTGGTATAGAAATTATTCTATTGTATAGAAATCCTTTGTATTTTATACGCTTTTTTTTCATTACTTATTCTGAACTGCGTAAATTATGAAAACCGAAATCCTTTGTAACCTAGTAAAACCAGATTTAAGGAGGAAAAAAAGTGCGTTGAAATAAAGAATTTATTTATTCATTCATTTACTTATTTATTTTGTTGGTGGCAGTGGTGCTATATTTTTTACAGTTTAAAAAAATTAGCTTCACAGCTTAAATTTTGTTAAGATATTAATTTCAGATTTGTGTTCAAATACTCAATGTCTTCGATATTCGCAGTGCCACCTAGCGTAAAGGTTCCCAGCAATAATACTGCAAAAGTTCGTGCACTTCCATGTAGTGGTGGGCCAGCGCATGAGATAAAATGGATGCCCACCAGAATTTTATCTGATGATTTCCAACAGCAAAGTTGACTGAAGCTGTCCAGCAGTGGTCATGCAGTGGTAAACCATCAGCCAGCACTTCTCCATCATTGCCAGCACCTATCTTGCTGCTGGCCAGCAATTTCCTCTTTGCTGGGATATAATGGATTTCTATTATTTCTATCACATATAGGTGTAGGGGTGACTCTTTTATGCCCTTTTAGGAATGAAATACCTTCGTTTAAGATAAGAGACTATTTTCCATTTATTAGAATTCAGTGAGAAATCCTAGTTTTGCCTATAGCACCTAGTTTAAATGATTCTACATCATCATTGTTTACATAAACAATTGAAAAAGTACCCATTTTCTATAAAAATGAGAAAGTAACTTTTGATGTAAGAATTTTTAAAATATTTAAATAAAATTTTACGAAATAGTTAAGTAAAATGACTTAAATTTTACAGCATTAAAATTACACGGGCTTATTATATTTACTCCATGATGTATGTTTTTGTGGAGGAATATCATGAACATTCAATTTCTATTTTTTAAAAAAGCGTTCATATAGATTTTTCTTTTATCATTTTGAATAAATTAATTTTAGAATTTAAGAAAAAATCTCTCTTTCCTTTCTTTACATTATTTTGTAATTGAAAATTTTAGTTATATTAAATTTTAAATTAAATATATTCATTTTTAATATTAATTTTTACGACGTTTTTATCTTTCTATAATAAAAACGGGGGGCTTCTGACCCCTACGCCTTTAGTGCGCAAAACCACGGACTTTCAGCAAACGTGGGCGTTTAAAGCTTGTTCACAATTCATCCATTGTGGATAACACATTGTCATCTACCCAAAAAACAAATTTAAAATTTTAGAATTTAAGATCATTTCAAGAAATGTAAATTGTGTATGGATAAACAAATCGGCAAAAAAAATAAAAATAAAAAATAAATAAATAATGGCGTAATAAATAATAAATTAAATAATAAATTTTTAATTTTAATAATTAAATATTTACCTTTGCATTATGAAATGAGTTTAAATTTAAAGTAATTACCGCAGATATCTTTATACAGTAAAAGATAACATAAAAAATATTTATATGTAGATATCATATTTTCCGATAGGGATGAACCGAACCCTATGAATCCAAAAAGAAAATTGTATCAGTACTACCTCTTTTTAACTTAATGTTGTATTATTTGTTTTACTTATTTTAGGGTGCGGTTTGGCGCGAGTAGTGATGGGCGATTCTGGAAAATTTGAGAATTGATTAAAATCGACATCGTATAAAACAGAATCGATCACAATAAGAATCGATTCCCAAATTCTAGAATCGATACTTGAATCGATATTTCGGTGTGCAGAGATAAGGTCAAAAATAGTAATTCTAAAACGTAGCGAATCAGCAGGGTCATAACGACTACCTCTCACCCCTCACCCCCATTTATGGAGTCCATAGACAATGTCAGGGGCCCAGAAGTAAACTACCTTTGAGTCGAACAATAAGGTTTTTTAACTTTTAAAATTATTATTTTTAAGATCTATTTTTAAAAATAATTCATATTATATTAAAATTTATTTTTTAAAAAGATCTCGGTCAGATAAAAAAAAAAAAAGGAAGAAATGATTTTTTTTTCATCCGGAAAAGATGTACTTTCTACTCTTATTTCCTTCAAACAAACAGATGGGGACTTACTTCCTATAAACGCCATTCTTCTTTAAAATGTGCAGATCAGCGAAATTTTGAAGGCTCTAAATTTATTTAAAAAGTTAAATGGTTTTTCAGTCTTTTTAGGGCGTTCTATAAGCGTGGGGTAAATGCAATTATTGCAAATCTTTTAAAATAGCTGTGATGATGTAATTAACCAATCATCACATACCACATACTAATTATACCCCAATGAATAAGTAAAATTCTCTATTTAATTATATATTTAACAAAAATATTCTTTCTCTTTTTAAAATATATATCTCCTTATGTCATTTACAGTTTATAAATATCTTTCTTTTTAATGTTTACCAAATTTTCAGCTGTTAACAACAAAAAAAGTTCTAATCCTAGAATCATTAACAGTGAAATAACATACTTTTCTCTTGTTAGCAAATAAATAAAAATATATCCTTTGATTATATGGGTTTTTTTTCTCCAGCAGTAATCTAAAATCTCTAATCAGTTATTGACTCATTCGCTCACAGTGTCGGACGCGGAACATAAATCTGCAAATATTATTGATTCTCTTTCAGTTTTTTTCTTTTAATAGCGTTCTCGTTCTTATACTAGAACAGAAAAACAGGTCTTCTGTGATCATTTTGTTTATGAAAAAACAAAGAAAAAGAAATAGGATAGAGTTATAACAGGCAGATGCCCCAGTTATTTATAGAAACCACGAGAATCTGAAAGATTAATGATTATGAAAATAGTAATTAAATTGCTTTTATTTAAATAAAAGGCTTTTTAGCAGAGATAAAAAGATAAATACTAAATTTATTTCAGAAATATAAACAGATTTTAGATATTAAGGCTTCTTAAAAAAAAATTAACTACACAAGATATTTTGATAAATTTTATTTGATATAAATTTGATATATTTTGATAAATTTGCTACTAATAAGTATGTGATCACTTCCTATATTTAAAGAAATATTCTTTTATTTTTTTCATACAAGAGTAAATAAAATTTTACAGTTTAAAAAAGAATAAGCCCGAGACTGAAGGCTGGTATAAAACAAAAAGTCAAAAAACAAAAGTCTTCGGTCATCTGAATGTTAAATTTACAATGGTTGCCTATGCTTTTTATTGCGTTGGTTTTAGATGCCACGAATTTACTAAAATCTAATTTATAATCATATAAAGCAATGATTTTTTTTTCTAAGTTTATGAGTAATAAAGATTCAAAATCTTTCCCAGGTGAGGATGATGGTGAAGATCCTGGTTACGCCACTCTAGAGAGAAAAAAAATAAAAATAAAAGTGCCCAGTTAAACTGATGGCATTGAGCTCACAGGCTATTCACACTACTTGCACTGCAAATGGAGGCGTCTTAAATTCAGACACATATGTGACTGAAAAAGTAATTCAGACATTTAAGTGTCTAAATGTGAAATTTCAGACATCATAGATGTCTAAATTTAAGACACATAAGTGTCTTACTATGAGCATGTTATAAATGAACGGAGAAAAATGTCTGAATAATAGTGACATGTCTGAAATTAAGACATTTAGAAATTCAGACACTTAAGTGTCTGAATGCGATACAATTGCATCATATGAGTGATGACTGTACGTACAATTGTATTGCAATATGTATATCAGCGCTATCAGAAAATATTTCCGAATGGATGAAAGCTATTTAAAATACTCTTTCATCCATTTAATTTAGTATTTATTTATAAATGAAGAAATCATGGGACATCTGAGAAAATTAGAAAAGTTCGCTTACTAAGGTTTGGAGCTAAGTTATTTTTGGCGCAATAATAATTAAATAATTGCTTTTCACAAATTATAAATTTTTCCAAAAATTACTTGTTATCATGATCGTATACAGAATCGCTCACCTAAATACTAAGAGTTACGAGTAGAGGGAGAAAGAAACGTACTGAGGAGCAAGATTTTAGAACATACAGTAAAACCTCCCTAAATCGACCACGTTCGTTCCAATGAAAAGTGATCGCTCCGAGAGGTGGTCTCTTAATGGAGGTCATGTTTAAATCTAGATTTTAATTTTTGAAAAAAGGTAACAATTAATGTTACTAAAATTTATTTTTCACGTTAGTAAAAGAAATTATAAAAATTTAAGTATCAAAACAAATGTTAATTATATAAATTAATTACTGCAGAGTTTAAAAAATGAATACATTGACGTTTGCTTTGATTTTACGGTTTTATATTTTATAACTTTTGTTTCCAAGTCTTTTCGAAGTCACGTCAATAAATGGTTTTTTTTTTTTTTTTTTTTTTTTTTTTTTTGACGGGAACAAATAAAGACGATTTGATTAAATTATGTATTTCTTTGAGAGTTTCCGGCAAAATAGGGCAGGGGAGTTTATCGACCGTCATTCTTAATTTGTTATCAGAGTTCAATTTATTACCTAAAAAGGCACAAAGGGGTTTAAATATTTAAAAGTTACCGGAATAATAAAAAAATAATCTAAACTTAGTTTAGAAGTTTGATGAATAATGCGCACTCCGGAACTATTTTTCTAATAAAATCTTCTTCAAGCGACCAGGAAAAAACGGGATTTGTTTCATTTTCTTCAAAGAAATGGGACGCTCATGGAGGGAGTTCAACTTGGATGGTCTCTGAATGGAGGTATAATTAGTATTGAGCCTGTGGGAATAAATTTCGTTCCATGAAAAAAATGGTCGTTCAGAGAGGTGGTCGCTTAATGGAGGTGGTCGCTTAGTGGAGGTGGTCGCTTAATGGAGGTGGTCACACAGAGAGATTTCACTGTATATGCCTGGGGTCCACAGCCCAGTCCGCTTTTGTAAAATGCAGAATATAAACATGAAGTAGGCTAAACTAAGAATTTATGCCAGAACTCCCCGTGTAAGACAATTTTTAAGAAATTTAAAAATTAAGAAATATTAATCGTTTAAAAATAAGTTTCTAACGATACTTTTCACAATGGAGAACTGATTTCTTTTTCTCTCTCCTCTCTCTGTCTTTTTTTTTTTTTTTTTTTGATCTGCCCCTCCTCATTTAAGATAAATTTGATATATATGAACACTAACAGAAGAACAGAATTAAAATCGTCTTCTACGAGAAGTTAAGGTGGGGGGTGGGGGGGGGGGGCTCCTCTGGAGAAAAATTCTTAGCAGCATTTTCTCTTAGCGTTTAATTAATATATTGCTATTTGGAAGAGAAAAAAGTATTTTTTAAATAATCAAACGTATAGAAAATATAATTAATTAAATTTCAGGGATGGACAATTGCTCTCTTCATGACCACCGAAAATTCGATATGTTATTTTCTAGTTTTACAATAAAATCTTTATTTAAAGTATGTTTTCTATATGTCTAAAAATAAAAAAACTGCAAAAACTATACTCAAATAAATGTAACACATTAAGAAAAATACCTAATAAAGAAAATAAAACTTTTGTTATTTCTTCTTATTCAGTGATTTATTTCTCGCTGATAAAAAGTTCAAATGAGCTCATCAAGCCTTTTATAACGGTTTATAAACAGTAGGCTGAGATCAGCGACTGCTGTGGTAATTAAAATGCTGATTTCGCCATTTTCTCTTTGTTCAAATTTCAAATACGTCCGTTGGCAACTGGCGCGTTAAAACGATTCTTTCAATGAGGTAGTAATCTGTTTAACAAAGTTGCCCGCAATTTTTTTATGTGTAACATTATTTATATTCTGTGACTGTGTCATATACATAGCTGGAACAGTTTTTTGGAATAATTCATTTATGGAATAATATATGCGATTATTATAAAAATGATACGTTGAGTAATGTGTGCCATCCACATAGATGTATATGCAGCTTACTAATACACAGCTTATAAAGTGCATTTTTGGGATTTCAATAATTGTTCTTGAGAGATTGGAGAATAAGAAAGTGCATGTGAAATGTGATTCGAAAAAGCGAATTGAATTAAATTCTGCTTTATATTAAATTATATCATTATGAAAAAAATATGTTGAATAATGAAAAGAAAAATGTCCTCGTTATATATTTTTCAATTATCAGCATTCATCTGAATATTTAGTGAAATATGTAAGAAGAAAGTGTCTATATTTTTGTGTTACCGTTTATATTACATGGATTTATTTTATTACATTTAAGGAAATACTAAAAAGGTAAGAATGTGATTATTTACAAAAATATAATTTTTATTTGGAAATAGAAATTTTCCTTGAACAATATTAATTATGTGATATTAATTATTTAAATCACTTTTTAAAGAATACATGTGTTTATCATATTTGTATCTTTCTATATAGAATAAATATTTTTCAGTATTACAGTGTTTTTTTATTACTTTCGACTAAATTTATTTCATTTTCAGGATTAATTAACTAACTTGCTTGATAATTCTTAAAGCATTCGATTTATAAATAAATTTTTTTCATATAAAATAATATCATCATTGCTTAAATCATTGCTTAAGCATTAAAAATTATTGCTTGTGTACATTGACACCCAAATTTGTCAACATTTTTAGTATTATATTTTTGTCAAAAAAAAAAAAAAAAAAAAAAAAAAAAAAAAAAAGCAGTTGCAGCACTATATAGTTTTTGTTGTGGATACAAGCTATTAATCTGACTATAAAAATGTCAGTAAATATTAGCCATTTAATATAATGTCATTTTTTTAATAGTTAATTTTATTAAAAATATTTTTCTATAATAGCTATATAATGATTTACAATAAAATAAGTAAGGAAATAAATCATTATTTACTTTGTTTAATTGCTTAAAATTATATTTAAGTTTTGTACAACTTCAGATATTGAAAAATTTATTAATATTGATTTATTGATTGTTAAAAAGAAATTACAGATTTAGAACGGAAAAAAGACTTTATTTTCATATTTTACTGCATTTTTCACATAAAATTGGGGGGATTTTTTTTCAACGTTTGTTCATTTTTATAAAAGATACAGAAATAACAATTAAATATGTATTTTTAATGCAAAATAAGTTTTGAAATTACATGTTATTTCTCTTGCATGTTATTAAAAATATATATATGTTTAACTTTTTAAAGATAGCTTAGTAGCTCTGGTGATTACCATATGCTATATGTAAAAGAAATTGCCTACATGGCAAAATATAATTAAAAAGATCAAGTTATTAAATGATATTGTTATTAATAAACCCTTCCGTTGTAATTTCTAGTTACAGATAATATTAACATGATTTCGTATATGAATTTTTATGTTTAATGACAGATCATTTAATTCTTTTACATTTTCGAAATTAATGTTTTCATGTAACAAAATTAAATTTATGTATAGGAAATGCTATGAACATTTTTGCTTCAAGTGGAGGGCATAAAACTTGAAAAATAATTATAAAAGTATCAGAATTGGAGCTATCGTGAAATTTTTAATGTTTTATAAATACATTTTAAATTGTTCCTTTGTAAAGCTTTATTAAAATGTTCGAAATTTCTACAGTATTTAATTGCACGATGAAAGAATTTTTTTTTAGACTATGGAAACTTGTTCAAAGTAAAATAACTACATTTATATGTATTTCCTGTGTTTCATCTGTATAACGTATTTAAATTTTAAGACACAGAAATTTTCTGACAACTTTCAACGTCAAAATTATTCTGATTTTTTATAGGATTATTTTTTATTATCATCGGAGAATGCATCCATTTGCGCAAAGCAATTTATTGTACTTATTATATATCATATTGCATACTTTTAGATTAGGATGAAGTTAATGACAAAGGATATATTTATCCAAACATATATTTACATGTTCATATATATATATATATATATATATATATTAAGTCATCAATGTGTTTAAATTTTTGTTGCTGTATATGTAGTAGGGGGGGGGGTAATCAATGTAAGCCGCTGGTACTGGAACTTATTAGAACCACATTTCCTATACTGTCAAAAAAAAAAAAAAAACATTTTCTAACTTTTTTAGAATATATTTATAACTGTATATATTAAATAAAACCTCTCAATAGCAGACACCCTAGGACCGTAGAATTTGCCCGCTATTTAGAGGTTTTATTTTCATATGTAAAAAAAGTCCAGAGTGTACAAATACCCAGCATACTGAGTACAAATTACACAAAATATGCTTCAATATATTATTAATCTGCTTTTCAATCCACAAATGTTGTGGATTGAAAAAAGTGATCGCTATATAGGTGTCTGCTATTCGAGAATGCCCGTTATTACTGAAGCATACAGTAAAACTTCTATAACCGGTCACTCCCGAATAGCGGACAGCTCTATTTAGAAAAATATAAAGCGGGGTAGTGTTTCTTCTAGAAGCAGGACCTGATTAAAACATGGAAACTGATCCGTGGCCCTGCCCCCTCACCTTCCCATCGATTTTTGTGGCCCCAAATTTGGTATGCAATTTTACGAATTCAATTTTTTTTTATATATGTTTAGGTTTTTTAGTATTATAACCACATACAAAATTATCATATTAGGATTATAATTTCAGGAGATATTAATAAAAATATGAAAATGCAATTTAACATTAGAAGCTCTAAATTTTGAATGCTTATAATTCAAAAACTTATCATTCAAATGACTAGAAATTTCGTTTCTAGGCATAGTTTGAACCGAAGATTTAAAATATAGTGTCAAAATTGGGTGCATCCATTGGAAAAAAAAAGTTTGGTCTAATTTTGATTTGTAGATGGCCCCTATGCAAATTTTAAATACATCATTTAAAAGAAGACTTTATTTCCAGACGATTGGTACCAGTAACTTTCTTCTATTATTGTTGTCTTCTAGTTGCAGAGTTAGTAGGAGGTGTTTATTTTTTTTCGACGACTGTTCCAATCATGTGGATAAGAAATCGCTTTTGCGACTGATACTGCTTGTGTGATCGCAAGCAACGTGGGGAGCAGAAATGAAGGGTACTCAAATCATAATGAAGGATTTCTGTGTCCATTGATATTTACTATATTATTTATCGTTTGAAAAGAGCCAAATAAACAAGAAGTCCATCCAGAATCTTATAACTACTGCTCGTCTCAGGCGCCGATGTGCGGTTGTCAAATGTTTAAGCATTTCTTGGTAATGATAAATAGCATAATAATAAAAACGAAGAGGGATAAAGAAAAGTAAGTGTTTCGTGCTCAAATATTTTAATGCTCGGATCTCATATGCTGATAATTTTGTGAAATCTAGTGCTAGATTTTATTTAACACAGAAATAAAAATCCAAAAAATGCTTAAACTAATTGACTGGGAATATCTAATTTAAATAGAAAAAAATTGTACAACAAAGAAGGGATGGAATTTTTTCCGAAGAAGTGAATCATTTTTTATAAATGGGAATAATTTGTTACCATAAAGCAGAGCTGATTGCAGCATGGACAAACTGGGCTTTTTCTATGGGACGTTAGCTTTACGAGCCCACAAATTTGGTATGAAATTTCCATAAAGCTGATATTTTAAATTTGTTTTGATCTTATACTTATTTTAATAAATATTTTGTACTTTTAGAATATGATTAGGTTAAAGAAAAGGATATATTTATCCAAATAAGTATTTGATGGCATCGAGCAGTCTTAATTTTTTTTGTACCAAGGTGGCGGTGGTGGTGGGGGGGGGGGGGGAATAAATACTAGATCTTTGGGCTGGAATTAATTTAATAAACATTTTTGATGCCGTAGGGCATATATGAAATCACATAAATACATATTTAGGTGAATATATTTATAGATATTATCCTATTCTAAAACTACAAAATACTGATTACGATCATAATAAAGTCAAAACTGATATAAAATATCAGCTTTATAAAAATTTTGTACCCAATTTGGGGTACCCTAAAATCAGGGGGCAGAGAAGCATCCTAGTTTTACCACGCTGCAATTAGCTCTGCTTTATGGCAACAAATTATTCTCATTTATAAAAAATGATTCAATGTGGTCAAATATGGCTGCGTATATGACTTAGAAAGAAAAGTGGTCAAAGATGGCTTCATATAGGCAAAAAAAAAAGGTTCAAAGATGGCCGCAATTAAGACACTTGAAATGTCTGAAATTCAGACGCAAGAAGTGTCTAAAAATTTTAAGACACTTTAAAACGTCTGAAAATCGAACACTCCAGTTTCAGTCACTTATGTGTTTGAAATTCAGACGCAAGAAGTGTCTGAAAATTTTCAGACATTTTAAAACGTCTGAAAATTGAACACTGCGTTTCAGACACTTAAGTGTCTGAATTTCAGACATTTCAGTTTACAGTGTGTATATTATACTCTTATTTCAAAGAATAATCCTCCTCAGAAAATGAATGAAGGGGGGTTAGCCGCCGTTCCTTCCCTTTATACTTAACGAGTGAACCTCCAAATATAATCAGGAAAGCTCCTTAAGATAATAAACTGGTATACCAAATTTGAAGCAAATCACATAAATCTGCATGAAAAAACATTTCGCTAAATTAAGGGCGGTCTAACCCCCCCCCCCCCCTTATACTTAACTAATGAACCTCAAAATCTAATCAGGAAAGGTCCTTATCAGAATGAAAAGACAAAAAAAAAATTGTAGTAAATTCTGCATGAATATCCATTTATCTAAGTTAAGGGGAGGGATCTTGCACCCCTTTCCTTCCTTTTATACTTAACCAATGTATCTCCAAACCTAATGAAGGAAGTGCCATATCGAAATAAGCCGGTATGTCACATTTGAAGCAAATCTTTTACTTCTGCATGAAAAACCCATTTATCTAAAAAAGGGGGAACTAAGCCACGTGCCCCCTTTTATACTTAACCAATAAACCTCCAAATCTAATCAGGGCAGCTTCTTAACATAATAAACCAGTATACCAAATTTGGAGCAAATCAAATAACTCTGCATGAAAAACCCATTTATCTAATTTAAGGGTGGAGGTCTAGCAACCCCCCCCCTTTATACTTAACTAAGGAACTTCCAAATCTAATCAAGGCAGCTCTTTAACATAATAAACCGGTATACCAAATTTGGAGCAAATCGAATAATTCTGCATGAAAAACCCATTTATATAAATTAAGGAGGGAAGAGCCCCCCTTTTCCCCCTTATCCTTAACCAATGAATCCCCAAAACTAATCAAGTAAGCGCCTTATCAGAGTGAACCTAGAAAAAAAACATTGAAGCAAATCGTATGTTTCTATCAAGAGTTATCGCGTTACGTACATACATACATACGTACATACAGAACCTGCGGGCACATTAGCTCTCAGGCTTTGATAGCCTGTGAGCTAAAAAGAAAAGTGCCCAGTTAAACTGATGGCATTGAGCTCGCAGGCTATTCACACTAACTGTATATTATACTCTTATTTCAAAGAATAATGCCCCTCAAAAAATAAATTAAGAGGGATTCCCCCCCCCCCGTTTCCCCTCTTTATACTTAACCAATGACCCTCCAAATATCATCAGGGAAGAGCCTTATAGAAATAAACCGGTATACAAAATTTGAAGCAAATCGGATAGAAAAACCCATTTATCTAAATTTAAGAGGGGTATTAGATTTCGTCCCCCCTTTATATTTAACCATTGAACTTCCAAATCTAATTAGGGAAGTGCATTATCAGAATAAACCTGTATACCAAATTTGAAGCAAATTGGATAGAAAAACCCACCTATCTAAATTAGGGAGTATTTGCCCCCCGTTCCCCCCTTTAGACTATAACAATGAGCCTTCTAATCTAATCAGAGAAGCTCGTTATCAGAATTAACCGGTATAACAAAATCTGATAATTCTGCATGAAAAATCCATTTATCTAAGTTAAAAGAGAGATTACTCCCCTCTCCCCTTTATACTTAACCAATGAACGCCTAAAACTAATCAGGGAAGCGCATTATCAGAATGAACCTAGAAAACAATTTTGAAGCAAATCGGATATTTTTATCAAGGGGTATCGCGTTACGTACATACACGTACATATATGCTTACATACATACAGAACCGGCGGGCACATTAGCTCTCAGGCTTTGATAGCCTGTGAGCTAAAAAGTGCCAAGAGTGTGTTACTAGGGTGGAGGAGGGGGAAAGGAGGGACAGAAAATAAAAGAGGACGTTAAAAGCTTTTCAACGATATGTTACACGAGATGGTTTGGAAGAAACAATAACTGTGCCCCCCGGGGGACGTGTAAGCGGTCGGATGGCGCGACCTCAAATGTATCTTTGGTCAAGGTTTCAAAATATGGATTTATAATAAAATAGAACGAGAATTTGGCATTGTAAAAATTGCATGCATATTTTGAACGGCGCTGTAAATTAAGATTGGCGAGGAAATGGGGGGGGGGGAGGTATTAGAAGGGACGAACTTGAAAAATACAACATAACAAAGTAGTAACCCGAATAACTGGGCTTCTAAAGAAAAATATAACGATTTAATCTACGAATTGAATATTTCCAACTGAGCGAAAAAATGCCCAGGCTGGGAATCGAACCCAGATCCTTGGCTTACAAGGCCAATGCTTTTCCGTTTAAGCTAACTGGGCCGACAACCAGCCAGCATATTTCGCTCAGAAAACCTTATTGGTAATAACATCTGGTCTGTCATGTAGACAGCTCAACAGAATAAACCGCCGTTTAAGCTAACACGGTTAAAGTTAGCTTAAACGGAAAAGCATTGGCCTTGTAAGCCAAGGATCTGGGTTCGATTCCCAGCCTGGGCATTTTTTCGCTCAGTTGGAAATATTCAATTCGTATGATAACTTTATCAATCAGTTTGATTGTGTTAAAATAATAGATTTAATCTAGTGTTGAATTCAGGGGATGGTCCGGTGGAGACATTCCCCCCGGAACATTGACCCCCCCCGGAAGTTTTAAGATTTTATGCTTTTTAATGACAAATGTGCAATTCCCGCCTCCCCTTACGGATCTCTAAAATACGCTCTTCCCCGGAGTCGCAGAAATCCCTCCCGTAGAAAATTACCTGCATTCAACATTGATGTAACCAAGAAGGGGAAAAAAATCCTTCCTTTTACGAAATTTTCCATCAATTCCGCCACTAAAACAGTAAAATTGGAAGAATAAATATAACGATTCAACCCGATCCCGAATCATGGATCGACCGCGATTCGATTTGAATTGAAGTAAATTAATGAATAACGATTCTACGCGCATCTAAAGAATCGCCCGCAAAACGATTCTACACCCGCATCTAAAGAATCGTCTTGAAAACGATTCAACACGCATCTAAACATCGACATGGAATCTGTGTACTGAATCGAGTCATTATTTCTGATCCTACGTTACGGGTGGAAGGTGGAATTGATTCGTTCATTTTTTTTTTTTTTTTTTTTTTTTTTTGCTTTCTTTTGTATTTAGAAAAAGAAAAATTTCGACTATCGGTTTTCGAAGGATTTATAGATTTAGAAGGTCTGAAATACGATTTGACTATTTTTATAAATTGTTTGTCTGTTAGTCTGTCTATTTGTTTGTCTCTGACAAAAAAATTTTGGGCGGTCTATTTAAAGAACTAATGCATGGAATCTGTTGAAACTTTAGATTCAGTTAGACCTTCATGTAAATTGGAGCTGATTACTTTTTGGTGAAAATCGCCCAGCAGGTGGCGCTGTTATGTTGCATTTTTCATGCTTTCTGCATGATCGCTATCTCAAAAACTAATGCACGAATTTTTACCAAACTTCAGATTCGGTTAGACGTTGACGTAAGTTTTTGATGATTAGATTTTGATGTAAATTTACTGATAGGTGGCACTGCTATGCTGCATTTTCCCCGATTTTTGCAACAGCTATATCTCAAAAACTAATGAACGGATTTTCATCAAACTTCACATTCAGTTAGATGTTCGCATAAGTTGCTGCTTATTAGGTTTCGGTGTAAACCACACAACAGGGGGCATTGCTATGCTGAATTGAATTCAGCATTTTTCTCCGGGAGCGATTTCTGCGGCTCCAGCGAGGGGCATTCTAGACTTCAGAGGAGGGGAGGGGGTGGACTTTTGTATATTAAGCATAAAATCTCAAAACTTTTGGGGGGACATTTCAATGTTCGAAGGGGGGGGGATGTCATCCCCTGAATTTAACACGTTTTTCAGGATTTACAAAATTTTAGGGATCATACCTCAAGAACTAATGAACGAAATTTCATCAAATTTAATTTTCCGTTAGACTCTATCATATATTGTTCCTGATTAGGTTTTCATGCAAAACATATAACAGGTTACACTGCTATGCTGGTGTTTTCAGCAAATTTAATTCGGACATATTTCTCCGGGAAGGATTTCTGCGGTTCCGGAGAGACATTCTAGAGTTCCGTGGGGAGGGGGGGGGGAGTTTTGTCCATTATGCAAAATTCTCAAATCTTCGTGGGAGACATTTCAATATTCTGGGGGGATATCCTCCGGTACCACCCCCTGAATTCAACACTGTTTTTCAGGGTTTACACGATGTTAGCGATAATATCTCAAGAACTAATGAAAGGAAATTCATCAAACCTAATATTCTGTTAGGCGTTGACATAAGTAGTTCCTGATTAGATTTTCGTGTAAACCATATTACAGGCTTCGCAGCTATACTGCATTTTACATGATATTCGTGATAGCTGTATCTAAAAACTAATGCATGGAATTAATTAAAACTCATTACAACTGTTACATTATCACATAAATAGATCCTTATTAGGCTTGGATGCATACTGCCCAACAAGTTTCGCTTTTATGCTCTTTGAATTGGGAATTTCTGTTACAGACATCTAACAGGGTGTGGGCCGAAATTCAATTATTTGTTTAGAAAATGCATTATTTTAAAATGCACATATTTCAACGAACCTATACTTTTTGAATCCTAATGATGATCATAGGTTATCATTTAAATTTGACACTGTGATGGCGAATTTTGAAGTTTTAACACGTTTGAGATAGAAGAAAATTTTGGTATTGGAACATCCGACTACTTTACCTTCAACTTTTTAAGGAAAATGAAAATGACATTGCCTTAGGAGACATTGATTAAAAAAATTATAGAATCGATTAAATCGAGTTGGCCATAGTATCGATTAAATCGATTTAAAAAATCGAAATCGCCCATCACTAGGCGGGAGCCCCAGGGTGTTTCTGAATCAACCTGGTCTAGTGCGCAGGAGGATCACCGAAAGCCCGGCCGAGGACGCCGTGGCGGACCCTTTCCAGTTTCAGAGAGAACACTAAAGCGGGGTCACTGAGTGGCTCAGGTGGCTGATGGAGTCCCACGTCCAGCTTTTCAGACAACGTTTGAAAGCAAAGTGCACCTGGGTAGCCTGTCGCTTGTACATTTTCATGTGAAGATGCCGCCTTTGGAAATGGTAGTTCCGGCGTCGACCCTGACTGAAGAGACTTAATGCGATCTTGCCACTTTAGACCAGGGGAAATGTACATTTTACCTTGCAAAAGGTCGGGTAGAAGATTTTTTTCTGAATTGGTTATAATAATGCCAGCATGAAAGAAACAAGTTTCCTCACAAAATTTCTTAAGGCTAAATTTTCTGTGGCCGAAAAACAACAAAATTTTGGGACATTTTTTGATTTTTTGGAAATATCTCGAAACTCGTTACCATAGCATATTATTTGCCAATTACAATATTAAAGAAGATAAAATTTTCTACAACTTTCATATTTACAACTTTTTTATACACTCAACAGCAAGCGCAGTACGCTATTTCAAAATTGGGACAATTTTTTCAATTTTCTTAAAAACCGTGAAAAACGTAGTTTTGCCGCGATTATTCAAATGCTCCCTGCGGATTTAATTGTGTATGTCGACTTCTAAAAATTGGTAGCAGTATATTATCCATTATTTGCACACTCACGTCTTTATTTTCATCTCAACATACATTTTATATTCAATAAATTTATATAATTTTAAAAGTAGGGCAGAGTGTAGATGAATGCGACAGTTTTCATATTTAGACAGTAACTTTAAGTGCATACAATGTTAACTTCAAAGCATTGTTTAAAAGAATTTTTCAATATATAGTAACTTATTGGCACGATAGCTTGAATTAAAAAAGATTTGTTGCTTAATTTTAATAAATTTTATAATTTTAATAATTTTTATAATGCATACATATTTTTCCAGGTATCAATGGAATAGGTGGGTCATTTTCAAAATCTGTCCATGTTTTGGAATAACAAAATCAAATTTTTAGAAATAATTAGAAAGTTTTAATTGTTTGTAAATAATTACCTTACCTCATAAACATTAATATACAAGCATCAGCAGAGACCTAATTACTAATTTAACATTTTAAAGCCAATTTTTAAATTTTAATGCACTTGGTATAATAAAATAAGTGAGCACGGTAATAACAGCTACGGTAATGACAAATTAAGCAAAATATTTTAATTTTTCCCCAGGCATAAATGGCAGCCATTATATCTTCTGGCCCATGCAATGATTTCCTATTCCTCATATAATAAAAGCAGATTAAGAAATAAAAGTTCATTTAATTATCAATTAGAACTGGGCACGGTAATGACTTACAAAAGAATACTCACCAAAACATTCAAAGTCTTTGCTTGTTTTATTGAAACTATAAAACTATTTACTCTATTCACCTAAACCTGATAACAAGTTGACTTTTAAGAGGCCACACTAGTCACGCCTTGAAATTCGAACGCTAATGCGAAGTCTATGGGTGCGTTATTTTCAAATATCTTTCTTGATTTTTAATATTTTTAAATGATTTTTTTGCAGAGGATAGCTGAGGATTATCTGTTTCCGGGCTAGTTTTTACTTTTATGATTTTTGTTGTAGTTTAATTCTCAGGATCCTATCAATTTAGGATCCAGTGAAATTCGAGGTGTTGTGTCTTTTTTAGTCTTATAAAATCCAAATCAGCAAAATCCAGAAAAATTTAAAAACGCACAACGAAAATATAGAGTTTAAGCTTTCCAATAATATGCTTTCAATTGTTCTACTACAATTAGGCTGAGCAAAATTCGTAAAGATTTTGATGAAAAATGTGTCAAAAACGGCCTCGTAATGATATGTTGCCCGCCCAATATCGGACATGAAAACCCCACCCTATTGAAAATCTGATTGGCTAAGACCGACACATTTTAGCAAATGGAAACTATTTAATATTTACTTTGGTGTGATTGGATTATTGTAACGTGGTAAAATAGATCACTCCTATTTATACTTTGGATTTATTCTTTTCTACGATTATTGTTTAATTTCAAGGAAATACTCTTGAAAGAATGAAATATTTCAAATTCTATATTTCTATGAATAACGAAGGATATTACGCATTTACTTTGTATATATAAAATTTTAGAACCGTATACAGGGAGGTAAAACTTGTACAAGTTACTAGGGGACCAAATTTCAGCCCGAGTTTATTACAGTGTTGAATTCAGACACTTTTCTCCGGGAGGGATTTCCGAGGCTCCGGGGGGGACATAATAGAGTTCTAGGGGGAAATTGCACTTTTTGACCATTGAAAATGCAAAATATCAAATTTTCCGGGGGGGACAACTCATCTCTCCCGGAGGAGGGATGTCCCCCCCGGGCCACCCCCTGAATTCAACATTGGTTTATTAAGTTAAACGGTAAAAAAATAGACGCGTTCTTTTAAAAGTAATTTTAAGTTAAAATAGCTAACAAATAATAAAATTACGAAGTCTGAATTTGGTAGAACATGTTTGTGGCCTGGCCAGGAGACTGGGTTTCAAGTTTCCTATTCTTGTATATGTATAAAATATTCGACAATTTAACATTTTAATTTCGAAAAACAGTTTTTTTAATTAAAAGTCAGCAGAACTTAAAGTTAGTAAGTTTTAAAGATTGTTAACTTTAAAATTGTAAATCAACTTGTTCAAATTTTTAAATAAATATTTTTAATATTCATTACTTTAATATTTATTATTTTTAAGGGGACAGTATACCTTTAACAGTCGAGAACGAAATTTGTCCTGTGTAACACATCTTTTTTTAAGAGCCCACTTCAGACACGAGAAGAATGGAAAACGTTAATGTTAAGTCTATAAGGGCGTTATTTTAAAATATCTCGCTTTGATTTTAATATTATTGAATGATGTTTTTTGCACAGGATAGCTGAGGGTGATCTACAACCAGGCTAGTTTTTACTTTTTAGATTTTGGTTATAGTTATATATATATATATATATATATATATTAGTATAGTTTCAATTTCAGAATCGACTCACTCCGGTTCCGAAAGTAAGGTAATTTTCTTTTTAAATATCTGAAACCATAAATCGAAAGAGTAAAAACTAGCTCGGTTGTAGATTGTCCTCAGCTATCCTATGCAAAAAAAAAATCATTTTTAAATATTAAAAAGGAAGTGAGTGTTCATTTTTTCCCCGTTACTAGTGTGGAATCTCAAATGTAATGTAAAGGTATTATTTTAACTGTTAGGAAACGGGAAAATTTATCATTAACTATAATAATGTAAAACTAAAAGTTATGAGACTATAAGGTAAAATATAGCATTTTATAAAAGTCTGTCAGCTAGCAAATTTATTTTTCAATACGTATTTGTAACGGAATCCTGGTTTAAACGGAATATTTTCAAGATTCCCTAAAAATATCTTACAATTGTATGTGCAAAGACGGAAAAAAATCATCAAAAACGGTATTTTGCACTTATTGCTTATGTTTCCATCTTACCAGGTTTATAGTGTCATGTTTTTAGCATGAGGGGGTCGAATTTTAATTACTACCAGGTCCCGCGTTTTTCTCTACGCCCTCTGTATTTTCTATATGTAGGGGAGACTAGGGACGGTTGACCATACGGGAGGCTTGACCCATCCATCAATTTTCATATTTAGAAGAATTTTAGAGTTTTATCAATAGGTTTCAACCAAAGCTATTGAAATGCTCAAACAACAGTCTTTGTTTCATACAGCTAATCGAAATAGGTGTGGAAAAATCAATTGTGAAGCGTTTTCAACCTAAAAGTTGTGTTTTTTAGAAATATTTTGTAAGCTTTTTTCAGATAAAATATATCATAGAAATTTAAGTAAGTAGGTTTTAAGTAATGCAGAAATATCGAGCTTTCATTCCAGGCATAAAGATTGTACAGTAAGTTAGGCTTAACATAATAATGTAGTATTGTTTAGAAAAGGTCTATGTAGGGAGGTTTGACCCAGTCAATGTGAGGGAGGGTTGACTAGATGCTCAAGGCTTCCTTAATTAAGTGGTTTAGGAAATATTTTTATTATACACTGTGCATAATGAAAAGTTAATAACATATATATAAAAGAATGGGAATTTGTTCTGTAAAGCTTCAGTAAAATGGTGTGATGGAAAAGAAAATGTTTAAAACTGACTATAGAAAAATGTGAAAAATTGCTAGAAAATGGGAAAGTTGATAGGAACTTTTTCCATTTAAATATTGCTTACAATAGATAAATAGAAACAGTGGGAAAGACTAGAAAGGCCTAGAAAGGATGAAAGCAGCAGTCCTTTGAGGGGCAGTGGTATATTTATAAAACCACTTAATTTTAATTCCGAAATATTACAATGGCACCAGAATTTTGCTAAAATCTTTTCCATTTAGTATGTATGTGAAATATAGCCTTTTTCTTATTTCCAAATAAATTTGTTCGGAAATTCCGGTGCCAGCCATTTATTTCAACATTTTAGTACTGAAAGTATTTTGCCCCTTAAAGGTTTAAGTCATGTTAATGATAAGTTAAGTACTTATGCGATTGCAAAAGAACACAGCATCGATCGAAAAACTTTAGGAAGGTATGTAGAAAATTTTCACCAGGGTGAATACAGTGACATGAAGCCAAACTATGTGACAACTACAGTTGTCAGATCGAGTGTCACAAAAATGGAACAACGAGATAAAAAAAAAGCGGGACAGTGGCTCCTAAATCGGAACATAATAACATGAAACACTATGAAAACGGAACCTGTCTCTAACAGAATACTGCCTTAAATGTTAAAATTTCATTTTCCTTGCTGTACAATTATACCTGCTCAGACAAAATCCTGTTTAAAACAAAATTTTTCTCCTCTGACTTCCGATTGCGTCTTAACAGGTTTGTTTAAGTCTCATATTTTAAAAAAATATATTTATTTATAATAATTAAAACATGTAGAATAAAGTTATTTTGTTTTAATACATGGAAATTATTCCAGAGAGAAACATTCGCCTTGCATACAATATTTCAAATGAAAATCAAATTTCAAAGTGATTGCTTAAAAGGCGCAAAGGTCAACATAGTGAAAAAGATTCCAAGCCGGGACTCGTACCCGGGCCATCAGTATAGCGCACTGACGTTCTACCGACTAAACCACTTGGAACGATACCTAGCTCGGAAAATTTCTCACTATTATATGTTGGCAAGGCTACAAACGTAGCACAAGATGGAATATTTATCGTGAGCCACCGACCTGGGGCAAGCACGAAACATAATTAAATCCAGCATCGATAGAAACTATTTTAATACATGGAAATTATTCCAGAGAGAAACATTCGCCTTGCATACAATATTTCGAATGAAAATCAAATTTCAAAGTGATTGCTTAAAAGGCGCATGAAACAATAAAGTAATTTACTTTATGATACATTAAAAAATATTTTTGATATGTTTTGTATTGAGGAGGAGCTTGGAATTAAAAGAGATTTTTTCTTGAGTTTATGTAATTTCTGTTTTCTTAATAATTTCATTACATTCAATAGCTCATTTTTCTACCAGGTATGTGGCATCGGTATGGGAACTAATTTTTCGAGTTCTGCTGCAAATCTGTTTCTTTTTTATTATGAATTTAATTATGTTTTAAACACTAATAAGAGTTATTCAGTTTTAAGGTATATCGATGATTTAATAATATTCGATGACAAAATTTTGGTATCGATTAACGATATCTATCCTCCATGTTTAAAATTAAATAAGGTTTCTGTTGATAGTTTACATGATAATTTTTTGGATTTAGACATTTTAATTAAAGATAGCAATATATTAATTAAGCTTTTTGATAAACGGGATTTTTTAAATTTTAATACTCAATCGATGCCACACTGGTATTCAAATTTATGTAAAAAGGTTTTTATTAACATTATTGTGGGACAAGTTAATAGATTTTATAGAATTTGTAGGGATAGAGAATTTTTGAGTTCACAGATTTTTAAATTTACTGCTAATCTTTTTTATAATAATTTATTTCCATACCAGTTTATTTTTCATTATGTAAATCAGCTTGAGAAGAGTTTTCTAAAGTGGCAACAGCTAAGCGGAGAAACACCGTAATGGATGCCAAGGTAGCTGCTTGAATATATGAAGGGTGTGGATTAAAGTCTTTTTAAGAACGTCTGCATGTTGATGTGCTTCAAGTAGAAACTGCAGTGACTTGGAAAGAAAATTAATGATTATGAGGATAATGGAAAGACAAGTCTTCAGGACGCTGGTCTAACTTGGATTATGGCCTTGCTTGCAACTCCTGCTGATGGAAAGAAGTGGAGCGTAGTGATTGTTTTAAAGGTAGCAAGTTTTTTTCAGGTCTTCATGGGTAAAGGTGGGGGTATGGCCTTCTCACATGTTCAATACTTTTAATTGTTTAATGATTTAGTCATATTAGAATTTTTATTAATTTTTATTTACGTTTTATAAGCTAAATCGTTTTTCTTGGATTTTGAATTGGTTGGTTATATTTGTTTTTAAAGCAGTTTTGATTCGTTAATTTTTTTAAAATAGCTTTGTTATGTTGTGTTTTTGAAAGTTTAAATCTATTTTTAAAATAGCTTTGTTATGTTGTGTTTTTGAAAGTTTAAATCTATTTTTGTACTTTTGGAGTATGTGGGTTGGCCATATCTTGCGAAACCTGTGAGGATCCAATTTCTGTTTTTGGTACCTGCTTTTTTCACTCCTCCCACTTTCTGATGAGCAGGGAGTGGTTTGTTTATTGTTTTTTCGTTATAAATTTTCATGGATTTTTATTGGTGTTTTGCACCCTCTTTTCATGATTTTCATAAATCATTTACTTTTAATAGAGCTATATTCACTTAGTGCATATAAGAAGCTGCGTTGCGCCTGATGCACTCGGTTGTTTGTTTTTAAAATTTTTTTTAAAGCATTATATATATATATATATATATATATATATATATCCATATATATACACTGCTCAAAACAATTAAAGGATATTTGAAGTTTTATATAAAATAAAGATATAAACGAAATTTTTTTGCCGAAAATAGAAGAAGAGAATCACAAATGCAAATTTTTCTGGTTTTCAAACTGGGGAGTATGCAAATTTTGAGTTCGACGTCAAAAACGTCGCTTCAGCGGCAGCGAATGAAATTTGACTTTCAACTGGATAAAAGAGAATGAAGACAAGGATGATCGACATTCAGTGATTGCTTTGTTT
Source organism: Maratus speciosus (assembly GCA_963932465.1). Classification (NCBI taxonomy): domain Eukaryota; kingdom Metazoa; phylum Arthropoda; class Arachnida; order Araneae; family Salticidae; genus Maratus; species Maratus speciosus. The sequence continues at coordinate 149,995,411 of OZ010787.1, forward strand.
CGATGAGTACGATGTCTCAGCGAAGTCATTTGACAGATTCAGAAGCTTTGAGAATTGTTGGTAGGTTAGAAGGGGGCCAAACTCAAGCCGAAGTAGCGCAAGCCATTGGAGTGTCACAAAGTGTCATTTCCAGGATCTGGAACCGTTTTTTGGAGAGTGGATGTGCAGGCCGAAGACCAGGGAAAGGTCGTAGACGGGCAACAACGCCCAATGAAGATCGGAATTTAGCGTTAACAGCTCGGAGACACCGAACCATGAACGCTACTCTTCTCCAACAACACCTTCGCTCGGCTACAGGCACCACGATTTCAACTCAGACTGTCCGAAACCGGCTCCATGCTGTAGGTCTGTATGCTCGCCGACCGATGGTATGTGTTAGATTAACATCAAGGCATCATCGCGACCGCAGGGAGTGGGCAACCGAGCATGTCAACTGGAGGAGAAATGAATGGAGCAATATTCTGTTTTTTGACGAGTCCCGTTTTTCTGTGCATCCGGATAATAGGCGTATTTTCATCTGGAGGGACCGTGGCAGTAGGAATAATCCTGCGTTCGTGCACGAAAGTGTCAGATTTGGCGGTGGAGGAGTGTTGGTGTATGGTGGCTTCCCCATTGACGGGCGCACTGACTTCTACATCATTCGAGATGGAGCTCTGACTGGTCGCCGATATAGGGATGAGATCCTCAGACCTATTGTAGTCCCTTACGCTGCAGCAATCGGAGATAACTTCATTTTAATGGACGATAACTGCAGGCCACATCGTGCAAACCTGGTGGAGGATTTCCTTTTCGAGGAAGGAATCGTTCGAATGGAATGGCCAGCATGTTCTCCAGACATGAATCCAATCGAGCACGTTTGGGACACTCTAGGAAGACGAGTTTCTGGCCGCCAACAACCCCCACAAACTCTCCAAGAACTGGAAAGAGCTCTTCTGGAAGAGTGGGGCAGAATACCCCAACTCGTCATTAATAGCCTCATTGAGTCCATGCCTCAAAGGTGTTCAACGTTGCTGGCCGCCCGTGGAAACCATACCCCCTACTGAATTTATTAATTCAACACAGCTTAATTAAACACGTTATCTAGTCTAAACATAATTTCAAACAAAATATAAAAAATACCATATGACCTTACTGCGTAAACCTCTTAGAAGTCTCTCCGCATTTACAGCATATGCTTTGTCGCAAATATGTATATCAAATCCCCAAGCCTCCAAAACACGTAGTATATTTTATAACTTTAATTTGAAAAGCAGTAGCTTATTCGTAAATTTATACCTCAGGGTGAATGAAACAGACGTTGTAGTGCTTGACGTCCATGGGGTTATTTGATCTTCAAAGTTAAAAAAGAAAAATTGTGAGCCATTTTCGGAATTTTTTGCCGCAATTATAGAAGATAGGGGCGTTGTATAATGAACGATGTGTATTTTAATGGGGAAATTTTGTTTAAGAAAACGTTTAAAATGTAGAAGAATGTTTCTAGTTTTGTTACTTATGATCGGATGTCTCATTATACAGCATTTATTTACGATTCTTGCTTTAAGATTTTAAGTAAACACTGTTAAACATTTTGCAGCATTCTGGCAGGTCATTCGACCGTTCTTTGAAAAAACGGTTTCACAACCCTAATTTAACTATATTCTGAACATAAAATGGCCAATAATATGGTCAGAATAGTGTTAAATTACGGTTGTGTAACCGTTTTCGGAAAAAACGGTCAAATGACCTGCCAGAATTCTGCAAATTTTTAACAGTGAAAGAACATTATCGCATTTAGGGGTCATCACATTTAGGTACAACGACCTGATATCATTAATTAATAAAACGCCAAATAAACTCTAAATGTGACAAAACTATGGGGAAATGCGCCTTATTTAGGCACAATGACATTAAAGTTTTCATCACAATTTAGAAAGGCATTTGTACCGGCATGTGTCTCCTACGCCGATGCCGACTTCGATTTTGGATCGATTCCAGAAAGATGACAAGTTTTCGCAATTTTAATTTAGAAATAATGTTTTTAGTAATGACGGAACGGAATACGAGTTAATGAACATAGCATAATTCTTTTGAGAAATTGCTTAAATTTGATGATTATATTTTTGTAAGAATAGGCAGAATAAAAACATTTTAGTCTTTCTATTTTTCATTCTTCCTATTTATAGGAAACTGTTACAAATCTTACTGCAGACCTGCTTTTATAGTTTAAGAATTGCACGTATGTTTTTTTTCTGATAAAGACGGCTATAAAATTGCTGCATGAGTCCGTGACACTTGTCATTTTAAATAAATTTAGAGTTTTACGAAGTTTTATTGCTACGACCTTGATAGCGATTTATATTAATTCCCTTGATTTATGAGAAAAAACAAAAACAAATATATATTTCAAGTATTAAGTATAAGATAATAGACTTTGATTTTAACTGTTTGTAAACCGCTTTAAAATTAAGATCCAAGAACTCTACAGTGGTGGCCAAAATTGTGAACACATTTAGGTAGCTTTCATTACAAAAAGTAAAACGCAACCTATTGCAGCCGTCCGAAGGAAAACACTTCGGTAAATTTTGCTATATTTTCGCCGATCATGACCTCCAAATACCAAAACCATCCCCCGTTGAAAATATATACCGTTGGATTACATATATATATATATATATATATATATATATATATATACAGTCGAACTTGGATTGGATAATTCGAAGTGCAAGGGACTACTGCAAAACTTCGAATTATCCAAAAAAAATTATTTTTATGTCATAAAATAATCAGTCGCAACAGAAATTGCGAAAGAAAAATGTGTTTATTAATTTTAAACAAAAAACTACAGTTTTTTTAAATATTGAGATATTACAGATTGCTTTAGCGAGCTTTTTTTAAACAAAATCTTCAAGGATATCTACAGCTCGAAACACAGCTTCACTCACGTTAGATTGTCCTTCTACATAACGACGATATTCCGCTAGATGAAAGACAGCCTCACTTGAAGTTGGAATCGTCCTCTGTTCTTCGACCTCATCATCAATATCTTCATCGTCTTCTGCTGCAATGTTCTTATTGTTTAGAACTTCGGATAGAATATCTGTTTCAGATAAGCCCTGCACAAATGTCTATGTTTTTATCAATGTCGACGTAATTATCAAATGGTATGTTGTCTTCCCATGAAACTTGGGAAGGTAAATTTTCTTCATCTAAAGGCTCGCTAGGGACCTGTTCCTGATGAATTCTGCTTTCCAGAAACAATTTGCTATTGTTTTTGACTCACTTTGGACCATGCATTTAAACACATTCTTGATGCATCGAGGAGGGTAATGGGAAGCTTTTGGGAAGATTCAGTAAGCAGGTGCTGAACGACTAGGCATTCGTAGAAATGCTTCAGATTTTTAATGATGCCTTGATCCATTGGTTGCACCACTGAGGTCATGTTTGGCGGAAAAAATTCAACCGTGACATTTTCCATAGCGGATATCGATTTATGAGTCGTGCAGCTATCAATAAACAGGCTGATTTTTTTGGGTTTTTTTGTACGTGCGATTGAGATCTAGCAGCCATTCTTCAAAAAAGATTCGCCCTCATCCATGCATTCGTGTTAGAACGGTATTCTATAGGCTTTGTTTAGACATTATTAAAACACCTTGGATTTCTTGATTTTCCAATCTTCAGTAAAGGTAACTTCTCAATGTCGTCCGTCCATGTTTGCTCCCACAAGTAGGGTTAATCGGTCTTTACTGTGTTTTCCTCCACTACATTTTCACCTTTAAAATCCAAAGTCTTTGCAGGGGTACAATTGAAAAAAAGTCCAGTTTCGTCGACATTAAAAATGTCTCTGTCCTCTGTATACTCAATGGTTTGAACAACTTTTTCTTTCCACTTATTTGCTGCATCTTGGTCCACACTTGAACTTTCACCTCACACAGACTTAAAGGAAATTTCATTTATTTCCTTAAATCCGTCTAACCATCCGGAGCTTGCTTTGAGGTTGTTGTTTCCTAAGCTGTCTGCAATTTCTTCCGCTTTTGCACGAATAAGAGTTCGACTGAGAGGAATTTTTTTGTCCCGCGCTTGATTAAACCACTTCAAGACACACTCGTCCACATCAGGATTATCGGGTTCTCTAGCTCGTTTGCGATTTCGATTAGATTTTAAAAAAATTTCTTTATTTTTCAAAAAGCTCGAAAGAGTGTTAGGTGCTATTCCATACTATTTTGCGATAATGCATTTCTTCTTTATACCCATTTTTACCCCACGAATCACAGCAATTTTTTCATCGAAAGATAAGGTTTTATACAGGACAAGGGGCTTACTCAACGACATGCTTGCACTGAACTCTCACCACAAAAAATAAGCACAATGAAGAAAACTCAAGCGACTACAGTCGTGGTTTCAAAGGAATTGCAACGCGCGTCATCTATGATTTATCGCATTGGCGAGAGCAGCATGTGTCACTTACAAGAGAAAAGGCATACGTTCCTCCTACCTTTATCAATGCTCTGTTTCCTAGAACACATAAGAATATTCTCCCACCCTCTTCTCTTCCCTAAAGAATTTTCCACAACGGCTAAAAATAACCCGTCCACTTTTCAAATTAAACTGCATTGAAACTAGATTTTGTCATTTTTGAAAGGGTAAAAACTTCGAATTAAAGAAGTTGGACTTCGAAGTTTCCAAAATAGCTGAAAATAACCCGGCCACTTTTCAAATAGACTGCATTGAAACTAGATTTTGTCATTTTTGAAATTTTAAAAACTTCGAATTAAAGAAGTTGGACTTCGAAATAACCAAGATTTTTTAGCATTAACTGAATAAAAGTTTCAAGAGACCGACAAAAAACTTCGAATTATCCACGAATTCGAATTAAAGACGTTCGAATTATCCAAGTTCGACTGTATATTCATATCAGAATTTTGTCATGCTGTAACTTTCGAATTTTTGAACCGATTTGGATGAATTTTAGGTAGTTTTCATTACAAAAAAATACCTATTGCAGCCGTTCGGAGGAAAGCCATTTCAAAAAATTTTGGTATATTTTCACCGATCATGACCCCCAGACACCGAAACTACACTCCGTTCAAATGTTGATATATATATATATATATATATATATATATATATATATATATATCTGATCTTTGTCACACTGTAACTCTGGCATTTATGAACCGATTTGGATGTAATATCGTGCGTACATAGTACATACCAATGTCTCGACCGAGTTCGTTGGCCAGCTTCATTTGCCATCTTGTTTCAAAATGGCGGCCATTTAATTTTTTTTTAAATTTTAAATTTGAAATGTGATACCAAAAAATTGAAAATTGAAAAATAATTTTTTCTTATGTGTTTTACCTTGATACAAAGATTCCGGAGCAGTTTTTGTTTCGTATATATCTTTAAAAATGGCTGAGTTATAGCACTTTGAATTTCTAGCGTGGCTGAGATTTTGAAACGACCTGATTTTTGTCACGCGATAACAGGCGTATTTATGAACCGATTTGGATGTACCTGGGTGTATTCATAGTACATACCAATGTCTCGACAGAGTTCGTTGTCCAGTTTCATCCGCCATCTTGTTTCAAAATGGCGGCCATTTAAAGAAAATACAAAAAAATTAAATTTAAAATCAGGTACCAAAAAATTAGAAAATGATACATATTTTTTCCTTATGTGTTTGACCTTAATACAAAGATTACGGAACAGGTTTTGTTTCGTCTATATCTAAAAAATGACTGAGTTATAGTATTTTGAATTTCTATTGTGGCTGACATTTTGAACGACCTGATTTTTGTCACGTGATAACAGGCGTATTTATGAACCCATTTGGATGTAACTTGGTGTGTCCATAGTACATAACAATATCTCGACCGAGTTCGTTGGCCAGCTTCATTCGCCATGTTGTTTCAAAAGGGCTGCCATTTAAAAAAAAAAAAAAAAATTAAAATGAGGTATCGAAAAATTGGAAAATAAAGAAGATTTTTTTTATGTGTTTGACCTTGATACAAAGATTCCGGACCTGTATTTGTTTCGTCTATATCTTAAAAAATGTTTGAGTTATAGCACTTTGGATTACTAGCATGGCTGACATTTTGAAACGATCTGATATTTGTTACTGGATAACACGCATATTTATTAACTTATTTCGATGTCAGAAGGCATTTGGATAGTATATAGCAATGTCTCGTCCAAGTTCGTTGGCCAGGTTTATCCGCCATCTTGTTTCAAAATGGCGGGCATTAAATTAAAAAAATATATATTTAGAATGAGGTGCAAAAAAATTAGAAATTGGAAAAGGTTTCTTTTTTAAGTATTTGACCTATATATAAGGATTCCGGAGCATCTTTTGTTTTGTCCTTATCTTAAAAAATGTCTCAGATATAGCAGTTTGAATTTCTAATGTGGGTCACATTTTGAAAAATCTGATTTTTTGCCTGCGACAGTACTCTTATATATCAACCGATTTGGATGTGAGTGAGCATGTGCACAGGAATTACTAAGTTCTCGACCAAGTTCACTGGTTAGCCTCATCCACCATGTTGCTTTAAAATGGCAGGCACTTCAAGATATCGCCGAGCTTGGCAACCAGATATAAGTTACTTTAAATAAAAGCAGCTTGGATGAAGCTGGCTAATTTCGCGAAATTCTCATTCATAATGATTTAGTATTGATAAAAATTAGTATTGAATCTTCTATAATCGGTTTCCACTAAATTGAGCTTAGTGTGCTTGAATAATATAAGATGGATTTTTAAAAATAAGGAATATGAAAGCTACCTCTTCCCCCCGGCACTGGTCAGAAGGCCTTTTTTCATACGCAAAGCACATATTAATGTTTCGAATGAATTCGTTGGCCAGCTTCATCCGCCATCTTGTTTCAAAATGGCGGCCATTTGAATTTTTGAAATTTTTTTTTGCTTTTTAACATTGTATACTTTTAGGTAGCTTTCATTACAAAAAGCTACCTATTGCAGCCGTTCGGAGGAAAGCGATTTCAAAAAAATTTGGTATATTTTCATCGATCATGACCCCCAGACCCCGAAACCACCCTCCGCTCAAAATTGACATATATATATATATCCATATATATATATATATATATATGACATTTGTCACACTGTAACTCTCGTATTTTTGAACCGATTTGGATATAATTCGGTGTGTACGTAGTACATACCAATGTCTCGACCGAGTTCGTTGGCCAGCTTCATCCACCATTTTGTTTCAAAATGGCGGCCATTTAAAATTTGAAATGTGGTACCAAAAAATTGAACATGGAAAAATATTTTTTTCTTATGTATTTGACCTTTATACAAAGATTCCGGAGCAGTTTTTGTTTCTTCTATATCTTAAAAAATGGCCGAGTTATAGTATTAGGTAGCTTTCATTACAAAAAGCTACCTATTGCAGCCGTTCGGAGGAAAGAGATTTCAAAAAATTTTGGTATATTTTCATCGATCATGACCCCCAGACCCCGAAACCACCTTCCGTTCAAAATTGATATATATATATATATATATATATATATATATATCTGACCTATGTCACACTGTAACTCTCGTAATTATGAACCGATTTCGATGTAATTCGGTGTGTACATGTTACATACAAATGTCTCGACCGAGTTCGTTGGCCAGCTTCATCCGTCGTTTTGTTTCAAAATGGCGGCCATTTAAAATGTTTTAAAAAAATTTGAAATTTGAAATGTGGTACCAAAAAATTAAAAATGGAAAAATATTATTTTGTTATGTATTTGATCTTTATACAAAGATTCCGAAGCAGTTTTTGTTTCGTCTATATCTTAAAAAATGGCTGAGTTATAGCATTTTGAATTTCTAGCGTGGGTGACATTTTGAAACGTCCTGAATTTTGTCACTCGATAGAAGGCGTATTTATGAACCGATATCGATATAATTTGGTGTGTACATAGTACATACCAATGTCTCGATCGAGTTCGTTGGCCAGCTTCATCCGTCATTTTGAAACAAAATGGCGGCCATTTAAAAATTTTAAAAAAATTTAAAATTTGGAATGTGGTACCAAAAAATTGAAAATGGAAAAATAGTTTTTTCTTATGTATTTGACCTTTATACAAAGATTTCGGAGCAGTTTTTGTTTCGTCTATATCTTAAAAAATGGCTGAGTTGCAGCATTTTGAATTTCTAGCGTGGCTGAGATTTTGAAACGACCTGATTTTTGTCACGCGATAACAGGCGTATTTATGAACCGATTTGGATGTAACTTCGTTTATACATAGTACATACTAATGTCTCGACCGGGTTCGTTGGCCAGCTTCATCCGCCATCTTTTTTCAAAAGGGTGGCCATTTAAATAAAATAAAAAAATAAAAAAATTAAAACTAGAAACCAAAAAATTGGAAAATGAAAAAGTTTTTTCGTATGTGTTTGACCTTAATACAAAGATTCCGGAACAGTTTTTGTTTCGTCTGTATCTTAAAAAAATGTCTGAGTAATAGCATTTTGGATTTCTATTGTGGCTGACATTTTAAAACGACCTGATTTTTGTCACGCGATAACATGCGTATTTATGAACCGATTTGGATGTAACTTGGTCTGTACATAGTACATACGAATGTCTCGACCGAGTTCGTTGGCCAGCTTCATTCGCCATCTTGTTTCAAAAGGGGTGCCATTAAAAAAATTAATTTAAAATTTAAAATGAGGTATTAAAAAATTGGAAAATGAAAAAGATTTTTTTATGTGTTTCGCCTTGATACAAAGATTCCAGAGCAGTTTTTGTTTCTGAAAATTTGTTCTTTAGTTTTTATCTTAAAAAATGGTGTAATTATAGCACTTTGAATTTCTAGCATGGCTAACATTTTGAAACTATCTTGTATTTGTCACGCGATAACACACGTATTCGCCTATTTCGATGTAAGAAGGCATGTGGATAGTATACATCAATACCTCGACCAAGTTCGCTGGCCAGATTCATCAGCCATCTTGTTTCAAAAGGGCGGCCATTAAATTAAGAAATATGTATTATATTAAATGCATTAAATTAAGAAATATGAAATTAAAGTGAGGTGCAAAAAAATTAGAAATTGAAAAAGGTTTTTTTCTTAAGTATTTGACCTTGAAAAGGATTCAGGAGCCTTTTTTGCTTGTCTTTACCTTAAAAAATGGCTCAGATATAGCACTTTCAATTTCTATTGTGGGTGACATTTTGAAAAATCTGATTTTTTGCATGCGACAGCACACGTATATATCAACCGATTCCGATGTGAGTGAGCATGTGCACAGCAATTACTAAGGTCTCGACCAAGTTCACTGGTTAGCCTCATCCACCATGTTGTCTTAAAATGGCAGGCACTTTAAGAAATCACCGAAATTGGCAGCCAAATATAAGTTACTTTAAAGAAAAGCAGCTTGGATAAAGCTGACTAATTTCGCGAAATTCTCATTCATTATATTGATAAAAATTAGTATGGAATCTCCTATATTCGGTTTCCAATAAATTGAGCTTCGTGTGTTTGAATGATGTAAGTTGGCTTTTTTAACCTTCTCACCGCCGCGAACTGATATATCCGTTCACTAAGCTGCAGGTTTCACAGCAATACAAGCATTATTTAAATTAATATAATTCTACAAATATAATGCAGTTTTAAAACATTTTGTTACGATTAATACTCTCAAGGTTTATATTCCTATATGCAATTAAATTTTTTGTCATGTTAGAAAAATTATCTTTTTTATATATTTTTTAAAAATTACAGAAAAAACAAAATTACAATTTTGCCCTTTTGTTCGGCGGTCAGGGGGTTAAAATAAGGAATATGAAAGCTACCTCTTCCTCCCGGCACTGGCCGGAAAGACTTTTTTGAATTTCTAGCGTGGCTGACATTTTAAACGTCCTGAATTTTGTCACGCGATAAAAGGCGTATTTATGAACGGATTTGGAAATAACTTCGTTTATACATTGTACATACCAATGTCTCGACCGAGTTCGTTGGCCAGATTCATCCGCCATCTTGTTTAAAAGTGGCGGCCATTTAATTTTTTAAGAAAAATTTCAAATTTGGTATGTGGTACCAAAAAATTGAAAATTGAAAAAATATTTTTTTCTTATGTGTTTGACCTTGAAAAAAAGATTCGGGAGCAGTTTTTTTTTCGTCTATACCTTAAAAAATGGCTGAGTTATAGCGTTTTGAATTTCTAGCGTGGCTGACATTTTGAAACGTCCTGATTTTTATCACGTGATAACGGGCGTATTTATGAACCGATTTCTATGTACCTTGGTGTGTACATAGTACATACAAATATCTCGACCGAGATCGTTGTCCAGCTTCAACCGCAATCTTGTTTCAAAATGGCGGCCATTTAAAAAATTTAAAATGTAAAATGAGATACCAAATATTAGAAAATAAAAAAGATTTTTTTCTTATGTGTTTGACCTTAATACAAAGATTCCGGAACAGTTTTTGTTTTGTCTATATCTAAAAAAATGGCTGAGTTATAGCATTTTGAATTTCTATTGTGGCTGACATTTTAAAACGACCTGATTTTTGTCACGCGATAACAGACGTATTTATGAACCGATTTGGATGTAACTTGGTCTGTACATAGTACATACCAATGTCTCGACCGAGTTCGTTGGCCAGCTTCATTCGCCATCTTGTTTCAAAAAGGTTGCCATTTAAAAAAAAAATTAAAATGAGGTATTAAAAAATTGGAAAATGAAAAAGATTTTTTTTATGTGTTTGGCCTTGATACAAAGATTCCGGAGCAGTTTTTGTTTCTGTAAATTTGTTCTTTTGTTTATATCTTAAAAAATGGTTGAATTATAGCACTTTGAATTTCTAGCATGGCTAACATTTTGAAAAGATCTTGTATTTGTCACGCGATAACACACGTATTCGCCTATTTCGATGTAAGAAGGCATGTGGATAGTATACATCAATATCTCGACCTAGTTCGCTGGCCAGCTTCATCAGCCATCTTGTTTCAAAATGGCGGCCATTAAATTAAAAGAAATTATATTTAATGTGAGGGGCAAAAAAAAAATTAGAAATTGTAAAAGGTTTCTTTCTTAAGTATTTGACCTTGATATAAGGATTCAGGAGCATTTTTTGTTTGTCTTTATCTTAAAAAATGTCTCAGATATGGCAATTTCAATATCTAATGTGGGTGACATTTTGAAAAATCTGATTTTTTGCCTGCGACAGCACTCGTATATATCAATCGATTCCGATGTGAGTGAGCATGTGTACATCAATTACTAAGGTCTCGACCAAGTTTACTGGTTAGCCTCAACCACCATGTTGTCTTAAAATGGCAGGCACTTTAAGAAATCGCCGAATTTGACAGCCAAATATAAGTTACTTTAAAGAAAAGCAGCTTGGATAAAGCTGACTAATTTCGCGAAATTTTCATTCATAATGATTTTGTATTGATAAAAATTAGTATTGAATCTCCTATATTCGGTTTCCACTAAATTGAGCTTCGTGTGATTGAATAATATAAGTTGGCTTTTTTTAAAATAAGGAATATGAAAGCTACCTCTTCCTCCCGGCACTTGCCGGAAGGACTTTTAGAAGATGTTACGTTTCTCAAAATGCAAACTGTTATATATCATTTTAAACAGGATGTTAGAACCATTAAAAGATATTTTAAAGAGTCACACAGTTTAAGTTAACAACATGGGTTATTTTAAAGAGAAGGTTAGGAAACCTAAAAATTTTCAAAAGTATCCACAAATTTCAAATTGCCGCCATTTTGAAACGAGATGGCGGATGAAACTGGTCAACGAACTCGATCTATACGTTAGTATGTACTATGCATATGAAAAATTTCACCGTAATCGGTTCAAAAAATCGAGAGTTACAGCATGACAAAATTCAGATATATATATGTATATATATATATAAGTCACACTGTAAATTAAAATGTCTGAAAATCAAACACTTAAGTGTCTGAAACGGAGTGTTCAATTTTCAGACATTTTAAAATGTCTGAATTTTTTCAGACACTTTTTGCGTCTGAATTTCAGACACTTCTAACGTCTTAATAGCATCCATTTTTTTTTGTAAGCATCATACGTAGCCATGTTTAACCACGTTGAACCCTGGAAAAATATTTGGCTGGGGTCTTGCCCCCTCCCCCCCCCTCCTCCCCCCCCCCCCCCCCGCAGCCTGATTTTTTTGGTGCTCCTAAGTTTGGTATGCAATTTTCGTTAAGCTGTTTATTTAAATCTTTTACGACATTTTACTGATTATAATCAATATTTTGAACTTCATGAATAGAACAAGATTAAAGCAAAAAATATTTATCTAAATATTTGTTTTGATGATAAATATGATTTTGAATATGATTTTTTTAAAAATCTTATTTTACTTTAAAAGTTCAAAACATCGATTATATTCAGTACAATTTCGAAACTGATTTAAAATATAAGCTTTACAAATATTGCACATTAAATTTGGTGGCACTTAAATCGTAGGGGGACGGGACACTGCTTTAATACCCATGCTTTAATCAAGAAGTTCTTTTGCAAAAAATGCAACCCTACACTATGGTTATCTAAATAGAGATGTCCGGTACTCGGGAGTATCCATTGTGGAGGTTAATGGACATTCACGAATAGCGGACACCTCTATTTAGCGAATACTTTTTTAATCCGCAAAGCACACGCATACATATTTGTATATTTTTACCTCACAAAAGCAGACATCTATGATCATCAGACAAATTCCGCGATCCCGAAGTTTCCGCTATTAAGGGCTTTTAAGATACATGGATAAATATATATTTTTTTATAATCTTGTCCTATTCTAAAAGTTTAAAATATTTATTATACTCGGTTGAATGTCGAAAGAGATTTAAAATGTCAGATGTACGAAAATTGCAAATAAAATCCCCCCATCTCCCCAAAAAAGGAAAATTCATATAATTTAAAAATTAGATTAAAAAAAATTATATTGACACATAGGCAATTTTACATATCTATCAGATGATAATCACAACAGCTATTTAACTATGAGTAAAAAAAATAAAAAATAAATATTCCACTTTAATAACATTAAGAAAAAAATTACTTCGGTATTTTGTTAAATATATTTTGTGTTTTTAATCTTGCCCTACTCTAAAAGTTCAAAACTTTCATTATAATCAGTGCAATATCGAAAAGGATTTATGATATCAGCTTTGCGAAAATTGAATACAAAATCCCCCTCCCTTCCCGAAAAAAATTTTAAATTCTTATCATTTAAAAATTAAATTTAAAAAAAAAATATATTGCCACATGCCACTTCAGCAAGTTTTTATGTAGATCACAGGGTAATCACAAAAGCTATTCAACTATCAATAAAAATAAATAAATAAATATCCTACATTAATAGCAAGAAGAAAAAATAACTTAGTTTCCAAGCTTCATTTGTCTTAAATATATATCTTAACATCTAATTGTCATTCTTGTAATTTTCGTATAAGTGTATATAAATACAGTTACAAAAATCACAATATTAAGTACAAAATCTATAGTTATAGCTTTTTACTTTTTCCCATTATAAATTTCAAATTACTTTTCTACTAAAAATAATCAAAAAATCAATATTATACTTGATTTCAAATCAAATACATATGTATATTTTTACTGGCAGTTTTAAAATTAAGGAGCACATAATAGATGAATCATGACAACGTCATACGTTTTCAGGTACTTTATTTATCTTATTTTTTAATCTGCGGTTTTACGTTAGGAAGAAAGATCTTTCCAAAGCTTTTTTTTTCTTTCATTGTGGTCGTTACGTGAGATAAGAATTAACCATTGAAACGAAACTGCGATTGAAAGCAAGAGAATGAATATTCAACTTAAAATGTCTCTCTTTTAGTAATATTATTACTTTAAATTTGGGAAAAAAAGATGAAAATTCAGAATATATAATTTGTAATAAAAGACAACGTCATAAGTTTAAAAATATATACTTCTAGAATTAATGGGTTTTTTCGCAAACAGATTCAAAACTAATTGAATTTCATGCAAGATTTTGTTTATACTATAAATAAAATCATAAAAGTCACTAATTTCAGTACTATAAAGAAATTATGACACTTACTTCAATCGATGTTGCAAGAGGTCAGAAAAATTCCTCGATTTGAAATTTCAAAAACTACCCCAGTGAAGGAGAAGGGCTTGCATCATTTTAGTACGATATTTCATAATATATCCGACTAGCCATATTTGAAGAATGAAATGTTTCATCCTCAAAATAGGACCCGCCAGACAAAAGTTTCTTTTTTTTTTGCTAGCTTCGACAGGACGAAGATGAATAACACAATATTATTGATATAAATTAATACGAATTAACACTAAGTCCATTGCACACGCTTTGTAGAATTTCCGGGTGTAATCTTCAAGCGTCGTCTACTTCTGTTCTGTGTCTATCCCGCCCTTATATGGACGACAGCTTCTAAGAGACATTTGATGTCAAGCACACACGTCAGATGCATGTATTCAATAAATAAATAATCCAAGTGAATACGAATTTAAATCACAGAACTTCACATTGAGCGAAAAACGAATTAAAATACACGCGTACATAAAAACAAACTTCGTTTGAATTACAACGTATACCAACTTTGAACGAAGACATCTAAAACGCATGCGCGACTGGCAGTGCCCCAGTGTCCCCTGGTGGTTATTGCGTCGGAAGAATCAAAACGTCTTAAATTAAGACACGTTTGAAGCAACGAATTGTCTTAAAATAAGACGTTTGCGGATATTTTAGACACTATTCCCAGTTCATTTACACCATGATCATACTAAGACACTTATGTATCTTAAATTAAGACATCTATAATGTCTTAATTTTCAGATTAAGACACTTAAGTGTCTAAAATTCTTTTTCAGTCACATATGTGTCTAAATTTAAGACGCCTCTATTTGCAGTGCAGCATTTCAGCGGAGGGTGGTTTTGGTATCTGTGGATCATGATTGGAAAAAATATAGCAAAATTTTCCGAAGTGTTTTCCTTCGGACGGCTGCAATATGTAGCTTTTTACTTTTTGTAATGAAAGCTACCTAAAGTAGTCCACAATTTTGGCCACGACTGTATACTGCTATAAATGTGTGCTCTTATGAAGTGCTCAGAACACCATCATAAATTTTATGTATGTTTTATTTTTTGATACACATAATAACATATAAGAAACTACTGTTATATATAAAAACTGTATTATGAGTATTTCATATCGAAATAAAAAGTATAATTGATATAACCGAAATAAATTAAAATTTGATAAATAAGGCAATTTTTCTAATCTTACACAATACATTTAACACTAAATATACCACAAACCGGTTATTTGACCGGTGTCAAATGAAAGCTTTTCGATTCAAATTAGAAATTTCTTCGTACAACAAATAAAATATAAATAACGCAGAAATAAGCTAAATAAGAGAGTTAAATAGATTTAAATAAAAATTCTGTTATAAGATATTCTTATAAAACTTGCGTAACATTAATGGTATATTTAGTGTTAAACTACACTGTTAAAACTGAAGGTGACTTTTCGGTGACTTTTGAAAAACTGGGGTGAAAACACGGTATCAATTGGCACCAAGAGGCTTCGAAAGGTGATTGGGGCGCCGATTGGGTTCTCAATGGGTGCTTGTAGTAATTAAGGTGCCATGGTGGAGTAAATATGGCACCCCAATGGGGGACTGGCAGTTAGCGCATGCGCTGTGACGTGTGTCCATCTGTTTTCGTCTGCAAGTGAGATCTTACGGCTGTGAGAGTGAATAAACGCATTGGCCAAATTGGCCATGTTAATTAATGACTGACCAGTGTTAATATGCGTTATTGCTGCATTTGAGAAACTTAGGGTGTATGGAACTTCTTAAACAATTCCAGTAGGTAATATATGGCCAGCAGCGTGCGATGAGAAAACTGCGTCCGGGCAAAGTTTCAATTTGGCGCCCCCGCCCCCCACCCCTTTCCAAACTTTTCTTTGTGACAGGTGTCACAAACTGCAGTACAGAAAAGTGCAGAAACAGAAACAAATTTTACTAAATGTATATTTCGCTTTTATTTTGAAACTTTAGTTTTAATTTTAATTCAGAAATTTAAAAAAAAAATTAAGTAACATAAGCGAAAATTGCACTTATATTTTGTCAAAAGGGATCTGGAAAATGGGTGTAAAAAAAATGTATCTAACAGTACAGTATAACAGTTTGGAACCCTTTTATATTCGAAGATAAAAAAACCATGCTATTTTGAGAGTAGTATATGTTTTTGTCACAAAACGCAGAAAAGAGAAGGTTAACTAAAGAGATTAAGACAAAGACCCAAAACAAGTTTTGAAAAGAAAGAAGTCCTTATTCGTAAATTTTTATTTCGGTGTGGGGTAAAGGACAATTCAATAACTTTGAAACGAAAAATGTACGTAAACAAACAAAAAAAAATCCTAATATGTAAATATACATTTTCATTTACAAAAGAGAAGAAAAAAAGAGGTTTGTAGTATAAAATTGGTGCCTCCTCAATTTTCGCACCCGGGTCGACTGCCCCCTTCGCACGGCCTGTATATGGCATATACCTGTGCCGTAATTCTCTCCGGGGGCTGATCACTGAGCTATAATGGAACAGGAGTGACAGTGTATAATTTAGACATTTTTCTCCGTGAGGGATTTCTGCGGCTCTCGGGGCGGAGGGGGGGGGGGGGAGGAATTGCACTTATCTCCATTGAAAAGCATAAAATCTAAAATCTTCCCCCTCACCACCCCTTGAATTCAACACTGGGAGTGAAGACTTAGCGTTCCGATTTTGCGACCGCATTACACTGTATATTCTGCTGGCGAACCGTCCAAAAAAGAAGAAACTTCCTATCCCAAATAGCATGGAACATAACTCATTTACCTTTTGCACAGAGAAACTCACGCAATGGACTTTGGATACAAGACTGATTTATTCAGGACGGGAAGAAAATACTGCGTGGGAGGGTAGACAACTAAGCGCATGCGCCGGAATAAGCATCGTCAGAATGCAAGCACGTCACCAGCGAAAGAAGTTGACAAGCTTTACGTTTTAACAGGTTTGTGACTTTCGATTCTGTTTTTGTTCCAAAATTTCAAATTCGTTGCATGTTTTGAATTATTTAATGACATCCTGATTAAAGTAAAGATTCTTCTAGGAAGTTCGGATGTGAATTTAAAATTTATGCTTCATAATCAAAATGTTCCGAATCATTCTCTGTTCGGATCTCGTTATTCGACTTTTTATGATAATGATGACAATGAAGTAGCATGTTCTCTATAATCTAAAAATTTTTTTAATTATAAAAATTCTCATTAATTAAAATGTTATGTTAATTTACCAATTGCTATGTCAGTTTTTATATTGTTTCGTTTTCGACCATTTTAAGTCGATGTTAAAAAGTTTTATTTTTAAAGGAATTTCTTCCAGTTTCGTTTTAATTAATATAATGACAATCTTAAAATTGTTAATTTTTTTCGTGCCTACAACAATTTTACTTATACTTGATTTGTTAACACCATCAAATATTTTGTATTTTCAAGTGTAATTTTATACTTATTTATGGTGTATACATTATTCTCAATTTCATATCCTTTTAAAGTTCGACGTATCAATTAAATTATCATTTAAGTAGTAAAATGAACTCTTTAAGCTCCGATGATACTTTAAAGTACCATTAAAATAACTTTAATTTAATACATCGATTAGTAGTTATAGATTATTTTTTAGATATATTCTATGAAAACTAAAAATTGAATTGCTGAGTCATAGGAAAATCACATGAAAAGTATACTATTTAAGTTATTTTTTATGTTGAAATTGAAAGCCAATGCAGTATGTTTAGCATTTAATTACAGTTTTCATCAATTCTAAGAGATTTTATGATGTTGCTAAGAAATGTTGAAAACTGTTTCTAATCTTGTGATTGAATTACTGAAATGTACCTATATTTAATATTTTCAATGATTTATCACTTTTTTTTTTTTTTACATTGATATCTTGATTACTTATTATTAAAAGCTTAAAGCTTAATTCAAGTAATTTTAAAAAGAAAAGAATAAAATAAATTGTGTTCTTATGATTCGATTTCTTATATTTATAACATCTTTGTTGATCCTTATAGGGTATTTTTTGTTGTTGTTATTTTTTAATTATTTTGTAGAAATTTAATTTTTATGTCACAGGCAAAAAAAATGCCTGCTTTTAGACAGTATAAGAGCAGATGAAATTTAAGATTGTAAAATTAAATATTCTGATTAAATTTAAAAGAATAAGAATATAGCAAAATCTGCAAACTTATATAATTTTTTTAATTTTTATTTCAATTTCATTATAGAAGGTTAAAGGAAAGACGAACAATCTAGAATTTTATAATTAATAGAAATTAAAATTTTATTCCTAAATTTAGCCGCTGAGATATTTTCTCAGATTTTTTTGCCTGAAAATAATATGGTAACCTGGATGTTAGCGTTTATTTATTAATAAATTGTTTATTTTCTTTTATTTTCTTTTTTTAAACTATATTCATTGCTTTGTTCTATAGTTATTAATTAAACTTTTTTTTTCTTTATTGTTGTTCGCTTTTAAAAAAATATATATGTAACTTCTATTCAAAAATGAGGTTTTCGCCAAATTGGCGTCAGAAAAAAATCACGCCAACATGGTGCATATATGACACCTGTGCTAAATTTTCCTTAGGGTTTTGTTTACATATGAAAAGAAGTACTTTTAAGATACCAAGCGTTGGCATTAGGCCAATTTAGCAGGTGCTGCATGCAATAGATCTTTTTAACTACTTTATGCACCTGGCAGCTTTTTTAAAACTATTTTATGTGCCTGGTAACCTATTTTTATTATTTTATGCATACCCAGTGGCCCTTACTACCAATTTTGAATGCCTTTTCGAACGATTATTTTTTTTATTGCCGGAGAAAGAAGTGCGTGGTTGTGGGAAAGTATTATGAAATTTGTCAATCGGTCATGTGAAAAAAAAATAGTCAGTGGGTTACAGAAAAAAATCTTGAAATTTGTCCATCGATCGCATAAATAAAAGCTTGTGAGTTTTGCCAACCCACAGTATCTTTTTTATATTTGTAATACTACTAGTTACTACAAGTAGTTTCGGGGAGAATAGTGGGAAATATAGGAATCTATGCACTAACACTTCAAAACTTTTTCCCCCTTCAATTATTACCCTCTAAATCCTGTACTGTCTCAATAATTTGATGACTGCAATTCACTGGCATTTAGTATTTTAAATTATCTATCTAAAATAATTAAAATATTCATCTTGTGATAATTACAATAAGTAATTCAAACAATGAATAATTCACTAAAATATTTTATGATGTATTGAAGATATCCTAATTGTTAAATTTGTTTGAAAATAACTGTTTTGTTTCATTAGTATATTTTTATTAAATTCTGGTTTTAAGAACAGTCATAAAAACAAATATATGTATGTTACTCTTTGTGGGGTGTCCATTACTGGAATTTTGGGTGTTTTGATATATATTTATTTAATTTACAACTAAATCTTGATTCATAATATAAAATGAGATTGTGGGAATGGTTAAATATTGTTTATAGATTAATATAATATTGAAAAAAACCAGAATAGAATAGCTATTAATAAAAAAAAAAATTAAAGAAATTCCTTAAGAGTGTCCATTACTGGCTCATCTACCTGTACTATATTTTGTTCCAGACTATGATTTTTCACTAACATTAACGCCTTAAAAAATATTTAGTTTTTCTTAACTAGAAAAACTCGCTGTTTAAAAAATTCTTATACAGCAGACACATTTTTAGGGTTCCGTACTTAAAAAAAGGGAACAATTATAAGATAACTTGTGTATGTGCCTGTCCGTTTGTCGCTACCAATTTTCTCAAACTATGGAATGTGGAGAATTCAAACTTAGACTTATAAAGGCTCACGACCCATGTGTTTATAGATTATTAACCATTCAACAAATAATTTTAGAAAAAATTTAGGGGAGGAAAGTAATTGTGTTACTTGAATTTTTTTTCAAGCAATATATTGAAAATATACTGCAAAAATATCTCCACCCCCAATTTTTGCAAAATGCCAAGTATAAACATAGTACAAAATATTTGTTTTAAGTAAAGCCAATCAGAGTGTGATGAATATCAACATACAGAACCATTTGTGTGCATGTACAACTTGTGCACAAAATTTTCATTAACTCCAAGAACTTTCTCACACTGCACATATGCCAAAAGTCAGATTATTCTTGATGCACAAATTCTTTTAATTTTCAATATTTTTCCAGTATATCCCCTTGGTGCTTTTTAAAAAAGGGTGGTGTAATTCGGGCCTCAGAAAATGAGATTTGTTGTCATATAATATAAAGAGCTTGATGAGCTTTTATGCTTGTTTATATATGCATTAGCATTATATATATATATTGTTTTTTAAACAGATACTTCCTGTTGTATATTAAAATTGATAAATGGCTACTTCATATGTTAAATAAAATAGTATAAACATATAAAACATTGCTTGTATGTATGAAGCAGTGAACGGATTGCCAGAATATATGTTATCAATTTTTTTTCTCTTTCTCTCTCCAAGGCCATTTTCGCTGTTTCGCAAAGCCCTCTATACTGGAAAAGTACCTAAATTTCTTTTAGCTATTTGTTAGTTCATAAAGAGTGAAACTTATACAGTGCTGTGCTGTCCTCTAAAAATAAAACCCACATGGAAATGTATCCAAAAAAAAAAAAAAAAAAAACCTAGTATTTCATCAAAAAAAGTTTGTTGAAATCCAAATTTTGTCTTGTTTTTAAGAAGTTTTTTTAGAAACAGGATAAAATAAAAAATTTGACTTCAGTGACATTTTTTTATGAAAGACTAGGGTGGTTTTTTTTAGAGGACAGCACTATAAAGATTGTGAAGACAGTGTTTATAAAAGAAAATTATAGTCCCTTCCAAAGAAATACATTCTTATTCTACTTGCTTAAAACAAGAATCTATCTAAAACAATTTTATTTTTAATTATTTTGTTTTTGCAAGTTTTACTGTTCTTTGTTCAGTAAACCCTATGTAAATAGAACTTGTTTCTAATGGAATTCTGTTTTTAAAGTAAAAATTTCATGGTCCCTAAGATAGGAATACTGTACAATTAAAGTTATAAAAAATATATTATATACTTGTTTTGAAAAACTTTTAAATTGGTCATTTGGTTTCAGTTTGTTTCAGGCCCTGTTTTGCTGAAACCAATCATGTTGCACCAATACTGATGCTCAAGATTTGTGTTGACCCAAATAATGAAAAATTATTTGAATAATTGATTATGGGCAGGTTTTTTTGCAACAATGGAAATTGTGGCCACCGTGCCTTTGCTACATTTCATCTATTTTGTTTTCACATACGTTCACTTCATGCCGATGATCCTTCATTGTCTATTTCATGCGGTATTGATAATTGCAAGAGTCAGTTTAAGGCTTACTATTCTTACAGAAAACATTGCTTGCGTTGTCATAAGGACGCAACTGATGATGACTATTGTGATATGGACATTGTGAATTGTGAAACAAATGAGTGGGAAGGTGATAGTTTGAGAGATGACATTTTTGCGGAAGGGTGCAATGATGTTATTGAGCCGTTATTTAATATAGATGAATTTATAAATATATTCAAAGTGTACTTGCTCTGTTTTCACTCAGAGTCAGAGAGATCCATTGTGTTCCTGCTGTTGTCCATATGGACATTATGAACATTATAGCAGATGTTATTCGGGTGATAATAGAAAATGTACTGAAAACAGTTGCTTATGAGTTTGGAAATCGAGGTCTGCATATAAGTGATGTGTTTGAAGTTTTTCAAATGGATCTAATGATTGATGCCATGTTCACATTCAGCCATAGTGATTTCATGTTAAAAAAATTTTGCCGTGAATTTCTTACATTTAAAGATCCTACTGAATATGTTATCAATGGTAATGCAAAAGTGTACATTGTGCCTGTTTTTGAGCAGTTGAAAACACTTCTGTCCAAAGAGGACGTTTTGCAAGAAGTGTTACAAAATAGTACAACAGTTGCTGATCCATACATGTTGTGTGATTTTAAGAGTGGTGTTTTATTCCAAAATTCTGAACAGTACAATAAATCGACCATTTTTTTGCACTTGTATAATGATGAATTTGATGTGGTCAATCCGATTGATGCAAAACGTGGTAAACAAAAGCTAAATGCTGTGTATTTTACTGTAGGTAATTTTTCTGTTAATCACCATTCCAAACTTAAATATATTTTTCTGGCAATGTTGACACGTCATAAAAATGTAACTCAGCTTGGATATGCTGCTGTTTTCAGCCCATTAGTAGCAGATTTAGCAGCACTTGAAGAGAGTGGCATGACAGTTACATCAGACAGTGGTGTTAAATACAAGTTTGAGGTGAGAGTTGCCACATTGTCTGACGATAATTTGTCAAGCAATGCAATTGGTGGGTTCCGACAGTGTTTTAACTCTGGCCGTATTTGTAGGTTTTGTATGATCACTCATGATGCTATTTCTACTGTCACCTCAGAAAATGATGCAATATTGCAAAATATTACAAACCACAGCTATCATGTGAAAGCTGTGCAAATGAGTGCAGACAATGTATCAGCATACGGTGTAGCAGGCGAATCGGTTCTGTCAAAATTGAAAAATTTTAACCCAATTACATGTTTGCCCCCTGACCCTATGCACGACCTGCTCGAGGGTATTATACCAGCTTTTATTTCTGCTTTGCTTCTTGAGCTGTCTCATAAAGGTCTTTGTCGACTAAGAGATTTAAACAACTGTATTGTGAATTTTCAATACTAAGGGTCTGACCTGAAGAATAAATCGCAGGCTTTTAAGTCTGGTTTTGAAATTGTGGATAGTGCATCACAGAAATGGTGTCTGCTACGGCTTCTGCCACTACTATGCCCACTTGCACAGGATAAGGGTCTATTTTCAATTTATGTGAAACTACGTGTCGTGGTTGATCATGTTTTGGCGCCTAAAATTTCAATAGCAAGTATTGCATACTTAGAAAAAGTCATTTCAGAGTTCCTTGCAGCTGTACAAGTAGTCTTACCTTGTTTACACCTGACGCCCAAGTTCCACTTTCTCATTCATTACCCACGAGCACTAACAATGTTTGGCCCACTTCGAAATTTGTGGTGTATGCGTTTCGAAGCAAAGCACCAGTACTTCAAAAGTGTGGTGAATCACTTGAGAAATTTTATTAATGTAAGCAAAACTCTTTGCACGAGACACTGTATGCTTCAGGCATACAACTTGAGTGGAAGTAATTTTTTTGGAAATGACACTGATCTCCAGGCTGTTATCAAACTTGTTTCTAGGGCAGAGTTGCCAACTGTAACTCAGGATTCTCTTTATACCAGTGAAGTAACACTCAGCACAGTGGCATCGGTGTCCTGCAAGAATGTTTTGTATACTAAAGGTTCATTCATCACACTTGGGATTTCTGAAGATGGTGTGCCAATCTTTTTTGAAATATGTACTATTTTTATTTTGACTAATTCTCATGTTGATTTAGCTGGTAAAATATACAATACATCAAAATTTTGTTCCACTGCTTTCGGTTATGTCATCAAGGATGATACATGGTGTGTTGTTCACCCTGGAGAGGAATACGATTCAACAGAGTTAACAATGTACATTGTAAATGATGAGAAAGTTGTCCTTCCTCACCACTATGTTTATTAGCAGTTTTTATATGTTACCTTTCAGTGTTTCCTTTTTTGTTGTTACTAATTCTAAAGTGTGTTGTTGCTACAATTTCCATTGTTTTTTCTTTAAGTAGATCATTTTCAAAAATTAGTTTTTATTTTAGCCTGTTCTAAAAATGTATGAGTTTCATGTCACGCATGGTGCATTCAAGAAAGTTATAAAGTCTGAAAGTAATATTGTCAAAGATATCCATGATCCAATTAAAAAAGCCTTCTCCTTGAAACTTAACTGTTCATTGCATTTACAATACTGGCATGAAAAGTATAATGATTGGGTGGATTGTGAGGAATTGGATGAAGTGAATGAATATACCTAACTTAATGTCTGGCAGAAGTAAGTAACTATCTCAAATATTTTTTTTGGTGGGTGTCTTACAACCAAACATATTTATCACTTTTTTTTTTTTTGTCACAGTGTCCTTGATATTCAGCAACTTGATTCATCATCTTTGTCTACATCACCAACCTCAGATATAGGACTACGTTGCAGTACACCGTCTATAAATTCCACAACATCCACTATGTTGGAAGGATCTTTAGTTATTGATGACAAACCTGCCCAACAAATGAATGTGTAAGTCTACTTTCATTTTATTACCTCAATACCTGAATACCAAATTTTACTCCAAATACCAATTTATATAGGATATATGTACCAGTAATAGACACCCCTCAACATTTTTAGTTTATAAAAAAATAGTCAATAAAAACTTTGCTTTTAATATTTTTTTTCATAACTCCCCTTTGCATGTTTTATAATCTGTGTTATTGTTGAAATTCTTAATCAAACCAATTAGAAAGCAAAAAAATAATGTTTCAAAGTTGTGTTGATTTTCAGTGAAAATCTTAAGGAACATACTTCATTTAATAAATTTATGTATTCTTTACTTTCTTGCAAAATTTGCATGTTTTTGTTTTGGCAGTAATAGAAAACTTTGATTTATATATATTAATAGCATTTATAAAATTTCATTTATTTTTAAGGTTTTAAGACCCATGTCCATTGCTGGAATGCTTAATTAGTCTATTTCCAGTAATGGACACCCCATGTAGTAGTCACTGCTAAAAATTCAATTTCAGTGATGTTTATAATAAAAAAAATCTTTTGACTTTACTGAAAACCTAAGTAATCAGATTTAATTTTTAAATTGCACTTACCAGAATGTAATAACACCAAAATTTTTATAGATAGCTGCTTTTAATTTTTTTATAACTCTGCCTTGCTTATTTTATTTGTCAATCAATGAAACCTTTACAGGAAGCAACGAATATTGTTTAAAGGCATATGGAAAACAGAGGCTCATAGGGTTCAATCCCTCTCCATTTAAATAAGAACAATGAAGATAGAGAAGTTGTTAAAAATTTATTTTCTGTCGTAAACATTTACGTATTCATATTTGAGAAGAAAAAAATATAGTAATATTAATTAAATCTAGATGGTAGTAATGAAACTAGTAAATCTGCCGATCAGTGGCTTCACACGTCATAGTTCTGCTGTTTTATTTTGAAATTTTTTTATTTAATATTTAAAACATCCAACTTGCTGTATCCTTTTTATTTATTTTTGTAATACTAATTACTACAATTAGTTTCGGGGAGTTTAACTGTTAAAAATAGCGGAAAATATACAAATATATGCACTAATACTCCAAAACATTTTTTGATTAGAAATTTTTTTCAATTATTAACCTCTAAACCCTGTACTGTCTCAATAATTTGATAACGGCAATTCCCTGACATTTAGTAATTTAAACTGTCTATCTGAAAAATTTTGTGATATTTACAATAATTAATTTAAACTGTGACTAATTTTGACATATATGCACCACATTGGCACGACTTTTTCCTGACGCCATTGTCATATACGCACCAAGGTACTTAACTGTCGCTAAAGTGTCGTTATTTTGCTTGGTATGGTAACCCAGATGTTGTTGTTTATTTATTAATAAATTGTTTATTTACTTTTATTTTCTTTTTAAAAATTTATATTCGTTGTTTTGTTCTATAGTTATTTATTAAACTTTTTTTTACTTTTTTGTTATTCCCTTTTTAAAAATATAGATGTAACTGGGTATTCGAAAACTAGGTTTTCACCAAATTGGCGTCAGAAAAAAATCACACCAACGCGGTGTGTATATGACACCTGTGCCAAATTTTCCTTAGGGTTTTGTTTACATATGAATATGATGTCATTCAAAGAAGTACTTTCATTGTACCAAGTATTGACACTAAGTCAATTTAGCAGGTGCAGCACGTAATAGCCTTTTTTAACTACTTTATGCACCTGGCAGCCTTTTTAAACTATTTTATGTTCCAGGTAACCTATTTTTAATATTTTATGCATACCCGGTGGCCCTTACTGCCATTTTTCACCTTGTTTTATATAAATAATAATTTCTAATTTCGAACTATTAAACGTATTTAACTATTCTAAAACCAACACTGATCTCGCATATTCTGATTTCTTGCAGTAAAAATTTCCCCTATGTCTATAAATTGCCCCAATTCCCTCAGTGGTTGCAGAACATGCTTGATACACGTACACTGAAAAAAAAAATTCCGCAACGTTCCTGGGAAAAAATGGGCAGCTGCGTTGCCCATTATTTCCAAGAAACATTTCTTGAAAATGACGACTGGAACTTTACTGTATATGTTAAAAACTTTCTACAGAAATGCCAGTAAGTTTCCTGCGAAATACCAGGAATATTTCTGTTGACAGCAAAACATTACTGACATTTCACAGCATGCGGGATCCGCAGACGATTTTTACATTTCCAGTTGACAATTTTCGCTTTATTATCATTATTTGTTAGAATGAAAAAATATTTTGAAATTGACATCAAAATTATTATTTATAATTTACACGAAAAAATAAATTTTCAGTTAAAATTCAATAAAGTAAATCTATATATGATATATTGTTTCTGAACTTTGCTTAAAATATAAAAATATATAAATGTAAATAATAATTAGAAAAAAAATCTAGACATAAAATATTTTGGATTTTCATCAGTAATTATGTTGGTTTACAAGTTAGATAAAATACATATAAATTTTCATGAAAAAAAAAAAAACCTAAACGTAATTGTATATTTTTTCCGAAAATAAAAAAAAATTCAAATTTGCAGCAATTCAAAGTATCAAATATATATCAAATTTAAATCAAATTGTAATAAAGTGTTAAAATATAAAATTAATTAAAAAAGAAAAAAAAAGTCAAGAGGTAGCATCGAACTCGGGCCGTACGGGTGGTGTGCGAGCTTTCTGCGTCCACACCACGAAAGACACGTCTAGAGCTGCAAACTAATGGGTATTTGAAACGTATGCTAAACCTCGGCATCTAATTTCTCAAAATCTAAGGCCCATTTGAAGAAATCCTTTCACAAGAATAATTAGAGATAAGAACTCTAAAATCGGTGAGAATCATGTTTGATGGTTCCCTGGTTAATGGAGATCCAAATAATAGGTGTATTTTTTTTACACGGTCTGCTCGTTAAACGATCCACAGACAAGTACGAGAGATAATCTCTTAGCGATGTCACAGAGGTATTGTATTTTCATCTGAATTGTCTTGACAATAGAGACGTAAAGGACTATGTCGTCTATTGATTTATTTGCATTCCATATTGATTTTTTTTACATTCATTTAAGGAATTCGTTTTCGACACTCGCACGCGAGCAACGGATTATAGTAAAAAAATAATAAATGGCGGCCGCAGCGTTTTGCTGTTTCCAACTTTTGTTCAGGGTTCAGGAACGTTTCAGATAAGAAAACCAGAATTTCACAGGAAAGAGCTAAATTATTCTGAAAACCTGAGAAAAGGCGAAACGTTCCTGGATTTTACATGGAACGTTACAATTTTTTTTTTTACAGTGTAGTCTACTGTGTAAAGAACCAAAATGCCGACATGCTGTTATAGATGCATTATTTGATGATTTGCTTCGATATGGCTAGTAAGTGCACTTTACTATTTCTTAGGGATTGACCGAATACTCGATTCGGTATTCAGTGATTTGGCATGTAAACCGAATATTCGGCTTCGGCCGAGTAATTACAGATAAGTAATTTTTTTTTAAGTAGAGGAATTCTCTTTTAATTAGAAATAGAATAGGCTAAACGATGAGTTTCAATATTATGTGCATGAGTTCAGAGTTCAGCTGCACTACAAAAAACAAGTCAAAGGTCATTTTTAATTTAAAAAAAAAAAAAAAACCTTTTCCTTCCTAAAATAGTCTACATAGGGGTGAAATCAAAACAACTGTCTACAATAGAGAAAGAAAAAAGTAAGGAAGATGGGCATCTTTCCCTTATCATTTAATTTTAACTGTACTTCTACATTATTTTAATTTTAGTTTATTTAATGTGTATTTTCTTTAATATGCGCATCAAATAAGTATATCAGAGCTTATCCCTGTATATCTAGGTGTATACTAAAGAAAATACACACATCAAATAAGTATATCCCTATGCCTATCCTATATAGCTTTTATAACCATTTAAATTAAAATCGCTCAAATTTGTTATCTTCAATCTCCACAATGTTAAAATATTAATCAAAATATAAATATGTATCAATAATTTGACAGAAAATAGTTAAATGTACAAATTGATATATATACCTTTGTTATTTGAGAACATTCATATTCAATCTAATATATAAAAATGAAAATTTGTCTGTCTGTAATGCTATACAAATTCACAGTTTGGAAGTGAGAATTCTGAAATGTTACGTATATGTGTATTAAAACACGGCCGAGGCAGCTAAAGTAATCCGGAATCGAAATAACTTATAGTTCATTGTTAATTAATAAAAAACCACAAATTTAACAGCTGTTTCCTATCAAATTTAACCATTTTGCTTTATAGCAGTTGCCAAAAATTAAAAATTCACAATAAAATTGTTACCACAAATATTACTTTTCTATTGCAAGACGCTTTGCATATTACGTACGCCACACTGGAAAAAAGCTACTAAAAAGCTGTAGCGGGTATTACGATAATTCTTTTGCCTCACATGCAAATAATTAGAGATATTCATATTACGTACGCCACGCTGCAATTCTAAGAAGCTCTAGCAGGTATTACGATAATTCTTTTGCCTCACATGCAACTTATTATAGATTATTTAATTGCACTTAATTATTACATTTTTTTTAAAAAAATAAAGAAACACATTTTATCACAAACATCAACAAAACTTTTTATTCTATTTATTCCCTTATTCCTAAGATATCGTTTTATTGGCTGCTCATTAAAAAAAAGGCATAGTAGTAGAAAAATATTTTAATATATCGAATAGTTATTTTTAATTTTGGTTTTAGAATTAAATTCATGAACTCTCGTGCATAGAACAGGTTAAACAGCTAGTATGTTTATAATTAGACTTGGACAATCAGTAAATCAGCTTAATGACAACATTGTTTCTTTTTATTTGAATGAACTTTTGTTTTTCTGACAATCCTTATGCTTAATAATAGCCTATATAGTTTAATACTTTCATAGGTTATTTTGGGTATTGACTAATAATAAAACAATAAAAAATAAGTGATGGGTTAATAAATTTGTGAGTGGAAAGAAGTCATTACATTTTTTTGTGTAATTAGATTTAAGGATAAAAATGTAAATGAATTAAATTATTAAGAATTTAATTTCAATTAAAGTTTATTAAAAAAGTTAATAGTATATGTAAAAATGTGTAATTTTTTTTTAACTATTCGGTTGCCGAATACTGAATATTTGGTGTACACTTTGACCGAAGCTTAGGTATTCGGCAAAATTGCTGCTTCGGTCAATCCCTACTATTTCCCTGCATTTGTGATTAGTATTTCAATTTTATGTTCACAAATTCTTTTACTCATTAAGTTACTGTGACATATATGGATATAGAATTTAATTTATATTGTAATAATTAAGTTTTATGTGATAAAAGTGGTGTTAAGCATTTAATTTGTTATGACTTACAAAGCCCAGTAGCAAAAACAGCACAGCTTATTTTAGACCTTGCAGAATAATCTAACATCTTAAGAGTTGTTAAAATATACTGCAAGTTTCTAGATTTATTATATTTTCATTGTAAATACAAACTTTGCTTATTTTATTGGTGATTGATAAATTTTGGTTTGCTGCAGATTCTTTTACTGGGTTTACAGGTAATTCCGATTATGTTTTTAATTGTATAACCCAGTCGATCTATAATGGATTTCGGGTCATTCAAATTACATCTTTTAAAATTGTCAAATTTGTAATGTATTACAAGTAGGGTCATTGCTCCTTGCTGACTTAGGACCAATCTCAGCAATTTCGCTAATCAGAAATAAAAAAGATTAGTAAAATTGATTTGCTGCAAAACAATGAATTTTGATCTTTAATCCCTTAAAGTAGCCCTTTTTTCAATATGTTCTAAAATAAGAAGAACCTATTTTTTCACTATTTATAGATCAGTTATTCATCTAAATTCAATAATACACTACAAGAATTATAAAAAAATCGAAACACAATTTAACTCCCCCCCAAAAAATGTTACAAATCTTTTGAACCCAAGTTAATTTACAATTTTATTTTAAGATATTACGTTCAACAAATTCTGAAAAATTCAAAATAAGCAATATCAATCATTCAGTAATGCAAAGAAGAGTGTCGCCTTTACTGACAAAAAGAAAAGGAAAGCGAAAACTGAGCACTTTCAATTTGACGAATAATTTTTCATTTAGATGACAAATGTAATAGTTTGTTGTGATTTGGCATAATGCGAGCAGCTGTAAGAACCCTAATTGGAAGTTAATGTCAATCGCGTTTGTCCATAATATGATTAACGTGTAATGTAATACAAATTAATCTAAATAAAATTCTATAAAATGTATTTAAGTTATTCTACAACCGGTTACAGGCTAATTCTAATTGCATTTAAAAAAATTCATATGAAAATTATCCATAATTCATTGCAATATAATCCAGTTACATTTTTAAGAATGTAGAGAAGGCAGAAGCGGCTATTCCCTAGCATTCTTAAATGACAATCCACTGCTAACAACATAAGCAGATTTTTTTTTTTTTTTTTTTTTTTTTACTTTTCAGTATTAAAGTTATTGAGATATAATAGAAGCCTGTTTTAATGAACTGAATGATAAATTTAACCGTTCATTTACCATTGTCAATAAAAAAGGATTTTAAATATAAAACTTTACTTTTTCTTTTCAACTTTCAGCTATTAATGTTTAATAAATTTCAGAAAAGTATTTCCAATTGCAAAAAGGGAAAAAATATATACCTGGATAATTCATTGAACATTATTACTCATTAAACTGTCGAGTCATGCAAGGCCATTATTCAAATAATCATTGTTCTTTATAAAAGAGTGATTTAATTTATTATTAATGTTTTTCAAGTCTTGAACTGTCTTTTAGATGTACCTTTTTCTTACTGGGAAAATATTTATTCGAACCACTAATAAAATGTAATAAAAATTATAAATGCAAAATTACATTTCATATATAATGTGGGTAAAATATTATTTAAGATTATAACATAGTCGTCATTATGCAAATCAAAATTACAAACGTTGTCATAATTTTAAAGTTTTCAGTTTCTAGTGAAATAGTAATTGTAATGGTGATCATCAAATATCATTCTCATGATGTGATTGTAACTCAGATTTCTTAATTCCCAGAACAAGAATATAATAATTATCATAACTTTCTCTAGTACAGATTTAATAAAATCTAATTTAAAATTTTTCTGTTTCTGTTAAATGTAATTGCAACTAAAATTTCTTAGTTGCCATTACAACAATATAATGATATACATAACCTTGTCAAGTAGTTTGTCATCAAGTCTATTTCTAAATTTACTCTTCTCATTACACATAATATTAACTAAAATTTTATTGTTAACAGTACAGAAAGTAATGCAAATCATAATCTTCTGTACAATTATCTCATCTTTTTTTTAAAATATTTTCATTACAATTATTTGTAACTATAAGTTTACAATTATAATTACATAATATCTATGATTATAATTGCAATGCTAACGTATTTTCAAATTCACTATTATAATTACATATAATGGAAATTATAATCTCTTATATGCCGTAAAATTATAAATATATTACAGATTTATCAGATTGCAAATTTGCCTAACTCTGGATAAAAGTTGGCAACAGCGGAGACAAAAAAATATTAAAGTTGTTGTTGAATGTTTGTTATCAGGCATAATAGTGTTGTTTGTGTTTTTACTGTTATGTTTATATTGTTAATAAATAATGATTAATAGTCAGCAATTGGGTCACTGAGAGCATCATATGTTTTACGGTTATCCAACATCCCGAATGTTTCAAGAGACAGCTCGAGCACTGGTTGAAGCACATCCGATTCTTAAGGACAAGCAGTTTGCAAATGCCCAACCCCATGTAAGCATTTATGAATTTTAAGAAATAAGTTTCAGGTACAAAGCATTTCAGCTGCCAATAACCTTCGTTGAATTATATTTCAGGACGGCTGGGTTCTAAGACTGAGGGATAAATTCAAAAAATACCGTTCACGGCATCCAGAGCTGTGCAATGCCGAGGAGCTCAAGAGAATGAAGGCAAAGTTTGGACCAAAAAGAAATAGAAGTCAATCAGATACAGACCTTGAGGACTCATTAACGTCTGTAAAGCGTATGAAGGTAATTGTTTGAGTTGTCTTACTGTTGTTGTTCTTACTTTATAGTAGGAAGAGTCCTTTTGAAAATAAGTTGTACTTTTTTATGCCATTGAAAATAAACTTTACAATTAAGGGATTTCATTCATTGATTCAATAACTTTCTGTGTGTCTAAGATTATAAAATTTTTGACATTAACTTCTAAGATCCCCCATGTTGATCTATTTTATTTTCATTGCTGTTTTTATTGAATAAATATCTTTTTTAATGAAGTTAAAAGGCAATACACCAATTAAACAAAACTATTTTATGTATCAAAGGTAAACTAAAGTAGCTGATCAATGTTGAAAGATATTATTTCAAATTTAATTTCTAATACTCCTCATCCAAACTATTTTAGGTGCTTTTGTTCCGTTAGACTGTTAGTGTATGCTTTTTTTTTTCCAAATTGCATTTTTAAATTTCTCAAATATTAAGATACTAACATACACAGGCAAACTTGTATTGTGCACAATGTTTAGTAATTATGGTTTGTGTAACAGTCCATTATTGCATTAAAACTCTTGCAAGTAAAGTGTTAAAAGTTTTGCTTATCAGAATAATGTGAAAGAGAATATGGCCAGAGTCCAGCGAATTCAATATTCATCTAATTATTTCAAAACAGTCAAGCAACTTTTTTTTTTACAATATTTTAAGGTGTGGGTATGTGCAACATTAAGTCTGTCTTTTGATACAGGCGTCTATGAAAATTTGGACTTAATAAGTTTAGTTGTTTTGTTTTCTAATGTGTACAAATTTCATCTTTTATAATGTGTTTCAAAATGTTGGTCACACTTTTTAAAAATGCATTAATAAAGGAAGACATGTCAGGTTTTATATATACCATCAGAAAGACAAAAGTTATTTTTTGCAGCAAATCCCCTTACAAGAGTTAGATATTAAGAATTCTAAGTAAGTAATAACATTCAACGGCTTACAATTTTTTTTTTCTACGTGCCAAACTGCATTTCATGGTTGCAATTTTACATTATACTATATTTTCTTATTTTATTTCGCAACCATGTTGACATTAATATTGTTTCTTTTTTTATGTGTTAAGGGCCAGGGAGGAAAGGGGGTGCTGTACTTATTAAACACTTTATCTCTGAGTAAATTAATAAAACTGGCTCTCCATAAAAATGTACAACCTGATTAAACTACAATATTTGGAAGCTAATACAAAAAACAAAACAGATTATCAAGCAATTATGTCCATAGAAAGAAAATTTTAATTTTTGGATGGACCATAAATTAGTCTAGTTTAAAATAAAATCATGTAACTGACATTAGAAAATAAAAAAATAACAAATAAATGAACCTTTCGATACAAATTATCGTATCACATTTAAATGTAAGACATATTCTGCTGTCCAATGTTTTACTGAAAACAAGTGCTCTTGAAGTGCATGCTGCGTGTAGTGTATGTGGGAGGGGGGACTAGTGCTAAAGCATGAGTGTGAGCATTTGTTAAACAAAAATTAAAGTAAAAGAAGCTAGGTGTCAAATTTGACAATTAGGCATAATTTTGTGATCGTAAAACACAATAATATAGTTGTTACGGAATCGGCATTATTTATTTTTGTTCAAAATCACGCGATCAGAGATGAAAAATGTAAAGAAAAACAATTGACTTGAAATGCCATTCATTATTTTGTTTTTGCGCGTTCACATGTTATTGTCGCTGGTTAAAAAAGAAAAAAGGACAAGTTTTAATGTATTATGTTGCAACTTCCTATATTTTTGTAGATTCAAGTAAAAAAGAAAATAAATGATGGTAGCTTGTTATTTATTATTATTACTAAGTTTTGAAGTTGTCTCACCGTAGGAGTTGTTCCATAAATAGTACAACTATACGAGCACAAAGGTGTTAATGTGAGTATGATTTAAGTTTAAAATATAAAGTTCAGTAAAAGTCTTTCATTTGTAGAATTTAAAAGTAAACATAAATCTGCTTTGCATGGTACGTTTTGTGGATTTGTTACAATAGTTGCATTTAGCGATTAACTAATTTCCTTGCAAAAATTCTGCTGGAACCATGTGTACATATATCAATGCCATGGTAATCCCATTACTTTCACACTAAGTACAGTCTATCTTGAGAGATTGCTGTTTCCACTTATTTTTCTTAGTTCAAGGACATTGTAGGATGGTAAAGGTAAAAAATTAACTAAGTCTTACATGCATCGCCATAAAAAGAAATCACAAGAAGGAACTTAAATTGGATGATCTTGGGAGATAATATCAATAATCATTTATTGCTTTTTCCAACATGTCAGATCCATTGCTTGTATAATCAAGGTTGGCATGCTTTAAATCATTTTTGTTGCTGCTGTTATTTTTATCATGTTTTAAACAAAGTTTTTTTTTACTGAAATCTAATAGTAAAAAAATAAATTTCTTTAAAATACTAGCTCACCCGCCCTGCATTGCCTAGACCCGTGAAAGTAAACTTAAATGAGCCTTAAATTTGTTTATTTATATATCTTTATCTCAATTTTGTCTGAATTTATATTTTTAAATGAAAATATCACGAAAAAAAGATTCATTTTTAGTGATAAAATTGCTCATAAGAAGACTTCTTCATTTGAGTAACATGATTTCTCCTTTGGTTACAAAATGTTATTTTCACAAAATATAATAAATTTCACAATCTGTAATTATCCAAATTGCTAGAGATTTAGATATATTAAATAAAATGCATGTCCAGTGACTGTGTCGAATGCGAGTGAAACCACGACAAAACACTCGGATCAGTGTTTTCATCATATTTTTCACTCTTTATTTTATTAAAAATAGTTCTACCCATCCAAACAGTTCGAAATTTTTGTAGACAATGTAAATCTGATGTATTGAGATGTTCTAAAAAGTAAAAAGTAGGGATGCACCAAATTGTGATTTTGACCGAATATTCAGCCCAGGAAAACCAAATACCTAATGTTCGGCTAGCCAAATAATAAGTGCTAGGCCGAGTACCCAATATTCGGCCTGCCAAATAGTAACTATTCGGCCGAATACCGAATATTCGGCTTGTCAAATACTTTTATATTTCAAAGTTTAAAGGCATTAAAATGTTTAATTTTAAAACAATTTTACGTAATATTTAAAATAAAAACTTTTATTCTAATTAACAAGAGCTTCTTTCAATTAAACTTTATGCTGAAAAAAACCTGCTTTGAGTTATCTAAGAAGAGGATAGTTATAAAACTTTTTTAATTAATAAAATTTTAAATTCCATGGCTTCTCCTGAGAATTAAAACAGATCAATAAAATTTTCTTAAATTCTAAAAGAAACATTTTAAAATCGAAGAGAAATTGTGAAAAAATTGGAAGAAAAATTGTACAGGATCATATATTATTTGTTTGTCAGGAAGAGACTAAAGTAAAAGTAAATAAATAATACAATCTATTCAAATTTTATATGGTGGCAACTTAGCAAGAATAACTGTTCTACTCCCTTTGATTAAGCAAGGAAGTTTTTAAATGCATCCTAGATTGGAGTCTGGAGTGGGCAATCATTTTCAGAGATTGTAAACGTTGTTCTTAAAATCTTAGCAAGAAACAGATTATTTGCTGGACAATGTTCAGGAACTTGCATATGTACATAATTAATTTCTATGAAAATCCTCGTGATTGGTTAATTTTCTTAAATAATACTTAACAAACAGCAAAAACATTCTCTATTATTTAAATTTGATTCTGTTTCAAATTATTCTGAATATCTTAATAAGTTGACTGTTAAACGTAGAAGTTGTATAAGGTTTTAAAAAATATGTTTAAAAAGTTTTTTTTTAAGTATTAAGTTCGGCCGAATAGTTTGCTATTCGGTCAAACTGAATATTCGGCATACCAAATAGTTTGATATTCGGTCATACCGAATATTCGATAACATGGCCGAATACCGAATATTCGGTGCATCTTTACTAAAAAGGTTGTATTAAAATATGAACATTTAGTTACTTTTAGCATAGAAAAAATATAGTCTCTGTAAGGCTCGAAGTATTAAAAATTATTTAAAATGTTTACAACATCTTGTAACACCCTGTATATAGAGATTATTATATACTTATCAAACTCGAAAAATTTCTATTTTAATGTTTAAAGTAATAAACATGGTTTAATTCTGATACAGGCTAATCCGACTGATAGCAAACCCCATTGCAAATATTACAGCTAGCCAATAAATAAAAATTTTTTAGTGTGCAAACAGAACCTGCTTTTTTTTGCCCTCCTTTTCTGTATCATTAAAAGTTATGTTACAACATTTCATTCATTGGTTTGTTATATTTGTTGTACAGAGTTATTTTCCCTTACTCATAGGTTCCAGAACCAAATGAAGGAGCAGAGGATGAATATTCAATCCAAAAGCACATTAAAATTTTACAAGATGAGTGTCAAAAGAAAAAGCCAGATGAAGATTTATTACACGACAAAATGAACCGAACGTTTCTGCACAGAACTGTATATATTGCAAATCACACTGTAGCTGATACTTTGAAGTATTTCCCTCCTCTACAAAAATGCAATGAGGTATATTGAATTACAATAACTGCAAATGTATTGTGTAGCACAAGTCATTTTGCAAGCAACTTATTGAACCACTTTTTTCCAGTTGCTGAATGAAGCGAAAATATTGGGATTAGATATAGCGAATTTAAGTTAATTTTTGATTAAAAAAAATAGCAGCATTTCACAATTCGCAAAAGAACGATGCTATAAGAACAAAAGATTGTCACAGTTGTTCAATGAACAAGCAGAATGTGCATACAGTGAAGGTAAAAGAGTGTGTTTTATGATTTTATCTGTTTACTTTTAATTAAATTGTATAACATGACATGTTTTTAAATGCTCTATAACTTAGTTAAACTTCAGTGGCAGCATTCTGCCCTCATCAAATCGGAAAACTTTCTCATAATGTACCAATGAAATGATAATTTCGCATTCTGCCCCAAACATCATGGAGTTTGTTTCGATATTCTGTGGTTATTTCTGTTGTAATTCATCCAACTGCTATAGGCAGCCTATAAAGCGTTTGCTCTGTCGATTTTAGAAGACACATTATATATATATATGCAGCTCTTGTATAGATACCTTTTTTTGGTTAAATGTATACTTCCATTGTATTATTATTAATTTTTGCTTTCTAATTTTATGTTCATTACTAGAAATAGTTTTGCTTTAAATTTAATGTAAAATAATTATGAGTGAAGCATAGTTTTTTCAATTATTTGGCTGATACTGATATAGTTTGTATATTAAAACATATATTTAAAGCTTGTATTAAAAGAGAAAAAAAAAAGAACTCCATGCTGAATATAAATATATTGAAATATATTTTTGAGAAGATAAAAATTTATTTTACTAATCCAAAAGTGCAATTAGAATAGTTTTTGTTAGATAATCCATTTTTTTGCTCTAAGCAACAATAATATATATATATATATATATATATATAATTATAAATATACAATAATTATGAGTAAAGCACAATTTTCCAATTATTTGGATGCTATAGCTTCTATTAAAAAGAAAAAAAAAGGTATGCTAAAATATATTTTTGTGAGATTAAAACTTACTGTAACAAAAGTGTAATTACAAATAATTTTTGTTTAATTTCTTGATTTTACTCTAAATAATAAAAATTATATAATTGTAATTGTAAAATAATTATGAATGAAGCATAAATTTTCAATTATTTGGCTGATGTAACCTGTGTTGTTGGATGTTGGCTGTGTATTTTAAAACTTGTATTAAAAAAAAAAAAAAAAAAGATAAAAAGCTGTTATTAAAACAGTATACAAAGTTGCCACACAACCTGGAAAACACGGGGAATTTGAAATTCCCCTCCAAAAACAGCGAAAATTCAGGGAATTTGGAAATATTCCTAAAAAATCTGGAGAACTCGGGTATTTTTTTTAAGGATTTTTCCTCGGCTTAAAAAAAAAAATGTTCACCCCATACACACCAAAAAAAAAAAAAAAAAGATTTTATTTTTTAAAGTAAAAAATTATTATAAATAAGTTTTATAGTAAATAGTGCCTAAAAATGTTTATTTTTTCGATACTTAATTTAGTACTTTACAAGAAATGTGTATTGTAACATTTTTTTTCTTTTTTTTTTTTAAAGTACGTTAATCAAATAACTATATATTTTAATGCTTAACAGCATTTTGCAAAACTACTGCGTGTTTAAAGATCAATATTTTAAGTAGAATCTAAAAGCTGGCAAATAGGTATAGGTTTTTTTTCCTGCTTTTATTTTTAGAAATGTGGCAGTTCTGCAGAAATGTCGTGTGAAATACACAGTAAGTACTTCTCAAAAGATGGTGTATAATGATACAACTGCTAAATGTCGAATAATTCCAAGAATTCCTTATGAAATCTTTTCTTTTGACTGTTTGAATTTTGTAAGATAAGATCATAGTTGCTTGTTTAAAGTTCCAACACAAAAATTAGACATTAACAAAGATTTCAAGGAAAATGTTTTGAATAGCTGGTGAGTTTGGGGGAGGGGGGGTGTTAAATTCAGACACTTTCCTCCGGGAGGGATTTCTGTAGCTCCGGGGGGCATTATAGAGTTCTGGCGGGGCGGGGGGGGGATTGCACTATTTGACTATTGAAAACACAAAATCTCAAACCTTCTGGGGAGGGACATCTCATTGCTCTGGGAGGGAATGCTCCCCCCCGGGCCACCCCCTGAATTCAACACTGGGGGGGGGGGTCATTGTATTCATTAAAATACATTGGCTATATTTATTTGTCTAAAGATTCAGTTGTGTATTGCAGTTTTTTTAATCATAAGACATAGCTGTTACTAATCTTGTTTAAATTGTAAATGAATTGAATTTTTGGTGCTTAAGTTTTACTGTGTTTACTCGCATAATAGTCGCCCTCGCATAATATTCGCACCCCCATTTTGAAGCAGAAAAAATAGCCAGTAATAGTCGAAATTTATAATGAGAATTTTTTGTCAAAACTTTCACAAAGATTATTTGTAAATTTTATGACAACAAAAATACTATCATAAAATGAAAAATGGTATTTAATAAACAGCACATAATCTGGAAACATTTGGTAAGCTACTAATTTTATAATAATGTGTTTTTTTATACCATTAATATTTTAGCAGTAGAGTGTACAATATTTTGTAGTAGATTTCCGCGCATAATAGTCGCACCTAGACTTTCACAATGAAAAATTGGCAAGAAAAGTGCGACTATTATGCGAGTAAAAGCGGTATACGGGCCATAAGATAAATTGCCATAACTGGTTGATGGTAGCGGACTGTTTATCGTTGACAATCATGTTCAGAAATATAATTTATTGAACACATAACATTGTTAAAAATGTTAAATGAAATAAATAAAACATAATAAATTAACAATAATAAATAAACTGTACCTATCAAAAAAAGGTTACTGTAACTAGTATGATTGATAGCATGCTTGGCACAGTTGTACTAACTTTTCCTGAGTAAATGCATAAGTACCAAATTTTCTACATATCTGACTGAATTATTTAAATTATATTCAAATGATTTTCTTAATAGTAGGGATGCATCGAAATCCGGCTCCTGTCGGATATCTTGCTTATTCGGCACTGAGAACGAATATTCATTACGGCCGCATACTTTAATATCCAGTTACTGGATAGTGACTCATTTTTTAAATGATATTTTTAACAAAGTGCAAATTTAATTTTCTCCTTACCAACATTATCCCATTAACCCCTTAACTGCCGAAGAAATCTAGCGCGATCTCCAGTGTCTTACTTAAATCGCATATTTCTGAAATTACAGAAGGTGTATATTGGTTTTCTGAAATAACAGTTAGAAAATGCATATGTTATAC
The DNA here is from genome assembly GCA_963932465.1 of Maratus speciosus. Taxonomy (NCBI): domain Eukaryota; kingdom Metazoa; phylum Arthropoda; class Arachnida; order Araneae; family Salticidae; genus Maratus; species Maratus speciosus. Next base: position 150,035,661 of record OZ010787.1, read on the forward strand.
TGTTATATATAATGGCTCAGGTGGTAAAAATTGCCTTGCTATAATTGGAACTCGCCATCCCTTTAATAGATACATGCATTTTCTAAAGACGTATATATACGTGCAGGCCAGTTAAGGGGTTAAAAGCAATGCTAATTGCTAACAAAGGAAATACTCTCATATTTTACAAAAATGAAATTTTGGGCTATATATAAATAAAAATATAATACATAAAATATGACAACTAAGTACTTATAATTAAATTTTATTAAAGGCAAGTTATGATATAGGAACATTAAGCGTTCAGTATTGTCAGGCTGTTAATTGGTTGTGTATTTTATAACAAATATTTCCTTCTTCTGAGAATAAGCATTTACTCCTGGTGGTCTTTTCTTGTTTTTTTTCAACTTTTGTAAAGTAAAAATGATTTTATTGAATCTTTTTTCACTATATTGTTTATGGATGGAAGACTAGAATTATGAAAAGAATTGTGCCACTTTCTTGAAAAGTTCACTGTCCATTTTGTTCTACAAAACATGATATTTGCAATGATGAGCTTCTCAATTTAAACTTTGTTAGAAGTCATTTATTGTAGGAAAAATAATTAATATTATGTATGTAGGAAAAGAAAAAACTACTTCAACAGAATGTTTAGAAATTATAGACTACATTTATCCGTTATAAAAACAAAGAAATAAATGTTTATCTTTTTATGCACAATGACACTAAATAAAAGAAAAAAGAAAGGCTATGTATATTAGAATAAGCAAAAGACAAAAACTAATTAAAATTCAATAATTAATTACTACAAAGAGTATTTATTTTTAAATAACTTTAATTTAATAAATGAATTTATATCTATTATTAATATTTGAATGACGTAAAATTATAATAATTTTAAGTTTTTTCTCCTTTAAGCAAGTATAAAATAGAAATATTACTATTGAAATTGAAAACAAGAAAATATTTGACCGGATATTCGGTACCCGGTATCCGGCAAAAATCCACATCCGGTGAAATACTTGAAACTGCTTATTTTATATTAACAAATATTTTATAGGAAATTATTTTAAAAAAATGGTTAAAACCAAAAGCCAGTTTATTTGGTTTTATTGAGAAAATTTTTTTTTTCTCCAACCCTGATTTTAAATATAAATGTAAGTAATTTTCAAAATGTATATGAATATTAATTTGAATTTGAGGTCTGCACAGGCTGAAATTCCCAGGTTCAGCCCTACCCATACCAAAAAATTACTGGCTGCATGATCCCTGCTATAAAATTTAAAAGTTTTGCTCAAGACTGGCCCAGCCCGACCTGAATGAATTTCTACAAAGCATGGAATTTTACATAGACATGGTTAAAATTTGTCTTTTATGAGGAGTTCTGACAAAAATAATTATTTCAGTTTTTTTTTTATCTTCGTGTTTATAATCTTTACTTTTAAAAAAGCACTAGAAACAACAATATTTATTTATAAAATGAATCTATTTGTTCATAAATGTTTGTTATCATTAAAGGGTCATTCCATGGTAACTTACGTTACCTTTAAGAAAATTTACTGCAGTAATTTTTGTAATATAACACCAAAAAATGTTCAAATGTAAAGTTGACATGATTTGCTATTTAATCTATCCAAAGGTCAATTTGGATGAAAATTACCTAAAACATTAGAATGAAAATTACATTTTTTATAATAACTTATGTTTTTCTCAGAAATTTCAGTTACCACAATAAATATAACTGCCAGATTTCTAGAAATTACACTAAAATTAGGTAAATTCTATCTAGATTGAGCTTTGAATAGGTTTAATTAACAAATAATGTAAACTTTACATTTTTATTATTTTTTTGTTGTTGTTATATTACTAACATTACTGAAGTAAATTGTTCTAAATGTAGCATAAGTTGCCATAGAATGACCCTAAACTGTATTCCATGTATTGGAGACTTAAAGATTTATGGTGTCTTTTTTTCTCTTCTTTGTGTAAATTTGCTGTGCTTTGGGGATACATTTTAATTAGACTGTGTGTTGTGTCTTCCTTAATAAAGTTATTATTATTTCAGATAGTGAACTTGCTTTCACCCTTCTTGTGTTACCTTGCCTCCTGCAAGAAAAATTTCCATCATTATATGCTGCTGAAGATGCTGATACATCTACTCTGCAACCTATTATTGTTCATCGTAATTCTGGCAATGCGTTAAATAATACTTCATACGAGCTGTTCTTAGATAAACAATTTATAACAAAAGCTGAGAATTTTGTCTGTGTATGTTTTTTGTGGTTTACACTATTTTGGCTTTTTGATGTTGGTTATAGCCAAAAACATCGGAAATTTTTATCTTTCTTGGATGCATTTATCTTTAAAAAGTTGTCACTGCCACATGTTCCTCGAAGTGTCAAATCTTTGTATAATAATATACAATAAATTCATTCTTTTTTTTTTACAGTCATTCAAAGAACTTTGTGTGAAATAAACAACTGTTTTAATAAAAAAGTTTCTTTATTCAGTGTTTTATACATTACATTATATAGTTTGAAATTTTCACTTCCAAACAAATTATAAAATCTCTAGCAACGTCGGGTACTTCAGCTAGTATGCAATAAAATATTGATTTGAATAAGCTCTGTACAGGGTTGGTACGGTTTCAACCAAGTGGTTTTAACCATGGTTTCTAAAAAAAAAAAAAAATATTGTTTTTTGTTTTGCTTTTTAAGAAATTTAATATACAGTAAACTCTCTGTAAGACGTAAATCTGTCTAACTTGGAAAGATTTTTAAGTCCCTGCGAATCCATAGACATAGAGTAAAATTTGTCTACTTCAGAAAATTTTCTTGTTCCTGAAGAATTCCGCCTTAGACAGAGTTTACTGTATTTTCCTTATATATAAAATTTAAGTGTTTCAAATTATTGGATATAGATTTTTCCTATTTTTAACACTTTATTTCAGCAGTAGACATTAGATATAGTGGATCAAGATTGAGTTCCTTTATGTATGGAATGAAATTTCTAGAATGAAAATTAGTGCGTGTTGATGAACATATCTGGGGCTCTAAAGAGAAAACATATGAATTTATCAAAGATAAAATACTATATTAAAATGTTTTCATTTTTTTTTAAAAAGCAGTTAATAACATAACACAATGATCTTTAAGACTTTGGTCAAGCTGTAAAAGAAAATTTTCTTAATTCGGGAGATTATCCTTTAACAATTAAAATCAAGATATGAAGTTTAATAAAAAAGCATTCAAAAATTGGGTGTTAGTTATTATAGCATTGCAATAATACCAATCTATATATATATATCTTTCTGTTATTTGCTGAATCTAATGATAAAAAATGTTGATTTCAAATTGTCACTCAAAACAAAATTGCAAGAAGTATTTCAAATGCATTTTTTGAAGAACTGTGGGAAGGAGTATTATATTCCTCAAACTATCTCAAATGTTTATTATTAGTAATCATTATATTCTTTATAAAGATTTTCAATGTTTCATTGTGTACAGCAGTTTGTTCTTTGTAATGTTTTAATTTCTAGTAGTGTTTTAATTAAATTATGAATTATTTCAATTTTATACATAATTGATTAATTATTTAATTTACCGGGTGTCCCAAAAAGGACTGACTGATTTTAAAATTCAATAACTTGCAAACGGTGACAGATATTTAAAAAATTCTTGCAGGAGGGTTATGCATAAGGTCAAAAGTTTTATTACAGTGATTTTCAATTTTAGTTCGATTTACAAACAATAGATGGCGCTGTAAGCAATAGTCGCTAAATACAGGCTCGATTTTTGGTCCTTTATCTTGTTCCATGCAGAAAAAGGAGATGGAAATGTATTATCCGGGCCACGAAGTACGAAAAATCGAGCCTGAATTTAGCGTCTATTGATCGCAGCGCCATCTATTGTTTGTAATTCGAACTAAAATTGAAAATCACTGTAATAAAACTTTTGACCTTATGCATAACCCTCCTGCAAGAATTTTTTTAATATCTGTCACCGTTTGCAAGTTATTGAATTTTAAAATCAGTCAGTCCTTTTTGGTACACCCGGTAAATGATTTTCAAATGAAGTTATACTACTTACCGGGTGTCCCAAAAAGGACTGACTGATTTTAAAATTCAATAACTTGCAAACGGTGACAGATATTTAAAAAGTTCTTGCAGGAGGGTTATGCATAAGGTCAAAAGTTTTTTTACAGTGATTTTCAATTTTAGTTCGAATTACAAACAATAGATGGCGCTGTAAGCAATAGTCGCTAAATACAGGCTCGATTTCTGGTCCTTTCTCTTGTTCCATGCTGAAAAAGGAGATGGAAATGTATTATCCGGGCCACGAAGTACCAAAAATCGAGCCTGAATTCAGCGTCTATAGATCGCTGCGCCATCTATTGTTTGTAATTCGAACTAAAATTGAAAATCACTGTAAAAAAACTTTTGACCTTATGCATAACCCTCCTGCAAGAATTTTTTAAATATCTGTACCGTTTGCAAGTTATTGAATTTTAAAATCAGCCAGTCCTTTTTGGGACACCCGGTATATTAGAAATGTAAAAATAACAAAGTTAAAAGCACCAAAAATTTTAAGCATACCGGTTTCGGTAGCATATAGCATACCGTCCTCAGTGCTAAGAATGGCGGAATTTGCTCACATATGTAAGAGATATGGGGATTCAAGCTAAAGCTTTATTGACCAATAAGAAAACAGAGGATTGCAGGTAGGAAAATAGATGGGAAATGGTATCGAAGTAGTGAAAAATTGCTAAAAAATTTTTTTAGAAAAATAAGTTTTTATGTAATATTTCCAACATTCTAATAATGGGAGAATAGCGAATTCACAATTAACATTTTAAAAATTTTTATAAATGTGAAATGCTTCAAGGAAGTTAAGTTCGTGGATAGAAGTAGGTTTAGAGATTATATTAACCGAATTAAAGTCAAAAGTGTGATTCATCTCCCAGCAATGTTTAGCAATAGAGGATTTATTGGTTTCTTGTTTTTTAATATTATTGTTGATGTTCTTTGATACGAAATTTTAAGCAACGTTTTTACATTTCTATGATATTGCACCAAGCTCCAACTTATACTAAAAGAATGTCTATTTTTCTCAATAAATATGCATGTATATGTTGTTTTTAAAAAAACCCGGTTTAAACAAAAACAGAACTGTTTTAAACCAAATAAACCTTTTTTTTTAAATTTTTTTTTTGCCATCCCTGGTTTTGTATTGAGATAAGTACTTAATAATTGCTTAATTTCACATAATTGTGATTTTATCACAACTATAAAATTACTATATTTCCTATAGTTCCATTTCATAGCCTGACGACTAACTTTCTGGAAAATTTAAAGAATAGGAAACATTTCTATAATTTAGAAGTTGCAGCATTTCCTATGTCTATTCATCTCTATTCTGTGTGTGTGTGTTTCTATTTTTTTTAAAAGAAAAAAAAAGTAGAAATATAATGAAAAACTATCAAGCAATATACCGGGTGCCCCCCCCCCCCCCCAAAAAAAAAAAAAAAAAAAAAACTAACATAGTTTATTTCTGTAACTATAAAATGAAGTACATTGCAAAACTGTTCATGAAAAAGAGAAGGTAGATGCAGGGACTATACAAAAGTTAAAATTTTGAATTTTTCCGGAAATACTCTCGATGGAGATAAAAGAGTGCAACTCTAATTTGCTACCTTCCTATGATCATTTTTGCAATTTACATTATTTATATCTCTCATAGTTGCAGGAAAACACCATGTTAACACCTTTTATGGACAATTTGTACTTTTACTAGTAAATATTTTAACAACGGTAATTTTTACTTAAACTGAGTTTAACAAGTCTGAAATTATACGTCAAGCATGGCAAATGAAATATGTTCATACTATAACTAGTTAATATATATATATATATATATATATATATATATTAAATTCAGTAATACGGAAATAATGACATAATCACCATGCAACCTAGAATCATTACCTACCATGGGATATCATTGAATCAATTATGTATGATAGGATTTAATAGAATGAAAACTTTTATAAATATCTTTAAGTTTTGTTTTAATTTTTAGAAAATTTGAAATGAATCAACAAAATTCTGAAACGATTATGTATATTGAATTTCAAACAATTCGATTTAGTAGTTTTGCGCTGTTATATGCTGGCAGACAAGATGACGACCAGGGCTGGCGCAACAGTACGCAGGGCCCTGGACAAAGCACTGTGTGGGACCCTATATGTCCGTAACTTCAATATTGAAAATTTTAATTACTAAGATTGATTTATACAAAATTTATTTAAAACAATTTTCGTTAACATTTGTAGTGATATTTCAAAAGAACACAGTTTTTATACATTCCTTTTTTTCTACTGAAATGTATTAAAGGCACCATGCAATTTGTTTCACTTTAAACATGCATAGTTCTGCTTATTATCCTGAGTGGCCCCTATTCAATAAAATCAATGAGGGTACAGCCAGTTTAAATTAACATAAGTTAACAGTTTCGATTAACCAAATTTGTTGCATAATCAAGCATTCAGAGTTGTCTTTTTTCTGCACATTTAAATTTGAAATTTTAACAATTTATAACATTCATCTAAAATCAGAAAAAAAAAGTATTATAAAAAAAAAAACAAAAAAAAAACCCAGACAAATTGCAGTGATAAAAAAAGATAATTTTGTATAACAGATGAATCAATTTAAATTAGAGATAATAAAGTTTATGTGGGATATATAGGAAGTTGACCAATCATAATTTTACGAGTTTCTTTTAAATAATAAAAATAATAAATTATATGCTTTTTTTTCTTTTAAAAATGTGAAATGCTAGAATCTGTATGGTCCCAGTCAGTTATAAATTCTAGTTCATATTAACTTTTTCTTGAAAATAAAATCTTTTAAAATGAGAACTTAAATGATCAAAATGAAGGCAAAATTATTATTTTACAAAGAGGCAAATGATTTTCAATTGTGCGGAAAGACACGAAGCCTCACAGAATCTTAACCCGCCCTGGGCAGTCGCCCCATTTTCCTGATGGTTGCATGGGCCCTGATGATGTCTACAGGTGCTACATATTTAAATAATTATGAATGCACCTAAAAATGTTGACATTTCATCATTCATAAGAAAAAGACTGAAATGTGGTCAAACGGGCTTTAATACTGAATGTTCCTGATCATTTTCCCTATTGAATTCAATGTGAAAGAGAGTCAACACCTTGTATTTCACAATTAAGACGGTAAATACAATTGCTCAGCATCGATTGGGGATGCTTTCCCTTGTGGGGTCCCATACTTACTTTCTTCTCCTTAAATCACCTTGAAGTAAGGGTGCTTTTATTTTCCTCTGGGGTACCATCCATTCACCTCCCGGGGCACCTTTGAAAGGGGTGCCATTATTCTCACATGGGGGGTACATTCTTTCACCTCTGTAGAACCTTTGACTAGGGGTGCCATTCTTTCACCCCTAAAGCACCTTTCAGTAGGGGTTCCATAACTCTCCCATGGGGTGCCATTCTTTCCCCCCATAGCACCTTTCACTAGGGGTGCCATTCTTTCACCCCATAGCACCTTTCACTAGGGGTGCCATTATTCTCCCATGGGATGCCATTCTTTCACCCCATATCACCTTATTACTAGGGGTGCCATTACTCTCACATGGGGTGCCATTCTTTCACCCCATAGTACCCTTCACTAGGGGTGCCATTCTTCTCCCTTAGGGTGCCATCTTTTCACCCATGCACTTTGGAGTAAGGGTGCCATTATGGAGTAAAGGTGCCACCTTTTCACCCTCCAGGCCACCTGTGTTGGGGTGCCACTCTTTTCACCCTGGTTAAGGGTGCAAATCTGGCTCCCCTAGGGGGGTCGCTCACGAGACAAGCGTTTCACCCCTAGGAGGTGCCATATGCAACCTCTAGTTTTAACAGTGTATCTTTAAAAAGAAATCATTAAGAAAAGTAATAAATACATATCCTAGATTATATTTAAACAGCCAAAACAAGATTTTTAAAAACCTTTTGGGGTGCCAAATATGAGGCTTATCTATCCGACTTCTATTGATAAAACTTCATACGTGTAAAACTTTACACATTATTTGACCTAAATTCTTATTTGAGTATTGCTGTTGCAGCGATCCAAATATTTATTACAATGCTATCATCTAATGATATTTCATTTTGGAAAACCCCTAATGAAATAAATTCAAACGGAGGTGACAGAAAAATATAAAAAATCAATATTTTCATGCATAAGATATGATACTCAAAAGTAACAACGTGAATGTCTGGACTAATTAAATGAAGAGCAGGATTTTTAAAAGAAAAATGGATAAGTAAATAAATAAATTTTTACTTAGAATTTAAGTGGCATTTTTAAGTTTAAAAAATGCTTTAACTGAAAAAAAAAAAAAAAAAAAAAAAAAAAAAACCTTAAGTAAAATGTTAGAAAAAAATATTTTTGCTTTTAACGAAACTGAAAATTAAAGTTTTATCAAGATCTCATTTTCTTCATCTACTTTCTTTTGAAAATATTTTTTCAGCCACACACCAGTTTAAAAAAAAAAAAAAAAAAAAAAAATACGACTTAGATGTATATTTTAAAGTAGTAGAGATATTTATTTACAGAATTTCTAGACGTACATTATATCGCTGTTATACTATAGCCATACCGAAGTTATACTATACTATAGTTATACTAGATCTGTATATGCTTTAAAACATATTACATGGGAGGTTCTCCCAATAGGGTTTGATTTTTAGGACAGTTTCCTGATTTTGTTTTTTGTATAAATAATGCACATAGAAGTAAAGATTTTTGCCATTGAAATTTACCGTACTTTCGGCTAAGTGTGGGAATATTTTTATACAAAAATGTTAATATTTGAATCGATCTAAACACATCCAAAGTTCACTATGCACGGTATTCGCAGTAAATAGGAGTAAATGGGGCATTCTCATAACTTTTGACTTTCATGTCCCTGGATAATATTTTTTTATTTAATACACTTTTTTGTGTTTTTTTATTTAATATACTGGGGAACTTCCCATTGCATGATTTCACAATAATATTAACGAGATAAATAAGTTTTGGACGATGTTGGGGGTCAAAACACCTGGAAAACTCCTATACCGTCCTGTGTCCCTGATGCTGATTTTTAAGTTTGGAGCTGTCTGGATAAAATTGTTTCAATAAAAATAATTCGATGTAATTTTTTTCTAAAACTGGAACTATTGTTTTATATAAATATGTAGCTAAAAATTAAGCTGCACGCATTTTTAGTGTTGTTATTATTTTTTAAACTCTGTCCCTGGGTTTTAGATTCCTTACCATCCCTCTTCTAAAATTATACAGAAAATCATTTCAGATGCAACCACAGATTTTTTTTCAAGTTTTTTCTCATGCAGAAGTATGCTAGAGAAATAATGTCTAAAATTCTTTGGCAGGAAATTTACTGTAGAATTTATATCAGCATTTAAATATCAATTTCAAGCATCGTGGCTTTATTGGTAGTCTCACCGTCCCCGAGGTTTTTTCCTGCACTTTTCGAGGTAAATTAAAAAAAAAAAAATAATAATAATCCAATGTTAACAACTGTTTCTAAGAATCAATGAACATTGTGGCTATCACTTAGTCTTAACATGATTTTCCTAAAAATAGGTGGTAATTTTCCTTACCGTTCCATCCTTACCGTCCCTTTCTTTACCATTTCGTCCCTTTTTTCCAATACCATCCCCCCTTTTTTTTACCTTACCGTCCCTTCTTTAATACTCTTTTAAGGCAACGTTATACAAAAATTCTGTATTAAAAGTACTACATTGTTATTATTTCCTATTTGTATGTCCTGTATGTACTATGCAAATTCATTATAAGTAAAAATTTAGAAGAAAATAAAAAGTTATAGGGGTAAAATGGTAAGGAAAATTAAACTCGTAAGTTTAACTTAAACCTCAGTTAAATAAAAAAATTTTCGCTGCTGACCATTTTTTCTTTATTTTGAATCATTAAGGCATTCGTCTATCAGATCAAAATGTTATTTTAGCAAGTTTAATTTAGTCAGATTTTTTTTCCCAAAAGTCAAAAGATTGTGAGAATGCCCCATATATTTGTACTTTTAATAATTATCTGAAACAAAAAACTCACATTGATTCTAAAAATATATTAAATCAGTCAAATACATTAAATCGAGAGCCTAAACTTAAAATTGAGATAAAATAAATTGAATTTTCACAAAATCACGGCTGTTAGAAGTTTTAGACAATTTTTTTACACTAATTTTTCCTTTTCGAAACTGTTTTAAAAATAAAAATTATTGAAATTTAAATAAATGTTTAAAGATTTTTCATCAAACAAAAAAAGCTTTTTTGGTTTACCAAAAATAATAATAATAATAATAATAATAATAAAATAAAAAATAAAATAAAATAAATAAATAAATTAATAAATAAATAACTTTGATAATTTGAACTGTTTAAGAGAGAGAACGTACACCGATTTTAAAAAGAATGATAAAAGGAAAATGTTTCAAAGGTTTTTGATCCATATGTTGTCAGCCATGACACCGGTTCTTTAAACTGGTTGTCACGACTTAAATGTTGAGTGAAAGAACAAACTTAAGAACATGTTCTAGACATATTAAAGGTTCAAAAATAAAATATATTGTGAACTTAAAAAAGTTCACTGTCTTACTTAAAAGGCGACTAAAATAATGAAAAAGATGTTACAAGTTAAAAATATACATTTTATTTAAAACGTCTAAGTACTTTCAAACTTTCCAAGATCATCATCATAGAATATTTTAATAACTAAATGTTCTCATAAAATGCATGAAATATATGAATGATGATATGAATCTCATAAAATATATGAAAAGTTGCGTATGAGAACAGAGTGATGTCATAAAATAAATGGAACAGCAGTTAATAATAGTATGTATTTTCTCTAATTAAATTTAATACAAGAAACTGCTACTTCTACTTTCAACTCTAATAATTATTGGCTTTCTCATTATCAAAACAAAGTGACGTATTTGTATAAATAAACAACATTTAGTTATTAAAATATTCACTGATGATGAGCTTGGAAAGCTTGAATGTACTAAGAAGTTTTAAATAAAATGCATATTTTTAACTTGTAACATCTTTTAAGTAAGATAGTGAACTTTTTTAAAGTTCACATTATATAATTTATATTTGAATCAAGGTGAAAAATTGCGTTTCGTCTTATGATTTTAATAGGTTCAAAATTTTTAAAGGAAAAAATGAACTTTAGAAAGTTTCCTGGGAGAATGAATCTACACCTGTATTTTTTCCCTTTTTAATAGAGATGTAAGATACTTTTTTTCAGTTAGCCCAATTTGTCTCTTGATTACTTTATTATAGTTCATACAGAATGTGATCCCAATGTACAATAAGTTATAGTTACATAATCATATTAAATATTTCAGTTTTCTGAATCAAGATGTATGTTTTTTGCTCAGCATGATGGTTGATATGAAGTTATATTTCGATATATATTTAGGTAATTAATAGAATTCTTGCCTTTTAAGTTATTTATAAGAATTATAACACGAAAATAGCTGGGCATTTATTAGTTGTTGGAATTCTTTACATCTATAAGCTTAAATGAGAATTTATATTTTCTTTTTGACATTGTGTACTTTTTGAGAAGACATATGCTACTAGAAAAATGCTATTTATTTTAGACATAGGCAAACGTAACTAAAATTAGCAGAAAAAGCCGCGTTGTTACGTAAAGCGGGATGACTATTTCGAATAATGAAAAATAAATAACTTGGAGGAAACCTAAATTTTGTAATCATGAATTTCTAATGTAATTCAATAATACCGGCAGCTAATGTATTCACTTCTAGGCGATATAAACAAGTCTGAAATTTATCTTTTTGACTTAAAGCTGTTCTCAATTTCAAAGGAGCTATACGTTCTGACACATTTCTGAATTTTTTTTTTTTCAGAAACACATGAAGTTGGCAGGTGTTCTTATTCAGAAACTATGTAATGGAATGACATTTTCCTTTTTTTGGTAAAAACAAAAGGTCTTTTAGTAAATGCTGTCAAAGTTGACCTTTTGAACCAAATCTCCGTATGCGGCAGCGCGGGAAATTAGAAAAACCCGTCGTCAACTGACAAAGATCGCTTATAACTCGATAAGTAGTTTATTTATCAAAAATAGAAAACGCCATTCAATTCCAAATTACTTTAATAGTCAAGACTGCCAATTTTAAGCCTTTACGTTTAAAACTAAGTCAGAAAATGTATCAGAAAGTTTTGCACATGAGCACGTAGTTAAAGAACTGCCTTAACCTAGTATTCAAGCCAATTTGAGTTTGTCCACGAATGCAAAACTTCTTTCGCATTCCATACTTTAATACTAGTTGAGAATATCCAATTGCATGCTAATATTATATGCCATAGTTTTCAATTAAACATACTAATGATGGAAGAAAGTACTAATATTAGATATTGTATGCTATAATGAGATTAAATTCTAATTTTGGCAAAGAAAAGGAAACTAGCGAGAAACCTAAATTCGGAAACTTCTTTTAAGCACAAAACCAGCAGAACATGCATTCATGTAACAGTTAAAAGCTAATCTGCAATTTATGGTGATTGTGCCGGTATGTTACAAACCATAAATGCGACAATGTTATTGTACCAAAAGTCTTAACTCAAGAATGTTATATAGTAAATGCTATATAAATCTCTTAAAAACTTATTGCAATTTACAATTTTGATTTGACATTTTATGTACGCATTTGAGCCTTCACTGCCGACTTCGATTGAGTCCTCGCGACATAATAAATTGGAAAGTTGACAATGTGTCTTAATTTTAATATAGAATAATTTTTTGAATAATGGTAATTTAAGAAAATGGAATAAAATGCTGCCCAGCATAACATATTTCATCTGAGAAATTGCTTAAATTTGATGATTTTATTTTTGAAAGAATAGCAAGAATAAAAAGAAAATATTCCTTCGATTTTTCATTCTTCCTGTTCATATCTAAATAGATTCATTACAATGGTTGGTGGGATATTGACAACGGTAACACTAACCATATAAGACTAAGCCTGTGGCCATGGTTCTGATGTAACCGAATACTAGTATTTCTGAATAAATTCGCCTTATTTAATGACAGAAATTTTACAATTCAATAAGTAAAATATTATGAAATAAAGGTAATCAAATTCAAGCACCTGTGGGAACCCTTTAACCCTTAAATGCTTGGTGTTGCTTTTCGGCAACATACCCAATTTTGGCTCTAAAATACTATTAGAATAATATTGGAGCTATAATGCCTAATGTTGCCAATAAAATACATTCTGAAAATATTATTAAATCGATTTTCAACATGTAGATAGCAACACTTGTGCCGTTTAAGAATAAAGATAGATTTATTTTTTCAACTGTTGCTACTTGTTCTTTTTGTTTTGTTTGGGAGCTTGCGAAATACCCTATTTTGACCTGCAGTCAGCAAGTACAATTTATTTCTTATTATAATTCCTAAAATTCTTGTGTGTTTAATATAATAGAATTTTATCAAGGGAAATAGTTTTTTCAATTAAACACCAGTATTGCCGATTAGTAACAAACTGTTTTTTAGCCGTAAACTATACTTAAAACAAAATATGATTTTTTTAAGTATTTTTCCCATGATTTATTTAAAAAATGAAAGCCATAAAACATTATTACAATGATTTTTGAAAAATCAGGCATTTAAGGGTTAAATATTGGATATTGATACCCAATGAATATACAATGGATATACAATGACAAATACTGGACATTAAATACGATGGCATATTAATATTGAATGCTATACTAAGAATATACTAAGAAATATACTCAGAAAAAACTTGACTGGAACCCACATTCCAGAAGCATGAATTCCTAGCTTTATTCATCCTGCCAACAGAACGTGGATACAAGCCGATGCGGGTTCAATCTAAACGATACGAGCTGATGAGGATTCAATCTAAAGAACACGAGCCTTTTACCTACCGACTATATTCTACCTCTTACCTAAGCTAGTCTGATTCAAAGTATATGTTCCACACTGAACTTTCTGCAGAATTAATATTTTAATATTAGTCAGATATTAGATATTAATATCGAATAGCTTGAATTTGATAAAAATCTTTTAATATCTCCACTTTTATAAATGGATATAAAATTTTTCAGATGATTAGTTTTAATCCTAATGTGATTTAAAACAAATGATCCTAGAGAACGAATTAATCATTCATCATGTAACACGCTATACGACTATTTATTTGAAAAAAAATAACCGCATTTTTTATTTTGAAATGAAAAAGCAAAATTGAATGCTGATATTTAATTTTGATTTCAATAAACACATTGAAAACATTTTATTGTATAAAAAATGATTTTTTATGTATAACAATTTATTAAAAGTAAGTAAACTTTCTTTTTATCTATTTAATTTCAAACGTTTTTAGCGTTTCCATTCAGCAAAAGAAATATGTTGCATTGCAAGGAAAATGAGTCACAATTTTTATTCTACTGAGAAAGATTATCCGTAGAATATAAATGCAAATTACTGTAAAACATTTCTCTTTCTTTATAAATTCATTCAACTTAGCAGAAATATTCAGGCGTAATCGGAAATATTATCAATGAAAAACTTATGAATATTCCTCTGCGCCGTTATCAATGCAAAACATTGTTTATCATATTTTATGACATATTCAAGATACCGACACTACTTCAGTTTGTATGAATTAGTAAAATAAAAATAATAGATTTTTTTATGAGTTCTAATCTAATTGTGATTACAAGAAGTAAGAATAACTATGTTAAACCATCAATTTGTAATAAATGTTATATTTATTTGGTAATTTATCAATGTATTTTTATTGATTTTCTATAAATATACTATTAAAAGATAACTATGCGCACTAGCGAAGTATTTATTTATATAGTTTATATTTAATTAGCCTGAAAAATGTTTTTGAACAATTTTCTAAACTTTTGATTACGAAAGAAAAACGTTTTAAAACTACTATCTCACATAAAATTTATTTTCGGAATTTATCGAATTTATTGATTTTATTTAAAATTACTATTAAAAATACCTATGTGTACTTGGGAAGTTTTTATTTATATTTTTTATTATCCTTATAAAAAAATATTAAACTTGTTTTTGAATCTTGAGTATTTCTAGACAGAAAAGAAAATAACAATCGAATTCAAATCTTCTAATAAAGCAATGCACATAATTTTCTGTTTTTATTTTCAATTTTTTGTACTTCACTGCTATGTCAAAAAATATTCTTGAAATATATCGTGTGTCTGCCACTGTAAAAATATCAGTAGAAAACATAAACTTGATTTTTTCTCATCACATAATTGTATAGAATTTGAAAAAGTTTACACAATTTCAATTCATTATATTCGTTTCGATTATTTCATAACATTCAAACATCTACGTTTTTGAGACGACTATGCCAGATGTTAAAAAAAAAAAGCATACGCGATTTTTTTGTTTTTGAATCAAGCGAAACAACTTCTCTTTAATGCAATATGAAATTGAAAATTAAATTAAATTGCAAATCTGGTATCTTTCGTAAAGTGAATACACAATGAAACAACAAAATAATCAAGTGAAATTTTATTTGGAATCATGATTTTATAAAACGTAACAGAATTTTTAGTGTTTTGAGATCGGGAAATTACGTTATTGGATTTCAAATTTAATTGTGTTTGCATTCTGAGGACTGTATAGATTTCAGAATCTTTCAAAATGTATTCTTCATTCACATTCAAAAGTAAGTTTTCATAATAATATTTTTTTTAGTTTTTAGTCCTTTAACTACATCGCTGTAGCCTGTATCTTAATTTTATCCAATCACTAGGCATAATAATTAATTTATTTTTATTCTGCAAATGCTATATCTTTTGGGTACAATTCTTTTTCTCAGATATACATTCTATTTTTAAGCTTGGATAAAAGGAACTTCCATACGAACAATTTTGTAAATAATCCGTATTAATATTTATTTAAATGCTCACATAAATCCAAATTTTTTTGGAATAAAATGCAATGACATATACATTTTAGATAAGTTTAGTTTGTCTCTTTATCAATTTGTTGTTCCGGTGCTATTTACAATTTCATGCTAGGAATAAATAATAAAATGTAGCTGAGACAATATTTACATGAAAGCGATGGATTTTAATATAAAAATTGCAAGATGATTTGGATTAATGTCTCGTGTCTTAAGTTTGAGGGGTACATTTATTTGTAAATAATAATGAAATATGAATATAAATTGAGGAAATTTACATCAAGAAGCTCGATTCGACGGTGTTAAATTTTTATTTTATTTTGGGCCATAAAAATATCTCACCAAATAGTATATAAAAGTTAAACCTGTAAACTACACAATACGAACTTTAAAAGTTCTCCGTTTACTTAAAAGGTGACAAATAATAATAGAGATGTTAAAAGTTTAAATACAGATGATAAAAGTTTGAAATATACATTTTATTTAAATGTGTATTTTAAAATTTTAACAGCTGTATATTTTAAAATTTTAACATCTGTATTATTATTTGTAACATTTTAAGTAAACGGAGAACTTTTAAAATTTTACTGTGTAGTTTGCGATTGGTTCAAGGTGGAATATTGCATTTCGTTTTATGATAGTTAAAAGAGTAGTTAAAATCAAATGATGCATTCTAATGCGAATCTTATAAATAAGTTCTTTGATTGTTTAAAGGTATTTTACATTTTGGGGCACATTTACATTAATTGAGACGGAAAGTTTTTATCTATTGAAATAATCCTTATCCAATATCCAAGATTCACACTAACAACATTTTAGTTGCAAATTGCATATTAATTTTGTTTTTTAGTTAGTTTTACAGTCTCTTTGTCTGTGTAGTCACCAATATGCATTGTTACTTTAGAAGGCGATATAAAAAATGTTAAATTACATTATCATCATCTTACTATTACCATTCAAAATGCATTTTATTAAACTAAAAATTTTCAAATCGATGGAATTTTAACATACTAGTTGAAACTTGCTAGTCAGTCTATAGGCACTGTTACGTTTTAAACGTAAAAAATTCAATAAATCTAGGGGGCTCAGCCCCCTGCTGGCTAACGCTCGCCACTATAAATAGTGGAGAGCAGACTCTATTCAGACTCTATTCAGTATCAACTCTAGCCAGAATGGGTGCTATCATAAATCATTACAACGTATTAAATTTACAAATATTTTTAATGTATAAAAAAGTAATGGAAAACTTTGTTGAAATTGTAAATAAAAATGTACCTTGGAAACAGAATTAATTTAAAACCTTAGTGAAAACACAATAAAAAATATTTTTAATTGGGCTGCTATTCGATCCGAGCAAGCAACATATGAAATTTACAAATATTTTACTTCATAAAAAAGTAATTGAAAATTTTGTTGAAAATATAAATGAAAATGCAATTATCAAAAGTTTGGCGCTGTGACTTGTTGATCATCATTGAGAAAGCTAAGCGAACAGAAAATTGACGCCGTTTAAATTTAAATGGCATGTTAGTGTCAGATGGAGTCCTTCTCTTTTCATTTTGCCTATAGTATTGAAAATCACGGCTTAAATTAGTTTAAAACTGTAATAACACGCTATAAAAGATGTTACGTCTCACGTTATCGAACTGCGAACAAAACATTTTCGCCTGTGTCTAGATACAACTTTGGATCAAAAAGCTGATTCGCTGAATTCCTCACGTCACCGTAAAACGGACCAATAGCAATTGTCATTCATGTATTGCTCAAACGGTTTGCGTTAAAAGAGAGATTCTGTCTAAATTTTCAGTTGCTGAGTGGGTTGGGACATGTGACTGTAACTTAACCACTCAGAATCGTCGCTTTGGCTATTTCCAAATAGCAAGCTACAAATACAGCCCTTTTTTAGCGCTACGTAAGAGAAATATATATATAGATATGTAAAGCAAAAGTTTTTTATATTAATCTTCATAGGTCATCTTTCACCAAGTTGTCTTATATTCCCATTGTTTTATACTTAGTGTATTTAAAAAAGGCGTAGTGGTTAATTTTGTTAATAATATTGTAATAGAGGATACATCAAAGGTGATCACTGTGTATTCCTAGTTACTGTGTATTCCACTTTGTATTCCACTATAAACAGTGTTTTCTTTCAATTACATGTTTATTTAGGGTAAGATATGAACTTTGAAGAATATACATTTTAAACAGACCTTTAAGTATATGGTCTAAAAGCTTATTTCTTTTATTAAATACATGACGCTATTAAAATAAAGAACGGAGGACATTTAGAGTTCGGGATATTTTTCTATTCCAGGGAGTACAATTTGAAATTAATTATAAATGATAATGTGCACATTCACGGTTAACAGCTGAAATTAAATATGCATGCCCTGCTTGTGAAAAGTTTTATCAGGCGATGAATACTATTATATATTGGAAATTTTTGACAAAATATTACTTTAACGGAGGATATAAGAGAAGTTTGTGACAGCAACACAAAATATAACTTTTGATAAAATATTTTTTATTTCCCGACAAAATTTAATTTACATATAAAATAATTTTCAGAGAAAAAGATGACGTTATTGAATGAAAAACATATTTATTATATTCACAAATAATTGAAAGTGTTTACCGAGAAATCGAGCTGCGTGTTACGAAGGTGTGTATGTGTCCCTTCATTCATTATAAAAATCAATTAAAAACATGACAAATCACCAGTCTTCATCAAATGTACTTTTTTAATGTGTAATATTTTGTAAAACCTCTAAAACAATTTATGGAAAATATTTTGTCAAAATCTAACTATCAATAACTGAAACGTAACGGTATCTTCCTTTTGATCTGATAGCGTTAGTTCGTCTATCAGATATTTCACGCTAGAATTTTATACGCCAATCGACTGGAAATAAAGTCTATTATTTAAGGTTATGCAAACAGTATGATTCGGGATGTTTACATGCTAAAAATTGAACGAACTTTCATTTTGCAAATAGTAACACTCACTTTTGACACTTTGAGTACTTTGGATTAAATCAGCCTGAAAAATACATAGTTTATTCCTTTGCCTTTAATCTTTATAGAGTTAGAAAGTTTCAAACTTTTCGGACGCTAAAGTTAAATCCACATCACGGACTTTAATTTATATCTTCTCTAAAAATCATTTCATGTTCATGTTTCATGAAATGTTTATTTCTTAATTATACGGATTGAATTGACCCAAACACAATCCAGGCATTTTTTGATTAAAATGCATATATTTAATTACGAATATTATTATTAAATTCACATTAAAAAGTATTCTTCATAACTTATATTAATTTTTATTTAAGAAGAATCAGCGTCGCCCAAAACATGGCTATGTGCTTTTACAGCTCATTCCTATTATTAGTTTACGAGTTAATTGAAATAAAAGTATTTTACTTTTCGACGATCTGATTCCCCATTACCGTTTACATCACAAGAAAGAAAATCTTAAAGAGTGTTTTTAAAAATGTTCCAGAATATATTGGTATATATACTATAGTTTATTTTATATTTGCAATTTCTGTAAAATGTTCCTAGTTACTATCTGAATGTTCCCGATACTTTTCCCTGTAAGATTTTTTAAGATTTTTTGTAACATAAACTATTCTAATACATTTTCTTTTATAACGCTTTGAAAAATTTAAAAAAAGTTCATAAACAGCGCATAATACTTTTCTGGGTTGCTTTTATGTAAGGATCACAAATAATGATCAAATTTGCCTGTTACCATTTGAAAATAAAAGTTGGTGCGATTTTTAATATGTACATCGTTCCCAATCATTAGTTTTGCATAGAACTAAATAGTAGACTTTATTCTCAGTCGATTGATATCTACATATTTTTTATAAGATTATTTACTGCAGAATTAGTAAAGGGCGTCCCCCCCCCCCCAAGGATTATACAATTTAAAGCACATGCTTATAATTTTGAACACTATTTCACAATTTATGCGTGAAGCATAATGTTTTCTTGCATATTATATACATAAAAGCATTCAGTATTCCTTAACATGAGGTTTACTATCTTTGGCAAAAAAGCATGTTTTTGAGCATTTCTTTCTTTAACCTGAATAAAGGTATAAACTCGGGCTTCATAGCTTCGGGAGTTTTTGTTCTACATATGTTAAAATTTAGACAAATTCCATGAGTTTTTTTTTTAACTGGATATATTTAAAATTTTGCTTAAAATATGTGCCGTACCACTTCAATAGGTAGTCATTTTTCTCAGAACTCAGTCATCTAAAAACATTTTTGAGTTACATTATAAAAGATTATAATATTTCCTAAAGTTTACACTAACAATACAGTGTGTCCTAAAAATATAGACAAATGACAAGATCAGAAATGGCATCCCAAGCTAAATTATCTTTCATGTATTTTCAGAAATGATTCAGATACAGTTTTTTATTGATTTATTCGAATTTATTGTAAAAAGAATTAGAAAATAAATAAAAACTATGAATTTTTTTTTTAAAAATGTAGTATTGCCTTTCCCATAAATACAGACATCGTCTGACTTTACTTAGAAATATTATTAGTAAAATATTTTTTTCAGCACACGGTTATTTATTCACATTTCTTGAATGTATGTATTGTCTGCTAATATGACTTTTATTGCGAAACAGCACCGAAAACTGGCGATATGAAGCAATTAAAATAATAAAACTTTGTAAAAAATCACCATAAAATTAAAACAAAACACAGGACGCGTTTCGAGCTAAAAACATAACAGCTCGTCATCAGCTAAGCATACACGTGTCCGAAAACGAACAAGTTCAAAAATGAACTGAAGAAAAAGAATGTTGCGAAGAATGCGACAGATGGCGCTACCTGATAGAAGTAAATTAAAAATAGTTCTCTATTTATTATTTTTATTTATATTTTTAATTTACTTCTTTTATTTTTATTTTCTTTTATTTCCATTTTTTCCATTTCATTTTCTCTTCTATCTTTTTTCAACACATTTCCCTTTTGCATATCCCTCTATCAGGTAGCGCCATCTGTCGCATTCTTCGCAACATTCTTTTTCTTCAGTTCATTTTTGAACTTGTTCGTTTTCGGACACGTGTATGCTTAGCTGATGACGAGCTGTTATGTTTTTAGCTCGAAACGCGTCCTGTGTTTTGTTTTAATTTTATGGTGATTTTTTACAAAGTTTTATTATTTTAACTGACTTTTATTGGTTTGGAATGATTTTTCGGCTTGTTTTCGATTGACTAATCACTCTTTTTATAAATTTAACAAAATGCCTAGAGCTAAAGAGATTTCGAAAGAGGAGATTACCAAAGTTTTGGCTTTAAAAAGAGATATCCAAAATTTTAAAGAGATCTTTAAAAAGTGTTTACAGAATTTTACATAATGGTGATTGATGACAAGCGGTGTAGTAAGAAAAGTTCTGGTCGACAAATAATTACATCCATGTGCGATGACAGAATCATTCTAAGCATGGCATCTAGAAAAAATATTCCACTGCGAAAAATTGCATCCAAATTTGGAGTGTCAAAAAATACCATTCACAAAAGAATACTGGAAACTAAATGAATAACTTTCAAGAAAATGTTGAAGAAATCATTCTTAAGAAAACACTACAAAACTGTACGTTTAAACTGGGCTGAGGAAACGATGTCTTATGGTGATAAATGACTGTCAACTATATTTAATGACGAGAAAAAGTAGAACTTAGATGGACCAGATGTATATAAATTTTACTGGCATGACTTAAGAAGCTAACCAAGAAGTTTCTTCAGCAGACAGCAAGTTAGAGGATCAGTAATGATTTGGAGGTGGTCTTGGTTTTAATGGACAAACATTTTTGGCATTTTGTAGCAACAAATTGAACTCCCAGGACTATCAGCAAATCCTAGAGGATCATTTTATTACACTACAGGATTTGCTTAGAGGGTGAAGCTGTGTATTTCAACAAGACCTATTCATGTGTCTAACTCGACAAAGATGTGCTTTAATACGAATAATATCAATATCATGGACTGGCCATCGTGTAGTCCGGACTTAAAACTCGGACTTAAATGGAGAACGTGTGAGGATATCTAGCACGAAAAGAATATGAAAATGGACGCCAATAGTTTTCGACCAAAGACCTTACAAGAGCGATAGAGCAAGCATGGCATGAACTGTCCCCAGAGGTAATGCAAAACTTAATACTTTCGATGGAAAACCGTGTATTTGAGGTGATTAAAGGTAATGAAAACACAATTAAATATATACTAACATTTGTAACTGTGTTTCTCAACCTTAAATAATCGTAAAACAAATATTGTCTATAATTATGGTACACTCTATTTTCTGTTTTTCTAAATAAATTCAGCATTTGTTGTGTTTCTAATAAAAATTAATCTTAACTTGTGCTTCATGTAGTGTTTGTAATTAGACACACATAAAAAAAAATTTCATCCCATTTTTATTTTTACTGTGAATTGTATTTTATTCTTTTGTATATATTTTTGGGACCCACTGTATGTACGACTTTTAACAAAGAATTTTTTTTTTTTTTTATGAAACACTAAACTTAAAATAAAAAAACAACAAAAACAATAATAAAAATAAAGAAACCAACTATTTATTTTTCGAATGACAGCAATTTTATCACTTATAAGCTTTTAAAACTAAATGTTGGTATAAGCTCCGGAAAATACCATCCTCTTTAAGAATCAAACTCAAAAATTTGTTTCAGATCATAAGTTGTGAGAAAAAGTGCCGCTTAATTGGAGATGAATCTCCATTATATGAAGCAAAATTTCAAATATTTCCAATTGAAAAAATTAATGGAGCTTGTTTGAACTTTAGTAAAATCAGTTCAAAATTCCTTGAGTTAATATATGTATCCTGATTTAAAAAAGAAATAGTTTCTTCCATTGTACTGGTTGATAAACATTAAATGTAAAAATTATTATATATTGATTCTTTATTCGTTTAATACTCAATCTTTACATTGTATCAGACAAACAAAATGTAATTAAAATATATATATATAATTTTCATTTGCATTAAAAAAACAGCTGTTAATTTTAGCAGCCAACAAAAAAGCTGTTAGAAGTAAATGCGATTAAAGGAATTACTTATAGAAGGAACATGTTAGTCTCTTATCAAAACATATTTTACGCGAGGCTTTTATGAAATAAAAATGGGTAGTAGTTATAATAGATGATTCATGCTCAAAAAGTAGCAAAAGTAGCAGTAGGAGAAAGAGAGGAAAGTTACAAAATCATTTTAGCTATTCTGAATTGCATGATTTATGAAAGTAATTTATAACGCGCTCTAATTATCCTTTGTTTCCTTTTTCCTAGCTCCTGCACAGCGATGAATAAATTCTGTAGAAAACCTACAAAATTTTAAAGATAAATAGCTTCAAAGCACAGGATATTATTATACCTGTTTTCACGTTTTCTTCTTTTTTATATGTTCTGGGAACTTTTTTATATCAGGTGAATGCTATTTTAATAATATTTTTGATTAAAAAAAATATAAACTGAATTTTATATGATGTTTAGAAAATGTATTATTTCAACTGGCAATTATAACAATAATTTTAATTGAAATATAAACTGTTTTAGCATATGCATATACAGCGTGCCCACGTATAACCTGACCGACCTTTTTTTTCGCAACCGTTGGTCCTAGATACATACTTCCAATTACAAAAGTGGCCAAAATTAGGTGCAGAGTTAAGATAAAAAAAAGTCTGAAGCAAAAACACAATTTAGCGAAAAATTAAAGAATCTAAATTTTTATACGGACCCTCGGTCCTATAAGTTATATTTAGTAAAATTTTCCTGTTACACTGAGAACTAAGGCAAAAAAAGTCCCGTTATTCTACGATTAAAATTGACAGAGTAATAGCTGTTTAAATTTAGAGCATATTTTTTGCTGCAAATTAGGGGTCATTCACAAATTTAGTAGAAATATAATTTCATCAGATATATTAACCTTTAACTGATGTCACCGGTCTCTCAGACCGCGGCTTTTTTTAATTTTTATAGTTTAATTTGCAATTTTCAGTTCAACTACAAACACTACCGAAATTTTGTTCCGTTTGGAACTTTAGTACTATCACAAGGGACTTTTGAATAAGTGAATTTTAATTATAACAGTCCTGTACAAAAAGATAAGTACTAAAACACCATCCTATGAGATAATCGTGTCTGTTATTCATCTTTGGATGGAGCGGTCTCACAGACCGCTTCACACTAGTTATGTGACAATTTCTGTGACATCAGTTAAAGGTTAAAGGAATGGTTGAGAGTAAAATTAGCATTGCAATATAAATTTGAAATCTTTAATCATTCTGACATATTACTGCAAAATATATAATTTGTACTGAGCATAAGGATAAAATAACTGAACAAGAGGATAAAAATAACAGAATTTTTGTTAAACAAAAAGATGAAAAAAAAAAAACAGCCTCAATTCTTTACAAAAATGATACATATTTTTAAATGGTATTAGATTACACCGTCTTTCAAATTTTGGGTTGTTCCATGTTTTTTTAGCTTTTGAAAATTGATTCACATGTATTTTTTAGCGCTAAATCCGAAAATGACCTTCATTTTAAACCATCTCGTCAGGATTTTTCTCAAATCGCAAATTTCAAAGTTAAAAAGTTCAAAGTTAAAATTGATTCCCCTCCCTCCCAAACTCATCGGACCCCTGAGTTGTTTAGCAGTAAGAAACCCAGTATAAGCCACAAAATTGAATAAATTATTGAATTAAATGAAATTAAATGAATAAAAAAGTTTTACATCTATTTTATAGTATCAGATTTTTCGCTATTTTTTAACCTTGAAATCTACGATTTGCGAAAAATCCTGACATGATGGTTAAAAGTGAAGGTAATTTTTTATTTAGCGCTAAAAAATACATAAAACGTAATTATAAAAGTTAAAAAACACAAACATCGCAGGTTTATGTTATCTAATCTAAAACTCTTTCTTAAACTTCTTGACGGTAATCTATCCGAATTTTTTTTGTGTTATCCTCTAATATAAATATGTATAAGATGGTAAGAGTCGAAAATCATAATAATATTGCATTGTCATCGGATTTAAGTCAGTATGTAAAATTTAAATTCGATCGGACATTTGAAAGTGAGTTAAAGTTCGAGTACAAATTTTAAACTGGAAAGACGATCGTTGCAAGTTAAATAAAACTTATGAAAATAACATAATTTTTGTTAAAAGAAATCATAGCCTCAAATCCTTACAAAATACAACATATGTTAAAATACAATTATTTTAACTAATCTGAAACTTAACTAATAAAGTTAACTCAATCGTAATAGTTGTACGATTTCTTTCAAACCGCAGATACCTTGAAACAAGTTTAAGTACTTTATATACGACCCCTGAAAGCATGGTAGAAATCATCTGTTTTGATATGCAAAAAAGTGGTATAAGTCATGCATTTCAAAGTTCCATAACTCGGTCAATTTTAATGTTAGAGGAATGGGACTTTTTCTGTCTTACTTGTTAGTGTCAGAGTATATTTTTACTAAATATCACTCATAGGACCGGGGGACCATATAAAAATTTAAATTTCGTTACTTCTTATGAAATGTTTTTCTTGACCCAAATCGCTTTAAAAATAATTCTTTACCTTATTTAAACCATTTTTGTATTTGGAAGTATGCATCTAGGACAAACGGATGCGAAAATAAAGCTCGGTCAGGTTATACGTGGACACACTGTATACGATAATAAAGAAACTGTTTTGAAAACAAACAAAAAACGAGCTATTTCGATGAAAGATTTACCCGTTTCATATTGCTTAAAAACATTTAATCTTGCAGCAGTCTTTATTATCTTTCAACTTTGTTTCTAAATGCATTGAAGTGATAATTTGTGCTTATAAAAGGCACTTTAATATACCTATGTTCCCAGAAGCAGAACACTTTCTGGCCATATGCAATAGGTTTTAAACGTTTAAAGATAATCCATATAAAAGATACTAAATAAAGGTGTGGTATGAAGAGAAGATGAAGTTTATACAGAGTTGCGTCTTTAGATACTGTATATAATTATTACTTACATTTCTAAAATATTTCAACTTCAATTCAACATCACCATCACTTTCTCCAAGCGACAAATATAAACATAGAAATCTGTTTTTTAAAAAATATATTTTTTCTCAAATTTAAATAATTTTTCTTTCTCTAAGCAACAAGTTTAATCATATAAAATTACTTAAATCTTTAAATATTAGCTTTTAATTCGACACTACCATTTGTTTCTCTGAGTAACAAGTTTAATTATATAAAATTACTGACTTTTTAAAAATATTATCCCTTTTATTTAATATAACCACGTCTTGCTTTAACAAGGCAGATCTCCTCAAAACGTATTCTTAAAAATCATTAAGAAAATGGCGGGCCCATTGGTGGCCTAAAAGCGCTTGGATAGGTTAATCTTTCAAGAAATGAAACAGGTTTGGGCTTTCTTTTAAAAAATAACAATACATTTTATTTTACAACTTTAATTAAGGAACTAAATTAACAGTATTTCACTTTTGTGCCAAACCACGTGTCTCGATTACGAATCTGTATTCGGCCAAATCAGAATGCGCTGTTTGAAGGGTTTAATGACGGAAATTCTACGTCTGTTGATTTAAAATTTAAAGACAAAATGATATTTATACTCATTACAATTTGAGAAATTTTAGAAAATTACTGACCTCTTTATCAGCTTTATAAAATTCATAATCATTCTTTCCCATGTAGTTTCGATTGTCTTTTAAGAATTGTTTACAAGCTCTTCAATTATCGTTTTCCAATATTCTTTTTACACATAGGATACCGGTTTCACCCCAAATAAATGAGGATCGGAAAGAAATGTGACGTGTCATCTAAGCTCAGGCAGAAACCAGATGACCACGGAAAGTGATAAACATTTTTAATTGGGATCTCCAGATGCCTAAACTAAAACTTAACATGTCAGTGCTTCACAAAATCCAGATGTAACTTGTAAACTGAATTTAATGATGTAAATAATTGAAAAGTGCTCGCTTGGCACTTGTAAGAACTGAAACTTTGTTGATAAGATAAATCAAGATACCACGAGGGTTGCCAAAAAATAAACTGAACTCTCAAAAGGGCCCGTGGAGGAGGATATGCTGTTTTGACGCGACCGAAGGCGGTCGTTATCAGTTTCGGCTGGTGGAGCGAACCGCTCCTCAAGAAGTTAAAAGATTAATTTTTCTGTGTCAAGAAATGTATGTATGCTTGCTGTGTGTGTCCTTGTCGTCAATAAAAAAATGTAGATAATGAACTTAAGTTCTCTTCCTTGAAGATTCACGATTAGTTCCTGAAGTTAGATTTTATTGGCGTTACAGCTGTTGCCAGAAGTCGGGATTCGAGTTGTTCAAAGAAAGCTTGGGCACACACGCACACAAAAACTTAGCTAGCTTAATTATAAGCCTGCACTTTTACCCACGGAATGATCAATTGAAGATTGTTCTTTCAAGAAGTAGAGAGCGCCGTCCTGATACGGGAAAGAAGAGTAAAGGAAAGTGTCCCCGTGTGTTGGAAGAGAAAAAACCGTGAAATTTCCTTGCAGTTCTGAAATCTTTGTCCAGCGTGGGAAAAGAGAAGAAGAAGAAGCCCCTAGGTTCTATTAGGAAGCAAGTCCAAATTTACTGTTCGCTTTTTTTCTGCAGACGGAAAAGAGAAGAAAGTTTCATCTTTCGAAGGCAGAATTTCATCTCTCGGACCCCTCTGTGTTGATCGAAAATTTCCCTCCTCTCAGCGTAGAAGGAAGCAAGGAAATTCAAGATCGTAGCTCGTGCGAATGAAGAAGAGCGAGGGTGTTTTCCGACCCTTGACCCTTGTCAGCTGTGGTGGAAAAAAGGGTTATGTTTGACCTATTTTTGTGAGAAAAGAAGAACTCGTGTTTGTCTCTAGTGCAGTGTGGTTCTGTGAATTGTGCGCGATATCGTGTCTTTGTGATACAGATTACGGAGGTGTTTTTAGCCTATTTTGGATTGCCGTTCGTTAGTGTCTGAAGCCTTCAAGTGGGGTAAGTCACAATTTAGAATTTGGAGTTGGTGATTTTTTTTAATTTAATTTAATTTAAAATTGCTGATTTTATGAAAAATTCTAAAATTTGAATAACAAAATTTGAAGGTGCATCTAGACATGAGAGTGAGTCAGCATTTTACATATTGTTATTGAAATAAATGTAATGCTTGATTGTGATTATATTGTATGTTAAAATAGTATATTTTTGTGGTATGGAATCTGAGGATTATGAAGAAGAATACGTTCAGGCTCTTTTTGAGACTATACTAGCGACAGCTCAGGAAGAATTAGAAAGGCAAGAAAGTGAGAGCGCCCGGTTGCAGGAAATCGAACGTGAGGACATGTTACGCCAACAGACATGGGATCGCGATCAGGCCATTCGTAAGGAAAAATTGCAGCAAGAAAAAGAATTAAAAGGACAGGAATTAAAAAATAAGTTTGAGTTAGAAAAACTAAGAATCGAGAAAGGCCCCCGGCCCCAGAAAATGCAAATAGTATACCTTCGCGTTCCTCGGAACAGAATTAAAAAAAATTAATCCCGGACGTTAATCCTGAGAAAACAGACATTAGTTTGTGTTTGGTTTTGCTTGGACGCCAAGCTAAACGGGTTAGAATACCGAAAGAAAATTGGGTCTCTCATTTAATTGGGCTCCTACCAGTAGATATCATTTCAATTATTGCCAGACAACCCGAGACGGATTCAGAGGATTATGATAACATTAAAAGTATCTTGTTAAAAAATTTTAAATTAAACCCGGAGAGTTTTCGACAAAAATTCGTGAGCCATCAAAAATCGCAATCACTAAATTGGCAAGATTTCGGTTTCGAAATCCGAAATTACTTAAACGAATGGTTAGCGGGCTTATCAATAACTTCCCTTGACGAATTAAAAGACCTTTTGGTCACCGATCAAATTAAAATGCGTGCAAAGTTTGAAATACGCGAACATTTTATTGACAAATGGCCACTGCTTTAGACGGAAGCAGAAATAGTTGAATTATTGGATGGTTATGACAGTGTCAGAGCATCGTTTAAGAAAAATCGGTACGCAGATGGAAATACGCGTCCAAAATCGGATGAAAAACAGGCGGAAACGAAGAATGAAACTCCCCTCTCTAGTGCGTCAGCCCAACGCGGTACCGTGAGTCGGGAGAAGGCATTCGAAAAAAGAGTGGAGTGTAGATGTTTCCATTGCAATTCAAGGAAACATTTACGGAATTTCTGTCCGGAATTGAATAAAAATTCAGGATGTAGGTATTTGGGTGAAGAGGTTGAAACGGGAACGAAAGCTAGAGTGAGCTATGTAGGAGTAGAGAGGTTAAATTCTAGATGTGTCTGGTATAAACAACGGAAGGCCGTAGGCAAACGTAAATTACCATTCATTGATATAAATATTTTGGGCCGAAAAGTTAAAGAAATAAATGATTCGGGTACGGAATTATCCATTTTCCGAAGTGAATTAATTCCAGAGAAGTATAAAACGGGTGAACAGATCGAGTTAGTTCCGGTCATCGGGAAAATTCGCAGAGCAGACCTGGCGAAGCTTCCAGTTTCTTTGTGGAACGGGAACCAATAAAAATAACCCAGGATTTTTATAACGGCAGCAGTGGTGCCGGAATTAAATTGCGAAGCTCTGCTGACACCTTGCATTTGTAGGCGTTTGTTTAAATTGAGAAAGTCGGATTGCAGGTACGCGAGGTGTAGTAATTTTAATACCAAGGTGCAAGAAAAGATAAAAGTTGAGAACGCAGGCTTATGTAAAAATAAAACTGGAGAGAGTTTTAAAGGCAGTGAGAAGAATGAACCCGAAGTGATAAATAAGACGTTAGAAAATCGCGTGAAGGTAAAAAAAATAAACGCTAATTCCGAATTAAACTCATGGTACATACGCTAGGGGGTGATAGAACACATCAAGACGAGTAATAGTAAATAGGAAACCAAGGGTCCCAAACGTATTCCAAAGGAGACAGGCGCCATCAAAGTTTAGGGTCCCAAATTGCAAATGATGATAAAAAAAGGGAAAAATGGGTCGATTTATTTGCGGTTTTCGCTAAAATCATTCTTTAAATTGGTATTTTCTTAAAAAAAAGTTTTAAAGAGAAAGTTATGAAAATGCCGGTAAAGGGCGCTCTAGACTTTGGAGTACCGAATAACTATTTTTTACCGGGTTTTTTAACACTGTTAAATATTTTCTAAAGTTTAGACCTTAACTTAAATTTTGTGAGCACAAGTGAAATCATCGGGAGTGGTTAAGTGGAGCAAATTTAACTGTGTTCAGGGGGTTGATTTTTGAACGATCGTATGTAATGAGCAAAATAATAAAATATGAAGCAAACTTTAAGAGGTGATAGTACACATCAAAACTAACAACATTCACTAAGTAATGCATGATTTGAATTGAAACGCAAACGTGTTAGACCATGTTCAAACTAGATACATGAAAGCGCTATAGCTACCATTATGCTGTAAGTTTCCAGAAGAAGAATATGAAAATGTGACATGGGGAAGAAGAAGAACGCGTATGCAAATTTTCGCTAACATAAAAGTTACTTATTCGAGTGCGTAATTGTAAAACTGGGAACTGTCACAGCAGCTGTCTTCATTTGCTCTGTGGATAGCCGATATTATGGTTTCGTACTCTATCCACGAGAAGGCCCAGATGCATTACATGTATGGATCTGCACACGGCAATGCATCAGAAGCTCAAAGATTGTACCGAGAGCGTTTTCCAACCAGACGTGTTCCTGATGCAAGGATATTTCAACGGCTGCACCAACAACTGTGCAAAAGGGGTTCCTTTGCAAGTTGCATGCAGGATACCGGACGTTCCAGAAGTGTAAGAACGCCATCCGTTACGGATAACATTTTGGATCGTATCAGGGAGAGTCCTGAATCTAGCACGCGGGAACTGTCCGAAGAAGTTAACGTTTCCCGTAATACCGTGTGGCGAGTTCTGCGAGATGAAGGATTGCATCCGTACCATGCGCAGAGAGTTCAAGGCCTAGAACCAGCGGATTACCAGGCACGTGTCAATTTTAGCACGTGGTTGCTCCAACAAACGGCTGTGGACCCTGCTTTTTGTGCACATGTGTTGTTCACGGACGAATGCACATTCACACGCGAGGGTATTTTGAATATACACAATTATCATGTGTGATCAAATGAAAACCCATACACAATACGTCCACGTTCGTTCCAGCGACGTTTCGCGGTCAATATTTGGGCCGGAATCGTTCACGATTATCTAATTGGGCCATACTTACTGCCAACGCACCTGGATGGAGATTCATATTTTGTGTTTCTGCAACAGGTGTTGCCAGAACTATTAAACCATGTTCCAGAACCCATCAGACGACGTATGTGGTTCCAACACGACGGAGCACCGTCCCATTACAGCCTGGATGCCCGTAAAGCCCTGAATATCATGTATCCGGGGCGATGGATAGGTCGTGGCGGTCCAATCAACTGGCCGGCCCGTTCACCCGATTTATCCTGTCTGGACTTTTTCTTGTGGGGTCATATGAAGAGCTTGATATACGAAGATGGTCCCGTAGATTCTGCTGAAGACATTGTTGCTCGGATATCCGTTGCTTCGGCCACTATAAGAGAGATGCCTAATGTTTTCGCTAATGTTTGAATTTTAGGCAGTTATAAAAACTACAATAAAAATATTTACACAATATTAAAAGAATAAGCAAGTTCGCCAGTATCCGGCAACCAACTCATAACGAAATATTTTTTTCAGAATATTGATTATTTTTGCACGATTCTTAATTAAATAAAAATATATAGATATATGTACATTGCAAACAATTTTCAATAAATTTGACCATTATATGTGGTTATCTGAAACATTCAAGCATGTAGAAAAATAAGAAAATTACATATAAAATAAAATATTCTAATTCTGGACACTGATGGTATAAAACTAGGTACAATTAAAATGATATTTGCATGTTTCATAATATCAACGAAATAAGCAAGTTTTTTTGCCAATAACCGGCAATCAACTCACATCGATTTTTTTTCAAAACATGGATATTTACATGATTCTTAATTATTAAGAAAATATATATATCTGTACATTGCAAACAATTTTCTATAAATTTGGCATTATATGTGTTGATCTGAAATATGCAAGCATATATAAAAATTATAAAATTACATATAAAATTAAATATTCTAAATCTGGACTTTCATGGTATAAAAGTATACGATTAAAATAAAAATATATTTACATGTTTCATAATATAAAAAATTAAGAAAGTCTTATTATATTCAAGGCTGGAGTAGCACAGTTGAAGTTTATTCCAACAGAGCGAAAAATGTCCAGACCAGGGATCGAACCTGGATACTTGGCGTGCCGTGCCAATGCCTCACCTGTTAGGCTATCCGGACCGATACCTGGCTGACACAATTCACTCTTATTAGTTGGACTTGGCTGCGAACTGCAGCGCTAGTCTCATTCATCCGAGCTATAACTATAGCATTTACATGATGAAACTACTTAAGAAAGTCTTTTTGCCACAACATCCGACAATCTACTAATATCGATTTTTTTTTTTCAAAACATGGATATTTACTTAATTCTTAATTATTTAGAAAATATATATATCAGTACATTGCGAAAGAGTTTCAATAAATTTAACGATTATATGGGCTAATCTTAACTATACAAGCATTTAGAAAAATTACAAAATCACATGATAAAATTAAATATTCTAATTCTGGACAGTGATCATATAAAAGTGTACCATAAAAATATATTTACATGTTTTATAATATAAAAAAAATAAGCAGGTATTTTCGCCAATATCCGGCAATCAAATTATATCGAATTTTTTTTTCTTTTCTTAAAAGAAAAAAAAACTTGGATATTTACAAGATTCTTAATTTAGAAAAGTATAGAGATGTGTACATTGGGAACAATTTTCAGTAAATTTAAATATTGTAGGTGCTTCTCATGAAATACGGGGAAACAAAAAACTAATAATAAATAAATATTTTTTTTTTTCATGTTTCACTATTTTAACCCCTTAATGCTCGAATTAAATTACGGTTGAAAAATTCAAATTGTTTATTGGCACCGCTTTCATGAAAAAGAAATATTCACCTTATTTAATGGCAGGAAAAACGACACTAAAATATAGCCAATTTCACTATTTTATAAAACTGGTGGGAAACAATTTGAGTAAAAGACACAGCCCGAGAATATGACGGGAGCGAGAATTAAGGGGTTAAAGAATCAACAAGTCTTTTTTTTTTCTTTCAACACTTTGTACTCCTGATTTGAAGGAAATTTCTGGACTTTTTTTAATGATTCGTAAGTGCAGTATGGAACACAGCTTTTTACTAAAAAAAAAAAAAAAAAAAAAAAAAATCAAACATCACAATTTCAGTTAAGTTATATCTAAGAAAACACAAGCGTACAAGGGAAATTCTTCCTTAGATGCAGTAGGTAAAAGCACCCCATTCAATTCTCCGGAGAGAAACTCTGATTCCCTGAAAACAAAGGGATTTCCATTTTTGTTACTCCCGTATAAGGAGAATCGAGTTTGGCCGTGAAACAATATATACTAGAGCATTAGTTCTATTTATCTAAAAATTCTAATTGAAATTACCTTTACATAGGAGAAAATAAAACGCTATCAAAGAAGTAATAACAGAGAGCAAACACAACGGAGCCGGCGAACTGGCAAATAAAAAAAAAAAGAAGAGGGAGGGATGGAGTCGTTTTTCTAATTTCACATGCTGTATTTTTTATTTAATTTCACGTTCTTATAGTAATCGTAATCGTTTAAAAAAAACAGGGTGGGGGTAGGAGTTCTATTGGCTTTTCCTGTATTTTAGTGTATCATAAGGCCTTGATAAATTAAAACTTTTATAACTCGATCTATAATTAACGCAAAACACTCATATTTTGTATGGTAAATGTAATCTTTATAAAATAAGGGACATTATCAGATTTGTTAACTGAACCCCCTAAATTTTAGTATACCCGAATATAAGGACTCGAAAACGCAAACACTTATAACACAGATCAAAATTGTCGCAGCCCACACAATTTTTTTTTATGGTAATCATAATCGTTTTAAAAAGCGGGGGAGGAGAAGGGTGCCGCAGTTTATTTTTGAAGCAGCCGCCTGTATTTTAGTATATTATAAGTACAAGGTCCTTATAAATTAAAGCTTTTATAACTCGATCTATAATTACCGCAAAACACTCATATTTTGTATGCTAAGCGTATTATTTATAAAAGGAGGAACATTATCGGGTTTTTTAACTGAACCCTCTAAATTTTAGTATTACCCGAAAAGAAGGGCCCGAAAGCCGCAAAAACTTATAACTCGCAACCAAATTGTAGCACCCCATGCAAATTTCATATTTTAGAAGTAATCGTTTTCACAGGAGTGGGGGAAGGGAGAGTTCTGTGGATTCTTTATAGAAGTTCCTCATATTTTAGTCTATCATATATATAAAGTACAGACAATTTAAAAACATTTATAAGTCGAGCTTTAATTTTCATAAGCAAATGCCCATGCGCTGCACACATTTAATTCTATATAATTTGCACACTATGTGATTAATAATGAAAAAAATCTGCAAATATTTTTACAAATCTTTATTTTATCCTATTATTTAACGGCGCATCAATTATAGATGTATTGCATTTTACATATTTTTTAAAAAGGGGGTTCTTAACATGGAATTGTGATAAAGACACATTATTTTTTAAATTCTGAATCGGAACAGACTAGAACTTTTTATTTTACTGTAATAATTATTTTAAAATACTATTTTTTTTAACTATTTAAAAGTTTCCATTAATCATTTTACATGTAACAATAATATTAACACTATTTCTACCAGTGTCGAATGATAAGTTTTAAAATATTTGTAATTTTTAAATTGCAGCAATTACAAATCCTTTTTAATACATTTAAGACTTTTATATGCTTATTGCATTCAAATATTACGAGCAAAATAAACATAAATCAAAATTTTAAAAAGGTGTCGTTTGACACCGCTAGAAATAGTGTTAAAGAAATGACTTTTCTGTAAAGTTGGATACAAAGGTTAAAATTTCTAATGTCATAAAATATGCTTTCCATATTTAAAATTAATTCTGTATTTCAAATATTTCCTTGTTATTTATTTGGCTTATATACTTAAAATTAAAGCAGCCTACATGTTTTAATATGACAAATAAAAAATATAAATATAAATATAAAAAAATAACATAGAATCTCAAAATAATAATGCATAGTGAATCACTTTTGCGTAAAATTTCATTTTAAATTAAGAAATTTTATAATTATATCACAATGAAGAAATTTGGAAATTTAGAAAACGTATTTGCCTTTCTTGGTATCTATATGTTATTCATTCAAAAGAATATTATATATATAGTATACGGGGTGATTCAAAAAAGATGGGAAAATTTTTAAGAGGTGATAGTACGCACCCAAACAAACATTTTGTATCAAAGAATGCATGGTCGAAAACTAAACGTAAAAAAGTTAGAGGGCGCCAAAAGTTATGTTCTTATACGAGGCAAAAACACACAATGAACGATTAAGTTAAGTTACGAAAACAAATTTAAAGGCATTTGATTACAATAAGTGCTCAAAACATTGACCGGCAGCTGTTATGCACGCAGTACAACGGCGAAGAACAGATTGGCGAATTTTCTGAAACACACCAGGCACCACCGCGCTCGCCAGATCTTTCATGTCTCGATTTTTTTTTGTGGGGACAGCTAAAGGCTCTTGTGTATGAGACTCCAATTGAATCCGCGGAAGAACTTGTCGCCAAGCTTTTGGCTGCTGTAGGGGAAGTTTGCGATATGCCTGGTGTGTTTCAGAAAATTCGCCAATCTGTTCTTCGCCGTTGTACTGCGTGCATAACAGCTGCCGGTCAATGTTTTGAGCACTTATTGTAATCAAATGTCATTAAATTTGTTTTCGTAACTTAGCTTAATTGTTCATTGTGTGTTTTTGCCTCGTATAAGAACATAACTTTTGGCGCCCTCTAACTTTTTTACGTTTAGTTTTCGACCATGCATTCTTTG
This sequence comes from Maratus speciosus, assembly GCA_963932465.1. Lineage (NCBI taxonomy): Eukaryota > Metazoa > Arthropoda > Arachnida > Araneae > Salticidae > Maratus > Maratus speciosus. Next base: position 150,071,811 of record OZ010787.1, read on the forward strand.
ATACAAAATGTTTGTTTGGGTGTGTACTATCACCTCTTAAAATTTTTCCCATCTTTTTTGAATCACCCTGTATATTAAAATGAACAAAATGAAGTTGAGCAGCTAAAACTAAGCTATATTAATTACCAAGTTAAAGTTACCTTTTACTTGATAAAGAGTATGTTTTAAATACATTATACACTATTATTATTAAAAAAAAAAAAAAAAAAAAAAAAAAAAAAAAAAAAAAAAAAAACATTATGGGGTTGTGGTCGGGAATGCTAAAAATTTTTAAAACCTTATGTTTATATGTGTGTGAGCATGTATATGTGTATGTATGTGTGCTTATATATTATATGGATATATTTTGGGGGAAAATCATCATAGGGATATCATGCATTTAACATCATATTTTTCAATATTTTTCACATATTGGTACATAATACAAGGTCATATTTTACTTTCTCAAAATAATTCTCATTGTTTTTTAAATGTTATTTATATACTCATTTTTTATTTCATAATATTCGTTTTTAAATTAGTTAAATTAATCAATGCCCTTCTCTTTACTTATCTTATTTTATATTTACTCAGTACTTATTAAGTTTATTCCTATTTTTTCATTCTACTTTAAATAAAATTAATCTTAATCATTTCTCAATTTCTTAAATTAATTTCATTTCTGTTTTATGGGAATAGATGGCAGCACTAAACATTTCTTTTTAATAAACCTAATTACAATATAGTTTTCCTTTTTCAAACCAGATGGCACGATGGTAGTAATGTTCTGATCTCAGCAACTTATGACCACATGTTCTCATAGTCCTAACCTAATCTGTTTCCATCCTTGTATGCTTTAACATTGTGAGTCAACTTTATAATGTTTCGTATCCTTTTATGTAATTTAGGTATTGTGCTCTTATAATTTTTAATATCCTGTGTGAGGTGTATTTTTCTTTAGATCTCTTGGTATTTTATTTTCTTTTCTTTTTTGATGCGCTATTAGGTGCTAAATTTTGTCATTTTAGTCTTAAACCCGACAAAATTGGATGCAATAACGCATCTTCACTATGAATTAACCAACAAGCACATCTGATGATTCTGTGGGTTATTCGTAGTTTTTAACACTTTCCAACAAAGTTGAAAAGTGTTTATGACATCGGTTTATCTGTCCGTCTGTCCGCGCTCTAACTCTCGTAAGTATACTCGGATCGTTCTGAAATTTTTGGATGTTAGTGGCCTCTACTATAGCTCGATCCCTATTTTAAATAATGTTTCTAGCATGTTTAATTCATTTACAAGGATAGTCAAAAGTTTTCCGTTACATTACGGCCTATGGGAAAAAATCGTTTAAAATGGTTTTTAATGATGTTACATGCTTTCAAACATAATAAAATTGATATGCATTCTGTAGAATATACGGTGCAAAGAATAGTTATTATTCATTTACAGGGCTACACAAAAGAATTCCGTTACAGAACGATATAGGGGTGGAGGGAATTGTTTGAGGCTTATTTTAATTATGTTAAATTACTTCATGTACAATGAAATTGATATACGTTGCTGAGGTTTACTATAACTTATTTCATGTATAATACGAAGTGCATAGCATTTACAGGGACAAACAAAAGATTTCAGATACTATATTGTTTCCGAAGTACTGTACAGTAGCGATGATGGCTGAAAATGCATTTTTAATTATGTTGTGTGCTTTTATGTTTCACTATATTTATGTATAGTTTATGGCGTGTATAAATGTTGTAATTCGTATACAGGGCTACACAAAATAATTCGTAAAAGTTACTGGGTAGGATGGTAAATTGCTGAAAGGTTCTTTTTAAATGAGATATGAATTTTACACGGAACTGCATTTGGTTTAGTAAGAAATGTTTGTAGAACACAAATAAAAGGATATACAGGGTCACACAAAGAATTGGATACATGGCCGACTGTAAATGAAAATTTCTGGAAATGTGATTTCAGTAGTTTTAAGAGTGTTTTACTTTGAAATAAACTTTAGCTAAATAGTGGCTAGTAATAAAGATACTAGGTTAACTACAGGGCTGCACAAATGTACACAAGTATGTTTTGATCTATTAGTATAAATTTCTGAAAGCGAAATTTCAAACTGTTAAGAGTTTTCTTGCTAAACTAAATTTATATAGTACATATATCAATCGACAGATCAAATACAGGGCTGTTCAAAAGAATTGGAATACATATTTGGCTATAGACGGTAACTGCAGAAATCAGTTTTTCAAATGTTTCATGCGTTTTCTAAAATGTTCACTTAGTTCTCTTATATACCTTATTTCTCTAAATAACGAAGTTCTGTTAAAGCCTTCAGGAAGTGTTGGAAAGTGTTTCATAATCTAAGCTTAATGCATGATTTTCCTTACTTGTTTATTTTACATACTGGTTTCCTATATTCATATTTTGTTCATCTATTAGAATTTTACCATTTGATCATATATTTGTGATTTCATCTTTATTATATATATATATATATATATATGTCAAGTGTAGATGTCCTGACTTCTCCCATTTGATTATGCTAAATAAAGTCCCAGATAGAAGAATTATTCTACTCGCGCTCTCTTTGTTCTAATCAGTCGGCACTTTTTTGTGGCCACACGTCATTTTTCATCTTTAATGGCTTAAAAAAAACTACGGGACAACATGCAAGAGGACGATCTTTCCTTCAAGTTGAGATCAAATTTTTTTACCTCATAGCATTGGTCTATCTCCCCCAATGGTGGATTCAAGAGGGAGGTGGTTACGGAGGTCATGACTCTCCCTCCCGTCCCCTCTCTTGAACAAAACAATGCTAAAAATCTTTTTTTAAAATGAAATATATATTAAACTCTTTCAATTTTTCTCCCGCTCAACAGTATGAATCTTTCTAACTCTTTAAAGTCTCAAATCGAAATTAGGTAACTTCTAACACATCCGTGAAAATATTTTTAATCTCAATAAATTTGCAAGTGCACTTATTCAGAAAGTGTTTTCCATTTTTCAATAGAAACAAATAATCTTTTGAAAAATTCCACAAAACTTGGCATTTTAAACTGAATTCCGAACGCGGCTGCTAATTGCTCCCCCATGACGACATTTCTGTGGCTATCAAGTCCTAAAATTTGGCTTAAAATGCTAACTTTGACAACATTTCTGATTCATTCTTTGCCTTTATAAGAAAACGGGAAACGTTTTAATTTCTTGGTATCTGAATGTAATCTGTAATTTATATATTTTTGTGAATACTAATGCAATTTTTTTGTGTTTACAAATGGAAATGAATTCGCGAAAGTATCAGGAAAATCGTTAATTTTAATTTGGGAATAGCCTTTGATATCCAAACTGATCCTGAAGTGATGTAAACCTCCCCGATACAAATAAAAAAAAGAGCCATGACCCCACGCCCCCCGCCCTAACTGGAAGGCTGGATCTCCCAGTCCTATTGTGAAACAAGTGGGTAAGTGTGATCACAGATCGCACAGAGGGTTTCGTTTAATATTCCTTTAAAACACTTTATCCTTTTGTGAAATCTGTTTGTTCCCAATTTCGCAACCAGGGGCGCACTCTATTCTACACAAACCTCTATCCAAAGGAAACTCCGATTTACAACCTATCCGTAGGTATATTAGTCGAGGGGATCGGGTCTATAGCACCCGAGATAGGTAGGAGCCCCAGGAAATTGCACGGAACATTCTTTTATAAGCTTTTTATTATGTGCTATGAACTACGTCAAAGTTTCCAGCAGATCGACTTGTTAGATTTCATAATTTTAACAAAATTGCGTTATGTTAGTTGCAAATTCCACCACCAGGGAGCGCACACTATTCATAACAAAAGTGTATCAGATCGAAACTATGTTAAACAACCTATCAGTGGATGTGTTACTGGAGTTGGTGGCGGCCTTAAGCGAGAAATTAAGAAATTTGCTGAAAATACTATTCGGAAATAGTGGTAACTAAAATTTTGACATTTTTATATTTCATAAGCAGCACGTGTCTGAGTATATTATAGTGCTCAAAAAACGACACCTAAAAAGGTCGTAAACGCTATTTTTTTAAAAAGAAATCCAGCGCCCCTCCCCCTCCCTCCCTTCACAGGAAATTGCATGCACCATTATTTTATAAGCCTTTTATTATGTGTCATGAAGTATCTTAAAGTTGCAAACGGATCGCCTTGTTATATTTCCTAATTTTAACAAAATCGCGTTACGTTAGTTCCGCATTCCACCACCAGGGAGCGCAATCTATTCTTAACAAAAGCATATCTGAACGAAACTCCTTTGCGCAATCTCTCCGTAGATACATGGTCGGGAGGGTGGCGGTGCAGTCTTAACCAACAATTTAAAACATTTTCCGCGATAACAAACGCTAAGATTTAATAAATAAATCTAGCCCCCCCCCCCTCCACTCCTCGAAATATCACACTCCATTCTTTTTTACACTTTTTCTTATGTGTTATAAAGTATCCTAAAGTTTCGAAGACATCGAGTGGCGGTCTTAAACAATAATTTAAGATATTTCCTGAAATTGCTATTCGGAAATAGTGGGATGAAGACTTATAAACCTATAAACTTTTTCATATTGAATAATTAATACTTATCTCATAGCGCGCCATCGAAACACCCCACGCAAATTGTTAATTTCCTAGTTTAAATGAAATCTCCGTTAAAAAAGCACGTGCCTCCATCTTAATCTGGCATTTGATGGAAATAAAAGGAATTAATAAAATAATAATTAATATCTCAGCTCGTAATGAAGCAATCTCTTTGAACCGGGTATGTATGGAATCTGCGAGAAATTACCAGCCCGGATGTCAAAAAATTTAATCGAAAAATTTAATATTTATAAAGTTTAAATTTCGTATTAGACTTCCCTCCCCTTAAATTTCTCCCGCGCCGATATGTCCAGAAATGATGACAGCTGCCTTCCGGTGAATGGAAATCTGTTTTCATTGTTTTTAAAAACACAGAAATTAAATTTTTATCGATCGATTTTTAGTCGATTTTTTGCGTTCTATCCTACGCAGAAATTTGAAATTTATACCAAAATAAAGTAGAATTTTTTCCGCGTATTTCTACACCTGTTACGAATTTGTACGACCGCTATTTCGGCAGATCCAATTTTGCTTTTTGAAGGTCCACTTCATTTATTGCTTAAAGTACTCCGTGGTAACCCTGCACCGGCTGATTTGACGCAGCATCCGCTGAGTTTACTGGCAACCATTAGGAGAAACTGGGGAGGATTTCGATAACGTGCATTTTCACCTGCATTCAAAAGGCTGATTGGTTAATTTTAGAATTTAATTAGCCCGTAATTAGGTTAATTACCAACTTTTTCAAAATTTTATGATTTGTTGTTTGATGTGAGGTGTTCAGCTATAAGTACCCAAAATTTCAAGTCTCTAACATGTATAGTTTCTGAGAACGGGCTCTGTGACGGACAGACGGACAGACAGACAGACAGACAGACAGAGGAGCGAGACGAATAGGGTTTCGTCAGATGAACGAAACCCTAAAAACGGTGAAAGGGTTAAAAAAGATGGGTTTCCTTGCCGTTAAGATGAGCGCTGACAATTGATTGGCATTCAGAATTTTCGCTAAGAAGGGGATAATAGTATTTAGCTGCTACTTTATTAGTATTTCCAATTATATACCAACACCAACATAATTTTTTTTTAAATCCCGACCCGGGTTTTGATTTGTTATTTGTTTAATATCATACAGTATTTTATTAATTGATTAATATCATCTTAGAAAAATTGAAAACACTCATAGTTATATTGTTAAATAAAAAAATTCTCAAAAGTCAAATTGTTTTTATTAAGCGTCTTTATTAATATCAATTCAAAATTATTTTAATTATTAATTGTTTATGCAACTAATTTATCAATTACTTGTTTAAAAACTAATACATGATACATGAACTATATAATAGTTTTTATAGGGTAGCTGCAAATATATATTTTTTTTTAATTTTCGGTTACTATAACGTTGTTAACTAAATTAGGATGTGTAAAAATGACAAGGGTTCTGAAGATAAATATGTTGCTTTATTTATTTATTAGTTAGTTTATAATATTATTTTTGCTCTTTAATTATAATTAATTAATAATATCTTGCATTTTGCTAATTGTAAATTATAACTGTACTTAAAAAATTAAAATTTGCATAATGTCACCTTACACTGTTAAAAGTTATTTTTACGTATTTGTACAATGTTGCATTATTATTATTATTATTATTATTATTATATTTAATTAATTAATTAATTAATTATTATTTAGACTTTATGTTTTTGACTGATTTTTCAAAAAATCACTATTTTATTCTTTGGAAATAATAAATTAAAAATTTTGAATAAAAACTTTAAGTGATGAATAATTGCTATTAATTAATTCTTAAAAAAGTTAGTAATTTTAGTATAAAAATTAATATTTTATTAAATATATTTTTTATTTAATGTATACTTAATTTATTAAATTAATAACGTTATTAATATACATTAAAATTTTTTTACTTTAAAATAAACTCAATACATAATATATTTTATATTCAATTTATCATATAGTAGTTATAAACTGTAATTAACTATTAATATAATAATAAATTAATAATAAAACTAAAATAAAAAAAAATATTAATTTTTTTTCAGGGAAACTGGGAGGAAAAGTGTAATATTAAAAATCAATAAACGACAAATACAAAAAAGTTTAGTTTTGTCAGTTAAAAATTGAAAATAAAATTAATTAAAATAATACTTACACTATTACATAAAATTAAAAATAATCATCTTATTACAAAGAAATAGGCCCAGTTTCAGTAAAGTTAGCTCACAAAAATCGTCTTCAATGGGTGAGAAGGCTGGTAAAAAAATGCAACCAATAATTATTTTTAAAAAATGAAGTGCTGGGTGGAGTTTGCTGGCAACAAAATATTTTTCCTAGAACACATAATTACCAAATCACTATTTTTTCCCCAGTGTTTATAATGGTAAAGTAACTTATGAAAACAAAATTATAACTTTGTATTATAAAAATAATAAGAAAAATTAAATATTTGTGCTTCAATAAATACATCTCATTTCTAAATTATTAAAGAAGAGGATGTAGAGGGGTGATTTGAGGATATATTTACCTATAATAGCTTATAAGTGTCTAATTGAATTATTGAAGACATTTATTATTAATCTAATTGGAAGAAGAATAAAAAATAAGAACAGTTTTTAAATTATTTAATTAATGATAATTTAAAGGTTCTAAAAAATCATCTACGGCAGTTTATATTACATATAAAATACCTAATATTAATAACAAATAATAAAGCTTAAAAAATCCCTTCTGTTAAATAATAATAATAATAAAAGACAATGTCCCCTGTAAAATTATATCACATTGTTCATTCAAACCAATTTTCAGCTGGCTGTAATTTCATTATCACAAGTTATAAAAGTTTAAATTTATCGGACTGTTATATTCAGCTTTTTTTTTAATTTGGGGGGAGGGGGTGATAAAAAATTAAAAAAGGGCCCAAATGTTGAAATTACAGCGTTTGTCGGTCCACGGAAATTAGAATCCGAGTTATAAGGTGGTGGGTACCGAAATGACAAGGGACCGAAATGGCTAAAGACCGAAATGGCCAGGGACCGAAATGTCTCAGGACTGAAACGGCGGGACCGAAATGGTGGGACCGAAGTGTCGGGACCGAAATGTCGTGTACCCGAGCAGGGGTACTACTTATTTTATCTGGAATTCCATCGGTACGAGGTAAAGGTTCAGAATCCTTTTTCATTGTTGCATTTAATTTACGATAATCTACACATATTCTATATTTTTTTACCTTCATCACGTTTCATAACTAAAGTAATAGGGTGAGAATAAGGACTATAGCTTTCTTTAATTAAAGCAAAAGCTAATTAAGATTGAAGTTGGTCTGAAATTTCTTTTTCCTCTACGATGGAAGTACGATCAGGCCTCATAGATATGGGTAGGTCAGAATTAAGGAAAATACGTTGCGATTCAATATTAATTTTTCCTACATCATATTTGTTTTTAGAAAAAAAGTCTAATAATCCTCCTCTAAATAATCCCTTCTACTAGTTCTTAAAGTTTCATTTTTTATAAAATTTATTTCCTCAAGTAATTTAGAATCATTAGCATTAGATTGAGCAAAGGATTGAGGATATATAACATTTCCATCATCGGGTTGCACTCTCTGATAATTATCATTACAGTAACCCTTAGCAATCCGTTTTCTAAATTTTGCAGCGGAGACATCCTCTTTATTTGCAAAATTTGTTTTTGGCACCAGTAATGAAGAAAAATATAAAATTTACCTTACTTAATCAGAGCATTTTTGAAATCGTGTACTTGAAGGAAACTTCTTTTTAAAAAGTGGTGCCGATCGAATAAAATTTGTGTAAGAGATGCCGGAGCCCAAAGGGTTAAAATGAAGTGATCTTAAATTATCACTGGATATGCTCTTAGATTGTTTTAAAACAAGGTCTTCTTGTAATACTTTACATTTAACACAATCAATAATTAAATTAAATTTAGAACATCCCTGTAAACCTAATATGCCATAATTTAAATCAGTGTTACATATCAAAAATCTAATACATTTTTGCACATTAACTATTTTAAACAATAAATCAGAAGATTTATCGGTTACAACAGTTCCTTCGGCTTGGCCAATAATAAGAGGTGGAATATTAATAACTTTAGCATTTGATAATTTAACACTAGAACGCCCGGAAGGAGTCGATTCGACTCCGACAAAATGATTAAATGTCAACTAGAGCCAGAAATTTTTTCATAAAATAAATTAAATTTAAAACACACAGAAATTCGTTAAATAAATCAGTTAAATAATTTTATATAAATATTCTGGTGCGAAATACTTTTATGAAGTTTGAGTAAAATTTCCAGGCGTTCTAGTGTTAACAAATTTAAAAGGTACACAGGGGTCGCAGCGTTCCTAAAATTTTCGCACTTTGCTACCACTAAATTAAAACGATAATCTTAGTTGTATAATCCTATTATGGATGTTAAAGGAATCAACCACGAAGAATTCTTATTTAAAATACTTGTAGCAAAGTGCGAAAATTTTAGGAACGGTGCGATCCCTGGGTACAGTTGATATTCTTGAGCCAGTCAATGGCACAAGGTAATTCCCTGTTATTTGCATATCCAAATACAATTCAATGTCAAAAAATATTACTAGGTTGTTGTTGTTGACGAGGAGGAGGAGCAGAAGATTGCAGAGGATCAATATTGAAAACAAAACTCCTTTTCCAGCGGTAAACACCTTGGAAACCTCTATTCATACACATTCGACATGGTCGACTTGGGTAATTTCTCTGAAAATGAGCAATAGGCAACCTAAAGCTGATAAATCTAGAATTTGGAGCCTGAAAATTGCTCTGTGAATGAAAATTGGACTTTGGCACATGAAAATTTTGATTTGGACGAACCCAATGCCTAGGTGCATGATCATGATTTATGATTCCGAGAATTATTTATATGATTATTATTGCTATCATGAGAGGTTGGAATTACTACCAGTTGTTTAGCCATTCTGTACCAGTCTATGGTATTCTCTGGAGGATTACTAAGATTCTATTTCTAGTCCTCTGGCTTTAAACCATCTGTGAAACCCTGTGCTATTATGGTTTCACATATAAATGAAGTTGTCTACCTATTTAATTTTCTTTTTCGATAAATTCTCTAAATATTTGAGATAATTTAACTCCAGAGAAGAAAAATATAAAAATCGAGGAACATGTACCTTAATAAATTTTTCAGTAAGAATTTCAGCAATTTTATCGAAGGTAGTACATTCTAAACATTCATTTATAAACACCTTTAAATCCTCTCCTTTCAAAAATTAAGAATATTTTTAATTTTCCAATTTTCATCTTTCTTGTCAGAAAAGCATGATTTGTCAAAATGTGTCATCCAACACTGTACATTCATTCCTGGCTCAGGGTCAAAAGGAATGATATTTATTTCGCTTTCGCTCATTTTGTGATCAGTAGAGACTTTAACAAGCCCAGATCGCATTAACATAAATGAAGGATAATTCATGAATATAAGAATTCCACAGTGTAAACATAATAAACAAATGTAAAATAAACTTTAAAGGTAATAACAAATGTAAATACCTCCGCCTCTAATAAATAATAACAACAACACAGTAAATACGAAATCTGAGTACAAGTAAAAATATAACAAAATAAATAAATAGGCACAATAAATAATAAATCGTTTAAAAAAACTTACGTAACTTGGGTCACAAATGTGTCATTGCTTAATCATGTATTTATTTCCTAAAGAGTAAGGCTAATATCAGAGGAACGTCTTTTTGCACGCTTTTATCACTACATATCATCCTTACACATTGACGCTAGTATTGTGTAGGGATGATATGTAGGGAAAAAACCGTGCAAAAAGACGTTCGTCTGACATTAGCCTAATTTTTATTTTATATTAAAAGAAAAAAAAACTTATTTAATTTGGTATATCTCCATCAGTGATCACAATCGGGATGTGGTGTAGTTTCTAAATCGCTAGTTATCTGATGTCGTCGTGAAATGAAAGGCTTCATTATTTGTTTAAGATTCGATTCACACATCGTCTAAGAGGAAGACATTCCGTTAGAACCAGACGCACGCCATGTAAAGAGAGGTGCACAAATCAGCTACGAGATCCTGTCGGCTAGTGAAAGAATGTAAAAAATCAGGCCGAATAGTGAAAGGTTGTATAAAAATCCTGTCGAATAGCGAAAGGTTGAGTATGGATGCATCAAATTCATGGAATAATCTCGGCTGGTGAAAGGTTGTGTTATTTTACAGGCGACAAATCCAGTCAACATGCCTGAAAATGTTGATAATAGCTAATATCGGATTATTCCAAATTAGAACACAAGGTGATTGTTTTGCAGTCGTATTAATCCAGACAATCAGATAGTAAGTGTAGCAAGACAATGAATTTACCCCTCCGGTGATTCTCCAGAAAAAATGAAGCTAGTTGTCGTTCTAAAGCGCTTATTCATAAAACAGGAAAACTAGAAACAAGCCCCACATTATTAAAAAATTCGTGAAGCCCTCAGGCTTGGGCATGAATTGCTACATCATGCTATATGATCTTAAAAAGCAAATTTAGAATACTAAAAGACTTGCAGACACCAGATAAAATATTGAAAATACTTAAAACAAGACAGAATTCACAGCTCCGAGGGCATTGCATCTGCTTTTTGTTAGAATTCGCGGTGGGCGACAGGTATTGACGTAGTACAGAAGCGAACCAATCGGTGAAAGATGCACGGCAGATAAGGTAATGACGCGAGAGGGGAGTGGCTTAAGGATAATGAATCCCATACCTTTTAAAGTAGTTTTTTCGAGATAAAAAGTCTACCGTCCAAAAGGCACGGGAAATTAGTTTCGTGGAATTAAGATTAGAAATAAAAACTTACTGGAAGTGCCAATCCCAAAACTTTCTTCTATCTCATATATCTTAATATTTCCAAATGTTTTACAAATGTCAATATTTCATTTTTATTAGTTCAATACTATACCAACTTTGACTTTCATCTTGAATGTGTTTTTAGTCAATGAATCGGAGTAAAAACGAGTTCATATCGATCATGATACTTATTAAAATCAATAGTTTTCCATTATTCTGTTATATATTTGCTGTACGCGAATAGCCGGATTACCAGGATGCGAAGTTTTCGTCGCTTCACGAGCCGCCGATGTACAATAGGACTACGAAAAATCCAGAAAATTACACAAGATTCGCTATTATAGTGCCCTCTTTCAGCGGAATATTTTCAAATTCAGGGAGGACCTTCTTGCCGTGGCCAAAATCATACACAAGAAAATTGGTTCAATTCTATGCACAACTCCATACACTTTTCGATGGTACAATATTGAAAATGACACAAAAATCGCTATTACAGCGTCTCCTTCAGGCTGCCTTTTCCAAATTAAGGGAGGACCTGCTTGCCATACCCAAAAACTTAAAAAAAAAATTGGTTAAGTTCTATGCATAACTTCATACACTTTTTGATGGTACAAAAGCGATAGACATGCGGACATACGGACAGACAGAAGCAATTATTTTAATCAAATATTTATTGGAAAAGTGAGTCTCTAAATTATATTTTGGAGTTTTATGAAATACAACTTTTAAACATCATGAAATCTTTTTCTTATTTCAAATGGTAATTAAATTTAAAATCTGAAATTTAGCTTTTCTTCTTTCTTGGCTTTCTTGACTGTCCAACCTAACTTGTTGCTGTGTTATGTCTGTGAACGAAATTAAATTATTCTGAGAGTTTAAAGATGCGTTTTCACATTTTTAATTATAATTTTATTCAGATATTGTGTAAAATTTTAATTATTTGTAATACGTATAACACACACAAATAATCTTATTATGACAGAAACTAGATATTTTAATAGCTTACTTTAAATTTTTATACTCTGGTTTTACGCGCTCATATTTTAAAAAAGTCAAACTTAATTTATACTGTGATAAAAAATTAATAAAAACAAACGAATGGAATAAATATTAAAAATGAACCTTATTTATTACAGCAATTTATCCGACAATAGGCACCGAATAAAGCCATTTCTATTAAAACAAAATTATTATGATACTCATTTGCTGTTCAAAGCTTTCATAAGGAATAGGGACTAAAACTATGAAATATGTAAAACTGAAATCCCAATAGAAATACATAGAATATTCTGATATAACAGAAACAAAAATAGTTTCCTATCCTACCATTTTAATTGCTAGTTCTATGGTCTCCCACACTCATATCAAGCAAAACCTTTCGTGAAAAGACATGAAGTTGACATCAATTTATTAGGACGTCTTCTCATGTCAAAGAAGTACCTTATTCATCGCATTACAGCTGATCCAATCATGTGCATGTCATCGAAAAGATTAGGCAGGTTGACACTGTGACATATCGCTTCCACTCACAAAACGTAGGTCTTGATCGCGAATTACAACATGAGTCCTTGTTCCCATTTTAGGGGGATCAGGTATGTATTTCTTATAAAACTAAGTGTTTTTACTTGAAGGAGCTCAAGGTTTGACAAGTATGCGTCCTCAGTTAGAATAAAACCCACACGAAGATTCTGAACTTTTTTTTTTCTCGTATCCTTTTGAATTTCAGGTGAAGGAAAAGACGTTTCTTTAAATAAAAGGATAAATCTAAGCTTTTTAGATTTTAATTCTCTGCTGCCCACACTCAAATATGCTGAAGGAGACACTTCAGTTTTTTTATTTAGTATATTTATTTTAGACCAAATAAAATATAAATGCAATAAATTTATTTATTTTTTTATGTTTTTAATTTTAAACATACTTATCGTCGGGATGTAACCATAGTAGAAGCAGTGGCTTTAAGTGGAATATTTAAAAAAAAATCTTCATTAATTTAAAGTATGATATGGAAAGTTATAATTTCATTTCTAATGTCGATAAAATTTTCAGAAATGGAAAAGATATTTATACCCGAATAGATTAGTGATTATTTGAAAATGTTAATATATCTTTCAGAGATTTTTATTTTAAATCTTCTTTTAACTAAAATAAAGTTTAAAGCGGCCGATATGAAAAGATTTAATATAAAACTTCAACTAATAATAATGTGGCTGAAAAACATCGCCAAATAAAAAAAAATCTTTCAAAAAAATCTGAGAGTTATGTAGCAAATCTATTACCACATGTAATAAGATGGCTGAGAAATGACAAGTTTTTAAAGCATATTATTTAAAATACCGGTTACTAGATCTTGTTGACTGATTTCAACTCTTGCAAAAATCGCGAGAATAAAAACTCCTTCTAAAATTACGAAACTTTTCTCGTGTATGCTTTTGAATGATAGATAAACGACCATATTTGCTTTAAATAAGTATGATACAAAAAAATCTTTTAGGATATGGAGAAAAGCATTTTCATAAAAAGACCTTTCAAAGCATATTTATGTTTAAAAAAATCAATTAAATATTATTGATAAGTGGCTAAAATTGCAACAAGAAAGAAATAGAGTAACCGCAAAAATGACAAAACTTAAAAAAATTTAAATGTGAACGTAAAATAGTGTAAAAATCTATCAATGTGACATAAAATGTAACGCAGATTTATTACATGCATGGAACTAAAATTTATTGTAAGAACTTTTTTATATTTTAATGTTTTTTTTAAATTTTAAGCAAATGAAAATTTCACAGGCACATGTCGAAAAAACTGCGGAACTATTTAACTTGCATTATTATTAATAACGGAGCGGTAATTATTTCAACAAATAAAGGAAAGTACTATTTTATTCAGCGCAAATTGTTTTATTAATTGCGTGTGTTTTATTTTGTTATATGTGGTCATCTGTATATTAAAACTTAAACTATTTTTTAAATGTTTAATCGAAACACAAAAAAATATTACATAATGTCAGTTGCGTCGGCTAAAGCACGTGAAAATGCAAAAATTTAATCAATTATTAACGATTACTTAATGGAAAACGTTAACATTTTTTAAAAGAACCGACAGTTAGTTAGGACGTAACTCGAAAAACAATTTACGTATTTCAAAGCGTTTTGATTCATCTGATACTTTCATAAAGTTTAAACATAGTGTAAGGAACCAGTAACTTTGTTACAGAGGCTCTCTAGTGGTTTGAAAGTGGACATGGTGTAAGACTTAACTCTAATATAGAGGCACTCTAATTGTCCGCTGTGCATTTTTAATTAGGAGTTCACTGTTCCGTGAGTTAGCGGTAACCGTATGCAAATTTATTTGCTCAGTCTGCCAGAGTATAAATAGGGGAGCGAAATTATGTTAAGCGGTCAGTTAGTTAGTCAGTGTTTAGTTGGTTAGTTAGACGTTGGAGAGACTGTGAGTTGGCGTAAGTAGTTTTGGTGTGGAGAAATGGCCATGTATGACTGGAGCTTAGCCTGGGAACAAGAACAGATTTAGAGTAAGATGAAGTCTAGATGTGGATTTGAAATGAACCCCAACATCGCAGCTTAAGCACGTTCCGGAGAAATGAAGTTACGTGAGTTAACTTTTGACTTTATATTTAATTAAGATTGTTTTATGGCTATCACGGAGTGAGGGCGAAATTTATGAGATCTTGTCTGTCAACCCTTTGCCCGTTGTTGAATAAAAGCTCTACATTTAAAGCCTATAAAACTCCTCATGAACTCCCACCTCTATAAATATGCCGCAATAGCGCAAAAGCATATTTTGGATAAATATTTTTGAAATATTAATTATTAAAAAGTTATAAATATAAATAAATAAATATATGAGAACGTGAGTTTAAAAACTCGCCTTATGCAGAAAATCAAATTGTAGTCAATCGCGAAAAACCCCTGACTGCGTCCATTCGTTTTCATTGTAAACCAAGACTTTACAATGCCAGAAATACACGACAAAACGAGTTTTTTTTTTGCAGTGTAGTGTTGTTTTGATGCAGGTTCACCAATAGAATAGTTGGATAGAGAAAACTCGATTTTTTAAATTTTGGATAAGGCGAGTTTTAAAACTTGCATCCTCATATATTGTCCACACCGACTGCATTATCAACCCTTCCCCACTCCCCACCCCGCCTCCCCAAATGCAAAATTTCGTTCTCTTCTCAATTAGTTGTCAAATTACGAAAATATGCAAAACAAGAAGTTTTAAAGGGACACACTTAAGATTAAAGTTGAAAATTTCTTTTCTGCTATTTAACTTATACAAAATAGGATGTCAATGACATATTTATAGATTTCCCGAGGTTATTTAAAAAATTATATCATTATTATAATAATTTTAGCCAATATCCCTCAGTTAAAAGAAGAAATTCTAGGCATGAAAAGAAATAAAAAGAAATCACTCATTCTTGGCGAGCCAGCCGCTAAGCAAAGTAAATTTTATCCACAAGAGAAATATCTATTGATTAGTAGAATTGTACAGATGTAGGAAATTACATATGGGAATACAAAATCTGTGCAAAGTTAGTTTTTACAATTCGAGATCAGTGTCACAACGTTAAAAAAAAGAACAAGACATTTCCGCACTCATATAAACATCTGAACCATTTGCTTTAAATAAAACTTAACTATCAGTCAAGTCAAACTGAGAAACTAAACCTTTAAGATTTTCTACCCAAATAAGAAAAGTTTAAAGATAAAAAAAAATAAAATTGTAAGCATAAATCAAACACTTTCTGCGAATTTTAATGCAAAAGCTAAAATCTTTAACAACGAGTTAACGCACAAATACCTACAAACACGACACGAAAAAAATCCCACACGATCGCTTCGAGAATTCCCGGATCCCCTTCCTCAGTGAGGAAAAAAAAATTAAAATGCGTTCGAAGAACCCCTCGGTTGTATCCCCCCCCCCCCCCGAGCACTGGCTTATGGACTGATTGAAAAGGCGAAAACAAGAGTTTATATATCTTAAAGAAATGACGTAATGGACCAGAAACAACTGAAAAAAGGAGTCACTGCGCAGGATCTCTCCACACTGGCAAGAGAAAAAGAATGCTGGTCATATCATTCAGTAAGGAAGAAGTATATATTTGTAAATATAGTGAGCTTTGTAAAAAGCTAGATCCAAAACTGAATTACATTTCTGAATAATTTTAGACTCTGGATAATTAAATTGGTGGTTGGAATTCCAACAATGTTTGGCTATTGTTGATTTCTCACATTCCTGCTTTCTAACGTAATTCTGGTGTTCTTTCAGCCTAATTTTAAGTGCACGCTTCGTCGGCCCAATGTAAGAGAGGCCGCACTCACAAGAACTTTAACTCTTGGAATTAAGATAAACGATATTAACAATATTATATGTAGAATAAACAGTTAAATAATTTTTGTATTTGTTATTATATAGGGGAGACTAGGAAGGGTTGACTCACTTTTTACAAAAGGATTTTTTATTTTTTAAATATTGAGTGAAGAATAAAGTTTTATATATCGTTTTATTCGTTATACAATCAGTTACCAAAATAAAATTGCTACATAAGTGTAATATATAAGAAATTTGAAAAATGATTGATTTTAATCATGCGAAAATAATGGGTCAAGGCTCCCCATACATGGGAGACTTGACCCACTATATGGGAGGCTTGGCCCTCTTTGTTTTATATTGAAATATTTGTGAAAAGAAACAAAATCAGTTTAAATAAAAAGCAAAATAACTTTATGCTAATGCTTTAATTATTATATAAAAAAATATTTTTGAAAATATGATGCTTCAACAAATCTGATTAGGCGCAATCGCATGTCAGAGGAGAAAATTTTTGTTTTAAACAGGATTTTGTTGGAGCAGGTATAATTGTACAACAGGGAAAATGAAAATTTAACGTTTAAGACAGTATTCCGCTAGAGACAGGTTCCGTTTCCATAGGGTTTCATGCATTATAATGTCCGAATTTAGCAGCCACTCTCCCGCTTTTTTTTGTCTCCTTGTCCTACTTTTTGTGACATTCGACATCACAACTTAAGTTATCATATTTGGCTTCCTCACACTCTATTCATTGTGTTGAAATTTGTCTACATAACTTCCTAAAATTTTTCGATCCATGCTATGTTCTTTTGCAGCGGCATGCGTACTTAAGAGGCTACTTCAGTCAAACGAAAAGACCCGTCCGCCAATGCTAATCCTATGGAAGAAATTTATAAAGCTATCTCGGTCGCATTTCAATATTTTTAAATGATTTCTTTTGCATTGAATAGTTGAGATCGATATGTACAAATGCCGTTGCTTACTTTTTCGATTTTGTTTATAGGTATTTCTTATGAGGATACTTTCATTTTCGGAACCGGTTTCGAAAGCAAAAGCATTCTCATAAAAAATATCTACAATTAAAATAAAAAAAGCAAAAAACGGCCTGCTTACAGATCGATCTCAACTATTCAATGCAAAAGAAATCATTTAAAAATATTGAAATGCGACCGAGATATCTTTATAAATTTCTTCCATAGGATTAGCATTAACGAATGCGTCTTTTCATTTGACTGAAGTAGGCTCTTAACTTATCATTAACATCTTTTAACCCTTTCAGAGGCAAAGTACTTTCTGTACTAAAATGTTGAAATAAATGACTGCCACCGGAATATACGAGCAAATTTATTTAGAAATAAGAAAAATGCTATATTTCGCAAACAGATAAAATTGAAAAGATTTTAGCAAAATTTTGGTGTCATTATGGAGATTTGGAATTAAAACAAAGTGGTTTCATAAACATACTACTGCCCCTGAAATGGTTAAGACTGATGCTTTCGTATTTTCTAGTCTTTTCCACTGATTCTATTTACCTATTGTAAGTAATATTTTAATGGAAAAAAGTTTCTATCAACTTTCCCATTTATATTTCATTAATTTTTTTCTTGAATTGCAAGTAGTAATTTTTCACATCTTTCTTTAACCAGTTTTAAACATTTTCTTTTCCATCTCCCCATTTTACTGTATCTTTGCAGAATAGATTTACATTCCTTTTTATATATAACCGTTAATATTTCATTAAGCACAGTGTATAATAAAAAGATTTCCAAAACCCCTTAATTAACACATTGTCGACGGGCAATTTTTATCAAATCTGTTTTTTTTTAAACAGTAGAAGCTCCTCCTTGTTCTGAAAGTCTTTTGTAAATCGATGTTTTAGAAAGGTTTCCCAAGTACATGCATCGGTAAATATCTTTCAATGAACGAATTTAATATAAAATGTATTACAATCTGAAAAAAAAATATGGACAACATGATATAAATGCATTTTTTGTAAGGTAGAAGCCACGCCCTTAGTCAATGATGCTTTTTGAATGAAAACAAGAATTCTGGTTTCCCTCCGTGAATGTGTTAAGGGAGCCTTGAATATGTGGTCAACCCTCCCTCACACTGATGGGTTAAGCCTCCCCACATAGCCTTTTTCTCAATAATAGCATATTGTTATGTTAAGCCTAACTTACTGTATAATCTTTATGCATGGAATGAAAGCTCGATATTTCTGCATTACTTAAAATCTACATACTTAAATTTCTGTGATATAGTATTTTATTTGAAAAGAGCTTACAAAATATTTCTAAAAAACACTTCTTTTAGGTTGAAAAAGCCTCACAATTGTTTTTTTCCACACCTATTTCGATTATCTGTATGAAAAAAGGACTGTTCTTTGAACATTCCGATAGCTTTGGTTGACACATATTGATAAAACTCTGAAATTCTTTTAAATATGAAAACTGATGAGTGGGCCAAGCCTCCCGTATGGTCAACCCTCCCTAGTCTCCCCTATATATAAATATATATATATATGAATCTAATTACTCAGAAAATTTTATGTCTTATATTTAAACTGTATTTTCTTCCAAACGGCAACAAACCAACAGCTACTGATGAGAAAATACACTTAAATTTCAAAACATTCTTTTCCCATGGATTTTATGATAGTTATTCTATCTTGTAAACCATGATAAATTTCCAAGTCATTCTTTCGCTCCAGTGTACGCATGCTCTTATTTAATGGATATTGGAATTAAAAGAATTATTAGTTTCCCTCGAATTTCAGTACGTAGTTCTAGCTGAGTCAGATCTCGTAAACAATCCAGATTTTGGATTTTATCAGCTCGAGGACCAATATCTTCCTCATCCTATATCTTTTTTATAAAAGTGTTTTTGTCCCTTGCTCGAGTACAAAATTATTAGGGTAATCCATTTTCTTTGATAGTTGATTAGTTAAAATGTTTTTCATTTTATTCATAGTTTTGGATATATCTTTCCGTCTTAGTAATATTGCTAACCTTGAATTAATTAA
The DNA here is from genome assembly GCA_963932465.1 of Maratus speciosus. Taxonomy (NCBI): domain Eukaryota; kingdom Metazoa; phylum Arthropoda; class Arachnida; order Araneae; family Salticidae; genus Maratus; species Maratus speciosus. The sequence goes on from OZ010787.1 coordinate 150,091,615, forward strand.
ATTTATATAACCTATATCCCTACTAAGGGGGCACAGGACCTTTGAGTTTGTCGAAATGAGAAAAAACATCACCTTTTCAAAGTGCCAAAACACAAATAATATGCAATCAAGATCTTTTTTTTCCTCTAACTGCCTAAAGTATATATTCTTAGCTATATTATAAAAAAAAAAGAAATTTTGAAAAATATGCAAAATTAATATTTAAATTTTAATCTTAAAAATTCGTCTTACAAATGAGTGACATAAACTGCGCGCATGGTAAAACTCTACACTGTTAAAAATTTGCAGCATTCTGGCAGGTCATTTGACCATTTTTTAAGAAAACGGTTACACAACCGTAATTTTAACACTATTCTGACCATATTATTGGCCATTTTATGGTCAGAATACAGTTAAATTATGGTTATGAAACCGTTTTTTCAAAAAACGGTCGAATGACCTGCCAGAATGCTACAAAATTTTTAACAGTGTACATTATGCATATAGAAAACAATTTTTGAACAAATTAGAATCATAACACACCTACTTATAAATTAATATCAAAATATATGCAAAGAGGTTTGTTTAAAATTAAATTTTCGCACATAATAGAAAAAAGTACAAAATTTTCAAAAACATTTTCAAGTATTTTTAGTCCAAAAAAATAAATAACCAAAATACGTGAACTTTTGTGGTTTTAGCATGAAGACTATAAACAGACGCATATTTGTTTATTTTTTTAAAACTGTAGTTTATATAGTTTGAAAGTAACTGTGCGCGCAAACTCCAAATTTACTAATCTGAGAAAACGCATTTTAAAGTTTCAATATCAACGGATATTCAATTGTACTCACCTTCTATAAATGAATATAATTCAAGAAATAATGCCGCTTTTTTAATGCGGTCTTTTGTATATTGTTGAGAATTTTTTTTTTTTTTATTCAAAATAAACCAAAATCCGAAAACAGATTTTTTTTTTAAGTTTAAAGGTCCTGTGCCCCCTTAAAGTTAATTTTGAGATTTTAAAACCAAAACTTCTTGGTTTGTATCATCAAACACTTAATTTGTCTCTTAGAACATGATTTTATGTGTTTGAGTTTGTCTTCCTTACGTATTGACTTGTTAATCAGAACAGTTTTAAGTTTTAAAAATTATCTAGCAGGTAAGAGTAAATTGCCTTTAGCCAATTTTAGCCCGATAATAAATCCGCGAAGTTCAGGGATGATTCATCTGATGTACCTATGTTATCTTTGTGCATCTGTGTGTGTATAGTCTTTCCTAATGGTAGAAACATCGTTCATGTCTCCAAAGACAAAAATAGGTCCAAGGGATGGCAATATAGGGGAGACTAAGGAGGATTGACCATACGGGAGGCATGACCCACCCATCAGTGTTCATATTTAAAAGAATTTCAGAGTTTTATCAATAGGTGTCAACGAAAGCTACCGGAATGCTCAAACAACAGTCTCTGTTTCATACAGATAATCGAAATAGGTGTGGAAAAAATCAATTGTGAGGCGTTTTGAACCTAAAAGTTGTGTTTTTTAGAAATATAGTGTAAGCTTTTCTCAGATAAAATATATCATAGAAATTTTAGTAAGCAGGTTTTAAGTAATGCAGAAATTCATTCCAGCTTTCATTCCAGGCATAAATATTATACAGTAAGTTAGGCTTAACATAACAATATGCTATTCTTGAGAAAAAGGCTATGTGGGGAGGCTTAACACATCAGTGTGAGGGAGGGTTGACCACATATTCAAGGCTTCCTTAACACATTCACGGAGGGAAACCAGAATTCTTGTTTTCATTCAAAAAGCATCATTGACTATGGGCGTGGCTTCTACCTTACAAAAAATGCATTTATATCATGTTGTCCATATTTTTTTTTTCAGATTGTAATACATTTTATATTAAATTCGTTCATTGAAAGATATTTACCGATGCATGTACTTGGGAAACCTTTCTAAAACACCGATTTACAAAAAACTTTCAGAACAAGGAGGAGCTTCTACTGTTTAAAAAAAACAGATTTGATAAAAATTGCCCGTCGACAATGTGTTAATTAAGGGGTTTTGGAAATCTTTTTATTATACACTGTGCTTAATGAAATATTAACGGTTATATATAAAAAGGAATGTAAATCTATTCTGCAAAGATACAGTAAAATGGGGAGATGGAAAAGAAAATGTTTAAAACTGGTTAAAGAAAGATGTGAAAAATTACTACTTGCACTTCAAGAAAAAAATTAATGAAATATAAATGGGAAAGTTGATAGAAACTTTTTTCCATTTAAATATTACTTACAATAGGTAAATAGAATCAGTGGAAAAGACTAGAAAATACGAAAGCAGCAGTCTTAACCATTTCAGGGGCAGTAGTATGTTTATGAAACCACTTTGTTTTAATTCCGAAACTCCACAATGGCAAGAGAATTTTGCTAAAATCTTTTCAATTTAATATGCATGTGAAATATAGCCTTTCTCATATTTCCAAATAAATTTGTTCGTATATTCCAATGCCAGTCATTTACTTCACCAATTTAGTACTGAAAGTACTTTGCCTCTGAAAGGGTTAAAAGATGTTAATAATGATAAGTTAAGTACTCATGCGATTGCAAAAGAACATAGCATGGATCGAAAAACTTTTGGAAGCTATGTAGACAAATTTCAACATAATGAATACAGTGAGATGAATCCAAACTTTGTGACAATTAGAGTTGTCAGGTCGAGTGTCACAAAAAGTATGACAAGGAGACTAAAAAATGCGAGACAGTGGCTCCCAAATCCGGACTTAATAATATATGAAACCTTATGAAAATGGATCCCGTCTCTAACGGAATACTGTCTTAAATGTTAAAATTTCACTTCCCCTGTTGTACAATTATACCTGCTCAGACAAAATACTGTTTAAAACAAAAAAAATTCCTTCTGACATGCGATTGCGCCTAAACAAGTTTGTTTAAGCATCATATTTTCAGAAATATTTTTTTATAATAATTAACGCATGTATTTATTTTGCTTTTTTTCAAACTGATTTTATTTCTCTTCACAAATACTTGAATATAAAACTAAGTGGGTCAAGCATCCCATATGTGGGGAGCCTTGACCTATTATTTTCTCATGATTAAAATCAATCATTTTTCAATTTTCTTACATATTACACTTATATAGCAATTTTATTTTGATAACTGATTGTATAACGATTAAAATGATACATAAGACTTTATTCTACGTTCATTATTTAAAAAATAAAAAGTCATTTTGTAAAAAGTGGGTCAACCCTCCCTAGTCTCCCTTGAATCATCGCCAAACGACTACACAACCACCTTTTTAATAAAAATTCAATCTGACATAAGTCATCTGGTGCCCTTCGTTAGGTTTTTCATCTCTCACTTTCTCATCATGAAATTGTAACCTTTATACATGAGGAAAATTACACTTTTCTAATCACTAACACAGATTTAGCTAATTGTAACTACAAAACTGTGGGACTTGTCATCAGATGGTAGAAATGTGTACGTTCCATGCCAGATTTCAACATTCAACAGTGATTAAACTTCATGCATATTCGTTAAAGCACTTGCGTTGAATTATGCCGTGATTTGTGTGAAAGATGCTTTCTTAATCCGATATATTCTGAAACCAAATTTTTTAAAGCCGACGAAAGCTGGGTAACCCGTATTAATTTCACTATTTCAAAAACTACCTGACACTGAAAAATCATTTATTTCCATACGTTTACAATTCAGGTCTTTGGTTTGAAGATGTACATATTTAATGACCTTTTCGGTACGATGCTAGCCTTCAGCATGCATCCGTAACGAAGCCCCAAATAATTTTGAAAATGTTAAAATATTTAAAGATTCAACAAGACGCTTGTTTAGGGGATTTTTTTTTTTAAGTTGCGAAAGTGAAATCCTATAACAAAAGAACCACTGACCCAAATGACCTGAAATTTCACCAGTATACTCCCAAAGCAATGGGAATGAAATGGGTTTTTAAAAAAAACTTAAAATCGCACCGACAGATGGCGCTGTAAGTTATCAGAAACAAAGAATATCAGTGGGGAAAACAATGGACGGTACTTTGAGAAAATAAAATTTTATTACGCAGATTAAGATTATAAGCTGAAATTTTCTAACAGCCTGGCCAGCTAAAGAATTTACCTAAAGAATACTGTATATTGTGGTGGTATTACAAACTTAGCTGACCTGAAGGTACGCATTGTGCACCAGATCCATAGCATTCACCCGGATACTCTTCGCTCTATTGTGGAATATGCGTTTTCACGTTTCTAACTCGTAGCTGAAAACGTTGGACAGCACATTGAAAATCTCTTGCGTTAGTATCGCAGTTCCGTACGCTTTATTCCATATTTTTATTTCGTTCTGTTTCTGCGAAAGTAGTCGCGGTTTTTTTTCCCAATTATTGCATTCTGTATGTTTTTCAAGTGCGTAATAAAGTATTCATTTTCTCAAAGTACCATCCATTGTCTTCCTCCCACTAACGACATTCTTTGTTTCTGTTAACTTACAGCGCCATCTGTCGGTGCGATTTTAAGGATTATTTTTCACCACGCCAAAAAAAAAATTCCATTTTTTGGGAGCATACTTCTGAAATTTCAGGTCATTTGAATCAGTGGTTCTTTTGTTATAGGGTTTTACTTTCGCAACTTAAAAAAAAAAAAATCACCCTGTACAATAACTAATGAAATGTATGTCCAACAATAGACAAACGTAACGGCACACTTTATTCCGAATCCGAAATAAAACTATAGATGGTTAGGAAGAAAAACCTTCAGTTTCATCTTCTTCAGAAATAATGTTAATTAATTTTTATGAAATACATACGTAGCTAAAAATTAAACATTAAGTTAATTCATACATGCGAACCTCCGGGTTTTTTAAATAAAAAAATACATACTACGAACCAGAAATTTATTTAAAGAATGGAATTAAATGGATTACAAATAACTATCACACTGAAGGAAGACACATTTGATTAAACAAATTTTCTGCTAGAAAGTGCATTTTTCATTTTAAAAAATCCGACGGTTGGCGGCGCATATGTTTAAATTATCTGATTATAACAGAATTTATTTTGGACAGATCTTAATCTAAATTTATGGAGTCTATTATTTGTATATTTTATAGGTTTCAAACAATGCAATAAATGTGCAACTAACTAAAAATAAAACAATATTTAATTAAATGTATTTCAAGACACCTATAATCATTAATTTCTCTTGAAGAAATTAAAATATGTATGAATCAACCCTGAATACTTCCACTTCCTTTGGGTTGAAATTTTCGCAGATATTTTTTAATTTATTCAATCACTGCCAATCGGAATGACTGCTCATAGTAGAATGATCAACGGCACAGCTCATGGCAAATATTGTAGTGAAAACAACCACAATATATGTACGGGAAAAGTGCACAAATTAAAATTTATAGAAATATGGGAGGGTATGGGGGGAGAGAAAGTGCTTTTCTTCAAGGTAGAGGCACTTTATATCTGTTTTCAGACAATCTGTGCCAAGAAAATTAATTAAAAATGTAAACCAATTTTTTAATTTCAGCGGTTACAAATAAAACATTTTTTAATTCGACATCACATTATTTATTCATTAACTTCTGATTCATAACTTTTTCTTTAAATATAACAATGTACATAGCACAATTGCAATTAATTTTTTTAATTTACTTTCTGAATAATACCTTCTTAACTCTTTTTTATTCAAACATAATTTGTATACAAACGTAATATACGAACGCAAATAGAAGCGCGCAACAGTATTAACAAACTAAAAAGAGAGTCGTTTCAGAGGAATATTATTTAATAAGTGAATTGGTTGAGAAATGATATTTGGAGTTGGTACTTTGCTCTCCAACCCCGTGATTATGCCGTTCAAGGAATGGGAATTGCTTTCATCTGCCTGCCCATCCCTGTGATTTGTCCGTCAGTGGATGCCATTACTGGACAGAATGATTGCTACCACTCCACGTGATGACCAATTGATCTGATGATATGAATTTATGATAGGGTTGGGGAATTTTAAGTTACAAATGTGTTACTTTAGGTGCTTTCCTAGCAATCTAAAATGTGTAATGACTTTTAACAAAAATGTATTTCATTCATTGGTTCCGAAACAATTTGCATACTTATTTTAATCATTATTTATAAATGTTAGCTTAATGTTACAATAAAGTCTTTTTGTAAAATATTGCATTTTAATCAAATGCTTAAGTTGAACTGGAATGATAGTTAATTGCAAAAAAAAAAAAAAAAAAAAAAAAAAAAAAAAAAAAAAAAAAACAGATTTTTTAAAAAATGCGCACATTTTACACAAATGGATAAACTATTTCTCAATAGCGTTTATAAACAAAAAAAGATAATTAAAAGGTATGTTCAAAAGTTTTCCGGGAATTTTAAGTTATTTTATATTTTTATCAAAGAAATTAAAATGGTAAAAATAGAACAGTATGATTTAAAGCATGTCTTCTTAAGATAAATGTGAAATAAATTCTGAATATAAAACATGTATCAGGTAAATTGGGATATAAATTATATCAAGGCATCGATATACATGAGAGTTTTAAAAATGTATGTGTTTAAAAAAACAACACTGGATACGGCCATTTATGAAAAATGAAATCTCTCTGACCAAGATTCAGATTTTATTTCAGGAAATTTTACAAAATTCTTAATAATATGGCCTATACCACAAACAGTACCGAGATTTTTTTTTGTTGCTATCACATTAAAATTAGGTTGACTTGGAAATTTGGTTTGTGAAAAACAAGGATACTTCATAACACTTCACTTGAAATACTGGATTGCTGCACTAGTCACATGATGTTAATGAAATAAAATTTTATATATTCCTTTCTTGCTAGTTATTCTGGATCTAAATAAATTTCCATGGTTTCTTAGGAGTTAAAAGGGAATACAGCTCAAATTTCTATAAATACCCCCTACTATAAATTTATCTTTTTCAGATGCTGTCCATATTGTAGGCATTTTTAAATAAAGATATTAAATCTGAAATCGAGAAATAAGTAAAATATTTTCTATATTAAAAAATATTTTTTGTTGTGTGAAGGCGTGTTTTCTTAACCCCTTAACAGTTTCTTTTTTTGACGCGGTAAACTAAAAATAAGGAGAAAATACACCTTTTTCTATACTAAAATATTTGACTTGTACAATTGAAAAATATCTGCCAGTTAATAAAGCAAAAGTTATAGTAAAAAATTAGCGGTTTTCAAAAGCTTTTGCTAACAACGTAAGCAAATTCTTTTTGCCCGAGCGGTGCTTGTCAAAAACTGTTAAGGGATTAATAAAGAAATTATTTTCTGTATTTAACTTTTTAGCTATCCCTAGAAAGCAAAGCTTTTCGATCATTTAAGGGAAAATGATTCTCTCCATTATGCGCGATATTTTTGGAGAGATTTTCTTTTTATGAGTTTCCATGGCGGAATTATCACTGGAGTTCCCTCTCCAAATAAAAAAATCTTCAAATGCAGATAGAAGCTAAATTTAAAAATATATTAAACTTACACTATGTGCAAAACTACTTAAAAGATGAGACAATATTAAAAAGATATTAAATTATTTTAATACCTTAGTACTTTCACCTATAAAAACATAGTCTTCGTCAGAGAAATATAAGAAATACAATTGTTATTGACGTCCAATTTTCAAAATTCACGCAGTGGTGACGAAAGGAGTGAAAGTGGAAGTTAATTTTTAGATCCGGAAAACATTGGGAAAATAAAACATGGATATAGGGAAGTGGAATATTACTCGTTTTATGATTATTTAAGCAAACTGAGTATCTAATATCCTTACGTTATATTATTGTATATAATGTACTTAATAATCTTACCATTAAACGTCTGATGATTATTTAATCATAAAACGAGTAATATTCCACTTATTAGATGTAAATTTCCAACTGGGCAAAAAATGTCGGGACCAGGATTCGAACCAGGGATCTCCTGGCTGAAGCCGCCCGTGCTCTGCCATTTGAGCTATCCCGGACGAATCTGGTGGAACTTTCTCACCCAGCTAACCTTAATGATTATAGCATCTGGTCTGAAACCTGGTTCAGCTCAGCAGAATAAATCTCAGGTAATGGACTCCAGAAAACGCTGGATACGAAATTACACTAGATTAATTTTAACACAATTATTCTAATTGGTAAATAAATCATATTAGATGTATAAAGGTTAGCTGGGTGAGAAAGTTCCACCAGATTCGTCTGGGATAACTCAGATGGCAGAGCACTGGCGGCTTCAGCCAGTATATCCCTGGTTCGAATCCTGGTCCGGACATTTTTCGCCCAGTTGGAAATTTACATCTAATATGATTTATTTGCCAATTAGAATAATTTTGTTAAAATTAATCTAATATTCCACGTCCCTATATCCATGTTTTATTTTGCCAATGTTTTCCGGATCTAAAAATTAACTTCCACTTTCACTCCTTTCGTCATCATCTACGTGAATTTTGAAAATTAGACGTCAATAACAATTGTATTTCTTATATTTTTCTGACGAAGACTATGTTTTTTATAGTTGAAAGTACTAATGTATTAAAATAATTTAACATCTTTTTGATATTGTCTCATCTTTTAAGTAATTTTGCACATAGTGTAAGTTTAAGTTTTTAAAGATGAATTAAGCATTTCTATTTATTTATTTACTGAAAAATATATTTTATACGAGCAGTTTAAAAATGAAAGGACTCGGGTGTAAAACAAGATAACTAACTAGTTTTGAGAAATTCAATATTGAAGTTTCATAAATAAAATCTACAATCAAAACTATTATGATTGCCTCCTTTAAAACAGTTGATTTGATAAAAACGAGCCTGCAGTTAACTATATGCAACTATTTTTGTGATATAGATTTTATTTTATTGTACTTATTGAATTTTAATAACAAAAATTCGCTGCAATTATTTAAAATATATCTTCATTTAAGATAGACTCTATTGAGTAATAAATAATACTTGTACGTTTAAAAGGATTTCCAAGTAAAATAATTTTACATGTAACCCAGAAAAAAAAAAATAAAAAAAAAAAAATGTCAGTTACCAGGTGTTACACCCGAGCTCTTAAATAATTAAATGGTAGCCCACATTTCACAAGAATATCATACTCGATCAAACGAAAACTGTTAATTTATCTAAAGATGTGGATATTCTGTTGTTTGTTTTAATATAGTCTAGGTATGAACGTGATTCTAGGAACAACTAAGTATATTGAACCTTAAATAAAATTCTTTAATAACTTTGATAGGATAGAATAATGGATATTGAGTATGAGAAACAAATAAGCAGACAAGATTTAATTAAATTCAAATTGAAAAATATATATCAAAGAACAACGAAGTGTTTTATTAATATTCTATTACAACATTATTTATTAATTTAGTGAATAAGCGTAACACAAATAACAAACTAATAACCCTCTTTCCAACAGTTTCAAAATATTTTTATTTATTCCTACATTGCCAATTCTGAAACCTGTTTAAAATTAAGTACAGTGTTCGAATACATTTTATATCTGAATTTTATTTCTCTGTGGAGTTGATTATAATCGTGACGTCCGAAAGGCCGATTGTATATAAAGGTATAAACCCGAATTACGGCTTTAATAGCAGCTGCCAAATAGCTTTCACATGCATCCAATCAAACATATTGCTTACGCCTGCAACTGACTTCAGTTATGTCATCAGCTGTATAGCACGTTCGTCTGTAAGTGGTGCCGTATATAAACAACTCATATATTGACGGCCACATTATTTACGCCTTTAATAAACCAGTGTCACTCATAGTATTGAACCTGTTCAAATGTGGTTGAGAGCAAGCACTGAACGTATCGAGACTATGAAGAGAATTAGTGGTTTAGATCATTGCATTTCCTTAGTAAGTGTTATTACTACGGTGATAATTTACGCTCTAGTCAGTTACCTTAGGGCAGAAATTTGTTTACTACAGACGGGTGTAATTAAATATATCTGATTGTGATATTATGAATTAAATTATAAAATGATAGAGTCCCAGACACATACATTGAAAAGTAATCTAAACCGAAAGCTTTAGCGAAAGATGACAGTTAAAAATATTATTAGGTTATTGCAGTAAAAAATATATTTTTTTAATTGATTACTTCTTTTTTTAAATAACATATCAAGGAATGACAAAAATATTAATACTATATCATAAGGAATAACCAGTTTGCTAGGACATCATAAATTAAAAAAAATAGTTCTTACGATCGTTGCTACTCAAAAAATAAACCAGGTATTCAACAGTTTGACTAAAACACTTGCTGTAGTGTGCGCGGCACACATTCAGTGAGAAATAATGATTTGAATTGTTTCACATTGAAACGATTATTGTTATTTTAAGTTGTAATTTTGTTATGTCCCAATAATGTTATTATTATTCATTGAATTAAAACCAGTCTTTTTTCTGTGATTTTTATATTTAGCAATTTATGTTTCTAATATTAATATTTTTAAAGGTCAAAAAGACTTCATAGAGTAAATTTAGCTCAGATTAGGCCACAAACAGAAATATTGCATAATCAGATTCATTTTTATTTTCCAAGAGATAACAAAAGATCGTATTCAAGTCAAAGATTTTCAAAATATTTTTTTTCTTCAACGACTATAAAATCTTAGGATACATGGATGCACTGTTTTTAAAATATTGACGTTATAATGTGATATATTAAATTGTAAAATAGTAAAATCTTAGGCACATCGACTGAAATGTACCCTAAATCAAAATCATTAGTGTCAGGTAGTAGTTAAAGAGTACAAAATTTGATTATTATATTAAGTAAATATTATTTCAATTTTAAATACAGTACTGCTCTTTTAAACGATATCTAAATATTTCAGTATACCACACTAAACTTTACACTTTATATCTTTCATGTAAAAATTTTAATTCCTGAGAAATTAAAGTAATCAAATTATTGGTTTAAAAAAGATAATCTTAATTAGCTTTGTTTTCGTACAAGAAAAACTCAATGCAGAATTAATTAATTATAATAACTAATATTCAGTTAAAAACAAAACCAGTTCCACAAATAGAATATTTCACTAAAAAATTAGAGTTAATTTAGAAAAAATTACGGCAACATTAGTGACGAAGTCGATCAAAACTCTCCCAACTGCCTCTCCGAGATTCTGCACTCATCATAACATTGCATAATCAAGGAATCTGCATGTATACCAATGAAAATTAATTTCAGTGAGACAATTATCTACGGAATTAAAATGCCTAGAAGGTCAGTATAGCAGACTAAATGATCAGTGTAATACACCACAAAATACAAAAGGAGGGGAGGGGGAAACTCTAAGTATGCAATAAAGATCAATATTAGAATCTCATAGAGGTAGACTATGATCGTATCATAATACACATTATAAATTTCGATAATTTTTATTAAAATGCGCTGTGTTTAAAATAATCTCTCACATTCAAAATGCAGTTGAGGAAAAACTAGTTAACTAAATATAAAAATGTAAACCAAACCCACGAAGTAATAAAAAAATTAAATAAAATTCTCTGCAAGTATCTCTTATTAAATGAGTCTACTACATATACTCTCTCTGCAAGTATCTCTAATATATTAAATGAGTCTATTACATATACTCTCTCTGCAAGTATCTCTAATATATTAAATGATTCTACTACATATACTCTGCCAATCAAAAATAAAACTTGCAATTTATAATTTATAAGTTTCAAGTTACCTTTTTTTTACACATTTACCAGCTTATTCCCTCCCTATTTTTTCCGTTCCTTTCAATATTTATATACATTGAATATTCTCTGATATCATATCTTTGAAAATAAAACTTTAAAGCTTAACTATTGATGGATGTCAGTTAAGTCTTAGAAATATGAAAGTCAATAATCATATTAATAATTAAGATTTATATTAGAACCAATCTATTTAAATCCTTCAAATAAATCCCACACTGAAACGATTTACCCTCTTAATTTTTTTTATCTAAATCTCTGCTAACTTTCAACTTCTGTTTGTATCCTTAATAAATTCATTACTAAATTCTTCTATTTCCCTAAAATTGCGTTCTATCCTGCAAGTAAATCTAAGCTATTTAAATCCATACAATTTTACCACACATTCACCCTTTCTTTGATCCTTCCATTTATAAACCATAAAACCAAACAGAAAAATAAACAAAAGAAAAGAAAAGAAACGAGAACTAAATAGCAAATTTATTTAGACAATGAAAATAATAATATTAATAATTATTATTGTATTGCTGTAACAAATGTCATTATTTTGCTATTTTTATTTGTAAATCAACTGTCAAAAATACATCATATTATCATTAGTAACATATAACTAGACAGAAACATTATTACCTATATACTTGCACCAATAGCTCTATTTCATTATTATGTTATTTTTATCAACACTTTATAATTATAATATATAAATATAGCAGGTTGATTCGTACCGCATATCCATTGACTTGAAAAAAAGGAGGCTCTCACGAATGGATACAGCAACAGTATCTGAATGAGTAATACACTCTCTTCAGAGAGAACAACACTATACACTTGTTGACGAGAACATATCTACGCTGTTTTATGAGATCTCAATATTCCAAATACCGTCAGCTATATATACAGAGCTATGGATTTCACATACAAGGAGTTCGCTGCATTTCTGGCAAAGCGTTCAGTGGGATAGCTCTTTACAATATGTAGTCACAATTGAAGAAACATACGCTTAATTACTATTTCACAAGCTTCTATATACACATGGCATGAAACCAGTTGAGGGAAAATCCCCATCCTAAAAAAGCCGTCTTTATACACAAAGCAGTTGTGGTGTTATTCTCCTGTCATTGTTAACAAATAACATTTTCGGCGAAACTGTAGTTTCCCGTTGGGTCACAAGCCGCACCTAGTCTTTTGCTTCCTCTAATCGACATATACCGAGTGATAATTGACTGCCATCTGTGCTGCTCCGGGACATGAAAAAATAAAATACACATTCTTCCAAGATAAAATATTTCCGCTCATCCCTGGAGGAAGGGAGATTGTGCCAAAATTTTTTTAACTCAACTCCCCTTTTCCATGACAAACGTCTACGAACTATTACATCTAAAATGTTTCTAAATGCGCGTCATTTATTAACAAAGTAACTTGTACTACATAAAAACTCCAACACTAACTGTTCTCTTTCCTAGGACAAATATCCCTTCCAAAATACGTAAAAGAAATGACGTATCTCTCCGAAGTTTCTGATAGGTCAAATTCCTCCCAGCCAGTTGTTTTTACTCTGGGGAATCCTCATAGTAATGCCCCATTTGCTCGTTACCTCCCGTTCTGAAATATTAACTTTGGCTGTTATTTTTAATACTAGGAAAGAAAAGTAAAGCGCACTGAAACTGAGCGTCAAAAATTTAGCATGCAGAATTTATCATCAGCTGTATTGTTGAGAAAATGTTGCATAGCACAGAATGGACACTAGATGAGGTTTAACTCAACCACCCATAAAAAATATCCCCAAGTATTTGCTTCTGCGTGGCATCACATAATTGGCACACACACACACACACACACACAAAAAAAAAAACACCTGCAAAGATTGCCACACACCTTGCGTGGGAAATGATTGGGAAAATAATAATATTTGTGTTATTGAGAGAAAAATAACTAACTTCTTTGAATATTTAAAAAGATACGAAAATTAATAAGCGACAATAACTTAAAAGAATCTAATAACGAAATTGGTTGTTTTGAATACAAATAAAAGTTAAAGCATTTAAAATTCAAATAAGGATTCAGATAATTCTTATTATATATATATATATATATATATACACTCATGCCCAAAAATTAACGCTTTCGATTTTACACATTTCGTCGGATGCCTATTAAAATACTTGACGAATTGTTCTTGAAATTCTAGGATGTAAAGAACATGTTTGACTTCATATTTCAGATAAAAATATCCTTCAAATCACTAAAGATTTAGTCAGGAGGACAATTAGCGGAATAACAATAAATTTAATAATAAAATAACATTTGCGATAACCCATGTGACAGAAAATGATCAAAAAGGTCATTTAAATGACTATGTGAGTCCTATTCAACATTTGTGTGCACTCTAAATAAAAAAGAGTGACTATTCACTCCGGAGGAATGAATATTAATTTTATCGCAGAGTCAAAATATGCTCTACCTCTTTAGAGTGACTATTCACTCTGAGCAAAAGTGGAATAACTATCTGAAAGAGCGAGTACTCACTTCTGGGAAGTAAATATTCACTCTAAACAAGGGTGAATAATCAATCACTTTTTCGGAGTGACTTCATTCTTGCTAAAGGAGTGCGTTTTTCCACCCCTCGTAGGAGTGAATAGTCACTCTTTCATAGGAGTGAATGTTCATTTTTTATGGAGTGAATTCTTTTTTATGTTACTTTTATGCGCTATAAATATATGATAGTTTTAAAATGCCCACGAGGACAAGTAATTAACCGAAATCTTATTCAGTTAATATTATGTCTTTCTTTTTAGATATCCAATAAGCTGTATTTAGTATCTTAATATTTCCTGTGATGTACGTTATGTTCTTTTTTTATGTGTAATTTAAGTTTCAAATATTTAGATCTAAGTATTCATTGCTAATGAATTTAAATCTAATCAAACGTTAATTTTTACTGTATTTTAGTTACTTTTGAAGTTTTATTAATAACTGTATAATAGGTGGATGTTATATCATTAACAACATGTAATTCATTTAATTTTTGTTTTAAATATGAAATCTTATCTTTTTACCGTACTTTTCAGTAAAGCATAGCTACTTTGCAGCGTGCTATTGCTCTAAAACATTTTTAATTTTTCCAGTTAAAAAACAATGTTTATCAACTCGCATCATTTTTTAATAAGTTCTAAGCTTGATCTAAATATTAAGAATGTGCAAGATTTTTTTATATGTTGTGATTTGTCATTGTTCTATTAAATATGTACGTTGAGTCTAGATTTTTATTATCTCCGGAAATGTTTATATTTTTCTTTTAAACATATTCCTCAACTTAATCGTGATTTCGAATTTTCTATCGCTATTGCTGAAAAACGGATATTAATAAAACGCTTAATTATGGGACGACATGATAAGTCGTATTTAATTTTTTTATTCCCGTATATATTGTACTTAGTGAATATGAGCTAAATAGATTTCGTATGTTTTATAGGAAAAGATTGATCTGGGAAATAGAAAAAATAATGAAATATAAAAAGAAAAGAAATGACTGCATATGTACTGTTCTTATTGTTTGAAAAAATATTTTTAATATAAAAAGTAATTATTTATCTCCTTAAAACATATCCAATCTTATATTACTACTATTTAACACTCCTGAAAAATGACGGAATGTTCATCTGCGTTTCATTTTCATAAGATTTCATAAAAACAAACAGAATGAAGGTTTTATTATTAAAGGGTTTCTATTGTAGAAAATGACAAATTCAAAATTATTATAATTATTTCTTTCGTAAAATTTTAATTTAATTATATCAATTTTAAGAGCTTAGCTTATATCCATTTGAAATGTGCTTGCATTTAAAATGAAATTTATATTTCTTATCAAATGTAATTAATATGTTAAGAATATACAATGACATGTACTACATATATTAATTACATCAATGCAGATAAAATTTTGATTTTTAACATTGTAAAATTTGAACATAACCTTGGAGTGAAATCAAAATTGTAATTTATTAAGATAATGTGAAAAAATAATTTTCGAATACTATCGCAATCATAATCATAACCAATAAAATATTTCATAACATTTGGGGAAAAAACCCATTTTATTTATAAAGCAAACAAAATTCTTAAAAAAGCGGATAAATGTTAACCTCTTAAAAAATTAATAAAACAAAATTTTAATTCTATCAAGGTATCATGACAAAAATATTTCATTTTATTTATATTGCACGAAATTTTAAAATTACGTAATGAAAACATTTAAAAATGATCTCGAATTACATCATAACGTCCTGTATTTTTTTTTTTAATAAAAAACTTAATTTCAGTCAAAAGTTCCATGATTTATACTGATTGATGAGAGATGGCGCCAAAACAACGTTAAAAAATAAAGCGTAGGTCATGCATGGAACTGCTGTCTTGTTTATATAAAATAATTAACTCCGTTTTTTCACAAAACATAAGTCGATATCTAAAAGTGTAAAACGCATTTTAAAATATTTAAAGGCTTTAATATGCTTTTACAAATATTTTAAGAGCAGAATCGGATGTTGAATGGTATTTTTTTAATGAAACGATCAAAGAATCGTTCATTTGTTTCTAGATTTGGAATTTATGCTTATGAATGGCAACGGTATTCGTTTGTTTATATCGATAATCTGTTGTTGGTAGCTGTGTATTTTTAATTAGAACTTAAATCATTATAATTGTATAGTTTTTGAATCTTTTAGAGAAAATGAAGAAGAATAGATGTGATGCAACGTGGATTACTATAAGTCGAGCCTTATTCAGGGATCGGAATGCTTAAGCCTAAGATGGGCGCGATATTTTTTTTCCGAGGATAAGCGCAATTATCGGGGTCCGGATGAGTTCATTCCGGAACTGTTATACACTTAGCGCTATTATATATATATAATATCAGTGATACTACGAACTTTTTACGAAATATACTAAAGCAGTTTTATCTATAAACTTCACATCAGGCATAAAAAGGACTTTATTTCAGTGCTTAAATATCATGTTTTATTTTTTAGTGCTAATAATTACGTGTACCATAAACGTAGAAGGTGCGTTTACAATAGAAGAAAATTTAATAATTCAGAATGTCTATAATTAAATGTTTTTATTAAAATCATAAACAGCAGAAAAATGCTTACATAAAATGTAAAAAAATAAATATGCTAATTTAAAAACACTAAAAATAATAATTAGTATTTTATAATTGTACTATTAAACAACAACAAACAACAATTGATGAATTAAATGCATTATTAGATTTAACAACTTCTCAAAAGTTTTCCCTTATGTTATAAGAAATGCCTATTATTTTAGAAATTTGGTAAATGTTAAATCTGAAAGCATTAGTATAAAGATTTAGTATTTTAAATAATAATTTAAAATATTATTAGTAATAAAAAAATTCTTTCAAAATCTTCACATCTTAAATTAAAAACTGTAATATGTAAAAATATAGTATAATGCTATGGTATAATCCCAGTATAATGCTATTTTTCAATCTGAAACCTTTTCGTAATATCATAATAATCGAATATCATATTTAACTCCAAAATCATAATAATGATAAATACTGCAAGTGTTTATAATCAGAAAACAGTAAAAAAAAAAAGAAAAAATCCAACAACACACTATCTGAACACATTTTCAACAAATCTCAATCACTACAAATTTATGTTTACTGTAATCCGAATGAATTATGATGCATCTGCTCATGAATCAAGATATCTCTGTGCCCTCATTTCAAATGTGAGATATACTACGTTTTGGGGAATCAGGAAATCAATTCCAGATCAATCTTTTTCTATATAACATAAACTGTTTAATTCATAATTATAACATGCAAAATTTACAGGAGTAGAAGATTAAAATTAAACAAGACTTGCCTTTAGTTCCATAAATAATTACTTTAATAATATTCGTATCTTTTAATCATAAAATGGCGGACGTCTTTCTCTTATCTTAAAAAAAGCGTCATATACAAGTCTGTTCTGATTGGCTGATGAGTAATACCAATACATACAGTACTCACTCCTGCTTAGAGTGACTATTTACTCTAAACAGGAGTGAATAGTCACTCTTTCAGAGGAGTTACTGTTCACTTTTGAAAACGAGTGCGTTTTAGTACCAAATCAGCGTAATATCCAAGGTTACATTATGTACTGGAGTTTTTGAAAATTAAGAAGTGACACATTTTGGTGCTTTTCATTATTTTACTCCATATATTGGATCAAAGTTGAACGGAAAATTTTTAAAGTGTATAGTGCTTTCATTCTCATCAGCGGAAGGAGATATTTCAGTCCCGACAACGCGCGACTTATTTCACTCTTGACAATGAAGTGAAATATTTCACTCCATCCTAGGGAGTGAAAAATTCCATTCTTTTAGGATTGTATTTTTATAAATTTAACTCCAAAAAGAGTGAAAAAGCCTGTCACTCTTCCAAAGAGTGAACTTTTCATTCATCCCAATTTTAGAGTGTGCATTTCTGTAAGCATAGCACTCATATTAGTGAATATATTAACGTTTCTGTGAAAAAAATGAAAAGTTTTTTTTTTTTTTTTTTTTTACAGCTTATCTTCTTCGATACCTGGGTCCAGATATGTGGACCCCCACTCTTTCCATTTTCATTAATGATACCCAAATGTAAATGAAGTTTCGATCTTAGAATGATATGCTTCGATACCTAAGATTCGAAATAATCCAAATAGACTAAAACTCTTGCTCTGAAGTCAAAGTGGAGAAGAAATAATTCAGTAAAAATCAATAATACTGAATTAATACTCAGTAGCAAAGAGGTTAGAGAATTTTCGGCCAAATTCAACACAACTTTCCGAAAACCTGACAAAGAGCGTTAGAACCAGTATACTGCAATAAAAACATGAATGTATTGAACAATTGGTGAGATATGGGCATTTATATGAAATATTTTTTTTTTACTGCGCATGCGTGGAAGATTTAAAATTTTTATTTCATAATTTGGTAATCATAATTTGGTTTCATAATTTTGGGCAACTTCTATAAAATGCCCAGTCAGATATTGTGAGAACTTAGAAAGATACAGTGAGCTGATTCAAACATTGTGGAAAATTCCTTATAATAAAGCTAGTTTTAGAAAGCAACTCACTATATCTACCCTATCTTTCTGAATTTTCTCGGTATTTGACTGGACTTTTTACATAAGTTACCCTAAATAGGTGAGTACCAAATTATGAAATAAAAATTTTGGAATCTTTAAATGGGCATTTGTATGAAAGATTTTTTTTTACTGCGCATGCGTGGAAGATTCTAAAATTTTTATTTCATAATTTGGTAATCAGGTATTTTGGGCAACTTCTATAAAATGTCCAGTCAAATATTGTGAGAACTTAGAAAGATACAGTGAGCTGATTCAAACATTGTGGAAAATTCCTTATAATAAAGCCAGTTTTAGAAAGCAACTCACTATATCTACCCTATCTTTCTGAATTTTCTCGGTATTTGACTGGACTTTTTACATAAGTTATCCTAAATAGCTGAGTACCAAATTATGAAATAAAAATTTTGGAATCTTTAACACATGCGTTGTTTAAAATTATTTGATTCAAATTTCCATATAGCATCAAGTATTCAATGTATTAATGTTATAATTGCAGTATACTTTTTCTACTATTCTTTCTCAGGTTTTCAGAAAGTTGTGTTCAATTCGGTTGAAAACTCGGTGTAAACAATAAACTTTTGAATTTTTCACAGACACGTTAACATCTTCACGGATATGAGTGCTATTCTTACACAAATGCACACAAACTTTGAACAGGATCCAAATATTTAACACAGTGACAGCCCATTATTAGTATTTTCTATCACATAGGTGATCGCAAATATTATTTTATTATTAAATTTATTATTAGCCCCCTAATTGTCCTCTTTTCACTGAGAAATATGAAATTAAACACGTTCTTCACATTCTAGAATCGAAGAAAAATTCATCAAGAGTTTGAGCAGGTATTTGACAAAACGTGTAAAATCAAAAGTGTCCGGTCACTTACCCTTAATTTTTGGACATGATTATTTATATATATATAAAACCATCAAAAACCGTTACAAATTACTAATAAAAATTGTGAAAGTATAAATAATAAAGAAAATTTTCATATATATATATATATATATATATATATATATATATATACTCGTGTTCAAAATTAAGAGAATTTGCATATTTTGTCGAATTTCATGAAAAGTACTGAACGAAAGGTAAAGCTACTGCTTGAAAACAAACATGCAATTCTTTAGTAGAGGAACAGGCTTTATAAGTTAGCGCGGCAATTTTCGCGTTTTGTTCGCTCCACACCTCGCCGAACAGTTTGGTGTTTTTTTTTTTTTTTTTTTTTTTTTTTTTTTTTTTTTTTTTTTGTAACATTCGGTTAAATTCAAAAGCAAACAGTAAAAATGAGTAACCTCAAGCGTTTGGATGATAGAATAAGGTGGAGAATCGCGGGGAGACTGGAAACAAGGCAGTCTCAAGTGCAGATTCCCAGACACTTCAATATAACGTCCAGTGTCGTGTCAAACTTGGAAAAAGTTTAAGGATATTGGATCCATAGAGAGAAAGCCTGTGCAAGGTCGTCCAAGAACCCTGATGAATAATGAAGATCGCTATTTGTCCATTACAGCGAGGTGTAACAGGAGTGAAACAGATTCTCAGCTCTCTCGTGGCCTTTATGCAGACACAGGAAGCCGAGTTTCAAGGGATACTGTTTGCAGAAGGCTACATGTCAGAGTGCTGTTTGGAATAAGACCAACTGTTTGCAACTCGTTTAGCATGATGCAGAGTTCACCGACATTGGACCGGGGATCAATGGGGGACCGCTCTATTCACTGATGAGTTTCAGCTCAGCCTAAACACTAATTCTAGACGTACTTTCACCTGAAAAAAATCAGCGATCCGCTACCTGCCTTCCAACGTCCGGAAGGTTTGTAAATAATGATTTAACATCAAAAGAAACGCTCATGTGACCCAGCGGCTTAAAATTATGAAGTTTTTTAACAAAATGAAAAGAATTCTTAACAGTGAAACAGTTACTACTCAAAAGTGGGTAAAAGACAGAAATTAAATATTTGGCAAGCTTATAAGAAGCTGTAGCGATACTAGAGACAATAGGTCTAAAAGGAATGTCAGGTTTATGGACCTTAGGTAAAGCATAAAATCTGGCACAATGCGCAATAGACGGACTTCTTAAAGTTAAAAGGAATAATGGAAGAAGACTTGATGGCACACTTAATAGAGTTAATTTCACTTGTGGAAGGGCCTTTGCGGATATCCACATACGGACCATCATTAATTAATTTATGGGATTTTTCCAAATACATAGATTTGTCGAGAAGAACAATCTGACCACCTTTGTAGGCCTTAGTAATAAATAAGTTTGGATCAGAACGCAAAATTTTCAGACATTGTTTAAAAGGATTTTTAAGATTAGGTTTATAAACATTAAAATTGAAATCAACAGTATTGGCAATGAGATGCCTAATGGACTATTTTTGAGAAGAAGATAGAGCACTATGCTTAAAGGCTCTTTTAATCGAAGCAATAAGATTGGGTAACGAAGAAATAGCAGAGACAGAAAAATTGTTATTCAATTTGAGAGCATAGAGCTGATTGTTACTTAAAAAGACACTAGAAAGATTGACAACAGCATTTTGGTTAACAAGAGGCAAATTCCTGGAGTTATTATCGACAGAACTTTCACAAAGTGTATTAAATTCCCGGTTGAGGGGGCTTTAGATTGCCTCAAGAAAAGACTTTGTGAATTCCATTTTTCTTATTTTGAAATCGGGGAGCTTATCCTTCTCACTCGCCCTTGCTTGTCGCAAAATACTTTGTTTTCAATAGTAATTTTTTCCGTATTATTGACGGTTTGGCTATGGGCAATCCTCTTATTCCAATTTTATGTGATATTTATATGCACTATTTTGAGGTCAAACTTTTTGAAATTTTAAAATTTCCGTTCTATGTTCTTTATGTTGATGATGTTTATGTCCTGGTTGAAATTAATTCGGATATTAATCATATTCTCTCTATTATGAATTCCATTGATCCCTGCATTCAATTTACCTCTGAAATTGAAACCATTGTCTTCCTTTCCTGGATGTCCTTGTTATTTATTGTGAAAATGGCTTTCAGACTACCGTCTTTCGTAAAACTTTTGCTGTCAGTTTCCCACCTCACAGGTATTCTTCTCATTCCTCTAACCAGAAATTCGCTGCTTTCAATACTTTTGTTTTTCGGGCTACCAATATTTATTCCACTCCTCAGTTACTTAGTGCTGAACTTAATTACCTCAAAGCTATTGCTGTTGATCGTGGTTATTCCTCTAATATAATTGATTCTATTTATAAGATATTGACGAAACCCATCCATTCTGAAAAGCAGTCTAATTCCAACTCTAATACTTCAGTTGTGTTACCATTTTTTCCTAAAATCAGTCAGCAAGTCGCTAAAACCTTAAGAAGATTTGATTTTAATGTTATTTTTTCTCCTGTTAATAAAATCACTTTTCCAATTCTCAAACACCCCGTTGATCGCCTAGATAACTGGGGTATTTACCAAATCTCTTGCCAGTGTGGCCTTTCTTATATTGGCCAGACTAAACGTGCTCTTAGATTTCGTTTAAAAGAGCATGAAGGTTATGTTAAAAATCAGGAGCTTAAACGTTCTTCTATTGCTCAACATTCTTGGTTTTCTCAACATAGGTTCGATTTTTCCTCTGCCACCATTATCCAAAAATGTTCTTATAACCTTGATCTTGATTTTTGGGAAGCTTACCACATAATTAAAAATTCTCTCTCTTTAGTCAATGACTTATCTAGTACTCCCGATTTTCCAAGTATTTGGAAAGCATTAATTTAATTTCCCCCTTTTTTGGTTTATTTTTCTCTCCTTCTCCGGTAGATGTCGCTACTTGTCTACCCAGTCGTTTCCACTGCTTCTCTCTCATTGGTTGTTTTTGGCGGCTTCGCTACCCGCATCGGGTATATAAGCCAGCACGTCTCTGTCTATCATTTTGCTCAGCCTTGCTTTTTTAGCACGCTGTTACTTTTCCCCTATCTTGCACTGAAGAAGAATCTCACTAGTAGATTCGAAACAGCTGTTTGCTGCTTTTCATGTATTATTTGTGCATTTTAAACGATGTTTTCTCTGTTTTCTAATATTGTTGCACAAAGGCTTTATTTGCTATTTTAAATAAAGAAAATGTATTAAGAAGGTTGTTTGTTGCAAAATCTAAAATAATTTTGCAGTAGTTGGTATCTTCACGAGGAAAAACAGTATAGACTCCAGGTGCACCAGAAAAGGTTTTACAAAACGGTAATTTTCTGGTGCGTATGCATCATAATTTATTGCATGTTTTAAAATGAAAAATGAAATGATTTTAGCTCAGAATGAAAAAAAAAATCCAATTAATTTTTTAACAGATTTATTCGTATTAAAAATTCAGGATTTGTGATAGCAATTTACTTTTTATTATTTTTATTTAAAATAATAGTGCTTCTTCATAATATTTATCACTATGCTGAATGATGTAACACTTTTGTTTTCCTTAATGATTACTGTATTTATTTCAAACAGCTGCTATAACCATTAGCCTTTAAAATTTTTTTGTAGACTTTTATGTAGGATTTAGAAATATTACATTCACTTGATTATTTTGTATATCTTTCCTTTCACGTCTATATAAGCAAAACGACATAACTATGAATAATTAAATGGCACTAATTATCAAATTATGATTCGAAGCTATATAAATAATATTTTATGGATAATTGGTTTTAGATATCTCTTTTTAAGGTAATTCAGGTAAAGAATTTCCGAATATAAAGAGGAAATATTATTTAAACTTTTTGAGAATTAGAACAGTAATTAAAAGTATAATCTCTAAAAAAATTTGGTCTTGTTCGTAAAATTTTATTTTCAATTTAGTCAAAATAAGTCAATTTAGATTTTGATTATTCTGTAAAAAGTACATGTGTGATACTCTAAGAGTATCACACATGTGCATTAAATCATAACACATATAATACAATCTCATGATTATTTTTATGTGCAAGATTTATTTTGGGAAGTTTTCTTAAAATGTTTTCCTACTATCCATCCTGTGGTTTAGAACATTTTCGTTACATTTGAGTTAACAATAAATTCAGCACGTTCAATTTTCGAGTAACGATATTAGCCTTCTGTCTATTAGTCTAATCTATTATAAATGTCCATTCAACACAAAAAATATATTCTATAAAGAAAAAAGAAATAAACGAAAATCTTTTTAACACTTTTTTACAGGGTTCCAACGCTGCAAATATTTTCTAAGAACAAATGATAAATCACTATTGGAAATCACTACTATATACCACCTATAAAAAAGTTTAAGAGCGTACAAACCTTGTAGCAAAACTATCATTGCTATAATTTAATGATAATTTGCCTATACATATTATAACAAAATTCAGCATTATTGTGAGAGCATCTCAATAAGTCTGTGGTAAAGATATATGCCACAAATCATTACTTTGTAGATTAAACATATTTTTTGCAAACTAAACTAATTTTAACTTAACTCTTCTTTTAAAGCAATTCCATAATGAACAAAAATATTTGTTTGCTATAGCTTACCATCTCTTAATCATCATAAAATTCAGAAGACTAGGGACTTATTCCTTCGAGGCAAATAGTTCTCATAAACTTTATTTTAATTTTAAGCGGTTTTGTGATTTTATGATGTATATTTTGTCCATGCTTACCCCCCCCCCCCTCCCATGAAATATAAGTTACATTAAACGAATTCGCTTGTAATAAAATATTTAGCTCTTATAAAACCTCCTTTAAACAAAAAGTTTCATTTCGGTATATAATAATAATGATATTCAATTTGCGAGATTATATGATAGAATATTTTTACATTTATATCTTTCACAACAACAAAAATATCTGAAGACTAGTATCGAATGTAATTGAATCTGAAGTTGGAGTGCCAAATACTTTATTTATTTTTAAATTATTTGAATTCGCGAGTTAATTCTCCATAGCTAAGCTCTCATATCAATTTTAAATAAAACCACTTAATTCTTAAAGATTTGTTTGTTTCATTTACGTATATGTCTCATCCATCATAAGTTTAGTACTGATGAAATTTCAAACTGAAAAATGCAGAATTAAATTACTGCATTCATGGGAAATATTTCACAGATATTGATTTAGAATCAGTTTATAAGCATCTGATATACCGTGTGTCCCAAATATGACTGATGGACTTTAAAATTCAATAACTTGCAAACAGTCACAGATATTTAAAAAATTCTTACAGTCGTGTTATGTAAAATGTCAGGAATTTTTATGCTATGATTCTCAGTTTTAGTTTAAAATAGCATCGATAGATGGCGCTGCAAGCAATAACCGCTAAATCCAAGCTCAATTTTTCAGCCTCTCCCTTCTTCCATGCGAAAAAAGGAGATTAAAATGGATGAATTGAATGGATCCCGAAGTACCAAAAATCGGGTCTGGACTGAGCACCTATTGTTCTCAGCGCCATCTATTGTTTGAAATTGACATTGACTTTTGACATCGTAACATATTCTATTGTTATTTCTTTCTTCTTTAATTCATTTTTTTTTCGCCGAATTGAATGCGATTTTAAATATATAGATATTTTTTTTTTTTCTTCTATCTATTTATTTATTCTTGTGGTATCAGGAATTATTTATTATTACTTATTTTAATTTTCACTTCACTTTAAATTAAAGGGATTAAATACATGCATCGCTTTTATTATAATATTTCTAATTATTTATTGAAATTCTGACTTTTAAAAAATTAATTATTCTATTCCGAAAAGTCATACCATTTACTGTTAAACGTTAAACGTCTTTTCTAATCGTGGAATAATTTTTTTTTTCTAAAAAATTTAAGGATCCCTTTTCATGCTAATTTAACACATCGGGTTTCTACACTGCTTGTTTAACATTAATACAGTTGCCAAGATAAACTAAACAGGTGAAATCTCTACGCGAGAAACTTTTTATTATTGTTCTAAATATTATTTTAATAACGTGGCATACTTTCTAATTCAAACAAAGACTCATCTCTTCGGATCGAATATCTGTTCTTAATTTTACACAATTTTTAAAAAATTACGTTGTTTAATAAATTCTATTTTGCCTCCGTTTTTGGAACATTTGTAAATACCTACACTAACACATTTTTAAAATAGGGTTTTTATATAAATAACGATATGTATTAAAATTATAGAACTGGAAGTCACTGCATTAATGTATTTAAAAAAAATGTTTACAAGATTAATATGATGTGCAAATGAATGTAACGGTGAAGAACTAAAAATCTTTAATCTTATAAAAATAAGAATTGAAATATCGTATTTGCATTGAACTTTTCTGAATGAGCTGATGATTTCTTCTTAATTAAATTTTAATCAAACTTATCATTAAATTCTTATGATCAAATTCGAGATCAACAAATTGATTCTTAAGCATTTTCATATTTGTTTGCGTACATCTCTCACCACCTTTCACCATGAATTATGAATCGAATGCGTATCGAACAGAAATTGGAAAATTTATTTATCAAACTCATAAATATTCTGTTATTGATTTTAGTTTAAGATCATTTTATAAACGATTGATTTAATTTACCCTAAACTATGCAAATAATAAGCATTTCACAGGAGAGATAAAATAAGATTCGCATGTTTTTACCGTAGTAAAATAAAATTATAGCACTGAGCTCTGCATATAGTGTAAACCCTTAAGAATGAAGACGTACAAGAGATCAGGATTGAGTAATTTTATCCCCCACACTATTTTCACCTTTCTGTGATGGCAAATTCATATATAGCGTAATCTAGAAATTTTCCGATGGCTACAACTACACCTATGACACTTTTCCTGTAGCAAAATGCACCCATTTCAGCCTTATTATTTCAATAATACGCAAAATGAATTTTTCGGTGTTGTGTCACTTTTCGAACGACCCGTAGGGCATGGCGTCGTCACGGCGACGTCCTTGTGAAGTCACATTTTTTCTTTGTGACGTCATAGTGACTAGACTGCAAAGTCGTTATGGCCGTTTTAGAGCTCGGTTGTGACGTGCTCGTTTGTTACATTGTGATCACTCTGTGAAGTCACGGTGTGACAAATTTATGAAAGCATTGTGTCATTTGTGACTATTTTGGCATTAATTTGTGACGAACCTATGACGAAAGCGACAATGCTTTGAAGTCACAATGAGACCAATTTGTGAAATATGTGTCATTTGTGACGAACTTGGCATAAACACATGATGATTATGCGACGACAGTGACAATGTTGCACTCTACATAAAAAGGAGAGATTATTCACTCCGCACTGTTGAAAATATCGTGAAAAATTACCTCTGTTTTTAAAAGCTACCTATTTTATCATCAATGAAAAGGCTACATAAACCCCTATGAAGCGTTCTCATTGGTCAGGAAATAGATAGCCTTTGAAAACAGATGTAATTTTTCACGATATTTTTAACAGTGCGGTGGAGTGAATATCCACGCTATCGCAGAGTCAAAATATGCCCAACCACTTTAGAGTGACTATTCACTCTGAGCAAAAGTGGAATTTGAAAGAGTGAATACACACTCCTGGGAGGTGAATATTTACTCTAAACAAGAGTGGATAATAACTCTTTCGGAGGGGTGACTATTCACTCTTGCTAAAGGAGTGCGTTTTTTCTCCCCTGGTAGGAGTGAATAGTCACTCTTTCATAGGAGTGAATATTCATTTTTCATGGAGTCAATTCTTTTTTTATTTGGCTTTTACGCACATTTTAAAAAAATCACATCTTTTAGAGCAAGCAATGAAAATAAATACAAGCGTGGCAATGATTGGAATAAAATACTTTATTGACAATATTTATTTAATTCATAGTTTGTAACATTAATTGAACTTTTAACGAAAAATTAAATTAAAGTTATATGTGAATTAAATTAGATTACAGACAAAAAAAAATCTAAAATCTTTTATTACAATCTTATCCCTTGTGTTTG
Source organism: Maratus speciosus (assembly GCA_963932465.1). NCBI lineage: Eukaryota > Metazoa > Arthropoda > Arachnida > Araneae > Salticidae > Maratus > Maratus speciosus. Next base: position 150,119,447 of record OZ010787.1, read on the forward strand.
CTTTCATTGCATGCCCTATAAATATAAGATATTTTAAAATGCCCAATTTTAAAATAAAGTTTTTTTGAAATATAAAATCTTATCTTTTTACAGTAATTTTTAGCAAAATATCATTATTTTGGAGCCCTATTCTTCTAAAATATTTTTAATTTTTAATTAAAGCTTGATCAAAATATTAAGAATGTGTAAGTTTTTTTAATGTATTGTGATTTGTCATTTTTTTATTAAATACCAACATGGAGTCTAACGGATATTAATACAACTCTTATTTATAGAACGACATGATAAGCCATATTTAAATTTTTTATTCCTGTATATGTTGTATTATGTGAATATGATATAAATATATATGGTAGGTTTTATAGGGCTTATAGACTTATCTGAGAGATAGAAAAAACAAGTAAGAAAAATCGTGCGTTAAGCATATATTATGAAACACTTTCAAACACTTCCTGAATGTTTTAACAAGACATCGTAATTTCGAGAAATAAAGTAAATAAGATAACTAAGTAAACATTTTAGAAAACGCATATAACATTTGAAAAACTGATTTCAGCTGTTACCGTCCATAGCCAAATATGTATTCCAGTTCTTTTGAATAGCCCTGTATTTGATCTGTAGATTTATATATATATACTATATAATGGGAAAATTTAGTTTAGCAAGAAAACGCATAACAGGTTGAAATTCTCTTTCAGCAATTTATACTTATATATGAAAATATACTTGAATACTTTTATACAACCCTGTAGTTTACCTAGGACCTTTATTATACGCCACTATTTAGTTAAAATTTAACTCAAACTGAAACACTCTTAAAACTACTGAAATCATGTTTCCAGAAATTATAATTTATAGACGGCCATGCATCCAATTCTTTGCGTGACCCTGTATATCATTTTATCTGTATTCTACAAACATTTCTTAGTAATCTAAATGCAGTTCAGCGTAAAAATGCATAACACATTTAAAAACCACCTTTAAGCAATTTACGCTCACACCCAGTAACCTTTACGAATACTTTTGTGTAGCCCTGTATATGAATTATAGCATTTATACACACCATATACTATGCATAAATATAGTGAATCATAAAAGAACATATCATAATTAAAAATGCATTTCCAGAAGCCATCGCTAATATACAGTACTTCGGATACAATATATTATCTGAAATTTTTGTGTATCCCTGTAAATGCTATATACACTTCGTATTATACATGAAATAATTTATAGTATGTAAACCTCAGAGGCGTATATAAATTTCATTATATATAAAATAGATTAAGATAATTAAAATACGCCGCAAACAATTCCACCGCCCCTATATCATTATGTAACGGAATTCTTTTGTGTGTCCCTGTAAATGTATAATAACTATTCTTTGAATCGCATATTCTACAAAATGCATATTTTAGCGCGCTTCAGAAATGCATATCAAATTTAATCTGTTTGAAAGCGTGGAAAATCATTAAAAATCATTTGAAACTATTTTTTCCCATAGGCCGTAATGCAACGGAATACTTTTTATTGTCCCTGTAAATGAAATAACATGCTACAAACTTCATTAGAAATAGGGAATATGCTATGGTAAACGTCAATAACATCAACAAATTTCAGGGCAATTCGAGTATATTTACGAGAGTTAGAGCTCGGACAGACGGCCTGACAAACCGAAGTCATAAACACTTTTCAACTTTGGGGCTGTCCATAAATGATGTCACACATTTTTTCAGTAATTTTGACACCCCTCCTCCCCTTTGTCACAAAGTGTCACACTTCACCATACCCCCTACCCCTCTCTTGTGACGTGCCCCGCTATATTACATAAACATATACCTGTAGTTCAGAAACAAAGCACTGCGTTACAGATCATATTTAAAATTTTATTTTTAAAGGTTAACTATGGGTTTTATTGCATTTGTAAGCATAGCAATAAAAATGATTCGTGTACTTATTTTGTACGAAATAAGATTAAGATTGCCAAAAAAGCATAATTAATATACAATAGTAAATAAATATTAATATGAAAGAGCAATTGAAAACAGTAATATTTTGGAATTTGAAATGGAATATAATGTATTTGGCTTTAAATCTTATCTTTACTTTATGAACACAAAATACTTTAATTTCAAAATAACAACTTCAAAATTTAACATGCTGATTTTTAATGTTTTTATTTTAACCAAAATGTGTGTTGTCACACTTCTTCTAACCCCCCCCCCTACCCCCTTGTCACAAACTGTTCACTTTCACGACACCTCCCCTCCCCTCCCCTCCAAGCGTGACATCATTTATGGATTACCCCCCCCCCCTTTGTTAGAAAGTGTTAAAAAGGAAATATAAATGTAAAATATCTGACAGCATATGAACTGTTCTTATTGTTTGAAAACATTTTAATGTAAAATGTAGTTATTAATCGCTTAAAAAAATATTCAGTCCTATATTATGTAAGTAAATATGAATTTTTTAAAAGATACACTAAAGCAGTTTAATCTATAAACTTCCTATCAGGCATAAAAAACCCTTTATTACAATGTTTAAATATCATATTTTATTTTTTAGTGCGAATAATTATGTGTATCATAAATGTAGAAAATGAGTTTTACAATAGAAGAAATTTAATAAGTGATTCAGAATGTCTATAATTAAATGTTTGATTAAAATCAAAAACAGCCAAAAAAATGCTTACTTACATTTAAAAAAATAAATATACCAATTTGAGAAACACTAAAAATAATAATTAGTATTTATAATTGTACTATAAAACAACAACATACTACAATAGATGAATTAAATGCATTATTAGATTTAACAATTTCTCAAAAATCTTTCCATATGTTATAAGGAATTCCTATTATTTTATAATTTTGGCAAATGTTAAATCTGAAAACATTGGAATGGAGATTTAGGATTTTAAATAATAATTTAAAATATTATTAGCAATAAAAAAATTCTTTCAAAAGTTTCACTACTATAATGTGCAAAAAGGGATTTTCCAAGTATAATGCTAATTTCTAATCTGAAACAGTTTCGTAATATCATAATTATCGAATATCGTATTTAACTCCAAAATAATAATGACGATAAACACTGTAAGCATTAGTAATCAGGAAACAGTAAGAAGCCGAAAAAAAATCATATCACTGTCTCAACACATTTTCAATCTCAAGTAACTGGAAATTAACGTTTGTATTCATTCCAGTATGAATGTAGGCATGAATCAGTCTCTGCGTCAGTTTTTTTTTTTTCGAGCGATGACAGATTAAGATATTTTACATCGCAGTATCGAATTGGAAAATAATCGCTTCTGAAAACAAATCTAGATCAGTCTTCTTCCATATAACATAAAACTATTTAACTTATGTTAACAATATACAAAACAGGAATAAAAGATTTAAATTAAATAAGACATACTTTATGCTCCGTAAATACTGTAATAATATCCGTGTTTTATCGTAAACTGGCGGATGTCTTTCTCTTATCTTAAAAAAGCATTCTAGACTTGGTGATACAGTGAAATAACTTTCCCGGTCTAAACTTCTCTGATCCTTATTTATTCTGCGGTCAAATGGAGCATTGACGATTTTTACCAAGCAGATGTTTTCCCGTTTATTATTATTATTTTTTGTATACAACAGGTTTGGAACTTAAATACGCAATAATTTTATGAGAGTGTCTGTAATTAAAATTTTCTATTTGAATGAACCCCCCTTTTTTTATGTAAAGTTTGTTTCGCGCGTAATAAATACAAAATATCTTTATAAATGAAAAAGTAGTATCGAGAATAAAAAGGAATTTTCCTTGTCAATCTGTCATTCTTTTCACATTAATTTTCTGTAGAATAAAATAATTTGTAAAATAACTTTTTTAAAATCATATATTTAAACACAAATTTGAAATACGAATAATTAATTATATCATGGGTTTTGTATATATTTTTTTTTCGGAAAATGCTAATTTTATTTAAAAAGTCTGAAAGAAGTAGAATTTTTAAAAAAATAGTTACTTAAAATAGTTAAACACTAACAAGAAAATGTATGACTTGAATGCAAATTATAAAGCAAGAAATGCATATATGACTAAACTCTAAAGGCTCTTTCTACGTGTTCATTAAAAGGTGCAGACTTAACTGTAATAGAAAATTTTTAGTTTGAAACTACAGAAGTGTTTCGAATACCACTGGTCGACAAAAAAATAAAACAATTTTCTCCCTGCAAACTAAATAAGTAAAGTGTACAGATTTAATATTCCTAATTCTAAATATGTTATCCAAATTGTTCCATCACGTACCATTTTCCGAGTAACACTTTTATAATAATAACATTCTTTGAAGGATTATTATATTAAATTGCAATGGTAGATAAAAATTGCACTCTAAATTAAAATGTCTGAAATTCAGACACTTAAGTGTCTGAAATGGAGTGTTCAATTTTCAGACATTTTAAAATGTCTGAATTTTTTCAGACACTTTTTGCGTCTGAATTTCAGACACTTCAAACGTCTGAATCGCATCCATTTTTTTTTCTAAGCATCATACGTAGCCATGTTTGACCACGTTGAATCCTGGAAAAATATTTGGCTGTGGTCCTGCCCCCCCCCCCCCCAATACAGCCTGATTTTTTTGGTGCTCTCAGTTTTGGTATACAATTTTCGTTACGTTGATAATTTAAATCTTTTACGACATTGTACTGATTATAATCAATATCTTGAACTTCAGGAGTAGAACAAGATTAAAAAACAAAAAATATTTATCTAAATATTAGATTTTTTTAAATTTATTTTGTTTTTAACCTTATTTTACTTTAAAAGTTCAAAATATTGATTATAATCAGTACAATTTCGAAACAGATTTAAAATATAAGCTTTACAAATATTGCACATCAAATTTGGGGGCACTACAGTCGTAGGGGGACGGGGCACTTCCCAGTTTGCCCTTCCTTTAATCAAGAAGTACTTTTGCAAAAAACGCAACCCTGCATTATAGTTGTCTAAATTGAGATGTCCGATATTCGGGAGTATCCGTTGTGGAGGTTAATGAACATTCTCGAATAGCGAACACCTCTATTTAACGAATACTTTTTTAATCAGCAGACATACATATTTGTATATTTTTACCTCAAAAAAGTAGACATCTCCAATTATCGGACAAATTCCGCGTTCCCGAAGTGTTCGCTATTAAGGGCTTTTAAGGTACATAGATAAATATATATATATATATATTTTATAATCTTGTCCTACTCTAAAAGTTCAAAATATTTATTATACTCGGTTCAATGTGGAAAAAGATTTAAAATATCAGATGTACGAAAATTGCAAAAATCCCCCCCCCCCCCAAAAAAAAAAAAAATGAAAATATAAAAAAATATATTGCCACATAGGCAATTTTACATATACATCACTTGATAATCACAACAGCCATTTAACTATGAATAATGAAAATAAATAAATAAATATTCTACTTTAATAACATTGGGGAAAAAATGACTTTGGTATTTTGTTAAATATATTTGCGTTTTTAAACTTGTCCTACTCTAAAAGTTCAAAACTTTCATTATACTCAGTGCAAGATTTAAGATATCAGCTTTACAAAAATTCATGCAAAATCCCCCCCCCCCTCCCCCCCAAAAAATGAAAATACTTATTTAAAAATTATGTTTTTAAAAAATTTATATTTCCACATGGGCAAGTTTTTATGTAGATCAGAGGGTACTCACAAAAGCTATTCAACTATCAATAAAAACAAATAAGTACATATTCTATATTAAAAACATGAGGAAAAAATAACTTATGATTTCCAAACTTCTTTCGTCTTAAATATATACAGTAACATCTGTCATTTTTGTATTTTTCGTATAAGTGCATATAAATAAAGTTACCACAATTTTAAATACGAAATCTAGTTAGAGGTTTTTACTTTTTCCCATTATAAATTTCAAATTACTTTTTTATTAAAAATAATAAAAAAATCAGTATTAGAGTTGATTGCAAATCAAATACATATGTATATTTTTACAGGCAGCTTCATATAATAGACGAGTCTCATTTACTTTATTTATCTTTTTTTAATCTGCGGTTTTATGCCAGGAAGTAAGAAAGCATTAGGCCATCTTTCAAAGTTTTTTTTATCTTTACTTCCTTGTGGCCGTCATTTACTGCGAGATAAAAATTATTCATTGAAACTAAGAACTGACATTGAATATATAATTCGTAATTAAAAAGAACGTCATAAGTTTAAAAATATATACTTCTAGAATTAGTGGGGTTTTTTGCGAACAGATTCAAAACTAATTAAATTTCATGCAGGATTTTGTTTAGTACAATAAATAAAATCATAAAATACACTAATTTTACTACTATAAAGAAACTTACTTGAGTTGCTGCAAGAGGTAAGAAATATTCCTCGATTTGAAATTTTAAAAACTACCACAACCACAGTGAGGGAGAAAGACTTTCATCAGTTTAAAAGGTAATCCATAATACATCCGACTAGCCATATTTAAAGGATGAGATGTTTCATCCTAAAAACAGGACCCGCCAGACAAAAGTTTCTTTTTTTTTTGCTAGCTTCGACAGGACGAAGATGAATAACACAATATTATTGATATAAATTGATACGAGTTAACACTAAGCCCATTGCACACGCGTTGTAGAATTTCCGGGTGTAATCTTCAACCGTCGTCTACTTCGGTTCTGTGTCTATCCCGCCCTTGTATCGACGACAGCTTCTAAGAGACATTTGATGCCGAGCACACACGTCAGATGTATGTATTCAATAAATACATAATCCAAGTTAATACGAATTAAAATCACAGTACTTCACATTTCGCAAAAAACGAATTAAAATACACGCGTACATAAAAACAAACTTTGTTTGAATTACAACGTATACCACTTCGAACGAAGACATCTAAAACGCATGCGCAACTGGGAGTGCTAGTGCCCCCTGGTGGTTATTGCGTCGGAAGAATCAAAAATTAAGACACGTTTAAAGCAATGAAGTGTCTTAAAATAAGACGTTTGCGGATATTTTAGACATTATTCTCAGTTCGTTTACACCATGGTCATAGTAAGACGCTTATGTATCTTAAATTAAGACATCTATAGTGTCTTAATTTTCAGATTAAGACACTTAAGTGTCTAAAATTCTTTTTCAGTCACATATGTGTCTAAATTTAAGACGCTTCTATTTGCAGTGTGAAATCATGAAAAAAGTATACTTTCACTGTCTTAGTTATCAAATTGATAAAATATAGCATGAAAATCTAGTTTATTGATACTTGTGCCGTGCATTTTCCTTTTTATGCCCCCTCCCCTCTTTTCGTGTCCGAATTTACTATTTGCTATCCACTAATATATTTTCATTCCTTAAGTCGCCATAACTCGGGCCAGTTTAAAATATTTTTCTTCATTTTCAAAGATTGTTGAAGTTCATGTTTTTGTCACACTGTGACTTCAATATGGTGGTTTTTTTCGTCACATATGTGACGTGACGTACCTTACATGCAGTGACGAAACAGTGACGTAACAATTTTTTTTTAAATGCCTGAAAAATATAATTTTACATAAATAACATGCTTTGAATAATTTTTGTAACTTCTTAAAGTTTTCTAGGAAGTTCACATCTCAGTCATAATCTGATACCACTGAGTAGTGGCATTTTGGTCACAGATGTGACGTGACCACGGTAACTTACATTCATATCACAATGGCGTCACTGTGACCATGCATGCTATGAGGGGGGTGAGCGATATATTGAAAAAATATGTAGGGTAGACCGGGGCTAGTTGGCCCGCTTTTTCTTCTAATATTTTTTCAAAAATTACAATTCAACATTTTAAATTTCTTTTTATGTTACCACTATCAGCGTACTTTCAGGAAGAATTCACAACAGAAAAGTGTGAAAATATTAACTATAAGTATTAATTTAGAAGCTCAAATTGACACCAAGTCGCTTGGGCCAACCTGCCCCGATCGCGGGGTAAGTTGGCCCACGTCACTTTGTAATGTTCTGATAATGTAGAAGTTTAAAAAATGATCAAAATTTTACCAAATCTTAATTTTTATTTGTTGCGAACGAAAACACAATATAGCCTCCTAAATTAAAATAAAAAATTTAAATAATAAAACTGTAAGTTATTCAAATTATTAACTTCGACCAAAAATTGCTTTAAAAATTGATTTTATTTTCTCCTAAAAAATTCTTTAAAACATTACGGAACAGTAATAAATTTTAATAAAGGCATGCTAGGTGTTAAAACACCATAAATCTTAGAGTACAGTAATTTAAGAAATCATTCATCCTTAATTAGGTGATTTATTTTAAACACCAGATGATAAATAAAATGTATCAAGGCCTCTGTATATCTGTTAAGTGCAATAATTCTTTTCTTTGTTGGCCAAGCCAACAGGGATTATTGTATAATTATGAAAGTTATAAATGTTTTTGTACAACAGGAGCAGCTGATTTAATACGGGGAGGAGGTAAACAACATTATAACTTCATTTTTTTTTTTAAAGATTGACTGGAATAATCAGGAATTCAATTAATAAAATAACTCTTTACTATTAATCAATAATAAATTAATTAAAATAATAATAAATGTTTATTAAAATAATTCATTAAAACTATCAAAATTCCAGTACGCCAGAGCCAAATTCCTACGGGGTATGTTGGACCGGCGGGCCAAGATGCCCCGTGCCAAATGGGCCAACTAACCCCGTATCGCCATTTTTGTTTTTCATGGCTGTAAGGAATTATTCTGAAAGTATTTCAATAAAAAAACCTGCCCTACAATAACTACGAACAATTATTTTTCTGAATTATTATAGATCAAAATCTAAAATGTAATCTACAAACAAATAAAAAACGATTATTTATAAGAGAGGAAATTTACTCACCTTTGCAAAATTTTGAAAATTCCCAATACTTCTTTAACGGACGCTCTGACTTCAATGGTTCTGATGTTGGAGGAGGAAAGTGAAGCAACTCATACTTGGCTGGACTGGCAATGTCATCTAACGCAAAGTTTAAAAAATATCGCGACTGGGCCAACATGCCCCTATGGCCAACTAGCCCCGGTCTACCCTAATTAGTAGCTGCAATAATATTTGGTTTCCGTATGATAACACTGATAAACAAAAATTGACTTTTTATTTTTTTTCTTAAATTTAAAGCTAATATTCCAATTATATACACTCTTGAGTAAATAAAAATGATATTAGAAATTTTTACTTGCTTCTTCTTTTTTTTTTTTTAAACGAAGGATATGTGTTTATACATTACTAGCAAACACCGCAACTTTGCTCGCGTAATATTTGAAATATGCCAAGTTATATTCATATGCCTAATTTTTATTAAAAGGTACTAACTAAATTTTCCTTTTATTAAAAGGTAATATTTTATTTTATTAAAATGTACTTATTACTTTGAGGAATACTTCAAAAATTACTATTTAAAACACAGTTTGATTAAACATCATTATCACACTGCATTAGGCAGAAATGAGCCTTAAATTAATAAAACTAAATAAAACTAAAAAATGATAATTTAGAAAATATTTTGAAACTTTTATGCTCAATTAATACGCTTATTTCAGTCATATTCATTTGAAGTTTTGAATTTTTTAGAAACCATCTTCTTACATCTTAAAATTAGCTATCGTGTCAAATTCCAAGTCCTACCACCTCTCTCAACATAAAGGCCTATGTTGAAATAGGATCTGCCACCATTAATTTGCCAACATTAATTGAATTCGGTTTTTGAAATCGGTTTGTTATTTCCTAATATTCCTCAGAGACTTAATTTAGAAAGCTTTTAAAGGCCTTTTTTAGAACGTTTGTTGTTCCTGTGAACCCCAGGTGGTAGAATCATCGCCATAAAATATAGCCTGTGTAGGATCAGAGATTGTTACTATTGATTCGCAACTATTACTTTTATAATCGGTTTATATTCCTTGAAATTGCATAGAAATCGTAATTTAGGATTTTTTAGAATGCTTTTCGCACCTCCCTTTCGCTTCACCCCTTTTTAATTTGAATTTATTTTCGACAGTCCTTCGAGGGCATTTATATTTTATAAGTACTAACTACCATGCCACATTTAAAGTTTCTAGCCTTTTCAGTATCACAGAAATCAGAATTTAGAATGTTTTTAGGTGCTGAAACCCTTTGGTGGTAGTGGCAGAGTCATAAAATATAGCTTTGTTTAAGCAGGTTCTATCATCAACAATTTGTCATCATTATTTTTTTAATCATTTTGGTATTTGATAAGATTGCATAAAAATTGTAATTTATAACGCTTTTCGCTCACTTCATCTTTTTAAATTTGGAATTTTCTTTCGACTGCTCTTAGAAAGCAGTTGCATCTTGTACGTAAATACCATGCCATACTTCAAAGTGTTAGACCCCTCAGTTGTGCAAAAAACGCAAATTAGAGCATGTTTTGTTTTTGCAACCCTCAGATGTTAGTGACAGCAACATAAAATATAACCTATGTTATAGCAGGGGCTGTCACCATTGGTCTGCAACCATTACTTTTGAAATAGCTTTGGTATTTCCTGAGATTGAGTAGAAATCGCAATTTAGAACGTTTTTAGAACGCTTTTTGCGCATTTTCAACACCTTTTAAATTTTCAATTTTTTTCGAAACTGTTCTTAAAGATCATTTATGTCTAATAAATATGTACGTTGCCTAATTTTAAGTTGCTAGCCTCTAACTGATCACAAAAATCGAAATTTAGAACGATTTTTTTCTCCTGCAACGTCTAGGTGATAGTGATACCGACATAAAATAGCGTCTGTGTTAGAGCAGAGGCTGTCAGCATCAATTTCCTGCCATTACTTTTGAAATCAGTTTGGTTCTTCCTGAGATATTGCTGACAAATCGGCATTTAGAACATTTTTAGAACGCTTTTCGCGCATTTTGCTCCTGTATCTCCTCTGGGGTAATGGAAACAGATATAAAATATAGCCTATCTTGGAGAAAGATCTGTCACCATCATTTTTACACCATTATATTTGAAATCGGTTCCGTACTTCCTGAGATTGCATAGAAATCGCAATTTAGAACGTTTTTTACAACGCTTTTTGCGCCTTTTGACCCCTTTTAAATTTTGATTTTTTTTAAAAAAATGTCCTTAGAGATCATTGATATCTTATAACTAACTACCATTCCAAATTTCACGATTCTAGGACCTTCCATAACGCAAAAACCGCAATTTAGAACGTTTTTCTCTTGCACCCCCTTTGGGGTAGTGGCACCGACATAAAACATAGCCTATGTTTTAGCAAGGGTTGTCACCATCATTTTGACGTCATTATTTTTTAAATCGGTTTGGTAATTCCTGAGATTGCGTGGAAACCACCATGTAGAACGTTTTTTAGAACGCTTTTCGCGCATTTTCACCCCTTTAAAATTTCGATTGTTTAAGAACTGTTCTTAGAAATCATTTATATCTAATAAGTAGCAAATATTTCAAATTTTATATTTCTAGGCCCTTCAGTAACGCAAAAATCGCATTTTTAAAACGTTTTTTGCTCCTGCACCCCATTTCGGGTAGTGGCACCGACATAAAACATAGCCTATGTTGGAGCAATGGTTTTCACCGTCATTTTGACACCATTATTTTTTTTAATCGGTTTGGTATATCCTGAGATTGTGTAGAAATCACCATTTAGAACGTTTTTTAGAACGCTTTTCGCGCATTTTCACCCCTTTTAAATTTCGAATTGTTTAAGAACTGTTCTTAGACATAATTTATATCTTATAAGTAACTAATATTCCAAATTTCATATTTCCAGGCCCTTCAGTAACGCAAAAATCGCATTTTTAGAATATTTTTTGCTCCTGCATCCCCTTTGGGGTAGTGGCACCGACATAAAATATAGCTTGTGTTCTAAGTTGGACTAACCCCATCATTTTGATACCCTTACTTTTGAAATCGGTTCGGTAGTTCCAGAGATTACCTCTAACAAACAAACAGTTTTTACTTCTTTATAATATAAGTATAGATTACGATATTTCACAATTTAGGAGATCGTTCAATAAAGCATAATAATAGTACATGAATGTTAAATTTACCATCAGTATACTTGTACACCATTTATACACATTTTCCATATATTTTACACACATTTTATGCAGCTCAACACAATTTGAGTGCATTAATTTGAGTAGATTAGTACCTATTTTTGCGTTTATATTTATGTTCAGTATCTTCTCTTGATGAACCAACAATAATCGGTTAGCATTACTGCATTCCATTGCGATCGACAACGAGACTCCATAGCAGAAATTTGTTGGTGCATGCCATGCTCGTCTCTAATTGCTCCCATATTATCAGGGGGAAAGTTTATGTGAGAGTGCAATATTGACATGTGACAATTTACCATTTTAAAATTGGTTACCATATTTTGAACTATACACTTGTAATTTGTAGCTTTGTTACTCCCTAAGAAATTATGCACAACGTCTTTGAATGAAAGCCATCAAACTTAAGATTCAGGCATACGTTCATAAATATAGGGGCTTATTATATTTTGGTGTAAATCGCCAAATAGGTGAAGCTGCTATGCTGAATTTTTCCCGATTATCGCAATAGCTCTATTTCAATAACTAATGCACGGATATTCATCAAACTTCAGATTCAGTCAGACGTTAACACAAGCTGTGGCTGATTAGGTTTTAGTGTACATCACCCAACAGGTGGCGCTGCTATGCTGCATTTTGCATGATTTGCACTATTTTAGCAATAGTCATATCTCGAGAACTAATGCACGGAATTTCATATCTTTAGAATCCTCATGATTGACATAGATTGCCATTTAATGTTGGCACTCTGATAATGAAATTTGTAGTTTTAACATGTATGAGATATATGAAAGTTTTGGGATTGGCACATTTGACTAGTTTTGTCGTCTGCTGTATTTGTTATTTTAAAATTTTCTACATTTCTACTGCCACAGGCTGAAATTCCTCTCCTCCACTTTCCGGCCATTTGAATGTTTAAAACTTGTATTTGCAAAAATGAAACCCTTTATCAAATTGCATGCATATTATAATTTATTAGTTTATTTAATTTTTATGCCCTTATATATTTTTTTATTTTGGTCCTTTTTATTTAAAGAAATGTGTACGAACCCTGTATTAGTCTATCTATATATATCTATTTCTGCTTTTTCCTCCCTCTGTAAAAAGTATATAAAGTTAAAATAGTCCTGCATATGAATTGGTACTAATTATATTTTGGTGTAAATCGCCCAACAGGTGACGCTGCTGTGCTGCATTTTTCACGTGGACGAAACACATCTTATTGGCGCCTACATGTATTATAAGTAGCAGATATTTGTGATCTCTGAAACGGAAACAAACTTCACCTTTTTGTGAATATTTCCTAAATTCCCAAGCGTATGGTTACATAAATCTGTGAAAATTATCCAAGAAAAAATTCTTGTTTATCAGTGTAATCATTAATTCACCGATTGAAGAAAAGTATTACTTTGTCCGAATGGAAATTATTTTTATTTTAATTAAGTAATACTTTTCAGGAAATCTCAACAGATTATTTTTATATTTTTCATATATCGTGCAGACATATCTCAAGTATAGTCATAAAATAACCTTTTAGTAAAATCGCTGCTATTCCAAAATTTTAGTATTTTCTTTTACACTTATGAAATACGCCAAGTAATTTTGCTTTGGAGAAAAAGAAAAAATATAACCACAGTTACTAATTTGTTATTCATAAAAAATGAAAATGAAAGAAAAACTTAAATAACTTAAGTATTCTTGAGATTTTAACAGTACTGTTCTAGTAGCACAATGACATATTTCCTTAGCTTAAGATTCCGTGCACGTAGATGCCGCTTGTCATAAGTTAAGCCAAGCAAACACTTTTTTCCCCAAAATATTAGCTTCTGACATAAATACGGGATACGTTATCCTACTTAAATAGCGTTTATTACACTTTTCTTACTTCTGAGTTCGAATGTATTGGAAATGCTTAAGACACATTGAAAATGTAATATTTTTTAGTCTCTGTGACTGTATATATCAGTATGAACCTATTAGTATACAAAACTTTATAACAAGATTAAATTTTGTTCATATCTAATGATGGAAATTATTGAAATATACACCACGCATTTTTTGGAAGTTTATATTAAAATGATTAAAAAGAAAATGAGTTTGAGAATTCAGTTTTGCATTAGAAAAATTCACAGGTAGCAAGAATCGTTCAAACATAAAGCGTTTAGCTAAATCAAGGCGAATTTATTTATTTCGAAAAGACTTTGGGGTTCTTCAGTTGGAATTTTAAAGCAGAGGACTGGCTTCAATCCTTTTTAGAAAACTTTGAAGGAAAGGTGATGTGGTTTCAAATTTTCTTTCCAAGGCAAATTTTAAATTCTGTAACGGAATAGGCATTATTTTGTGCTATGCATTAATAGATAACGATTCTGCTTTTCGATTTAAACCCTAAAAGCTCACGCTCTGTGTTGAACACCTTGCCTTTAGTATTCATCGAAGTAAATGTTTGTTAATATTTTCTTTTGTGTTTCAGCAGACCGTTTCTTGAAGGCAAATGCATTATATCAAATTTTTTCAGACTTCGAGGAATATATGTTAAAGTAAATTTATGTTCGTGATTTATCCGAAAAGCTGTGAGAAATATCTGTGACATTGTAATTGCCGAAATGTCAGTGAAGGATTACTGTGGAGACACGAAAAGTTTCGGTTTCTGTTAGTCTGTTAGTCTGTCTGTTAGCTTGTCTGTTCCGCGATAACTGCCGCAAAAAGCATTCGATCGGCTTGAAATTAACTGGGCATGTTGATGAGGTACTCGGACTTAGCTGTATAGTTTTTGGTTAAATTTGGTTCATTCGTTCGGGAAATATAGAATATTTTATTTTGCTCTATAATACTTTTCTATGGCAAGTCAGACGATTTTCAGATTTTCATTTGTTGAAAGAAATGGCTCATAGGAAAAAGGGATTTAAATGGTAAATTTTGGATGCTAAAATTTTTAAATAAGTTTATTAAATTATTCCAATTAGTTTAAAATTTTGTCAATAAATTTGCGAGATTTTTTTAATTAGGTTTATAATGTTTGGGGGAATTTTATGCATGTTTTCCAATAATATAAAGCATTTTGTTTTATCAATTTGACATAATACATATTTCATTTTTGTTCCTTTTCTTTCATATGTTGCCTAGCAACGTATTTGGTCCAAATAATATTAGTATAATTGCGTGTATAATGTTTAAGTAAAGCCAATGTCAAAACAGATGAATTAATGCATTTGTATCTTTGTATATAGATGGATTTTAGCCCAGAAATAAAAAATAGGCAATATTTTATTTAATTTATTTATTTTATTCAAATATTTTGCTTACAAATACAAAAGTTCGTTATTTTCATAGAGAATAATGTGACATTTTTCCATAACATTTACCAATATTTCTTTAATTGTTGCCAAGAAAATCAAAACCCGGAATAATATTTTCTCTTAAACAATTTTCAATTGAAATATTTTGACGTGAAACAGGAAAATGAAAAAAAAATTAAGAATAGAAAAATTAATATGGCGGCATATTGGAAATAAAAAGAAAACTCTCGAGTATTTCTTAATATAACAAGATGAAAAGTTTTGAGTAAGTACGCATAGCAGGTGAATTAGACGTCATTTATCGAAAACAAAGACGCTGGAATAAAAAGATCTTGGGTAAAATAAAATTAACTATTATTCACGGAGGAAAGAGATAGATGGAGATGCAATATGCCGTAAAAACAGTTTGCAATACGATGTGCGTTATCGCTCAGATTTAAATTCCCTCATTCGCCCTCCCCCCCCCCCCCCAAAAAAAGCACGTAGAACAGGGACCGAATTCTTTGACTTCTTCCGTGCTTTTTTTCTGTAAAATAAAAATGATCTGCTTATATTTCAGCATTCTAAGGTAGCATTTCATTGTATTATGAATTAAAAACTGTATTACTAAAAATATTATTATTATTATTATTATTATTTTATTTTTTTTAAGCATGTCGTTGTGTTTGTGCCGAATGTAGCGGATTTTAGGGTTACATTTTTGGCGTCACTTCAAGATTTATTGTCTGCGTACGGTTAACATGAAGATTTTATTTTAAATTTAAATTTTATTAATTTATAAAAAAAAAACTTATCCTTATAAATCACAGCGTAAAAAAAAAAAAAAAAAAAAAAAAAAAAAAATCTAAGATATACTATAACCATCCGCACGATCAATAAAAAATTACGAATGTAAATTTAAATAGAGGGATTTGTTCAGGGGGTGCAGTGCCCCCTTGAAGAAATGCAATTTTTGATTTAAAAAGTTACCAGAATAAGTAGCTCATTAGAATTTCAGAACATCAATGTAAAACCACTTGTTTAACACTTTTAATTTCCGAAACTTTACGAAGTATTTTGTATTCTTATAAATATTTATATAATTTGAAAACTTTAAAAAGCGATTTGTAGGAAGTTTAATATTACGCAATGAGTGTTAAAAAACAATGACTTGCAAAGATGACGTTGAGGCCCCTGATCTGCAGATTTACTAGTAAATATGGACATGGACGTATTATAGAGAGGGAATTAACTATAAATTTAATAATATAATTTCAAAAGTATCGAACCACCAACTGTAATGTGTACAAAGAAATTAATAAAATTGGCCTAAGTTATGACTAAACACGTGTCACATGACACGATAAACAATGACAGACAGGTTATTTTAACCCGTTCGGATCTGGCGTACTATTATTCGTACATTGAGTATTATTTTGTCTTAATAGTTGTGTTTGTTACTTTTTACATGTAGTAATGGTTTTATA
Source organism: Maratus speciosus (assembly GCA_963932465.1). NCBI lineage: Eukaryota > Metazoa > Arthropoda > Arachnida > Araneae > Salticidae > Maratus > Maratus speciosus. Next base: position 150,136,300 of record OZ010787.1, read on the forward strand.
TGTCTCTCCATTTCTTATTATGACTTCGTTTACGTTTTGGCGTTTAGAAATAATATTAATATAAAACGTTTACACGTTTTTCTTTACACTGTTGGCGATTCTTTTATTTAAAAATATCTTTCCCCCTTTAAATTTTAAATGTAGGTTACTTTTTTCAACGAATCATGTGTGATGAAACGTAAAAAAAATATTAGAAGTTTGTAATATATGTTAAATCCTGTTGTAATACGATATTGTTCAAAAGTCTCTAAAAACCCTTCCTTAGCCTATTGTCATATAATTATAAATTGAGTAGTACGCAAAATAACTTACATTCGTTATATTTCAGACTATGACATATTCTTTAAGCATCGGTAAATTTATTTGGATCGCTAATATTAACATTACTAACGTAAAATTAATATATATTCTTTTTTTATTTAGCTCACCAATGTTTCCTAACTTCATTTTTTATAACAAAAAAAATCAAATTTTTTATTTAAAAATAATACATTAAATTTGATTGTCCTCCATAAAAAAAAAAAAAAAAAAAAAAAAAAAAATCCCTGACGGCCCGGCCTACAGGCAGAGGTAGATTTCGAAGTTAAGTATACTAATTTCACAAACAAAAACTAAATCATGATTAGATATAAATCCACTTTAATAGTTTTATCTGTCTGCTTTTGACGAGTTTTTATTTCCTTTTTATAAAATAGCTGGTTTTATGAGAATCATGTTAAGGCGATATTAAAAAAAAAAATTTCCATACTCAACAACTCGAAATTTTCTGGCACATTTTCAGATTAATTTTTAATAAAAAAAAAAAATATATGAAACATGCTGACGAGATTATTTAAAAGATTTATAAGCGACCTGTGTTTTCATTTTTCTTTCAATTAATTAAAACTTGATTAATAAACAATTATTTTCTCAGTAGGGCAATATTTTTCGTTTCTAACACAATCACTTCGGGAAATTCTGTTCAAAATGCCCACTTTGACATCATTTTTTGAAATATATTCTGCCTCTATCAAAAATCGATCATTACTGTACATTATATAGTTTCTGAATATGAGAATCTAGCAATTGGATGCGTTTGAGAGCAAAAATGAATTTAAAAATGAGTAAGAAAATAGACAGTTTGGATTTGAATGCACCCTTAATAAGGTGATTTTTTCGTCAACCGCTATGTATTTTTAATTTGTTTTTGCTTTAAGAATTGGCCCTATCAAAAACTTGTCTATATAAATGTTGAAGACAATATTAAGAAGATATATGATAAATTCATGGAGATTTTATATCTTGTGAATTGACGGAGTTATGAAAATTTTTCTTCTTCAACCCCCCTTTTTTGTTTTCGTTTTTTTTTCTTGCAGTACCAATTGATCCTATCAAAAACTTGTGAATATAAAAGTTGTAGATATTATTAAGGAGATGTATAATAAAATTGATTGGATTTGATATATTGAGAACTGACGAAGTTAGGAATTTTTTTCTCAACAAAAACCCTATTTTTTGCGCCCGTTGAGTCCATTTTTAATTTTATCAAAAATCTGTGATACATAAATTTTTGGTCCCATTTTTAGAAGTAATAAAAACTTTAAACTGATTTGATATGTACAAAAATTAAGAAGTTATGTGGTTTTTTTCGGTTTTCACAAAACCCCTCCCTATTTCCATCCCCTTTGTCCGCTTTTGCCCATTAACGAACTTGACCGAGATTTTATGTCCCTTGATTTTATGTATCAGTTTGGAAGAGATTTGTGCAGAATTGCGGAAGTTATCGTGTCCAGAAGAAAGTGATAACACAATTGCTTCGGGAAATTCCGTTCAAAATGCCCACTTTGACATAATTTTTTGAAATATATTCTGCCTCTATCAAAAAATCGATCATTGCGGTACATTATATAGTTTTTGGTTAAGCGAATATGCCAATTAAATGCGTTTGAGAGCAAAAATGAATTTAAAAATGTGTCAGAAAATAAGCAGTTTGGATTTGAGTGCATCCTTATTGCAATGATTTTTCCAACACAATCCGCTTCGGGAAATTCGGTTCAAAATGCCCACTTTAACAGCATTTTTTAAAGTATATTCTGCCTCTATCAAAAAATCGACCATTACGGTACATTATATAGTTTCTGAGTAAGAAAACGTACCAATTGGAAGCCTTTGAGAGCAAAAATGAATTGTAAAATGAGTCAGAAAATACGCAGTTTGGATTTGAATACACCCTTACTTAGATGATTTTTTTCTTCAACCGCTATGTATTTTTAATTTGTTTTTGCTGTAAGAATTGGTCCTATACAAAACTTATCTATATAGATGTTGTAGACAATATTAAGAAGATATATGATGAATTCATGGGGATTTTATATCTTTTGAATTGACGGAGTTATGGATTTTTTACTTCTTCAAACCCCCATTTTGTTTTCGTTTTTAATTTTTTTTTGCGGTACGAATTTGTCCTATCAAAAACTTGTGAATATGAAAGTTGTAGATAATATTAAGGAGATTTATAATAAAATTAATTGGAATTGATATCTTGAGAATTGACGAAGTTATGAATTTTTTTCTCCCAAAAACCCTATTTTTTGCGCCCCTTGAGCCCATTTTTAACTTTGTCAAAAATCTGTGATACATAAAATTTTGGCCCTATTTTTAGAAGTAATAAAATCTTTAAACTGATTTGATATGTACAAAAATTAAGAAGTTATGGGGGGTTTTCGGTTTTCACAAAACCCCTCCCTATTTCCATCCCCTTGGTCCGATTTTGCCCATTAACGAACTTGAACGAGATTTTATGCCCTTTGATTTTATGTATCAGTTTGGAAGAGATTGGTGCAGAATTACGAAAGTTATCGTGTCCAGAAGAAAGTGATATATATATATAGATAGATAGATAGATACATAGATAGATAGATAGATAGATATATATATAAAGTTTTTTACTGAGGGTGGTTTTGGGGTCTAGGAGTCATGATCGGTGTAGATCTGCAAAAATTGTTCAGAAATTCCAACATAGGAACGATCCCAATAGGTAGTATTTCATACGAAATCTACCTAAAAAAAAAAAAATATGCAAATTTTTAAAATATTGCCGGTCAGGAATTAGACAATTATATATGGGATCCCAGAGGCCAAGGGGTATAAGCGACAAAATTGAAAAAACCGTGCTAAGTGCACATGCTATCTGGAAATAAGGTTAGTTGTGTGGCGGGAAAGAAATGTAAGTGATTTTCTAATTATATGCTGCGCTCTAGAGATCAACTACTTAAACACTTTAAACTACTTAACTATGTAACACTTTGAACTCTACTTAAATTTAAAAAAAAAATATTGTACTCCACTTTTCTTTAACAGTTATTGAAGTAAGAGACCGCAGTGAAAAAAGCAACAGTTTCATATTTTAATTCAGTCAATTTCTATTGATGTTCCAACTTTGAACTCAATTTACTCCAAATCTAAATTTTCTCACTTGTGTCCCTTGTCTTCTGGGGTCCTCATATAGTTTAACATACTTTTTGTTTTAATGGTAGCACTCAGAGAAATCTTCGTATCGCAAAATGACGCATGACGAGGAAAAGCATGATAAAACAACGCATTTTTCAATAAAAATGAATGGTTTTTCCCCCGAAAGTTCAAAACATCCGTCTTTTATGCAGAATAACTGCCTACTTCTGCCTAGTTACTAGCCAGTGGTCTGAAGTTGCGCACTACAAGACGAGAAACTACAGTAGTAGCTTCTTTTTCCAATAGTTTGTAGCGTAGTGCAATACAAGTAGAGGAACTACAATAATAGCTTCTTTTTCCAGTAGTTTGTAGCGTAGCGAACTACAATAATAGCTTCTTTTTCCAGTAGTTTGTAGCGTAGCGATGTACAATAAAAGCTTCTTTTTCCAGTAGTCTGAAGCGTAGCGAACTACATTTTGAACAATGTATGAGTAACGTAGCGAATAGTGCGATAAAAAAATCTGTAGTTTTGTAGCGAGTCCTGATGCTACATTTAACGCTACTTCAGGAAAGAAAACATTCAATTTCACAAATCACTTGATCATAACTTACTTCTTTAGTGCAAAATATGTTCTGCTTATCAATTTGTTAATCTCAGCAGCAAATCACACGATAAAAAATTCTGTAGTTTGTAGCGAGTCCTTATGCTACTTTTAACGCTACTTCAGGAAAGTAAATATTCAATTCCACAATTCACTTGATCATAACTTACTTCTTTAGTGCAAAATATGTTCTGCTTATCAATTTGTTAATCTCAGCAGCAAATCGCAGCTGCAGTGTTTGACAGCGCATCGAGTGAAGTGGTACAGTCGTGGAAAAAAAAAGTAAACACCCCCTACTAACTCCTCGACAAATTACCGTAGACGAAAGATACTGGTACCGAACGATTGGAAATAAAATCTACTTTTAAATGACGTACATAAAATTTGCTTAGGGGGCAATCTACATATTAAAACGAATCCAAACTTCATTTTTTTCAATCGCAATACCCAATTTTAACGAGATATTTCAAATACTTGGTTCAAACAATGCCTAGACACCAAATTTCAAGTCATTTGAATGATAAGTTTGTGAATTATAAACATTCAAAATTTAGTGCTTCTAATGTTAAATTGCATTTTCATATTTTTATTTATAACTTCTGAAATTATGATCCTAATGTTCTAATTTTTTGTGTAGCAATAATACTAATATATCCAAACATAAATACCTTGAATTTGCAACTTTTATAATTTTCTGATATGAATTATGAATTATGAAATTAATATTAAAAAAATTATGAATTGCAACCTACAATTTCTTTGATGGATTCAGAATTATTAAGTCCTGCTTTATGGAAATCCAAAATTTCGCATTTCTCTTCCGAGTAGTTTTCAAATTATGCTTAAAAACAGCAAAATGTTGGTTTAAGGGGCCGTTCATAATAGAAGTGACTAGATATTTTGAAATTTCTTCTGCTGTCCTGTAATCTAGCAGCCATCATTGACTTCTTAAAGTGCCTTGATCATGTTGGGTGCTCTCTCGGTTAACAATCGAGTACCGAACTTCAATTTGGATACAGCCCTTAAAATACGCTCGTTTTAAAATATTTAATTTCTCGGAAAATTATGGTACAATTTGCATAAAAATTTGTTTTTAGACTAATTGAAAGGTGTAGAGTTCATTTATGTTGTCAGAATTGTGTACTGCTATTGAAGAAAACAATGTTATGGTTCGTTTTAATATGTAGATGGCCCCCTAAGAAAATCTTATATACATCATTTAAAAGTAGACTTTATTTCCAATCGTTCGGTACCAGTAACTTTCTTCTACGATAATTTGTTGAAGAGTTAGTAGGGGGTGTTTACTTTTTTTTTCCCACGACTGTACATATTTCCGTTGACACTTATTGGTAAATCTAGGTGCCAGCCCACTAAAAAAGTGAATTATCTTGTTGGCAACACTTATTTACCAACTAGTTATTGTGTCTTTATGTTTTAATGCCATGTTTCTCCACTTAAAATTACTTTATTTACAGATTTATTTATTGTTTTCATTTAGATTGGTTTTTTGTAATTTTCTAGATTATAAAATTAGACAATTTCATACAATAACCTCTCAACAGAACTCAATACAATTAACATATTAATAATGCGTGGAGAGTTAAGTAGACAAATATATTGGTGAATACATGAGTTAACGGCAATTTTATGTCCCACTGCATTAATTACTAAACGAATAGAAAATTAAATTTCTGCAGTGCATGGTTGTACATATATAAGATATATGCACAACAGTAGACCCTTGTTATATCGCCCGTTCAATTATATACTTCTGTTTTCATGCCTCCTGAAAAAGTTAAATGTAGTTTAATCACATTTTTCATTAAAATGCTGACTATAATAGGTAACTAGGAAGAGATTATTGTATTTTTCGTTCGTAGTTATATTATAATTTCATAGATTAAGAAAAAAATGTCTTTCTTTGCAGAGGAGTTCGTAAATCCGCTAGTTAGAATTGCTTACACATAGTGTTTCGCTTTGGCTAGTTCACTATGTTCATATTGAACGCTTTTGCAAAATTTCGGAACATGCGGCTACTGAAAAATTTGCAGGATTTATTCATTATTCGAACATATTTTCTCTTTATAGTTATAAAATGTATTTTGTAAATATTTTTAAATATATAAACTTTTTTTGTTGTGAAATGGAAAAAAGCTTCGGTAAATGAAAAATGCTCATTTCTTTTCAGGAGTAGTTTTAATTATGACTTATGAACTGATATGTCAGCTTTCATTCACATCTTTAACTACATCTTTAAATGGCCACATTAAAGGTAACAAAATATGGACATATTATATAGAATTATAGGATCAGAAAAGCAGCGTTCTTACTTTCTTCTATCTTTATAAGAAGAAAGCATTGGATTCGGGAAAAAATTCGACTTCCGGTTTTTGACGGATTTATACACAATTTGACTCTTTTTAGCAAATGTCAGTCTGTTTGTGATAAAAGTTTTGTGGGCGCTCTATCTCAAGAACTAATGCACGGAATTTAATCAAAGATTCAGTTATATCTTGATATAAATTGGTGTTGATTAGTTTTTGGTGTAAATCGTCTGACAGGTGGCGCTGCTATGTTGCATTTTCCCGATTTCCGGAATAGATCAATCTCAAGAACTAATGCACAGATTTTGTCAAACTTCAGATTCAGTTAGACGATGACTTAAGTTGTTGCTGATTAGGTTTTGGTGTAAATCACCCAACAGTTGGCGCTGCTATGCTGCATTTTTCAGGATTTACACGATTTTAGTGATAGTCATATCTCAAGAACTAATACACGGAAGTTCATAAAACTTCATATTCTGTTAGACCTTGACATAAGTTGGTACTGATTAGATGTCCGTGTAAATCAGATTATAGGTGGCGTTGCTATGCTGCATTTTTCACGATTTTCGTGATAGCTGAATTTCAAAAACTAACGCACAGAATTTAATCAAACTTCATATTCTGTTACACATCTATTTAAATAGATTCTTATTAGGCTTGGGTGCATAATGCGAAAGCTGTCGCTACTATCCTCTTTGCGTTGGGATTTTCAGTTGCAAACATCTAAGAGGGTGGGAGTCCAAATTCAATTATTTTTTTGAAAAATGCGATGCATATGTCGCCTTTTTAAATGCACAAAATTCAACGAACCTATACCTTGAGGAGCCACGTTACGGTTATGGATTGTCATTTAATTTTTGCACTGTGGTAGCGAAGTTTAAAGCATTATCATGTATGAGATAGAAGAAAATTTTGGGATTGGCACATCCGACTAGTTTAAGTATGTTATCGAAAATCTATTTTTTTTTTATAATAGTTGACGCTTTACTTTCCATGAGAAATGATTGATTGCAAAAATGTATGGATGCTTCTAGGTGTTTCATTTTCGTTTTAAATATTTTCTTATAGGATAATTTCTAATGATTAATTTTATATTATAATAGGGGGCTCTGCCCCCTGCAAGCTACGCTCGCCAACCTCCCGTACAGACAACGCAGAAACTGAAAACACGCTAATCTGATCGGTTTTAAAAATATTAGAGAAGATATAATTATACTGAAAAAAGCTGTGCAGATCTCCCTGTAAACGGGCTTCCATTCAATTCCCTTTGATTGCAAAAATTTAAGGCCGAATCAGTTGCTGTTAAAACATCCAATGGTTGTTTTCGTGTTTGATTAAAGAGGATCAATTAAACATTTGAAAAGAAGCTAAAATAAAATAAATTAAGTATACAGAATCTGTGTCTCCCGGTGTTTTAAAACAATTTCTATAACAATAGCCTAAGTCATGTGACTGTCATCAACAGTTCCGGGCGGACCACTTCGCTTTTTATATTCCAGGTGCCATTTTGGTACTTTAATATTAGCCAGGTACAGGTGATAAGTCGCTAAATATTATTCTATCGCCATCATTTCATCTATATTATAACAGTCTAAGTCATGTAGCTGCCATGAATAAATACGGTCTGATCCCTTCGCTTTTCATATAAAAGTCTGACCTAGATATCATATACGACCCCATATTGGCGCGATTTTTTCCCGACGCCAATTTGAGGAAAACATCAAAAGCATAAACAACAACATCCGGCTTACCATATCAAGCAAAATAACGATATTTTGTCGCCAGTTAAGTACCCGTTGCGTATATGACATTGGCGTCAGAAAAAAAAACGCGCTAACATGGGGCCGTATATGACATCTATGTCGAAAGTTTTCCATTTTGATTAAAAAATCAATTAAAAAAAATAAAACTACATAAAAGTTGCCATGGTCGCAAAAAATTATTGGTACTCTTACTGTATCCGGGTGCAAATCTCGCCACAGCTTTTTTCCAACTCGCCGGTTAGGATTTTTTTTCGAGTGGTAAATTAAACATTGCTTTGAAGTTGAAATTAAATGTCATGGTTTGTTGCCTTATTTAATATTTTGGCCAGATGTCATATACGCACCGGGTTTGGCGTGATTTTTTTTACGAAAATTTGGCGAAAACCTCGTTTTCGAATACCAGTTACATATGTATTTTTGGTACTACTTAGTTATCCCGTCGACCAAAAATTAACATCAAATTATAAGATTAAATGTCAATAATGGTTGATCGTAAATGTTACATTCGCTTGACTTTAAGCAAGTTACACGTGTTTACGCCATCAAGTGATTTTTATTTCGACGTTTTATTTATATATTTATTAATGTTATACTATTTTATTTGTTCTTTCGTTATTAAAAAAAATTATGTCAATTTGTATAATTTGGGTGAGTGGTTTGGCGATTTATATAATTTGGCGAAATTGGTCGACGGAATAACTAAGTAGTACCATATTTTTTAATTATTTTTTATTATTTAAAAAAAAATAACAAAAAAGAATAATTAACTATATAAGAAAACAATTTATATAATAAAAAAATGTAAATAAAAGTAAATAAACATTTATTATTAAATAAACAACAATAGCCGGGTTACTATATCAATAAAAATAATGCCATTTTGGCGCCAATTAGGTACCCCGGTGGGTATATGAGATCTGTGCCTAATATTTTTTCTTTTCGTTTTGTTTTTAAAAAAAGAAAGAAGCGAAAGCCATCAATTTTAAACGTTTCAGTTTTAAATGAAAGTTCTGTATTTTAAATAAAATGAATGAAAGTATTATATTTTAAATTAAATTAATGAAAGAAACAAAAAAAGCGACGCGAAAAATGTTTGGCGATTTATCACCTGCATCCCGCTAACATAAAAATACTGAGTTCTTGATTTCTCTATCACAATCTTTCGATTTGGCGAAAGATTGTTCAAGTAAATTGAATTATGAATAAAAGTAACATGATAGATTTCTTAGTATACATTTAAGTGAGGCCATACTGGTCGCCAAATTAGTTTAAAATAATAACCTTTTCTAAAGTATGGAAAAAAAATATCTGTTATGATTAAAATTTGAGTTACCGTTGTAAAGAAGTGAACTTCGCTGTTTTCAGAGTATGTGGGAAGAGGTCTTCCTAAAGATTAACTGAATACATCTCACCCAGGTGCATAGAAAGACTAGTTGACATTTTTCTCACGCTTTAGGAGATTGCTACAGACCACCCTGTTAGGTCTCGCAAAGGAATTCGCTAATGCCTTTAAGGTGACAGAGATGGATGTTTAAAAGTTTTCTCACGGGGTCCCAAAGAATGAACATTTTTCGGAGGAAGAAAGGTTAGGGGATCAGTTTGGAGTCGGGAATTGGAGTGCTCGCACGGACGAGTGGAAAAGAGATTTTTTCCTGGGCTGAAGACACAAGAGGTGCCGAGAGAATTGAGCCAGATGCTCGGAACTTATGTGGGACGGCGAGAAACCACCCCGTAAAAGCCACCCGACCAACGAACACTCTGCTGAATGTGACGTTCTATACTGAACTATATCACAAATTTGAATCTACAAGGACTCAGGGTTTCTGCGAATCATATAAGTCAACGACCCACGTTATTAAATTAGTATTTTTATTTATTTTTTTTTTTTGTAATCTACATAGTCAAGAAATTAAAATAAAACTTTTGATTTATTTTCTATGGTAGAGAGATTTGTTTCTCAGCGCTACCGATCAAATCATTGATCGAGAAGCAATTCTCCACACCATCATTAAAGAAAAGTATTTAAAATTAGAAAAAAAATTAATATCTCAAAAACTAAGTCGGATTTAAAAATTCTAATACCAGTTTTGAAATCTGCGGATCAATGCGAATTTTTGATGTTAATTTTATCGCAAAGTATTCCATATTTTAGAAGAAATCGCCGTGAAACATAATCAGTTGTTTAGTCAGTCGTTTCATAGAATCGTTTCATAAATTCTTTTCAAATCAGTCGTTTCATAATATCCGTTACATAAATTCGTTTCATTAGGATTTTATATATATAGGGTAGATTATTTCTACTCTGAAGGATCTAATATTTTAAGATTTTCGTTCTTCGCTGAGCGGCTTATTATTAATTTTTAGTGAGATTTTAATGGCAAACAATTTGAATAAAGATATGATTCTAAATATTAACCCTTTGACTACGTATCGAAACCCATGTAGTAGGGCTAGTTTCAATTATCCTTTTTAGTACCAATATTTGAATCCAGTAATCTTCATGTTATTTTATGGCAGAAATCTTGTCATTAAATAAGTCAAATATCATTATCCGGAAATAGTGTAGATTAAATTCAAATACCGCACAAAACGTACTTAGTGGCTGTAGTAAAGAAGCTAATACAACCAGTTAGCAAATTAATAAGAAAGAAAAATCACGTGTCAAGCATAGATAATGAAACACTATCCAACACATTTAGAATAATGTAAAAAAACTGCACCGTTTAATAAGATAAAATAGTATTATGCCTAATTCAACCATGTAAAAACGCATAACACATTTGAAAACCCAATTTCAGCGGTTCCCATCTGCAATCGGAAAATGATCAAAATTTTTTCAGCAGTCCTATATATGATATATAGATTTGTATCTATTAACTACATGCATTCTAAAATTTAGTTCACTTAAGAAATACATATACTTCAGTTGAAAATTCCCCTTCAGAAATTTCCTCTAATAAGGAGAATGGTACGCGAATACTTTTGAGCAGCCCTGTACATGAGTTACAGAATTTATATATAACAAGTAACATGCAAAATATTAACTAAATTTAAAAGCGTATACCGAATTTTAAACCGTACATTCCAGCAATTGTTACACAAAGACAGTACTGTAAACGATTTCTTTTGTGTGTCCCTATAAATGAATAAAAAATGCTATCAATGCCCTGCTGTAACGTGATCGTAGTAAAATTCAGTGATTTATATGTATTTCAATACATTTGAAATAGCGTAATGTCATTAAAATACTCTGAAAACGATTTTTCCCCATATACCATAGTGTAATGGAATACTTTTGAGTCCCCCTGTAAATAAACTATTAAGCCTACATACTTCATATACAATACCAAACGTGCTTTGGTAACTCTAAATAGCTTTTATGAGTCGCATGAAAATCTGAGTATAGTTACGGGAGTTAGAACGTGGACAGACGAAAAGACAAACCGAATGCATAAACACTTTTCAACGTTGTTAGAAAGTGTTAAAAAGTATTTCTTATAACACAATACTTCGTACTGCTTTGTGTTCCCAAATTTTGCAAAGTTTATCCAAAATAATGTTTTTTGATAACATAGTACATTCCTTAAAATTATTTTAACTACTTCACTAAAAATATACAAAGATTTTTTTTCGTACCACAGTTATTTTGTACCAGTTAGCTAAATGCGAATGAGCATATTTAAAAAATCTTGCATAAGTCACAAACGCTGCAGCGCTGTTTCATTCACTGAGAAATCTTTAACTCCAACTTCCGGTGGTAGAACTAGAATTTTTAGGTGCGTTCGTAATTATATAAATCGTAGCACCTATAGACGTCGTCTGGTTTGTCCGTCTGAGTGTCTGTCCGCATATAACAGCGCAGAAACTGCCCAACCGAATGGTTTGAAATTTAAGATATATAATCGTCGCGGAATTTTGTCGAGTTATTTCAAATTTGTGAAAATTGGATGTCAAAAGTATTCCGTTACATTAGGGCCAATGAAAAAAAAAAAAGAGTTTCAAGTGCATTTTAAAGATGTTACACGCTTTCGAACATAATGAAATTGATAGGCATTTATGAAGTGCACTAAAAGATATATTCTGTAGAATATGCGGTGAAAAGAATATATATTATTCTTTACAGGGCCACACAAAAGAATTCCGTTACATATTGTTATGGGGGAAACATAGTTTGCGGCGTATTTTAATTATGTTAAAATATTTCACATATAATGAAATTTATATATGTTGCTGAGGTTTGCTACCAGTTACTTATTGTATAATAGAGAGTTCATAGTATTTACAGAGACACCAAAAAGATTTCGAATACTATTCTGTATCTGAAGTACTGTATATTAGCGTTGATTGCTGGAAGTGTATTTTTAGTTGTGATATGAGTTTTTAAGTTTAACAAATTTTTTTCATATTACGTTGTGTGTAGAAATGCTTTAGATCATATACAAGTCTACAGAAAAGAATTCATAAGAGTTACTGAGTATAAACGAAAATAGTTTAAAGGTGGTTTTTAAATGAGTTATGCATTTTTACGCTGAATTACATTTAGTATGCTAAGATATGGTTGTAGAGTATACACTGGCCTCCAAAAGTTAAGGTATAGGGACTGGATGCTTTCGATTGCACACGTTTTCTCGAATATCACCCAAAATTATTGGCGAATTGTTCTTGAACTTCTAGGATGTAAAGAACATGTTTGATTTTATATTTCTCGGTGAAGATTTATCGGGGGGTACAATTAGGGGCTAATAATAAATTTAATAATAAAATAATATTTGCGATCACCTATGTAACAGAAAAGGCTGGAAATTTTTTGTCACTGTGGTAAATGGCTATTTAGGTCCTGTTCAACGTTTGTATGCATTTGTGTAAGCATAGCACTAATATTCGTGAAGATGTTAACGTTCCTGTGAAAAATTCAAAAGTTTTTTGTTTATAGCATACAGAGTTTTCAACCAAATTTAACACAACTTTCCGAATACTTGCCAAAGAATAGCAGCAACAGTATACTGGAATTAAAACTTGAATATAATGAATATTTCATCAGACATGGGCATTTTTATGAGATATTTTTTAACTGCGCATGCGCGGAAGATTTCAAAACTTTTATTTCATAATTTGGTAGTCAGTACTTTGGGGCAACGTCTATAAAAAGTCCAGTCAAATGTTGTGAAAACTTAGAAAGATATAGTGAGCTGATTGAAAAGTTGTGGAAAATCCTTATAATAAAGCTATTTTTAGGAAGCTACTCACTAAATCTACCCTATCTTTGTGAATTTTCGCGATATTTGACTGGACTTTTTATATAAGTTTTTATATAAGATTTTAACATTTCACATAATAATAAATATACATTTTATAAATATTTTGACAATTAAGAAAAAAAAGAGTCATCATTTAAGAAGAGCATAAAGAAAAAAGTTGTTAAAATATTAATTTACTAAGCAGATATTTTAAAAATACGAATAAATCCCATGTCCATTAACTTAACATTACCGAAGGGAGTTTGGAAGTTGAGCGACTTGTAACCTTAACTATTTACTGTTTTTAAGAGGAAAGTAATTGTTGATAGGTTTCTCTTATTCACTATTAATGTTTAATTAAATGTATTTAATTTTACTATATATAAAACTTATTATTTACATTTAAATTACATTTAATAATAATTATTGCATTTAATTTATGTTTAATAGTGTTATATTTAATAGCAGGTTGAGTAAAGTGGAGTCTATATAGTATAGATTTCTAGTTTTTGAATGTATTTAATATATTACCAGTTTCAAAATGATTCTTCATAACTCTTCTTCATTTTCTTCATCACTCTCTCCTTGGCTTTTATCGGGACTACCATCAGACCTTGCTGGAAGAAGAAGTTGTAGGGTCTCGCTACTGTAGGGCTAGCTCTTTTTAGTTGATAAACGGAGTTATTATAATATATATTAAGTTGCTTATTTTCACGTACATTATAAAAGAAAAATTTTAATTAAATTTTCTTGGCGCCGCTTTTCAGTTTTGGAATTAAAATTAGGTGTCCCTTTTTAAAGACACCGCCCTCGAAAGGGTTAATTCCCTTCTTTCTCTCCTTATGTTACACACATGAGTCCCAAGAACTAATTAGGGAACCCTTTTTCAATAAATACGTATTTACAAATTGAAGGCGATCGGATATTTCTATCAAAAGATATCGAGTTGCGTGCGTATACGTACCTACATACGTACATATGTACGTACGTACATATATACAGACAGAATATGTAGTTTCAAAAGCTCTCCAGTAATATCCTGTGATCTAAAAACCTTCAATACGACTGTAAATGTATAGTTCTTATCTCTTCAATTCGGTGGCCGCAAAACAGAGCATTTAAATAGTCATCCCGAAAAAAAAATATATATATATATATAAAAATGGCAACAATTTGCGGAAGATTTTTTTGCAGAAATTGACGCCCAAGACCATAACTAACACGATTATAATTCAAACATGGATGGGAAAAGTGCGGCACATATTTAAAAAGCTTTCGATATGTATAAATTAGAGGCAAAAACGCTTTAAAAATAACCCCTTTACACACTTAATGTTTTTTTTATTACATTAAAATAGAAACTATTTAAATTAACACATAGTTTAACACTAACTTCTGACCTTTGTTAAACACGTAAACCCTGTTTAGTTTCAATTCAACAATTCATTGAGTCGCAAAAAATTTATATTCAAACATAACAACAATGCCAAAAAACAACAAAAAACCACGTCTTCTCAGAGAGAAACTTCCTCTTCAGCTGAGGCCAGGAGCCACCGGATATAACTCAGGTTCCTAAAATAGACATAGATCGATGCAACAATTAGTTAGCTATTAAAAAATATGCTTAATTTTTAATTCATAAAAAATATGCTTAATTTTTAAAAATAATTTTTTACCAAGTAATATTTAAAAAAAATGTTCTATTTTAAAACGTCTATCACAACTACAAACGCACTTCCAGCAATTATTGATCATAGACTTTAATAGTTAAATTTATTTTTCAGCCGTATTCCTTTGTGTCTCCCTGTAAATGAACGATATTCTATGCACACCATATTCTACAATAAGTGCCTCTTAGTACACCTTAGTGATGTATATAAATTTCAGCACGTTTAAAAGTGTGATATCATTAAAATACAGAGCAAACGATTTTCCCCCATAGACCGTAATGTAAGGGAATTCTTTTGGGTGTCTTTGTAAATGAACCGTAAAGGCTATAGACTTCATTTAAAATACCAAGCATGCCATAGTGATACCCAGTAACATCTAAGAATTTCAAGCCAATCGGACTATATTTACATCGAAAAATATTTTTGACCAGGATTTCTTGTCAAATACTCCACTGTGTGGTGTCCGAATTGCCAGCACATTGTGCTGTTAATTTTACGCAACTACTGTATTTTCCATGTTTATATAGTCAGGAAACCAAAGAAAGATACAGCACATTCACTGTGATCAAGTTTGTGCGCGAGATGAACAGTACTTTGTACTGTAAAAATGTCTTTTTTTTTTTACAGTCTGGCCGTCTATGGATGATATTTTCAGTGTGATTTCAGTAGTTTTAAGCGTGTTTTATTCGTAATTTTTAGCTAAATAGTGGCGTGTGTATAAAGATAGTTGGTAAAATACAGGGCTATACAAAAGTATTCTAGTATGCTTCCGTCTATTGGTATAAAATACCGAAAGTGAAATTTCTAACTATTATGCGTTTTTAACACTTTCCAACATAGTTGAAAAGTGTTTATGGATTCGGTTTCTCTGTCCGTGTGTCTGTCTGTTCAAGTTCTAACATGCATTAATATAGTTGGATTGCTCTGTAATTGATATATGTTATTCAGATTTACTATGTGATGTGATTAAAATGCACATTATCAAAACCATTGAATTAAAAGAAAAAAGAGAAAATCCCAACGTTCATGAGGCCTCCCAGAAGTAAAGATCATTATCGAACACATTTTACAACCGGCATTTACAAATAAGCAGAACTATTGCAAATAAATTTTACGAATAGGCATTTTTTCAACAACATTCGGACATTCGATTTATGATACTAAACTAGAGGCCTCCCCCCCCCCCCCCCCCCCACGCCCGGGACACAGCTGGAAATTAATGAGGGGTTGGTACAGAAATAGAGGCAGGCCGCATAATTTTCAAATAGACCACTAAAAACGCAAGAACGGCAGAAGGGAAAACAATGGCTGAAATCTTATTGGATACCGAGAAGAGAAAGTAAAAAAATGGACGAATAAATTACAAAAATCAAGTGTAAGACTAATACAACGAGAAAAAAAGAGGAATTCATTCTAAAAAATGGTTTTCTAAGAGTGTCTCCAAAAACAGGCTCTACCAGTTTTTCGATCAGTGTGACAGTTCTATGGGGAACGAGATCAGATGGAGGCTTATACCAGAAGGCCTTCAATATGGGTATTTACAATGTGGACCTAACTACATTCGGCTCTAGTGTTTCGACCAAGAGATGATCCTTCATGTAAGAGGTACATTTTATTCATTTCCCTTCTGCCTGCTAAATTTATGAATTATACAATTTTAAATCGAATCATGTCTACCCAGGTCAGTAATTAATTACAAAATTTAGGATCAGTCAGCAATCAATAGTGAACGATTGCAATAATTATGTAATCAATTTAAAGATTTATAATGAATATCATGCAGATATTATATGTGTTTGTATTGTCTATTTTTGTGTCTTCTGTATATAAATAAATGTTATTGTTTGTATATAAAACGGAATAAGTGTCTAATTAACTGATTCGTGTGTCTGTTTAATTTTAATAATTGTTAATTTAAGCATTTATAGTCAGCGGCTTCAAAAGGAACTTGGTGTTGCGAAAGCACTCAGCGCAAGATGATTAAGTTTATTTTTATTAATGAATTGAAATGTTTAAGAGAGTAAAGGAATATGTCATAAATAAAGGATTAATTTATATATATATATTTATAGGAGTCATAGTTCCTTTAGGTATACCAAATTCCCAGAAGCAAAACGATCACTATGATTTAAATAATTCCATTTAGCTGACTAAAATATATGCTTAAAAGGGGTATTAGAGAGATGCTTAATGAAGGGGTAATGAGAGCTAATAAGATGTCTATAACGTTGATTGTAAAATGCAAATTTCTCCCCATCACTATATCATGTTTGGTATTACAAATAAAGTATGTAGCGTTCATAGCTTATTTACAGAGGCACTCAAAAGTATTCCATAACATTATGGCCTATGGGGAAATGTCGTAATTATATAAATACGAAGCACCTATAGTCGTCGTCGTCCGTTTGTCCACATATAGCAGCGCAAAAACTACCAATCCGAATGGTTTGAAATTTAAAAGATATAATCGTTGAAACTTTTGTGGGGTCATTTCAAATTTTATGAAAATCAAATCAAAACTAAAAATATATTCATAAAAGTATTCTTCATTCTATTAAATCCTATCATACGTAATTAATTCAGTGATATCCTATGATAAGTAATGTTTATAGGTGGTCATGGTGATTACGTCATATTTAAGATGGAGTCTTATTATTTCCACATTACTGAATATAATATACATATCGTAATATTTTTTTTATTTATGCATTTTTGCATAATAGTGCAACAGCTATTGCACCAAGATCTGTATATTTATAAAACTATTTATAGACGAGCGCACCTCATTTGCCATTCTTGACGTACAATTTCAGACTTGTTTGCTATGTGATACTTTGTCGGAAATGAAGAATTAAGGCAATAGATATTCTGTTTTGATTGAGGTGAAAGACACGTTATTACAGTTGAAATTGGTTATAGCTAAGACGAAGGGACCAATGTAAATGCTCGTTAAAACATAATAAATAAAAATTAAGATGAATCATTAAAAATTAGACAATGATTGCCGTGATAGATTCAAGTTTAGATTTCTGAATTAGAAGAGGAAATTTATATTTAAGGAATAAATCTATGAAAGTATGATAGCTAAAGAAAACATGCTTACCACTTGTTTAATAATTTAAATATTTTTTTAAGTATTCTTCTATATATATATACCTACAAGACGGCACAGGGAAACAGGAAATTTCAAAAGAAGTAATGGAGGGCCATGAAGCTGGTTGAAAGGCGTCAGTGGAATCTTTTCGTGCACAAATCCTTGTCATTCAGTAATCATGAATCAGTGGGTCGGTTCGCAATCTGCATTTGCTGTGAAGGCATTTTTCAAAAATGGTGACAGTTTGGCTGATGGTTTGAGGGAATTTGGACGTCATTACAATTGAAGACGTCACGATCACAATGCATCATGCGACGCCAGCAAGGCATGGTTTGAGAATTTGAGAAGTCGGGTTCAGGTACTAAAAAAACCACCAGGAGGTCGACAAGCCGAACCAGCACCAGAAAACATTAAAGCCACTTGGGCGGAAATCGGGGGGAGTCCACAATGTTACGTAAGAAAATATGCAGGAGCATTGAATTTAAACCAAACAACCGTCCGCCAAATAATCCACGATGAGTTGAAGTTTCACTCATAAAAAATTCAAGTTGTGCATTTACTGAAACCGACAGGCTACGGGTCCATAACGTATTGCTCGTCATGTGATGGACATAGTTTTTTGAAACTGCTTTTTTTTTTGGGGGGGGGGGGGGGTGGGAATTGTAATGGCCTGAATTTTAATTTTGTTTCCGACAATAAAACTTGAAAATTATTATTTTTAAAACTTTTTAAAGAGTTACATCAAAATTCTTCGTTTCTCTTTGTCATCCTGTATATATTTTTGTGGGCACTTTCACATAATGCATTTATTTTTTAAATAATTAAAGAAAGCCATAAAAATAATATTACTACTATTTGTTGTGGAAAAGAAATTGACAATTTAAGAGGAAAATGATTGTATAAATGGCAATGTTTTCGAGATGTTTCCTGTTATTGCATTAAAAGTACAGAACACACACAATTTAACACATTTTCCATAGCAAAAATGAGAAAAACTGGGAATTATTGTTGAGCGTACAAAAATTTTTGCAGGACGTATTCGACTTTCTCTCTTTGCAAGCGAGTTTACTATAATGCAGTTTAACCCATTAAGGACGATTCTCTTTTACACTTCTTTTAATTCTTCGACACCAATTTTTCCAGCATTGTAATTTTGCAATATTTAATCGCTCAAAATTCGAGATTAGATAATGTGAAATTTTCCAAACTAAAATACTGGCATTCAAATTTAATAGTTTTGTTCGCCTTACATGGCAAGTTTTGTTGCCAACCGGCTTTAATGAGTTAAGTTAGGCCAACTATTTACCTTGCTTTTTCTTGCTAAATCCGAGTTCGTTACAAACGAGATTGTCTGTATTACAATACCGTATTACTGATTGATGATCAATTTTTTAAATAGCAGTTTAACCAATAAATGTTAATTTGGAAATATAAAATCAAAAACGTAGAATACAAAACAAATTTTGTAGTCACTTTAAATTCTCAAGAAGCAATTTTATTAGCTCATTTTAAGCGTTGATCATAATAGTAATCTCAATCCAGTTATTCTTATGAATTCATTTTAAAAATAACCATAAACAAAGCTTTTTTTTTCTAGTTTCATGATTCCTTGTTATGGACACTTTTTTAAACAATGACTTAATAAAAACAGCAAACATTTCATTATTATTTTCAAACAAAGACTCTTTTTAGAGTAATAAAAAAGATCTCTATAGTGTCTTGACACTTGAGTTACGACCGCTCATTGCAAGGCGCAAAAATATTTGTATTTTTGCGCCTTAAAATTCCGTTCCCCTTAAAATGTATTCGACATTTTTTAGACATACTGTATGTAATGTATAAAATAATTTCATCACATTGAAGAAATGCACATTTTCATTTTTCAACTTCGTAAATTTATTTCTTCTGAAAATCTAGTTATCCAAATAAAAGGCAAGAAATGTATTAAAAAAAAGATTGCGGCATACTAAATATTGAATGATTAACCAAAAGTTTATTTCAATTACCAGACAATAAGAGCAGTTTTATCATAATCAATTTTTCTTTACTTATTTCTGAGTCTCAGTGATACGTTATTTTATTAATTATAAAACAAATGAAAACAAAGATCTAAATATTTCTCTGTGTAATTAAAAAATTATATATCAGGCTCGTGAATATGCATTACGATAAACCAGCAAAAAATATTATTTTAATTAGAGAAATCTCGTTGAAGTTATTCGTTTAATAACGGATTACAAAAATTAACACTAATAAAAAAATCATAAAATCTTTATCTAAATGATTATGCTTAACAAAATTACTGTTGATTGTTACTGTTGATCACTGAAATTTGGGATTAAATTTGTTACCAGTAACGTATAGCTGACTGGATGGTCAAAACCTATATTTTCTCATTCATTTATTCTTTAAAATTTTGGATTAAGTAAGTTTTAGAGTAAAATTCAATTACTAGTTTAAATATTTTATGTAACTATTAACAATCGAAATGTGAAGTGTTGAGAACTATTTTTAATTAACTAAAGCTGCCTATTGTTTATAAAATTTTATTGATAATACATTACATAAATATACCTTATAAAGAAAATTTTTCATTCATAAAAACTAAAATAGATTATTCAATTTATGAAGCTTTAACATTAAATAGTTTGAACTACGTGTACGTAGAATATAGACAGCAGAGAAAAAGAAAGGCAAATTATTCAACAATCAAAATACAGCAACTACCAGCAAAAAATGCAAATTAATCATATTGCAATGAAAATGTATCTTCATTCATAATGGATTGTGAAACCATATATTTTAAAAACAGTTCAGTTCTTTTATTTTGATAGGCAGAAAAGCAATTAAATTTTCCATTCAAATTTTTCATCAAAGTATTGTACATAAGTTTCACGAACGATTTTCAGTTTTGTTTGCATATTCATCTGCAAGAACTAATTCCACCTTTTAGATCGTCAATCTCAAAACAGGATTTTAAATGCTTGAATATGATTTAACGATTACTTTCAGCTCGAGCTATCGAGATAAACACATTTATTTATTGAAATATGTTTTTTTTACTCATTTCTGAACGCTGTGTAAAAGGCCATATTATGACTCATGTGTTTGCTCGCTGTGTCCGAGTTTTCCTTTTTACAAGGGAGTTTGCTATAATGTATTTTCAATTACGCCAACAATTTAATTTGCTTCTGCTTGTTAAACCCGGGTTTTTTGTGAATCAGAGCTCGTTACAAACGAGATTGTCTGTATTAAAATGCTGTGTTATTTATTAATGATATATTTTTTAAATAAATGTCTGGCCAATAAAATTTTAATATTGAAATGTATAATAAAAAAGGTAATAGGTGCGTAACATAACATAAACAGTGATTCCATGTTATTTAATATTGAAATATATAATAAAAAAGATACAGCAGGTATGTAACATAACAAAAGGTTTGTAACATAACAAAATAAATTTTATTTAAAAATAATTACAAAGCAGTGAAACTGTAAAACTGTTCTTAGTTAAAAACTATAAAAGTAATTCTTAACGGCTGAAACGTGTTTAAAAGCTAAAAATGAACATACAGGGTCTGTCCAGGAAGTAATGAGTCTGAATTAGAGTCCTGCGCGGGTCGGGTTTTACCCGCCCCGAACCCACAAATTCCATTTTAAGTCAACCCGCAACCCGACCCGAACCCGCAAAAATAATTTTCGGCAACCCGCAACCCGACCCGAACCCGCAAAAATAATTTCAGGCAACCCGCAACCCGACCCGAACCCGCAATGTAAGGAAAGCAAATCATGTTTTAATACCGTTATGAAAAATTATCTACGTATCTCTAATAGAGGTCTGCACCAGTCCGGCCCTCATGCCGCGGCGGGTTGGCAAAATTTCAAACTGGCCAGGCCGCTTTATTAGGACAGTTTTTTCAACGGGCCGGGCTGATAAACAAAATAAACGGTCCGGTCCGGCAAAAAAGTGAACGGCTCTGCCAGAGTTGTATAATAAAGACGCACGCGCGCACGCCGTGCGCGGAAAATTTTCCGCAAAATTCGGAACTTTGCGGAAAATTTCTTAGAGGGGGGGGGGGGGGGGAACGTAATTTTTTTTCTTTTTTTTTTACCGAAAATTTAAACATGTTCCCCATTTTTATGTACGATTTATTTATTGTTTGCCAGGTGTGTTTCTGTTCCAAATTTTCCGAAAATTTAAGGGTTACGAAAATTTAAAAAAATCAGCCATTAGTCCGAAAATTCAGGCATAAAAAAATATCACTGAAATATATTGCGGATTTCAACAAATGGTCGCCGAAAATAAACCAATCCCGTCAATCGTTCGCAGAAAAAAATAACCAATTTTGTCAAAGCATCGCGGAAAAAAACGCGAATTTCGTCAAAGGTCCGCGGAAGAAAACGCGAATTTCTTTAAAGAACTGCGGAAAAAAAATATTTTTGTCAAAGAATCGCAGAAAAAACGCAAATTACGTCAAAGATGCGCACGATGAAAACGAATTTCATAAAAGCATAGCGGAAAAAGCGCAAATTTTGTCAAAGGATCGCGAAAAAAACGCAAATTTCCTAAAAGAATCGCGGAGAAAAACTAATTTCGTTAACGGATCGCGAAAGAAACATAAATTTCGTAAAAGGGCCGTGTAAAAAGCTCGGATTTCGTCAAAAAATCGTGAAAAAAGACGAATTTCGCCAAAAGGCCACAGCAAAAACGCGAATATCGTGAAAGAATCGCGAAAAAAAAAGCGAGTTTCATCAAAAAATCGCAGAAAAAAGCCAATTTCATCCAAAAAGCGCAGGAGAAAACGAATTTCGTGAAAGCACAGTTGAAAAGCATGAATTTTGTCAAAAGATCGCAAAAAAATGCAAATTTCGTCAAAGAACCGCGGGAAAAAAACTAATTTCCTCAAAGGATCGCGAAAAAACCGCGAATTTCGTCAAAACGCCGCGAAAAAAGCGAGAATTTCATCAAAAGATCGCGAAAAAAGCGAGAATTTCATCAAAAGATCGCGAAAAAAGCGAGAATTTCATCAAAAGATCGCGAAAAAAGGCAAATTTCGACAAAGGATAGGAGAAAAAAAGCGCATTTTGTCAAAGTATCGCGAAAAAAACGCAAATTTCGTCAAAAAATCGCGGAAAAACGGAAATTTCGCCAAATGATCGGGGGAAAAACGAGAAATTCGTCAAAGGGCCGCAATAAAAACCCATCAGTCTCTTTAATGAATTAACCTCCTATGAATTAACCTCTCCTTACAAAATGTGAATGAGTTGTTTCAGAAGCAATGTCAATTATTTCTGTGAACAGAGTGACTGACATTTTGTGAGAAGAGGTCACAATATTAAGGATTGGACTGTTTCTAAATGCAGCTTTATTATTTTTTTAGCCAACATAATTATTCTGTAATTAATATTAATTAATTTTTAAATTAAATGGTAATTATTTTAAAACTACTGTTTAACAGTCATACTGTCAAAGTAATATAACACGTTATTTTATTAAACATTAAATTAATTTGCAGAAAGCTTTTGACCGAATATTTATGTGCGCAGAAAGTTTTTGGTTTTGGTTGAAAGTTGAAAGTTTTGGCCCTGCCAGGCCGGGCCGTTAGCTACAATTAAGCCGGTCTACCGTCCCGATATAAATATTTAGAAGAAGTCGATAAAATTATAAACGGGCCTTGCCGGGCTAGGGCCGAACTTTTAAATTTTACACGGGACGGGACGGGACGGGGCGGGCCGTTTCCCGGCCTGTTAATTTTGGCCCGTGCAGACCTCTAATTCTCTAATATCATTTTTATGTTTTACAGAGCAGAATGAACAAATCTATATTCTTTAATATTCAACTATAGTAAAACCTTTGACCCGACCGGATGCAGGACTCTAAATGGTATAAAACAAAAAATCTAATATTTAAATATGCTTTAAAATTAGTTGCGGTTTCAAAAGTTCCATTTACAACGATACACCTTGTTTTACACAAGTGGCCATCTGCCTTTAGTTTATCAGAAGTTATTATTTTGAAAAATTTCCCGTCTAACATACTGCATCGCGTATCACCACAATTAAATTATTCACTTGATAGACAGGAAGGACCATTTAGCGTTTTGCTGCGTATTGTATTTTTAAAATACCATAAAAATATAATGCAGTTTGTTATTTCGAAGACTGGTGAAAGGATGACTAAATACAAAACAGACAGGCACACATTTTGCTTTGATCTGCGGTTTATATAGGCTTTTAACGGGAAAAAATATTTTCCACATTCTTTTAAAAAAGCGGGTCAACCCGAACCCGACCCGCAAGAGTAAAAAAGCCAACCTGAAACCGACCCGAACCCGCAACAATGAAAGCCAACCCGACCCGCACCAAAAAAATTTAAAGTCAACCCGACCCGACCCGCAACGGTAAAATATAGCTCCAAACCGACCCGACCCGAACCGCGGGTCGGGTCGGGTTCGGGTAAAAGCGGGTAACCCGACCTAGTCTGAATTTTTCGCGCCTAGCAGTAGGCCAAAGGGGCGGAGTTTGCGGGCGGTGCATGTGGTGGGGGCTATCAGATACAGAGTCTGAAGGAAGTCAGTTGGCCTTGAGAACCGATCGCTCGCGAAGCAGACACGTGTTTGAAAGGGGCGTTATGTTTTCAGAATGCAGCGGACGGTCGAGCAGCGATACCAGTGGTGTAGTCCAGGGGGGGCGCGAGGGGACGGCGTCCCCTCACTTTTTTATTTTATCTCGAGCGTCCCCTTACTTTATATTTTCAAGGGGGACGCTAGAGACGCGGGAGGGCGCAGACTTTCCAAACTTATAATTTTTTTTAAAAAACACACCAATAAATTAACAATTTTAGAAATCAGTTATTGATTTTTAATACTTTTCAACAAAATTGAAAAGTGTTCCCTGTGCTGCTTCACCTATTCACATTTTAACTTCTATAAGCTTGCTTGGATTGCGGCAAATGTTTATGTATATTTTTGAGGTTGAATGTAGTATATCACTATTGTAAATTATGTGTATATCACAGTATTTCGTTTACGCGAAAACAAAAGAGTTCTTTCATAATACGCTTTATTGGCAGCAATTGTTTGAAATAGACATTTATGTAGTTATAATATTTTAAATATAACGAAAATGACATTTGAAATTCGTTGCATGTTCCCTATCGGAAATAGCATTTATCGTTCATATCGGACGTTAAAAAATATTTCTAAACACCATGGTCCTTTAACGATGATTATTTAATGAGAAACGATATTATGAAAAACGGTGCGCGAAACATTTATAGTACTTTTACAAGGCCACACAAAAGAATCCATCGCATTGTCATCTATGGGTTCAGTTGCTTAAACATGTTTTCGATTATATTATCAGGACTATGCACTAGTTTAATGTAGTAAATTTTGCCCTCTGCGATTTCTGAATTTTTGTAATTTTTAATGCGATTTGCATTGAGTTTAACGTTTTTCCGCATTCCATGACGATTTTTTTTACATTCGTAAAAAGATTTCGGTTACAGTGCTTTAGCTCACTATAGTAAATTTTGTCCTCTACGATTTTTTAACTTTTAACGATTTTTCGAGTTTTTGGCGTTTTGCGAGGATTTTTCTACATTAATAATTTTTTTTAATTTTTTTTTTTCCATCACCGAAAAAAGGACAAAGTGGACCAAAGAGTGTCTTTTTCTAAAAAGGGAACTTTAGGGGCGAAAGGGCACCACTTGGCAGCTCTACATTATGCATTTTATGTATTTTTTTATAGTTTGCTAAACATGGTATGTAAATTATATTTGTATACAGAGTAACACAAAAATATTCAAATACACTATCATCTATGCCCGGATATTTCTGGAAATGCGTTTTGCAACTGGTTTAAATTTTAGAGTTTTATGTGATGCACATATAATTATTAATTTCTATACATGGCCTCTCAAATTAATTCAAATGAATACATTACCGTTTGTAATCAATTATTGCTTGATGTGTGTTTAAACTGAACGAAATTTTATTTTTGATAAAAAATGCTACACCTGCGCTTTTCCATCACACATTATTTTTCTAAAATTGATTTTAAAAATATTTGTGAACAATTAATATATTGACCGTTATACAGGGTATATCATAAAGATTGACTCGCGCTTTAATTTTTTACCTTTTGGGGGTAGGCAGTGAAATAATATTCTCGTTAATTTTTAACAAAAGGTGTACTTTTTTTTAAAACTTTTATACGACTTTTCTATTCAAAATTTGTCAGTTAGAAAAATTTATTTTTGCTGTAACAAATCATTTTAAAACTACTAACCTAATCTTTAAAATTAAAAAAGGAAGAAAGAAAGCTGACTTATACAACTTTTTCGAACCATTTAAATATTATTTCACCAGTGAAAATTGGAAGTGTATACATAATAGCGATAGCATTTTCCGAAAAAAATTAAATAATAACAGGTATAAAAAGAAAAAAAAATGCATTGCAAGAATATTTAAATAAAAAGCTACCCGGGCTGCTATTGTAAAGAGACAATGTAGTTTTAAAACTTAGAAACATAATTAAAAAAAATAACTGGCTAAACATTCTCTAACTGTATTCCTTCAGCTCTAGTAACTGGAGCTCTTCTAAAATCGCATTTGTAAATATTTTAGATTTCTTTGTCACTAATATTGTTGAGGGCATCGATTATCTTTTATTTAAGATCAACTGCATATGCTTACTATACCTCCGTTACATCTTTCTTGTTATATTGCGTAGCTTTTCGAATTTGTTATTATAGTCATCGTCCCTCTCCTCCCTGCATATTCCCTAACCTTATTTTAAGCGTTTTTGCATCTTACATTGCCTACTTATCTTCAACAAGTAAAAAAAATAAATAAGAGTAAAAGTACAATGCAATCAATTCAAATAAATTTATAACTAGAGTATATTTTATTCTTGTTAATAATGTGGTAATATTCGTTGCGCCGATTCACACTTTCAAATTTCAATCCTATTTCATTCTTTATTCTTTCAATCAGAATAATTACACGTTAAAAATAACTTCTATGTCATATTTAAAGTTTCTGACCCTGATAGTTAAAGAAGAATAGCAATTTCAGAAGGTTTACAGCTTACTTCATAACTTAAAATTCCTAAATTTTTAAAAGCCGTTCTTCGTGAGCATTTACATGTTAATAGTTACCGATATATTTATTTTCAAGTTCCTTGTAAAACTAGTCGGATGTACCAATCCCAAAACTTTCTTCTATCTCATACATGTTAATACTTCAAAATTCGCTATCACACTGCCAAAATTAAATGGCAATCTATGCATCTCATGAGGATTCTAAAGATATGAAATTCCGTGCATTAGTTCTTGAGATATGACTATCGCCGAAATCGTCTAAATCCAGCAAAATGCTGCCTAGCAGCGCCACCTATTGGGTGATTTATACCAAATCCTAATCAGCAACAATTTATGTCAACGGCTGACTGAATCTGAAGTTTGAAGAAAATCCGTGCATTAGTTTTTGAGATAGAGCTATAGCGAAAATCGTGAAAATTCCTGCATAGCAGCGCCACCTATTGGGTGATTAACACCAAAACCTAATTAACAACAACTTGTGTCAAGATACAACTACATCTGAAGTTAGATGAAAATTCGTCCATTAGTTTTATAAATAGAGCTATTGAGGCAATCGTGAAAAAGTCAGCACATGAAAAGTCAGCACAGTTGGTGTAAATCACACCTGTTGGGCGATTTACACCAACACATAATCAGTTGCAAGACATATCAAGGACTATCTGAATCTGAAGTTTGATGAAAATCCGTGCGTTAGTTCTTAAGATAGAGCTATTGGGGAAATCCTGTAAATCCTGCAAAATTCATCATAACAGCGCCAACTGTTGGGCGATTTACACCAAAACGTAATCAGCATCAATTCATATCAAGGACTAACTAAATCTGAAGTTTGATCAAAATCCGTGCATTAGTTCGTGAGATAGAGCTATTGCGAAAATCGTGAAAAATGCAGCATAGCAGCGCCACCTGTTGAGCGATTTGCACCAAAACCTAATTAAAAACAACTTGTGTCAACATACAACTAAATCTGAAGTTAGATGAAAATTCGTCCATTAGTTTTATAGATAGAGCTATTGAGGCAATCATGAAAAAGGCAGCACAGAAGCGCCACCTGTTGGGCGATTTACACCAACACATAATCAGTTGCAAGTCATATCAAGGACTAACTTAATCTGAAGTTTGATGAAAATCCGTGCGTTAGTTCTTAAAATAGAGCTATTGGGGAAATCCTGTAAATCCTGCAAAATTCATCATAACAGCGCCACCTGTTGGGCGATTTACACCAAAACGTAATCAGCATCAATTCATATCAAGGACTAACTAAATCTGAAGTTTGATCAAAATCCGTGCATTAGTTCGTGAGATAGAGTTATTGCGAAAATCGTGAAAATGCAGCATAGCAGGGCCACCTGTTGAGCGATTTGCATCAATTTGTATTAGGGACTCACTGAATATCAATTTTTATTAAATTCCGTGCATTAGTTCTTGAGATAGAGCGCCCACAAAATTTGTGTCACATACACACAGACAGACAGACTCACAGAGTCACAGACAGACATTTTGTAAAAACATGTTTTTTGGAATCTCTGACCCCTAAAACGTGTAAATCCGTCGAAAACCGGAATTCGAAAATTTTCATGAATCCAATACTTTCTTCTTGTAAAGATAGAAGAAAGTAAAAACAGCTTCAGATAAATCGCGACGAGACGATTTCCCCATCAATTCATCGTATTAAAATTTGAATTAAAAAAAAGTTTTAAGAGAGTATGTCTGAAAATACATGAGTGCCATGTTTTAAGTTTCTTGAGAAATCGTGATAAAATTGAAATTTTAGTATGTTACTTCCGCATTGCACACCGTTAAAATTCTAATTTTTGAAGAAAAAAAAATTAAATATTGCATTTACACATTAGAAGTAACCTAGTTACTAATTTAAAGATTCTAGCTGAAGTTTTTTTTTACAGGAATCTTGATGAAACGCAATTTTTGGAAATGTTCTGTAGAAGGATATTTATCTATGTCTCCTCTTTAAAATTCATATTTAAAAAAAAAAGCGATTTGGGCCAGCATTTGAGTACTAAACGTATTCTTCGCGCTACTCAAAAATATCCTTGATTATCTTCGGCCTCGATCACATTTTTTGGTAATTTTCTGACATAAACAGTACATGGTCATCGAAAAATAATGCCTAGATTAAAAAAAAATCATAACATCGAAACCTTTTATTTTAAATGAGTAATTCTTTCACTACACGATAACTGGTGAACGCAAGTTTGGTTTTAGTTCACCAGAATTCGTTTACGTGTCTGTGTTATGCGCGGAATAGTTGCGCAGTCGTCAAGGTCAGCCGACGCGCCAGACTGCAGCTGCTCAGTACGATGTTTAAAGTGCAAAAAAAAGCACAGAGCGTGACTGACTTTGACTCCACATACCAAATCACGCACTGTGCTTTTTTTGCACGGTCAACATCGTACTGAACAGCTGCAGTCTGGCGCGTAGGCTGACCTTGACGACTGCGCAACTAATCCGCGCATAACACAGACAGGCAAACGAATTCAGGAGAACTAAAACCAAACTTGCGTTCACCAGTTATCGTGCAGTGAAAGAATTACTCATTTAACATAAAAGGTTTCGATGTTATGATTTTTTTTAAATCTAGGCATTATTTTTCGATGACCCTGTACTTATTTCTTACTTCTGCTCAAAAAATGGTTTTAAAAATATGTAGATGGGAAAAACGTGTCGAATTTCTCCCAAATTAGAGTTTGAACAGTGGCATATAGTGTCAGAATATTAAACAGTCTATTCATCATGTATAAATTTGAGTCCAGTCGAAAGCACCGTTTGGAACGCTGTCATGTTAAAAAAAGAAAAAAAAAATACTTTGAGAGACTGAAAGGAAATACCAACATACACACATGCATACGCACATACATAGAGAATTGTTGTAAAAATAAGCAAAATGGGTTCAGGGGCTTCAAAAAGTAAAGATATACCAAAATTTCAGTCTTATTTTTCTTTGCCATGATTACAATAAATTCCTTACACTACATCTGACCATAAAGTAAAAATGCAGCATTTTTAATGCTCTGAGTGAAAAACAGTTATTTTATAACTATTTCCGAAATAAATAATGCAAAACAAATTCTAATAAAAATTTCGTTGATTGAATTAGTGTTACTAAATTACGAATTCTATCCCAAAAATTTTTAGACATGAAATAAGGTTTTAAATAATTTAATACTATAGCAAGCTATTTAATGTCCAACAGATCAAGAAACTTTAATTAAATTAATTTACATTAAATTTACATTTTCAATTTTTAAATTTAAACTTAATTTTTTAATTTCTTTTCTCTGCAACTGAAAAGGAAAAACAAGATTTAAAATAAAGTTTGCCGCAATGGGTGATACAGACCCTAATGTTCGAAACTATGAGCGTCCCCCCACTTTTTTTTCCAGGACTACACCACTGAGCGATACGCCAAAAAGTTTTGTCTAAAACTAAAAAAATCGGCTACTGAGACACTTGCCATGTTACAAGAAGCGTACGGGAAGGATTCTTTGTCTAAGACTTAAGTGTTTACGTGGTACAAAGACATAAGAGAGGACGTCGATGACGAACAACGCGCTGGGCGACCATCAAGTTCTTTAAATTCAGACAACGTGGCTAAAATTAAAGCGCTCTTGGTCTCTGAACGTCGGATGAGTGCCCGGGAAGGATTGCGGAGACGCTGGGACTTAAAAAATCGATTGTGCGTCAAATAGTCAAAGAAGAACTTCAAATGCGGAAAATTTGTTCCAGCACATCCTTCAAAATGACCCAGTTCCTGGCAAAACACAACATCACAACGCTGTCCTAAACCACCATACAGCCCCTATCTGTCACCGCTGGACTTTTTTCTATCCCCTCTGTTAAAATCCATCTTAAAAGGTCATCGTTTTGAAAATCGTGAGAACTTGCAGAAAACGTAACGCGCGTTCTGAACAGCATTTCAGTTAAAGACTTCCAGGCGGGCATAAATTTGTGGCAGAGTCATTAGCAACGGTGTATTAATGCAGGATGAGGCTATTTTGAGGAATATTAAGTGTCTGTAAAATTATCTTCAAATAAACGAATTTTATGGAATCAGTATCATTACTTACTGGACAGACTCTGTACATCAGTCACTTTTAGATTTTCAAAAAGCTATTTTTTCAGCTCATTCGAGTTATCAAAATAGGAATACAAAAGCTAAAATCTTTAAACAACGATTTAACGCACAAATACGTACAAATATGACACGAAAAAAAAAATCCCATACGACCATTTCGAAGATTCCCGGATCCCCTTCCCCAGCGAGAGGGGGGATAAAAAAGAAGAAGAGAGAATTAAAATGGGTTCGAAAAACACTTCGGTTATAGCCCGAGTACTGGCTTATGGACTGATTGAAAATAGGAATCTCAATCCTATTACTCTTATGAATTCGTTTTAAAAATAACCCTACATAAGAAAATGTATATTGATATATATGAATGTAATAGGTGTGCAATCGCGCAATAAAAATGTATCTTCATTCATAATGGAGTATGAAACTGTACTTCAAAAACAGTCCAGTTCTTCTCTTTTAATAGCTAGAAAAATAATTTAAAATTTCCAGTCAAATTTTTCATCACAACATTGCCAATTAGTTTCACCAACAATTTTCAATTTTGTTTGCATGTTTATCTGCAACAACTTTATTTCCACCAGTTAGATCATTGCACTCAAAATATAACATAAACAAAGTAGTTTTATGATTCCTTGCTGCGTATGCCTTTTCGTATTAGCACTTGCCTCGCAAACAATTTAAACCAGCAAACTTTTGCTTGTTATTATTAAGCGAACACGCATTTTGCTAGAATTAAAAAGCGCTTTAGCGCGCTCTAGTGCTTTAGTAATTGAGTTACGACTCCGTATTGCAAGGCGGAAAATACATGTGTGTCCTGCCATTGCGCTTAAAATTTATTTGATCATTTTTTAGACAAACTGCATGCTTTTATATAATAACTTTGTGACAATGAAGAAACATTCCTTTTTTTTCAACTTCACAAATTTATTTCTGTTGTATGTCTATTTATCGAAACAAAAAGCAAGAAATGTATTTAAGAATTAAGACTGTGGTATACTAATTATTGAATGATTAACAAAAAATATACAATAATAGACAAAAAAAAAACTGTTTTTATCATAATCAGATTTTACTTAATTATTGCCGAATCTCAGTGATACTTAATTTTATTAAATGTAAAACAAACGAAAACAAAACTCTCAGCTAAAATATTTCTCTGAGTAATTAAAAAAGTATCCAGGCTCGTGAATATGCATTATGATAAACAAGCAAAAAATCTTATTTTAATTAGAGGAATCTTATTCAAGTTATATGTTTAATAACAAATTACAAAAATTGATAATAATAAAAAGATCTAACACAATCTTAATCTAAATTATTATACTTGACAAAACTACTGTTTGTCCTCTTAAATTTTACAATAAATTTGTTTATAATAATATTTAGCTGATTGGATAACCAAAACCAGTATTTTCGCATTCATCTGTTCATTTAAATTTTAACATTAAGTAAGTTTTAGAGTAAACAATTCAATTGGTTGTTTAAATATTTTATGTAACTGCTAGCTATCGAATTGTGACGTGTTCAGAAATATTTTTAATCAAATAAAGGTGTCTATTGTTAATAAAATTTTCTTCATAGTATATTACACAAATATAACGCACAGAGAATATTTTTCATTAATAAAAACTAAATTCAAATAATGGAGCGATAATTTTAACAATTTTGAATAAGTGTAAGAAAAATATAGATAGTAAGGAAAAAGAAGTAGCAATAATTCAAAAATCAAAATACAACAGCTACAAAAAACGTAAATTAATTTGAAAATATACTTCTAAACATTTTAGGATCACTAAAATAAGTTTCTGGGGTACACGACATTTTGGTCCCGACACATCGGTTCCGATGCCATTTCGGTCCCTAGCCATTTGGGTTCTTAGCCATTTTGGTCCCTTGCCACTTCGGTCCTTATTTTAATTAGAGGAATCTTGTTCAAGTTATTTGTTTAATAATAAATTATAAAAATTGATGCTAATAATAAAAAGATCTAACGCAATCATTAAGGAAACGAAAAGTACGGATGGAAAGTACTGTTTGTCCACTTAAATTTTACAATAAATTTGTTTAAAATAACAATTAGCTGATTGGATAACCAAAACCTGTATTTTCGCATTCATCTGTTCATTTAAATTTTAACATTAAGCAAGTTTTAGAGTAAACAATTGGTTGTTTAAATATTTTATGTAACTGCTAGTGATCGAATTGTGACGTGTTCAGAAATATTTTTAATCAAATAAAGCTGCCTATTGTTAATAAAATTTTCTTCATGATGTATTACACAAATATAACTCACAGAGAATATTTTTCATTCATAAAAACTATATTCAAATAATGAAGCGATAATTTTAACTAGTTTGAATTAAGTGTAAGAAGAATATAGATAGCGAGGAAAAAGAGGGAGAAATAATTCAACAATCAAAATGCAACAAGTGCAAAAAACGGTAAATTAATTTGAAAATATACTTCTAAACATTTTAGGATTCTTAAAATAAGAATCTGTGGTACATGACATTTTGGTCCCGCCATTTCGGTTCCGATGCCATTTCGGTCCCCAGCTATTTCGGTCCCTAGCCATTTCGGTCCCTTGCCACTTCGGTCCTTAGCCATTTTGGTCCCTTGCCATTTCGGTGCCACTTATAACTCGGACTCTAATTGTCGTAGGCAAGTCAAACGCTGGATGGTGCTACATCATTTGGGGCCTTTATCGCGTTTTATCACCCCTACCCAAATTTTATATAAAGCTGCATACAAGAGTGCGAGAAATTTAAACTTTTATAACTCTTGACAATGAAATCACACGCGCAGAAATTTTGTATGATTGAACGATGTGACATAATTTTACAGTGTAGATTGTCTTTTTTTCATTCTTATTTTTTTTAAAAAGAGAATGGATGTTTTAAGTTTTTTAATCTATAATTATTATTAGGTATTTTATATATACTAGAAATAACCCTCAATACATTTTTTTGTGGATTCCATACATTTAATTAGACCTTCTCAATTATCATCAAATGAGTAATAAACAAAAGCTTAATATTTTTCTTTCAATTACATTAATAATAAATGACTTCAATAATTCAATTAGATTCTTATAAGTTATTATATGTAAATATTTCCTCAAATCAAGTCTGAGAAATTATTAATTAATTAATTAATTAATTAATAATAATAATGCAACTTTGTACAAATACGTAAAATTAATTTTTAACAGTGTTAGGTGATATTATTGTCCAGGTGTAGATTTGATTTTTGTTTTAAGCACAGTTATAGTTTACAATTCACAATGAGCAAGATATTATTAAGTAATTATATTTAAAGGGCATGAAAAAATATTATAAACTATCTAATAAATAAATAAACGCCATGATTATCCTTAAAATCCTTATCATTTTTATACATCCTAATGAAGTTAATAACATTATAGTAATAGAAATTTTAAAAAATTATATTTGTATTTACCCTGTAATAACTATTACATAGTGCATGTAACAGTTTTTAAGCAATTGATAAATTAATTACATAAACAATTGATTAATAATTGAAATAATTTTGAATTGTTATTAATAAATACATTTAATAAAAACGATTTAACATTTGAGAATTATATTATTTAATAATATAAGTGCTTCCAACAACAACTGCAAGAGACCGAAGTGGCAAGGGACCGAAATGCATTGGGTCCCCTCAAGAGGTTAATAATTGTTTGCAGCACCAGCTATCGAGATAAATAGATAAATATTGTTATTTATCCTAATATACTGGAAGATATAAATCCTTTAGGTTTGATGGACTGAACATTTATTTTCAGGTACTTCAATTCAAAATACAGCTTAAGCTATAAGGTTAGTTGGGGTAACTGGACCCACGAGGTAACTGGACCATATTCTATTTTATAAAAAACTGTTGATGTTTTTTAAGTTTTAGCTTTTGTGAACAATGCACCTTAATCTCTACTTCCTAAAACAAGGTGTGTCAACTCAATCATAACCCGCACTTTGCTGTGATAGGTTGTCAAAAATTTCCATTTCATTTTTTTTAAAACAACGTCAGTATGGTTGAACTTCCTCGGCTTTTTATTAAAATACTGTAAGTACTTTTATTAAACAATGTTTTTTTTAAAGATTAGGCACATAACTACATTAATATTATTAGGTATCTATACATATTTACTTCATGTTTCAAATGTAAGCCCGGTGTCCCAGTTACCCCATAAATTTTTCAAGAATGGGGTAACTGGGACATGTATCCGGGGTATAGTAATAAATATTTTTTTTTTTTAGTTTCTCTTACTATGAGAAATAAATTTCTCCATTGTTTTTGCTCACAATAAAGAAAATTATAGAATACCTTATTAAAATTACGTAATAAAAATTTAAAAAAGCATATTGGGTGGTATCAAACCAGATTTATTACCCCTTGAGAGGCGGTGATGCCGTTATGGCATCACACAATTTTAATCCCTAATTGCCACATTGGCACCGGAATTTTATAATGATAATTTCCTTTATTAAGTACGCGAAAATGTACTTTTATTTGTTTACAAATAGATTCTCTTTTAAATACTGGTGTCATTAAATTATTTCAACATTTTTTACGAATGCAAGTACCTTACCCCTGAAAGCGAGATAGCCAAACCTTGAAATTGTACGATAGATACAGATAAAGTATTTACGTAGCCGTTTCTTTATAGATTTACCTTGCTATTTTTTTCCTTAAAATACCCATGTGACTTTTATACTTATTACCTATACTAAAATACATAAGTACTTACTTAACTTTTATGTTTTTGGTATAAATAAATCTAATATTTTCACTTTTAGTGCTTTTTTCAGACACATTAACAGTAAAGGTTTTTCTTACAACGCTCTTTATTTGATATATAATTTACATGATCTGCCTGGTTTAAATTTTTTTTAAGTTGTTTACACATTTTCAAACAGGACCTCATGTCCCGTATGAAAAAAAATAAACGCGTGTGGAACATAGACCCTCCTGGTCCACTTACTCCATTTTTATGGGGCAACTGGACCCATGAGGAAAGAAAGATGAAATATGCATATTTTTACATTTTTAAATGTTAAAATTTAATTTTGAGCGTTTTGAAAATTTCTATCTGATAGAGGGAACCTAACTGAACACATTTACAGACGTTCAGACTTTAATTCAAATGCACATTAGCTTTTTGAAGCTGAATTGTCAGAAGCTCCAGAGTCACATTGTAAAATCATAGCCGAGTTACCCCACAGACTTCTAATATAAGTACACTCCAAATCGGCAACCTTTTCTTGACTCCTATATCTCTGCTCTCCATCACGTGATGGAAGGCAAATTTAGCGCGCCAAACCGGTTTTTCTCCTCGGAATCTCTCTCCAGATTCCCGCCGAAACATCGTCTGTCAGCTTTTGTCTGGAGTTGACCGCACTTTTGCTTTGCCAATAAAGGCATTACAGCCAAACTACGGCACCTTTTTAGCGTGAAAGCAAAAGATGTTGGAGTCAAAACCTTCCCGAAAGAACAATGGAATTGGGAGTCTACTTATATTAGAAGTCTGTGAGTTACCCCAACTAACCTTATATTCAATGGAATCTAATGACAGTATTGGATTCTATATAATAATTAAATTAAGTGTCAAATTTGATACTGTCAAATTGATTTTCTTTTTTAAATTCTTTCTCATTCTTGCTTATATCTGAACGTTGTGGAAATGACTGTATTATTACTCAAGTTGTATCCCATTTGAATCAAACTCCACCATTTAATCACATTACTAATCCACAATTTATAGCAATTGCTTTCACCCAAAATGATAAATCATTAATTTGTGCACACTACAATATCAGATTAATTTAGGAAATCGTAACTATATTTTTGTCATTTTTGATAAGATACATACTATTAATCCTTTTGAGCAATTTCGATGTTATACAATAAATAAATAAATAATATAAGCTGTGAAAATGTATTCCATGTAATTTTTTTATGCTTACATACTGTTCTGATAATTAATATTATTCTTAACATCATTCTAATAATTAATAAATAATAAAAAACGTTCAATAAGAAATCACATTTATTGTTACGTTACGCAAAACTATCTCTCTTACTTAGTATACCGTCGAACGGGGCGCTACTTTGGGCCACTTTTTCCTGGTTCCACTCACATTTCCATTATTAAAAAAATATTATGTGTGATTTTTCAACGCCGAAATGGAGTTGTAAATAATTAACATGAAACAGTGAAGCAAACTGTATAGTTTTAAAGAAGAATTTATTTATTTTTTTTAAACTATTTTTAAAGTTTTGGAACAAAGCTAGGGGCTTCTTTGGTTCATTCACTTAGTTTCATATAAAATGAATACATTTCATATGTAAATGTATACAATGAATTTGCTAATAAATTAACACTGCAAACACAATAAACAAATGTTTTTTTTAACATTTAAACACAATTAATCAATTGTTAATATTAAAGAAACGAAAAACAGTTTGTCTTGTTATCCTCAGCAACTGAAATAAAAACAATTAATGTAACAAGAACAAAAGAACTTCTTCAAACACCATCAAAAAATTTTAATTTCGCTAGGCCTTTCAAAAGATCTGAGTCTTTCTTCGTCAGGCACAAGAAAGCCGTGCTCCTACTATGAAAGCTGCAGCAAGAATCAAATGCTTTCATAGTAGAAGTACGTCTTTTTTGGGCCTGACGAAGAAAGACTCAGATCTTTCGAAAGGCCTAGCGCAATTAAAAATTTTTGATGGTGTTTTAAGAAGTTCTTTTGTTCTTATTCATTCACACCACTTTCAACTTAATTTCTTTCAATTAATGTAACATTTTGCAACAGTAACTTTTGAGAAAAAGTTACTTAAAACATGTTTTAAGAGATTTGGTTGTATAAAAGGTAATTCTAAGTAATTGGGACTATTTTCGGAAAAAAACAGGCCTGGCGTAAAGTAGCCCCGAAATACTAGTTTTCATGCTAGCTTTATGATAACGTAAACATTTTCTGCCAAAATAAAAAGTTAAAGGAAAAATTATGATCACACATGATGGGTTACAGGTTACTAAAGGTAATATTTTGACACTTACTTTATTTGTAGCTCTTATCAAGATTGTTTCACAATAGAAAGTTTGGAGAGTTAAACTCTACACACGAAAACAGTTGTTTACAAACACATTCAGTATTGCCATTAAAAAAAATTAAATTATCAAAAAATATTCAAATAATAGTAGGGTATAAATTATTTTTCAAGGGCAAAAACTCCAAATTATCTTGTATTGTTTGTTCAATACAAAGAATAAAATCTTTTTTTTATGGGCTGGACCCCGTAAGAACCAAAGTAGCCCCCGATCGACGGTAACACACGTTATTTCTTCATTTTGCGCGATCACCAACATGCCGTTTTTCTTATTGATTAAAGACTTCAGAAATTTAACCGTAATTTTGATTCAAATTTCCGTTTTCAAAATATTTTAAGAATAACTTGAATTCACAAAATTAATAATTAAATAAATAAATAAATAAAATGCGCCAGCTCCTCGTTATTTCGCCCATTCAGATGTATCCTTCTGTTTCCATGTATCCCAAAAAGAAGAAAAACAAATAATAGTTGTGCAGTTTTTACGTATCTACATGCAGATAACTATATATATGTTACCCACTACAATTCTTTTTATTGAGAAAAATATAATATGCGCTATAAACTAACTTTTGGAGATAAATAGAAAACTTTTACATGAAAGTTTTAACGCTTCTTAGTTTTCTTAACGGTTATACAATGCCTACGGATATATATCGTGTTTTTTTTTTTTTTTTTTTTTTTTTTTACTTCCGAGAAGCACGAAATAACGAGAGGTTACTGTACACACTTGTGTTAGACACTATACACTAGATATACACTCGTGTAGAACGATATTAAAACTAAATTATAAATTTAGTTAGACTGTTTTAGACTGTTTCTTTATGATGTTCGTTTTAGGAAAACAAAGTTTGTTCGAAATTTAAAGGCAAAAAGCCCCAAGCTGGAAAATTACCTGAATTTGCTTTTTTTCGAAACTGACCTCATCAAACCTACAAAAATTGATTTCAAGAGAATACATGATTTTTTATAATAATTTTTTTCTTTGAACAAAAGGAAAGAAAAATACATCAGAATCTTTGACGAATCGCATTTCAATATTTTCATTATCTTAAAAAAGGAATATCGAGTGGCTCTAATTTTAATTGAAATTTCAAATGTTGTTAACCAACAGAACGAAAAGAATATAGTAAGCACAATAAAAATGTAATTGCATTTCCGACAAAACTAAAAGGTTTAAAGAAAAACGAAAAATAAATTTTAAGGAAAAGTCCAAAATAGAAACAGCAAAAAATATTATGTATGTAGTAATTAAAATTATCTATTTTAAGATAATATTTTACCATATAATTTCTGACTGAATTGAGAGTAATATCCTACATTTTGATAAAATATTAAATCATATACTACAGCAAAACCACAACCCTACTAAAAAGAAAAGCTAATAAAATGATTTAATTAACTATATGATTAAAATTAAATTTTCCATATTTTTTTCATCCAACTCTTCTTATTCTCAGCAATATAAATTACCCTTGTGACTTTCTGAAGATAGCTTGAATAAATACAGCTTTTCAAAGAAATCGAAGTTAGATATTTTTAAATTTCTTCAGCATATTCATTATACGGGAATAAAATGATAAACAAATAGCTTAAATTATTAAAGTAAATTAGAAGACAAAAGGACAATATCGGAAGAGATTAATTGAAACTCGTATAATTTGAAGATTATGAATAATGGATAAGATTGGGAAATATGTACTTAATTTAAATAAGAGTTTAGAAACTTTCAAAAGATTTACTAGCACTTTAGTTTTTTTATACACACTCAGTGTGAAAACTGTATTTTCTTCTTTTTTTTTTTTTCTAAAACAGACGTATAACTAAGAAAGAGTGTAACTTAAATATTTTACATGCTATTTCTCTTATTATCCTAGGGATATTAAGAAGATCAAATTGCACTTAACGATTGACGTAATAACAATTTTTGATATAAGAAATTGCGATAGATATGATAGTACAAAATTTTAAAGTAATAAAAATGTAATTAATAAAAAAAATCAATACGAGATGTAAAATTAATAATTTAGAAGATACGCTTATTGAAATGAAACATTAGGACACACCTTTTAACATTTTGTTGTTTCCTTTTGGCTCACAAAATTACTACAACCTGATTTTGCTAATATTTGTTTTAATTACATAACGGATGAAAATATTTTTTTAATTACTTAAATTTAACACGTGCCAAAAGAAGATATAGATTGAAAGTTTCAATTAGTTTGGTAATTACTAAATTTTTATAATAATACTTTTCTTAATTTTACCTTAAATGTAAAACAAATATGTAAAAGTTAGAGCAACTAAAATAAGCCTAAAACTGCTTCATTGCACAGAATAAGTTTTTTTACATTAAATTACAATAACAAAAGGTTTAATAGGATTTTGATGAAGAACGTTTTTTGATTAAGAACGAAGCAAGGTGGGAAAAGGCTTTTAAAGTCTATTTCAACTTGCTAAAAGTATTGCTGTTTTCTTCATCTTGTTTTAAAACATTATTGAATTTCACTATAAGTTTAAGTAAGGAGATATTGATAATCAGAAAGAGAATTCCCTATTACAGCATGGCTGTCACCGGCAACTATTTTTGCATTCTATTTTTATCTTTACTTGCAAAAATGTTTCTTTTTATTCGATTTCACTTGAAATGTTTCTAAAAGAATATTTCAAAAATTATTTTTTTGCAAAAGTGGTACAAATAGAATAAAGAAAAAATAGTAGACAGTTGCAGCTCTACATTGGATTATGCTGAAAAAATTATAAGAAATTTTAAACTGTTAATAAAAATAACTGTGCTTTTTGAATAAAGTCATGTAATTCTTTCTGTGTAAATTGATACATTTCTTCCAATGGAACATTTAATCGCTTAGGGTCACAATTATGCAATTCTTTTTCTTTGAATGCTTTAGCCATACTTATTTTTAGTTTAACAGGAATTGAATCGTAAAAAAATCAACTTATTCTTTGGTAAGGTACCTTACCTTAAATGTTCTCAAATTAATTTTGTTCTTAATTAGAAATCTTTTCACTTATGTCGTGGCAAAAACGTAGGTCCTTTAAAAACATCAAATCCTATGATCGTCTTTTGCATGCTAAAAAATGCAGTGAATTAAGCTTCTAAACATGGTTTTCCCTTTGTTTCCACCTAAAAACAAATGCAGGAGCTTTTTATAATCGTCAGTAGTCTGTTAAATGACAATTTGCTTTTTCCAAAATGGATGCCGATACTACTTCAAAATCCTTTGTCGATACTGATCTTGGCAAATTGATCATTAGGGTGACTGCGTATTTTGAAATGTCTATAATTAGTAAGGGTTGTTAAAATCGTTTAAATAATTCGGTTGAGGTCTGAAGACATAGCAATGCACGGTCACGCTTCGAAAGTGGACTTTAACACTTTCGGGTCCATTTGTTTTCAATGCTCGGAAAAAACAACTTTACTTTAATAGTATTAAAAGTAGTTGTCTTAATCACAATAGAAGCAGGTTTATAAAAGATTAAAAACTGTGTCCTTTACTAAGATCTAACGAATATAGTTATTTTGCGTACTATTCTTATGACAATAGGTGAAGAAAAAATATTTAAAGACGCTTGGAAAATGTATTAGAACAGGTTTAAACAGAGATAACTTTCTAGTATTTTTTTATGTTTTATCACAAACTATTCATTCGGACAAATAGCCCTTATTTTAAAATTAAAGAGTGAAACATATGTTTAAAATAAAAGAATAGCCAACAATGCAAAAATAATTATGCAAACTTTTATTATTATTATTATTACTACTACTAAATGCTGCAACATAATGCATTACTAATAATAAATGTATAACTATGCTACCATTACTACTCGAAGAGAATAACACAAGTAATTGTTTAGACAAATTAATACTCAATAAAAGACATGTCCTATGAGCACTATACAGGCCTCAAACAGTGTTGCCAAACCAGTCGGGATTTTTATTGTGAAATTTTGAGTTCCACCAGAAAATTTTTAATACTACTTTTCCTTTATTTTATTCATGAAAAAAAAAACTATTCAAAGAATCTGTCCATCCCATGGACTACGGTGAAACTGTAATGTCATATATTTATTTAAGACCGACGAAATTTCCCTCGAAATTGTAAAAATACGCGAGTGATTGTTCTTGTTATTCTTAAAATGGATGAAATATAAATTTTCTGCAACTAATCTGATAAGAAACTACAATATTATTGAACGTAATATTCAATTTTTCATTGAGAATTTTTCAAAGTTTTATATTACGAAATAATATGTTTATTTAGTAAGGGATAATTGTAAATAAGTAAGAAATCCATACAAGTAGATAACTCTACGTTAATGTATCAGTTTGAATTTAAATATCTAAATTAGGCTTGTCAAACTCGGTCACGACCGAGGGCCCAATTGAACATTGTGTACAAAGCCGTGGGCCACGTTACCAAAATAAAAGGAGCAAATTTATATTTTTAGTACCGCACATAAATAAATTTGTTCATATAAAATACAACTTTGTAAAAAAAAAAAAAAAAAAAAAAAAAAAATTGCACAATTCTAAAATCTAGAAAAACTTTAACACCACAAATACTTAATAATTGACACTGGAAAACTTTAAAAGAAATATTTATTAAGTAAGACATCGATTTTAACTTTCCCAAACTTTTAAATTCGAAAATAGCAAGAATGTCGTACAAAAGTGTCCTGCCAAACATCAGTAAAAATACATTTAGAATGAAATAAAAAAATTAAATACATGGTTGTTCACATGGATATTTACCTACAAATTAAATTTACAATACATAAATTGAAAAAATTTAATCGTAATGAAAATGATTAAAAGATGTATTAAGTGTATTACCTGATCTTTGTATCTTTCTTTTAATTTTGTAACTGATCCTTTTTATAAAACCAATCTTTGCGTAGCACGATTATTTCCAATATTAACTCCAATTAAATTTCATCCTTTCAGTCAAAACTTTTATAACTGAGTCAAAAATATTAGCTATAATGGTTGTACATAAAATAGGAATAATTTTCAGAAACTCCTGGCTGATGTTTAAGTATACACATCGCTGTGAATGAAAATAGTAAACTGGGTGGAATTTTGTGTATCTGTATTTTCATGAATTAAATGTAAAAGGTAACAAATATATAAATTATAGTAAATTTAATTTGATGATTGAAATTTTTGGCTATCTTAGGGCTTGAAATGTACCGGAGCAAACTGGAAGGATGTTCCGGTTCGTAAAATTATGACAAATATTGTTCCGGTTCGTGAAAGTATGAAAAATATTGTTCTGGTTCGTGAAAGTATGGAAAATATTTTTCCGCTTTGTGGAATTATTAAAATATATTATTACAATTACAGAGAGCATAGTAAGCTTTATGTATGAAACGTTTTCTTCTAATTATTTAGAATCTTGGATGCATTTTTGAAAAATTGTTTTTTCTACGGTTAAATATAAATTTGCTAGGCAGCAAAGTCCCGATTATCCGAGTTAATATGGACCAGGCTCACCTCAGATAAACAAAAAAAAAACTTCTATAAACCGGATTGATACAACTCGTCACCAACTAAGGAGACGAAATATAAATTTTCACTTAATTCATTAAGTATTATGGTACTAGCAATATTTGTTTAATGTACAAAAACGGGGAATGAAATTGTTTATTTGAAAAAGGACCTTGATAGTTTTTATGTCAATTTTTCTACAGTCTAACGCTACTGCATAGCTACCAATTGCTAAGATTTTTGTCTTGACTCTAAAACTTACCAGTAAATTTTGCCTAATTCAATCGCCGAAATATAACAATTGTCAATGATTAAATACGGTGTCACGGGGCGTCTTCTCGTGTAATGCTTCCCGACAGTAATTAGTACTGATGAGACTAATGATGATGCATGCCTGTAAGCAGAAAAAAATCATTTAATAGAACAAAATATATTTACAGTCTTCTAGTACATCAACGGGCTAGGCTCACTA
The DNA here is from genome assembly GCA_963932465.1 of Maratus speciosus. Classification (NCBI taxonomy): domain Eukaryota; kingdom Metazoa; phylum Arthropoda; class Arachnida; order Araneae; family Salticidae; genus Maratus; species Maratus speciosus. Next base: position 150,180,727 of record OZ010787.1, read on the forward strand.
CCCATCTATCACGTGTTTCTGAGAGCATTCAATAATTAAAAATATCAGTTTCGGCGACCAGCTGCCAAAACATCTTTTCACCCTTCCAGGTCAAGGCCCGCTCTGCTCAAAACTTTTATCTTCCTCAAACCCCTAGAATCTCGCATCCGCGGAGAGTCCATTTCAAGATGCTTTAGGGGTGCAAGGTTTTGAGAGTTCCGGGGCCACACGAATGTGACACCTCCCTTCCATTCTCTCTCATCTGTTTTCACACGATGAACGGAAAGTCACTAAGTAATCACTCTATGAAGTCATAGTATCAGTCCATATCATGATATCAGTTTAGTATCAGTCCATAACAACAGTTTTTTCCTCCCTTAATAAGTCAATATTGTTTTCAAGTGGAGGCTATCATTTAATTTTCCTTGTACCAGATCGTTTCCCCATGAGTGATAATAGGATCGAACCGCATAAACTTCTTAACACATTTGCATTATTGATAACTCTTAGACTCACACAAACCCTAAATATTTGATAAACTTTCTATAAGTAAGTTCCCACTTATAACTTTACACATAGTATATCAAATATTACTTGTGCTATATACACTCCTATGTACTGTTATCATTTGTTAACATAAAACATGTGGAAACATTCTAATTTCCCAATTTTGTTTCCACTTCATTTAGCAATTTCCAATAATCACTCATTAAATTAAAAGATCACATGATACCCCGCCTCTGACTATAATACATAAATTAAGGCATTCTCTTTATTAGTTATAACACATTGTTCTAATCAACTCTAAGTTACATAACTTCCCAACACCTACCAGTGAACATTTTAATATATCATTCCAATTTTTTTCTTTTTTTACCTTAATTAAAAAAACAAGATATAATAATAAAAAAACAATTACTAATAAAGAAATATTCAATTCCATTAATCTTACTTTGTTTTTACAAACATCAAATCCACTTTAATAACACATTGAAATTCAATGCAACAATCCTGCTTATACCTAGAATCAGTATATAATTCCCATAAGCTCACACAACTATGTGATCTGTTACATTCATTCTGTCAAATTAGCATAATCCATCACATTATACTATACATTTAATAGTGGACTTACAATGAAGATGAAGTTATATGTACAGTTTATATCTTTAAATTTTTAGATTTTTTTTATCAAAAATGTTTCTTCATCATGTCTAGAATTGCTAGATTTACATCTTTAGACAGATCTTCGATTCTTTAGATGCCTGCGGGGCTTCATTCTCGGATTATCCGTAGGTATTTGTAAAGGTAAATTTAATTTTGCAAAACCGTCAGCAAAAAAAAGTTAGAACAAACAATTAACTGACAGAACAATTAACTGTAAAAATACTCGTATATTTTATTTTGACTCTATTTGATTTTTACTAAATTTTCATCCTTCATAGAAAATTTTAAGGAGATATAAATTGAGAAAGACTGATACTTTGAAAGAAGAAATTGACTTTCCTTACTTTTAAATTATTAATTACTCTAAAAAATGAATGATAGGTAAACAAAATGTATACTATTGTGTTTGTTCCCTGCTGATAAAGGATATACAAAGACTAATTTTAGCGAGTAGAATTATTTCAATTATATATAATCTGTTTTAAAAAAAGGACTGATATCTACTAAAAAACAACTTTTCAAAAGTAAAAAAAAAAAAAAAAAAGCCAAGCAAAAAGAAAAGAAAAAAGGGGAAACTTGTGGCTAAAAAATAGTGTGATATCAAATTTCCAAGCTTATATTATGGTACTTATTTAACATTTTTTATTAAAACTTTACCATACGTAAGTCGAATACCTAAGTATGCGTTGATAGAAAGCCTTTTCTCCTTTACTAAATACATCATAACGTGTTTCTGAAATTTTTTGTTTTTTAAATTATGCATGATGGGCTTGGCCGCCATCTTTCCATATTTTACACAAATTTCTAAGCAGACAAGCTCGTAATATGTTTGCATTATTAAGAATTTTGAACTTCTAGTTTTGGCTACAGACAGATAAATTAAGATTGTCTTTTATTTTGAAAAAAAAAATTGATTTTTACTGCTTTAAATAATTAATTAACCCCCTCCGAAAAAAAGAATCATAAGATGAAACCTGAAGTTACTTCAACTTTATTTTAAGACACAAATTTCTAGGCACTCATTTCCATAAATTAAAAGCATAAAATGTTTGCGTTAGCAACAATTTCGAATTTCCGATCTTAACAATGTACTTGTGTGCTTAGAAATTTGTGTAAAATATGTAAAGATGGCCGCCAAGCCCATTATGCATAATTAAAAAAAAAATAATTTTCAGAAACACGTTATGATGTATTTAGTAAAGGAAAAAAGACTTTCTATCAACGCATACTTAGGTATTCGACTTACGTATGGTAAATTTTTAATGAAAAATGTTAAATAAGTACCATAATATAAGCTTGGAAATTTGATATCGCACTATTTTTTAGCCACAAGTTTCCCCTTTTTTCTTTTCTTTTTCTTTTTTTTTTTGCTTGGCTTTTTTTTTTTTTTTTTTTACATTTGAAAAGTAGTTTTTTAGTAGATACATTTAATAGTTGACTTACAATTAAAAAAAATCATACAACAATTAAATTAAATATTCCTTAAAGAAAATGAGATTTCCACTATTATAAATCTCAATCTATTCATCTTCATTACAGTTTGGATGCATAATTTCATTTCTACATCTTATACTTAATTATAATATTCACACAAACAATAATCATTTATTAAATATTTTACCCTAATAGAACATATAACTTAAAACACATTAACCACCATTATTAATAACACACAGCAAAAAAAAAAAAAAAAAAAAAAAAAAACAATAATATTTTATGAGCTAAATTACCATTCTTAAAATATTCAACAAATTCCACTTAAGTTACATTCCTAATATTACACATTACAATTTTCTTATTAGGTCAGTTGTTAAAAGAAGCACACTTATTAGAAGTTCCGTATTCCCTAATAATAACAAGATTAATTGCTAAATTCCTTTTGACTACCATCTCATTAATTAAATTAGTAAACTCATCCTCATTATAATAAACTTTACTTTTTTTATAGTTCATTTTACATTTTATAAAATTAATTTGCTTTTGACCATTTCCCATATTCACTATTTTAGGATCCCCATTTCATTATTTATCATTTGAAAATTTCTCTTTCTTACTGCATCATACTTAAATGGTTTTTTGCCTTTGTTCTTAAAATTTCTCTGTTTCTGACCTCTTAATTGGTTTCTGTGCAGATCTGACTGAGCTCTCTGCTCCCTAATCTCTACAACTTGAGCTATCCGGTCGTTCCCCATAATTTTTATTAAGTGAACCCTTTGTTTTATTTCTGGAACTGGTAACACCTTACAGTCTAAAAGCCCCATCCCACTAACATTTCTTGTATTTAAATGAGCCTGCTTTTTCCCTTCAGTTTCAGTAGTTATAGGGTTTCCCTCCCTTCCAGTGTCACATTTTTCATGACTCTCTAATCCCATAGATACACTATCCGACTTCCTTTGCGCTACTAAAGCATTATACACCGCAGGCGTTATCAGTGCCGGACAGTTTAAATTTTCCGCGACAGCAGCATGTATGTCAATTTCCAAAGATTTTTTTTCCTTTATCTTCCCATAGAGCAACTAGCAAATTACTTAGGTCAACTTTCTGCTTTCTTCCTATCGCTGGGATTAAATAAATGTGACCTCCAGTCATAAATTTATCTGGAATCAAATTCTTTCGAAATACGCAGTTTTCGGCCCCAGAATATTTAACAGCTAAAACTTTCTGCCCTGCAATATTAAGCTCCATCACAGGTAGCAAATCATTATTCCTCTTCCTGCTTTTACAATTCGCCGCTGTCCATCCAATTTTAGCAATGACCCAACTAACTTTTTTCTCATCATCACGGACCGTTTCTTCTGCGTACATTCTGACCGATAGTGATTCCCCCCACAAATAAAACACGTAACTACTTTCCGTTTCTCTTCTGTAAACCTCTTTCTCTCGCCATTTCCTCTCTCATTGCTACTAAAGGGGAGGGCAGTTCCCCTTCTTGTTTCCCTGCTCCTCTGTTCGAGCTGGTCTATCCTGGCTGAATGGCTTAAGGTACGTTCTGACGCGTATTTTGCCTCCTTCTCTAGTACTCTCGGAAAATCTTTTATTCTGAACCCATCTGCGGTTTATTCACAAAAGAATGAGGGGAATCAACAATGGGTCAGGAGATAAGAAGCTCGACTCTACTTGAAGGAAAGGTTCCTCTTTTGCCGGACATCAGTCCCTTTCCTGCTAAAGTCGTTAAAAATCAAAGACACCGAAAAGCCGCAAAAACGAAGCCGACACTGAAATCAGTTAGAAGGATAGTGCGTACGCAGCCTTAAACTCTCGCCTCTTATCCCTTTCGTGATAACAATTACCCTCATTCAGTTGCGGGACCGCCTCTACATATACATCTAGTGTCTTAGCAAGATTAACAGGTGTCATCCAATTTGACCCCTCTTTCACTAGTATATGTGACTTCATGCGGCTAGTTAACGAGTCTTTAATTTTATCCGATATGGTAAGATCTTTTAACGATTTGAAATCTTTCACCTCCTAATCTAAGTTAGTTTTAGCCTTCGCTACCTATTGGACATAGCTTTCGTTATGTTGTTTATGACATGTCTCAAAATTCTTTTTGTGCTGCAATGGGTTAACGCATTTTCAGCTAAAATACATTCCTTAATAGATGTATAGCTGAACAATTTGTCTGTTCCCAAACTATTCGTTAGACTTCTAATAAAGTTTCCAAGTCTATTAAGAATTATTTTACCCCAATATTGCTCTGGTACTGAATAAATTTCAAAAACGGTTTCTGCCTGGTGGAAAAAGAAAACCCAATTTTCTGTTTTCTCTGGAATGCGAGGCATCTTCTCCCTTACTATATGTAAATATTTTGCTAATCCATCTTCGGGACTGCTTAATATTTCTCACTGATTCCCATTCGAGATCTGCCGCTGTTGAATTTCGAGTTCCTTAAGTTTTATTTCATGTTCTCGGGTACTTCGTGTTTTCTCCTCACATAATTTTTTTTCCTCAAGTTTTTTTCGTTCGCTTATAATTTGTTCTATCAATTCCTTTATCATAACCTCCTCATAATCCGCGTGTCCCAAAATAATTTTACTGAGTTGAAGTTTGGTTCCCTTTTCCGGAACTTGTTTCCCCAAATCCTCAACTAACTGAGCTAAATCGGCCCTACTACCTTTCATTAAAAAAGTCATTTTCCAGCCCTACTTTTCAGTAAACAAACAAAAAATTCTACGGTACTTAACTAGTACAAAATTTATATATATATCTATATATTTTTAATTTAAATCTGACATAAAACTACTTTATCCAGAGAATTCAATTTTCACAACATATAATACAATAATAATAATAATAATACACACGAAAAAAAAAAAAAAAAAAACATCTGAACACGTTTACATATAAACATACCGGTTAATCCCATCACCACTCATTTCTAACAAACAACCACGGCCACTTTTTTTTTTAAAATTACATTTATTAAATCAAATAACCCTTTATTACTCTAACCTTATCCCTTTTAACACAACATACCTGTTTCTGGTACAATATGGAAAAAAATAATCTCCACTCACCAGTCATTCCCAGTATTTTTCCGTTTTGCTTCCACCAGAAATATGACATTCAGATCATCTAAAAGACTTGCTTCTTAATATCTCTTCCAGCCTCTCCACCAGCAAATCATCGGTACACCAGCTTGGTCGAAGGATCAATCACCATACTTTTCTTCTTCTTCTTCTTTGTGCCGCCCTAAACGGGGCATAGGCATTATATAGGCACGCTACGTGAATCTCATCAGTCTATCGGTACCGGCTGCGCCAATTGTCACGGGGCGTCTTCTCGTGTATTGGTACCCGATAGTAATTAGTACTGATGAGACCAATGATGACGCATGCCTATAAACAGAAAAAACATTTAATAGAACAAAATATATTTACAGTCTTCTAGTACATCAACGGGCTAGGCTCACTGTCCATCTATCCCGTGTTTCTGAGAGCATTCAATAATTAAAAATATCAGTTTCGGCGACCAGCTGCCAAAACATCTTTTCACCCTTCCAGGTCAAGGGCCCGCTACTGCTCTCCCGAAAGTTTTTATCTTCCTCAAACCCCTAGCATCTCGCATCCGAGGAGAGTCCACGTCAAGATGCGTTAGGAGTGCAAGGTTTTGAGAGTTCCGGGGCCACACGAATGTGACATACGGCAAAAATTTTTATTCAATTTTAGAGGTGACAAAACCGTACAAATTGGCAGCTATATAATTCTATTATTGTCATGAAAATTGCAGGTGTAGCCTCTTCTTTCTGCTCAAAGTATTAAATAATTTTTTTTCAGTCGAACTTATACCTTTGGAATGGATCATTTTCTTCTGGTGGACTGATGGCATCCATTATTATTAAACAGCCATTACAAATGAAGTGTTAGGTGAAGAGGAAAGAGCAGTCGTAAAAAGTTAGAACTCTGATTTTCTGGTCAGAAAGGGGGGAAAAATTGGCCATAATTGTTTTTGAAAATAAAATACCTAAAACTTCATTTATAATGTCTGTTTCATAATAATGGAAGTTATCAGTCCATCAGAAGAAAATAACTTTGTTAAAGCGGAAACTCAGTTAAGCGGGACTTGGATAATCGAAACTTTACTGTAAATTAAAAAAAAAATAGTGGACAATAATTTTGAAATAGCGTTCCGGTTCGTGGATTTTTTCATTTCGAGTCCTGGGCTATCTTGCATGTTATTTCTGTTGTCACATTCCCTTTTTCTATGCATTTGCAAAACGTGGAACAATGAATGTGAGGCACCATTAAACAGGTTTTTAAACCGGCTTTTGTCATAATACACCCACATTTCGTTACAACATGTTTTTTGATTAAAAATTGGAATTGAAATTAAATTGTCATTGTTTTCATAAATGAAATGAAAGATTTTTCTCAAATCAATGCTGCCACAAAAATAAAATACTGCATTATATCATGTTCAGCAAAGATTATAAAAATAAATAGTGCAAAAATTATAAAATGTGGATGCCAACGCACGGGTTTATTTTACATTGCTAATTAAAAAGCAAAATTGAAATTGAAACGTTTCGAAGAAAAAGACACCATCGACCAATCAAAGCAGTAGTAGTTAAAGTGTAGTTTAAACGGTAATGCTTTGTTATATTAGATTAATTGTATTTTATATGCATTAAATTTATTTTTTTTGTCCCATGTTTTTCCCTAAGTGAATGAAGTCATGCTCAAATGCAGTTAAAATGAGATTGTTAGTTTTTTTCTCGCGCCTGCCTTTTGCTATCTTCGATCAGTTTTTACTGTAACTCTGATGGAATAAATTAGAATATTCTGACTTGAGTAATGTTGTTTGCTGATATTTTTATCCTTAATCTTTTGTTAGAGCTTTTAACCCGCATCTAAAAAATATTAAATATTGCTTAAAAATATTAGACTGCATTTGAAATTTCTTTAACTGCTCTGTATATTATTTCTTCTATTTAGTAGTAAATGATTTCGATTCGCGTGCAATTTAATATATTTTCTTCTTTTCTATTTTAGAATGTGCGTTACTTTTAATATGCATTGTGAATGCACTGTTTTTATCGAAACATCAGTTTCAAATCTAACAATTCATCTTACCAAAGTTTTTTTAGATATTAGCGAGTACATTCTTTGCTAATTCCAAAAGCGTTTTTACGTATCAAACATAAAATTTCTGCTTTAGTTTGAGTATAAATGTATTGTAAATGGGCATTTATAACTGTGATGTTTATTTTCAATTAATCATTCTTAATCACACTGATAAAAAACATTAAAAACATTTGTAAAAATCTTAAAATGTATGCGTGAAGGAATATGTCTATAAAAAGAAAATAAAAATAAGGAAAAATAAAGATCACTTAAGGGCTAATTAACTATGACTCGTTTATTAACTTTGATAATGAAAATTATTCAGCCCAAATCCTAAATCCTCATAAATGCCCTTGAGTACGCCAGGGTAAGTTTTTTTCTCTTTCAGGAAAACAAATCCGTGTCATTTCAAAGCTACTTATTTAAAATCTATCTATTTTATTTAATTTTTATTTTTAATTATCATTACGTAGCTGTAACGGTGTATTTTGATAATTTCTCTATACCATTTTTATTCCTAATAAATACTGTACATTATTTTGTATTGTGATGTAAATCGAAGAGATCAGTAAAATAAAGTGCCAGTTTTAATCAAAAACACGCAGCAACTTTATTTAAAAAATATTATAAAATTTTTATAAATCTTTAAATTTTCAAATTCAACATCTGCTCTTTATAGCTTCCGATTGATTATTTTTGCATCCACAAGCTTTTGTAGCTGAAATTTTAAAATGAGTTAGGTATGCCCGCATGCATATACTATACTTTCTGAAGTTTGCCATATATAACACTACGACAATGTTGCCAGATCGTGATTTTTTATCAATTCAAAATTGCTATAAGATTTTTATGACCAGTAGCCTTTGTTTTATTTAACCGCAGAATGTCGGTATTAAATAAAGCGAAGATTATTATTATAAAATAGTGGTAGAAATTTTCTATATAAAATCCTCCAACTTTTTTCAACTCGTTCAACATGACAACATTCCATCCGCGATCAGTACAAACGTATTCGTGCAAAGTGTACTGCATTAAAAATGAACTGAAATAAACACAGAGAAAATACCAAAGGCTTGGCGGGCCACGTATGGCCCACGGGCCACGTGTTTGACATGCCTGATCTAAATAGATTTATATAGTTAATGCAGTTAAGAAAACATTTTGTAAACATGATAAAAAAACACTACATTAAAAGTGAAATAATTAGATTATACATATAAATTTCAAAAGTGCAGTTAAATGTAAGATAAAGCTAAGAGAGTCTGCGCACAATTCAACAGAATAAGAATAAAAAATCGAAATATTAATTTTTACTAAACTATCCATCAATAATTTTAACTTTATTTGTTTTTTACACATTTCCATTGCTAATTTATTGTTATGCGGTAATTTAATAGAACAGCTGTAATAAATCCAAAAAGAGATTTTGCGCAATCTATCGTTACAGGGTAGGTTTGATTGCGCATATGGGTAGGAGAGATTGCTAGTAATAATAACTACAATTAAATTATTAACAACAATAATTACACTAAATACATTGTTATAAGGCTTTTATGATCAAATATCATTGTACTAGGAGTGAATATTTCAAACAGAATTAAAGAATAAGACAAAAGAAAGAATTTTACTTAACAACAACAAAAAAAAAAAAATAAAGAATCAGAACTACAATTAAACTGATACAATTGCAAGCCCAGATAAGATTGCAAAATAACATTAAGTTATTTTATAACCTGTTTAACTTAAAATTAGTTCATTTTCATTTCCACATTTTCAATGTTTTCCTGCTTGCTGACCGAAGGTGTCGTCGTTCGCAATCGATGCACTTATTGTTGTAAATGGTGCAGCTTTCGTGCAATCACTTGCTACAAGTAATACATTGAATCCAGTCACTGTTCGAAGTTGTCTTCTGGTTCAGTTCCAGACATCCAGTGCATTCTTTCTCATTGCCTTTCGTTTCCTTTCTTTTAGTTTTTTTATCCTTCTGCTTTAGATCTGCTAATACTTTGAACTTTCCTGACACAAAATGAAGATGTCTTCACATAAACGAGGAAAACCAAACTTTTTCTGCTAAATTAGCAAACATAAAAAAATCATTTATTAGAAAATTTGTCTTTAGTTAACAAAATTAATTTATTACCATATTATTCATAAATTAACAACATTTATATTATATATAGATATTATTAATTTATTAACACACTTTTTATCTGAGAAAGTATTTTTTAGCAAATTAATTTATTAACAAATTTAGTTTCTATAACTGTGAGTTTTTCAGAAATTATTTCAAAATTGATTCATTCCTTTGTTTTACATGTAATTTGCAATTTATGCAAATTTACCAATATGCTGCGCAATCTCTCCTTATATGGAAACTAATGAGAACAATACATACATCTTTCCTAAGTAGCAGATGTGCTCAAATTTCGGTAGGGGAGATTGCGTGGCCTTTTATTTAAACAAAATCGCTTCTAAAACGAACGGTTGATGTTCATACCGTTAGTCGAAGTTAGTATCTTATGGAAAATCGTTTAAGATTAAAATATTTTTGTGCTATTGACATTCTACATAAGTTGTTACGAATAGTTATGAAAATTCAAGCACGTACTTTTGGAAAACAATACAAAATAGCAATGCTTTATCCTAAGCGCTCGAAACAATCTACCTGCACATTTACGTAGACACTCCACTATTATACAACTACCTGGAGTCGCTACGTGCCCACTCGACCTGCAATTTGTTTCTGATCTCTTCGTCTGCATTTAAACGTTTTGGGACTCTTTCTTTCTTTTTTTCAACATTTCGTTTATCAATGTCCCTTAAACTACCAATTCTTTTCCCTTTCCTTTAGAAAATAAGAAAGTCTAACTTCATTTATTTTTTATAGTTTTCAAGGTATCTGCGTGAGCACTACGATATAGGTCCTGCAATTTTTCTTTAAAATTTTGTTCTTTTTACTCCTGTGCTTTTTTTCTATATTTGAGAAGATTTTTGAAGACTCTTAACCTTTAACTGGTGTCACGCGGTCTCCCAGACCCCGCGACTCCCAGCTGTAAATACTTTTACAGCTTTTTACATTTCTGTACTGAAGTTAAATAATATGAATAAAATACTTTTTTCATGCAATTTAATTCACATGCTCCTAAGAGAAGTACAACGATATTGTTAGGACAAAATTTAAGTAAATTCAACCATTTGAGTTATTTTTTTTATTCATTTTATTCATGTGTTCTGAGAGACCGGATCACATCAGTTGTGTGACAAATTTTAGTCACATCAGTTAAAGGTTAATTATACAAGGCGTCCAGTTTCTCAATTCAATGCTGAAGATTTCTAAATGGTATCTTTACTCTATGCCAAAAAATTATGGCTTTAGAAATCACTAAAAAGGCACTTTCACGGAGATTTAATTTTACACATCTCATGTTATGGAATATTACTTGAAGCACTTGTTTATTAGAAGGCAATTTTCTACCTAATATTTGACTTATTTCACTTCCAATCAAGCACATGTTATTGCATTGTTACATGTTAATTTATTTTTAATGCCTTTATTAATATTTCGAATTACCACTCTTTGTGTGCAGGACGCCGCAACACTGACTATGATTCAGCTCGACGGGCATTTCTGCTATTTCATCAATGCATATTGCCACCTAACGTCTGTATTAATGTCTAAGATATCCCAAGCACCTTTTTTATTGTGTGTATCATATGATTATTTTTATTGTTGTAAAATTTTTGCTTTAAATCTTTATCTTACATTTATATATAAAAAAAAAATAATAATAATAATTTTTTATCTAAATGACAAAATTTACAGCCTCTGCGGCAGGAGTTAAAATTATGCGAATGACGAAATATCCTGACGTTAGCATTAGGTCATTTAAAATACGCTTAGGGGTGTCATCTCGAAAATATCTGGGTTTAAAAATAAGGACCGCTCTACTGTACACAGAGCACATGAGTGCATGAAGTACATGACAGCACAAGGAGTATTACTTTATACTGAATCGACGAATTCGAACATTTTTCAAATTGACTCCCCCCCCCCCGACACACCCATGGTGTTTGAAATACAGGGCCATCTAAAAAGGTTGGACATGTTTCGAAAATACCATAACCCCTAAAAAAGTAATTGAGGAAATCAAATAATTTTCTTCGCAAAATATCGGACAATATTTGTTGATGTAACTGTGGCAGCTACGACCTTTCAACGATGCACAAAACGATGAAAGGTTACAAAATACTTCGTGCAGCCCAACCGTTTCCTATGACCCTGCATATTAAAAATAGACAAAATAGAAGTTATTTGTTTTGTAATGCTAAAAGAAGAAAATAAATCCTGAATTCTCAAAAGAAAAAAATACTCTCAGTCATTGCGAATCAATATTCGCAATTGATGATGGTCATAGTTAATGCTGATATCGGGATTCATATATAAGGATATTTCTAGTAAAAAATGGCGAATGCATTATAATGGTTTTACGTAGTGTTACACCATATTTTTTACGTGTAGGGCTAATCATAAATTGCAATCAGTATTATTAAAATTGTAAAGTAATTATCCTCATGGAATCATTCGAAAAATTGTTTAAAAAATTGAGTTACGGGTTACAAATAAAACTGAAGAAAAAAATCTAGTTAAGCGATAAAATAAGCCCGTTTGTTTTCATTATTATTTTAATATTTTCTCTATATAAGGAATGAAGTAATCAGAATTTGAATAATATGATAAAATTCAAAATCATTTACATTTTAATGTAAAATTTTGTCTCATTTAAAGCTATATTTACAATAAGAAGGGCAACCAGGTGCTGGGCACAGTAAGAATTTTTCCAGGTTCGATCCAGGGTAGGTCGGCCTGTTTCTCCAGTAGTTTGGACGGTTTTTTTAAGAGTCAAAGGGAGTATGGTCCAGGTAATTTTAATAGACTAAAGTAAATTTTACTCATATTACTTCAGCCGTTACCATAAAAGTCAACAAAGAAATTACCCCTCTTCCTTGCTTACACCATATTTTTTTTTTCTATATTACTGTGTTTGAATGTGAGGTTATGTCAGTATTTAATAAATTGTAAAATAAAGGAGCAGGATTAATAACAGTAAATTCAAAAATTTCAAAATGTTAAATCTAGGTATTACTTAAATATTGTTTCTATATTACCATTACACAAATAACTACACCAAACCATAGCACTAGAAAGAAAGCATAAAAGAACATTTTTTTGCAGATTTTATATAGTATCGTATATAAAAACATAAATAATGTGCTACGGTTGCGATTAAGTTATATTACACCGAGTAAAATGTAAATATAGAATTATAAGCGAAAGTACTTGAAATAATTAAATAGTTTGATAAACAATAAAAACTAATGTAAAATAGTTATACTGTGCGTTTAAAGTAATATAATTTATATGACGTGAATGTTTAATCTAACGAATCCTTTAAATTACTCCATGAAAAGGGACAAGCATTATCATGTCGAATTTTAAAATATGCACTTTACAAACTTTTATAAAGTTGTAATATTCTGTAATGTTTAACAAAACATATTTATTAATATACATCAAATAAGCTTTTGAATTAAAAAACATACTTTATATTTTACTTTCTCATAAGAGCTAATCAAAATAAGTATTTACGAGGACATTTATCATACAATTTTTCCACGTCATTGAAGAGCATCTGTTGCATATTTAATAATGTTACTATGATTCATACCAAAAATTTAATTAAAAGATTATACGTGTCTCTCTCTCACTCAACATTTCAATACTTTATGATTAAATCTAATTGGATTGTCACATTTATTTCAAATAGTAAGTCAATTAAATTTTTCATTTTTGATCTTTTACAGCTTTTCACTAAAAATTGATTAAATCAAAGAACTAGGTATTTCAAGGGTTTCTCACGGAAAATTTCAAGAGTAATTTACGAGTCTGAATGATATTTATTAGTTTGATTTAAATGTTTTGATACGGCAAGAATTTATGTTAAATTTATTTCTGATCAATACTTTACTTATTTAAATTTTGTTTCGCAGCTGCATTTGATATTATGGGAAGATTTATGCACAATTATGTAGTAATAATGATATTTTTCAAAAGTGTGTTTGTTTAACCACGAAAATATTCTTAAATACTTTAAATAAAAATTGTAGAAATTGTTTAAAGAATACAACTACATTAAATTATTATTTATTTTTTGCTTATTATTTGCTTAAATCAATATGTGACAAAATTATGTACATTCCTCGAAAACAATCCCCACTTCTCTGCTACATCTAATACAAATCATCGTATAAAAATGCGACTTGTATCAATCGATTGGTAAGAACGTATAATATTTAATGCTATACTTAAAATTTGCTTAAGTGGGGTCATTTATTGGGTCATCAGAAATTGTAACTCTTATTTTTTTAAATATTCAATACTAACACCTAATTTTGAAATCATACTTTGATTATTCAGTAAATTTTACCTTCAGATACTAAACAGATCATTTGTTCAAGTAGTTTAGGAATTATGCATGTTTAAAGTTTTGAATGTTACATTTATTTTTAATCGGTGCAAAGTATAATGTATTGTGGATAGTTTTATAAACAGAACTCAAAAAATTACTTAGCGAAATGAGCTGTAGTTGTGAATTTGCACATTTGAAGCTACTAGAATATGGTTTCGGTTAAAATATGTATGAGTTATAATTCATACTTTTCACATTCAATATACAAAATAATCAGCGATTATAATTAGTGCACACAGTCAAAAAAGGTTGAATTTCAAGACATAGATCTCACAATGAAGAATAGGGCGAAACAATAAAACACTGCACAAAAACACACATAACAATTATTAAGTCGATAATATTTCAATGTAATTCGGGAAAAACCTAAAGGGAAATGCCTAATTTGATGTGTCGAAAATGAGAGAGCCCAAGATTGGTACTGTGCGTCCGTAGGCTTTAATGCAGCCTAGAGTTTTTAATGCACCTATATTGAGACATGTGCCGGCAGTGAGCACAAAGTCTCAAAATTTAAAAACAAGCCTCAACGCATATGTCAAAAAAGATTAAAATAAATCTGATTGACTAAAAGCTTTAACTGTCAAATAACAATAAACTGTTTGAAATAATTGTTTTTTTTTCATTGGTGGAGACGATTCTTCTCTAGAGTAGGCGAAACTTTAATAAATGAATTTTTTGGCAAATTCATTAGAGATTTCATTAAGATATATTTTATATATATATTTTTTAATATTTTGTTTAATTTTGTATTAAAATGCCATTGATGTACTTTATTATATCTTAAATAATTTGTTGGATAACTCGCATAAAAAATTGATTATTTTTTTTTTTTTTTTTTTTTTTTTTTGAAGGGTGACCCACTTCTAGGTCACTATTCCTTAAACTGTGCCAATCATGGGAGTAGGGGTTCACTACTGGAGCGTATGCCAAATTTTAATTTAACGTTTAATTTATTTGAATTAAGTACTTTTGGGGTTTTGGATCTTTCTAAATAATTTATTTTGTTTTGCGCTTCTCTGAAGTGGAAGAAGTGTAACTTCATTAAGCTATTAGACGAAGTTAGCTATTAGACGATTTAGTTCCTAAAAGATAACGTTCATAGCTGAAATAATTTAAACATCAAAGTTGGTTCATTGGTTTGTTGGCGGCAACATTTTAATAAAGTTTTAAATGAAATGGCTATTTCTACTAACTTGTATTAGTCCTTTGTTATACTAAAAGATTTTTTTCAATAGCATTTTGAATTTAGTTTGTTTGTGTTGAGTAAAAAAGAAAATCTAAACCTGCTGTGGTGCAAAACATTAAAAATCATGGCCTACAGTTTTCTTGACCATGCTCTATACAGCATATGTACCGGCTAGGTGGTCAGCCGAACGCGGGACCCACAGTGTTTAGTTCCCAAACATGCTTGGTATCATTTCATCAACACCGAAGGTAGTGGGGGAAATTTTCTTCTTAAAAAAATACTGAAATTGTACATTTGTTTACAAACTTTTAACCCGTTTGCACCATTAGTGCATATATGCGTGGATTTCTGTAATTTATTTTTTTCTTCAGAAATTCCAAATCCATACAGGAAAATCCGGAATGATTTTTATTTCTTGTATGAATTCAAAATTCCTGAATAAAAAAGAAATTCCTGAAATGCAGGCATATATGTGTTGATGATGCACATGTAGATCTTTTAGTGAAATTTCAAGAAACTTACCTTGCTTTATGGAAAATACAATATCACAAAAAGTGCTAAAAAGGAACAGTAATTTGATCATTTATATCGTATAGAATTTCAACTACATTCCGAAATATGGCGTGCTTACTTCAGAATTGTTTGGAGCACATGGTAAGATCTTCTACCAATACTTGTGATATCATTGCATTTGAAAAAATATCCCTGCCGGCTCGGCCTACAGGGGCAGATAGATTTCGAAGTTATGTATTAATTTCAACAACAAACATTAAATCATGATTAGAGATAAACCCACTTTAACAATTTTATCTGGACGCTTTTGAGTTTTTAATTTCCTTTTTATATAAGAGCTGGTTTTAGCAGAATCATGTTAAGACGGTATTAAAAAATTTTTTTTTCCCATGCTGAACAACTTCAAATTTTCTGACGCATTTTCTGCTTCATTTTTAAAAGAAAAACATAAAACCTGCTGACGTGATTTTTGAACAGATTTATAAGAGACCTGTTTTTTTTATTTTTCGTTTAATTAATGTGAACTTCATTTATAAACAATTATTTTCTCAGTAGGACAATATTTTTCGTTTCCAAAAAAAATCGCTTCGAGAAATTCGGTTCAAAATGCACCTTAGACATAATTTTTTGAAATATATTTTGCCTCTATCACAAAATCGACCATTACTGTACATTATATAGTTTCTGAACAAGAAAACCTACCTATTGGATGCGTCTGAGAGCAGAAATGAGTCAGAAAATAAGCAGTTTGGATTTGAGTACACACTTAATACGATGATTTTTTCTTCAACCGCTATGTATTATTGCTCTAAGAATTGGTCCTATGAGAAACTTGTCAATATAAAAGTTGTAGGTAATATTAAAAAGGTATATAATAAATTCATGCGGATTTTATATCTTATGAATTGACGAAGTTATGGATTTTTTTCTTGTTCACACCACTTTTTGTTTACGTTTTTAATTCTTTTTGCGGTACGAATTGGTCCTATCAAAAACTTGTCAATATAAATGTTGTAGATAATATTAAGAAGATATATAATAAATTCATGCGGATTTTATATCTTAACCACTTCACCGGCGATGGGTATAGGGAAACAGTGCTTTTACCCCCGACTTATCTCGGGGCAGCCGTTGAAGTGGTTAAGAATTGACGAAGTTATGGATTTTTTCTTCTTCAACCCCTCCCCGTTTTGTTTTCGTTTAAAGTTTTTTTTGCGGTGCGAATTGGTCCTATCAAAAACTTGTCGATATAAAAGTTGTAGATTATATTAAGAACATTTATAATAAATTCAATTGGATTTGATATCTTGAGAATTGACGAAATTATGAATATTTTTCTCCCCCAAACCCTTTTTTTCACCCTTTGAGCCCATTTTTTATTTTATAAAAAATCTGTCATACATAAATTTTTGGCCCCTTTTTTAGAAGTAATAATACATTTAAACTGATTCGATATGTATTATAACTCCCGTTGCTCCGATTTTACCCATTAACGAATTTGACCGAGATTTTATGCCCCTTGATTTTATGTATCAGTTTGGAATCACAAGCCCCACATGAACCAAATATATATATAATATAGATAGATATATATACAATTTTTTACTAAGGGTGGTTTTGGGTTCTAGGGGTCATGATCGGAGTAGATCTGCAAACATTTTTCAGAAATTACAACATAGGGTCGATTGCGATATTTAGTACTTCATAGGAAATCTACATAAAAGCAAAGTAAGTCAATCGAAAATTTCGTTAAAATAGCTTTTTGTTATTGATAAATTTATGAACAAGAATTCGTGTTCGATTTCCAAAGAAACAACCAATATTCTTGACTGAACAAATAAATTGTGATCTTGTTTTCTTTTACAAAAATTGTTTGTTGTAGTGTGTTTTTCCATCACCCCCTCCCCCCAACCACTCCTCTAAAGTTTGCCTCCTCTAAAGTTTGTTTTTTGAAACAATTTGCATAAATGTGACATACGTTTTGTGTTATTTCAATGGCGCATTTTACGTTTTGAAACTTTAAGACAATAAAAGCTGTTTTAATGAATCATTTCTAATATTGCTGCTGATTCTATATTTTAATAGAATCCATGAATTCACTGAATGTTTCTGTTGATTATATTTCGTCAAAACACGAAAATTTCGGTTTTGTTTTGCGCATTTCCCTCAAAAATAGAGAAAATTTCCCAGCATAACGTAAAAATTGCCTGAAATCCTGTAATCTAAAGCTGCATTTTCGTCTAATCATAGGGATATTTCGGCATCTTAGTACTTTTTCTTATTACAAACGGAATTTTGTGCAGGTCATTTTACCCTCAAAACACGAAATATTCGCAGACAGAAACTTAAAAATTCATGAAATTCTCCAGTCGAATGATGTAAATTTCTTCAAATTGCGGAAAAATCTTTCCAATCACAGGGTGTTCCGCCAACTTGCTTCCTGTACTTTTTATTTATTTATTTATTTTTATTTTTTTTTTTTTTTGACGAATTTTTTTAGAGTAACATACGGATAAAACTACTACTATGATTTAATTTTATAAAAGATTGATTCGATTAACCAGCAATTTTTTTAAGCAGAGACAACTGGAATAGCTATCAATACCACCCCCGGCCCTCCTACAGCGTAATTCGGGCTGCACCATTGTTTAATAACACCTAACATTTTTTTCAAAAAGATTTCAGTTTTTATTGTTATTTATTTATTACGAAGAATTTAAAATAGTGAAAACTAGATACTTACTGTGATAAAAGTAAAATATTTATGAAGTGATAGAATAATGTTATATTATATATTTTTATCAGTGCGCATTTTTATCCCCCACCACACACAATATATATATATATACATATAAACATACATACATATACAGTGTGTCCACGTATAACCTGACCGACCTTTATTTTCGCAACCGTTGGTCCTAGATTAGGGGTGCACAACCTTTTTAAGAGAAGGGCCACTTACAAAAATGTTTGGGTTGTCGAGAGCAACATCAGTTACACAGGGAGAATTCTTTATCGGGGAGGTGGTGGTGGTGGTGGTGGGGGGGGGGGTAATAACTCTTTATTCTTGATGAATAATGATTTTTTGTATACAAAAATAATAAACAAATTGAAATAAATAATTGTATGCAGGGTTTCTTCACATCTGTATGAATAACTATACAACACTTTATCAAGACTAACTGTTCCTTCTTTATAAATGGAAACGTAAAGAAAAAAATATTACACAAAATTTCTAAAAAATTGAACGTTATTGAAAAATATAAATTTTTTATAGAAGAATAATTTCATTTAAAAAAAAGGGAAACTTATTTTTGAAATGACAAAGCATAATGGACTAATTATGCGATTTTTTCTGTGACCGATTAACAAAGTTCTTTTTTTTTTCTTTTTGTCAATCATGCGCGAGCGATTGACGAAATTCGCGATTTTTTCTCAACGACCGATTGACAGATTTCATGGTAATATTCCATTGCCAATTGGCAAAATTTGCTATCTATTCAAACAACCAATTTGCTATACCTGCGATAAATTGACGAAATTTACGGGTTTTTTCAGCGGAAATATTCAAAATTTGCAATATTTTTTTCCACATCGGATCAACTAAAGTTAAACTTACACTAAGTGCTTTAATTAAGCATTTCTATTTATTTATTTACGGATCAACTAAATTTGCGTTTATTTCCGCTCCCGATCAAATTATTTCTGACTCTTTTGTTCTGTGATTTTTTCCCGCAATAAAGTCACGAATGTCGCGATTTCTTTTCCACGCATACGATCGACGAAATTTGCGATTTTTTCCTGCGACCAATGGATTACTACTTAACGATATTTTTTGCGACCGACACGCAAAATTTGTAATTTTCTTACATGAGCGATTCACGAAATTCGTGAACTTTTGACAAAATTAACGATTTTTTTTCACGACCGTTTGAGGAATTTCGAGATACTTTTAGGACCAATTGACAAAATTTGTAATTTTTTCCATCAATTGTCGAAATTCGTAATTTTTTTACTGCGACATATTGACAAAATTCACGATTTTTTCTCGCAATAAACTGACGAAACTCGCGATTTTCCCGCAGCCGACCAACGATATTTGCAATATTTCCGCATCCCATCCAGGTCTCGAAATGTACCGGAGCAAACCGGAACGATGTTCCGGTTAGTGAAATTGTGAAAAATATTGTTCCGGTTCGTGAAAACACTGAAAATATTGTTCCGGTTCGTGGAATTATTAAAAAAATATTATTACAGTTTCATACATAAAACTTACTATGATCTCTGTAACGTTTTTTTTCCTTAATTATTTAGAATCTTGAATGCATTTTTTTAAAATTGGTTTTTCTACTGTTAAATATAAATTTGCTATACAGTAAAGTCCCGATTATCCGAGTTAATAGGGACCAAGCTCACCTCGGATAAGCCAAAAACTCGTATAAACGGATTTACACAAATCGCCACCAACTAAGGAGATGAAATATAAATTTTCACTTAATTCATCCATTTTTATGGTACAAGTAACATTTCTTTCATGTACATTTCCGTTACTTTTGAGAAATACGGGGAATGAAATTATTTATTTGAAAAAGCCCTTGATAGTTTTTTGTTTGTTTAATGTCAATTTTGCTGCAGTATTACGCTACTGCATAGCTACCAATTTCTAAGATTTTTTTTCTTACTTCTAAAACAGTAAATTTTGCCTAATTCAATCGCCGAAATCTAACAAGTCTCAACGATTAAATAGGGCAAAAATTTGTATTAAATTTTAGAGCTAACAAAACCGCACAAATTGGCAGCTATATGATTCTATTAGTCTCATGAAAATTGCAAGTGTAGCCACTACTTTCTGCTCAATGTATTAAATAGTTTTTTTCAATCGAACTTATACCTTTGAAATGGATCATTTTCTTCTGATGTACAGGTGCTTTCTATTATTATGACACAGCTATTATAAGTGAAGTATTAGATGAAGATGAAAGAGTAGCCGTAAAAAGTTAATGGCTGCTTCATAATAATGGAAGCCATCCGTCCATCAGAAGAAAATAACTCGGTTAAGTGGGACTCATATAAACGGGACTTTACTGTAATTTAAAAAAGAATTAGTCTACAATAATTTTGAAATAGCGTTCCGGTTGGTGGATTTTTCCATTTCGAGCTCTGATCCCATTGACAAAATTCGCTATTTTTCTGGACCCGATAAACGAAATTTGAGATTTTTCAGCACCGAATCGACAAAATTCGCGACTTTTTCGCACTTGATTAACGAAATTCGCGATTTTCCCGCACTCGATCGACGAAATTCGCTATTCTTAACTGACTCTGCCAATATTTTTAATTTTTCCCGCGGAAATTGACGAAATTCGCAATTTTTTTTCTCGCGATTTTTCAGCAGCCGATCAATGAAATTTGATATTTTCCCGTTCCCGATTAAAGAAATTCGTGATTCTTAACTGACTGGTGAAATTTGTATTTACAAATTTTCCGCACCTCAGCGACAAAATTCGCTATGTTTCTGTGGCCTTTTAAAGAAATTCGGGATTTTCCCGCACTCTATCAACGAAATTCGCGATTTCTCTGCACTCGATTAACGAAATTTGCTATTCTTAACTGACTCTGACGATATTTTCAATTTGTCCGCGGGAAATTGACGAAACTCGTGATGTTTCTGCAGTCGATCAAAGAAATTTGAGATTTTCCCGTTCCTGATTAATGAAATTCGTGATTATAAACTGACTGACGAAATTTGTATTTTTAATTTTTCCGCACCTCAACGACAAAAGTCGCGAATTTTCTGTGGCCGATTAACGAAATGCGGGAATTTTCCGGACTCTATCAACGAAATTCGCGATTTTTCCGCGCCTGATCCACGAAATTCGCGATTCTCATCTGACTCATACGAAATTTGTAATTTTTCCTGCGGCAAATAGATGAAATACGCGATTTTTTCAATCGATAAACTGATGAAACTCGCGATTTTTTCGAACCCGGTCAACCAAATTTGCGATTTTTAACTGACTGACGAAATTTGCAATTTTTTACGCGACAAATTGACGAAATTCGTGATTTTTTCCAGCGACATATGGACAATATTTGCAACTTTTCCAGTTATAGATTGACAAAATTCGCGGTCCAAAAGTTATCCCATCGCGGGCCACAAGTTAACCCATCGCGGGCCACAGGTTGTGCATCCCTATCCTAGATGCATACTTCCAATTACAAAAGCGGTCAATATAAGGTGCAGAGTTAAGATAAAAAAACGTTTGAAGAAAAAAAAAAACAATTTAGCGAAGAATTACAAAATCTAAATTTTCATACGGTCCCTCGGTCCTATAAGTTATATTTAGTAAAATTTTCCTGTTACACTGACAGGTAACGCAAAAAAAGCCCCGTTATTGTACGATTAAAATTGAGAGAGTAATAGCTGTTTAAATTTAGAGCATATTTTTTGCTGCAAATTAGGGGTCATTCACAAATTTAGTAGAAATATAATTTCAGCAGATATATTAACCTTTAACTGATGTTACCGGTCTCTCAGACCGCGGCTTTTTTTAATTTTTATACTTTAACTTGCAATTTTCAGTTTAACTACAAACACTACCGAAATTTTGTTCCGTTTGGGACTTTAGTACTATCACCACGGACATTTGAATAGGTGAATTTAATTATAACAGTCCTGTACAAAAAGTTTAGTACAAAAACACCATCCTATGAGTTAATCGCGTCTTTTATTCATCTTTCGATGGAGCAGTCTTTCAGCGGTCTTAAAGATCGCATCACACTAGTTATGTGACAATTTCTGTGACATCAGTTAAAGGTTAAAGGAATGGTTGAGAGTAAAATTAGAATTGCAACATGAATTTGAAATCTTTAATCATTCTGACATATTACTTCAAAATATATAATTTGTACTGAACATATAAGAGGATAAAAATAACAGAATTTTTGTTAAATAAAAAGATGAAAAAAAAAGCAGCCTCAATACTTTACAAAAGTGATACATATTTTAAAATGCTGTTAGATTACACCGTCTTTCAAATTTTGGGTTGTTCCATGTTTTTTAACTTTTGAAAATTGATTCACATGTATTTTTTAGCGCTAAATCCGAAAACGACCTTCATTTTAAACCATCACGTCAGGATTTTTCTCAAATCGCAAACTTCAAAGTTAAAAAGATCAAAGTTAAAATTGATTCTTCTTCCCCTCCCAAACTCATCGGACCCCTGAGCTGTTTAGCTGTAAGGAACCCAGTATAAGCCACAAAATTGAATAAATTATTGAATTAAATGAAATTAAACTGAATAAAAAAAGTTTTACATCTATTTTATATTATCAGATTTTTCGCTATTTTTTAACCTTGAAATATACGATTTTCGAAAAATCCTGACATGATTTTTAAAAGTGAAGGTAATTTTTTATTTAGCGTTAAAAAATACATAAAACGTAATTATAAAAGTTAAAAAACACAAATATCGCAGGTTTATGTTATCTAATCTAAAACTCTTTCTTAAACTTGTTGACAATAATCTATCCGATTTTTTTTTGTTTTATCCTCTAATATAAGAATGTATAAGATGGTAAGCGTCGAAAATGATAATAATATTACATAGTAATCGGATTTAAGTCAGTATGTAAAATTTTTACTTCCACAGGACATTTGAAAGTCAGTTAAAATTCGATTACAAATTTTAAACTGGAAAGACGATCGTTGCAAGTTAAATATAACCTTATGAAAATAACATGATTTTTGTTAAAAGAAATCATTGCCTCAAATCCTTACAACATATGTTAAAATACAATTATTTTAACTAATCTGAAACTTAACTAATAAAGTTAACTCAATCGTAATAGTTGTGCGATTTCTTTCAAACCGCAGATACCTTGAAATAAGTTTAAGTACTTTATATACGACCCCTGAAAGCATGGTCGAAATCATCTGTTTTGATATGCAAAAGCATGGTGTAAGTCATGCATTTCAAAGTTTCATAACTCGGTCAATTTTAATGTTAGGTGAATGGGACTTTTACTGTCTTACTTTTTAGTGTCACAGTATATTTTTACTAAATATCACTTATAGGACCGAGGGACCGTATAAAAATTTAAATTTCGTAATTTCTTAATAAATGTTTTTCTTGACCCAAATCGCTTTAAAAATAATTCTTTACCTTATTTAAACCATATTTGTAATTGGAAGTATGCATCTAGAACCAACGGTTGCGAAAATAAAGGTCGGTCAGGTTATACGTGGACACACTGTATATATCTGTCTGTGTATGTATATATATATTAATACTGATAATTCCCACTTATTAATCTCATATTTGAAAGTATTATTCATTCTCCTATTTTTTATTTATCTCCGTATTTGAAAAAAAAAATCAAAAATTTTATTAAAGAATGAAATGTAATTCCTTTTTTAAACATTCATTGCGCATCCCAAAAAATCCAGCGATGTAATTGTTAAGATACTTAAACAACACATCGAATTGTGTGTAGATCTTTCCCCATTCTACTTTTTCATCAGCCCGCCGCCTTCGGAATACTTAAAGCCGAGAAATAAACACTAAAGAACCTTAGTACCTGTCGAAGTTTTTAATCATTCTTTGTTAGACTGCGTGTTCCCATGGTAACGCGAATCCAGAGTTTCACCGCGGGGGGTCTAAGACCCTCCCCCGCCAGGTGTGTTGCCGTCACTGTCCCAAGCATGCATGCCATTGATCTGTTTCAATTCGCGATTGGAAGAGTGACCGTTCTCCACCTCAGTTCTTGCCCAGCGGGCTTCCCGGCAATACACTAATCTCACTTCTCGTCGCTTCTTGCTTTTCCTTTAAGCTTTAACAATGGTTACTTCTTTCTTCAGCTTCTTTTTCTTCTCGGTGGTTTCGTCTGTTATCTTAGGTAAGTGGAAATGTTATTAACTTTCTCTTTAAGAATAAAATTTTTGAGATGAAGGCGAATGTATTTCTCCGAAAGTTTTGTTTCGACGGGAAAGTTTCTGGAGTTTTGCGGCGGGCTTTGAAGGCGCTCTTTGTTTTCGTTTTAGAGTTGTGCGACAAGTTCTGTTTTATATTGAACGTGATTAAGACAAATGAATTAATACATATATATATATATATATATATATATATATATATATATATATATATATATATATATATATATGTGTGTATGTATGTATATATATAGAAATATATTATCTTGAACCGATTATTTTTCGTAAAATGTACTTTTAAATTAAGATATGAAATTCCTATTGCTTCTCTTTAACTTAAAATAAACCAATATTTTTCGCATGAAAGTACTTAAACTATCGATTATTAAGTATATAGTTAATAAATTTCTAAATGTGATTTTTTCCTAAATATTATCAATTGTATGTTTGATTTAAATCTGATTTTGGCAATTTTAACTTTTGAACAATGGTTACAGTTACAGATTATATATTATAGAGCTGTTACACAAATTTTTAAAGTAGTTAGACAGACAGTAAGGAATTATATAAATATAATACTATTAATAAAACATGTTCAGTATGATGCACATTTCATATTTTAAGCAATAAATTTTGTAAATAGTTATTAATTCTTATTTCACACGTTAATGTAATTAAATAAATACCAACTATGATTAAATTTAATATTCAGATTGACATGTAATAAAGCAAAAAATATTGGAATGGAGTAAAATAATAAAAAAATAAAACTTAAATATAGCTCATAATTTCTACGAAATTAAAATCTCTAGTTTAAGTATTATCAGTTTTTGAATGTACAATAATGCCTTAGTAATGGGTTTAATATTTTTTTTCAATGGACAACAACTACACATAATGTATGGTAATATACGCAGAACTTATTATTGTTATTATTATTAGTTTAGCAAATGCATTTCGATAGTTTTAATAACGAGATTTCTAAAAACTGTAGCTGTACTTAAAAACTGATCACCATAAAATGCCTTGCATTTAAATTTGGGGAAAAGATCTCCAAATTCGGTAAATTACATATGAACCCTATACGTACCAATTTAAGGGGAAAAAAAAACGCTCACCTATCTTTCATAAAATGAATGATATATATTAAGTTCACGGGACCAGTCAGTAATGAAGTTGCGTTTTCTAATGCATATGTAATAATTTATTTATTTTAAATTGAGATATATACGTCAAAATATCATTATAAACAACAATTTATTTAAAACTTGTTAAAAGTTACCAATTAAAACAGTTGGTACTTATATTATCATGCATTTAATATTCAGTATAATTAGATGGAATACAGTGTAAATGAAGCGTTAGATCAATTGGTAGAGCGTTGGCAGCTTAAGGCCAAAGGTCCCTGGTTCAAATCCTGCTCTGGACACTTTTTCAAGCAGTTAGAAAATTAGAACTCGTTTGATTTATTTATCAATTGCGTTGAATTAATGAAGTGTGTATAGAATAATTTATTTGTATTAAAATAGTACATACAAATCAAAATATTATTACAATCACTAATTGGTTAAATAATATTTAGTAAAAGGTTTTATTAAGTATTTATGTTATCATGCAATTAATATTTAGTGTAATACAGTATAAATAAAGCACTTGAGTGAGAGTGTACACCTGAATCTCTAAACTTCTATATATTACAGAAAAAAAAAACAGTTTTCATTTATGAAACTAAGTTTCGAACATAATTTGTACAAACGGATCCACATCACACGTTCATTCTGTTATATATATTTATTAAAATTGATAGCTTGACAAAACAAATATTATTTTAGTTAAAATCAATAAATCAAACCTTAACTTAGTCATGTAATTAATATCAACTATAAATAGAGTGACATCATGTAAATGAAGTGATTGAATAAAAGGGCACATGTAGAGTCATCAACCATGATAAAGGGAAAAAATAATTCCCTTTCTTTCATGTAATTAATGATACTAACTTAATCTATATAAAAGGTCATTAATGGAGTCACATACACTTTCCGATGTTCATTGAGTAAAAATTAACAAATCAATACACAAAAGTATTGTTATTTTCAAAACGATTAATTAAATCTTAATACAAGCGTGTAATTAATATTAAGTATATGTAGACTGACATTCTGTAAATGAAGTGTTTGATTGAGAGAGTGTATATGGAGTCATCAATGACTATTTGAATAGGAGGTCCTTGATTCCCTGACAGTATATGTTTATGAAGTGATTACCAGAGTTATTATTTGTCTGTCTGTTATGCGTAGAATTCGGAGATCTAAAACTGCCGATATAAATTGCTAAAAACAAACGTGTAGAAATTTACTGTATATATATATATATTAAATATACCAATTAAATATATGGAAAGCTGTCAAAATTTTTCATGTATTTATTTCTAAATTTTCACGAAGCTAATTTGTTATTTCTATGGATTTGGCTTCAGTAATGCAAACTTTTTCTAAATAAAGACCAACATTATGCAAATCGATTAATTTTCACACGAAGCATAATTTTAATGAAATCAATGGAAGAAACTATATCATAAATGCTAATTTTATTGAAACCTAGAAGCATAATCTAAATTCAGTAGAAACAAGCAATTTTTAGCTGATTTTGTTTGTTTTAACAAAGAAAAGTAAAAATCACTTTCCAATTAGAAGTTCCCGAAAACAGAAATAGAGTATGGAATAAATGAATGAATAAAGTTATTTTTGATGAAATTAAAAAGGAAATTTGAAAGGTTTATATAGTAACGTGAAAAAGAAAAGTTTGATTCACAAAATTTTAAGAGAACATTTAATTATATTAAACAAAATTTTTAATATCAATTTGTTGCGTCACACAGCCTTTTCACTTGGTTGAAAAGAAAGGGGAAAAAAGAGATATAGTGCAATATTAATCGAGAAAAATATTTTTTTTTAATGGTTTGTTGGCTGCATTATTTTCCTTCCAGAGCACAGAAAAAATAAATGAATATCGCCTAATACAAACAGCATTTAATGATTTACTGTAAAGAAATGTGATTATATGTTATTATTGATAAATCTTCTTTTAATTTACTTGATGTAGTCGTTGATATTTTAAAAATCTTTTTAATCTCTTTTAGCGAATAAAATTATTTAAAATGGTATACTACTTAATATTTATAAATACTCGATATTTGATATGTGTAACTGAGTAGTTAAGTTGTTTATTCCTTGTAAGAATAACTTTAAAATATAAGCAGAATACTATTATATTAGATACGTTTGCATGGAAATAGATAGATTTTGATAATACATTTACTAAAGTTTACTGTAGTTCCCGCTTGGTTTAACAGCTTCATTTAAGGGCAAATATTGTTTAAGTTTTTGTTCAAACGCAGATATACAGAAGAAACAGGGATAATTAAAAATTTCTAACTGTATTTAACCAGAGTATCATTAAAAAAAAATCATAATTTTGTTAGTGTTTTTTAATCTATATTCTATGAATAGCATTGTTTCTTGCATTGATTTAAGATAACTGAAGGTATGCTAATACTGCAACTTGTCTGTTTCTGTTGACAAAACCATTTTTATATGCCGAGATTGAGAATTTTGAATTGTACAAAAATAAATAAATAAATAAATAAATAAATAAAAAATAATAATAGAAAAGACGAATGTTTCTTGATCTATGAAAATATAATATAACCAGGGACGAAATGCACAACTTCTTCCCAGTTATCCATGTTTTCGAAAAGCGTTCTTTATTTTTAGGAACCACAGAAACCGATATATTTCCGAGATTTAAAGAAGCATTTATAATACAAAGTTTTTTTCGCTGCATCTAATTTCCGAGTAGTTTTTTAGAGTATTAATCATTTCTGTCAATACGAAATATAGGTTTTAGGATGCTATCATTTCTCAATTAAGCATTTTCAGCTGCGTGATTGAATTTATGCATGTAAAAGTATAAAATAAAATTTATTTTGATGTTGCTGTTAACGCAGTTAATTTATCATGTTTGCTAGTATAACTGATTTTATTTTATAAATTGTTATTTAAATCTCGAAAATATATTGGTTTCTGAGGTTTCTAAGTCTTTTCGGAATCATAGATATCTCAGAAAACTTAATTGTATATTTTCGCTCATGGGTATACTATATTTTCCTAGATTGAGAAACAATTGTCTTTTTTACAGGGAGCTGCAATACTTTTATAAAATTTTTATTGAAAACTGTAGATGGGGATTTCAAACTTCTTGACAATTGAACTTTGTGAAAATTTTGGTACGTTTAATTTAATTTTTTGGAAACCTTTAATTTACATTTGATTCATATCAAATAGAAATTAATGACACGTCTTCTTTTTTTAATTGCCGTTTTCGTTTAATGAAGTAAATATTTTCAGGTGGGGATTCATTGAGAAAAATAGGAAAGATGCCAAATTACTTTAACTGACCATATTACCTTACAAAAATGTTCCTTGCTAAATTTTAAATTTGAAAGTGAAAATCGAAAAATGAAAACAAATATATTTTTCAAACTTAAAAAACTACTAATAACCACATGTTTTATATGTGTTTAACTTTACCTGAACCATCACAAATATTAGTTTGAAATAAGAGTATTCACTGTATTACCCCCAGTTACCCTATTATAGATTTTAATAAAAATTAAATGATAAAGATATTTTTAGCAATTAAGATGACGTTATGTATTCATATGGTGTTCTACATCAAATGTAAAAGTCCTTATTTAAAATACTTTAATTTTCTTCAGCTAACGGAATGAAATTTAGTTGAACGTAAATTCGGCAGGAGTACATTGAGGATACTTTCTGGAAATCACATTACCATGACTGTTGTCGAAAACTAATATAAAGCTCACTAATATAAAGCTCATTAGCACACTAATAGAGCACACTAATATAAAGCTCATTTTAAAAAATAAATTAGTGCTCCAAATTTTTTTTTAAAGTTTGAAATTAATCTAAGTTTTTAAAACGTAACATCATTACGAAATTTAATGTATTTATTATATAAATGTCTGTAAAAAATTGAGACTCCTTTAAAAAGTACCAAAGCATTTAATTTGCGCTATTTTTTTTTACCGCATAATACATATTAAAAAATGAAACTATATTTACAAAGTTAGAATAATGAACTTGGACATATTCATTTCAAATCCCCCTCTATATATACCACTAATACTATTATTTCATTACTTTGTTATATATATTAATGATTTTTAAATATTCTCAATATTTTCTTACCTCACAATAATATTTTAACTTTTTGAGATTACAAATTTTTAAGAGTAATCTTTATTCAAAACTAATTCCGTATTACATTTGTGATGCACATTAAATTGACATTTTCTATTGATTTAAAAATGCAAGAAATTCTACCAGGAAAATTTACAGAAATATTTGTTGTCAGTTTAGAAAATTCATGTGGTTGTTATAAGTATAGAGCATGGGAGGAAAAAAAAATTATATCAAATTAAAATAATTGAGTTGTGACTTTTAATTCTTTTGCCATAATGGATATAATTCAAAGTATCTCTTAAAAACACATATCTGAGAAATTTTGCATACATTTTGTGTAATTCACAAATTTAAAGAGTAATTGTAAAGGTAATAATAAGTAATATTATTATATAGAAAGGACCTCTATATTTAAATAACTGTGCCGGATAGTTTCTTTAGATAGAGATTTTTTAATTAGAAAAAATCCCTTTCTCGTTTAAATTAAACTGTGATTCAACTTAGGTGCATTTATGTAAGTTGATGATAGTTTCATTTAAAGCATCACAATTCAAAAATTAAATAACTACGTTATTAATAAAGAAAAAAGAAAAGTAGGTGAAAACGGTGTAATGGCGGTCACTTGAGGAAATGCTGGCCCTACAAATTTAAATTATCAGCTACTGCGTTCAAACAACATGAAAAGCATTAAGCATTTTTTATTTTTCATATTAATACTACAAAAGTAGTTTTCACTTCTTTATGTTATTAAACATTGTTTTACAAAACGGTAGCTTTGACTTCCGTTACCACAACTTTGGGGTAACTGCAATCAGTATAAAAAATCTAAAAATAAAAAAATTGAAAAAATAAATTCCAAGAGGGGAAAATACTAAAATAATACTGTTTCTTTGTTGCATTTTATTTCTGTTACAACATTGTAACACAAGGGTTATAAGAACAAATAAGTATTTAGTTTAGTGCTGATTCCAGAAATCGAATTTAAATCCTTCATCACTGTCCCATCCGTAACATGCATGATGTTCCCATATTCCACAAATTCTACACAGAAGCCAGAGTTCTTTACCTTTTCCAAAGTAATTTCAGTAAAAACAATATTCTCCATTCTTTTGAAATGTTTCAAAAAGCGACTTATAAAAAGAAACTTCTGTTTTGGGTCGTTATATTTGTGTGTATGTATGTACATATGTATACATGTATGTCCCCTACTTTCTCAACAACCAATGAAGGGATTTGAATGTAACATTTTTTTTACAATTATAGTACACAAGGCTAAGTTTTATTGTAAAAGGATTCATCTTATCGTGTATAGATTTTTTCCGGTGGCACCTGGAGTATTTTAATACATGTTTATCTACTGTATTTCAAACGTGAGCGATGAGCAATAGAAAGCCTTTTAAAATGTGAGAAAAGTGGCACACGTAAAATAAAATTTGATTGGTTGAAAGTGTTTTGGACAAAATCTGGAGACATGAGCAAGTAAAGCACCTTTCTAAATAAGATAGGAGCGACATACGAGCAATAAAATTGGATTGATCGAGGGGATTTTGGACAAACACTTGACGATCCTCCCACTATCACCAAGTTAATGTTTGTTGACTTGTCTCACTCGTTTAATAGAACTTATTCAGGAGTTTATTGTCAAGTTGGGAATATGGGTTGAAATAGTTTTAATAAAAACTTTCAGTCTGATATGCACGATTTGCGGATGCCACTTTTCTTTTATATATAAAGACATTCAAATGAACACAATGTAGACTGAGTTGAATGTGTTTGTCACAAAACATTGCTCTCGTGTAGAAAAGTACTCTCGCTCAAATATGCCAACTGGTGCTCAATAAGTAAATAAAAGATAAGAAATGTTAATAACATGAATTCTTTTGCACATTTGGAAGCAAGTCGTTTATTACGAAATACTCAATTGAAGTCGTGTTGATTTTTTTTCTTTTTTTTTTTGTATCAAAATTATTTGTTTTCAGATTCATTATAAGACAACAATTTTCACTCATTTATTTCATCAAAAAAAGATTTCTGTACACTCGTTTCTTAGAATTTCTTTTCTTTTCAGGATAAAAATTTTTAAGCTTATTTGGCTTTCGCAGATTAGCCTCTTTTCAGGTATTTCTTTCTTGTTATAGTTTCTCTCTTTCTTCAAATCTTTTCTTCATCGGGCTAGAATTGAGGATTTCTGAGTGCCGTTTTGGCCTTTTGTAAGTCGGAATGTCATTTCAAGTACGCAACTAGGTAATGAATGTATGTTTCCTATTTTAACTGCAATGTTGTTATTCACTACAAGATCATTTTGTTGTTCAAGTTTTTTGGAGAACGTTCAGGCCTAGGTGAACGATGAGCTGCTCATTCAAATTCGGATCGCTTCTATTCACCAATAGCTAGTAATTACATTGCTATAATATTAAAAATACCAAGAATTTACAAACAGTTTTATTTTAGAATAAATGAATGACATTTAATTTTTTCACGTATATTGTAAAAGTAAAAGTAATTCAAAACTTCTGCACAAAAGTTTATTAAAATAATGTGGTAAAAATAATTTACTACCACCCTTCAAGAGAATAAAATTTTGTTATTAAATACGCGCAAGTATATGCATTCTAAATATCTTATATTTCAAACACCACATTTTCTATTAAAAATGTTAACTGAAAATTTACCTTAAAAAATTTAATAAGTAAATAAATAAATAAATGGGAAAGTTGTGGCAATAGCAAGAAATAACATAAGTGAGTTAAATAAAAGCATTAAAAAAACCCTGTCAAGTTGGGGGTAATAGCAGCCATTAAGAAAAGTAACTGCCATTACCCCAGACAGACTGACTGTCATTATCCCAAGATATTTGCAAATGTTAAAACTAAATAATAAATTTCTACTTTAAAACAATATATACTATTCATCCAACTGTAAACATATACTAGTATAGTATAACACATACGATAATTTCGTATCATAGTAAAATCGGAGTAATTACCGTGTTATAAAGATGAGTTTATGTAGGACAAAATACGCGAAAAGTAACTTTACCTCATAACAACCAAATGCACAGTGCCTGGCTGGCATTTTCTGCGACAGGTGTTTTCTGGAATATCACGAGGTAGCGGCACTCAGTAAATCGCTGCTACTACAAAGCAGATACGAAATACTTTGGTGAGCAGCATTTCCCCAGTTTCTGCTACATATTCAATATTATTGTAACGATCACAGATTATAATGCATAAGTAAATTTCATAACGTGTGAAAATGCAAAAGAAATAACAGGTAATAAAAAAATAGTTACGCAAAAAATACAGAATAGTGGAGGCAAAATGTTCAGTGTGAGGGAGGTTCATTTGTCCTCAGTAGGGAGTTATGTCATCCCATCACTTTTCAGATTACATAGACTTATGCCAAAAATGAAATCATATGTGGCAGTTAGGAATATCTCAACATATTCTCAAAGTAGACAAGATTCTATCTCGTATAGATTGTTAGAAAAATTAAGCACCTTCCGTTCATTGTTAACCGTGATAAAATCGGAAGCTGTCGTTATTCATTATCCTCGAAAATATTTTATAGAATAGGAATTGGAAAATAACTAGATTCCATTAGACTCATTTACACATTAAAACAACTGGCTCTTGAAAACAAACAGTGAAAAAATCGAGCAAAAATATCGTTTCTCTAGCGGAATGTAGTTATATGTTCGGGAAGAAAGCTGTAGAGTTCCGTTCGGCCGCTGAGATCAAATTTTTTCCAAATCATTTAAATATTAGCTCTGTGTTCGTTTTATGTTATCTGTGTAATAACGATCTATGTGCCTTTTCTACGTTATAGACCATCGGAAATATGTTTATAACAGTTCCTCATCCCTAAACAGCACAATATTGTACAGTTGTAAACGCGGCTTGTGGTAAATTCGAGATTAAGCGTATACTTCTGCTCAACCGCTTAATTAGACTTGACAATATATCGTTTTCTACACAGCTGGCTTGCTTGTGGCTGCCTGCAAATAATATGTCCAGTCCCATAATAAAACTATTGCATAGAAATCATTCTAAATTTATTGTCTAATATCGTAAACTTAAAAATTCCAAGTAAATAAAACAATTAAAATTACGTCGCTTAAAATCCTTTCGCTGAGATGATGATGAAACGATTTTACATCATTTTTGTAAACAAACAAATCTTGTTTTCACATTTTGGATAAGTTCTTGATTGTTTTCTTCATGTTGTTTAACATAACGTTTAAGTTTTAATAATTATAGAAAATAAACATTCATACGTGTGGGATACAAGAAGATTAAGGAACTTTACACAAACACATTTTTTATAGAGAATAGGTTTTCGAAGGTTACTTGAAATAGATTAATATTATCTAGTTATAGAAATGTTAAACTGTAATGCAGTATGTACAATAAACTTATTAATGACCAATTAAATGCACTGTACTTACAGAGTACGAGTACAATAAACATCTGGAGTAAGTAATTTCTCTTTATTTATGTTGTTGAGTATACAAACTAAGTAGTACATTATTTACGGTTAGTAAAAAAAGTTTACGCGGGGGTTTTACTGGAAGACTTTTAAATTATCAAACATTTTTGTCGCATATTTTGAACTCTTAAAGAGTCCAGAATATCCCCAGAAATCAATTTTTTATTCCTATATTTAAGTCGTCACAATCAGTTTAACTGATCAGTGTCGCGGCTGATTAAAAAACGAGATGAACTATAAACACGTTTTCTTGAAACAAGTTTTTTTGGACGGTGTGCCTTTTCACCCTTAAACCGTTAAAGTTATCGAAGTTTTGTTTTCTGCAAGTTAAACTAGACTTCTTTATTTGCCGAAACTAACTTTAAAAAATTAAAGTTTTAATAATCTTTTTTTAAGCAGTTTTGAAAATGAAAAGTTAGCGTGAACTCCAAGCTTTAAAAAAACTAACCAGTTTGTGAAATTTTGATTTATCTTATCAATTTTAGGTTTCGTATACAATTTATTTAGCAAATATTAGGAATTAGTCTGAAATTTTGGTTCAGATGATTATTAACTGTGGAGGAGTTTATATTGATTAAAATATCAACATTTTTATACGAAAATATTCCCACGCTTCAATGAAAGTACAATAAATTGAAATCCAAAAATATTTTTTTCTATGTGCATTATTTAAAAAAAAGAGAAAAAATCTGGAAAGTACCCTAAAAATCCAGCCATATCTGTAGAATCTCCTCTTAATAAAAATGTTTGTTCGTAGAAAACATGTATTACTGTTTTGTTAGTCGCAAAATATTACTGGAATAATTAAATGTTCCGCGGTGTATATGTTTCAGTCTAGGTGTATATATGTTGTTGTATGTATATATGCGTTGAGGACATAAACTAAGTACATTTCTTACTGTTACAAAAAAAGTTTAATGAAAATTCTCGTTCATAGAAAACATATATTACTGTTTCTTAAAATGAGCAGAATATGTCTGGAATATTCAATGTTGTATATGTTTTTTTTAAACTGAACCTCAATTCGTTAAACATTAATTGATTACTGAAAGAAGTTATTATAAAATTATAGTTTAAAAATTTATTAGTTTAAAAAATAGTTATTTTTATAGTTAAAAAACATTATACACGTTGTCTCTTCTTATCAGGACCAACATCTATTCCCAAATCATTCGTTTTAGAGGTACAACTTGAAACATGTTTCAAATGTTCTTCATTATATCAAAATTCACTTACGTCAAAATAGTTGTTTTTGAAAATTTTACAAAATTTAAATTTTTTCACGGTTTCTGGTTCCTATAAGTTATATTTAGAAAAACTTTCTCCATACTTTAACAAGTAAAACAAACAAACAAAAAAAAAAACCAATTTTTGTATGATAAAAATTTACTGACATATGATGCATTGATGTTTATGAATTTTTAACGTTTTCTGGCATTAAAGACAAGTTTTTCCGTTTTTAGTGTCAAAAATTTCCGAAAAGTGAAAACATTATATATATATATGTACATAAAGTACCATAACTCGGTAACTTTTGTCGTAACAGGATGAAATGTTTTTCTTTTTTCTTATTAGGTTATTCAGAAAGTTTTTCTATGCATAAATTATGATACTCAGGGAGCTTAGAAATGTTTTTAATTTTGTAACATTTAAAGAATAACCATTGCGACCTAAATAGAACGCTTTACAACGAAAAGCAACATCTGAAACATTTGTGCATGTGGAACTACATCTTCCTACAGCTAAACATTTAGGCATTAATTGTTAGTCAATGATAAGAAGAGATATCCTGTATGAAAGTTTATTTAAATCTTCAAAAGACAAATATTTCTGCAAAACAACGAGTATTTCTAAGTTTCTAACAGTAGGAAAACTGCTTCTCTTAAGAGAAGAAAAAGGATTATAATATTGGAGTATTACTTAAGGTATTTATTAGTGGCTATTTTTAATTAATTAGTTTACTAATGTCAAACAGGATGAAATGTATTCAGAGTATTTATTTAAGAAAAATTCACATTATGCGTCATAATCAACAATTCCCGTTTTTCGACACGTTCTAAGACTAATTGCTTTTTTTAGCTTTCTTTTCAATTTCAGAATATTTTTTTTTTCACAGAATGCTGTGAAAAGGAATTTTTTCAAAGCAATTGTTGAGTCTTTAATTATTTAAAAAGGAAATGTGTGAACGTTTGAAAAATAATTATTGAAAAATAAGAGTGTGCAAATAGAGGAAAAGGTCCAAATACCGGCTACCACTTTTGTTTTCAATCTAGATCATACAATTTTCAAAATTAATAAAATAAAAAGTGACAACAGGGTACCTTGACATGTTTTACACCGGTTTAGAGAAAAAAAATCAGTTTAAAAGGAGTTTTCTGTTTATAAAAAGCAAAATTCCGAAAGTCTTGAAATTTTGATTTTTTAAAATGGGGTCTAAATACCGGCTACCTAAGTTTTTTTCCAAAAGATCACAAAAATAGAGCTAATGACAATTATTAAGCAATAAGAATATTATTTTAATAAATTGTTTTAATTAATAACATTTCTTATGCACAGAAAAAATACGCAATTTTTAATAAATAAATAAATTAAAAAAATATTTTAAATTTCAAAAAACAATAACAAAAGTTTTAATATTGGGCGACAAAATAAATCTTGTAAAGCTAGTTTCGCTACGATTGTGAAATCCAGGTTCCGCACTTTTTAAATCGACATTTTTTTTTTATACTGCTTATTATGTTGCTTCTCGATTAGACCCAAAACACAATTAAAAAAAGTATTTATTAAAAAATCCAAAATCCATAAAAAATTATCATATTTTTTGTTATAATTTGAGAATTTTTTTCTGGTATTTTTAGAGAGAATGTAATGAATGTCCTTTATAAAAAAAAAAATAACAACAACTTACCCCCCCCCCCCCCTCCCCACATAAATCCGCTAACTTGTTTAAAAGCCATCGTGCTAAAACCTCATAAAAACAGTGCTTCCAGGTAATTGAGTTTAAATTGTTGGCCTATGCAGGTATCGCCGTTTCGTGGCTCAACGTTTACGGCTCTTAAGACTATAAGTTTAGGTGTTTTCCTATTGAAATCACTGAACGACATTAGTAAATTTCAAATATTATAAAAGTAATTATAAGAAAATGTACATATTTTTCGTCATTTAAAACTATCTGATTCCTTAATTAAATTAATGAATTAAATTAATATTTAGCATTCATTCGGATTCTTTAATATCTCAGTCTATTTGGAAAATGTTTCGATTTATTTAAAACAGCTTTTGACTAGAAACTGATTATTTTCTTAACTTCCATGTGCACTTTTTTGCATGTTATTTTTATTACGATTGCTGAAACAGAATTTGTTCTAACAAATTTTAGAATATGTTCGAAAATGAAACGATTTTGCTTTAAGAATCTCAATTCAAGGAAAATGCATTAAAAAGGAAGCAAAACTGCTGTACAAATTTCAAACTTCTAAAAACACAAAATATGAGTGCTTACTTTTCAAACAACGAAATATATTCCTTTTTTCAGATAGGAAATTTGTTTTATGTAATTTTATGATATTTTAAAAGAGGAAGCGCTAATGGTTTAAATAGCTTATTGAAGAAAATAGTACAAAACAGAAGCAAAAAGGAGTAACAATTTTAAACCTTATGAAGAGCACGAACTACGAAAGCCTATTTTTAGGAAAAACAAATCCTACGCCTCTCTTTTTCCCACAGATACAAACTGTGTGAACAGTTTACGCATAAGCAAAAGTATTACCGATGAAAATCATGCCTTTTCTTCTGCCCCTTTATTATATACCTTTTTATTAACCTTTATTAAATATTATTACAACATTAAAACAGTTAATATTTTATTTATAAAAACAGAACTTATCCGTAAGCTATTGTGTAAGTATATTTAAAAAAAAAAACATTAGATTTCCATTTTAAAATTTTTACAGATCATGGTTTTATGACTAGTTTAGAAAATACAAATTTAATTCGGTTTCTTAAAAATACCCTTATAGACATAGTAGAAGATGTACAATTCTTAATTTTCCTGTTTGAAATTTAATGGGATAAAAATTCAGCGAAAAAAAATTTAAATTAAAAAAATAATAAGTATGAGAATTTTGATTTTTTTAAATTCTCTCACATGTTATACTTGCTAAACATTAAAAATAATTACGAAATTCGAATATAAAGAATATATTTTTTTCATACGGAGAAGGTAACTTTTGCTTTAGACGTCAACTTTTTGTTTTGTTTCATGAAAAAGTCAAAATTTTCCTTATCTCTAATTTTTTACACAAAATCAAAGCATTGTTAATTTCCTTTTCATAATGTTAGGCGTTTATTATGTTTTAAAACATATGGTTTTCCTATGGTACGTGCTTGAAACTACGCAGTTATCCCATGGTCCTTAATTTTACAAAACACAACTTACGAATAGTAAAAATCGACAGATTTAATAACATACATTCTGCGATTAAATAATGAAAATAGTACTATTCGAAAATAAGGGTGTACAAAGTGAAAAAACTGTACGAATCCTTCTGAATGAGTTCAAAAACAACACATACAAGGTGTTAAAATTATATAAAGAAAATGTTTTACAACTGTGTCTTAATGAGCAATTTTTAGTGCGATACACAATTTTTTTAAAAAATGAAATTGGGTATAATCCATAGATAAAATTTAGAAATGAACAACAAAAAGAAAAAAATACAATAAAATTTGTAAACGCAGGCCATGTATATTTTTAAATTTCGAAATATCAATTTATTTTAATGTTAATACTTTGCTTACTAAATAGAAATGGATACGGATACTCGAATATCTAACAAGAAGAAAAAATAGACTGCTCTCAGCTTCAGGATAAACTGTCTACGTTTTTGTAATTTTCAATTCAGAGGCTGGTTAAATTCATTGCTAAAGCAAGACAAAATTATTTCATTCAATTT
Organism: Maratus speciosus; assembly: GCA_963932465.1. Taxonomy (NCBI): domain Eukaryota; kingdom Metazoa; phylum Arthropoda; class Arachnida; order Araneae; family Salticidae; genus Maratus; species Maratus speciosus. The sequence goes on from OZ010787.1 coordinate 150,220,307, forward strand.
ATTAACGAGCTTATAATATTTAAAACTCTGAACATTTGTTTTGGGATTAACATAATTATTGTAATAAGATATATCACTTTAGAAAAGTGAACTTGGTGTAGTGACAAGCAGCAGCAATTTAAAATTTATTTGAAGGTGTATCTGAAATAAGGAAAAATCAAAAGATATTTCTTTTATTGCGTATAACCATACGTAAAATGAAACACATCTTTTCATTTATAAATTGTATTTACTGATTTAAAACTAAAGCAACATGACAAAATGCGTTTGCAGACAAAGATTTTTAGCTCACAGGCTATCAAAGCCTGAGAGCTTATGTGGCCCCAGGTTCTGTATGTACGTACGTAACATGATAACTCTTGATAGAAATATCAGATATGCTTCAAAATTTTTTTTATGGTTCATTCTGATAAGGCGCTTCCCTGATTAGGTTTTGGGGTTCATTGGTTAAGGATAAAGGGGGAAAAGGGGGCTAGTTTCCCACCCCCCTTAATTTAGATAAATGGGTTTTTCATGCTGAAATATTCGATTTGCTCCAAATTTGGTATACCGGTTTGTTTTGTTAAGGAGCTTCCCTGACTAGATTTGGAAGCTCATTATTTAGGTATAAAGGGAGGGCTACCCCCCCCTTAATTTAGATAAACGGCTTTTTCATGTAGAATCATTCGATTTGCTCCAAATTTGGTATACCGGTTTATTATGTTAAGGAGCTGCCTTGATTTGATTTGGAGGTTCATTAGTTACATATGAAAGGAGGAAATGAGGGCTTGCCCCCGCCCTTAATTTAGATAAATGGGTTTTTCATGCAGAAATATTCGATTTGCTCCAAATTAGGTATATCGGTTAATTATGTTAAACAGTTTCCCTGATTTGATTTGGAAGTTCATTAGTTATGTATAAAGGTGGGAAAGGGGTGATACCCCCTTAATTTAGATAAATGCGTTTTTCATGTAGAATTATTCGATTTGCTCCAAATTTGGTATACCGGTTTATTAAGTTAAGGAGCTTCCCCGATTAGATTTGGAGGTTCATTAGTTAAGTATAAAGGGAGGAAAGGGGGCTTGAGCCCTCCCCTTAATTTAGATAAATGGGTTTTTCATGCAGAATTATTGGATTTGCTTCAAATTTGTTATACGAGTATATTCCAATATGGCTTGCTTCATTTGATTTGGAGGTTCATTGGTTAAGTATAAAAGTCGGAAAGGGGGGCAAATTTTCCCTCCCCTTAATTTAGATAAATGGGTTAGCATGCAGAATTATCTAATTTAGTTTAATTTTTTTTCTAGGTTCATTCTGATAAGGAGATTTTCTGATTAGATTTGAAGGTGCATTGGGCAGCATAAACGGAGAAATAGGGGAGCTAATACCCCCCCCCCCCCCCCTTAATTTAGCGAAATGGTTTTTCATACAGAATTATCTGATTTGTTTCAATTTGGTATACCAGTTTGTTATGTTAAGGAGGTTCCCTGAATGGATTAGGAGGTTCTTTGGTTAAGTATAAAGGGGGGAAACGGGGGTTAATCCCTTCAATAATTTTTCGAGGGAGATTATTCTTTGAAATAAGAATATAATTTACAATTAGTGTGAATAACCAGTGAGCTCAATGCCATCAGTTTAACTGGGCAATTGTCTTTTTAGCTCACAGGCTATCAAAGCCTGAGAGCTTATGTGCCCGCCGGTTCTGTACGTACGTACGTACGTATGTTTGTATGTATGTAGGTACGTAACGCGATAACTCTTGATAGAAATATCAGATTTGCTTCAAATTTTTTTTCTAGGTTCATTCTGATAAGACGCTTCCCTGATTAGTTTTCGGGGTTCATTGGTTAAGGATAAAGGGGGGAAGGGCGGCTAGTCCCCCTCCCCCTTAATTTAGATAAATGGGTTTTTCATGCTGAAATATTCGATTTGCTCCAATTTTGGTATACTGTTTTTTTTATGTTAAGGAGCTTCCCTGACTAGATTTGGAAGCTCATTATTTAAGTATAAATGGAGGAAAGAAGGGGGGCTAGCCCCCCTTAATTTAGATAAACGGGTTTTTCATGTAGAATCATTCGATTTGCTCTAAATTTGGTATACCGGTTTATTCATCATACTGATAAAATTTAAGTTATATTTAAAATAAGAAAGGATTAAGTTATATTTCTTTTTTTTTGTGTAGAAATATACCTAAAATTAAACATTTTTTATTTATTTATTTTGTTCCAACTATTACTGATTTAAAACAAAACCAAACTTTTGAATTGCATCGGCAAAATTGAAAAGTGAACTTGGTGTAGTGACAAGCAGCAACAATTGAAAATATATTTGATTGTATATTTGAAATAAGAAAGAATTAAAAGATATTTTCACTTTTGTGTAGAACTATACCTAAAATTAAACACATCTTTTGAATTGTAAAGTGCATTTACTTATTTAAAACAAAGTAAACATGATTAATTCCATTGGTAGACAAAAATTTTGCATAATGGTAATAAAATTTCAACTATATTTGAAAGAATACTTGAGAAGAAATAATTAAACGCTATTTCATTTTTGGTGTAGCTGTCTATAATTAGACATTTCTTTTGATTTATAAGGTGTATTTACTGATTAAAAAAAAAAAAAAAAAAACCAACATTGTTAAATGCATTTCTAGACATGAGTTGTCATAATGTTAATAAAAATTAAAATACACTGGTTATCAAAAATTAAGGAAAAGTCACAAAATCCAATTTTTAAATACGGGAATACTCAAAAGGAAGTAATATAATTCGAATAATTACTATTCTTGCAGAACAGCTAGTCCATATAACATCTCATTCAGGTCACACATGGCCACAAGAATCACAGTCACTACGGCGAAACAAAAAATAAGAAATTCCATACGTCTCCTTTATGAGTCTCAAATGACTACTATATGTGACTCCACTGACAGGTCACTGTGATTGCTGCTTTGTGGTGAGTCACCAGGTGACTTTACAATGTCATTTCATTGAGACTCTCGTGTGACTCTCATCTGGAGACTCAATTTCAAAGTCATTGTGAACGTTGCATTATGATAAATCACCAAATAATGTCAAATTAAAGTCACATGGTGACTTTTCACCACTTTTCACAGTGGTGACTTTACAGTAGGGTCTCTGTTACCATTTGACAAAGTCATGTGACAGAAAGTCACCATGTGATTTTAATGTGACATTATTTGGATATTTATCATAATGCAACGTGCACAATGACTTTGAAATTGAATCTCCAGATGAGAATCACACGAGAGTCTCAATGAAACGACATTGCAAAGTCACGTGGTGACTCGTCACAAAGCAGCAGTCACAGTGACCTGACAGTATATAGTAGTCATTTGAGACTCATAAAAACACGTATGGAATTTCCTATTTTTTGTTTCGCCGTAGTGACTGTGACTCTTGTGACCATGTGTGACCTGAATGAGATGTTATATGGACTAGCTGTTCTGCAGAGATAGTAATTATTCAAATTATATTAATTCCTTTTGAGAATTCGCGTATTTAAAAATTAGCATTTTGTGACTTTTCCTTAATTTTTGATAACCAGTGTATATCTGAAGGAATATTTGAAAAAAAAAAGAATTAAAAGCTATTTCATTTTGTTATCTAGAACAGCCTAAAATTAAATATTTCATTTGATTTATAAAGTGCATTTACTGATTTAAAACAAACCAACATCATGAATGGCATTTTCAGACTCAAATTTGTCATAATAATAATAAGATTTAAAATATATTTGAAGGAATATTTGAAATAAGAAAGAATTAAAAGATATTTCGTTTTTGGTGTAGAACTGTACCTAAAATTAAACATTTCTTTTTATTTATAAAGTGCATTTACTGATTTAAAACAAAACCAACATCAGGAATTGAATTTGTATATACAAATTTGTTATAATAATAACACTTAAAACATAGTAATGAAGGAAAAGTTGAAATGAGAAAGAATTAATAGATATGTCCTTTTTTTGTGATGACCTATATCTAAAATGAAATATTTCTTTTTATTTATGAAGTGTATTTACTGATTTAAAACAAAACCAGCATCATGAATTGAATTTGCAGACTCATATTTGCCATAATATTAATAAAATAAAGTAATTTGTTTTAAAGTTCTGCAGCCCGACAAACACTCTCCAATTTCCTATGATTCTAAAATAAATTTAAAAGGATTCATGAAATTCGAAATAACAAAGACATTATTTGTAATTTTATCGAAAATTACATTTGAGGTGAAACGTTACATTTTCAAAACCTCAAATAAATGATATATGATTATTAATGAAAATAATTTTGAAAGCAAATCTTTTCACTAGTTAATAAAGAGAGTCATATTACATTTATTATGCTTGAAAAATATTTTGTATGCCCTTATTTAATTTAAAACAGAATTGAATTTATTTTTGCATGTTATGATATGTTTTAATTTTTTAATTGTGATTTTTCTGTAGTAACAAATTTATAATATTTATATTTAAACTACTTGCGAAAAAATGCATATTGCATTCAAAATTAGAATACAGAAAGCCGGCTGGACAAGTTGCTTTGAAATAAAAAATTATTAAGTTGAACATTTATTAATATCGGTATATTCATTTTTTCTAAATGCAAAAATAAATTTTTAAATTTGAATGGATAACTTATTATATTTTGCAATATTATAAACAGCTGCAGTTGAGTGTATTGTAAATATTTAATGTTATAATTAAGTTTTTATACAAATGTTCAACATATAAATAATCATATGTATACTATAATCATATGACATTTATAAATAGAATATGGAATTCGAAATTGATTCAAATTAATGTGATAATCAGAACGTCCTAAATTGAATCCTAATCATTCTCTGATGTGATTGCCAAAAATTTGCTTTTAAAGTTATTTTCTTGTCCAAGCATTCCGAATTACACCGTTAATTAAGCTATTGGAATAAAGAAGATTAATTGTCATTGGCAAGTTCCAAACTGTCTTCATACACTTAAACAGCTGCATGTGACCTTATATATTTTGAGGTAATCATTAATCTTTCGTGAAATTTGATTTTGCTTCTTCTTGTTAAAACTCAAACAGAATTTTTCATGCTTTTAAAAATATTTTTGAGCTAAAATTAAATAACCGTGCTTATCAATAGTTTTATTTGTTTTATCAACACGTCCTTCCTAAAGAACTTTTTACATAAAAAAAAAATACAGAATGCGTTTTTCTTTCTTTTTTAATGCATTGAATGTGTTATTATGCAGATCTAAGAAATATTCTATGTCATGCATAGTTACTTTTTCTTTTTGTGATATTGTGTCTTTGAAAAAAAAAAAAAAAAAAAAAAGTTTATACTAAGGGGAAAAAATCGCATTTTTTTTCTTATTCGTTTGTCTAAGGGATTTTATTTGGTCTACCTGGTGAGAGATAATTCATCAACTATATTTTACATCTAATAATCACAACATGGATTTTGCTATTTTCATGTAACTCAGAGACATGCATGAAATATGACTGAAACTATGCATGAAATAAAACCTCTTATACTTTTTTAACTAACGTGTAGTAGCTGCACTTAATGTAATGCAATAGACGGAATGTATGTTCTCTCGCTAAAGTTAAAATTTACATTCTGATTTCAAATACAAAACAGTGAACATAACTCTATTTTAACAGGTAAATGAAACTAGAAAAAAATTTGGCACTAAAATGTTTAGTAGATTTGTTGCTAACTTTTGTCTTAGATTTAGGCCAGCAAGATATATTTCTCTCAAAAAAACTGCAACAGTTTTTCTATTATTGATGTTTTTGGTAATGGAATGACTCGTGCGGTCCTTGAATTCTATTATGATTATTTCTAAAATGTAATCTTCAGTAATCTTTTGTAATAAGTTTCTACGATTAATTAGGACGAAAATTAATATTCGGAATTACTGGTAATGAAATCCAAGAAATGCATGAACCTCTGAAAAAAAAATTATTGTTTATTTTGAAAATTAGGACTACGGTAGATTATTTTCTACCATTAATTTTCTTCTCTGAGGTTACAAGAGTTTTTATCATTTTTAGTATCATTAAATTTATAAATCATACTCTAACACTCTATCCTAATGGATTAACAAAATGTGCGTTGAAGCCAATTTAATTTGTTTCCACAAATTCTCATCCGAGTGTTTAAATTTAACAGGACACATTTTTTTAACAAAGCTGTTACTACGTAGTTTCTATAAAAATTATTATACACCCCTGGCGAAAATTATAAGAACTCTAAAAATGTAAAGAATTCTAAATTGTATCAAGTTCTAAGTATTAAATGTCATAAACATCATATAATATGCATAATGAATTGTTCTGCTCATTTATTTAAAAAAAAATACATATATTTAAATAAAATGTGAAAAAAAAAATACTTTTTTATTAGTCGTAATTATAAGGACACTGATTGTAAGTTTGAATAGATATAATTTTAATAAGAAATGTAACCACCGTTATTTGGGAGACACTCAGCCATGCGATTCGACATGCTGCTTTTGAACATTATGATGTGAATATACCTGGCCCAGGAATTGTAAATAGCTTCCAGACTATTTGTAGTGCATGAATAATCGCTTGTCATTTGCTTAAAAATGTTAACCATCGCATTCCATTTATTTTTTAATGTTCTTATAGCGCAACCGATGTGGTCATTTAAATAATAGGATATTGTTATCCTCGAACCACTTTTTAGTAGCTTTTGAGGGTTGGTATAATGTATTATCTTGTTGGGGAATGAATTTTTTACTTCCTAAAAGAAACTGTACCAGAATACCTGTTTCTAAAATATATGTGTACACTTTTGAGTTAGTCATATTAGAAAAAACAGAACAAAATTAGTCTAAACTTGAGTTCATACAGCTTCCCCCCCCCCACCCTTCACCCCACCCTCCAAGCATGACTGATCTTCCTTTATTTTGATGAATCCATGCAAGGCTTTCATTTTTCCACAAATCGTACCCGTATTAAAGTATAACTTTAGGTCAAACAAGACAACCTTTTATAATCTGCCTGCAGTTATACGTTAACATTGGTACGATTTTTAGAGGAATAGAAACGTTGCATGGAGCCTTTAAAATAAGGGGGATCAATGATAGTTTGGGGTGCTGTTTCAGCTCAAAGTAAGATTAATGTAATTATTGATTCTAAGACAAGGAACTTAAAAGTGTACATTCGGTTTTTGACATATAGGTGCTTTTAGTATGGAAAAAATTCATTCTACAACAAGATAGTGCATTGTGTCATGTCTCAAAACATACGAAAAAAATGGTTGAATGATAATAATGCCACTTTATTTGATTAGCCAACACGATTTCACGATATGACTATTATAAAATGAATCGAGTGTAGAGATGAACTTTTTTATGTCAATTGCAAGAAATATTCATGCATTGCAGATCTCGAGGTAGCTATATAATATCCCTAGTTAGCTATATACTTATATCATAATTATAAAAACTTATTCAAAGCATGTTAAATCGCATGGCTCAGTGTCTCCAAAAAAATCTGGTTACATTTTTCTATTTGAATTTATAAGTAGTGCCCTTATTAATATGAGCATTAAATATGAGCATATTTTTTCTTAAACTTAAGTTAAAACATGTATACATTAAAATGATTCTCAGTTTTTATTACTAAAATAGGTGCTAAAAATACAATTAACAGGTTTTAAAACATTAAAACCAATAATCAGATGGTAAAAACTTCCCGAGCGCTTTCGACCAAGCCCTGGTCATCATCAATGGGGTGAAAAATGAGAAGAAGACCTTCAGAATGCAAACTGGTATAAATAACGCAGGGCGATTCCAAAAACTGTAAAAAAGGGGTGGGGGGAGGGGGGGGGGACGGATGAGTCCATACAGCTACATTGATCATTCCAATCCAAAGATTCCATTGACTCCAAGTAAACCAAACCAAATGCTTGGTATATGATAGGACAATGTACCATTACAAGTGTTTCTACCTCTGGTTAAAATTTCAATAGACTCTCTCAAAATACATGTGTTAAATTGATTTGTATGTGTGATGATCTTTGCTTTACTAAAAAGGATGTCAATATCAGCTTCTAAATTTAACCGAGCTAAAGCTGTAGATGGTTTCCCCTTTCCTATATCAGCCATATGTTCTTTCAACCTTTCCTGTATCCTTCTGGTTGTCATTCCAATGTATGTATAAGTTCTATTATTATTTTTATATCTGAATGGGATCATATAAATTCCTGCTTTGTCATATGAATTAACTGGATCAACTTTTCTATGAACTAGATTTTGCAGTTTAGCCGGAGGTTTAGCTATTATTGCTATATCATATTTTTTTAATGCATACCTAATTCTCTCATAAAGAGATGAGAGAATTAGGTATGCATTAAAAAAATATGATATAACAATAATAGCTAAACCTCCGGCTAAACTGCAAAATCTAGTTCATAGAAAAGTTGATCCAGTTAATTCATATGACAAAGCAGGAATTTATATGATACCATTCAGATATAAAAATAATAATAGAACTTATACATACATTAGAATGACAACCAGAAGGCTACAGGAAAGGTTGAAAGAACATATGGCTGATATAGGAAAGGGGAAACCATCTACAGCTTTAGCTCGGTTAAATTTAGAAGCTGATATTGACATCCTTTTTAGTAAAGCAAAGATCATCACACATACAAATAAATTTAACACATGTATTTTGAGAGAGTCTATTGAAATTTTAATCAGAGGTAGAAACACTTGTAATGATACATTGTCCTGTCATATACCAAACATTTGGTTTGGTTTACTTGGAGTCAATGGAATCTTTGGATTGGAATGATCAATGTAGCTGTATGGACTCATCCGTCCCCCCCCCTCCCCCCACTCCTTTTTTACAGTTTTTGGAATTGCCCTGCGTTATTTATACCAGTATGCATTCTGAAGGTCTTTTTCTCATTTTTCACCCCATTGATGATGACCAGGGCTTGGTCGAAAGCGCTCGGGAAGTTTTTACCATCTGATTATTGGTTTTAATGTTTTAAAACCTGTTAATTGTATTTTTAGCACCTATTTTAGTAATAAAAACTGAGAATCATTTTAATGTATTCATGTTTTAACTTAAAGTATTAAGGTGAATGTGTCGTTTCTCTTACATATAGTTTACTATTTATATTTAATAATTTTTCTTATCTCATATTCTTTAATATAATTTATTTTTACATAAATGAGCAGCACAGTTCAATATCCATAACAGATGATGTTTATTATTACTTACAGAATTGTATAAAATTTGTGATTCTTTAATTTTTAGTGTCCATTTAAGATTGGCCATGGATGTAGTACGTAAAATAAATGTTTCACCGATTTATTTTTTCTTTCAATGTGATCAGTCGCATTTACAATGGGCATACAAAAGTATGTTTTGCTAAGAATTCGTTCAAATAAGCTTACATTTAAAGAAAATTTATAGTAATTTAGTAGTTATTTTTGGATTAATAACACTTGTTTTATTGCAGTCGTAAAAATAATTTTAAAGCTTTGTTAATCTGTAATTAACTAAAACAGCCATTTATCTTTTTATGGTATGGTAAAGTAGCTTGTTTAATGCTACCGTAATTTAAACAGTTGTTGCTAAATCTATTTTGAACTTGATAATCAGCGACACTGTGTTAATGAAGTGAAGATTTATGGTTATGAAATGCAAAATATTTTTACTGTTTTAATGTACTTTAAATGGTGTTGCATGGATTACTGTTATTAAAATGTATTAAATCCGTGAAAATTTTGGAATCATAAAGTATATTTTAATTTTAGGCTTTTTAAAAGTAATGAATAAAAAGCTGTTGCTACATATTCATAAATATTTATGCTAGAATCACACCAATCTAATTTCATTTTTTGTTATATATTGCATATAATTATGAAGAATTATTAAAGTTATGACTTCTGATGTTTTTTATTTCTAACTTTATTTCAGTACCAATTATTTTTATTTTTAATAACATTTTCCATTATGTTTAGTGGATAAGGAAATATTGGAAATAGTAGATAAGATAGGAAATACACAAAAAATGCAGGAGTACTTTATTTGATTAATATGCTTTCAGCCGCGTACTCAATATGGTTACAAAATTAATGCAGTGCACCGCTATTTTCTAATAGTAGTTTCCACCTTATTTATTCGTAAAATCAGTACAATTTATCGCATCTAAATAAGGCGAAAATTACTATTGCGAAATAATGGTAAAACACCCCGTCTATAATGTGGGTTATGCCACTGTATATTTTTTGTTTATAAAAATAATGCTTGAAAGGATATGTATTCTGATTATCCGTCCAATTATCTATCGTTTGTTTTCCCACCATGCGTTCATAAACATTTTTAATTTATTTTAAGACTCGGCTCCCTGTTCGCGATCCCACAGAAGCATGCTGTAATTCTTTATCTAAATGCGCGGCATACAACCTATATCACTCATTAGTTGATGATTACTTCCGAAAATAACCATCACAGGCTTTCCTCTCGCCTTTATTATACAACTGAATGTACATCTCGATGACTGTAGAATTGTATGATAAACTGTATTGTCCTGTCCGATGTCATTCATTTTATCCGTTAAGCCAGTATTATACAAATATACTTCAATGGAGTACATTAAAAATTACTTCGATTTCCATAGTTACATCATTTTGGTGAAGCCACTGTTATTTTTTTTTTAATGAAAGTATACTTATATGCTAACTATAGCGTAATTAGAACGTGTGATTGCCGAATCGATATCCAGGAAACAACAAATACTTTAAAACCAATGATGTTGATCAGAATGAGCACAGATGGTTTGTGTCACAGAAAATGACAATCTTCTCTGAACAAATTAGCAGAAAATGACGTCATTTTGGTGAAACCACTATTATTTTTTTTAATGAAAGCATACTTATCTGCTACCTATACCGTAATTTTAAGCAGTGAAACATTTTCACAAATATATAATTTGAATTTAAATGTTTTCAAAGAAGTGTGGAAATTGAATTCTTATTACGATTACATGGAAATGATGTAATTATTAGAAAGGTTTGATTCCTTCCGCGCTTTCCAAAAATCTTCAAATAAATAACATCTTTTACATTCAGAAATAATAGCCCGTGAATATTACGTCATATTGAAGCGATCACAGTAAAATATTTTATTTTCATAGATGATAATTAATATTTTATACAGAATGACATCAATTTCACCACCCGAACCATTCTCATCTACCAAGATTAGGGTGTCATTTAAAGCAATCGTTTAAAAAATTTTAAGTTTTATAAACTCGAATACATTTTTTCCTTTCTAAATTTGACGTTATATGCATCAGTGGAAGCGTGCTTCTGATTGGTGGATTGCGATTAGTCAAATTGAATTTCACGAGAGGTATTGCAGTAATTTAATAATTACCATCTCTAAATACGCAGAATATAACCAGAAGAAATAATTACTAAATTATGTTACTATCTGGTTTATCACACTTTTAAAAATCAAAACGGTCAACAAGGCAAAGTTTAGGACAGAACATCTCCGATTACTTTTCAAAAAATAATGAAAAAAATTGTTTGACACATATTCGTATAAAGTACTGATCACTTCTGTAACTGCTCCATTAATGAAAAACTGTAAAATATAGAGTTTTTCTTCTCGTTGAAACTTTCTTATGCAATTGAACAAATATCATTTTCAAATAATTTAAACTACAGGAATACAAAGTGACTTCAAATTATGTCACAGCATAATGAAAAATATTGACTGAAAATTCCATATGCAGTTCTGTAGTGAAACAGATATATAATCCCTTACAAACACCCTTAGTAGTTTGACACATTATATGTATTGTACACTATATGTGCAAAATTCTGTCATTGTTAAAATTTTTGTTAAAGCCTAATATCATAATGTGGTGGTATCTGTGCATGGTTTCATAAAATAATAAAATGTAGATACAGTCAACAATTCTTGGGTTGCTTTGGTGACGTTATGGTCGTTTTTTAATTAAGAGTGTTAAAGGGATTATTCGTATTTGATTATTGACACACTATATGTATTGCACACTATATGTGAAAAATTCTGTCATAGTTAAAATTTTTGTTAAAGCCTAATATCACAATGTGGTGGTATCTGTGCATGGTTTCATAAAATAATAACCTACTAAGGGTGTTTGTAAGGGATTATATATCTGTTTCACTACAGAACTGCATATGATATTTTCAGTCAAAATTTTTCATTATGCTGTGACATAATTTGAGGTCACTTTGTTTTCCTGTAGTTTAAATTATTTGAAAATTATGTTTGTTCAGTTGCATAAGAAAGTTTCAACAAGAAGAAAAACTCTATATTTTACAGTTTTTCATTAATGGAGCAGTTACAGAAGTGATCATTGAATTTCACGAGAGGTATTGCAGTAATTTAATTAATACCATCTCTAAATACGCAGAATATAACCAGAAGAAATAATTGCTAAATTATGTAGGTAGTATCTAATTGTATGTACTTTTACATACTGCTGCACAAGAGGATGAAATATATCTTGGCCAACTGGTTAAAAGTGAACGATATTTTAGTGACAGTCTATTAAGGTGAGACCATATATATATAACCATTAAATTAACATTACCAACCGCCAACAAAAACTGTGAAATTATGAATAAAATGACATTAACGAATTAATCCCCCCCCCCCCAGCACACTTAACATAGATTCCAAAAACATAGTAAAATACAGCAAAATAACTAAAAAATTATGAAATAGTCGAATAGTTAATTAAAACTACTGAATAGATATAGGACAATATCATGCAATAACAACAAGAAAATACATATAACATACATAACGAGATTGGTTAAATTCATTTATTGAATCTTTGCGATGATAACAATACAAAATTTAATGGAATTTCCTAAGAAGAGGTATCAGATAACTACAGAGTAGAAATCAAATTGATAATACACAAAGATGATGCGCAAATGCAGCAGAGATCTAAGCGTATAACATTTAAGAGGCTGTTAAAAACATTTAGCTACCATGGTTATACATTTAAAAATATATAAAATACCATTATTAATAAGGAAATAGTTCAAAATGAATTGTTGACATTCAAAATGAAAAGATATCATAATATAAAAACATCATAAATAACTTATATTCATAATTACATGCAGCATAATAATTTGAATACTAATATATAACCATTAAATTAACATTACCGACCATCAACAAAAACTGTGAAATTATGAATAAAATGACATTAACACATTAAGCACCACCCCCCCTTCCCCAGCACACTTAACATAGATTCCAAAAACATAGTAAAATACAGCAGAATACCTAAAAAATTATGAAAGCAATAGTGGAATAGTTAATTAAAACTATTGAATAGATATAGGACAATAGCATGCAATAACAAGAAGATATATATATATATATATTAGTGACGTTTTCTTTCAAAGAAGAAAATAGGGCTATTGGAGTTATTCTTATGCAATATCCAATTCTCATCTCATTAATTTATTTCTACTTTTAATACTTTTTTCAAATGAGAAATTTTCCGTAATCAAGAAAATTTATCAACTATAGTAAAAATTAAAATATTTTTGCCGTGTTCGCTTCAGAAATACCAGAAAACCAGGTACAAGACAGAAAGTGGCGCCACGAAACAAGAAAACTAGAAATTCTTCAAGACAAAAGAACATTATAGAAATGCCATACGCTGTTTTAAAATTACCTTAATTTTTTTTATAAAAAAAAAACAAACAATTTTCATTGTGAAAATTTCATAGGCAGGTCATACCTGTCATATTGCTTTGCCCACCATTAACCAGATGGTCGAATGTATTATTACGTTTGGTTATAGTATACGCACTCCCTCTTTTTATTAGCACTGATAAACAAAATACAATTTTGGTTGCAATTCAAAAATTATTTATTTTACAAATATATATACAAAAAATATGTATACATATACACTATATAGCCATTAATCACCTTGCACTTTAAATTTCAGACATATTTTCGAATATTTAAAAATATACTTGTCGTATTCCTTTGGAACTTCAGGATTATAAAGAATGTGTTTGGCCTAAAATTCATCAACGTTGATTTGATAAGGAGGACAATTAGGGAGTTATCAAAAATTTAAAGAAAAATATTAATATTTTGGATCACCCTGTATATTAAAATGGACGAAATGATCTATCGCTGCAGAATACAAATATGTGGATACCGTACAACATGTTGACTGATTTGTGTAAGAATAACACTAACATTCATGGAGGTATAGAGATTTTTTAAAAACATTCTTGCATGTTTTTATGTTGCATTATGCAGGGTTTTCAACCAAATTTAACGCGAATCCCAGAAAAATTTGCAAAACGTAGTGAAATAATATAGTACAATTGGATTATAAATATATTAAATATTTTATGAAATATAAGCACTTATATGAAATAATTTTTATCTGCGTATGCGCGAACGATAACAAAGATTTTTTTACATAATTTATTAGTCAACACTATGGAGCAACTCATAAAAAAAAAATCCAGTCAAATATTGTTAAAATTCAGAAAGCTATCGTCGATAGTGTAAGCTGGTTTTTAGTTGATCTCTAAAAGCTGCTGAATGATAAGGGATTTTCCACAAAATGTCATTTTTTATTAACAGACTTTCAGAAAAAAGTTACTATCTAATGATCATCAATGAGTAGATTTGGAACAAATGCTTCGATTTTGATACTTCTTTTTAACATGGAATTGGATAGTTCTGGTGGTTATCCAAGAAGAACTAAAGTATAAAAAAAATGAAAAAAAAAAGAAATTAAAGTTGACAATTTGTGGAAAATCCCTTATAATTCAGCTGCTTCTAGAGAACAATTAAAAATCAGCTCACTCTATCGCCGATATCTTTCAGAATTTTAAAGATATTTAACTAGATTTTTTTTATGAGTTGCGCCATAGAACCGAATATTAAATTATGTAAAACAATCTTTGTTATTGTTCGCGCATGTGCAGATAAAAATTATTTCATAGAACTGCTCATATTTCATAAAATATTTAATATATTTATGTTCCAATTGCACTATATTGCTTCTACTATACTTCGCTAATTTTCCTGAAACTGGCGTTAATTTTGGTTGAAAGCCCTGCATGATATAAGCTAAAAACATGCAAGAATTTTTTTAACTTAAAAAATTAGATCGCTATATCCCCATGAATATACATGCTATTATTACACAAATCAGTTAACATGTTGTACAGCGTCCACATACTTGTATTCTGCAGCGATAGATCATTTCGTGAATTTTAATTTACAGGGTGATCTCAAATATTATGATTTTTCATTGATTTTTTGTTGGCTCACTAATTGACCTCCTTATCAAATCGACTTTAATAAATATGTTATCAAACATATTCTTTATAATCCTAAAGTTCCAGAAGAATCCGACAAGTATATTTTTAAATATTCGACAAAATGTCTAAAATTGACAGTGTCCGGTAATTAATGGCTATAAAGTGTATATTATTTTGAAAGAAAAAAAAATGTAAATCATCAAGTAAAGTTGACAGTATATACAATCATTTGCATATTTGAAGCTTTTGGAAATCGATTGCTTTATTATTTTTAAATACTAATACAATACACATTTTTAAAAATTCCTTCCGGCCGGTGCCGGGAGGAAGAGGTAGCTTTCAAATTCCTTATTTTTCAAAAGCCAGCTTATATTATTCAAACACACGTAGCTCAAATTAGTGGAACCCGATTAGAGAAGATTAAATAATAATTTTTGTCAATATTGAATATGAATGAGAATTTCGCCAAATTAGTCACCGTTATCAAAGCTGGTTTTATTAAAGTGATTTATATTTTGTCGCCAAATTCGGTGATATCCCGAATTATATTAATAATTATATTAACCCGAATTATCGGTGATAGCCCGCCATTTTAAAACAACATAATGGGTGCAACAAAGCTCACCAATGAACTTTGTCGAGACTTTAGTAATTCCTGTGCACATGCTTATTCATATCTAACTCGGTTGATATATACGAGTGCTGTTGCAGGCAAAAAATAAGATTTTTCAAAATGTCACACACATTCGAAATTCAAACTGCTATATCTCGGCCTTTTTTTTTAGATAAAGGCAAAACAAAAAATGATTCGGAATCTTTGTAACAAGCTGAAATACATAAGAAAAAAATCTTTTTCAATTTCTAAGTTTTTTGTACCTCATTTTAAATTAAATTTTTTTTAAATTTTTAAATGGCCGCCATTTTGAAACAAGATGGCGGATGAAGTTAGCAAACGAACTTGGCCGGGGGATTGCTATGTACTATGCACATGCCTTGTCACATCCTAATCGGTTCATAAATACGCGTGTTATCGCGTGACAAAAACCAGATCGTTTCAAAATGTCAGCCATGCTAGAAATTCAAAGTGCTATAACTCAGGTATTTTTTAAGATACAGACGAAACAAAAAATGCTCCAGAATCTTTGTATAAATGTAAAATACATAAGGAAAAAAATCTTTTTCAATTTCTAATTTTTTTGTACCTCATTTTAAATTAATTTTTTTTTTAATTTTTAAATGGCCGCCATTTTGAAACAAGATGGCGGAGGAAGTTAGCAAACCAACTTGGCCGGGGGATTGCTATGTACTATGCACATGCCTTGTCACATCCTAATAGGTTCATAAATACGTGTATTATCGCGTGTCAAAAATCAGATCGTTTCAAAATGTCAGCCATGGTAGAAATTCAAAGTGCCATAACACAGCCATTTTTTAAGATATAGACGAAACTAAAAATGCTCCAGAATCTTTCTATCAAGCCCAAACACATACGAAAAAAATATTTTTAAATGTCTAATTTTTGTGTGCCTCATTTTAAATTTAATTTTTTTTAATTTTTTAAATGGCCGCCATTTTGAAACAAGATGGCGGATGAGGCTGGCCAACGAACTCGGTCGAGACATTGCTATTTACTATGCACATTCTTTGTCACATCCAAATCGTTTCGTAAATACGTGTATTATCGCGTGACAAAAATCAGATCGTTTCAAAATGCCAGCCATGCTAGAAATTCAAAGTGCTATAACTCAGCCATTTTTTAAGATATAGACGAAACAAAAAATGCTCCAGAATCTTTGTATCAAGCCCAAACACATAAGAAAAAAATCTTTTTCAATGTCTAAATTTTTTGTGCCTCATTTTAAATTAAAATTTTTTTAAAATTTTTTAAATAGCCGCCATTTTGAAACAAGATGGCGGATAAAGCTGGCCAACGAACTCGGTCGTGACATTGGTATGTACTATGTACACACGAAATTTTATCCAAATCGGTTCATAAATGCGAGAGTTACAGTATGACAAAGATCATATATATATATGGTGTCCACTTTTTTCTTTTTCCTTCCATAATAATTCTTATAATTTTTTTTTTTTTTTTTTTAATACTTACAGCTTTAATTCATAATAATTGACGGTGGTAGGTTATGTTTAATTAATGTAATATATATATATATATATATATATATATATATATATATGGATATATATAAATTTTTATATATATATCAATTTTGAACGGAGGATGGTTTCGGGGTCCAGGGGTCATGATCGGTGAAAATATACCAAAAGTTTTCGGAATCGTTTTCAGCTTTTAGGTAGCTTTCTTTACAAAAAGCTACCTATTGCAGCCGTTCGGAGGAAAGCGATTTCAAAAAATTTTGGTATATTTTCATCGATCATGACCCCCAGACCCCGAAACCACCCTCCGTTCAAAATTGATATATATATATATATATCAATATATATATATATATATATATAGATATATATCTGACCTATGCCACACTGTAACTCTCGTATTTATGAACCGATTTGGATGTAATTCGGTGCGTACATAGTACATACCAATGTCTCGAACGAGTTCGTTGGCCAGCTTCATCCGCCCTTTTGTTTCAAAATGGCGGCCATTTAAAAATTTTAAAAAAATTTAAAATTTGAAATGTGGTACCAAAAAATTGAAACTGGAAAAATATTTTTTTCTTATGTATTTGACCTTTATACAAAGACTCCGTAGCAGTTTTTGTTTCGTCTATATCTTAAAAAATGGATGAGTTATAGCATTTTGAATTTCTAGCGAAGCTGACATTTTGAAACGTCCTGAAATTTGTCACGCGATAAAAGGCGTATTTATGAACCGATTTGGATGTAACTTGGTTTATACATAGTACAGACCAATGTATCGAACGAGTTCGTTGTCCAGCTTCATCCGCCATCTTGTTTAAAAATGGCGGCCATTTAAAATTTTAAGAAAAATTTAAATTTGAAATGTGGTAGCAAAAAATTGAAAATTGAAAAAAATATTTTTTCTTATGTGTTTGACCTCGATAAAAAGATTCGGGAGCAGTTTTTGTTTCGTCTATATCTTAAAAAATGGCTGAGTTATAGCATTTTGAATTTCTAGCGTGGCTGACATTTTGAAACGTCCTGATTTTTGCCACGTGATAACAGACGTATTTATGAACCGATTTGGATGTACCTTGGTGTGTACATAGTACACACAAATAACTCAACCGAGTTCGTTGACCAGCTTCATTCGCCATCTTGTTTCAAAATGGTGGCCATTTAAAAAATTTAAAAAAAATTAAATTTAAAATGAGATACCAAAAAATTGGAAAAAGAAAAAGATTTTTTTTGTATGTGTTTGACCTTAATACAAAGATTCCGGAACAGGTTTTGTTTCGTCTACATCTAAAAAAATGGCTGAGTTATAACATTTTGAATTTCTATTGTGGCTGACACTTTAAAACGACCTGATTTTTGTCACGCGATAACAGGCGTATTTATGAACCGATTTGAATGTAACTTGGTCTGTACATAGTACATACCAATGTCTCGACCGAATTCGTTGGCCAGCTTCATTCGCCATCTTGTTTCAAAAGGATTGCCATTTTAAAGAAAAATGTAATTTAAAATTTAAAATGAGGTATTAAAAAATTGGAAAATGAAAAATATTTTTTTTATGTGTTTGGCCTTGATACAAAGATTCTGGAGCAGTTTTTGTTTCTGAAAATTTGTTCTTTTGTTTATATCTTAAAAAGTGGTTGAATTATAGCACTTTGAATTTCTATCATGGCTAACACTTTGAAACGATCTTGTATTTGTCACGCGATACCACACGTATTCGCCTATTTCAATGGAAGAAGGCATGTGGATAGTATACATCAATATCTCGACCAAGTTCGCTGGCCAGCTTCATCAGCCACCTTGTTTCAAAATGGCGGCCATTAAATTAAAAAATATTATATTTAAAGTGAGGGGCAAAAAAATTA
Source organism: Maratus speciosus (assembly GCA_963932465.1). NCBI lineage: Eukaryota > Metazoa > Arthropoda > Arachnida > Araneae > Salticidae > Maratus > Maratus speciosus. The sequence goes on from OZ010787.1 coordinate 150,239,656, forward strand.
GAAATTGAAAAAGGTTTCTTTCTTAAGTATTTGACCTTGATATAAGGATTCAGGACCATTTTTTGTTTGTCTTTATCTTAAAAAATGGCTCAGATATAGCAGTTTCAATTTCTAAAGTGGGTGACATTTTGAAAAATCTGATTTTTTGCATGCGACAGCACTCGTATATATCAACCGATTCCGATATGAGTGAGCATGTGCACAGCAATTACTAAGGTCTCGACCAAGTTCACTGGTTAACCTCGTCTACAATGTTGTCTTAAAATGGCAGGCACTTTAAGAAATCGCCGAATTTGGCAGCCAAATATAAGTGACTTTAAATAAAAGCAGCTTGGATAAAGCTGACTAATTTCGCGAAATTCTCATTCATAATGATTTAGTATTGATAAAAATTAGTATTGAATCTCCTACATTCGGTTTCCACTTAATTGAGCTTCGTCTGTTTGAATAATATAAGTTGGCTTTTTAAAAATAAGGAATATGAAATCTACCTCTTCCTCCCGGCACTGGCCGGAAGGACTTTTTGTAATGAAAGCTACCTAAAATATTAGTTTCCACATTTATAGATAAATTATCAATATTAGTAAAAAATATGTATTGAAACCTATAAAAAATTTAACAAAAATCGATTTTTAGAAGTTACAAACATGCAAATACGAAATTAATGTTCAATAATTAAAAATAAGGAACTGCCCGGCATTGCAATCACTTTTTGAAACGATTAAAAATAAATTTAATATTGGGTAATCAAAATTTTACATCTGAGCAATTTCTAAACTATTTGACTAACTGATTTACCGTTTAGTATTCCCAGTCAAAATTTACTGAAGAATCCAAATATGATGTCAAAATTATGTGTTATTGGTGAAAATTTTAAAGTTTTGTTCAATTTCAATATGTAGACGCCTGAAAGTTTTAAGTAAAGCATTAATTAGTGGACGTTATTACCAATCGATTTTTTGTAGTATAAGTGTTATATGATGATATGTTGCGGAGTTAGTACGGATTAAGGGGGGAGGGTTTTCCTACGACTGTTCTTACAAAAATAAAATATAGACGTAGGAAGTTACAAAAAATTGTTCTCTTAACTTCTGAGGGTTTCTTCACGAAACTTATTTTGCTTTTTACTTCATTACATTTATTTTATTCACTTCATCTTAACAAATACATTTGGTTTGATTGTTCATTTCTAATGCACAGGCTCGAAATGATTTTACACAGCATACAGCTACATATTTATTTTAATGACAACTTTATCAAAATAATTTAGAGTTTTAATTTATGCATAAAAAATTATAACTACTTCGTATAAATCAAAATTTATTTGGATTATTTTGCGCTGTGTATTATAAAGAGAAAAATGAAATTCCTAGCAATCATTAATGCCTGTTAATTAGTCCCATGATAAATAGAAATGAAGAGGATTAACGCATTGTTATTTTATTCAAAATCTGACTTTTACGTTTTTAAGTTGATTTTTAACATAATTTAATGGTATAAAAAGACTATGATTTACCTAATCTGAAAGTTTACTGACATCTACGGCATGTCTGAATTTTTATGCAAAATACAATTGCATATATTGAAGATATAGAGATTATTTTTCAGATTCGAATTTAATTATTAAACAGAATAAATATTAGCCTACAAAAGTAGAATGAAAATTGAAGAAATGAAAATGCAGAATAAAAATTATATTAAATATTAACTTTTTAATAATATTTACTTTAAAAACTGAAATATTTTTGTGTTATTTAATGTAAAAAAAAAAAAAAAACGGTTAATTCAAAAAGTCTGTTTTGAAGTGACTTATTATATAAAATCGCGCAAAACGTTGTGGAAAATAACAAAATAAATTATTAAAATATATTAATAAAATTTCTTTCGTTGTACGATTTCATGAAGTATAATAATTGAAATTATGTATCCTCAAAACTTTATTACTTGACTAAAATAACATTTAATTTTTGTAATTTTTTTTTTAAATATTATTTCAAAATTGAATGCCTATTAATAAACAATACTTGAATTTTTTGTAAGTACTTTTAAATTTTTTTAATGGAAAATACGTAATTATTTCACATTAATACATTTTTGTCGAAGCTAAAAAGTACCCAATTATCATATTATTAATATTTTACAGATAAAATTTGAAACAACAGATTTGAAAGAAAAAAAAAACCTATGGCAGAAGAGTATTTTCAGTATAAAATCGACATAAATATACAAATAAAATAAAACTGATGTATTAATATAATATAAGAAAATTACAAATATATAATTGGATCATTTCAATAAAATGTTAATTTAATTTTAAAACATACCTTATCTACTGTGTCATTCTAAAGAAAGGTACTTTTTCGGCTCGTAGTAGTTAATTTTCGACAGAATATTAAAAAATCAGTTTTAGAGGTTTTAAATAGTATAGGGCAATTACGGAAGAGATACACCACGTTTTTCCTAAAAACGTGGGCCAAACCACGTGCTCTAAAATTCATATATTTACATATATTTTATTTTTCACATTATATATGTATAGTGTATGCTGTTTCTTAAAAGAGTCTAATGCAGAAGTTGCAGAAGGAATTTCTTTTATATATTTTTAAAATTTTTACCATGTGGTCCATCTCATCCGGACTAGTTCGAGTGAGATGGACCATATGAAAATGAGATATGGATTAGAATAAAATATTGAAATAATTGCACATATATCAAATTTATAAAAGTTTATTATCATCATATGAAAGTTAAATGAACATACTTACAATAAAATTACTCAAAATTAAGTTTACACGAATTATTATTTGATCTTTTAATAAATACCTATGAAATTTAAATTTGTTTCTTGAAATCTTAATAGCGTAACAGATTTAAAAAATATTTCTGAAAATGTTTTTTGTGCTATCAGTTAAGATTGTTTTGCAGTAACTCCTTTCTTACTATTTAGTTTCTTCACACAATTATCGCGTGTTACTTGAAACCGTGAACATCCTTCGTGAAGCCAACGCAAACAAGATACACACTGTATCCAATCTACTTTTTGTTTCGTTTCATCTTAATTTTCGCCGCGTCGCACGCATTCGTTTTCGTTCCAATCTTCTAAATAGTCATCCTCGTCATCACATAATTCTTCTAAGTTTATATCCATGTCAGAGTCCGACGAAGACGAATAAGGTAACCTTTGGTAAGGAATCTTTGGTAAAGTTAAGTGTTTTAATTCTTCTATTAATAAAAGTAGTTTTAGGAATACTAAAAGTATTTGGTGCTTAATGACACCCATATTATTTTCTTCAATTTTTCAAATTATTCTTCAGTTCATTCCCCGCGTGCAGACGAACCTTTTCTAATATAAATAGTGGACCTTTTCTGAAAACAGAAAAATACAATCCCTTAGTAATTTGAATGCAGGTCTTTAAAAAGCTAAATTTGAAATTCAAGATTGTATGGTCCATCCCTCCCGATAGAAAACCTGGTCCATCTCTCCCGATCATCTAGGTGCGAAATATAACCTACCCTGACTCTGCACTGTAGATATTACGTCGTCATTTTAGTTTATTTAGTAGTCTAACTGTTTCCCGAGATTACATCATTAAAAGTAGATATATTACATATAAACAAAAGCCTTTGATTTAAATGCATAACTATAACCACATGGTAAAATTATTTGACTTACCAAAAGAATAATGATTATTAGCTGAAAAAAAATGTTAGTTTCTTTGAGAAGAGAAAAGTTGCACGACATACAAAATAGCATTAAGTGTCTGACTGAGACAGTTGCACCTTCTGTGGAGTGCCGCATTGACGAAATATTTGAGTGGCCCATCTCTCCCGTAATTACCCTAATACATTAAAAATATGTATTTGAGGGAGAATGGTGATTTGTGAGTTATTTTTATTTGTTTTATTTAATGTACGGATGTAAGAGTATACTTGTACATTTCTGTTACGCGTTACAAGTAATTTCCTCTATTAACATTTTCATTTTTTTGGATGTGATAAATATATTATTCATTCAATAATGTAGTTTTTTTCTTTGAGAATTCCATTATATAAAAATTAATTTTTTTAATGAAAATAATAATAATTATTATTTTTTAAAATTATGTTAAAAAATGTTAAAAATCCTCCGTTACAAAAAACGTCTGTGCAATAATTTTCAAAATACAGTAGCATTCATCACCTAAGAAAAATATATAGAGACAGAAAATTTCTCTTTTCATATTCAGATGTTAGCCGTGAAAGTACACTTTATCGTTGGTCGTTAATTTTGAATTATTCGAATAAATAGAAACAGTCATGAACTTTATGTATCGCGTTTATAATTTAAAATTGTAAGCATAATTTATTTATCAAATATGTATTTTTGCTTCATAAACGTTAAGCTTTTTGTGGATCACAGAAGACATTATTACCTGGAGATACAAAATCTATAGAACAAGATATTTTTTCGCCATATAATAAGTAGAGGACATAACTATAGTTTCTAGAGCAATTAATTAATCGGCTCCCTTAGTTTCTTATTTTTGGGGATATTTACTTTAAGTTTCTTACCCTACCCTAAATAAGTATTTTGCATTTCTATACTGCATTAGAATATTATTAAGGAATTTCCCCATTAAGTTTTTACAAAATAAACTGAGCACCAAGAACTGAAAATATTATACGACTACTTATACAAAACTTAAAAGAAGTGAAATTATGAACTATTGTTGGTTGGTTGTGTTTATGTCGGCCAATTATCAACACGAGGGATATATAACCCTATGGGGAGAGTGCCCTTCGTGGGGGTCTTTCTAAGGGAACCTAACACGTATTAACGCTTGGAAGTTCAAGGTTCGAAGAAAACCACGAAAACTCCGAACGATTAGGCCGACGGGCGCGATTGGGATCGAACCATGAACTATGAAAATCAATATAAAATTTTTTGGTTTAATTTTTTTATTGGAATTGTCCCCGCTGAGAAAGTGAAGTTTTCCGTAGATGAAACTCATAATCCTTTACGTCGTAATAAAATCGATGAATGGCTTAACCCTAAGAGAAAAACAAGAGAAAACAAAAGAAAGAAAGATAAAGAAAAGAGGAGAAGAAAAAATCCACACAGTCGATCACCAAATTTTCACAGAAAAACGCTAAAGGTATCATTCGATTGTGAATTGTATTTTCCATAATTCTCCAACGATAGATCTAAGCTTGGGTGGAGGAAGGTCCCATATTAAAACAGAAACATACAGCATTGAAAAGAGGAGAATTATGAACTGTGGATATCAATATGCATTTTTTTTTTTTGGTTAAATTATTCGATTGAAAGTTTTACCCTCGGAAAGTAACGTTTACAGTAGAAACCTCCTACTAAGAAAAGCGATGAACAGTTTACCCCTTAGAGAATATGAAGAAAAAAGTCCTTCCGGCCAGTGACGGGAGGAAGAGGTAGCTTTCATATTCCTTATTTTAAAAAAGCCAACTTATATTATTCAAACACACGAAGCTCAATTTAGTCGAAACCGAATATAGGAGATTCAATACTAATTTTTATCAATACTAAATCATTATGAATGAGAATTTCGCGAAATTAGTCAGCTTTATCCAAGCTGCTTTTATTTAAAGTAACTTATATTTGGCTGACAAATTCCACGATTTCTTAAAGTGCCTGCCATTTTAAGACAACATGGTGGATGAGGCTAACCAGTGAACTTGGTCGAGACCTTAGTAATTGTTGTGCACATGCTCACTCATATAGGAATCGATTGATATATACGAGGGCTGTCGCAGGCAAAAAATAAAATTTTTGAAAATGTCACCCACATTAGAAATTCAAACTGCTATATCTGAGCCATTTTTTAAGATAAGGACAAAACAAAAGATGCTCCGGAATCCTTATATATATGTCAAATACTTAAGAAAGAAACCTTTTTCAATTTCTAATTTTTTTGCACCTCACTTTAAATATAATTTATTTAATTTAATGGCCGCCATTTTGAAACAAGATGGCTGATGAAGTTGGCCAGCGAACTTGGTCGAGATATTGATGCATAGTATCCACAGGCCTTCTTAGATCGAAATAGGCGAATACGTGTGTTATCGCGTGACAAATACAAGATCGTTTCAAAATGTTAGCCATGCTGGAAATTCAAAGTGCTATAATTCATCCATTTTTTAAGATATAAACAAAAGAACAAATTTTCAGAAACAAAAACTGCTCCGGAATCTTTGTATGAAGGCCAAACACATAAAAAAAATCTTTTTCATTTTCCAATTTTTTAATACCCCATTTTAAATTTTATTTTTTTTAAATGGCAACCCTTTTGAAACAAGATGGCGAATGAAGTTTGCCAACGAACTCGGTCGAGACATTGGTATGTACTATGTACAGACCAAGTTACATCCAAATCGGTTCATAAATACGCCTGTTATCGCGTGACAAAAATTAGGACGTTTTAAAATGTCAGCCACAATAGAAATTCAAAATGTTATAACTCAGCCATATTTTCAGATATAGACGAAACAAAAACTGTTCCGGAATCTTTGTATTAAAGTCAAACACATACGAAAAAAATCTTTTTCATTTTCCAATTTTTTGGTATCTCATTTTAAATTTAAAATTTTTTTAAATGATTTAAATGGCCGCCATTTTGAAACAAGATGGCGGATGAAGCTGGACAACGAACTCTGTCGAGATATTTGTATGTACTATGTACACATCAAGTTACATCCAAATTGGTTCATAAATACGCCCGTTATTACGTGACAAAAATCAGGACGTTTCAAAATGTCAGCCACGCTAGAAATTCAAAATGCTATAACTCTGCCATTTTTTAAGATATAGATGAAACAGAAACTGCTCCCGAATCTTTTCATCAAGATCAAACACATAAGAAAAAATTATTTTTTCGATTTTCAATTTTTTGGTACCACATTTCAAATTTAAATTCTTCTTAAAAATTTAAATGGCCGCCATTTTTAAACAAGATGGCGGATGAAGCTGGCCAACGAACTCGGTCGAGACATTGGTATGTACTATGTATAAACGAAGTTACATCCAAATCGGTTTATAAATACGCCTTTTATCGCGTGACAAAATTCAGGACGTTTGAAAATGTCAGCCACGCTAGAAATTCAAAAAGTCCTTCCGGCCAGTGCCGGGAGGAAGAGGTAGCTTTCAAATACCTTATTTTAAAAAAGCCAACTTATATTATTCAAACACACGAAGCTCAATTTAGTGGAAACCGAATATAGGAGATTCACTTACTAATTTTTATCAATACTAAATCATTATGAATGAGAATTTCACGAAATTAGTCAGCTTTATCCAAGCTGCTTTTATTTAAAGTAACTTATATTTGGCTGAGATGTTGATGTATACTATCCACATGCTTTCTCACGTGGAAATAGGCGAATACGTGTGTTATCGCGTGACAAATACAAGATCGTTTCAAAATGTTAGCCATACTAGAAATTCAAAGTACTATAATTCAACCATTTTTTAAGATATAAACAAAAGAACAAATTTTCAGAAACAAAATCTGCTCCGGAATCTTTGTATCGAGGCCAAACACATAAAAAAATCTTTTTTCATTTTCCAATTTTTTAATACCTCATTTTAAATTTTAAATTTAATTTTTTTTAAATGTCAACCCTTTTGAAACAAGATGGCGAATAAAGCTGGCCAACGAACTCGGTCGAGACATTGGTATGTACTATGTACAGACCAAGTAACATCCAAATCGGTTCATAAATACGCTTGTTATCGCGTGACAAAAATCAGGTCGTTTTAAAATGTCAGCCACAATAGAAATTCAAAACGCTATAACTCAGCCATTTTTTTAGATATAGACGAAACAAAAACTGTTCTGAGATCTTTGTATTAAGGTCAAACACATACACAAAAAATCTTTTTCATTTTCTAATATTTTGGTATCTCATTTTAAATTTAAAATTTTTAAAATTTTTTTAAATGGCCGCCATTTTGAAACAAGATGGCGGATGAAGCTGGCCAACGAACTCGGTCGAGATATTTGCATGTACTATGTACACACCAAAGTACATCCAAATCGGATCATAAATACGCCTGTTATCACGTGACAAATATCAGGACGTTTCAAAATGTCAGCCACGCTAGAAATTCAAAATGCTATAACTCAGCCATTTTTTGAGATATAGACGAAACGAAAACTGCTCCCGAATCTTTGTATCAAGGTCAAATACATAAAAAAAAAATATTTTTTCAATTTTCAATTTTTTGGTACCACATTTCAAATTTAAATTTTTCTTAAAAATTTAAATGGCTACCATTTTTAAACAAGATGGCGGATGAAGCTGGCCAACGAACTCGGTCGAGACATTGGTATGTACTATGTACAAACGAAGTTACATCCAAATCGGTTCATAAATACGCCTTTTATCGCGTGACAAATTTCAGGACGTTTCAAAATGTCAGCCATGCCAGAAATTCAAAATGCTATAACTCAGCCATTTTTAAAGATATAGACGAAACAAAAACTGCTCCGGATTCTTTGTATAAAGGTCAAATACATAAGAAAAAAATATTTTTCCATTTTCAATTCTTTGGTACCACATTTCAAATTTCAAATTTTTAAGAAAATTTTAAATGGCCGCCATTTTGAAACAAAATGGCGGATGAAGCTGGCCAACGAACTCGGTCGAGATATTGGTATGTACTATGTACATACCGAATTACATCCAAATCGGTTCATAAATTCGAGAGTTACAGTATATATATATATATATATATATATATATATATATATATAACCAATAATTAAACATAACCTACCACCATCAAAAACCATAATATTATGAATTAAAGCTGTAAGTATATATATAAAAAAAAAAGATAAAATATTTATAAGAATATTATGGAAGAAAAATAAGAAAGTGGACACCGACAAATAATGGAAATGCTTATATATTGAATTACGTTTTCAAGGGCACAGAATTCAATGATATAAGCAAAATGGTTGTTTTCTGTGGGAAATATAAGCTAAAGCTAAAAGTTATTTTCCCCTGTGCCCTAACAACCATTAAAATCAAGTGTATTGATTAAAAATGAAAACAGAATAGAAACAAATAATATGAATTGGAAAAAACAATAAAACCTATTTAAATATTTATAGGATATAAAATGAAATAATAAACACCATACCGATTAATATTTTAGAATAAATCCACGCTCACATGGCACCCATATCGTAAAGATTAAGGTTAATAAAACAGTTAAGAAATCACAGTAATTGATACCATAGGACACAGTTAATACATATTGAAATAAATGTTAAATAACTTTTAATATAATATAAAATAATATAAATAGAAAGTAATTACATAATTAAAATGCACTATTAAATTAATTAAAAACCGTTAAACAATATCGTCAAAATTAAGCTAAAAATTCCCCCTGGTGTAGTAAATTATAACTGAAATGTAGCTGGAAGAAGTAAATCTAGAACTTATCGAAAAAAAAAAAAAAAAAAAACACAAATTGTGGTGCTGCCATCTAGTATTACATTTATGATTTAATTGTCAAAAGACTTGCTTCAGTTATACGCAATTGAATGTAACAATTGTTTTATTAACAGCAAAACCAAAAATATCCTTATATATAGATAATTATAAACTGAATATAAACCACACAATGTATTTAAAAAAAAAAAAAAAAAAAAAAAAAAAAAAAAAAAAACTATTGTTAATAAAATTTAAAAAGCATACAAAATATTCTATTAGCAAATTTATTTAATCTACACTAAGAATTTAAATAATTCTAGAACAGCGATAAAATATAGCATATAGCTATATGCTATAAAACAGAATAAATTCATTAATAGTTAATATAAATAATTATTAAAAATATAAAAATCTTTAATAAAAACTATTATATATAAGATAATTATAAAATGAACAGGAAATAATATATATATATATCAACTTTTGAACGGAGGGTGGTTTCGGGGTCTGGGGGTCATGATCGATGAAAATATATCAAAATTTTTTGAAATCGCTTTCCTCCGAACGGCTGCAATAGGTAGCTTTTTGTAATGAAAGCTACCTAAAATGCTATAACTGAGCCATTTTTTAAGATATAGACGAAACAAAAACTGCTCCGGAATCTTTGTATAAAGATAAAATTCATAAGAAAAAAATATTTTTCCATTTTCAATTTTTTGGTGCCACATTTCAAATTTAAAATTTTTAAAAAAATTTAAATGGCCGCCATTTTTAAACAAAATGGCGGATGAAGCTGGCCAAGGAACTCGGTCGAGACATTCCGTATGTACTATGTACACACCGAATTACATCCAAATCGGTTCATAAACACGAGAGTTACAGTGTGACAAATGTTATATATATATATATATATATATACACTGGTTATCAAAAATTAAGGAAAAGTCACAAAATGCTAATTTTCAAATACGCGAACACTCAAAAGGAAATAATATAATTCGAGTAATTACTATCTCTACAATACAGCTGGCCCATATAACATCTCATTCAGGTCACACATGGTCACAAGTGTCACAGTCACTACGGTGAAGCAAAAAAATAGGAAATTCCATACATCTCATTATGAGTCTCAAATGATCACTATATGTGACTCCAATGAGAAATCAGTGCGACTGCTGCTTTGTGACGAGTCACTATGTGACTTTACAATGTAGTTACATTGTGACTCTCATGTGACTGTCATTTGTAGACTCAATTTCAAAGTCATCGTAACGCTGCATTGTGATAAGTCACCAAATAAGGTCACATTAAAGTCACACGATGACTTTCAGGTGACAGAGAGACTACTGTGAAGTCATCATTGCGCTCTTTTGGGAAAAGTCAACATGTGACTTTAATGTGACATTATTTGTGACTTATCACAATGCAGCGTTCACGATGACTTTGAAATTGAGTCTACAAATGACAGTCACATGAGAGTCACAATGTAACTACATTCTAAAGTCACACGGTGACTCGTCACAAAGCAGCAGTCACACTGACTTCTCTGTGGAGTCACATATAGTGATCATTTGAGACTCATAATGAGATGTATGGAATTCACTATTTTTTTGCTTCATCGTAGTGACTGTGACACTTGTGACCATGTGTGACCTGAATGAGATGTTATATGGGCTAGCTGTGTTGTATAGATAGTAATTACTCAAATTATATTATTTCCTTTTGAGTGTTCGCGTATTAGAAAATTAGCATTTTGTGACTTTTCCTTAATTTTTGATAACCAGTGTATATATATATGTCAATTTTGAACGGAGGGGGGTTTCGGGGTCTGGGGGTCATAATCGATGAAAATATACCAAAATTTTTTGAAATCGCTTTCCTCCGAACGGCAGCAATAGGTAGCTTTTTGTAATGAAAGCTACCTAAAACCCACTTAGTCGATCACAAAATTTTCACAGAGGAAAAGTAAAGGTGCCATTCAATTGTGAGTTGTATCTTCTATAATCTCCTAAAAAATCTAAGTTTGGGAGGACAGAGGTGCTATATTGAAAGTACTCCACATAGTTTGAGGGGCTATATTGTTATTGAAACAATAATTATATTATACAATAGGGTGGAGCGGAAAAAATTAATTTTTTTTTTTTACGAAAACCGGGTAGAGGACAAAAGTTCCCTTTTTACTACACTGTTAAAAAGTTTTCTGTGAAATTACAGAGAATCTACTGGTAATCTTAAGTCTTTATCTTAAATCTTATGTAAAATTACAGAGATCAGAAAAACAGAAATTCTGTTAAATAAAAGAGAAGTTATTCGGTAAATTTACAGTCAATTAGCATCGTTAAAAATACAAAAGACTTCGTAAATTAGCATCATTAAATATACACAACACTCTGTAAATCAATTTATTTTTATGAAAATAATTTAACATAGTTTTTGAAATTAGAGAATTTTAGAACTTCGAAGTGTCAGAATTTTTCGAGTAAATTTGAACTGCTGTACCAGTTAAACTAATTTAGTTTAATTTTTACACAATTTGTTTCTAGCCGGACCTGGGGTTTGAAACCGAGACATCTGGGAAGGATCAAAACACCTTACTGAGTGCGCCATAGGAGCAGTTGCTGTTGCGTACAAAGGATGTCTTTTATAATGAAACGGGGAAAAATCTATTGTATTTGTGCTTTTCAAAGATTTAGCTTCAAATATATTAGTTAGAAAATTTCTTAAACGGTTTATTTTATTACAGTTTGGACCGATACATAATACCTATTATTTTTTTTAATCAAATTTAGTTTTTTAAACCTTTATTTACGGAATTATTTATCAATAAATTGCTTCTTCTCAATAATTATCTTCTTTAATATCTGAAAATATACTGGAATTTTAAATAATAATATGAAATTTAGGTATATTTTTTCATGAAAACTGGTTAAATATATCGGTAGTTATAACTTTTTTTCTAAAATATTTACAAAAATAATCAGATTAATTAATCAAAAATACTTTTATTGTTATATCACAATTCTTATAAAAGCAATGTATTTAAATGTATTATCACCCTTTCTGTAAATGGAAAGGTTTTTGCAGTTGACAATGTTTCCTATAATTTTTCTTTAAAAAAAGTTACAACTATGAAAATGATTAAGAAAATTACCACTTTTTGAAAATATTTGGCTTCGACTACTTCTCTACTCTATCTAAATTTGATTGAAAGACATGGAAATCCCTACAGGGAATTAGATACAAGATAAGGGAAATGTCTGTAAAACGATGACCAAGAAATTCAATCAAATGCATTTAACCGAGAACTAGTGTAAATTTACAGATAGTCTTGAGCGAAAAACTCAATCGAATGCATTTAACCGAGAACTAGTGTAAATTTACAGAGTCTCTCGGATTTTTTCTGTGTTTTTACAGAAATTCTTAACAGTGTAGTGCATCAACTGCGTGCAATTTTACCGCTGAAAAAAAAAATGGGTCTGCGCTTTTGGTCCAAAAGTGGAAATTGTGTAAATGTTGACATTTTTTCAAAAAATAAAATAATTTCTATAGAGCTGGTTATTATTTGAAAGTGTTATTTAAACCTTTATTATTAAATACGTAACATATTTAAACGATAAAACGATATTTTTATTCTGTATAATTGGAGTAAAACTGACAACTTTCCGTAAAAAAAAAAAAAAAAAAAAAACCGCATTGTCACTCTATTGTGGAAACGCAATGAATTCTTGTTTTGAATACAGCTCTTACCTAGTTGCTTTCAAAATTACCCAGCACTTACTACGTAGAGGTGGCTGCATTTCATGTCCCACCCGATCATCTGGGCACAGTGTTTTATTTATACATTGAATTGTGATTTTTTATCGAAGACTGGCATAAGTTTTCTATGTGTATCAACCTAATCAATATCTTCGTTGTATCCACAGACTTTGGATGCTGCTGCTGTGGCCTCCTTCACGTATATTTATTCTGCTTGTGTAAGAGAAGGCAAATGGAGTAATGTAGTGGGGATGTGATTAATGGAATCTATTCAGCCATCTATTATCTTCACCAAAATCGAATCCAATTAATCCATAGTGATTGTGAGTTCTGTTTCCGCAACATTTTCTCAATAAATTAGATTTTTTTATATAATGATCTGCCTCAAAGTTGATTGTAGGTATTTCAATTTTGAGAATGCGATTATTTACTCTAACTGTTTCGTTTATTATATACTGAGAAGTTAGCTGTTTCAAGTGATGGCGATCGTCAGAGAGCATTGCAATCAGAATTTGCTCGTCGTGTGCAAAGCAACCCTTGTCCTAAATAACTTTTTTAGTATTTGTTTTATGCCGTTTTCTGTGTTGTTTAGTAGACGAGTAATTCCCCATTAGTTTTTAGATGCATTCTTTAGATATGGATTACATTTGATAGAAAACCATACTGCAGCACAAATTTGGAATACATAGTACTTTGTGAGTGAATGTAGAGACTCTGATGAGAAATGAGTGCTCATTTAAAGGCGAATAATTCTACTCACCATTGTGAGCCATTCTGCGTGGTACAAGGTTAGAGTGGACATTACAATGGATCATATGCTAACTCTACTCCAGTGACTATCCTCGGCGTCATTTATAAGACAAGATCGATGGGGAAAATTGTAACCCACTTGGATTCGCCGGACCAATAGGAAAGTCTGTCCACGTGCCATCCACTTCCTATTGCAATTTTTAACCCATAGAGAGTAATTTTGAAAAAATATTGCCTGAAATTGTGAAAAGGGTATTCAGCTCAAACCAGAAATACCTGCTGGACATTAGCAAAGCTATTTCATCAGGAACGCTATTTCTGAGAAGAACTAGTGAATAGGAACCCAGGAAGATTTTCACACAAAAGGTAGTTCACAAAGGCAAATAAAGTTTTCCAGCTTTATATAAGTACTGACTGAGCATCAGAGTCTATAAGTACACTCACAAAACATGTAATCCAAGTTTATGCCTCAGGATGGTTTACACCAAATGTAATACACATCTAAAGAATGGATTTAAAAAGTTATGAGAAATTACTCAACTACTAAACTACACAGAAAATGACTTAAAAAACACAAAAAAGTTATTTAGAACAATGGTGGCTTTGCACGCCGAGAGAAAATTCTGATTGCAATACTCTCTGATCATCGTCGTCACATTAAACAGCTAGCTTCTCAGCATATAACCCGTAAGGCATGGTGACGTTACGGCGACGTCGTTGTGAAGTCACACTGTGACCGTCGATGTAACGTCACATGACGTGGATGTGAAGTCATAGTGACTAGAATGTGAAGTCGTTATGGCCGTTTTAGAGCTCATTTGTGACGTCACATTGTGACCAATTTGTGTAATATGTGTCATTTGTGACGAAATTGTCATTAACACTGTGATGATTCTGTGATGACAGTGACAATGTTGTGAAGTCACATTGTGACAATTTTGTGAAAATTGTGTGCTTTGTGACGATTTTGTCATTAACTTTTTGACGAACATGTGGCTACAATGACAATGTTGTGACAGCGTTAAGATGCAAGACATTTAATGAAAAATGGAATCGCTATTCGAGTCCAATCAATGAACCTAGATAATGGAGGCAGGAGTGATTATGAGTAAAATAAAATTCTGAAGTTCACAGAAAAATGTATTTTTCACGATACTTTGTCGAAATTTGCGGGTTTTTTATTCGCGATCCTTTGGCGAAATTCGTCTTATTTGCACGATTTATTGACATTTCACGATTTATTGAAATTTCACGTTTCTTCGCTATCCTTTGACGAAATTCGCTTTTTTTCGTGATCCTTTGATGAAATTCACGTTTTTTCTTCAATCTTTTAGACGAAATTGCGATTCTTAAATGAAATTTACGTTTTTTCCCACGATCTTTTAAAGAAATTTAGATTTTTTCACGATCATTTGACAAAATTCTCCTTATTTGCGCGATTTATTGACAAAATTTCGCCTTTTTTGCGGTCCATTGACGAAATTCGCGTTTTTTCTATAATTTTTTAACAAAATTTGATATTTTTAGATGAAATTCGCTTTTTTCCACAATCTTTTGACGAAATTTGCATTTTTCGCGACCCTTTGATGAAATTCACCTTATTTGCGAGATTTATGGACAAAGTTTTGCGTTTTTCTCGGTCCTTTGTCGAAATTCACGTTTTCCCTGCGATTCTTAGATGAAATTCGTCGTATTTGCACGATTTTATTGACACAATTTCACGTTTTTTCGCTATCCTTTGACAAAATTCGCATGTTATTCGCGATCGTTTGACAAAATTCGGGTTTTTTCTGAAATCTCTTGACAAAATTTGCGATTCTTAGATGAAATTCGCGTTTTTCCCATGATCTCTTGACGAAATTCGCGTCTTTTGTGCGATTTATTCACAAAATTTTGCGTTTTTCACGGTCCTTTGACAAAATTCACTTTTTTCCCGCGATTATTAGACGAAATTCTTGTTTTTTCGTGATTTTTGACGAAATTTAAGGGTTTTTTTTCACGATTCTTTATCGAAATTCACGTTTATTCCGTGATCTTTTGAAGAAATTAGCGGGGTTTTTTTTCGAGATCTTCTGGAAAAATTAGCGATCCCTTGAAGAAATTAGTTTTTTTCCCGTGATCCTTAGACGAAATCCAAATGTTTTTTAGGATTCTTTGTCGAAATTCGCTTTTTCCCCAGTGTGATCCTTAGTTTGAATTTGAGTTTTTTTTCCCAATTCTTTGTGGAAATTAGCTTTATTTCGCGATCTTGTGACTAAACTCGCGTTTTGTTTTCACGATCGTTTGACGAAATTCGTGTTTTTTAGCGATCTTTTGACTAAATTGGCGTTTTTTTTCACAATCGTTTGGACGAAATACGCGTCTTTTTCGGTTACTATTTTCCGAATTTCGCGATGTTTTTCGGTAAAATTTTGGCGATCTCGAAATACATTGCGATTTACGGAGTTAACGAGCTAATGTATATTTTTAGGAACAAAAAGAAAATTTTAGGAGATTTGGGGAAATTTTAGGGAGTAAAATAACAGTTAAGAAATTTATTTATTTGCAGTTTATATTAATTCTACAATTACTTACTGTTTCCTCCAGGTAATTTTTTAAAGTTTCAGCACCCTGCTCTTTTTAAAATTGGCGAAATACACCCTTTAAATAAAAACTGAAATTCACCTTTAGTTGCAATCAGAGATTTCTTATAAAAAACTTCCCCATACCAGAGTATTTTGTAAATCAGTGTGCCCAAGACCTTGCAAAAATTATAGAACTTTATTTCTTTAGAAAATACAAGATATTGTTAAATCATGTCGTTATTTAATTGTATTTTTCAATTTGTAATTCATAGAATCCTTAAAAATTAATGCCACTTTATTTATCATATTAACTAATTATATAATTTTTCCTTATACTATTACTAAACACATTACTAATACATTTACTCATGAAGTAATGCTCTGTTTTTACTGAACTAGCACCTCTTTTTTTCTATGAATATTAAATTATCATTTTAGGAATTAAAACATAAAAAATGTTTTTTTTCCTAATTAGAGAGTTAATTGTTTGAAAAATGATTAATTTCAAACATTGTCAAAAATTTGATATTAAGTGCAGAGATTAATAATTTTAATAACTGCAAATATCAATAGTATTTAAAACAGTTTTAGATAATTATTACAAAATATCAATATATGTAACATTATTGCATTCTACTAATGAAAATGAATGGTATTTTATAAACACTCTAATTACACTAACTAATAATTATAATTAAAGCTTAAAACATAGATTATCTTATCGATTACAGGTTTAATCGCTTTAGAAACCTAAAAGTATTAAAAGCTAATCCGCGTTTTAATGCAGGGAAAAAAATCATAAAAATCCGATTTAAATTTTAAAAAATCTGATTTAAATAAAAAAATCCGATTTTTTTAATCACGATTTTTTACACTCTATGTATAACTCACCTTAACTTTGGGGTATGTTGCGAATATGCATTACGGTGAGCTGATACAAAAGGTTAATTCATTTTATTTAAAAGTCTGCCTGCAGTAAAACACATATTTAAAAACATCTTTTGGTTATTCAAAAATAACTAAAAATTGATTGCCAAAATTACATTTTTATTTATGAAATTATATAGTAACAGTAATAACAACTCTTATTGCCTATGATTTTTAGAAAACAACGATCATTAAATGTTTATGCACCGCAGCTACTCTATTCGGAGTCTAATGCGAAACTTTTTCTACAATTTGCCGAGGATCTATCTTGCCGGATATCTGTTGCCAAGGCCACTATATCTCTGATATTATTAAGAATAGTACAACTTCTCGGATTATAGAATACAGTCGAAAAACATTTTTTTAATTATCGAAATCTCCATTATATATTTACAATTAATATGTTTGACTAGTAACACCAAAAAGCATTTTTATATGAAAAATATCAATTATGTATTCAAATAAAATTTTGAAATTCAATAGCGATACTTTCATATTAGCAACATTCCAAGAGTTAATAGTCGAAGAAGTTGCCAAAGATTTTACTACCAATAGCAGATTTTTATTATTCTAATTTTTTTAGTAGTTTAAGCGAGCAGTTCGATTACATGTTTATTAAATTTGTGTTTTATTTATGTACATTTTTTTATGAAGTTTTTAATTTACTATAAAGGTTTTAGAATAACGTGCTGTGAAAATTTTATATATACAGTCTGTTACAAATGCAGGTAATCATATTTACTTTTAAATGAGACAGTAAAAATAAAAAATAATTAAAATAATATAAAATAGTTAGCCATTTTTATGTGAATAAAGTATAAAAATTCTCACCATAAGTACAAAATAGAAACACACATTGGTTCATTATTATTATTTTTATATTATTTACAGGATTAGATGATAATTATAAATAATAAGCCCACTTTTATCAGTCTGTTTTCTAATAGAGTGTATAGTATAGATATTTTGAAGTTTATGAGTATAAAATCATTCAGGAAATAAATTATTAAAAGCATCCAGAATAAAAGAAAAATAAATAATGAAATATATTTTACATTTTAGCTTCATTCATTCAAGTACATGGATATGCTTTTTAATAATTAAAATCTTTCAATAAAACCATATTTAAATTCTCACTGAGTCGCATAATTTCTATATTTGTCAACAAATTGAAACACCGGTTTACTTTGAAAACTTTTCTTTCATAATGTTTAACAGAAAAATTCTTACCAGCTAAGGATATCTCTTTATAAATTTTTATAACTTTTCTCACATCGAATAATACTCATTGACACTGATTTTCCCCCTTAATGCTACATATGCATGATATCCTTTAAATAGTACTTCTACATTATGTAAAGAAAAATCTTATTTTTTCTAAATATATGTTCTGAACAGATATTAATTTTTAAATAAAAATGTGCAACGCAAATTGTTTCAGACCATCAAAAATTTTTATTCTATAAAAAGGCCTTTTTATTTAGTACGTTAAATACATTTAAATATTTGCTAATTATGTTAAACTTCGATTATAATATTTTTCTACGTCATTTTAACGTTTGAGAAAACATGTGATTTTAACCTATAATATTTTAAAAGAAAACAAATCTGATTAAAATAAATTTATATAATTGATTTTAATCATCTGATTAAAATTGTTGATATGCAGTTATTTATTTCAATAAATTAAATAATAAATCTACTAAACTTTATTAGGTTAATGAAATGTTTATAAGAAAATACTAAAATGTTTATAATTAAAAGAAAAGCAAACTCTGGAATAAAATATTTTTTCATACCTTTTTTCCCCCTTAACGTCGTTCTTTATATTCTGATGTAATCCATGTTTTAGAAAGAAAAAATTTTGAAGTACAAAATATGTCCAACAATAAATATCATAGCAATGATGGGAATCATTTTAAACCACACCAAAGCTAGTGTAATTATCTCGGACAAATACTTTCGTCTAAAGTGATATCTTGGAATGATTATTCCTATGAATTTTTTAGGTTAAATATTTATATCTGACAGACTGCACGTTCACAACACTACCTATTGTCCAGCAAAAAACTCTCTCAGCCTGTTCCAAAGACTAAACGCAATATGTTGTCTTTAATAGTTTTTATCATCTGCGGGTTTTTTTTTCGCGTTCTTTTGTTTATCAAGGCACAGAACAGGAGCAGGTGTCTTTTCCGTTCTTATACATTTATATGACGTAATATTTTTATAAGCATGGTTCTAATTAAAATTTCTTGTTTTAAAATTTTTTTGATGCATTTAACTTTTTTTCGACATGTTTCAAAATAGTTCAAGTTTTAAGTTTTGTAAAGCTACTTTTTTGTCAAATATGACAATAATTATACTAATACTGGGAGTATAACAAATTAAACAATGTTTAAATTTTTAGAGTATTTAAAATTAATTTTAATGTGCAATAATCCAAGATCTTTTGAAAATAGAAATGTCAAGTTTATATTATACGTTGTAAATGGAAATATGTTCGTAAAAAAGAAATAAAATAACTGGCGAAATAATCTTCTTTGTGCGGGTGTGTGTGTGTGTGTGTGGGGGGGGGGGATCAGGCAATTCTCTTTTTTTTTCTATTTTAATTTCCTGTATAGTAAAACAGCTTGTAAAATAACAGTATTTTTCAAAATAATTTTCTAGAAATAATATATATATATATATATGAATAATTAATTACGCCATGCGTTTTGCATACATTTTGTATATTTTATTTGATATTCGGAAAAAGTTAAATTTATTAAAAAAGTGTGACACAAGTAGCGAATTTTTTTTTAATTGAATTACTTAAAATAATTAAACACTAGCCGAAACATTTATTACTGAAAATATGCAAGTGTTTTTATTTATTATAATAAAGCATTGCTTTATTACAAAACTCCGCCCCTCCCCATGCCCACACACAAACAAATCTTTGCTTTCTCCACCTGTATATTATTTTCTGCCATTTCCGCTGATAAGAATAATTTATAAATAACAAACCAACTTCCCGGATTATAGAATACAGGAGGAAAACATTTTCTTATTTTTAAAATCTGTAATATATATTTACAGTTAATACATTTTTCTAGATTGACCACTAATAACACCAAAAAACATTTTTATATGAAAAATATGAATTATGTATTCAAATAAAGTTTTAAAATTCAATAGCG
Source organism: Maratus speciosus (assembly GCA_963932465.1). Lineage (NCBI taxonomy): Eukaryota > Metazoa > Arthropoda > Arachnida > Araneae > Salticidae > Maratus > Maratus speciosus. The sequence goes on from OZ010787.1 coordinate 150,260,291, forward strand.
ATACTTTCATATTAGCAACATTCCAAGAGTTAATAGTAAAAAAAATCGCCAAATATTTTACTACTTACAGCAGGTTTTCTTAATTAAAATAGTTTTAGTAGTCTAAGCGAGCAATTCGATTACAGGTCTATTAAATTTGTAAAAATAGCAAATAAAGCCTTTGTGCAACAATATTAAAAAGCAGAAAAACCAACGTTTAAAATGCACAAATAATATATGAAAAGCAGCAAACAGCTGTTTCCAATCTACTAGCGAGATTCTTCTTCAGTGCAAAAGGAACAGCGTGCTAGAAAAAGCAAGGCTGGGCAAAATCATAGACAGAGACGCGCTGGCTTAACGTTGGTTTTTCTGCTTTTTAATATTAAATTTGTGTTTTATTTATGTACATTTTTTGATAAAGTTTTTAATTTCGTTGTGAAATATTAGCCGGAAACACACACTGAATTATTTTTATTGTATTTATATTGTATATTGAAGTGGAAACGTTTTAATCTTAACATATGTTTAGTCACACTGTGAGTTTACAATATGGTGGGGTTTTTTTTACACATAATGAGACGTACGTTACATGTAGTGACATAACAGTGATGTCACAAAAAATTTTTTAATTGCCAGAAAAATATTTTTTACAGTAAATAACATGTTTGGAAGAATTTTTGTAATTTTTTAAAGTTTTCTAAGAAGTTCACATATCAGTCACAATGTGACATCGCTGAGTGGTGGCATTTTGGTCACAGTTGTGACGTGACCACAGTGACTTACAGTGACGTCACAATGACGTCACTGTGATCATGCATGCTATGAGGGAATAAAAGCAAGGGGTAGATTAAATGGTGGCATACTCAAAGTTTAAATATTTTCAACCAACTTTGAGGCAAATCGTTACATAAAAAATCTAATTGATTGAGAAAATAGTGTGATAACAGAACTCCCAATCACTATGCATTAATTGGATGCAATTTTGGTGACGATAATAGATGGCTGAAAAGATTCCATTTTGCCTTCTCTTATACAAGCAGTAGAAATATACGTGAAGAAAGCCATAGCAGCGTCATCCAAAGTCTGTGGATGCAAAGAAGAGATGGATCGGGTGGTTGGGACGTGTGGGTCATGAAATGCAGCCACCTCCAGTATGTCCGGGGTAGTTTTGAAAACAACTACATTAGGGTGATCCTTAAAAGAATAACATTTAAATTTTGTATGGGGCACCCTCATATTTTGTTCTGTGTATAAAATAAAGACTTCCACAAAAACTTCAAAATTTTAAAACGTGTTTTAAGGGTCACTACCAAAGTTTGAATCTTAAAAAAAAAATAATAAAAATTGTCCTCTTGTAATCTAAATATAAATTATTAATACAAATCCATAGTCATTGCCAAATTGAGTCATGGTATGATATTAGCCTCTAAAGACTCATTTGTTTAGTTTCAGCATATTTACACAATCTTTTGTCCAAACACAGACATGAATATTTCACGTTTACATTCTATTTCACTTTATTTCACTTCAACTTTGCATCATAGTGAAAAGTAGAGGCAGTAACATTTCGCCTTGAAAAATAGTTCTCTGTTATTTTTAAAATCTTAAATAACTGAAATGTGTGGAAATTTATAAGATAATGTTTATAAATTATAGAATTTGATTATTTTATATTCGTAAAATGTCGTACTAAATGGCCAAATTCTCATCAAAAGCCGAGCAAGCAGAGCCTAAAACTTAAAAAGGGAGTTTTCGGCAAGCGTTCATTTGACTGTTCACTGGGATGGCAAAATTTTAGAAGACATTTCAGTATCTGATAATGTACACAGATTACCCATTATTGTTTTAGGCAAAGGTATGGACCAGTTACTTTCTGTTCCGAAAATTCAATCAGGAACAGATGAGACAGATTATCAAGAGAAGCTTGTGCTTTTCTAGAACTTAATATGAACAAAGAAATGCTTTGACTTGCCATCATTATCATCATTGCCAAACATTCTTGAAATTATGGTTGTGGAAGTTTTTAAGTCACTCGGATTTTCAAGCGGACCAGACACACCGTTATTCAATCGATTTAAAATTTCTTGGATGTCTATCGATTATGGCCTATTTCAGACTTCCATGACTGACAATTTAATCAATGAAAAAAATAACAGAAAATGCATCAGAAATCATAGAATTTACTCAAAATCATCTTAATGATTTCCAACCATGGGACGATTAGAAGGAACTGATAGACCTTGCAAACGTTTTCCTAGGAAGAGTACCCGAAAGAGTACTTTAGAGACCCAGGCGGGTCGCATCGAGCTCCATGTATGGTGAAGGCCGCATACACGCTCAAGATTTATTTATTTAGAGATCAGTTTAAACTCTCTAAGAAGGAAAATTCTTGAGTTCGTCAAGTTTGTTCCTTTGTGGTAAAAATTTACATGCACAGCTAGTATTAGGCCCAATGATTTATTGCTCCTGAAAAACTTGAAAAAGTACGAAAATGTAATTAAAATCATTTCTTTGTATGCTATGAAGAAGTTCTTAGGACATTTCTGTACTTGACAGAAGAACTAGTTGCTTTTGCATTTTTCGATGATAATGTCTTTTTTGAAAGTAAAAGAAAAATGTTGCATGCTTTGAAAAATGAAGAAAATTATGAACCCTTGAAACGTACACGTCTGATCCTGATTCATTCTCCAAAAGGAGTTGGAAGATTTTCTAACAAGCAGCACTCTGATGTTCTTTTAATTATAGATTTATATTTAGCCTTTTTTTTTTAAACACATGTGACTAAATAGAATTAAAGTGAATCCTACAAGACATGTAAGGCACTAGCGACTTTAGTCAAAGTTGTTAACGATATAGCCGAAAGTGGGGTAGCACTCATATTGGAATACAATAAACTTCATACAAAAGATAAAAAAAAAAAAAAAACAGTATTTCAAGGATGTGATGATGGTCCCAACCCTTCCTTTGCTCACATTCTGTTCCAGAAGCGCACAACCTTCTAATGATAATTTGGTATTAACAAAGGTTATATCAAAACTCAAGCTTTTTACTTGCTTTGTAGTCCCCACGACTCCAATGTTTCGTTAATAGCAAACGCTATTACCTGATCTATTCCTGATTGAAGTTTTGAAACAACAAGTAACTGGCCAATAACTTTACTTGAAACAATAATGGGTAATCTGTCTACAGTTTCAGATCCTGAAATGTCTTCTAAAATCTTACCATCCCACTGAACAGTCAAATGAACGCTTGCCGAAAACTCTTTTTTTAAGATTTGGGCTCTGCTTGCTCGGCTTTTCATACGAATATGACCATTTAGTACAACATTTTACGAATATCAAAAATCAAATTCTATAATTTAAAAAAATTATTTTATAAATTTCTATGCATTTTAGCTATTTAAGATTAGAAAATAAGGGAGATCTATTTTTCAAGGCGGAATATTACTGTCTCTGCCTTTTACAATGCTGCCAAGTTGAGGTGAAATAGAGTGTAGACATGAAATACTCCTGTCTGTTTTTGGACAATAGACAGTGTAAATATGTTTAAACTTAAAACAAAGGACTATCTTTCACAGCCTAATATAATACCATGACTCAATTAGGTAATGACCATGGTTTTATATTAATAATTTATAATTAGATTACAAGTTGAAAATTTTTAATTTTTTTTAGATTCAAATCTTGGTAGCGACCCTTAAAACATATTTTAAAATTAAGAAATATTTGTGGAAGTCTTTATTTTATACATAGAACAAAATATGAGGGTGCCTCATACAAAATTTAAAACTTAATTTTTTAAGGACCTCCCTAAACTAATAAAGAACTGTATTCAAAACAACAATTCGTTGTGGTCCTCAATAGAATGGCAACGCCGTTTTTTTACCGAAAGTTGTCAGTTTTGCTCCAATAAAGATATCGCTTTATTGTTTAAATATTTTCAGTATTTAATAATAAAGGTTTAAATAACACTTTTAAATAATAACCAGCTCTATAGGAATTATTTATTTTTTTGAAAAAAAAAATTCAAATTTTACCCAAAATTCCGAATTTTGAGCCAAAAACGCAGACGCAAGCCATTATTTTTCAGCGGTAAAATTGCACGCAGTTGATCTACTAGTATAAAGGCAACTTTTGGCACCTACCCGTTTTGGGTGAAAAAAACAATAATTTTTTTCGCTCCACCCTACTATACAACAATTAAATTACGTCTGAAGTGAAAGTGTCCAATTCAGTATGAAATTAACCCACTAAACACGAATATCACCATGAAAAATCTTCATTGACTTTTGTTTTGAAAATACAGATGCACAAAGTTAAGATTTTTTCCAAAAATATGTATTTTTAAATTAATATTTAAAAAATATATGAAATGTAACCTAAAATTTTTTTAACAGAAATCGATTTCTTAGAGGCTTCAAATATGTGAATCTAAAATTACAGCTCATTCCATCAAGTAGTTTTATGTTATGCTTGAAAAATTATCCCTATTGGAACGATATTGTTTTGGAACAATATTAAAAAGGCATTTAACATCAGGAGTTCAAAATGTTACATCTCTCTCTATATATATATCTTAAACTACTTCACCAACGTTTTTCTGTTTAATATCTGAATATAAAATTTGTCGAAGAATCCAAATATGATGTCAAATTTAGGTCTTAATAGTGAAAATGTAAAAATTTGTAACAATATCAATAGAGACGCTATGGGTTTTGGGGCAAAAGGAGATCTCAGAACTATGATGAGCTTGTAAACAGTCGGCTACAAAAGTATCAACAGCTGGGTTGCAGTATGTTCCTAAAAATCACTTTCCTCACTCTCATCTCGATTTCCCCCCTACAAACTCCGGTGTTGTGAGTGACGAACATGGCTAACGATTTCACCAGGACATACCGCCAATGAAAAAAGATACCAGGGGCGGTTATGGAATCCGTTAATGTTAATAAATTACTGCTGGAACTTTAATAGAGATGTTCCTGAAACTGAACACAAAAGATAAGCGAAAAAGAAAAGGACTCCTTGATTTATGATATAAGGTTACTGTTTTGATATTTTTCATAAATTCTAAATTTCATGTAAAAAGTTTTAAAAAAATCTAAATAATTTGACAGGTTGTTTTAAAATAAATAATTTATGTTTTTTTGGACATTTAACTTAAAATCGTAATTTTTCACACTAGCCGTATTTTCATAAAAAAGCTAACATTAAAATTTTTATGGTTAATTCATATTCTGTGACCTCAAATTAATATAAAATATATCGTTTATTTAAAAGGAAAAAAAAAAGTTTTATTTTGTAGACCAGTGTTATTTTAATAAAAAAATATTTTAAAATGTCGTATTGGTTTTTATTATTAGGTTCCATATTTAAACGATTTAATTTGGGTTTTTTTATTGCACATTTCCTATCAAACAGTTTAGAAAATAAACGGTCAAGTGCGAGTATTACTCGCGTACAGAGGGTTTCGTACAATAATATATGAATTAGTAAGTATATTATTAAAAAAATACCGTTGCTAAAAGAATGCTAAGACTTTGTAAAAACTATACAACATAGGTTTGGGTAAAATTGTATAGTATACAGGGTGTAAAGGAAAGTCCCTCTAACCTGAAAATACTTGCGAACGGGAGAGCTACAGCTATGCAAGTGAGGTAACGGTACAGTAAAGCGACTACGCCCGATCTAATGCAAACCACAGCAGCTCCTCTAGTGACAAAATTTGGAAGATAGCCATTGCAAATCGAAAAAGAAAAGAGGTAGAGCAATTTTTTCAATTAGAAAGTTTTAGATCATCAATTAATTAGTACGAAACGACAATTGGTTCACACGGATAAGATAAATCGTTCCTGCATATCCAAAAGTGTCCGAAATCGATGAGCGACGATTCTACTTTGCGTATTCATATTCCGGAAAGGTAGTAGTACACAATTGCAGATTGTGACGTTGTACTGTGCTGTAATGTCTGTAAAATTTTAATTTCCAATGCATTTAAAATTTTAGATTAACCCTTTCAGGGGCAGAAGAATTCTGTTCGTAAACTGATGAAATAATTGACACACCAGAATGTTAAAACGAATTTCTTAGAAAACAAAAATCCGCTAATTTGCACTTTCATTACAAAAGCAAAATTTTATTAAAATATTTTTGGTGCCATTTGTCAGTTTTGGAATTAAAATTAGGTGACTCGACCGTCTAGTCACCGCCCTTGAAAGGGTTAAATCTATGTTGTCGTATTGAAGAGGCTTGCAATAGACGTTCCATGCTGAGAAATGCGTATGCAGAATTACTTTCACGAATACAAACGTGTATCGTAAGCAATGGCGACCTTTTCGAACATACTGAATATTAACTTTTTATCACTGTGAGACAGATTGTCTGTTTTGTATTTTGTGCGATGTTATAAAATGTATTGAGACAAGTACGTACTTATAGCATAAATTGTGCGTATTTTTTCATACTTCTGGCTATTCCATTCAAACGTTTACACAAAATGGAGTACATCGATTTCGGACATTTTTGGGTATACAGGCGAAGATTTATCTCATCCATGTAAATCCCTTGTCGTTTTCTACAAATAAATTAATGCTCTAAAACTTTCTAACTGGAACTTTTGCTCTATATTTTGCTGAATATATCTTTCCTTTTCGACTTGCAGTGGCTATCTTCCAAATTTTGACACTAGGGGGCGCTGCTGTCGTTTTCATTAAATTGGGTGCAGTCACCACTACACCGTTACCTCACTTGCATAGCTGTAGCTCTCTCCGTTCGAAAGTATTTTCAGGTTAAAGTTACTTTCCTTTGCACCCTGTATACAAGAAAAGTATAAATGGATATACCATGAAAGTTCAAAGATATATGGAACCTAAATAATATCAAATAGTGATGGGCAATTCTCGAAAATTTACCAATCGAAAAAAATCTTCATCATAAAAAACAACCGATACAGTCATCGATTACTTTTGAGAATCTACAATCGAGATGTTCTACAATCGATTATTGAAATCATTGTTTTTACATATATATAAGGCAGATTTTATTAAATATATTGTAACTTGAAACAGATTGAATAAAAAAAACAACAAACCAAAGGGAGGCTATAATGGAGCCACAAGACTAGAAAAGTCATATGGGGGCGCTTCCTGGTTGAAAAAAGTTGAAAAGACGCGAGTAGGTATGAAGCTGTAAGGGGAGTTCAAGTATTAAAAAAATTATAATTTTTCGGCAATTAGCACCAAAATGGCCAAAGAAGTAAGAATCAAAAGCGCACCCTAGTGGAAAAAACATTAAATAAAAGATATTAAATGGGATCAATATTTTTTTTGATTTTTCTACGTCATTTGAGATCAGATCTTTAATTTCCCCATTTTTAGAAAGCCTCCGACTGGAATACATTAAACGAACCTCCGCGGGGAGCAAAGTAGGGGGGAGGGGCAAGGAAAGTGCATAATATGAATAAGTGATCACAGGACTTACCATCGATATATCACATGAGGGGTGTCGACTAAATTTAGAAAAGTGTCCCCGCGCGGGGGCAAAGTAGGGGGAGGGGCGCGGGCGATATATAAAATGAAATAGTAGTCACAGAGCTTTCCAATGATATATCACATGAGGGGTGTCGGCAAAAGAGAGAAAAGTGTCCCAACTCCCAGGATTCCAATTATCGTGCCCCCCCCCCCAAAACACCTATCCCTCTCTTTGAAATTTTCATATATTATAAATAATTTATCGGAGGGCTCCGTAAAAAAATCCGATCTAAATTGCTTAAAAACGCTACGATTTCAGAAAAGTTCGAAAAGTGCCTCTCTCGGGGCACCAAACTAGTGAGGGAAGAAGAAAGGTTCATAATATGAAAGAGTGGTCCGAAAACTTTCCAATGATATATCACTTGACGGGTCCCAAAAAAGTTTGAAATCTACCCCTCCCACGTGGGTTCACTCTTTCTACCCAGAATTTACCCGGAAATCACGCAGGTCCACTTTTAAAATTTTATATTTAAATAATATTTATCGGAGGGCTCCATCAAAAAACCTCATTTAATGATATATGTTGTAGAAATCGCTACAATTAAAAAAAAAAATCACCCCCTCACCGCTCCCTCTCCCGCCCCCTCCCGGAATTAAACTCTGGGCGGAGAAACGTTCATAATATGAAAGAGTGGTCAAAAGAATTTCCGATGATATGTCACAGTAGAGGTTCGGTAAAACTTTAAAAATTAACCCCCCCCCCCCTCGGTCCACTCTCGCGCCCTCCTGAATTCACCCACCTTCCTCTTTGAATTTTTTATATTTAATAAATAATATTTATCTGAGGGCTCCAGGTATGGGGCAGCTAGGCAGAGCTAAAACAAGTGGGTAAGTGTGATCATACATCGCACAAAGGGTTTCGTTTAATATTCCTTTCAAAACACTTTCTTTCAAAACGTCCAGTACATTTATCGCCATGGAATACCTTCTAAATTTTGACAAACACATCCTAAACTATGTTAAAGTTTCAAACATATTCGCCTTGTTATATTTCCTAATTTTGTTCGCCTCCCCCCTCCCAAAAAAATGCTACGATATATCAAATGACGGGTATCTGCCAAATTTAGAAAAGAGCCCCCTTTGGGGGGGAGTGGGCAGATGGTCACCATGATTTTTGACGCGGCCTGATTTTAAAAATTTATGTTATGTTTTATAAGCCATATTAAAGTTTCAAACAGAACGTCCAGTTATATTTCCTAATTTTGTTCGCGCACCTCCCTCAACCCCCCCCCCCCCGCCTCCTCGAAATGCGACGCGCTCTTCTTCTTTATAATTTATTATCGTGTGTTATAAAGTATCTTAAAGTTTAAACCAGATTGAATTGTTAGATTTCCTACTTTAAATGAAATCGCGGTCTGTTAATTCCACATTCCACCACCAGGGAGAGCACTGTATTCTTAACAAATGCGTATCTGAACGAAACTCCTTTACACAACCCATTAGTAGATATGTTACTCGAGGGGGTGGCGGTCTTCAGCAAGAATTTAAGATAATTGTTGAAATTACTATTCGGAAATAGTGGTAATTTAACTTTTGACATATTTATATTTAATAAGTATAAGTAGCATGTATCTGAGGACTCCATCAAAAAACGCACCTGAAACGGTATGAAACAAAAAAGAAATATTTTGCCCCTCCCCCTCTCCCCACCTTCCCAAAATTTCACGCGCCATTTTTTATAAACTTTTTCTAATGTGTTATAAACTATCGTAAAATTTCAAACAGATCGCCTTGTTATATTTCCTAATTTTAACAAAAATGTTAGTTCTACATTCCACCACCAGGGAGCGCACTCTATTCTTAACAAAACTGTATCGGAAGGAAACTCCGTTAAACAACCTATAAGTAGATATGTTACTCGAGGTGGTGGCGGTCTTAATAAGAAATTAAGATATTTGCTGAAATTACTATTAGGAAATAGTGATAACTAAACTTCAGACAATTTTATATTAAATAAGTAGCATATATCTCAGGACTCCCTCAAAAAGTCACCTAAAGCGGTCAGAAACACTAATTTTTTAAATAGAAATCTAGCGCCCCCCCCCTCCCCGGAATTTCGCGTGTCATTCTTTCTTACACTTTATCTTATGTGTTATAAAATATCTTAAAGTTTCAAACAGATCGACTTGTTAGACTTCCTAATTTTAACAAAATCGCGTTATGTTAGTTCCACATTCCACCACCAGGGAATGCACTCTATTCTTAACAAAAGCATATCTGAACGAAACTCTTTACGCAATCTTTCCGTAGATAGATGGGTCGGGATGGTGGCGGTCTTAAACAAGAATTTAAAATATTTGCTGCGGTAACAAACGCTAAGATTTAAAAAATAATTCTAGCTCCCCCCCCCCCTCCTCGAAATATCACACTCCATTCTTTTTTACACTTTTTTCTATGTGTTATAAACTATCTTAAAGTTTCAAACAGACTGAGTGGCGGTCTTAACCAATAATTCAAAATATTTCCTGAAATTACTATTAGAAAATAGTGGTATGAAGTAAACTTTCTGATGATGAATGAGTTATACTTATCTCATATCGCTGTTCAAAAAGCCCAGGCAAATTATTAGATTTCCTAATTTAAGTTAATTCGTGGTTAAATAGGCGTCTCTTCATTTTAATCGATGTATTTGATAGGAATAAACCGATTAATTAAATAATAATTAATATTTCAGCTTGTAATTAAGATAGGACTTAGATATGGGTATCAGTGAAATCAGCGAGAAATTTGACATCGGGATGCCAAAAAATTTAATCAAAAAATTTAATATTTAAAAAGTTAAAATTTCGTATTAAAATATGCTATTATGGAAAACCGCAGCGTCGTCATGTCTACCTGCTTTCCGCCGAATTGAAATCTTTTTATTTCCTTGCCTTTCCAATTAAAGAAATTAAATTTTTATCGATCAATTTTTAGTGGATATTTTAACTTATACAGATCGCAGAAATGTGAACTTTATACCAAATGAAAGTAGATTTTTTTCTGCGTCTGTCTATTCCATTTACAAATTTCTCGCACCAATATTTTCTGATATACGATTTCGCTTTAAAATCTCCACTTCATTTTTCGGCTTAATTTCCTCCGTGGTAACCGTGCATTCGGCTGATTTTACTGGAAACCCTTAGGAGAAACACGGATGATTTCGAGAAAGTCCGTTTGAATTTGCGTTAAAAAGGTGGATTGGTTAATTTTAGAAGTTAATTAGCCCGTAATTCGGTTAATTACCAACTTTTTCAAAATTTTATGATTTGATGTTTGATGTGAGGTGTTCAGCTATAAGTACCCAAAATTTGAAGTCTCTAACATGTATAGTTTCTGAGAACGGGCTCTGTGACGGACAGACAGACAGACAGACAGACAGACAGAGGAGCGAGACGAATAGGGTTTCGTGAGATGAACGTAACCCTAATAAGAGAAACATTGACAATTCAGGGCAAAATGACACTAAATTCAACAGTAAAGTTTTAAACTAGGACTATACAGAACTGAATAATAAACCACTATGCCTCATAATCCACATCGGTTAATAACAATAAAAAGATAAGTGCCCAGTTAAACTGATGACATTGAGCTCACAGGTTATTCACTTTAATTGTATATTATACTCTTATTTCAAATAATAATGCCCCTCAAAAAATTAATGAAGGGGAAATATCCGCCGTTTCCCCCCTTTATACTTAACCAATGAACCTCCAAATCTAATCAGGGAAGCTCCTTAACATAATAAACCAGTATACTAAATTTGAAGCAAATCAGATAATTCTGCATGAAAAAAACATATCCTAAATTATGGCGGGGGGGGGGGGGTGTCTAACCCACTTTAACCCCGTTATACTTAACTAATGAACGTCCAAATCTAATCAGGAAAGCTCTTTATCAGAATGAACATCGAAAAAAATATTAAAGTAAATGGGATAATTTTGCATGAAAATCCATTTATTTAAATTAAGGGAGGGAATTTACCCCCCTTTCCCCCTTTTATACTTAACCAATGCACCTCCAAATCTAATGAAGGAAGCGCAATATAGGAATAAACCGGTATACCAAATTTGAAGCAAATCGAATAATTCTGCGTGAAAAACACATTTATCTAAATTAAGGGGAGGGTCTACCTCCCTTTCTTCCCTTTATACCTAACTAATGAACCTTCAAATTTAATCAGGTGTTCGAGGTCTTTTCTGAGCAGTTAAATTTCCTCCTAAATTGAATCCTGTATATAAAATCATAACAATAACTTCTAGCTGAATTACTAAAATTACTGAAAGGGTAAACTTTTAGCCCAAAAATATCAATGCCACACTTAATGAATTTTAAAATTGTAACAAAATACTAAAGCAATACATGGTTCTCAATTTATCTGCTCACATCAACCCCAACAATTTTCATAGAGTTAGAATTTTCATGCATGACCAGAGAGAAATCACTTAAAAATAGATGAATTTAATTAATTAAAGGAAGTTTAAACATACCGCAAGACAAATTGCTTAAAGAAATGTTAATGAACTGAGAAAGTAGATTAATTTAAGAATTTTGAATAAGTTAATAGACAAGAGCTGAAATATGAAAACAAATTTTAAAGTCATACATAAATAGAATCTAACTCTATGGACTGTGATCGTGATATGGCTAATTTCATTGAATTGTAAAAGTTTGTAAAATTGAAAATTTTAGTTAATTTATGCTGTTTACTTTCATCACAATAAAAAAACTAGAGAAACATCGTTCATATACTCTATATACTTCAATTTATTGATGATTTATTTTAAATCTTTATTTTTAAATTAATATATGATTTTAATATGAGTAATCTTACAAAAACAGACCATAGCTACTTCTTCTTGGGTTAATTTGAACTGAAACATTTATTCTCATTACTTCTGTTTTTAAAATATATTTACTTACTTAAATCTAGTGAAGTTACTTTACTTAGGAATAGTTTTAGCAGTGCAAAAATAGATACAAGTCAAGAAAATAGGATTAAAACTAATTTAATTCTCCATAAGGAGTTTTAAATTCTTAAACATACAGGTATTTCAAAACTTATTTCTCAAGCTATCACAATTAGCAAATGATATCGTAAACATTCTAGCATTAATAGGAAAAACTTTATCAAGTTGGCATTTACTCTGGCTTCTATTTTTCAGATTATAAAATTAAAACAAAGATAATCTATCACAACGTTATAATAGAACAAGAACTTAACATACCCAATGTAATCCACAGTTAGTTTCAGAGATTGTACACCACAAGTTATTTTTTTTCTTTTAACATTAACTTTTTTTTTTTCAGTATGGAGTTGGTTATCTAGTACTGTTCACGCATAATTATCTTAAACACATTTTTCAGATGATTTTTCTTTGACGACCATATCTTAACTGGGAGTGTTTTTTTTTCTGTAGTATAAAAAAAAACATCCTTATCTTGAAATAGTTTCAGGGGTTGGGCTACACCCACCTCTTTCGGTACGTATCTTTGCTCGATGAGTTAGGAAACCGTTTTGGTATTGAAGACAGCCGCCAATACCGCTCTCCGTGGAAGTAGCCGGAATTACTTTCCTTCGCATGCCCACGATCTATCTTGGATCTCTATTTCACAGAATTCGATATCTGGGCATTTTTAACACGTCCGATGCTCGATCCGCTACCAGGTACAATCCAGCTCATCAGCAATGTTGAAAGATGCTCCTTCCAAAACCGCGCTTGCTTACCATTCCATTAAAAACGAAAATGCAGTCACCTAGCGCACACGGTTCAATTCATATTCTTTAATCGCAAAAATCAACCTTCTCTGTCTTAAGTCTCAAAAGCGAATCTCCTTTTTTAAAATTGTTTCAGGCCTCAACAAAAGGGGGGGGGGGTTCCCGGACCCCTTTGGCCCCTCAAAATTTTATCTCCGCTTACATTTTTCTGGACCCAGGACACACCTAGAAAAAACGCTACTCTACCAACAGACCACGCGCTCGCTTCTAGAACCCTCCGAAAATTCCCGCGCTTCTTCTCAGGAAGCCATAAAGGGGGGGGGGGGGGGGTGAAAACTGTCTTTATTGGTCAATTTCCCTACCTGACGCCAAACACTACTTGTTGCTACGTCCCTCTTACCACGGGGATATCACGTGAACCCAAATTCTCGGAAACCAAGGCAATACTTGCAGCTGCTTAAAAAATTATTTTTCGTAAACACAGTCATAAAAATGCATTGTAAAAGGGGCTGATGCTATGAGAAAAGTACCATTCCCACACAATAATCCTGTCTTTAAAATGTAAACGTATGTGGTCCCAATTATTTCTGGAAGCTGAATTTTGCCGTATCTGAACACAGCTGACAATTTATCCCCCGTTTGCTAGTAAAAGAAAGAAAGGTGGATTTTTTTTTTTTTTTTTGAATCCATGAGAGAGTATCCGAAAATAAAAAGGTTTTATTTACAGAAAAAATAGGAATGGTTTTTGAATAACAACATTTATATGTTGTAACGTAATTTAACTACGAGAAATTAATACTACAAAAACGGGGCTTAATTTATAAAATTACTTTTTTTTATTTATTTATTATTATTATTATTAGAAAACACAACTGAGTTTAAACTTAACTCTTAAAAATAAAGAAAGTGTACAATGAATAATTTTGAATAGAACCAAGCTATTAATGATATACAAAAAAGAAAGGGGGGAGGCACGTGCTGTGTACAAATAACATACTTTAAAGGAAAATTGCTTAAAAATTAGTAAAGTACTCCTAACAGGATTAACCGTCGGTCGAAAAATATCATTTTTTTTAATGCCAAAGAAGAAACACAACGCCAAATATTTCAAAACGCAAAAAATTAAAAAAAAATACACCAGTACATGTCCCAATGGGTCACTTACTTCATCTCGGTGAATCCACTCAAGGATCTTTGACCATCAAAACAAACTAATCTTCAGCCCGAAAGACAGATCAGAGTCCCGTTGTACATTCGCCACAACTGCAACACACTCCGGAAATGTGAAACAGTAGTTTGACTACAGCAAACTCCCCAAAAGTCTAAAATTGTAAATGTTAGAAACAAAAACGGAGATACCTATACTATGTATAAAAATTATCTACTTTTCCACACACAATTCACAGACGAAAATCACCATGACTCCAATTTATTTCTGGACATTGGCGAGCAAATTTACCATATGGGATCGCGGACTTGAGAACTACCGCTAGAGCTTACTCTAGTTACACCATACCCGAACTCCACTCTAATAACACTAACCAAATATTCCCAACTTTGTATAGTAATATACTTATTACCTATTCAGGGGGAAGGGTTAATTTTGATGTATAGCGTTGCCAGCCAGATATGGACACAATATATACATGCACAGATGTATAAATAAAACATAAAATCAATACACTAGTGCACAGCTGGACAATAGAATACACATAATCAGAGACAAAAAAAATTAACATTAGGTATATATTGTTAACAAATACATATCACTCGGAAAAATGAGGATTAGAGTTCTTCAGACTGGTGAAAAATTGTTCGTTTGAATTTTAGAAACACATAGAAGATATTTCTGCGTTTTACAATTGCACTTACAGGGTCACTGTGCATTTGGTAAGTGTATGCCGCAATGTGTGTTGCAGATAAGAACACGTAAAAAATTATATACCAACTTTGGTTATCAGACTCTTGTAAACAATTTGATACACCAACTGTGGTGGTGAATAATTACACCCAAAATCGAAAAAGGGAAGGCAGAAAACAACAAAAAAAATTTAAAAAGCAAGTATACAGATTTAAAATGAGATGAATTAATGTAAATACACACTAAACATTTTAATATTTACATTTAGATAAACAAACCTCAGTTCAATCCCACATACTAGAAAATTTTTGAACTAAAACCCCTTTAATTCAAAACAAGAGAAATGTTTGAAATACATACACCTGAGTTGTAAACAAATAGTATACTTCTATACTTATACACTAAATCATACCTCAGATACACTAACCTGTGTAATTTCAAACAGTATTTAAAAGTGTGTTTTCCCTAAAGAATAACAATTCTAGTATCTACCCTAGAAAACCAAGAAAAATTACACATTAATATACAAAATTTTATACATAAGTACTTTATTACGTATATTAAATAAAATATACCTATCCTTGCTAAACCATTACCTTAAAAACAATGCATATACATAAAACACAAAGCGAAAAAGAAAAATTTGATGCATGCATAATTCCATTAAAAATGTACAGAAAATTTTCAAAGTTCAGAAAATACAGCTAAAAGTTCGGAAAAATGCATAATAAATTAAACAATGTATGTGCGGAGTACGTTTTAATATTAAAATAACCTAAATACATACTAGAATTAATAATAACTAAGTTAGAAAACATTCTAGTATATTGACAACAAACTTCCGTTACCCGGACACAAAATCAAAACAAACAAGTTTAAAGTTCCTAAAAAAATAAATTACGTACTAAAATGCACAAAATAACATTAAAAGAATGCTAAACATTTATATATACAAAAAATATATTAAAATAAAAACTATTCTAGGCAAAGATTAGTGCTTAAAAAGTTGCTAAACTCTATAATTTGGCTTATCTCTCCTTTCACGGAATCCATATTGACTGGTCGGGACAGCATTCGATTTAGTTGGTATCGATTGTAAGTGACTAACATTCGAAGAACGCCATGCATCCGCATTACAATCTGACGTAACCTGACTAGCTGAATTCCCTCCCGGTGCTGGATCTGAGAGCTGAACGTTGCCTGAATTTTCCTCATGCGTATCGCTGGAAACTGGGGGGGGGGGGGAAGAATGATGAGCCATACTTTCGCTATGTGCCTCTGCTGAACTTAAGGGCGGTTGCTCTGCGCTGTCTGCTGTATCTGGCGCACTCTGTGGGGTCGAAAACACTGGGCCGAAGTTACGTCCGCGCCTGCGCTTCCGTGTAGCAAGAAAATCGAAGTTGCTTGTCGAAGGGACGTCAGTTACAATCGGGCTGGACTCAATCGATATAGAATCGACATCCTGCTGTTGTTGTTTTGGTACAAAAATGGGATTTCTGCTTTTAATCTCCGTTAGTCTGTCAACATGTACAACTTGCGTTTTAGATAAGTTAGATTGAAGAGCAATTTTAAAATTTACTTCACTTAATTTTTCAGTTATAGTGTAAGGACCATTATTAAATTTAGAGAGCTTTTTTGACTGACGTGGCTTTACGGAAGGTGTAAATAACCAGACAGAATCCCCTACTTTGAAATTTTTACACACTGCAGTTTTTTCACGATACTTCTCTTGTTCTTCTGAAACTTTAACAAGACTGCTGTGTACTTCCGTGTATACTTTTCTCAATGCAGGAAATAAGAGTCCACAATATGAAGGAGTATCATTGTAATTTAAAGTTGTAGGGGTAGAAAAAATTTTATACGGAAGGTTAAGATTTCTTCCAAACATTACTGCAGCGGGGTTAAGTTTGTGGATGAGTGTACTGCTGTGCGGAGGGCTAAAAGAGCAAATTGGAGTTTTGTATCCCAGTCTGGTTTTGGTTGACGATATGACACAGGGCATTTTTCAATGTCTGATTTTGTCGCTCAATATGTGCATTCCCACTTGGATGAAACGGGGTTGTCTGAATGTGTTTAGTGCCAAAATTCTTATAGACTTTCTCTATAGCTTATGATATTAAATTTTTTCCTTTGTGAGTTGTGATATATGAGGGTGCTCCATATCTTGACAGGAAGTCAGCAAGAGTATCAGCTGTCATATCTGAAGTGATATCAGATACTGCGTATGCTTCAGGCCATTTTGAAAACGCATCAATATATGCAACAATAAACTTATTTCCCGAAAAAGTCTGGGGCAAGGGACCCAAGATGTCAAAATTTACCTTTGAGAGTGGGAATTCAGGGGTAGGCATTCTTTGCAATGGGGCGAGATGTTTTGCCTTGTGTGCACGTGTCTGTTGGCAACTAGTGCAGGATTCTACTAGATGTTTGACATCAGCGGACATGCCTGGCCAGTAAAAATTTTCGCGAATGCGATCAATGGTTTTCTGGAAGGCTTCATGACAAGCAGCTAGAGAATCGTTAGTTAGTGCAAACACCTGGGGGATAAGTTCTCTTGGTACCACTATTTTGGGCAATTTATTCAGCACAAGAGAATCTCTAGTGTCCTCGCCCACTAAAAGATCATCTTGGAAGAAAAATCGCATATACTTGGGTGCAATTTCCACCCCTTGGTCTAATTTTTGAGCAATCTGTATACACTTTCTATCTGATTTTTGCAATTGCCTGATTTTCTCTAATAAATCAGATTGTGGCATAAACATATTTCCTTTTTCCACTTGAATACAAAAATTGCAGCTGGTCACATTTTCAGAAAAATCATTCTCATTTACATACCTTGATAAGAAATCAGCTACACTGTTACAACGACCTTTGATAAATTTAATCGTAAAAGTAAAATCTGCAAGAGTGCAAACCCATTTCGCAATTCGGGATGTTGGGTCTTGAATTTTGAGCATATATGTAAGTGGGGCATGATCTGTATAAATAAAGAAGTGTGTGTTTGTGAAGTAGCCCATACTAGAGCTAGTAATTTACGTTCCGTGGTCGAATACCTAGTCTCGGGGTCTTTTAATTATCTACTGGCAAAGGCGACAGGATGTAAACAGTTGTTATCATCAAATTGCGACAATACTGCTCCAAGAGCTGAGCCACTAGCGTCCGTATGTAAATGAAATTCCTTATTAAAATCAGGGAGGTTTAAACAAGGTTTAGAGATCAAAGCATTTTTAAAATCTTCAAATTCTGCCTCCGCTTCCTGATTCCAAACTAAACGACCATTATCTTTAGTTAGTAAAATTAAATTTTTGGCCCTTTTTGAAAAATCTGGAATGAATCTCCTATAAAATGATATTGTTCCAATAAAGGATCTAACTGCCTTACGAGTTTTAGGTGGTTGGAAATCTTTAATTATTTCAATATTTTTATTGATTGGTGCAACTTTACCTTTTTTAATCTCAAAACCAAGATATTGAATTGTATCAGATAAGAAAAAACATTTACTAGGTTTTAACTTTAACTTATGTTGGCGAAGTCTACTGAGCACTAAATTTAATTTTTCAAGGTGGGACTCTACATCTTTCGAAGCAATCACAATATCGTCGATATAAACTAGGATACCTAAATTTCCTAAGTCACCAAAAATAGCATTCATTAATCTTTGAAAAGAATTGCCAGATGTCGATAATCCGAAGCAATTTCTGGCCCACTCAAAGAGTCCTTTATGGGTGATTATTGCTATTTTGTGTCTATCCTCATGACGCACAACTTGCTGGAAAAAACCACTCGTTAAATCAAGGGTTGAAAAAAAATTTGACCCAGAAAGTGCATCAACCGAATCTGTCACATTCGGGATGGGATAAGCATCCTTAACTAAGTTTTTATTAAGGGCTCTGAAATCGACCGCCAACCTATAAGAACCATCCGCTTTCTTAACTAAAAGTACAGGGGAGGCGAATTCAGACATAGAGGGGGCTATAATTTCAGCTTTTAAAAGGATATCAAGTTGACTCTCTAACTCTTCTCTTAGCTTATGGGGGACCCTATATGCTTTACATTTTACGGGTTTATCTGAGGTTAAATTAATTACATGGGGAATAGTGTCACAGCCTGGTAAGTCTAAAACTGAAGCTGCAAACACATCTTTATTCTTATCTAAAAATTCTTGCATCTTAAGTTTAAGGGGGTTCTAAATGATCAAAACTGATATCTGTGCTCCATGTCAGGTCAGCATGGTCAAAATCATCCCCTGGGGTGGGTGTATTTACATTAAAAGCAAAATTACATTTATCATAGTCACAATCAGAATCATCGATACACTTTCGAACTTTTGCAACCCTCATTCCCTTTTTAAAAGTTACACTATCATCCAAAAAATTTGCAAAAGACATGTACAGCCCATGTTCCTGAGAACAAACACTTCTAGACGATAATACACCATTACAGAATTTCTGTACCAGAAGTTCCAAAATCACATTATCTTTACTTCGAATAAAATTATCTCTTGAACATTTAACTTTTGCTATAACTTTAGAATGGGGAGGTATAGTTACTACACTGGTGAGTACCGCAAAACTAATCTGATGATTTTTTGTCCTCATTACATGTATCATTACTTGTTTCACTCAAATGTGCATCTTCACTTTCAGTTACATTGACCTGGCAAACAGGATAAACACTTTGCATTTCCTTATTTTTACTTTATTCCTCCTCCTCTTTCATTATATCTGAGCTTACATTAGTATTTACATTAACACTTATCTCATTTTCATTCGAATTGTTGCAACCTATATTACTATTTACATCATTACTGTTACTAATACTACTTATACACTCTACATACAGTTTATTATTATTTACATTATCCCCTACATTAAAAACTTCATTCATATTTAAGGAATTTTCTACAATTGAGTTAATCTCAGAGAGATCCTGAACAACAGAGCATTCATCTTTATTTACATTGCTTTGACAATTATCACCAATTACAGTTTTACTCATTTCATTAATGTTTTTCTCCCTAATCTGTACTTTTCTATCTTCCTTATCTGCTCTTAATTCTAGTTCATCTTTATGATTAAGCTCCATGTTGTTCAGAGTTTTCCCAGAAGCTTTATGTTTAAAAAAATTCTCCTTTGGGAAATCTGTTTGACATGCTACAGATTCAGTTTTGTAAAAATTGACATTGTTTACCTTACTATATTCACATTTGCTGTCAAACCGTGGGGGAGGGAGGGAGTTTTGCACACTATTTTTACACAAAGTCTGCTCATCTACATTCAAGATAATGGATTTTTGTTGACAATTAATAATTGCACTATATTTACTTAAAAAGGGCATACCCAAAATGGCAACAAATTCATTAGCTAATTTTCCTGGTACCACGAAAAATTCTGCCTGACAGTTTACATCATTGAACTTAAAGTTTAAATCTATTTTTTCTGTAAGTGGAACCTTTTCACCAGTTACCGTTAAAATTGGGGTATTGCATGGAGTGGTATTTGCAAATGAAATAAGATTTAGGCCCTGCCTAGATATCAGATTAATTCCTGAACCAGTATCACATAACACATTAAAAAAATATCATTATTTATAAAACTTTTCATTGTAGGCAAATTATAAACAGACGGGGAAAAAACATTATATACAGAGAGAGGAATGTCTTTAGGCCTATCATGAGTCAGTCCGACTGATTCTGACT
Source organism: Maratus speciosus (assembly GCA_963932465.1). Taxonomy (NCBI): domain Eukaryota; kingdom Metazoa; phylum Arthropoda; class Arachnida; order Araneae; family Salticidae; genus Maratus; species Maratus speciosus. The sequence goes on from OZ010787.1 coordinate 150,281,052, forward strand.
CAGCCCCTACTCGTTTAAACCTTTATTTTCCTGAGTTACTTTATTTTGGCCCGTTTCCTGTTGTGGGACATTGTTGTCGCCACCTCTACATCTTGTATATTGCCCTCTACCTCTATAATTATTCCCTCTTTGAGAATTATCATACCTTCTACCCCTTTGAGGCTGTTGGTACCCAGACATACCACTACGACCCTGATAACTCCTATTGTTATCTCTCCAAAACTGGTTTCTGGGGTTTTGGGAGCAATCTCGAGCAAAATGATTGAGACCTCCACACGCATAGCAAGAAAATTTGAAAAATTTGTTTGTTCTGGGTTCCATACCCTTCTGTCATTATCTGTTTTCTTCACTAAACTATCAATTTTCGCAGTTAACAATTGTAATTGTTGTTTTAGCTCCTCAATTTTCTGCTTCTGATTGTTTACATTTGGTTTTTTAGCTTGAGTAGCCGCGCAAGATATATTGATAGGTTGCGGTTGAGTTGCCTGTGCCAAATCGTGGGAGTATAAGGGGTTAACACTCCTACAAGCTTTTTCCTCTAATCGGGCATAAGCTAAAATTTTAGCAGGTGTTTTTGTGTCTTTTGAAATTACCCCCTTCCTGATTTCTGGCAATAAATTTCCCAGCAGCATGGAGTGTAGCATTGCATCTCTACTTTGCTTCGCGATTGTTGATGATACCCCATCCATAACAAGAGCCCTTAGGGAAAGATCAGAAGCCCTGTCAAAAAATTCTTGAACAGACATAGCAGGTGTTTGCTTAAAATTTAAAAATTTAGCTAAAGCTACATCGGGGTTTCCTGATGAATGTACCTCTCTTTAATAATTTTAACCAATTCTGCACTATCCTTACCCTTATGCAGTTTCAATAGTTTATCAGCTGTTCCCGAAACTCTGCTTAATAAAGCAAACTTTATATCCCCCTCATCCCACCCGAAAAAATCTGCTAATTCCTCCCACTTTTCAAGAAAGTCAGAACATGAAACTGTTGATTCACCATTAAAAGGGGGAATGCTTGAAAGGTTGTCGACTAAGGCCGTTTTCTTTTGTACAAGTGCAAGTTCTTTTGTAGCTTCATCTGCCATAATTAAATCCTTATATATAATCTTAATGTTATACAGAAATAAAAATTAAACTGTAAACTAAAATTACGTCCCTATGCAGATTTAAGAATTATACCCGGTATACAAGGTCACATTACAATTAAAACACTTACACAAAAATAAACTTATGCAAAATATGACAGAAAAATTAGTATTTGAGAAAAGAAAAACATCTTAGGGGGGTGCATATACTTAGAAACTTCACACCTTGGAGCATACACTTATACACATATATTATAATACACAACATATGAAAAAACACACACACATATATATATACCTACTGTCCAGCTTGCCCCTAAATTTTTTGCTATATTAATGACTGAATTATCACTTGCATGAACTCTGTATACAGTGTGGCAATGAATGGCAATTACCAATAAAATTTAACTACCTAAACCTTTAAATCACAACCACAAAAGAAAGAAATTAAATTTTGGAATTTTGCAAGGGGAAAACAATGAAAATTTGTAAAGTACAGAGTTTCAAATTCAGTCAAACAGTTAATTCCCGACCAAACACTGTAATATATAAAATCAGTTTTACACATGAATTCAATACAATAACCAGGCCTTTAATAACATGGCACCATTCTTGTTCGAGGTCTTTTCTGAGCAGATAAATTTCCACCTAAATTGAATCCTGTATATAAAATCATAAGAATAACTTCTAGCTGAATTACTAAAATTACTGAAAAGGTAAACTTTTAGCCCAAAAATATCAATGCCACACTTAATGAATTTTAAAATTGTAACAAAATACTAAAGCAATACAGGCTTCTCAATTTATCAGCTCAGATCAACCACAACAATTTTCATAGAGTTAGAATTTTCCTGCATGACCAGAGAGAAATCACTTAAAAATAGATGAATTTAATTAATTAAAGGAAGTTTAAACATACCGCAAGACAAATTGCTTAAAGAAATGTTAATGAACTGAGAAAGTAGATTAATTTAAGAATTTTGAATAAGTTAATAGACAAGAGCTAAAATATGAAAACAAATTTCAAAGTCATACATAAATAGAATCTAACTCTATGGACTGTGATCGTGATATGGCTAATTCCATTGAATTGTAAAAGTTTGTAAAATTGAAAATTTTAGTTAATTTATGCTGTTTACTTTCATCACAATAAAAAAAACTAGAGAAACATTGTTCATATACTCTATATACTTCAATGTATTGATGATTTATTTTAAATCTTTATTTTTAAATTAATATATGATTTTAATATGAGTAGTCTTACAAAAACAGACCATAGCTACTTCTTCTTGGGTTAATTTGAACTGAAACATTTATTCTCATTATTTCTGTTTTTAAAATATATTTACTTACTTAAATCTAGTGAAGTTACTTTACTTAGGAATAGTTTTAGCAGTGCAAAAATAGATACAAGTCAAGAGAATAGGATCAAAATTAATTTAATTCTTCATAAGGAGTTTTAAATTCTTAAACATACAGGTATTTCAAAACTTATTTCTCAAGCTATCACAATTAGCAAATGATATCGTGAACATTCTAGCATTAACAGGAAAAACTTTATCAAGTTGGCATTTACTCTGGCTTCTATTTTTCAGATTATAAAATTAAAACAAATATAATCTATCACAACGTTATAATAGAACAAGAACAAAAACTTAACATACCCAATGTAATCCACAGATAGTTTCAGAGATTGTACACCACAAGTTATTTTATTTCTTTTAACAATTACTTTTTTTTTCAGTTTGGAGTTGGTTATCTAGTACTGTTCACGCATAATTATCTTAAACACATTTTTCAGATGATTTTTGTTTAACGACCATATCTTAACTGGCAGTTTTTTTTTTTCTGTAGTATAAAAAAACCTCCTTATCTTGAAATAATTTCAGGGGTTGGGCTACACACACCTCTTTCGGTACGTATCTTTGCTCGATGAGTTAGGAAACCGTTTTGGTATTGAAGACAGCCGCCAATACCGCTCTCCGTGGAAGTAGCCGGAATTACTTTCCTTCGCATGCCCACGATCTATCTTGAACCTCTATTTCACAGAATTCGATATCTGGGCATTTTTAACTCGTCCGATGCTCGATCCGCTACCAGGTACAATCCAGCTCATCAGCAATGTCGAAAGATGCTCCTTCCAAAACCGCGCTCGCTTACCATTCCATTAAAAACGAAAATCCAGTCGCCTAGCGCACACGGTTCAATTCATATTCTTTAATCGCAAAAATCAACCTTCTCTGTCTTAAGTCTCAAAAGCGAATCTCCTTTTTTAAAATTGTTTCAGGACTCGACAAAAGGGGGGGGGGATTCCCGGACCCCTTTGGCCACTCAAAATTTTATCTCCGCTTACATTTTTCTGGACCCAGGACACACCTAGAAAATACGCTACTCGACCAACAGACCACGCGTTCGCTTCTAGAACCCTCCGAAAATTCCCGCGCTTCTTCGCAGGAAGCCATAAAGGGTGGGGGGCGAAAACTGTCTTCATTGGTCAATTTCCCTACCTGACGCCAAACACTACTTGTTGCTACGTCGCTCTTACCATGGAGATATCACGTGAACCCAAATTCTCGGAAACGAAGGCAATACTTGCAGCTGCTTAAAAAATTGTTTTTCGTAAACACAGTCATAAAAATGCATTGTAAAAGGGGCTGATGCTATGATAAAAGTACCATTCCCACACAATAATCCTGTCTTTAAAAGGTAAACGTGTGTGGTCCCAATTATTTCTGGAAGCTGAATTTTGCGGTATCTGAACACAGCTGACAATTTATCCCCCGTTTGCTAGTAAAAGAAAGATAGGTGGAGTTTTTTTTTAATCCGTGAGAGTGTATCCCAAAATAAAAAGGTTTTATTTACAGAGAAAAAAGGAATGGTTTTTGAATAACAACATTTATATGTTGTAACGTAATTTAACTACGAGAAATTAATACTACAAAAAGGGGGCTTATTTTACTAAATTACTTTTATTTATTTATTTATTATTATTATTTTTAGAAAACACAACTGACTTTAAACTTAACTCTTAAAAATAAAGAAAGTGTACAATGAATAATTTTGAATAGAACCAAGCTATTAATGATATACAAAAAAAAGTGGGGGGCACGTGCTGTGTACAAATAACATACTTTAAAGGAAAATTGCTTAAAAATTAGTAAAGTACTCCTAACACAGGGAAGCTCCTTAACATAATAAACCGGAATACTATATTTGGAGCAAATCGAATAATTCTGCATGAAAAACCCATTTATCTAAATTAAGAATGGAGGGGGGACCAGCCCCCCTTCTTCCCCTTTATCCTTAAGCAATGAACCTCCAAAACTAATTAGGGGAACGCCTTATCAGAATGAACATAGAAAAAAATTTGAAGCAAATCGGACATTTCTATCAAGATTTATCACGTTACGTACATGCATACGTACGTACGTACGTACGGACGGGTACATTACTTCTCAGGCTTAGATAGCCTGTGAGCTAAAAAAAGATTGGATAAGCTGATGGGCTCCTTTGAAAAATTATGACTTAAACCAGAGATGCGGTAAGTTTGACTCTGAAAGCTTCATTTCTATCTCGCATTTCGGCAAATCTCATCTCGATGATTTTTCTGGCATATCGACGCTTCGCGATGAGAAGCTCTCGATGGCTGGTTTCTCTCGCACTTTTCAACCCCGATGAGAAGCTGCTCGATGGTTGCTTTCTCTCGCCTTTTGAACCTTTCCCGATGGGAAGTTTCTCGATGGTTTCTCTCGCGCTTTTCGAAATTTCTCGATGAGAAGCTTCTCGAGGATTTCTCTCGCGATTTTCAACATTTCATATGTCGGCAGAGAAGAGATGAGAGAAGATTTATCGAGATGTATCAAGGGACGAGCACGAGAAAGAGGTACGACAATGAGCTGTGAAATGAAGCCCTAATTTTCAAAGTTTTTCTTATTTTAGCCCTACCAAGATGTCACATACCTGGAGACCTCCGAAATTTCAAAGAGGAAGGTGGGAAGGTGAATTCGGGGGGGGGGGGGGGGGGGGGGTGAGAGTTGACCCATGCGGGGTGCAGTTTTAAAAATTTTACTGAACCCTTCCTGTGGCATATAATCGAGAAGCCCTTTGACCACTCTTTCATATTATGAATCTTTCTTCCCCCGAAATTGAATTTAGAGGGTGGGGGGAGGGGCAAAATAATTTTTTTAAACCGTAGCGATTTCGATAATAAATATCATTTTAGATGTGGATTTTAATTTTTTTTTATGAAGTCTTCCAGTAAATATTATTTATTAAACATAAAAATTTTGAAAGTGGGAGCTGCGTGAATTCCGGGGCGAATGAGTGGACCCACGTGGGGGGAGGGTGTTGGGGGAGTAATTTTCAGACTTTTTTTGAACCCGTCATGTGATATATCATCGGAAAGCTCTCGGATAACTCTTTCATATTATGAGAATTTCGTCCCCCCTCCTCAATTTTACCCCCCACTGTGACGGTAGTTTTCAAACTTTTTTGCATTTTCATCATTTTATTGGATTTTTTTACGGAGCAATCCGGTAAATATTATTTATAATATATGAAATTTCAAAAAGTGGGGTTGTATTCCGGGGAGGGCGGTAGTTGGCCCTCAGCGGGGAGCACTTTCCTAACTTTTATGGACACTCCTCATGTGATATATATATATATATATATATATATATATATATATATCATTAGAAAATATTGTGACCACTTATTCATGTTAAGCACCTACCGTGCCCTTTTCCCCACTTTTCCACCTGGGCATTTTTCTAAATTTTGCTGACATCCCTCATGTTACATATTGTTGGAAAGGCCTGTGACCACTTATTCATGTTATGCAGCTCCTCCCAACTTTGCCCCCACAAGGGTACTTTTCTAAATTTAGCCATGACCTCCTCATGTGACTTATCTTTGGAAAGGTCCGTGACTACTTATTGATATTATGCACATCCGGTGTCCTCACCCCATCACTTTGCCCCCACGGGGGTACTTTTCTAAATATAGCCAAGACCCCTCATGTGACATATCGTTGGAAAGGTCTGTGACTACTTATTGATGTTATGCACCTCCGGTGTCTGTCTCCCCACTTTGCCTTACGGGGGTACTTTTCTAAATGTACCCGATAACCCTCATGTGACATGTTGTCGGAAAGGCCTTTGACCACTTACTCAAGTTATGCACCTCCCGCGCACCTCCCTCCACTTTGCCCGCACGGGGAGGACATATTTATAAATTAAGATCGAGACTCCTCATGTGACATATGGTTGCAAAGGCCTAAAGCCCTGTGACGATTTATTTATATTATGCAGCTGCTGTGCTCCTCCCCTCGCTTTCACACCTCCCCCCCAGGGATCCGGTCCGAGGTTCGTTTGGCTCGAGATTTTTTTTACAAGATTTTGTAGTGCGTGCACGCCACGCCTGCTATTACGGCGCCTTATATAGCGGGGAGTCAGTTCGAGATTTCATATTCAAGATTACGTAGAATTTAGAGGCGCCGATTAAAGGATCGCCCCGCTAGCGGGCGAAGCCACTTAGTCTTTATTAACGCTGACTCATTCCAGTTCACCTGCGGAAGATTCTTGATAAATGTATGACGTATAAAAGCAATTCGCAAACTGGAGTCATCGAGAAAAATTTTACACAATCGAAAAATATCGAGATGTCCATACAATCGAGAAAACCGATAAAAACTTCTCGTTATCGCCCATCACTAATATCAAATATAGAAATTATGTATATGTGTTTTCCATATAGATTTTTAGTTAACCTTTAAAGACACGGTAGGTCTATTGAGAGAGCCACTCAATGAAAACTAGTCGCGAATCCCATCGTATTTATGTGATTAATTCTCATTAAATTAGTCTGTTTTTAACAATTTGACGTTTATTGCTTTTATATTGCTACTGGGCATTACATTACACAAATATATCCTTAAAATTCGTTATCTAGGCTTTAAAAGTCGATGGAGCATAAAAGCATAAAATACGTTGTCCCTGTTATTATGTATGTTCAAATCGTCCGTGTCTTTAATTGTTGATATCTCGGCTAATTACCGACGATTTTATCCGAAATTCATGATCAACAATGCTTTTATACTTCTGCTACGATAGGTACCTCCAGCGCTGCTCAATACTTTTGCTGAAGCCCGTAAATCAAAATTTGTGTGTAACGGAAAAATGCAATTTTCTCAAAAACTATGTGACGTAAGGGTAATTGCTATAATTTTCCTGTACACTCTAAATAAAAAGGGGTGAATAGTCACTCTATCGCAGAGTCAAAATATGCCCAACCTCTTTAGAGTGGCTATTCACTCTGAACAAAAGTAAAATTTTTGACTCTCTGAAAGAGTGAATATTCACTCTAAACAGGGATGTATAATCACTTTTTCGGAGGAGTGACTATTCACTTTTGCTAAAAGAGTGCGGTTTTTGACCTCTGGTAGGAGTGAATAGTCACTCTTTCATAAGAGTGAATGTTCATTTTTTATGTAGTCGATTGTTCATTTTTTATTTCGCTTTTATGGTCATTTTAAAAGAATCACATCTTTTACAGCATGCAATGGAAATAGATACAACCGTGGTAAAGATTGGAATAAAATACTTTATTAGCAATATTTATTTAATTCATAGTTTGTAACACTAATTGAACTTTTAAGGAAAAATTCAGTTATAGTTACATACGAATTTAAATTAGATTACTGATAGAAATAAACTAAAGTTATTTTATTCCAATCTTATCCTTTGTGTTTGCTTTTATTGCATGCCCTATAAAGATATTACTTTTAAAGTTTTATTAATAACTTTTTAATCGGCGGATGTTATATGTTTAACAATGTTTGATTTGATTTTAATTTTTGTTTTAAATATAAAACCGTACTTTTTCCTTAAATTATTGCTATTTTTGCAAAGTCCTATTGTTCTAAAATATTTTTAATTTTTCCATTTAAAAAACAATGCTTATAAACTCGCATCTTTCTTAAATAAGTTCTAAGCATGATTTAAATATATTAAGAATGTATATATGTATATATATATTATCCGCTGTCATTTGCTTCTGTTTTATTTAATATGAACATGGAGTTTAAAATTTAAGTTCTCTCGAATATGTATATATTTTTCTTTTAAACATATTCCTTAACTTAATAATGATTTCTAATTTTCGTCCGTCATTGCTGAAAAATGGAATTAATACAATACTTATTAATGAAATGACGCGATAAACCATGTTTTAATTGTGTAACATGTAATTAAAATTTTTTATTCGCGTAGATATTGTATTTTGTGAATATAAGCAAAATAGATTTTATATATCTCTTAGGAAAAAATTGACCTCGGAAATAGAAACAAGTTGGAAATTGCTCGTCAAACGTGGGAAATGAGGTACGTTGCGTTCGTACTATAACTAATTTTATAAATATTTTTTGCACCGCATATTGTGCTGAATGTATATTTTAGTGAACTTTATAAGTGAATATCAATTTTATTCTGTTCGAAAGACTGTAGCATCATTAAAATTCACTTGAAATAATTTTTTCCGATTGACCTTAATGTAACGGAAAGCTTTTGACTCCCTGTAATTAAACTATGCATCCGATTTTCATAAAATATGAAACGACTCGACAAAATTTTTCAACAATTATATAGAGTAGATGTGCCAGTGATGGACACCCTTAAGGAATTTCTTTTAAAATTATTTTTTTTTTTATTAATAGTTATAATTATTATGTTCCATTTTTTTTCAATATTATATTAATTTATCAACAATATTTAACCATTCTTATAGTCTCATTTCCCAATATGAATCGAAATTTAAATTTAAATAACAGAAATATATCAAAACACCCAAATGACCAGTAATGAACACCCTCTGGCCCAGTAATGGACACCCCATAAAAAGTAATATATATAATTGTTTTTATGACTGTATTTAGAACCAGAATTTAGTGAATACATACTAATGAAACAAAATGGTGATTTTCAAATAAATTTAACAATAAGGATAACAATAATTAATAAAATATTTGTGATAATCATTTACTGTTTGCATCAATTATTGTAATTATCAGACGATCAATGTTTTAACTATTTTAGATGGATAGTTTAAAATACTAAATATCAGGCTACTATTAAATTACACAGCTATTAAATTATTGAAACAGTGGGGGATTTAAAAGGTAATAATAATAATAAAAAGTTTTGGAATGTTAGTGTTTATTTTTGTCTCGCTATTTTTAACAATTAATCTTCCAGAGACTTACTTGATATATCATTTATGATAATTAATATTACAAATATGAAAGAAATGATATTGTGAGTTGGATATTTTAAATGCTAAGTAAAATAATTTCAAAATAAAACTGTAGAACTGATGTTTGAGGACACTGATCTGCAGATTTACCAGTTTCATGAATATTTCCTAAAAATTAAGGAATATTACTTTTTTTTTCGTCAGATGCGAATAAGGAAACATTTAACACTGAAAATAGATTTTTAATAGCTTCTGTAACTTAATTGTTTTTATTTAAACGGAGAGGTATTAAGCCCTATGAGCCGTTCTTTGACTGTGCTCTTAAACAATATTTTCTGCTTCCTAGCTGGTTTGATTGCCAGATTTTAAAATAGCAAGGTATATATACATAAAAAAAGAATAAAATATTGAAATTTTATTAATCACATAAAATAACTTAAAAGCAGCTATTTAAAAAGTTTTGGTGGAAAATGACTAATTAACCATTCTAGTAATGGACACCCTCTCTTAAAACCTTAAAAATAAATGAAATTTCGTAAATGACCGTTAGTATATAAAAGTCTAAGTTTTCTATTGCTACTCAAACAAAAGCATTCAAATTTTGCAAGAAAATAAATAATATATAAATTAATTAAATGAAGCCAGCTCTTAGCATATTCATTAAGATTTTCACAGAAAAACAGAAATACTTTGAAACATTATTTTCTGCTTCCTAATTGGTTTGATTAAAAGTGTCAACAATAACCGAGTTTTATAAAACATGCAAGGGGAAATTATATATAAAAAAATTAATTAAATTTAAATATTTATTAGTTATTTTTTTATGAACCAAAAACATCAAAGGGTGACCATTACTGGAAGGGTGTCCATTACTGGAACATCTGCCCTATTTAAAATTTCAGACCATTCGGAAGGCTGTAACAACATTAAAATGCACTTGCAATAATTTTTCCCATTGGCCGTAATGTAACAGTAAACTTTTGACTGCCCCTGTAATTAAACTATACACCCGATTTTCATAAAATCTGAAATGACGCGACATAATTATGCAACAATTATATATTTTAAATTTCAAACGATTCGGTTGGGTAGTTTTTGCGCTGTTATATGCGGGCAGGCGGACAGACAGACAGACGGACTGAACGACGACTATAGGTGCTACGTATTTATATAACTACGAACGCACCTAAAAATCGATTTTTATTTTTTTATATCATTAAATAGTTTAAACTTTTGTCTTTCTAATGACGTGTCACACATGTTTATATATAAAAAAAGTAAGTGTTGAAATTATTCATTCTTTCTAAGAGTACTTCACAGCTTAATGGCCATAAATCTTTAATTGACTTTCTCTCAAAACTTGGATTTTTCACGTTTATGTTCCTTTTTTAGGTGCGTTCTTAATTATATAAATACGTAGCATAGTCGTCGTTCAGTCCGTCTGTCCCAGTGTTGATTTCAGGGGGTGGCCCGGGGGGGGACATCCCCCCATCGAAGAAATGAGATGTCCCCCCCGGAAGATTTGAGATTTTGTGTTTTCAATGGTCAAAATGTGAAATTTCTCCCCCGGAGCCACAGAAATCCCTCCCGGAGAAAAGTGTCTGAATTCAATACCCGCATATAACAGAGCAAAAACTACCCAACCGAATGGTCTGAAATTTTAAATATATAATTGTTGCAAACTTTTGTCGAGTCATTTCAAATTTTATAAAAATAGGATGTATAGTTTAATTACAGGGACATTCAAAATTTTTCCATTACATTATGGCCAATGGGAAAAATTATTGCAAGTGCATTTTAATGATGTTACAGCCTTCCGAATGGTCTGAAATTTAAAATATATAATTGCTGCAAAATTTCGTCGGGTCATTTCAAATTTTATGAAAATCGGATGTATAGTTTAATTACAGGGACAGTCAAATTTTTCCGTTACATTACGGCCAATGGGAATAAATTATTGCAAGTGCATTTTAATGATGTTACAGCCTTCCGAATGATCAGAAATTTTAAATATATATTTGCTGTAAAAATTTTGTAGACTCGTTTCAAATTTCAGGAAAATCGGATGTATAGTTTAATTACAAGGACATTCAAAAGTTTTCCGTTACATGACGGCCAATGGGAAAAAAAAATATTTCAAGTGCATTTCAATGATGTTACAGCCTTTCAGAACAGAATGAAATGGATATGCACTTGTGTATTGCACTAAAATATACATTCAGTACAATATGCGGTGCAAAAAATATTTCTAAAACTAGTTATAGTACGAACGCACCGCATTTGCCACGTTTGATGAGCAATTTCCAACTTGTTTCAATATCTAATAAACATACGAACTCAGATTTTTTTAATACTTATATTATGTTATATTGTATACACAGGGATTTAATGATTTGTTGAGAATTATTTAATTTAGGCAGTGAAATCTTACCGAAAAGTGCTAATTTAAAAATGACTTTCAATAAATGATTAATAATTAATTTTGAATTTCACTTAGAACGAAATTGGTCTGTTAAAATGCGTAAAACATGTTATTCAAACTACTCTAAAAAATCTAGACCTCTATCTTTCACCATTTCTGAGAAAAATGTACATAAAGTTGGTGAATTTAACATGGCAGAGATACGGCTTTCCCGGTCCCCTTGATACAATTACATTTCAGACCGCTACATGAAGAAATCTCACAATCACTTTAGAACGAAAATTGTCTGTTAAAATACTTAAAGCATGCTATTCAAACTATTCTAAAAAATCTAGACCTCTATCTTTCACCATTTCTGAGAAAAATGTACATAAATTTGGTGAATTTAACATGGCGGAGATACGGCTTTCCCGGTCCCCTTAAAACAATTACATTTCAGACCGCTACATGAAGAAATCTCACAATCACTTTAGAACGAAAATGGTCTGTTAAAATACGTAAAGCATTCTATTCAAACTACTCTATAAAATCTAAGACCTCTATCTTTCACCATTTCTGAGAAAAAGGTACATAAAGTTGGTGAATTTAACATAACGGAGATACGGCTTTCCCGGTCCCCTTAAAACATTTACATTTCAGATCGCTACATGAAGAAATCTCACAATCACTTTTGAATACTCCACGATTAATCTTTTTCTATACAACATACAACTATTTAGCTCATAATCTTGACATTCCACATATCTACACGGATAAATGCTTAAAATTAAACAAGACTTACCTTTATTTTATGTATTCCATAAAGAATAATTTTAATGATATCCTAATCTGTTAATCTTAAAATGGCGGACGAAAAAGTGATAATTTTTCTTATCATTTAAGGGTGTCGTCGCCTTGGTGTTCTGATTGGTTAATAAGCAATGCATACGTAAGTCACACTTTTAAGAGTGAGACATTTCACTCCTTTCTAGAGAGTGGAAAATTCCACTCTTTAAGGAGTGTAATTTTAAAAAATTCACCCCAAAAGGAGTAAAAATGCCTGTCACTCTTTCAAATAGTGAGCTTTTCACTCCTCCCAATTTTAGAGTGTAAGGTTTAAATTAATGTCTACTACCTCTAATTTTTTCATAATTTTAGTTTCAATAGATTTAGAATTAGATGGGGAGGGGACATATTGTTGCACTAAATTTTCTGCCACAACTTTCAAAATAGATTACCTAAAATTAAATGAAATATATTTTTGATTTCAGCGTTGCGAAAGCTTTCACACGATATCCCACATGAGATACAAAGAAAAGAATTTTTTTCAAGTAACTTAATTAGCCCCTGTACATTTTTCCTAAATATATTTATGAATATTTATTAATCTGTAAATGTGTGGGTAAATAATTTTTATTACGTCCCCTAATTTGAACTTTCCACGTTGCATAGTTTACGAGTAAAAGGGTTGTAACAGACAGAAAGACAGACAAAGGCGTGATCTTATGATGGTTCCGTTTTTACTTTTTAAGTACGGAACCCTAAAAATAAGAGAAAACGGAACCTGTCTGTAACGAAATACTATGTTATAGAAAGGCACGTTATGAAATTGTACCTTCTAAGAAGGATACTTATTTAAACCAATGTCAGACGGGCGTCTTTTTTGCTTAGGTATTATCCATTCACAATGCTGTTTGCATTGTGAATGGATAATACCTAAGCAAAAAAGCAGGAAAAAAGACGCCCGTCTGACATTGGTCTTAAATAGGCACTTTTTCAGGTTTGTTGCCTTTCCGTTTTCGTAGGCTTTACTGTATTACTAAATTAGCCACTTGAATCCCATCATTGCAGTAACGGATTTTACTTGTTTGTCGGCCCTTAGAATTTGCCCAATTTTATATAAATATTGAATATCTCCGTGACTATTCGTAGAAACTTTGAGAAAGTTTAGATGTTGTAAATTTCTTTGTTAGTGTCAGAATTAGGGGTTAGCATTGAAAACATACGACGTTTGTTTACACTAAAATATAGAGAACGTTTTTCAAATTTATGTTGCTTAGATAAATCCATATTGAAATTTTAATCATCACGTCATTTCAGCTGGTTATCAAGTTTGTTTGTTTCAACGGGTGACATGAAAATCGTAGGCGAAGGGTTGCCACAAATGACTCTTTTTTTCATTATTCTTTCTACCACTATTTCCAAAGAATAATCTACGTTGTAATTTTTAGTTGATAAAATTATTGTTTTGAAATAGTGGTAGACAGAATGTACTAGAAATTTGCCATAAAGGTTCGTGTTTGAAAATCGTGGCAGACGAAATAATCAAAAGAATAGTCGCACAGGCGACTGTTATAAATTATACCCGTTAAAATTGCGCGAGCTGTATTATATGTAGAGCCTAGAGAAAGAAAAGTAAACACTCCTACTAACTCTGTAACTAATTATCGTAGAAGAAATTTACTGGTAACAAACGATTGGAAATAAAGTCTACTTTTAAAAGATGTATATAAATTTGGTGTACGGGGCCATCTGCATATCAAAACAAACCCAAACGTTGTTTTTTCAATGGCAACATCCAATTTTGATACTATAAATTAATTCTACAACTTTCAATTACCCTAAATAAAAATTATCATGGAATTCTTACGATTAGTGTCAGAGAAATTAATTATTTTATGAGCATAATTATATTATGAGCATAATTTAAGGACTGTGTTCAAATTGAAGTTCGATACTCTATTGTTGAAATGCTGCAGAATGACTGAGTCACTCCTATTAATGAATTATTTCTGGCCAATACGACAATTTCACTCACTTAATATATTTAAGCTATAATTATATAGGGTAAAATCCTCTTTAGTATTCATTTTATAATGTTTACAAAGGTGTAATTATCCGATTTAAAAATATATAAGGTATAGGTTATTAAAATAGTTTTCGAATATGTGAATGTGATTAGAATTTTACATGTGTTTTTATAATGCTTTTTCTCAGATTTTGAATTTATTTAACTCGCTCTTTTTTTAAATTTATTGGCAGAATTTATTAAGAATATCGGCGAATACAAAATTTAATTATTAAAAGCTCGTCATTAATGGGTTAAAAACTGAACATCGGTACTTATTTATAAAGATTAGAATTTTTGATTGACATACAAAAGGTAGTAAATGATTAAATTGCATTTTAAATAACAGTCAAATACTTTTGTGAGATTATTTTATCTAACAGACATTCAGTATAATATTGTAAACAATTTAACAATATTTGAGAAAATGGAATTAATAAATATAATTATTTTAGTGACTACATTGTGGATATAATAATTTTTTAAATAATGTAAAATTTTTTGGTCAAAGTTTAGTAGATATAAAATTTAAGAATTTTATTAACCATTTGCCGTAAGTACATCATCGGCATCTACTTAAAAAGAAAAAAAAATCACGTGTCCTTCCATTTTGCAGAATACATTGAAATGAATAATTTCGTTTTTACACCACCCAATTAGCTTTGTTCTCTGCAATATTAAGTTAATCTGATCTTCACAATTTCTTTCGTCAAAATTAAAGATCAACACAAACATGCTATACAAGGGCAAACTGATCCACAAAATCAAACTTAAAAATCATCAGTGGCAGCAATTTGCTACCAAAATTTTAAAATACTAAAATTTATCTAAATAAAAAAAAATGATTACGCCAAATAAGAAAAATTATTTGATATGATAGAACTTTAATAAAATAGAAGTAGAAAATTGAGGGCAGATTGGTACACAAAAAGTCCTTCCGGCCAGTGCCGGGAGGAAGAGGTAGCTTTCATATTCCTTATTTAAAAAAAGCCAACTTATATCATTCAAACACACGAAGCTCAATTTAGTGGAAACCGAATATAGGGGATTCAATACTAATTTCTATCAATATAATGAATGAGAATTTCACGAAATCTTTATCCAAGCTGCTTTTCTTTAAAGTAACTTATATTTGGCTGCCAAATTCGGCGATTTCTTAAAGTGCTTGCAATTTTAAGACAACATGGTGGATGAGGCTAACCACTGAACTTCGTCGAGATCTTAGTAATTGCTGTGCACATGCTCACTCACATCGGAATCGGTTGATATATACGAGTGCTGTCGCATGCAACAAATCAGATTTTTCAAAATGTCACCCACAATAGAAATTGAAACTGCTATATCTGAGCCATTTTTTTAAGGTAAAGACAAACAAAAAATGTTCCTGAATCCTTATATCAAGGTCAAATACTTAAGAAACAAACCTTTTTCAATTTCTAATTTTTTTGCACCTCACTTTAAATATATATATTTTTTTTTTATTTAATGGCCGCCATTTTGAAACAAGATGGCTGATGAATCTGGCCAGCGAACTTGGTCGAGGTATTGATGTATACTATCCACATGCCTTCTTACATCGAAATAGGCGAATACGTGTGTTATCGCGTGGCAAATACAAGATCGTTTCAAAATTTTAGCCATGCTAGAAATTCAAAGTGCTATAATTCAAACATTTTTTAAGATATAAACAAAATAACAAATTTTCAGAAACAAAAACTGCTCCGGAATCTTTGTATCAAGGCCAAACTCATAAAAAAATCTTTTTCATTTTCCAATTTTTTAATACCTCATTTTAAATTTTAAATTTAATTTATTTTTAAATAGCAACCCTTTTGAAACAAGATGGCGGATGAAGCTGGCCAACGAACTCGGTTGAGATGTTTGTATGTACTATGTACACACCAAGGTACATCCAAATCGGTTCATAAATACGCCTGTTATTACGTGACAAAAATCAAGACGTTTCAAAATGTCAGCCACGCTAGAAATTCAAAATGCTATAACTCAGCCATTTCTTAAGATATAGACGAAACAAAAACTGCTCCCGAACTTTTTATCAAGGTCAAACACATAAGAAGAAAATATTTTTTCAATTTTCAATTATTTGGTACCACATTTCAAATTTGAATTTTTCTTAAAAATTTAAATGGCAGCCATTTTTAAACAAGATGGCGGATGAAGCTGGCCAACGAACCCGGTCGAGACATTGGTATGTACTATGTATAAACGAAGTTACATCCAAATCGGTTCATAAATACGCCTTTTATCGCGTCACAAAATTCAGGAAGTTTCAAAATGTCAGCCACGCTAGAAATTCAAAATGCTGCAACTCAGCCATTTTTTAAGATATAGACAAAACAAAAACTCCTCCGAAATCTTGGTATAAAGGTCAAATACATAAGAAAAAAATATTTTTCCATTTTTAATTTTTTGGTACCACATTTCAAATTTAAAATTTTTTTAAAAATTTTAAATGATCGCCATTTTTAAACAAAACGGCGGAGGAAGCTGGCCAACGAACTCGGTCGAGACATTGGTATGTACTATGTACACACTGAAATACATCGAAATCGGCTCATAATTACGAGAGTTAGAGTGTGACAAAATCAGATATATATATATATATAACCATTAATTAAACATAACCTACCGCCATCAAAAACCGTAATATTATGAATTAAAGCTGTAAGTATATATATATATATATATATATATATACTGGCAGCCATGTGCGCGTGGATTTTTGTAAAATACTGAAATATTAATCGGTATGGTGTTTATTATTTATATTTTATATCCTATAAATATTTAAATACGTTTTATTGATTCTTCCATTTCATATTATTTGTTTCTATTCTGCTTTCATTTTTAATCAATTCACTTGATTTTATGTTTGTTTGGGTTACAGGGGAAAATAACTTTTAGCTTTAGATTATTTTTCCCACAGAAAACAACCATTTTGCTTATATCATTGAATTCTGTGCCCTTGACAACGTAATTCATTGTATAAGCTTTTCAATTTTTGTCGGTGTCCACTTTTTTCTTTTTCTTCCATAATAATTCTTATATTAATTTTTTTTTAAATACTTACAGCTTTAATTCATAATATTTGACGGTGGAAGGTTATGTTTAATTAATGGTTATATATATATATATATATATATAAAATGCCAAATAATTTATTATAAGAATTACTATGGAAGAAAAAAGAAGAAAGTGGACACCGACAAATAATGGAAAAGCTTATATATTGAATTACGTTTTCAAGGGCACAGAATTCAACGATATAAGCAATATGGTTGTTTTCTGTGAGAAGAATAAGCTAAAGCTAAAAATTATCCTTATCTGTGCCCGAACAACCATTATAATCAAGTGAATAAATTAAAAATGAAAACAGAATAGAAACAATATATATATATATATATATATATATATATATATATCAATTTTGAATTGAGGGTGGTTTCGGGGTCTGGGGGTCATGATCAATGAAAATATACCAAAATTTTTTGAAATCGCTTTCCTCCGAACGGCTGCAATAGGTAGCTTTTTGTAATGAAAGCTACCTAAAAATTAGGAAACAAAAAATCTCCACCTCCGCTAATAAGCCACATCTTGTGCTTGAATTTAAAAAAAGAGAGGAAAACCTGTTAATATGATTTATAGCAACCATTTTTATCAAGAACTATCTCCGTGTCATTGATTCAATAAGGCTGTTAGCAATATCAGGATCTCTTTGATAAATTACCCAGCACATGAAGGTAGAAGGGATTCAGGTTAGCGTAAAATCGCGAGGCACTGATATACGGTTTACGCTTTGTTTACATCATAAGGCAGATTTACACTCTTGATCGTAAGCTCGGCACCGTAATCCCAAGTCAAATGTTTCAATAAAATACGCGAAATATTTTTTAGAAATTATGCTTTTCTGCATATAATAAACGCCCCTTAAATCAGCATCTTGACGTTTTTTAAGCATAATTTGGAAACTACTTGTAAGAAAAATTTGTAATTTTGCGTGCGCATAAAGCAGGAAACGATAAATATAAATCCAACAACAACAACAAAAAAACTTTAAGTTCAATTCATAATTTTTCCGCATATTAATTTTATAATTCATATTACAAAATAATAAAAATTACAAATACATTGCATTTATGTTTAGGTTTTTTAGTATTATGAACATACGAAAAATTATTACAATAGGATTATAATTTCAGGAGATATTAAAAAAATATGAAAATGCAATTTAAAATTCAAAGCTCTAAATTTTGAACAATACAATTCAAAACTTACCATCAAAATAAAATTTCGTATCTAGACATAGTTTAAACTGAAGATTTAAAATAGCTCGTCAAAAATGGGTGTTGTATTGAAAAAAAAAACGAAGTTTGGGCTAGTTTTGATATGTATAGGGCCTCCTAAGCACATTTTATATGCATCATTTAAAAGTAGACTTTATTTCCAATCGTTGGATACCAGTAACTTTCTTCTACGATAATTAGTTACAGAGTTAGTAGGTGTGTTTACTTTTTTTCCACGACTGTATGTTGAAATCGTAATAAAAAAGAAAAGTGCCCAGCTAAACTGATGGTATTGAGCTCACAGGCTATTCACACTAATTGTATATTATACTCTTATTTTAAAGAATAATGCCCCTCAAAAAAATAAGTGAAGGGGAATTAGCCCCCGTTTCCCCCTTTATACTTAACCGGTGAACCTCGAAATCTAATCAGGGAAGCTCCTTAACATAATAAAACGGTATACCAAATTTGGAGCAAATCGAATATTTCTGCATGAAAAACCCGTTTATCTAAATTAAGGGGGGTGGACTAGCCCCTTTTCCCCATTTATCCTTCACCAATGAAGCCCCAAAACTAATCAGGGAAGTTCGTTAACATAATAAACCGGTATACCAAATTCGGAGCAAATCGAATTATTCTGCATGAAAAACCCATTTATCTGAATTAAGGGGAGTGGACTAACCCCCTTTTCCCCCTTTATCCTTAACCAATGAACCCCCAAAATCAATTAGGGAAGTTCGTTAACATAATAAACTGGTATACCAAATTCGGAGCAAATCGAATAATTCTGCATGAAAAACCCAATTATCTGAATTAAGAGGGGCGGACTAACCCCACTTTCCCCCTTTTATCCTTAACCAATGAACTCCCAAAACTAATCAGGGAAGCGACTTATCACAATGAACCTAGAAAAATTTTTTGAAGCAAATCGGATGTTTCTATCAAGAGTTATCGCGTTACGTACGTACATACATACGTACGTACATACGTACGTACACACAGAACCGGTGGGCGCATAAGCTCTCAGGCTTTGATAGCCTGTGAGCTAAAAACTATTAAAATTCTCGTTTAATATTAAAATTGTTGATAAAGATGTGACTAGTCATATATGTAAACGTAGATCGAGTAAATATAAGAAAAATAATTCCCTATTTCAGAACCAGAAAGTGTCAAAATCGAGCCGTACACAGAAGGATTAAAAATTTTGAAACCAATACCAGAACTGAAGTGATATTTTGAATCGTGCGTAAATTATCGCATCGGATACGAAAAGATATCAGTAGATAAGCATTGATTTTTGCAATTCCTTTCCCCTGGCAGATTAGAAATATTTTCTTTCTTTCTAGGATATTTTATTAGTTTCATTATAATTTATAAATTATATTTATTGTCTAGCTGATTGATTTTTTGTTTGACTATTGTTTTTATATGTTTGCTATGCAAAATCGGAAACATTCGTTCATTTTGCAAAATTTTAGACATTTGAA
Organism: Maratus speciosus; assembly: GCA_963932465.1. Taxonomy (NCBI): domain Eukaryota; kingdom Metazoa; phylum Arthropoda; class Arachnida; order Araneae; family Salticidae; genus Maratus; species Maratus speciosus. Next base: position 150,301,423 of record OZ010787.1, read on the forward strand.
TTACATTTGTTTTCGATTCGAAGAACGCATAATACTATGAAATATTATGTTAATATCGGAAAGGTACAACACATGTACCTTTTACACGGTAAAATACATGTGGAAACTGACACTGAATTTTCTCACGCTGAATGTTTTTGTCATGTTCAAGTTAAATAGTCCAAATATAAATATTTCATTTTCATGCATTTTTTAATTTATATGTCTGAGATATTTTCAATGAAATTCATACTCAAAACTTTGATAAATTGTAACGTGTTTTAACAGAAATGGATTTTTAGAGCTTTCTTGCATGCGTGTACAAAATTTTAATTTATTTACCCAAATAGTTTTCAGTTACGCTTAAAACGCTATGCCTCTACATAATTTGAGTTGCCATATATTTATTGAAGAAATAATTATTTTAATTAAAAAATATTTCAAAATGTAGTATTGGTTTTTATTATTGGATGGAATATTAAAATGATTTACTTTTATTTTTTTCCATAAAACATTTCCTGTAGAATTCAGGAAAATCTTTGATAATTAAATATGTCTACAGTGTGTCCACGTATAACCTGACCGACCTTTATTTTCGCAACCGTTGGACCTAGATACATACTTCCAATTACAAAAGTGATCAAAATTAGGTGCAGAGTTAAGATTAAAAAAAAAAAAAATAGCGAAGAATTACAAAATCTAAATTTTTATACGGTCCCTCGGTCCTATAAGTTATATTTAGTAAAATTTTCCTGTTACACTGATAAGTAAGGCAAAAAAAGTCCCATTATTCTACGATTAAAAACGACAGAGTAGGGGAGACCGGGGGATTGGCGACACCTTAAGGGAATTTAATTTTTTTCACCTCAAAAAAAATGTTTATTTTTTAATAGTAAAAATTCTAAAGCTGAATCATTATCTTTATTATCTGATTAAATTTAACCGTAATCATATCTGTAAAGTAAGCACACATAAAAAAAAAAAAAAAAAAAAAAAAAAAAAAAAATTCTTTCAACCTCTGTATAGTGCACTGTTAAAAATATCGTGAAAAATTACCTCTGTTTTTCAAGGCTATCTATTTTCTGACCAGTGACAACGTTTCATAGGTGTTAATGTAGCATTCTCATTGGTCAGAAAATAGGGAGCCTTTGAAAACAGAGGTAATTTTTCACGATATTTTTAACAGTGTGGCGGCATTACCCAGGATACTGGGTTAATTCCGCCACTGTATCGGGGTAATGACGCCACTCTATAATGACCTAGTAAATGCATAAAATGGATACTAGGATACACATAACCTACTAAAAATGTTTAAAAAGCAATAATTTATCAAAATAATGAATAATTACAATGTTCCTTAAGCTAGATTTATTAATGTGCTAAGCTTACAATTTAACTCAAATTGAAAAATTCACGCTTTGCCATGGTGGCGGCATTACCCCGAGAGGACAATACAGTGGAAAACCCCCCGCAAAGCAGAAAGAAGAACCGAACTTGTTCAACAAATTGCATCATAATGTCGGCGAATGCATGTAGATTACGGTTAATATTATCTTAAGTACCTAATGTTTCAATAAATGGTGTTTACCTCTACTCATTTGAAGCTCCAAAATAAGAAGCAACTAGATGAAAACTAAATTTTTCACTAGAACAAGCAAACGACGTACAACAAAACCATTCTCACTCTAGGCATTGTTTCTATTGTTGGCCGCTACGGTGCAGGCGCAATAACTATCTCAAACTGCCGTTAGTTTTTAAACTAGACGGGGTGCATAATCCCGAGTGGCGCCATTCCCCCTGTCTCCCCTAATAGCTGTTTAAATTAAGAACGTACTTTTTGCTGCAAAATAGGGTTAATTCACAAATTTAGTAGAAATATAATTTCATCAGATATATTAACCTTTAACTGATGTTACCGGTCTCTCAGACCGCGGCTTTTTTTAAATTTTTATAGTTTAACTTGCAATTTTCAGTTTAACTACAAATACTACCGAAATTTTGTTCCGTTTGGAACTTTAGTACTATCACCAGGGACTTTTGAATAAGTGAATTTAATTATAACAGCCCCGTACAAAAAGTTTAGTACAAAAACACCATCCTATGAGTTAATCGCGTCTTTTATTCATCTCTGGATGGAGCGGTCTTAAAGATCGCTTCACACTAATGTGACAATTTCTGTGACATCAGTTAAAGGTTAAAGGAATGGTTGAGGGTAAAATTAGCATTGCAATATAAATTTGAAATCTTTAATCATTCTGACATATTACTGCAAAATATATAATTTGTACTGCACATATAAGAGGATAAAAACAACATAATTTTAGTTAAATAAAAAGTTGAAAAAAAAACAGCCTCAATTCTTTACAAAATTGATACATATTTTTAAATGCTGTTAGATTACACCGTCTTTCAAATTCTGGGTTGTTCCATGTTTTTTAGCTTTTAAAAATTGATTCACATGTATTTTTTAGCGCTAAATCCGAAAATGACCTTCATTTTAAACCATCACGTCAGGATTTTTCTCAAATCGCAAATTTCAAAGGTAAAAAGCTCAAAGTTAAAATTGATTCCCCCTCCCCTCCAAAACTCGCTGGACCCCTGAGCTGTTTAGCTGTAAGAAATCCAGTAAAAGCCACAAAATTGAATAAATTATTGAATTAAATGAAATTAAACTGAATAAAAAAGATTTACATCTATTTTATAGTATCAGATTTTTCGCTATTTTTTAACCTTGACATTTACAATTTGCGGAAAATCCTGACATGATGGTAAAAGTGAAGGTAATTTTTTATTTAGCGTTAAAAAATACATAAAACGTAATTATAAAAGTTAAAAAATACAAATATCGCAGGTTTATGTTATCTAATCTAAAACTCTTTCTTAAACTTGTTGACCGTAATCTATCCTTTTTTTGTGTTATCCTCTAATATAAGTATGTATAAGATGGTAAGCGTCGAAAATGATAATAATATTACAATGTAATCGGATTTAAGTCAGTATGTAAAATTTTTACTTCCATCGGACATATGAAAGTCAGTTATAGTTCGATTGCAAATTTTAAACTGGAAAGACGATCGTTGCAAGTTAAATAAAACCTTATGAAAAGAACATAATTTTTGTTAAAAGAAATCATAGCCTCAAATCCTTACAAAATACAACATATGTTAAAATACAATTATTTTAACTAATCTGAAACTTAACTAATAAAATTAACTCAATTGTAATAGTTGTACGATTTCTTTCAAACCGCAGATACCTTGAAATAAGTTTAAGTACTTTATATACGACACCTGAAAGCATGGTCGAAATCATCTGTTTTGATATGCAAAAAATGGTGTAAGTCATGCATTTCAAAGTTTCATAACTCGATCAATTTTAATGTTAGATGAATGGGACTTTTATTGTCTTACTTGTTAGTGTCACAGTATATTTTTACTAAATATCACTTATAGGACCGGGGGACCGTATAAAAATTTAAATTTTGTAATTTCTTTATAAATGTTTTTCTTGACCCAAATCGCTTTAAAAATAATTCTTTACTTTATTTAAACCGTTTTTGTAATTGGAAGTATGCATCTAGGACCAACGTTTCCGAAAATAAAGGTCGGCCAGGTTATGCATGGACAAACTGTATAACGAAATACGGTTTTATAAGGAAGGAACGTAATGGAATGGTACCTGTTAAGAAAGATACCTGTCCAAATATAGGATTTTTTTCGGGGTTGTAGCGTTCCAGTTTTCACAGGTTTTACTGCATTACAAAATTAGTCAGCCGAATCTGATCATTACAGTAACGGATTTCATTTGTGAGACGATGCCCAATTTGTGTTCAATTTTATATATCGAATATCTACATAACTATTCGTAGAAACTTTAACAGAGTTTGGATTTAGTATAATTGAATGGTTTGTTAATGTTTGTTACGTTTTGAATTTCTTTGTTATTGTCAAAATCGGCTGTCAGTATTGAAAACATGATTTTTTCTCCATTAAAATATAGAGAATGCTTTTCCAATTTATGTTGCTTAGATACATTTTAAGATAACATAATTCCAAATTAAATACTGTTCTATGATAATTTGGTCATTAAACAATGTGAGGTCTATTTGCTTTTCTTTTGACCAACCGTACATATAAAAGTTATTAAAAAAGTTTGAATTACATATTTTTCTCTGCTTTAACTTTTATGATTGCAACTGCAATTGAAATGCATAACGCGGGAATGTATAATTACTATCACGTCTTACTTAAGAGATGACAATAAATAATTGTATTTGAAATTTACTAGAAAGCATTTTATTCTAATTTTACACAAAACAATCGATCACAGTATTCTTTACTCGAAATTAAACAAGATTCATGCGGTGTTTGGAATTTCAAAATCAGGAAAGAATTCGCGGTGTACGCGTAACCCTAGTAACCGCGAAGTTTATATGAAAGAGAGAAATTCGTTGCTTTGATTAGAAATGCACTGGAAAGCAAACAGAGAAAATGCAACTGTCTGGATATAGACGATTCATTGAAACGTTTCTCTTAATACAATCGCAAATTGATGGAGAAAACAAGAGTAGAAAATACTTTTATTAAAACAGCATTCTTTATCTAATGATATGGGTTGTAATGACAGCTTATCAATCAAATGTTGCATTATTTTTTAAGTATATTTAAATTATATTTAAATTATTGTGTTTTTAGTATAAAAATATGTTATATTTCATCGATTTTCACATTCGACAACTTAGATAAGGTAAAAATGAATCAAAGCTTGCTATTTGGTATAGAGATCCAGATTTCGTAAAAATTTAGTTTTATCGGAAAAGGATAAACCGGAAATAAGTCGGAAACGTAACTTAAATGGATAAAATCGATGTGAAAATATACAAATTATTGTAGCTAAATAATATGAGTTAGAGATTTTTGTACTAAGTGAAATAACATGTAAAAAGATCCTATTATATTGATCAATAAGTGCTAACTTTATGTGAATGTCAATTAATGTTTTCTATTAACCCCTTGAATACGGGCCTGTACTGCCGAATAGTTTTATATTCAATTGTAGCGCAGTTTACAAAAAAAAAAAAATGTTTGTGGTAGATTACTCTTAAAAGTATCTTAGTATAAATGTATGTCAGACGTATGGCAGATATTATTTTCAAAAGAGTACGAGTAAGTACTCTCAAAGTAGTACGAGTAGAATAAAACAAAATAGTCAACTATGACGCATATATGTCCCGACCAGTTGTCAAAGGGTTAAACGCGGAATAATGCTTTTTTTTTTTTTTTTTTTTTTTTTTTTCAAACGAATGCCTGCCAATTTCATCTATCGCATAAAAAAATAGTTTCAGCGAGATCAGTTGTTTCTAGATTTAACATTTAATAAAAAAATTTCAAAAACCAAGATTTTTCATTTATCACATTCTTTTAAAAGTGACACCTGCATTATTTTATTTTATTAAATAAATTTTAAATAGATTAGTGGTAAATTCTACATAGCAAAACAAACAAATATATAAATAAAAACTATGCACACACAATGTGACATCTTTGTCATCATAAAAAATCTCGGTGAGATCAGAATGTGACTTTTTTAACCTGCTACGACATCGTGTAACGTATAGGTCAAGTTGCTGTGTAAGGTGTATTTGATGTAGTGTTGCTAGGTGTCCTGCGTAAATCGGGAGACAAATGCTATGGACACCAGTATTTTAAAGTAATTTTGTTTGCCTTATCTAATGGAAGAATTATCCGCGATTAAAAAAGGCGAAATAAACTTTAAGAAATAAGTGGTGTCCAGAGCAGTTTGAGCCCTGATTTACGTGTGACACCTGGTAACACTAATGCGATGTTAATTTATCGGGTACACGACATTTCGGTCCCGACACTTCGGTCCCGAGACATTTCGGTCCCGAGACATTTCGGTCCCTGGCCATTTCGGTCCCGAGACATTTCGGTCCCTGGCCATTTTGGTCCCGAGACATTTCGGTCCCTTGCAATTTTGGTACTCACCACCTTATAACTCGGATTCTAATTGTCGTGGGTCCGCCAAACGCTGCAATTTGAACATTATTTGGGCCCTTTTAAAAAATATCCCCCCCCCCTCAAATTTTATAAAATGCTGAATATAACAGTCCGATAAATTTAAACTTTTATAACTCGTGATTATGAAATCACAGCGAGCTGAAACTTTGTTTGTTTGAACAACGTGATATAAACAGAATGGATTTTTTAAGTTTTATTATTTATTATTACTATTAGGTATTTTATATGTACTATAAACTGCCGTACAATGTTTTTTGGTTGTTTTCATACATTTTTAGAACGTTTAAATTATCATTAATTAAATAATTAAACAGTGCTTATTTTTTTTCTTTTTCCAATTAGATTAATCATAAATGTCTTCAATAATTCAATTAGACACTTATAAGCTATTATACGCAAATATTTCCTCAAATCACTCCTCTAAACCCTCTCCTTTAATAATTCAGAAATAAGATATATTTATTGAAGCACAAATTTAATTTTTCTTATTATTTTTATAATACAAAGTTGCATCGTATAAATTTGTTTTCGTAAGTTACTTTACCATTATAAACATTGGGAAAACAATAGTGATTTGGTAACTAGGCGTGATATGAAAAATATTTTGTTTTCAGAAAACTCCACCCACCACTTCATTTTTTTTTTCTTTAATTATTGCAATTTTGTAAGTCTTCTCACCCTTTGAAGACGATTTTTGTGAGCTATCTTTATTGAATCTGGGCCTATTTCTTTGTAATAAGATTATTATTTTTAATTTTATATAATAATGTAACTATTATTTTAATTAATTTTATTTGTAAATTTTAACTGACAAAACTAAGCTTTTTTATATTTGTCTTTTATTTATTTTTTTTTATACTTCCCTTTTCCTCCCACTTTCCCAGAAAATAATAATATATTTTTATTTTACTTTTATTAATAATTATATTAATAGTTTTACATTTCGGTAACTTTAAATATAAAAATAAACAGGTAAAGGATAAATTTCAGTTTATAACTACTATAAAATATAATGATAAATTGAATATAAAATATATTATGTATCGATTTTATTTTAAAGTAGAAATTTGTAATGTATATTAATAATGTTGTTAATTTAATAAATTAAGGATACATTAAATTAAAAAATATATATTTAATAAAATATTAATTTAATTTTTATACTAAAATTACTAACTGTTTTGAGAATCAATTGATAGCAATTATTCATCACTTAAAGTTTTCATTCAAAATTTTTGATTTATTACTTTCAAAAATATAAAATAGAAATATTTTGAAAAATCAGTCAAAAACATAAAGTCGAAGTAATAATTAATAAATTAAACATAATAATAATGCAATATTGTACAAATACATAAAAATAATTTTTATTCAGTTAAAAAATCCGATAATTTCCCTCCTTTTATAAATATTACGTTTCCCGTACAAAATATGAGTATTTTGCGATAATTATGGATCGAGTTATAAATGTTTTAATTTATCAGGACCTTATACTTAACCCTTTGACCTCTGGGGGTGAATTTCTACAAAATTCCCAAATTTCACATTGACACCAGTATTTTGTAATCAAAAGATTCGTCTTATAATTTTCACGAAAAAATGCGTTAATCAATATTTTAAAAAAAATTGGTGGAATATTCCGGTGTCAGTGTGACATTTGGAGATTAAATGTAAGTGGGAAGAAATTCCCCCATCAGAACTCAAAGGGTTAAGATACGCTAAAATAAAGAATAAGTCAACAGACTCCCCCCCCCCCCCCCTGCTTTTTAAAACGATTAGGATTATCATAGGAAATTTATGTGGGCTGCGACAATTTTGATCTGTGTTATAAGTGCTTGCGTTTTCGAGTCCTTATATTCGGGTTATACTAAAATTTAGGGAGTTCAGTTAAAAAATCCGATAATGTCCCTCCTTTTATAAAGATTACGTTTACCATACAAAATATTAGTGTTTTGCGATAATTATAGAGAGAGATTTAAATGTTTTAATTTATCAGGACCTTATACTTATGATACACTAAAATATATACAAAATCAACAGAGCCCTCCCCCCCCCCCCAGTTTTTTAAAACGATTACGATTATCATATGCAATTTGTGTGGGCTGCGACAAGTTTGATCTGTGTTATAAGTGTTTGCGTTTTCGAGTCCTTATATTCGGGTTATACTAAAATTTAGGGCGTTCAGTTAAAAAATCCGATAATGTCCCTCCTTTTATAAATATTACGTTTACCATACAAAATATGAGTGTATTGCGATAATTATAGATCGGGTTATAAATGTTTTAATTTATCAGGACCTTATACTTAAGGCACACTAAATTATAGAAAAAGTCAACAGAGACCTCCCCCCACCCCTGCTTTTTAAAACGATTACGATTATCATAGGAAAGTTGTGTGGGCTGCGACAATTTTGATCTGAGTTACAAGTGTTTGCGTTTTCGAGTCCTTATATTCGGGTTATACTAAAATTTAGGGAGTTCAGTTAAAAAATCCGATAATGTCCTTCCTTTTAGAAAGATTACGTTTACCATACAAAATATGAGTGTTTTGCGATAATTATAGATCGAGTTATAAATGTTTTAATTTATCAGGAGCTTATACTTATAATACATTAAAATATAGAAAATGTCAATCCCCCTCCCCTACTTTTTAAAATGATTACCATACGAAATTTGTTTGAGCTGTTACTAAAATTTTAAGGCCTTTATTTAAAAAACTCTACATTGTCCCTTATAAAATTATGTCACCCATTTCAAATGCACAAATTTTCAGCTTCCTGGAGAAGGGACCGAAATGGCTAAGGACCGAAATGGCTCGGGACCGAAATGTCTCGGGACCGAAACGTCTCGGGACCGAAATGTCTTGGGACCGAAACGGCGGGACCGAAATGGCGGGACAGAAGTGTCGGGACCGAAACGTCCTGCTTCCTAATTTATCCGTTTCTGATCTAACTTGTGATAGCCGATAAAAACATAAACTACTTGAGTGAAATGTTTTGGGTAAAAATAATTTCTGAGAACTGTATATTTCACTCAATTGCTAGTTAAATAAAATGTCTTTCAGGATAAAGTAATTATTTTTCTTTTCAAAGCTATAAAAAAGGAAAACAAAATTATATTAAAATACAATATTTTATAGTTTAAAGATATGTAATAATTTAATATATAAACGCATTTTAAGCAAATGAAGTAACATTTTTGATAACCATTCTGGATTTGGTCATAAATGCAATGTTACAGCATACTAACATATTTGTCAAAAATATGGCATTGCATACATGATTTTATGTAACATAACGACAATGTCACAATTGTGACTGTAATTTTCCTGACAAGCTGTGACGTCACAATAACGTCACTACTTATATGCTCGCTGTATGGTATAAAAATAACCACTTATATTCACGTTCTTACGGAATTCAAGTTGGCTAGTATTATCGAAAATAAACTTGTTGGTTTAAACGATACTTAGCTATCACGAAACTAGTTGATTAAATCATATTTTAGGATATATTTGCAAAATGTGTACAAAAATACCATAATATTATGGATATCCAAGTATTTTCAAAACATTTATAAAGTAAATGCCGTATCGTAGATTTCTTCAGACTGCTTCTTCCAGTAAGGATGGCAATAACGTAGAGCTTCTGCAATTACTTGTAGATGAATTGGAATTAGCACGCTTGGATGTCAAAGTTCGGATACTATTCTCAAGATTAGGAGGTTAAATTTCTGCTCTAGGCTGTGTTTGACGATTGTTACAATCACTCGAATCGGTCTATATTCGCATTATCATAAACTCAGCGATCTGCGTATTTCGCTCTGCTTCCTCACTGTATTTATGGCCTGTGTTTGTAATCTCTTTATGTATTTATTACTAAAATCCTTAAGCAAATAAATCATTAATAAACTTACGTTAGTAATAAATAAATTTATGGATTTAAATACAATATAAATTATTATTTTAGTTTTGAAATTCTATCGGGTAATATTAAGATTGAATATGAACGTGTAAAGCGAACATGGCGAGAAATCTTTAGGCTGGACATAAATACAAAGAATCAATGACTGAAATGCAGTGTTTTAACAACAGTAGCATACTTGCCAACCATCCGTTTTTTCAAAATCAATTACAACCAGAAATCCTATTTAATATAAAAAATTATCAAATAACCACATAGGAACAATTAACTTTATAGGAAATTTATTTTTGTTCTTATTATAATTTTTTGACTTGAAAAAAAATCGGAATGTTAGCAGGTATGCTGTAGTCCCATATCTAAAGGTCGATAATTGTTTTTTTTTTAAATTGCTTTATATTACTTTATTTTTAAGCTTGTAGCTAAACTTTTAGTCTCTTACATGATTCTTCTGCACACTTTTCATTCATTTTTAATTCGCAAATTAATATAATCTTTCACTGCTGTGAATCTACCTAGAATAGAGATGTTTTTAAATGAATGACTGCTTACATATTAAGTCCAAGAAAATCAGACAAACCCGCAGATAAACAAACAGACCAACGCGGAATCAAAAATTGAAAAAAAAAATTGAGATATTTAACCCTAGAACTACCGGAAATTTTACTCAAGTTTTATAAAAACATTCTACACCAGAATTTTTACTTAAAACTATTTAATTTGTTTATTTAACTTATTATTGTCTGATTTATACATTTAGTTGGTTTTGAAGAAATTTCTGGTTTGAATAAATATTTTGAATGTACATGTCGGGTCCAATGGACCCGTCTGGTAGACGGAAGGTTAAGGGGAGGTTTACTATCATTGTCCAAAACACAAACATGTGACAAAAACATTCCCAAAAGTATGCTTTTGAGAATATTTACTGGGTTACTTGGAAATGTGAAACTTGAATAAAAATTTCAACATGGATATTTTTGCATTACGTTTATTGAAGTTTATATAATAGCTATGATTTGTTTTTATTTGAAAAAATTGAAAGTTTGCTTCATATGACGGAGAGTGCACGTCATCCAACTGCAAACGGGTGGATATTTTTCTCATGACGCAATCAACTGAAACCAATTTTTGGGTTACATTCTGTAAGATTATGATAGTGTCTGGAGTTTGTACCAACATATCATTTAAAAAGATCATTGTTGACAAAATGATGGTAAATTGAAAAGAAAGGGTTCTTTTTAATTTTAATACATTATAAAAATAGTTACTACAAATGATACATATTGTTGGTATAAGCTGCAGTCAAAGTACATTTTTTCATTTAAAAATAAAACCAATATGTTTCAAAATACTTCAATTATCTCCAGATATACCTCAAATATTTCCGATTGGAAAAAAAAATCATGAAGATTTTACAAGTTTTAATAAATATTGTGCCAAAACCATGAGTGTATATCTTTATCTTAGTTCAAGAAAACGTTTCCAAAATAATGCTCCTTTTTCGGCCAAGGCTTACAGGTGTTGTACAACCTCCCCTTCGGCGTCTAAATACTCAAATGCATAAATCTACTAAAGTAGTGTGCACCATTATTTTTTCTGATTTTAATTTGATAATATTGAAGTGATATTACCTTATTCTTTCAAACGTAAAACTTTGGAGAGTTTTAGAAGGGCTCTGGAGGCACTAAAATCTTTGAAATTTACAACCATTTCTAAACTTCTGTACCGTGCTGTACTTTTCTTCTAAGAGTTTATACTTAATTAATATAATTGGTTTTTACATTTGCTTCCTTCACTTCATTTCATTTAAAAGAAAATCTTTGTAGGATATTTTCTAATTTTCTGTCCAATATTTTTTAATCTTGCTGTATTTTTATAGAAATTAAACTAGGAATTGCAATGGCAGCATACTGAAAAAAAAATCAACTGAAATTTTGTACCGTCAACGTAAAGTGTGCACAGTTTCCCATTTTCAAAGGAATGGTTATAAAGCAGTTTTTGCAAATACACAAATGCATGATTTTTAATTGTTGCGGTTGTAAAAATGCTTCAAACTAATGGAATATTACAATGCGAAAAAATAAATTATTACATGGGATAACGTACAGTTTGTTTTTATTGTAATAATAAAAAGAAAACGACAAAGAAAAATAATAAAAAAAGATGAATTATTGTGTTTAAATGTTTTGTCACAAATATAAAAATTAATGAGTACTAAAAAAGCTTTATTACATCGTAATGTTGCTAAACTTTACCATTTTTGCATCGAAAAAATTGAATAAAACAGACTTAAATTAACGCTAATTCAATAAATGGATGATGTTTAATTCAAACAAGAAAATTTTGCTGAAATAAATTCGATTCCCATTTGATATTAAATTAGAGGCTGATTAATTCGTAAAAAATAATATTGCATAAAATTTCTACCTTTCATATCTCAGATCAACAATAAATTTTTTAAACCAATGTAATTGTAATGTCGGTATGAGATTAAATGTTAATAAAATTTAAATAAGTCGAAAGTTTTTGTCATGTATATTCGTCATCAAACAGTCATTGTGAAATAGCATTTTTCTATATTAAATCTGTTGGCTGAAAATTACGCATTTTTGATAAACATAAACAGGGCTTTCAACATATATTGCAAAATCTAAAATGTATGTTTTAAATCCCTTTAAATGTGCGTGTTATGACAGAATAACAGACTCGCAAATTGTTTCAATTTTGTATTCAATAATTTTATTTGCAGAATTAAAATGAGATTTTCATTCTAACGCGGACTGAAAGTAAAACCATATAATGCACGAAATCATGTACTGAAAAATTGAATTAATCAGGATTATACAAACTCTACATAACTGTAATTTCTACGCAGAAATACTGGCATAATATTTTCAGTAGATCAGATGGTATTACTTTTTATGCGATTTTGTACTAGAATTTCAGTTAATTTTTAATCACATTTTAAATATAGAGTGCCTCTTTAACGTATGAAGGGTACTTATGCATCAAGTTAATCTGGACTAGAGGGAAAAAGAAAACTCTGAATTGTTGTAGAAATCTGTGACAGCTTTAAGCAAAGTACTATCTCGATTTATAAAAAGGAATATAAATGTGTAATCACTTCAAATTTATATACTTTTTAACTCTGACTACAATAGAGTTTGATTTTATTAAATTTGAATTAAAGTATTTAATGAAATAGAGATAATGCATTTCACAAATAGCATAACCTCTTCGCTACCTGAGTCCACATATGTGGACCTCTATTGTTTTCCCCATAAAACTAAACTGTTTGACCCTTTTTACATTTTGACTTCATTTCTTAATAGCTGAATGTGTTTTGCTTTAAAAGCAAACCAATAAATGGCAAAATCTATGCTGATTTCCTCATAAAATAGATGTTATTTTCATCTGAGTTTGCAAAACGCCTTCAAGAGGGTGTGGCCAAGAAATTGAGAAATTTTCATACTTATTTAACTTAAATCCTTTACAATAAAATGTTTTGAGGATTTGTATATAATTCACTTGATTAAAGGCCTTAAATTTGTGATTGTGCGAATTGGGGTTAGTGATAATTAAATTGATATTTTAACGGAATTTGTAATTTTAGATCCCTATTTGTAAACATAAATTACTAGTCCCCTGAAATATCAATTTCCGAAAAGTTCTTTTTTCTGTCATCTATGATGTCATTTTCTTTGTTTAAAACCAATGAATGAGTATTTATAGTATTATTTTAGCTTTGGGAACGAAGAGGATAAAGTTGCAAACTATTGCATAAGTTACAAGTTGTAAAAAATTCCTGCCGGTCCGGCCTACAGGCGGAAGTAGATTTCGAAGTCAAGTATACTAATTTCACAAACAAAAACTAAATCATGATTAGAGATACACCCACTTTAGCAATTTCATCTGGCCGCTTTTGACGAGTTTTTATTTCATTTTTATATAATAGCTTGTTTTATCAGAATCATGTTAGGGCGGTATTCAAAAAAATACTTTTCCATGCTCAACAACTCGAAATTTTCTGGCATAACTCCAGATTCATTTTTAATAAAAAAAAATATGAAACTTGCTGACGTGATTTTTGAAGAGATTTATAAGCGACCTGTGTTTTTATTTTTCGCTCAATTATTTAAAACTTGATTAATAAACAATTATTTTCTCAGTAGGGCAATATTTTGCGTTTCTAACACAATCGCTTCCGGAAATTCCGTTCAAAATGCCCACTTTGACATCATTTTTTGAAATATATTCTGCCTCTATCAAAAATCGATCATTACGGTACATTATATACTTTCTGAATAAGCGAATCTACCAATTGAATGCGTTTGAGAGCAAAAATGAATTTAAAAATTAGTCAGAAAATAAGCAGTTTGGATTTGAGTGCATCCTTAATACAATGATTTTTCCAACACAATCCGCTTCGGGAAATTCGGTTCAAAATGCCCACTTTAACAGCATTTTAAAAAATATATTCTGCCTCTATCAAAAAATCGACCATTACGGTACATTATATAGTTTCTGACTAAAACAACGTACCAATTGGAAGCCTTTGAGAGCAAAAATGAATTGTAAAATGAGCCAGAAAATAAGCAGTTTGGATTTGAATACACACTTACTAAGATGATTTTTTTCTTCAATCGCTATGTATTTTTATTTTGTTTTTGCTGTAAGAATTGGTCCTATTCAAAACTTGTCTGTATAGATGTTGTAGACAATATTAAGAAGTTATATGATAAATTCATGGGGATTTTATATCTTTTGAATTGACAGAGTTATAGATTTTTTTTCTTCGAACCCCCTTTTTGTTTTCGTTTTTAATTTTTTTTTTTTGCGTTACGAATTGGTTCTATCAAAAACTTGTGAACATAAAGTTGTAGATAATCTTAAGGAGATTCATGATAAAATTAATTGGATTTGATATCTTGAGAATTGACGAAGTTATGAACTTTTTTCTCTCAAAAAACATATTTTTGCACCCCTTGAGCCATTTTTAACTTTATCAAAAATCTGTGATACATAAATTTTTGGCCCTATTTTTAGAAGTAATAAAAACTTTAAACTGATTTGATATGTACATTAATTAATAAGTTATGGGGGTTTTTGGTTTTCACAAAATCCCTCCCTATTTCCATCCCCTTGGTCCGATTTTGTCCATTAACGAACTTGATCGAGATTTTATGCCCATTGATTTTATGTATCAGTTTATAAGAGATTGGTGCAGAATTACGAAAGTTATCGTGTCCAGAAGAAAGTGATATATACATATAGATAGATAGATAGATATGTAAAGTTTTTTACTGAGGGTGGTTTTGGGTTCTAGGGGTCGTGATCGGTGTAGATCTGCAAAATGTTTTCAGAAATTCCAACATAGGAACGATCCCAATTGGTAGTATTTCATACTAAATCTACCTAAAAGCAACAACATAATTGTCGGAGCACAGCTCCGGCTTCCCTGCAAAAATTACACCTATTGTTAACACGATAGCGACCAAAATATTTGTCGCATCGACACAAAAAATGAAATGGACGTTGGTAGTGCCAAAATCTCGATGCGTATTGAAAATCATAAATATTCTTCAACCCTAACGGCATGAAATGTCTGCTCAAAATTTTCCCATAGAGATAACATTACGGGTTTAAATCTATATATTTGAAATATAAGGCTTTTTTTTTTTAGACATCTACCTTGAGCTTTTTTTCGGAACCAATTTTAATAATTCTTTGTTTAAATGAAAGCTGTTTCTTTGTAGATTTGCGGCACTAGCTATTTTTTTTAAATATTCCCATTTTTATATTTAAATTTAAAATTTAAAAATTTTCAAAAT
The DNA here is from genome assembly GCA_963932465.1 of Maratus speciosus. Lineage (NCBI taxonomy): Eukaryota > Metazoa > Arthropoda > Arachnida > Araneae > Salticidae > Maratus > Maratus speciosus. The sequence continues at coordinate 150,317,190 of OZ010787.1, forward strand.
GGTAGCAATTGAATTATTTCCATTGTTGTAAAGAAAAGAAAATTGATAAAGTAAGTTTATCTTTATTGATGCCAATTTCTAATAAAATTCAAAATTAACTTTGTAAAAAAAGGGAAACAGAAAATGACGTCACGCTTTAAAAAAACACTAATTTTTTCCCCAAAAAGTTATCACAATTCAATACTTTTTCACTCCGCTGAATTTGAGACGCTATGTGAAACGTTTCAATGAGGAAAAATGACATGATATTTAAATGTAAACCATCATTTTCTCTGATAAAATTAAATATTTTACTACGGATAACTCTAAAAGATATATATTTTTGGAATTTTACTCGCCTATACAGAGGTCAGAACCTCAAGTCAAGTTTGGTTTGGTTTGGTTTGTGTTTATGACGGCCGATTATCAACACGTGGGATATAGGCCCTGGGGGGGGAGTGCCCTTCGTGGGGGTCTTTCTAATGGAACCTAACCCGTATTTACGCTTGGGAATCCACGGTTTCGAAGAAAACCACGAAAACTCCGAAACGGTTAGGCCGACGGGCGCGATTGGGTTCGAACCCAGCACCTCCCGTCTACCAGCTTCGAGAGCAGAACCTCTCAGCCACTGGTGGGGCACCTCAAGTCAAGAGTGGGAATGTTCACATGCAAAGTCGTAGTTAACAAATTTGATTTCAAGTTTGGAAATATATATATTAATAACTTATTGCGTACTGCGATACATTAGAAATGGTGAATGTAAATTTGAGAGATGCATATGTAAATTTTGAGACGTTGAAAATGACGTTAAGTTTAGATTTCACGAGAAAAATAATTCTATGATTGGCTCACTTTCGCTGATTTTCTATCGGTAATTTCAAACATAAGAGCCTCAATGGGTAATTTCATCATAATTAGTTATCTTGGTTAGGTATACTAATACATTTTAATTTTTTAATACGTTGAACAGTCGAAGTTTATGGAATTAGTATTTTCGTAACTTTAAATTAAAAATAATATTCGTTGAGCTTAAGTATTAACTAATGTATGAGTTTTTTTTAACCGACTTAAAAAAAAAAAAAAAAAAAGGAGGAGGTTGTCAATTCGACGCGTATGTATTTTTTTTATGTATATTTACCGATTACTCCGAAACTATGCGACCGATTCATGTGGTTTTTATTTTAATTGAAAGAGGATACTCTCGAATTAGTACCACTTCCGTTTCATCAAAATTGGCTCGGTACTTCTTAGTAATTTTACAAAAACCAATAAAATGAATGATTTCTCGCAAATTACCTTTCATTGTTGTAACAGTTTTCCCAATCATAAGCATATAAGCATAACAATATATACGTTAGCGTAAAGTTGTCGCCCAGCTTGGCGCCATTTGGGGAAATATCGCCAAATTTGGCCACCAAAATAAGTCGCCATAAATGAAGACATTTTTACTTTGCAGTAGTTTTTTAAGTCGGTTTTTTTTGGTAAAAAAGTTTATAAATTATTAAACAATTTATTTCGTCAAAGTATGACGAGTTTCATCTCATTATTAAACAAAACATTAGCTCCATTGTTGTAAATTATGCATTTTAACCTCATCCAAATCGTTATGGCGTCGTCAATATTTGTGACCTGAGATATAGATTGACTTTCAGAAATTTTACTTTCTACGTCCGTAACGGCCAGTTTTTCTTTTTTTTTCAGTGCGAACCTTTTATTCTCCATAACCTACCAAATCGATGCAATTCATTTTGAATTTTAAATTAAGAGAAATGGAAAGAAATCGAATACGGAGAATACGATTTCGGGTCTTAGCCTCATGGTAACGGATTTCGTATTAGCCGCATGGCTACGAGTGATAAATCAAAGAAATCGAGAAAAACATAACACGGTTTGTACGGATCAGGGTATTTTCCAGGAGAGTTTTCAGTATTTTTTTTTATAGAAAAAGAAATCTAGGCTAAACTGGTGAAATTTCGCTGTTTTATAAGGAGAGATTTTCTGTAAGAAAATAGCGGTGCAGAAGAATGTTCTGGTCGCAAAATTCCAGGAGTCGTACAAACCCTGATATAATGTCATGTCTGTATTACTTATATGTATGTATTCTTATGTATGTATGTTTATATTTAGACGTATGCATGTTTGTAATGGGAAATTTCCGCAATCGGGTTTGTAGACAATTTGATAATTTAGCGAGCTTTGTTTGATGCGCAAATTTAACCATTTGGTGGCGGTCCCAATTACAGAAGGTTACTCATTTTTTTAATTCACTGTAAGTGAATGTGCTGCAACTGAAATGCACATGTACATTCTCCGTAACCTTCCAAATCGGTGCAATTCATTTTGAATTTTAAATTAAGAGAAATGAAAAGAAATCGAATACGGAGAATACGATTTCGGGTATTAGCCGCATGGCTACGAATGATAATAAAAAAAATCGAGAAAAATATGATGTCATGTATGTATTACTTATATGTATGTATTCTTATGTATGTATGGTTGTATTAAAAAGTATATATGTTTGTATTGGGAAATTTTCGTAATCAGTTTTGTAGACGATTTCATAATTTAGTGAGCGTTGTTTGATGCGCAAATTTAACTATTTGGTAGCGGTCCCAATTTCAGAAAGTTATTAATTTTTCTTTTTAATTCACCGTAAGTGAATTTGTTGCAACTGAAATGCGAGTGAACATTTTGAAGTGAATGAGATAAGCATTTTTGGTCTAGATGTACACTTGAAAACGGAAATATATAGATAGCAAAATAAGAAAGTCCTGAAAGCGTAAAGAAAAGGTAGCTTACATATTTCTTGATTTTAAGATTTTAGCTAATTTACGGGAAAACACTAAGCTAAAATGCGAAGAACCCGATTAGAGAGGAATCATCAGTGCTGAATTTCAGTGGAAATTTTGCCAAATTTGGCAGCTACAGCTAAATTCGCTGCATTTATATCAACATATTTTTGGTCGCCAAATTTGGCGAAATTTCGCGAAATGTCTCCAAGCTTGGCAAAAATTTTGACGTTAATGTATACGACCATATAGTTTTATGCTTATAATCGGAAAATGCATACACCAATGAAAGATTATTCGTGAGAAATCAACTTCACTAAAAGTCATAAATCCTTCCGTGATTTTTTTTAACCTGTTGCCTAGATGTAGTGTACATTTTAAGAAATATACATCTTTTTATATGTGTAACATTATACACAGAAATTTCGAAAATGCCGGTTAAAAGAAAGCAATTGAGATTAAAAGAGTTATTCAGCGTAATTCTATGTGGTAAAGTCACATAAAAATAACCCAGCTGCCTACGAGTAATTGCGCGAATAACGATATAACAATAACTCAGAGGAACAAGAGTATCAAATTTGATAGAGGAGTATAGCAGATTACCCATGTGTGCATGTTACAAACCTTTCCCTGATACCATATTAAATAAGTCTGGGCTATGCCAGACATTCAAGTCTTTGAAGGGGCTTTGAAGTTTTCTGCCGTTAGCTCGATGGATCCAGCTCCAATTTTTGATTGTCTCAAAGATCGGAGCTACATTAAACAAATCAAAATCGCTCAACACATCCCCGGTGGCTATTCTTTCTCTTTACCGTAGACACTCTTATTTAATGAATTCTCTTTACTTTTAACATTTCTGAATTCTTTTAAAGAACAACAAATCACGCTGCATGAAAATTTTGATAATTCTGGCATCAGATTTACAGATGAGCAGCAGAAAATATTTTAGTTATGCACAGAACAGGTTTTATCATTGCAAACAAAAGTTACAATTTTTTCTAAGTCAACTTTTATTATTTGAAAAGCAAGAGCTGGAAAAAGTAGGATAATCAAAGAAATTAGTAAAACAATCATAGAGCAGTTAAGATCAGAAGCTGTCATTCTTTTGACACTAACAGGTACTGCTGAGCTTAATGTCGAAGAAAAGTTAATTCACGCAGTGCTAACTACCGTGTTTTAAATAGTTCGCTGATTTAAAAAGTCATGCAGAAAGAAATCTACAGCTCAGCATGGATACAGTATTATTTATCTTTACTGACGAATTTTCAATTGTCATCTTATGGCTGAACTTGAACAAAAATGTCGCAAAGGTACAATAGATAGTATTCAATCTTTTAAAGGCTTATTTGTTTAAATACTTGGAGGTATTAGGTTGTTACATCGCGTAAAAGACATCTCTATATATAAGAGACATTCTATAAAAGACATTTTGACTCTTCGCAGACAAAAAATGCTTAGAGCTTTTGAAAATTGCTTCACATTAACAAACTCATTGAGACAAAATGACGATTAGCAAAGATAGTTTCGAAAGACTATATTCGCTTTGCGTGGGTCAAGTTTCAGACTACTCTCATCCCTTATGCAACGGTGGAAAGCTACACTGCTTCCGGCTCAACTTGAATGATTTCAAGATGCTATATGTCTTTTTTCCAAAAACAAGCAAGCGAAAGAACATAATCAAGAAGTACTTCTTAAATCAAAGTAGTCAATGATAAGAATGTTAGCAGGCCACAATAATTAAAACAAAGATGTAGTGAAGATGATCACGTGTTTGGACTTCAGGCAGGACTTTTTTGAGCAGTTGGATGCAGAGTTATGTTACATACCAATATCTGGACGGAGTGGGGATTGATTAGCGATGTACTATGTACAGTAGAAGATACTGTCTATGACCCAAGATTTCAACCACTGGGCTTGCCATAGGCTATAATGGTTCATTTTGTTCATTATGATGCCAAAAATTAGCACTTGAGCATTACCTAAGGCAACTGATGACTGAATTAAACACTAGAAAATGAGGATTCCACGTGTGTTATTTCAAATTTAATTTTGTACTATTAAATAGTAATCATGAAAATTAAACTTTTTTTTTAATTTTAAAATGTTATATGTTAAGTTTATAAGACTCCATGCTCCGACATTTCGGCCTGACGGATACTAGTTGGATTTGCAGTACAGTAGATAAATTGAACAAAGGAATAACATCTAAACTGTTATTAATTTCAAACGTAATATTTTACATACAAAATCTAATAGGGTAGATCTAGAATAGGTGGCCATAGAGGAGAGATGGTCAGTCTAAATATTTTCAAAACTTCATTATAGATTGCAACATAAACTTTGTTTGTATGAAATACTTCAACGAGATTGTTTATTGCGACGTGCAGTTTTGTTTTTCGATTATAAAAAGTAAGTGTAATTTTTATATTTATTTAATCTAGTGGTTGAATATTTTTTGACTTAGGTATCTGAATGTTTTACAGTACGTACGATATATATATATTTAATATATGGACTTTTAAGGCACGTATATAATCTAATCTTTACTTTAAATTGGGCGACAATCAGTTATTCAATTTCAGGAGAGATAGCCACCTGAAATCTAGGAGAGTGGCCACCTTTAATCAATATTTCAAAATTATACGGAGTGATTATTTTAACTAAATATAATTAAATTTAAAATAAATATGTAACTTTTATTTTTATAAATATATTAATTGATATAATTATTTAAATTTTAACTAATACAAATGCTTTAATAATAATAATAATATAATAAGACCTATCGATTCATTTGCTTCAGAAAATACTGAAAAAAGTCGGAAACTTTCATAACAGACACTGATAAAGTTGATAAATAAACTAAATTAACGTAATAAACCTAAAATTAACGCGAGAAAAAAAGCACGACATTTCCAGTAGCGAAGAAAACGAAATACATTTAAATTATCAGATTCTACAGATTCCGAGTAAATCGAATTGGATTAGGATCACTGTGTTGGTTGTGCAAAACAATATAATATCACATCCAAAAAGGATGTCTGGATACAATGCATAAGGTACCTGAAGTGGTTCCATGAAACGTGTACAAATTATCAAGACATTTTCCAATCATGTGGTAAGATTTTACGAAAAGTGCAGTATTGAAATTATACATCAAATTTTGTTTATTCGAGTTTCATTCACTCGTTTTCCTTCATATAACTGTATCTTTACAAATTGCTATATCTTTTTCATGATTAACTATATGATATTTGTTTTTTTTTTCTATTTAACTTCACTTTTTCTTTCTTTTATTGGATGGCCATCTCTCCTCGGCTTTAAGGAGAGATGGTCATCTGCCATTTTAATTTCAATGTTGTTTAACACTTTTTGTTTTCAACATTTTATTATTTTTTTTTGCGTAAAATATGATGAGTATATGCATAAGAATTTTAAATATACATAAATATTTCTTGTATTTGCATTCTAAGAATTTTTATTTCAATCTTTAAAAACTATGGCCATCTATCCTAGAGTTACCCCAACTAATGTTGATTTTTCTATTGTATTAGGAATTTGTATATTAACATATTATACAGGGTGACCGTAAACAGTTTTTACAAAATATAAGTGATGATGCATTCATTAAGACAAGTAACTTTTGTATAGGTAACGAAGGTCGCAAACCACTTAGTCAAAAATTCACGGTGTCTCACTCTTAGCCGAACTAAGATTTTCGTTGACAACATTAACCACAATGAAGATATTACAATGGTATTTCTCGCAGATTAAATTTGCTTTCTGTAAAATTTGGTGACATCACTAGAAGTTCGAGAAATTACCCCTCATTCGTGCCAATAGAACCCTAAAATAGCCGCGCCTTAATTCAGAATGCAGCTGATTATACACTGACAGAATTACAGTGCCTTTAGAGAATTCCTTGATGTCATCAGATTTCACAGAAAACGAAGTTACTCTGTTGAAAATTTTGCTAAGACATCTTTAATATCATTCAAGATATGAAGGGAAATTCGAGTTAAGTCGAAAAGAGACACCATGTATTTTTGACAATTTAATATTTTGCGTTCCTTGTCTACTAAACAAAAATTCTTCTTCTTGATGACTACCATTACCTTTCTTATTTTGTAAAGAAAGTTTGCGAACAACTTGTATATTTCTTAATTTTAATCACGTGTTTATAATTTAAATTGAAACTATTTATTAAAATGCTAAAATTAAATAGCACAAACTGCTTAAAAAACCAAGTTATTGTGTATGTTATACATTGTATAAATCTGCAAATCACTGCACGTGCAATATAACTCGATAAATTGAACAAAATAACAGCATACAAATAATTAATTTGCAGCGTACTACGTTACATACTAAAATCCAATAAACTATGTCGATCATTCAATTGTATTGGGAATTAGTTACATATTCTGAGCAGTTTCCTTAACACAGTACAATTTTGTCATTGTCATTTCATTTTCATACACAGTACTTTTTTGTCATTTTTAATTAAATGTTTTTAAGAAACGGTTTCCAAAATTATAGATGATTGTTTAAAGATTTATTATGCTTTTAGGTATGCTATATAGATTTAAACTGAAGCGAAATTAGTATTAACAAAACGAATAAAAAAAAACTGTTTAAATAATAAAAATTACGCTAAAGCATTTTTAAAAACTTGCACAATGTTTCTATGACATTTACGGGAAAACATCTTTTTTCATATAACTTATCATTTCTTTAATAGAGTATAATATTGGAGAAAAATTTAGTGTACACTTTAATTGAAATGTTTATTGAATTGGTTTCAAAATCATACATGTCCATTTTAAAGAACGGTTTTTAATTGAACATGATGTATACATTTATATTTAAAAAACAGATTAATATTAGTAAGATTTATCTAAAAAAAGTAGGATAAATCATAAAATCACTAATGCATGTTTTAAATTCTTAGAATTTTTTTTATGTCATTCCAAGGATAAAACTTATTTCCTATATCTCAGAAATTTCTTTAACAATGTACAGTAGCGCTCAAAAGTATTTTGACAAAGATAATAATTAACTTAATTGAAAAAAAATAATAAAATACAAAATCAATCATTTATTTTATTTAACCATATTTAATGCTTTAATTTGAATAAATTAACAATAAATATTAATAATATTAATAAAATTATATATATATATATATATACATATTTATCTGAATTTTATCATGCTGTAACTCTCAAATTTTTTAACCGATTTGGATGAAATTTTTCATATGCATAGTACAAGGTGGCCATAATTAACCTGATGGTACTCAGAGTGTTCTGTAGCGAGAATGGCGCCAAATTTTGTAGGAAGATTAAACAAGACGAGGGACGAAAGATTCCGTGAAAAAAAAAATGGTTCCAAAAATCTCCGCCAGATGAATATGTGGCTCTCTGTATTCGAAAAAGAGAATTTCAAGAAATGAAGAATCAATTCTGAAATAAAATTACCGTTTATTTAACGAATTTAGCAATTTAATCTAAGCTCAAAATGGTAACAGCTTATATAAAGCTAAAAATTTACATAATCACTGCTAAAGTTCCTTTATCTGCAATTTCACTTACTGAGCCCCAAAGAAAGCAACAGCAGACGTTCTTTATTCAAATTTCACGTTATATCTTTTGGCCCAGCACCAGCTTGTTCGGATTTAAAGGGTAATGTGCTACTGTTAGAAGCAATTTCATTGAAAGTTATCTTTCATAATGTCTCCTTCTTCAGTCGAGCGAGCTCTACTAATCAAATTCTTTTACCTCAAGCAGTGCAATGCGCCAACCACTCTTTGTGATTTTAGAAACCACAAAAAATGCGTAAAGGTAACGGTCCTTTGTCAGTTAATGGTTTAAAAGCAATGGTTGAGAAGTTTGAGAATACAGGTTCTCTAAATGTTCAGTCGTATGTATACTCGATTGTATACTCTAAATGTATACAATCGAAGAAGTGGCAACGGTGATTGTCGACAGAGCACCAGACAATATTGCTACCACTTCTAGCGGTCGTGGGACAGTTAGGAATCGGGATATGCCTTATTGTACGGTATGGAAAATCCTACGAAAGATTATCTACTTCTATCCGTACAAGATCAGCCGTGTACAAGAGTTACGTCACACCGACCATGATAAGCGATTGACTTTTGCTCTCACTTTTCTTGCCAGAATGGAGTTGGGTGATGCTTGGCCCTGGAAAATCTTATGGGGAGACGAGGACCACTTTTACATGAATGAACTGTAAATAACCCGAACAGCCGAATTTGGGATAACAAGTCACCAAGAGCATTCAAAGAAATTCCTTTGCATTCACCAAAGATAATTGTTTGGTGTGGTTTCACAGCAGATATGATCATAGGTCCATTCTTCTATGAGAACATTACTGCGACAGGACCTGTAACTTGTTCTGTTACCGGAGACAAATATCGACAAATGCTAAACAACTTTGTTATTCCGGCACTTCAGCAAAGACAGTGCCTGGAGAAAATCATTTTCATGCAAGATGGAGCCCTCCACATATTGCTTTGCGGGTACAGCAGCTGCTACGACAGAAATTCACAACAGAAAGAGTCGTTATAGCCGCTGTTTTCCAACTGCATGGCCACCTCGGACCCCTGATCTTACACCCTGCGACTTTTGGTTATGGGGTTACCTAAAGTCCAAGGTCTATCACGGAGGTGTCCAGGACCTGGCTACGTTGAAAGATAACATATCGCGAACTGTACGGGGAATTCCTACAGACATATTGTTCTCTGCTGTTGTAAATGCTGTGCATAGAATGCAATATGTGGTCCACAAAAACGGCGGCCACATCGAACCTGAGTTGGATGTGCTAAATAAACGGTAATTTTATTTCAGTATTGATTCTTCTTTTTTGAAACTATCTTTTTCGAATGTACAGCGCCACATATTCCCCTGGCGGTGATTTTTGGAACTAAATTTTTTTTCGCGGAATTCTTCGTCCCCCCGTATTGTTTAATCTTCCTACAAAATTTGGCGCCATTCTCGCAGTTAGATCGAGCTACAGAACTCTCTGAGTACCTTCAGTTTAATTATGGCCACCTTGTACATACTAATGCCCCAACTGAGATCGTTGGCCAGCTTCATCCGCCATCTTGTTTCAAAATGGCGGCCATTTGAATTTTTTGAACACGTTTGGAAATTTTTAGGTTTCCTATCTTTCTCTTTAAAATGACCTATGTTGTTAACTTACACTGTGTGACTCTTTAAAATATCTTTTAATGTTTCTAACATTCTGTTTAAAATGATACATAAGCGTTTGCATTTTGTGAAACGTAACATTTTCTATAAGTATACAATGTTAGAAAACATAAAAAAAAAATCAAAAATTCCAGTGGCCGCCATTTTGAAACGAGATGGCGGATGAAGCTGGCCAACGAACTTGGTCGAGACATTAGTATGTACTATGCATATGAAAAATTTCATCCAAATCGGTTAAAAAATTCGGGAGTTACAGCATGACAAAATTCAGATATAATTATATATATATATATATATATATATAATTTTTTTAATATTATTAATATTTATTGTTAATTTATTAAAATTAAAACATTGAATATGGTTAAATAAAATAAATGATTGATTTTTGTATTTTATTATTCTTTTCAATTAAGTTAATTATTATCTTTGTCAAAATACTTTTGAGCGCTACTGTATAATATTTAAAAAAAAAAAAAAAAAAAAAAAAAAAAAAAAAAAAAAACTAATATAAGTCATAAAAAAGATTAATTATTCAAAAAGTCTTTACGTTCATAATATCATACTACTTTGCTGTAAAGTTTGCTCGAAAATATCTAATCTCACTTTCTCTCATAAGGCAGGCGGTCACTGGCTTGTTTAATGCGACAGGCTGCAGAGATTGGGAAGAAGTTCTGCACCGGGATCAACCAAGCACCAATTGAGGAAAACTGAATCTGAGCTTTGAGGTTTTTACTGCTAAGGAAAAGTATTAACTGTATCATAGTTTAAAATCCATTGAAGCTTGATTCAATAGTAGTTTTTGAGCATTACAAGTTACTTTTAAGTTATAGATTCCGTAGACACTGCAAGAATATCTACATGAAGACACCAGTTATATCAATCACACCGATTATAGATGATATGAACACACATCCTGTTGAAATAAATAACACTGATTCTCACATGGTGATGACTTACACACACTGATGATACATCGATGACTAAAACATAAATGATGGATACTGGAAGATAAAATACAATGACTTGTTGATATATGTGACAAGAGTGATCTTTGATAATAACTAAAATGTTAGATGACATATACACAATGGAAATACTTGAAGATCATTAAATCTTAAATTAAGATAAGGACTTGAAGATCGTAAAGTGAGTTTGTACTGGATATTAATATATGGATAGGTTTTTCCTATTCATATGTCGAAGTTGATAGGTTTCGCAGATAAGTTAATTGGCCGAGTGTTGGAAGTTGAAGCCGTTTGCTACACAGTTAACACATATGTGTGCTGCCCTTTTGTTTTTAAGTGTGCAGCTCGAAGAGCGATGATTGCTTGCACAGTAGGTATAGACCATTTTACATCTACAACGATCACTTCAGCAGCCAAGGCTGTTGGTTTTCCCAATATTCTTTCAACATATCTTTTCTTGTACGATGTATGGCGGGGTTTAGTGATGCCCCTTTTCTATATAATATATCTAGTTGAACTCTGAAATCAATTGATATTATTCGATGGAACACAACTATTCTATCATAACAAGTGTCTAAAGGAGGAAAAAGCGATAATTCATTAATATTGGAAATTTCTAACTAAAAGGCTTTGACGTCACGAGTTGTTAAAATGGATGACCGAAAGTTAAATTCAAACAGCGAAGAATCCAACATCTCGGATTGAAATAAAGGAACGCGTCTCAGTGATATGAGTAGTGAGTACGAGATTCCATCGAGACCTCCAACGCCAGATTTAACATCAATCCCAAAAACGACGTTTTTGGTGAAATTTCAGATAGAAATAGCTAGACAAATGACAGTAGGAAAACTAATATAGTCGTATGAAGGCTTTCGCAGAAAAAGAGCGAAGGGTAGCTCGCAAGAGGCACGTAAGTACCACAACTATGTATTAGAACAATGGAGAAATGCGGAGAATTATAGATCATTCTACGAAGAACGCTACATACCATCACCGAAAAACAAAAATGATAAAGAACAGGTACAGGATGTGGATCAGAAAATACAAGAAATGTTATTAAGGATATGTAAAGAAGAAATTCAAAAGTTAAAGGAAGAGTTAAACGAAAAAGAAGACAAAATACAAGAATTAGAAAAGGAACTCAAGGTCAAAATGGAAGAGCCAAATGTACTGATAAGGGAAAAATAGCAATTAAAAGAACTCTTACAGACAAAAGAAAAGTTGCTACAAGAATTCAGTGAAGAAATCGACTAAAAAAATGCTCTGATCAAACAGATTCAAATGACTGAAGAAAAATTTTCGTTAAAAGTAGAGGAAATGAAGACCAAACTAAAAGGTAGTGAAAAAGAAGAAGCAAACATTACAGTATAAAAAAAGAATATAAAAACAACAATAAAAGAATAAGGAATTAAAACAAAGTCTGGAAGAAGAAAAATAAAAAATAGTCAAATAACGGAAAAGCTGAGAAAATGTCAAGAAACACTAGAATCGAAACAAAATGAGATTACAAATAAAACAAATAAAATAGAGATAATATAACAACTAATAACAAATAAAATAGTGGTTTTGGAGAGTAAGCTTAAAAAAACTCCTTTACAGTTTCAGGGACGATATATTAACTGAAAAAATAAATTATCCTATAAAAAGTTTTAGTAAATGCAACAGCTTTTTTTCGTTTTTCTTTCTCTTGCACTTATAATATATTTCCTGTTAAAAATCATTACTAAATTTTTGCATTGAATCTGAATCTTACTGTAATGGATTTCACTTTTGAGACAAACCCAAGAATTAGCTCAATTTTAATAATAAAAATACTGATGGAAATTTTGTAAACATTTCTGTTTATGATAGTTGAAGGAAGGAAGAATGTTTTCATTTTGTCAAATTTGGGGGTTACTATTGAAAACAATTTATTTTTTTCTCAGTTCAATATGGAATAATGCAACTTGAGAATATTTTGAAAGTATTAGATAAAAGGATGTTATTCTCAATTGAATGGAACCAGGTTCGTTTTATACGACTAATTGTTTCGAAATTATAAGGGCGGATATAAATATTTTTTTACAACTGCAAAATTACTCTCTTTCATTTATGCTGACAACTTAAAATTTTAAAAGCCGATAGTAAAAAAATATATACATTTGGACTATCAGAAAAAAATTGTGCTGTTTTTTTGTTTTTAGAGCAACAAAATCTTTACTTTTATTAGAGGCATTATAGCTAAATACTCGTAAGACATGGTGATGTCACGGCGACGTCGTTGTGAAGTCACACTGTGATTTTGTGACCGTCGGTGTGACGTCATAGTGACTAGAATGCGAAGTCGTTATGGCCGTTTTAAAGGTCGTTTGTGACGTTACATTGTGACCACTCTGTGAAGTCACGGTGTGACAAAATTGTAAAAAGTGTGTCATTTGTGACTATTTTTGCAATAACTTTGTGACGAACCTGTGACGAAAGCGACAATACTTTAAATTCACATTGTGACCAATTTGTGAAATATGTGTCATTTGTGACTAACTTGCCATAAACACTGTGATATTTCAAATGAAAATCAAATTTCAAATTAATTGCTTAAAAGGCCAACATAGTGAAAAAAGATGCCATGCCGGGCAATTAATTCAAATTAATTGCCTATTAATTTGAAATTTGATTTTGATTTGAAATATTGTATGCAAGGTGAATGGTTCTCTCTGGAAAAATTTCCAAGTATTAATGTAGTTTAAATCGATGCTGGATTTAATTAAGTTTCGTGTTTGCCCAATGTCATGGGTTAAGATAAATAATCCATCTTGTGCTGCGTTTGCAGCCTTGCCAACATGTAATAGTGACAAATTTTCCAGGCTGGGTATCGTTCCATGTGGTTTAGTCGGTAGAATGTCAGTGCGCTGTACTGATTGCCCGGGTTCGAGTACCGGCATGGAATCTTTTTCTCCATGTTGGCCTTTGCATGTTTTAAGCAATTAATTTGAAATTTTATTTTCATTTGAAATATTATATGCAAGGCGAATGTTTCTCTCTGGAAAAAATTCCAAATATTAAAACTGTGATGATTCTTGTCATAAACACTGTGATGAATTTTAAAATAAAGTTTTGTTTGAAATACAAAATCTTATCTTTTTACCGTATTTTTTAGCAAAATATCGCTATTTTGGAGTCGTATTCTAATATATTTTTAATTTTTCCACTGAAAAAACAATGCTTATCAAGTGACATCTTTTTTTATTAAGTTCTAAGCTTGATCTCGAGTTCAAGCTTGATATTAAGAATGTGTAAGTTTTTTAATGTGTTGCGATTTGTCATTCCTTCGTTAAATACGAACATGGAGTCTAACGAATATTAATACAACTCTTATTACGACATGATAAGCCATATTTATTTAAATTTTTTATTCCTGTGTAGATTGTATTTTGTGAATATGAGTATTGGTATGTTTTATAGGAAAAGACTGATCTGGGAAATAGAAAAAACAGGTAAGAAAAATCATGCGTTAAGCATAGATCATAAAACACTTTCCAACGCCTCCTGAATGCTTTAACAAGACATTGTAATTTAGGGAAATAACGTAAATAAGATAACTTAGTAAACATTTTAGAAAACGCCTAAAACATTTGAAAAACTGATTTCAGCAGTTACCGTCCACAGCCAAGTATGTTTTCCAATTCTTTTGAACAGCCCTGTATTTGATCTGTAGGTTGATATATATACTATATAATAGGAAAATTTAATTTAGCAAGAAAACGCATAACAGACTGAAATTCTCTTTCAACAATTTATACTAATATATGGAAACATACTTGAATACTTTTGTACAACCCTGTAGGTTGCCTAGAACCTTTATTACACGCCACTATGTAGTTAAAATTTAATTCAAACTAAAACACTCTTAAAATTGCTGAAATCACATTTTCAGAAATTAAAATTGATAGACGGCCATGTATCCAATTCTTTGCGTGACCCTGTATATCATTTTATCTATATTCTACAAACATTTCTTAATAAATTAAATGCAGTTCAACGTAAAAATGCATAACCTATTTTAAAATGACTTTTAAGCAATTTGCGCCCATACCCAGTTACCCTTACGAATACTTTTGTGTAGCCTTGTATATGAATTATAGCATTTATATACATCATATATTATGCATAAATATAGTGAATCATAAAAGCGCATATCATAATTAAAAATGAATTTTCAGCAATCATCGCTAATGAACAGTGCTTCATATCAATATAGTATCTGAAATATTTTGTGTCCCTGTAAATGCTATATACACTTCGTGTTATCATGAAATGATTTATAGTATGTAAACCCCAGTGATTTATATATCAATTTCATTATATATGAAATAGATTAACATAATTAAAGTATGCCGCAAACAATTCCCTCTACCCCTATATCATTATGTATTGGAATTCCTTTTTTAACACTGTAAATGAACAATAACTATTCTTTGCATCGCATATTCTACAGAATGCATATTTTAATGCGCTTAATAAATGCATATAAATTTTATTCTGTTTGAAAGCGTGTAAAATCATGAAAAACACTTTATTTCAATGCTATAAGCATGATATGCATATAAGCATGAAAAACACTTTATTTCGATGCTGAAATATCATATTTTATTTTTTAATGCTAATAATTACGTGTATCGAAAACGTAGAAAATGAGTTTACAATCGAGGAAAACTTAATAACTGATTCTGAATGTCTACAATTAAAGGTTTGATTAAAATCACAAACAGAGCAAAAGAAAAAAAAAATGCTTACATGCAATTAAAAAAATAAATACACCAATTTGAAAAACCCTAAATAATTAGTATTTATAATTGTCTTATTAAACAACAAAAAACTACAATAGATGAATTAAATGCATTATTAGATTTAACAATTTCTCAAAAATCTTTCCATATGTTATAAGGAATTCCTGTTATTTTATAATTTTGGCAAATGTTAAATCTGAAAACATTGGTATGAAGATTTAGGATTTTACATAATAATTTAAAATATTATTAGCAATGAAAAAAATCTTTCAAATGTTTCACTACTATAATATGTAAAAAGACATTTTCCCCGCATAGTGTTAATTTCTAATCTGAAACAGTTTCGTAATATCATAATAATCGAATATCATATTTAACTCCAAAATAATAATGACGCTGTAAATGTTAGTAATGAGAAAACAGTAAGAAGCCGGAAAAACTCCACATCATTGTCTCAACATATTTTCAATCTAAAGTAACTGCAAATTAAGGTTTACAAACGTAGGCATAAATCAGTCTCTGCGTCAGCTTTTTTTTTTCGAGCGATGGCAGGTTAAGATATCACAGAATCGAATAGGAAAATATCGCTTCTCAAAACAAATCTAGATCAGTCTCTTACTAATATAACATAAAACTATTCAACTGATGATCATAATATACAAAACAGGAATAAAAGATTTAAATTAAATAAGACTTACATATACGCTCCATTAATAATATCCATGTATTTGTAATATCCTAAAATGGCGGACGTCTTTCTCTTAAATAGTGCAGTGAACTAACTTCCCGTGTCTTCTCCTGTTTATTCTATGGTCATATCGTGAGGCAGATGATTTTGAGCAGATGTTTTTTATCGTTTTTTTGTTTTGTATACAACAGATTTGCAAACTTAAATGCGCAATAATTTTATGAATTTGTGTCTTTAAATTAAAATTTTCCATTTGAAGAATTTTCCAATGTATTTTACCTTTTCTTTTTATCATTTCCGAACAATTCAAGTGAAAATGGATTGTAACGTTTCTTTTTTGTAAATAATAATAATAATGATATTCATAATTAGAGTTTATTAGATAAAACATTGTTTAAATTTTTAAAATGCGTAAAAATTAATTTAATGATAATAATGACCACCCCCCTTTTTTTTAAAAAATAAATTTGTTTCACACGTAATAAATACAAAATATCTTCTTAATAAATAAAAAAAGTTTATCGAGGATAAAAAAATTTTCCTTGTCAATCTGCCATACTTTTCATATTATTTTTCTGTAGAATACGTACCATTTTTCCGAGAAACACTTTTATAATAATAACAATCAGTGAAAGATTATTATGTTAAATTGCAATGCTAGATAAAATTGAAATCATGAAAAAAGCATACTTTCACTGTCTTAGATATCAAATTGATAAAATATAGCATGAAAATTTAGTTTATTAATGCGTGTATCGTGCACTTTATTTATTATCTCCCCCCCCCCCCCCCCTTCGTGACAGAATTTACTATTTGCTATCCACTAATATGTTTTCATTCCTTATACCGATGCAACTTGGGACTGTTTAAAATATTTCTCTTCATTTTCAAAGATTTTTGAAGATCATATTTTTGTCAACTGTGGCTTACAATATGGTGTTTTTTTTTATCACATATGTGACGTGACGTACGTTACATGAAGTGACATAACAGTGACGTCACAATTTTTTTTAATTGCTAAAAAAATATAATTTTACAGTAAATAACATGTTTTAAAGAATTTTTGTAATTTGTTAAAGTTTTCTAAGAAGTCCACTTCTCAGTCACAATGTAACATCACTGAGTGGTGGCGTTTTGGTCACAGATGTGACATCACTGAGTTGTGGCGTTTTGGTCACAGATGTGACTTGACCACAGTGACTTGCAGTGACGTCACAACGACGTCACTGTGACCATGAATGCTATGAGGGTAGTTGGTTATTAAAAAAAAATATTTAAAAAATTACAAGGCACTTCGATTGTGGAAGATTCCTCAATTTAAATGTGCATTTATAAGATTTAATTTAAGGGGAGTATATAGCTTTTTTATTAACGACATTTTGGTCGCTATTATTTTCATTTGTCTATGATAGTGTCGCTTTAATGTAATGTAATGTATTATATGTATTGTATTGTGTGTAGTATAAATATGTTGCATGATGTATGTATTGCAAGTTCTTATATGTTAATATGTATATATTTTGTGTGCATGATAAGATGTATATCTAGCTAGGGAACATCCCCGACTGTCAGTTCTGGATTTTGACGAGAGTGGTATCATTCGAAAGCTCTTGTCGCAAATGATGAATAAATGTATAGGAATTGTACTCCCGAATCTAATAGTTCACGAGACATGGATCCTTTTTTTTTCGGAAGAAGAAAAATAAAGAAGGGGAAACAGCATGAAATTCCTTTAAATGCTATCAAAGGCAGGAATGTTGTCTTGTAATTAACCATGATAGTGTTTTTCTATGCAAAAGTGTTGAAAACACAATTGTTTCTAACAACAGGCACAAATGGGAAAGAGCATTAATGTTTGACAGTCAGAGCAGGTTTGTTTAGTAAGAGTAAAGCATACACGTTGTAGGAAGACTGGATTTGTGTTTCGAATTAAAGCCTTTTGGAAAGCATACAGATGCATTGATAGGAAAGTAGGTGAAGAGGTCTGGCTGTGGGCAAAGTAATGTATTTTTAGTATCTCTTCTATAGTAATAATATTAACATCAGAACAAATACTTCGATGAGTTTTAGAATATTCTGTTATTTTCTTTGCCAAGTACTAGTAGTCTTGAAAGAAGTAAACATCCAGTTGCTGAAGGTATTTTTTCGATCCAACTCGGAGGAAGACTGTCTGTATAACCTTGAATGGATATAACTGGACTTGGACTGGAGCAGGAACCCGTTTTCCGCTGCCTAAATTTTCATCTGTTTGGCCACTCCATCTGTCCAGTACCAGAATGATGGCATTTTCATTACCACTCTATCATCAAACACTATGGTGAAAACCTCTATCATGATTAATTATAAGTAAAAATTCCTACATTCGATATTTTTTGAAGGAATCTCATGCTGTTTTTTATTGTCTCTGCTTTCGAAACAGAAAAGGGTCCATATCTCGTGAACTATTGGATTCGGGAGTATAGTTCCCGTATATTTTTGATTCTCGTGACAATAGCTTTCGAACGATACTACTCTCGCCAAAATCGACAACTGACTCTTGGGAATGTTCTCTAGTAAGTATGTATGATGTATGTGCGTTAGGTGGCTATATGTAAGATGTATATAGTATATAAATCAGGACGAATGTAAATATGAAGTAATATATTAAACATGGGGTGTTAAGCATGGATATGATAAGGGTAAAATGTGTTAAAGAATGGTGGCAATTTAAAAATGAATGCATTTATTAATCTTATAATGTTAAAATAAAAACTTCAATAAGATATTTTTTCTTATTTATTTAATGGCAGAATGCTCATTATTTACGAAATTTTAAAAATATTGTCAAAAAAATTATAGGATCGTCAGATAATGGGAGATTCTCAATCTAAAAGTATATTTATTTAGATTTACTTGAATCGGGATTATAGAAAATTTCTAATTAGCGTCCCCGTGGTCGTTAATACTTCATTTGATGAAAATCCTGTGTAGTATGTACTATATGAAAGTTGCACCTTTTGTAAGTATGTTGCATTATGTAGATATTACATATAGTTTTGGGCACTTTTCCAGTATAGGGGTCTTGGTGAGTTAGAGACAAATGCCTTGGTGAGAGAAGAAAATTTGGCAACGTATTCTCTGACAACCTATACACTCTAAATTGAAATGTCTGAAATTCAGACACTTAAGTGACTGAAATGGAGTGTTCAATTTTCAGACATTTTAAAATGTCTTAATTTTTTCAGACACTTCTTGCGTCTGAATTTCAGACACTTCAAACGTCTGAATCGCAGCCGTTTCATTTTGCAAGCATGATACGCAGCCATGTTTGACCACAATGAATCCTGGAAAAATATTTGACCATGGTCCTGGCCCTCCACCCCCATACAGCCTGATTTTATGGGCTCTCAAAATTGGTATGCCATTTTCGTAAAGCTGATAATTTAAATCTTTTATCGACATTGTAGTGATTATAATCAATATTTTGAACTTCTATAGTAGAATAAGATTAAAAACAAAATTTTTTTTATCTAAATACAATAAAACCTCTCAATAGGGGGCTACTACGGAATTTGTCCGCCATTCGTTGCCGAGGTGCCCTTGATTGAGAGGTTTTACTGAATTTAGATTTTTTTTAAAATTTATTTAGTTTATAATCTTATTCTACTTTAAAAGTTCAAAATATTGATTATAATCAATACAATGTCGAAACAAATTTAAAATAAAAGCTTTACAAAAATTGCATGTTTAATTTGGGGCCCCTAAAACCGTAGTGAGAGGATACCGCCCAGTTTTCCCATTATTTAATCAAGTGCTTCATCCACAAAAAGTCCAACCCTGCATTATAAGTTCGCTAAATAGAGGTGTCCGGTATTCGGGAGTGTCCGTTATGAAGGTTAATGAACATTCCCTAATATCGGACACCTTTATTGAGCGACAACCTTTTTTAATCCACAACCCAGACATTTGTTTATTTTTACTTCACAAAAGCAGACACCTTTGATTATCGAACAAATTCCACAGGCCCCAGGTCTCCGCTGTTGAGAACTTTTACAGTATTTCGATAAATATATATATTTTTTGTTTCTAATCATGTCCTACTCTAAAAGTTCAAAATATCATTATAATCAGTGCAATGTCGAAAGATTTTTTTTAAAAAAATTACGAAAATTGCATCACAATTGCGAAAAATTTGCTTTACGAAAATTGCATGACAAATATCCCCCCCCCCCCTCCCAACACACACACACACACAAAAAATCATATTATAGGATGCACGATCTTTGAATATCTCGAAACGATAAAAAACAAAGCATTTTTCAAGGTACCAAAACGCAAATAATATGCAATTAAGATCTTTTTTTCCCCCTTTCTGCCTCAAATATATATTCATAACTATAATATTATCCAGAAAAATAAATATTGTATATACAAAATTAATATCTAAATTTTAAATGTAAGCCGTCATATCACTAATGCGTGAATTAAAATCTAAGTGCTGCACGCATGATAAAATTCTAAATTATGCATATAGAAAACAAATTTTGAACAAAATAGAATCATAACACACCTAATATACACATTAAATAAAAAATATACGCAAAAAATTTGGTTTAAAATTCAATTTCAGCACAAAATAAATAAAAAAAAGTAAAATATTTCAAGTTTTTCAAGTTCAAACAAACAAATAAACAAAATATGTTTGGGTTTTTTAGCATGTAGACTATAAAGAAACGCATATTTGTTTATTTTTTTAAAAGCTGCGCTTACATAGTTTGAAAGAAACAACAAAAGCACAAACTTCAAACTTGCTAATATGAGAAAACGCTTTTTAAAGTTTCGATATCTAACGGATCTTCAACTCTCCGTCTATAAATGATTATAACTCAATTTTGAATGGGGTTTTTTGCAAATTGTTGAAAAATTTTAAAACATTCGGAATAAAACAGAAACAGAAAACTGATTTTTTGAAAGGTTAAAAGGTCCTGTGCCCTCTTAAAAATTAAGTCTTCTTTAAAATTTATATTTACACATGGGCAATTTTTTAAAAATATAGATCAGACGATAATCACAAGAGCTATTTAACTATCAATAAATAAATATTATATTTTAATAAGATAAAGAAAAATTTATTTCCAGTTTCAAACTTTGTCTTAAATCTGCACATAATCAGTAAAGCTTAATAAAATAGCTAAAGAGATAAAGTGTAATCATTCTCTAAATCATTAGAGTGTTATTGACATTATATATTTTTTTTTCTCCTTCCAGTGTAGCGATGCCAGATGAATCATCGGCGGGTTTTGCTTACGATAGGAAAAATCGAATGATATGGTTGAATAACGGCGTTGAATGGATGTTCAAACTGTATAATTTTAAATACTTATAATTAAGCATACATAATATAATAATTAAAAACAGTTATTAAATTGGGATGGTTGCTATAAAGACATGGGCATTCCAGTACATATCACATAATAAACCTTTGAAAAATATAGAAATCGAATGAAACCAAAGTAAACATTAACAAATGCTGTTCGAGAAGAAGGCTTAGTATTGCGTAAGTCAATAAATTCAATAACTGCAAAAAACATCCTGTAGACTCATTAAAACTGATTTTAAGGATAACATTGGTTAGAAAATAATATAGAAACATGATTGCAGATGTTTTTAAGAACAGAAACTTAATTATTAGCAAGATAAAATTTTAACACGGAAATTCAACAGACAAAATGCTTTAAACAAATGTTGGTATAACTCAGAAACTAATAAAGCTAGAGACTTGTGTAAGGGTTCCATTTAAAGAGAAAACATTTACGGAGAGTTTGCAATACATGGTCTAGGTCCCACTTACCTGGAAAAAGGTGTAAGGTATCCAAAATTATACCCGCACAGGGGGCGTCAATTTCAACTGGTGGCTAGGTTAATGATCCGTGAGGGAGAAATACTTGGATCTTTTAAAACGAAAATTCCTGTATACATCCGGCTAACTATATTAAAAGGGTGAAATATTTTCACTCTTAAAATAGAATCTGCCAGACAAAAGTTTCTATTTAAGAGATTTGACGAACAGAAGACTAATAACACTGTATTATTCATAAAATGATTACGAATAAACACTAAGTCGATACGAATTAATCCACAGAACTTCACAATCCACAAAATATGAATAAAGTCAAAATAAACTTTCAGTTTGAAATTGAATTACAACGTACATTAGAACGAAACACATCTAAAACGCATGACGCATGCGCAACTGAGAGTCCCTCTGGTGGTTATAAGGAAGAACTGAAGAAATATTTTCCCTCCCAGTATAATGAAATTGAATCCATTATGTTTTCTTTATGCCTGATAATTAAAAATGAATGATATTTCTTTTCTTACAAATGGCTATCGAATAATTTTACGTTAAGGGAAAATGTTACTAAGAATTTTACTTCAGAGAAACCCACCCTCCTTTGAACATTTCGTAGAAGACAATTTTAATTCTTTTCTTCTTTTGATGTTCATATATTTCAAATTTATCTCAAACGGTGTTTGTGTGTGTGTGTGTGTGTGTGGTGGGGGGGGGGGGGGGGGAGAGTCCATTGAGAAAAAAAAGTTCTCTATTTTCAAAACTGTCGTTTGAAACTTATTTTTGAACGATTACTATCTCTTAATTGTTAAATTTTTAGATGCGTTCTTAATTATATAAATACGTAGTACCTATAGTCGTCGTTCAGTCCATCTGTCTGTCCGTCTATAACAGCGCAAAAACTACCCAACCGATTTGTTTGAAATTTAAAATATATAATTATTGCATAATTTTGTCGAGTCATTTCAAATTTTATGAAAATCGGATGTATACTTTAATTAGTACAGTAAAAAGTTTACCGTTACATTACGGCCAATGGAAAAAAAATTATTTCAAGTGCATTTTAATGATGTTACAGCTTTTCAAAAAGAATGAAATTGATATGCGCTTATGAAGTGCAGTAAAATATACATTCAGTACAATATGCAGTGCAAAAAATACTTATAAAACTAGTTATAGTACGAACGCACCTCATTTGCCACGTTTGACGTGCAATTTCCAACTTGTTATATTTATTTTTATGTTGATATCTTTAAAAATTTCTTGCACAAGGAGTTCTGACAAAATATTCTTAGTTTGCCTATTTCACGTTTATGTTCTGCATTTTAGAAAAGCAGATTACGCTGTTGACCCCAGGCACACCTGTTCCAAAATTTTGCCCCTCCGTAAATTTCTTTCTACCGGTACATCTCTTAGTATTTAGAGGGGAGGGGGGTTGACCCTTCCTTGGAAATAAATATATTTTGTGAAAAGCAATTACTGATTTATTTATTGCGTCAAAAGTAACTTAGTCCCAAAACTTTAGTAAGCGATCTATTTTAATTTTCCAGATGTCCCATGATCTAATCAAATTACTTTTTTTAAATAAAATAATACCAAATCTAATGGATAAAAATATTTTAAACATACTTTATCCATTCGAAAACAATTTTCTGGTAGTGCTGGCATACAAATTGCAATACATTTATACATACAGTTATCACACATATGATACAACTGTATCGCATTTAGACACTTAAGTGTCTAAATTTCTAAATGTCTTAATTTCAGACATATCACCATTATTCAGACATTTTAATCAGCTCATTTATGCCATGATCATAGTAAGACACTTATGTATCTTAAATTTAGACATCTGTGATGTCTGAAATTTCAAATTTAGACACTTAAGTGTCTGAATAACTTTTTCAGTCACATATGTGTCTTAATTTAAGACGCCTCTATTTGCAGTGTATGCAGTTTATTACTGTTAACATATTTTCTTATACACATGCAATATTTTTTAATGTTTATACAATTTATTTAATATAAATAATGAATTTATCTATTTTTATATGCAAACAGAAGTAAATTGTATATAAAAAATTATAATAATATGTATATAAATTCAATGTTTAGAAATTACATATAAAGATATATACACACAAGCATAAAATATAGTTTGTTTTCATAGCTGCTTATATCATTTGGCAACAAATCTCACTTCATGAAGCCCGAATTGCGCCAATTTTTTAAAATGCGCAAAGGTCACTATACTGGAAAAGTACCTAGTTTTGCATAAGTCTGTATGCATATTACACATACTATATGATGTATGTATCTTAGTATTTACGCATGTATGTAAGCTCATAGCTGTAAACATTCCTGATTTCTGATATATCGTAAAAAAATTACTGTATATATATGTATATATATATATATATATATATATATGTATATATATATATATATACATATATGTATATATGTATATATATATATGTATATATATATATGTATATATATATATATATATATATATATATATATATATATATATAAACCGGTGATTTTATGCGTAATTTCTGTCTTCTAACGGTTTTGAGTGGAAGTCGTACATTTTCCTGGAATAAAGGAAAATTTTCCATTTTGTCTTTACTCATTCAATGCTAAAAACAAAAATTTTTTACTCAAGACAAACGAGCGGAAATGTTCTTTTTAAATTCAGAGAAAACGGAAAATATCCAGTTAAATTTTCGTAATTGATATTTTGACTTAAACCAATTCGTTGGGTGTGGTCCGGTAATATAGGGAAATGAGCATTCATCTTCTAAATCCGAGTACCACTGTTCGAATCTGAGGAAAACAAGGCGATGAAAAATGGGTGCGATAATATGCCTTACAAATTCCTGTATCGTGCAAATGTGTATCAGTATACCGTAAAATCTGTGTAAGATGGAATCAATCGGAACTTAGAAAACTTTCTGCCGTAGACTTTATGCAAAGCAACAAAAGAAAAACAAATGTGAAGTAGTACATTTTTATACGTACGTAATATAGTCCTTTAAAATGAATTTTGTAATGAAATTATACCTGTTATTAAATTTACTGTTTTTAATAATTTTGAAAAACATTATTTGAACACTAAAATAAATAGTACCAATACAAAATTGCTTCAGATCTGAAATTTAATGGAAAACATTTAATTTAAAAAACACAATTACGTGCCTCATATATTACACAGCATTTTAGAATTAAAAAATAATATTTTATCAATGTTTGTTTATTCTTTCGGTTTACCAAACATTCTTCAGTAGCACATAATATTTCTGTTATTATCGGTATCATTTCTTTATTTCTTTAAACCAGAAAACAAAATTCAAGGTATGTATTGCTTTTAAAGAATATGTTTGGATTTTACCACAGAGCTTTACGTTTTCGTAATCGTAGTCGTCTTCATTTTCATTATGACTTTCCACATCATGATATACTTGTATCAAAGTGTCTAGAGAAGTGTTAGCTTCGGTAGTGCACATTGCTTGTCATCTGATACATATTTTGCTTTGTAAATCATTTAATAGCTAAGTATATACTTTAAAAGTCATTATTTAGGCTTTATCACTTATTTTCACCCAGCTGTTCAAGTGATTCTTGGTTATTTTCTAAAGAAGGAATGACAAATCATGCTATCTTAAAACAATGAGCAATCTTTTTTGGCGATATTTATGAGCAAGATTTGACAATCTGTACAATTTGACAGCATGTAAAGCACTGGTGTATTTTGTAATTTCTGTGACTTAACAGGCATCATCTAAAGATGCAATAATCGACCACAACAGACATTTTTTAGTGAGTTTTCACCATTTTTATAAGCCCTTGATCCATTGGTTGAATCACTGCAATAGTGTTCGCTGGAAGAAATTGTAACTTCGAATTCCGCAGTTTGACGTCGGCAGTACAACGTTCATTATCAAGGAACAACAATATTTTTTCAATTTTCATTAATCATTCGGTTATTGAATTCGGTCAACCACCCTTCCATTAAAATGGTCGACATCCATGATTTTTTTCTGAGCCAAGTCACTGGCAGTGTATCAGTGTTGAAATTCTTGAAAGACCGCAGCTTTTTAAATTTCTCAATCTTTAAAAGTTTTTCTAAGCTGCCCTCCAAATTCGCACAGAGTAAAACATATGTCTTTTGCTTGATATTCTTCAATCAGTAAATGAAAATTTTCCTTCTATTCCTGAACTTCATGCTCTGGGACGTCTTTGGAGTCTCCGTAACAACAATATTTCTTCTTCATGGCAATATTCTGTAGATTAAGGAGGCTCATTGACCATCCACTGGAAGTCTTGAAATATATTTTACTCGATTTTTCGACTGTCTCTTCCGCTTTTTCACGCAACAGATTTCGAGATATGTACAAAATTTTGGTTCTAGCATTCGAAAAACATTCGAAAAAAGCTAATGCATCAATGTTTTGATTCTTCACAGAACTTTCCCTATTTATGTTGGATGATCCGCTTTTAAATTCCCTTTTCAACTCTTTTTTTCTTCTTTTTGTAGCATCATAAATTTGATTTTTACCACAATTAAACTTAATGCAAAGATGTTTTACCGAAGAATTGTTTTCTTTTAACCCTTTGAGGGGCAAGCAATTGTGTTTCTGAAATACCGAATTCACACCGGATTTTGCAGAAAGATTTATTGCAAAATAAGGAAAAGCAATTTTACGATTTTTTTCCACCAAAGTTAGAAAAGTAAAATTTAATAAAAATTTTCGGGTGCAAATCTTCATTAATCGTAGGTGGGATAAAATATTTCCCATCGCCCCTCAATCGGTTAATTTAATAACTTCGATTTTATCGAGTAGCGATAGAGTTTTCAGTTTAGAATTTGAAACCATTTTCTATATGCACTTACTAAGATCCTTAAACAAGAAAAAAAGATTAAGAACGAATACGCAATTAGTTGCTCATATATATAACAGAGGCAATGATCGAGTTTTCTGACCATGTGAGTTTTTCGAATGAAACATAGATCACTTTGACTTGCCCCTTAACCCCTCCCCCAAAGCAGAATCCTATGTATAATGGAAGCGATTATAGTCTCTTCGCCTCTAAGTTTAGACAAAGAGTTAAAACGATAAAAAGTCTAAAGGTCCAAATAAACATATCCTACAAATGGAGACAAAACTTTGTTGCGGTTAAGAGGTGCTATTTATGTTTTATTACTTTTGTAGGATACGAATCGGTCGGTAATCTTTCCGATGAATCCATCTCCGCTTCTTTTTATTATTGAGACGCCCTTCTCTTTTGTCGATAATCACAGAACGGTTGGAAAAGAAAGGTCAGTTGACACTTTTATTGCTTTCATACAAGAGGGGGCATTTTTTTTCCTTTTCCACGCTGCCTAAGTGGCATAGAAGATGTTTGGAAAGCACGAAATCCTAAGTAACTAAAAAAGAGATATCCCTACCTTAGTACAACGAAAAAGGTACGATGATTAATGAATAGAGATTTTTTGATCGAATTTCTTGAACCATTATTTTGGTGAATTTAAAAAATAAACTCGGTATGATCTTTTTATTATTTCAGAAGAAAATATTTTGCTTATTAATAAACCTACAAGAATGGACTTAAAGACCTTTAAGTTAGTAAAATGTCAAAGCTTTTATATTAATAAAAAGAAAAAAATGCTCAACAACGCAAATCTTTCTGAATCATTCTTGATATAATTTTTAAACTTAAAGAACAAAATTTGCGACCATGATTATTATAGCGATTTAGAATCGAATAACGTTTTTCGTTTTCCAACAAATATATTGAATCTTGAGTTATAATGAATTGCTCTCTAATGACGATCTTTCCTTGATTCTCCTAACTTCAAAAGAGATTGAAATATGCAATTCCGTAAGATTCTTTAATCTTCATAAAAAAAAGAAAAACGCTATTCAATTTATTTGTGAAAAATGCCTGCAAATTTAACGTTTACGAATTAAAATGACTTCTGGAATTTGTCAGAAAATTGACACTTTGAATTTGGGTACAACTCTAAATCGTATGTTATACTTTAAAAAATACATATATTTTCATAAATGCGCATTTTACTAGAAAAAATAACTTTTATATTAGAATGTTAGTTTCAAAACTTGCCTTATCCAGAAAATCAAATTTTGGGAAACGAAAAACCTCTGACTGCGTCCATTGGTTTTCATTGCAAACCAAAATTTAACAGTGACAGAAGTACACATTGAAAGTAGCAATTTGCAGTTTGTAGCGTTTTTTCGACGCAGGTTTACCAATAGAATATATTGATAGAGAAAATCTATTTTTCTAAATTTTGGATAAGGCGAGTTCTGAAACTCACGTTTTCATATGGATATTGATATCGGTAATAATGGAGTAAAAAAGCATTTCTTAAACATTTAAACAGTTTATATACTTCTCGGTTAATTATATTAGTACACTAAGAAATTTAGTTAAATATTCGATAGTAAGTATTTGGCGTATATATCAATTTTGCAGTTTCAAAAACCAAATGCTTTTCATATCCCCTTTTCCGCCTTTTGAAAAATTTTGGTTTCAATGGGACCTTACAAATTTTTCCATTTCCACGTTAGGCAGTTTACGGCTTATGCAAAATGAATTAATGTTATTTTCTAAGGGTTCGCCGTGACATGGAAATCTTTCCACGTTAGACAGATTTCCAAGTTACACATTGTCCGCCTTAGACAGAATTTGCTGTATATATTTATTATATACTTTTATTTCATATTGCGTTATTGCTCATATTTATTTATAAAAACAAAAACTTCCATTTTTTAATAGCGGAAAATTTTCATCTTGAAAACGAGAAAATGCCAAAATGGAAGTTTTATGAAAAAACAGAGATTAGACAGTTAACAGTGCACTTTCCGTTTTTTTTTACGGATTTTTTTTTTCTTTTTACTCTGTAGCGAATAATTGAAAAAGCGCACATTTTTATTTGGATATATATATATATATTTGCTTTATTTAATGACAAAAATTTTCGATTTATTAGGCGAGGATTGCTATTCGGAAATAGTGTGACTCAAAAATAAGAAGATTTGGCAGCCATGTAGATAAATTTTATTGAAGCAGATAAATAAAATTAATACAAATACCTTTTTCGTGTAAACGTGTATCAATATATATATAATTCTTATAGAGATTTTTTTAATATACAGCATGCAGATGATTTAAAATAGATGGGATATTTTAATTAAGGAAATTTTAGCTAGTAAATAAAATTTGCCAATAAAGCAGTTTTTCATTTGAATTTCTTACAAGAAGTTTGAATTTCAATTTCTATTTGTGGTTGAAAAGTAATTTTAAATTTTCCTTACACGGCTTGAAAAATTCGAGTTTTAGTAATACATATTTATTAAAAAGAAGAAAATAAACAAGGAACTTAGTAGGAGACATTTAAGAGAAGGGGATTTAAAAAAATTCGAATATGAGTTACAAGAAAGAGAAAAGAAAGCCATGTCTGACGGCAATACTCAGTAGAATACAAAAAGTTTCAGAAAGTTTCACGCGAAGTGATTTTATATATAACTTAATATATCCATTTTATCTGACCAAGAATAAAAGATTAGATATTGCCTTGAAGCTGTCATGTAACGTATTTTTACCATAGATTTGTATTTTAAATTTATAAAAGACACAAATCTGATGGCGAATTCATTACTATATTAGACTCAAAAGTTAATCTGACATTTGTTCATTTAAAAAATATATTCATGCATACAACACATATATACAAGCAAATATTAGGTTCTCAGTAATTGCCAAATGTTTAATGTTAAATTAAGAAATGTTATAATTCTTCTGTAACTTATATCATTTATATTTCTCACAGCAAATTCATTACTAAATTCAAAAGTTGGAATCGAAACATATAAAACTATAATAAAGGGTTTCTGCGATTTTAAGTTTGAAATAAAATGCAACAGTACATCATGGAGCGATAAAGTTAACAATGATATCCTTATCTTAAATACTTATCATATAACCGTCATTGTTTTCTGAGTTTAGAAATTTATATGAATTAAAACGGATCTTTCTTTTTATTTTCTCTTTCATTATTAGAAGTGAAATTATAGCCATCATTTTTGCGTGCTGTAGGCATATTATCATTACTGCTACTATACATCATTGAACGATTTCATAATTATTTAAAAAATCGAATATAAAGAATTTATGCTTGTATTATATTTTATTTGTCAAAAGTATATTTCGACACGTTTTAGCACATAACATTAATAACGTTAAAATTATTTATTTGCTTGCGATTGCGATAACATTAAAACTGCTATTACATCAACGTAGTAACGTAATTTTTATTTTAAACTTTAAATATAATCAAAACAATTCGGTAAATACAGAAACGATGCTTTATCAATATCACAATTCCCAAAGTCAACATTTTTATATGTTTTAAGAATGAGAGTTTGAAGTAAATGATGGCATCCTTTAAAATCTGGCATCGCATATAATAAACTAATCAGCGAAAAAAGGAGGTCGAATTAAATTTTGTTGAAGTCTTAAGAAATCTCATACGGCTATAATCCTTAATGAGTCACGGATACATGCAGTAGCCAAAGCACTTACATTTATATAATGAGAGAATACGTTTTACTTTGAACTTTTTGTTTTTATCAAACATATTGCAAAGAGGAATCCTTTCTCAATCATATTATTTTATAAATTATTGATTACTTATATGAAAGCAGATTGAAAAAATGTATTGATATTTTCTAATTAAGAAAGGTTTTAATGGAATTGAATTATGGATTAAAAAAACTTAATATTCTTAACTGAAGAATATGTTAACAGTATAATGTAATAACACTAGCTTTATGAAAATACACAAATTAATAACTAATACTTTTTAGTAGGAGGGGGGATATAGTTTAGTACTATATAGAACAAGAAAGTGAACTGGAATAGATATACTCCTTGTACAGCATAGCATTTTTTATATTATTAAATCGTTAGAGCAATAATTTTGTGTAAGGCTATTAGAAATTTCAGATATAATGAAGCATTACTGCATTTTAAATGACTAAACAACAACGGAATCACATCAGGGAAAGCACTTTCGAATATTTGTGTGTCTTTTAATTACTTGTTATTGGCCGTTTAAAACAGCATGTAAAGCAATCACTAAGGCTATAAAGATTGTTTTTTTTTTTTTAAGAACATGGGAAATCTGCAGTGGCATAGCGCTACTTGATCAAGATTAGATTTCGGGAGAGTCCGTGTGGATTTTATAACTATTTTAAGTTTTCTTCGGAAGGCACATGAAGGTAAGTCGCATTATACGAAAAATCTTCTCTTCAAAGCATCTTCCTATTCCGCGGATATCATAAAGAAACTATGCGTAGTTTTATCAAGAACAAGAAAAAAAACTGATTCGCACAAACTATATTCCGAGAATCCACCACAACAATCGTACTTAATTAAAAGAACAAAAAAATAACAAAAAGTTGTTTACTTAGAATCAATTACTGTATGCTATTAAACATTCAAATACGAAAAGCAGATACAAATTCAAAGAAGTTTAATACAATTTAATATAGTTCACATATATTTCACATATACTGAATGCAGTTTAAACGAAATCTCATAAGACCGGAAAAAATTGTGGTTTGGACAACTTTCTGTTTTGATTACTTTTTCATGTAGATAAAATTGAAGAAGAATTTCCTTTATGTTGATTCGTTTCTTGAGAATTGTTTACATTTTAATTAACGTATTTGTAAGTATAATATAAAACTAAAATTAATTATAAATGAAAATTTTGATATTTAATTACTTGTATTCTTAAGAAAATTAAAACACTTGTTAACATATTTCTATTACAAGCGTTGAATAATCATTTTATTAATAAAATAGGGGTAAAAACTTATTTTCAAAATTAGCTAATTACAAAACTGAATTAAAGTTTGTAAAACAAAGTACTATCTGGCAAAAAGTCACCGGGCATCTTCAATTTTAGACGTTTTTTCGAATATGTAAAGAAATGCTTGAGAAATTTAATGGAGCTCCAGGAATATAAAAAACATGTTTGACCTCATATTTTTCAAAGAAAGTTTGTCCGCGTAGACAATTAGGGGACCAAAAGCAGATTGAATAAAGAAATTATAATAATCGATACTGTAGAAATAATATATTACAATTAAATTATAAATATAATTCATATTTGCTGAAATATGAGCACTTGTAGAAAAGAATTTTTAACTGCGTATGCACGAATAATAACGAAACTTTTTTTCCAAATTTAGTTATCAACTGCATACGACAACTGACATAAAAAGGCAAGTCAAGTATTATGAAAATTCAGAAAATTATCGGAGATACATACTGGGTTTCAAAATGATATGAAGACCCAGTTTTCAAGCATAAAAAAGAAGTAAATGTTACAAAAGAAACTGAAGTCTAATCAGTGTTAGAAATAGACCAAATCGTTTTATTTTATAACAAAATACAATTGAAACAGCGATTTGTACAAAAAATAAACTGCATTTTTCCATTTTGTGGTGTTTCATAATGATACGAACTTTAGCCAAAAATATAGATTAATAGCCAGTGTATGTACCAGATCTTTTAAATTAATGTAAAAACACGATTAGGCATGAAGTGTACCAAGCTTTTTAATATATTTTGATAGATTTCATCCCAGTGGAAGATGATAGCAGCTTTTAATTTTGAAATTATAGCATATTGCCTCCCATTGCGTAAACAGCTCTAACCAGTAGACTCTATACATTTTCAATTGGATTTAAATCAGTACAAACAGATGGCCATGGAATTACGTGTACACCATTATTAAGAAACCATTCCCAAGTGCTGTTTGCCGTGTGGATGGATGCATTGTCTTGTTGGAACATCCAGAAAGGTCTGCCAATTTCCTCGGCAAATGGCAGCAAGTTTCCTTCAAGTAGATCTTGGTAGGTTAATGCACTCATCCTGCCAGAGCGAAACGCAACGTTGATCTTACCATGAAATCTAAACGCAGCCCAAACCATAATTGAACCTCCACCGTGCTGCCGTTTTGAAAACGTTTCTGGTTTCTTGCGCAGATCGTGCCAATAATAAGAAAAACCATTCGGACCATTCAAATTGATTTTTTTTTTCA
Source organism: Maratus speciosus (assembly GCA_963932465.1). Classification (NCBI taxonomy): domain Eukaryota; kingdom Metazoa; phylum Arthropoda; class Arachnida; order Araneae; family Salticidae; genus Maratus; species Maratus speciosus. Next base: position 150,350,591 of record OZ010787.1, read on the forward strand.
TCGGAAAATATTATTCTTTCATATTTTAACTTCCAGGACATGTGATCTTTTACCCAATCCAGGTGATTCTGCTGATGCATTTTAGTCATACGTGGTTGGAGCTTTCTTTTCTTATACCTCATCATCTTAGAGCTCTTAATTTAACTTAAATTCAGGGCAAGGTACTTTTTGACACACTGCTATCAGTGGATCTCTTGAAAGTTCGCCTAAAGTTGTTTTCCCATTGCTCATTCTTTTAATAATGGCTCCTTTTTCCCCTTTTGGACAACTTTGTCGGACGTCCCGGAGGCTACTTTGCTCCATAATCCTCTTTTAATCGAAGAAAATTTAATATTACACACGGAGATATTTTAATTTTTTTTTTTTTTTTTTTTTTTTTTTTTTTTTTTTTTTTTTTTGCGATAGCTCTGGCCGAAAGTGATTTATCCTTAAAAGCCACAATTTTCCCTTTCTCAAAACCACTTGATCCTTTCCGGCTCGGAGTAATTCTGTTTGTGAAATGATGAACTGACACCGGAATTTAGAAACGAATTTATTAGAAAATAAAACTTGCTTATTTTCTCGTAATTTATAAAAGAAAAAATTTAATTAAATATTTTGGGTGCCAGTACTCTTAAAATTAGGTGTCCTTTTATGTGGACACCTCCCGCTATAAGGTTAAAGCTCTTTTACGACCCATACTTCTAGAACTCACTTTGCGATCAGGTTTGGAAATTTCCTTGTCTGCGAAACATCTTTATATGTTAATCTAAGTTGTATATTTCGGTTTCTTCTTCTCGGAGTGGCATTCAATATTCCTGTACAGTTTCCATGCTGCGTTTAGTGATAATTTTGATCAATGTTCATATTATTTTGCAACACCATTATTTTAGTTATTTCATATTTTCAATGAATTTGAAGTTTGATATTTCTTTTACAGTTATGCCTTATGTAAAATTACTGTATTTGTCTCGAGATTGGAGTTTTCTGGTAATTATTTATGAATTTTTGCCAGGATATCACCAAATTACTAAGTGTTCATATCATCATGAAACCCACACTGCAAATAGAAGCGTCTGAAATTTAGACACATATGTGACTGAAAAAGAATTTTAGACACTTAAGTGTCTTAATCTGAAAATTCAGACATTATAGATGTCTTAATTTAAGATACATAAGTATCTTACTATGACCATGGTGTAAATAAACTGAGAATAATGTCTAAAATATCCGTAAACGTCTTATTTTAAGACACTTCATTGCTTTAAACGTGTCTTAATTTAAGACGTTTTGATTCTTCCGACGCAATAACCAACAGGGGGCACTCGCACTCCCAGTTGCGCATGCGTTTTAGATGTCTTCCTCCGAAGTGGTATACGTTGTAATTCAAACGAAGTTTGTTTTTATGTTCGCGTGTATTTTAATTCGTTTTTTGCGAAATGTGAAGTACTGTGATTTTAATTCGTATTAACTTGGATTATTTATTTATTGAATACATACATCTGACGTGTGTGCTCGACATCAAATGTCTCTTAGAAGCTGTCGTCGATATAAGGGCGGGATAGACACAGAACAGAAGTAGAAGACGGTTGAAGATTACACCCGGAAATTCTACAAAGCGTGTGCAATGGGCTTAGTGTTAACTCGTATTAATTTATATCAATAATATTGTGTTATTCATCTTCGTCCTGTCGAAGCTGACAAAAAAAAGAAACTTTTGTCTGGCAGGTCCTGTTTTGAGGATGAAACATCTCATTCTTTAAATATGGCTAGTCGGATGTATTATGGGATTACCTTTTAAACTAGTGCAAGTCTTTCTCCCTGACTGTGGTTGTGGTAGTTTTTAAAATTTCAAATCGAGGAATTTTTCTTACCTCTTGCAAACAGCGATTTAAGTAAGTGTTATAATTTCTTTATAGTACTAAAATTAGTGTCTTTTATGATTTTATTTATTGTACTAAACAAAATCTTACATGAAATTTAATTAGTTTTGAATCTTTTTGCAAAAAAAAAAAAAAAAAAAAAAAAAAAAAAACACTAATTCTAGAAGTATATATTTTTTAATTTATGACGTTGACTTTTATTACAAATTATGTATTATTTATTCTCATCTTTTTTCTCAAATTTAAAGTAATAACATCACTAAAAAACAGACATATTTAAAAGTTAAGTTCATTCCCTTGTTTTGTTTTGTTTTCAATATGGCAGTTCTTAGTTTCAATGACTAATGCTTATCTCATACTAAACGACCACAAGGAAATCGAAAAAAAAAAACTTTGAAAGATCTCCTAAAGCTTTCTTACTTCCTAGCTAGGGATTACAATCCCGGATTGAGATCCCGGGATCCCGCTTTAATTTTAATCCCGAAAATCCCGGGATTTTTACTGGAAAATTCCGGGATTTTCGGGATTGCTTTTTTTTTCAATTGATAAATATTCAGCTGAAATTAAAAAATATATTTATAAACTTTCGCTTTTGGAAAAAAAAATCAATTGATTTTTATGAAATTTATATATAATTGAAAATTAATATTTATCTCAAGTATTTCTTAGATATATTTCTAAAGCTATTAAATCCTTCAATGTGGAAATCTTTTCACTTGGAAACATAGAAGTAAGCCAGTCAGGAAAAAGGAAATCATTTGTTTATTTCAATTTCGCTGCGTGTGTGGATTCGAAGGTCATTTCCCAATTAGACTTTACTGATAAGCATCGCAAGTGTATATCATAGTGATATCATGAGCTAACTTTTTTTTGGCTTTATTTTGCTTTAAAGATGTCTTGTTTAGTAGCTCATAGGAATGATAACAATAAGCCCATGTGGAAATATAAATTTTTAAAAAATCTAATTTTTAAATGATAAGGATTTTCATTTTTTTTTCGGGGAGGGGGGGGGGGGAGATTTTGTATGCACATTTCGTAAAGCTGAAACTTTTTGAACTTTTAGAGTAGGACAAGATTAAAAAACGCAAAATATAAATAAACAAAATACCGAAGTAATTTTTTTCTCAATATTAACTCTTTGCACTCGAGGGCTCCGGAGCGGAGCCATTTAAAATTTGTCTTCAAACTCGAGGTCTCCGCTACGGAGACAATGCAAATAATTTTGTGATACCACGTAATCTTGGCTTTTCTAGACAGGTATCACAAAATTATTTGCATTGTCTCCGTAGCGGAGCCCTCGAGTTTGAAGACAAATTTTAAATGGCTCCGCTCCGGAGCCCCCGAGTGCAAAGGGAAAAAGTACAATATTTATTTATTTATTCATAGTTAAATAGCTGTTGTGATTATCATCTGATATATATGTAAAATTGCCTATGTGGCAATATAAATTTAAAAAAAATCTATTTTTAAATTATATGAAGTAGAGTAAGACAAGATTATAAGAAATATATATATATTTATCCACATACTTTAAAAGCCCTCAATAGCCCTTGCCGTTGAATTTGTCCGATAATCGGAGATGTCTGCTTTTGTGAGGTAAAAATATACAAATATGTATGCCATGCGGATTAAAAAAGTATTCGCTAAATAGATGTTTCAGAATAGCTATTAGGGAATGTCTATTAACCTCCACAACGGATACTCCCGAATACCGGACATCTCAATTTAGATAACAATAATGCAGGGTTGCATTATTTGCAAAAGAACTTCTTGATTAAAGAATGGGCATACTGGACCGTCCCCCCCCCCCCCCTAAGATTTTAGTGCCCACAAATTTTATGTGCAATATTTGTAAAGCTTATATTTTAAATCTGTTTCGAAATTGTATTGATTATAATCAATATTTTGAACTTTTAAAGCAAAATAAGATTAAAAATAAAACAAATTTTAAAAATCTAATATTTAGATAAATATTTTTTGTTTTAATCTTGTTCTACTCCTGAAGTTCAAAATATTGATTATAATCAGTAAAATGTTGTAAAAGATTTAAATTATCAGCTTAACAAAAAATGCGTACCAAAATTGGGAGCACCAAAAAAATCAGGTTGTAGGGGGGGAGGGGGGGTCAGGACCCCAGCCAAATATTTTTCCAGGATTCAACGTGGTCAAACATGGCTACGTATGATGCTTACAAAAACAAGTTGGAAATTGCTCGTCAAACGTGGCAGATGAGGTGCGTTCGTACTATAACTAGTTTTAAAATTATTTTTTGCACCCCCTATTGTACTGAATGTATAATTTTTTGCACTTCATAACGTGCATAGTCTGATACATCATTAAAATGCACTTCCAATAATTTTTTCGGAACACTTTTGACTGTCCCTGTAATTAAACTATACATCCGATTTTCCTAAAATTTGAAATAGCTCAACAAAATTTTGCAACAATTATATATTTAAAATTTCAGACCATTCGGAAGGCTGTAATATAATTAAAATGCACTTGCAATAATTTTTCCCATTGGCCGTAATGTAAAGAAAAACTTTTGGCTGTCCCTGTAATTAAACTATACATCCGATTTTCCTAAAATTTGAAATGGCTCTACAAAATTTTTCAACAATTATATCTTTAAAATTTCAGATCATTCGGAAGGCTCTAATACCATTAAAATCCACTTGCAATAATTTTTCCCATTGGCCGTAATGTAAAGAAAAACTTTTGACTGTCCCTGTAATTAAACTATACGTCCGATTTTCCTAAAATTTGAAATGGCTCGACAAACTTTTGCAACAATTATATCTTTAAAATTTCAGATCATTCGGAAGGCTCTAATATCATTAAAATCCACTTGCAATAATTTTTCCCATTGGCCGTAATGTAAAGAAAAACTTTTGACTGTCCCTGTAATTAAACTATACATCCGATTTTCATAAAATTTGAAATGGCTCGACAAAATTTTGCAACAATCATATATTTGAAATTTAAGACTATTCGGTTGGGTAGTTTTTGCTCTGTTACATGCGGACAGACGGACGGACAGACGGACAGACGGACGGACAGACGGACGGACAGACGGACGGACTGAACGACGACTATAGGTGCTACGTATTTATATAATTACGAACGCACCTAAAAATGGATGCTATTAAGACGTTTGAAGTGTCTGAAAAAATTCTGACATTTTAAAATGTCTGAAAACTGAACACTCCGTTTCAGACACTTAAGTGTCTGAATTTCAGACATTTTAATTTACAGTGCAGTGTAGTTAGCTGAATTTCAGCTGCTTTCTAAAAATAGTTCGATGGTAAGATATTTTCCACAAATTGACATTTTTCATTTTTTTATTTTTATTTTTTATTGATGCATTATTCTCCTTGGTAAAATAATCAAAACGAGCCCATTCCAACAGAAATAGAATTTTCAAAATCGAAGCATCCGTTCCAAAATTTACGCATAGACATACGTTAAAAAATAACACCTTTGTTAGAAGTTCGTTAATAAATAACCGGTCAAGTGCGAGTATTACTGGCGCACAGAGGGTTCCGTACAACAAATATATTAATTTGCAACTGAACATTGCGTTACACAAATATATCATTAAAAAATGTTATCTAGACTTTAAAAGTCGATGGCGCATAGAGTACGCCACCCGTATCTTTATGTATGCCCAAACTACTCGTGTCTTTAAGGGTTAATATCTCGGATAATTACCAAAATATTTTTCGAAAATCATGATCAACAATTCTTTTATACTTCTGTGACGTTAGGTATCTCCAGCGCTCCTCAACCCCTTTTTTGAACGCCCTCAAATCGAAATTTCTGTGTATCGGAAAATTGCAATTTTCTCAAAAACTGTGTGACCTAATAGGGTAATCGCTATAGTTTTTCTGCAAGATTTAAATTAACTTCCACTCCTCCTAATTTTTCCAAGGTTTCAGTTTCACTAGATTCGGAAATAGAGGGGAACGAATATATTTTTGCATTACATTTTCGACGATATCGCTGAAAATATAATACCTAAAATTAAAAGAAATATGTTTTTCAGTTCGGCGTTACGAAAGCTTTTACACGATGCCCCACACGATATATAAAGAAAAGATTTTTTCAAGTAACATAATTAGCTCCTCTACATTTTCCCTAAATATTAATGGCTAATGTTAATGGTTATTAATCTCTAAATATGTTGGTTAATAGCCTTTATTACTTCAGGCAATTTGAACTTTCCACGTTCCATAGTGTACGAGTAAAATGACTGTGGCAGGCGGACAGGCAGACACAGGAGTGTTCTTATAATGGTTCCGTTTTATCTTTTTCAGTACGGCACAGTAAAATCAGAAATAGGAGATAATCTCTTATCACACAGCTACTTTTAGAAAGCAACTGAAATTCACCCCACTATGTCGCCGATATCTAGCTGAATTTTCACGATATTCGTCTGACAATTTTATATTAGTTGGACTACATAGCTGACATCTAAATAATGAAAAAAAAATATTATTACCGCATGCGCAGTTAAAAGTTATTTCATACAAATAGTTATAGTTCGTCAAATATTTAATATATTTATTTTCTAATTGAAACTTTTTCTACTGTACTTCGTTAGGTTTCCTTAGAATGGGGTTAAAATTACTTGCAAATCGAGCATGCTACATATAAAAAACATGCGGAAATTTACATACGGAAACATGCGGTTTTTAAAAAAACTTTATATCTCCATGAATATGGGCTCTTTTCTTTCACAAATGAACACAAATATCCAATGAACACAAGATCTATATAGTCGGGCGTTACAACTAAGTGTCATTTCCACTGTTTACTGGGTGATCGCAAATATTATTTTTTTAAATTCAGTTTGTTGTTGGTCCTCTAATTGCCTTTGTGTTTATACGTTTCCTGATAAATATGATGACGAACATGCGCTTTATATTGCTGAAGTTCCAGAAGAATTCGTCATGTATTTGTTTAGATATTCGACACAATTTCTAAAATCGGAAGTGTATACTGACTTTTGACTTTTTGGTGTACATCCGATTTTTGAAAGCTTTAATATAAATGAAATCGAATTTTTGAACTCCTTTGGATGTATAATCTATAAAACGAAAACGCCATCTATTGCTAATATAAGAACTATTTTAGTATTTTGGGAGGACCTTGACAGAAAACAAAGCCTCACTTCAATTAGTTCTGCGCAAAAAACACGAACTTCATTATTTTGCAAATTAACATTAATAATAATAATAATAATATTAAATTATAATTATTTCTCAGTTTCGGACCACTTGCTATATAGAGAGGAGGGAAAGCAGGATAATGGAAACATTTTCGCAAAAATATTTCTTACGCAGTATATTCTTCTTATTTTTGGATACAATTATGCTATTACAATGTTTAGTGTTATTTGAAATTTAAAAAAATGTTAGATAAGTCATTCTATTTGAATATTTTAATTTACAAGTAAATTTGAAAATTGTGGAAAAATTCTTTTACACTTCGCTCAAATGTCGAAGCAGTGGGACTTATATTTGCAGTATAGGAAATATATGATGAATTTACATTTTAACAAATATCATACTTTCACGGAGATAAGTTTAACGAAAAACGTGATTTCGCTGTAATTATTACTATGTAATCTACAAGATATTCACCTGAAAGATTAAGGGGACAGTTCCTGTTCAATCGATCAAAATGGTAGAAAACTTATTCAATTTCCATACCTTTTCACAAACTAACTAATAAAGCAAATTCAGTGATTTTCTTTAGATTCTTAAGCATAGCATTACTTCTTACCATAAACAAAACAAACTGATGAAGACTATTTAAATTAATTAGGAAAACTTAATTAAGCAACCTACTGTTTTTTTAAATTTTCGTAATTACTATATATCACTGCGCGCATAATATCTCGTGTTTATTTTAATTTATTAATTTTAAATAGATTTTAATTTAAACTTCATTTAAAATAATGAACTAAAATCTTTTAATCTTAAATCTTTTTATAATATTTATAATTAATAATAAAATTTAAAAAGGAAAATCTGTAAAATATCTGGCATATTTTCTTAAATAAAATTTTTATTATTTAAGATAATTCTAAGAATTGAGTTCATTTTATGCAGAAGTAAAACATTAATGCGCTCAGAAAATTTTAACCCATTATCTTTAATAGTTTTTTTAGAAACCAAGCGCGCAGTGATATATAGTAATTACGAAAAGAAAAAAACAGTAGGTTATTTAATTAAATTTTCCTAATTAATTTAAATATTTTTCATCAATCTGTTTTGTTTATCGTGGGTCATTCCATGTCAGTTCAGGCAGGCATGTAACCCACCATCACAGATTTTGATGAAACTGCGTGTGTTTATTCCTTTTATTAAGATATGATTCCCAGTATTTTTTTTTTACTCCTTGGTCAAATAGTTTCTGAGAAAAAAATTGTCAAAATTTTGAAAAACTGCCATCAGTTGGCATTCTTGACTGCTCGATTTTCAAATGTAGCATGACATAAATATGATCATATTTCAATATCTATTCCACAAATCATCTTCAAATAATTTATGCATAATATATAGGGTACGTATTTTATGAAAAAAATACTGTTACGCTTATATAACATTTTAAGTGTGTCTAAAAAATGTTTAATCTTTGAAGTCGTGATTTTTTTATGAAAAATAATGCATTAACTAAAATAGCATTATTAACAAAAGGCGGTATTTTTATTAAATTTATTTTTTGTGGGGGATATACTTAAAGGTGTCCTTTACCTGATTCTGAAATAAAAGTAGTGGGATTTTGGGTGTTTTTAGTAGTATTTCATATTTAAAAATATTTTGAGGCGTGTTTCAAATCAAATCAAGCAGAGTCATTCCATGTCAGTTCGCCTAAGACATTTAATTCACTGTCACAAATTTCAATGAAACTGGGTATGTTTATAGCTCATTTTAAAACAGGATCAAGGAAATTAAAGGTGATTACAAGTAAAATATTTTTTAAGATAAAAAAAAATATCTAAATTTTGAAATTTTTTTAAAAATGTTTTTAATGACAGATCTATATTCAAAGACTGCATAAAAAAAAGTCATTTCAATATAAAATCACTAAATAAGTTTCAAATAATGTATATGTGACAAATAATGTAGGCAGATTATTATTTATTGTTGTTTGTCATGTTTAAATGCTAAGAGTGTGTTTAATCTTGTGAATTCTTAAAATCAAGAATTTTGTGAAAAATAATGTGTTAATCAGAAATTTATTATTAACCAAAGGCAGGCTGTTATTACTTTTTTTTAATTGTACGTAAAAATATCTTTTCAATAGTTATAAAATAAAAATAGTGAAAATATGAGCAATTTTAACAAAATTTTCATAAAATGTGAATGTTTAATGATAAATATTGAAGCTTTTCATGCTAAGATGTACTAAAATGACTACGATATCGTGTATTTCTACTGTTGCTTAAATATAATACATACAATAATAAAATAACAAATATTATTTATAGCAATAAAAATTAAATTAAATAGTATCAGTTCCTTTACCAACAGTACATTGCTCCACAGCCGACTTAAAATCAACAGCCCACTCTTATTGAAAAATACTTTCAACTGTTCAAATAATAAATAAACTGCATTTAAAAATTTTAATATCAACTTATTATCTTAAGACGATAATAATAACTAAACAACATGATGAATTTATAAATCAGCTTTTAATTGAAAAGTCATGAAATGGTCCCTTTAAATATTGTTGTTCATCGAGTCAATCAAAACAAATTATATATAAAAAAAATAGTGAGCCTAATATGCTGACTGCAGTGACACTTCTAACAAAACTAATTAATTCATTACCATCTGAAATCAAACCCGAAAAATCAAAAAGAAAAAAAAAATCATCTGTAGTGTGAATGTGACATACTCAGTGGTTGTTGAGGTAGGAATGTCTTTGTGACATTTTCACCTGTACGTCAATAAAATATAAACATGTAAGCTTTTTTCATTCATCCAAATTAAGTAAAACAATTATAAAATTTTGTTGTCATCACACCAGATGTTAAATTTTTCGTTACATACTATTAGATAAGTTCTTTACTTTTAGACATTATTGACATAATATCATAAAATTTACTATATGTATTTTCTGTAAGTGTATAAACAATATATATAGGCTTTATTAAACATAAATGAATAATTTTTAAATAATTTGTTTGAGAACAGGGATATATATACACACATATATATGTTGAAAATCCATCTTTCAGCAACATTGTGATGAAATAAATCAAATTACCGTAATTTCCGGTGTATAGCCCGCGGATCAAACAATCGTGTTTCGACCCAGAATTTTTTAAAAATAAAATGTAACTTTTTAGATCACAGTAAATATTGGTCTTCAAACACTGAATAAAATTTCTGGGTCCAAACTGAATTGTTTGATCTGCGGGCTATACATCCTAAATTACGGTACATATCATTAGAAACTAAATAAAGTTACAAAAGTGCAACTCATTAAGTTTTAAATATTTTTTCAGATATAGTTATTTGAAAGATATAAATATAATGGATTATGCATTTTTTGCATATATTTAAAGCACAATACGTCAAAATTTTCTTCAAAAGAGTGAAATTTGGTATTTTTTTCAATATTAGCAGCTCAATGCTAAATTTTCAATATATGCAGCCAAATATGAGTTTAAAGATTAGGACTGTCATTTTGAAAATTTCTATTGGGCGGTGAAGAGCTAGTGATTTTTCTCTTTTTCGGAAAGGAATAATTGCTCTTCGCCCTAGAAGTTTTACTAAAAAACAATATTGTTTATTTTTTTTTCCTTAAGAAATGAACATAAAAGATAATTTGAAAAATAAAATAAATGTATAAATAAAAATATTTCCAGGTATGATACATTGGATAGATTTTACATTTGAAAATATTGATAATTTTAAATATGATTTAAATACTACTAAAACCGACCAAAATCCCACTATTTTTATTTCAGATCCAGTTATAATGTAGTATTATGTACAATTTAAAATTAAAAAAATAGTCATAGAAACTCCGCCTCTGATTGATAAAGATTTTTTAATAATTTCATTATTTTTTGTAAAATATTTTTGATTTCAAAGATTATACAATTTTTTAGACACATTTAAATATTTTTTAACATTACAGCAATATTTTTTTCATAATCTACATACTTTATTTACCTTGCTTAAATTATTTGAAGAAGATTTCTTTATTAGTTATTGAAATATGATTTTATATATAAAATGAGGCCTTTGAAAATTGAACAATCATTAATGGCAACTCGTGGCATTTTTCCAAAATTTTGATAATTTTTTCTCATATGTTCACTATTTTTATTTTATAACCATTTAAAAGATATTTTTACGTACAATTAAAAAAAAAAAAGCAATAACACCCTGCCTTCGGTTAATAATACATTTTTGATTAACACATTATTTTTGACAAAATTCTTGATTTTAAAAATTCATAAGATAAAAGACACTCTTAGTGTTTAAACATGATAAAAAACAAGAAATAATAATCAGCCTACATTATTTGTCACATATACATTATTTGAAACCTATTTAGTGATTTTATATTGAAATGACTTTTTTTTTTTTTTTTAATGCAGTCTTTGAATATCGAACTGTCATTAAAAAAATTTAAAACAATTTTTCAAAATTTTGATATTTTTTATCTTAAAAAATATTTTACTTAGGATCAAGAAAATTAAAGGTGATTACGTCTTAAAATAAGCTATAAACAAACCCAATTTCATTGAAATTTGTGACAGTGATTAAATGGCTTAGGGGAACTGACATGGAATGACTCTGCTTGATTTGACATGAAATGCACCTCAAAATATATTTAAATAGGAAATACTACCAAAAACACCCAAAATCCCACTATTTTTATTTCAGAATCAGGTAAAGGACACCTTTAAGTATATCTCCCATAAAGAATAAATTTAATAAAAATACCGCCTTTTGTTGATAATGCTTTTTTTGTTAATGCATTATTTTTCATAAAAAATTCACGACTTCAAAGTTTAAATATTTTTTTAGACACACTTAAAATGTTATAAGCGTAACAATATATTTTTTTAATAAGCTGCGTACCCTAAATATTGTGCATAAATTATTTGAAGATGATTTGTAGAGTAGATATTGAAATATGATTATATATATGACATGCTACATTTGAAAACCGAGCTATCAAGAATGCCAACTGACGGCAGTTTTTCAAAATTTTGACAATTTTTTTCTCAGAAACTATTTCACCAAGGAGCAAAAGAAATTACTGGTGATCATATCTTAATAGTAAGAACAAACACACGCAGTTTCATTAAAATCTGTGATGGTGGGTTACATATTGATATTTTACTGCCTGATTTGACGTGGAATGCCCCTCGTAGCAAATAATGCTATGCTTAGCAATCCAAATGTTTCATTGAATTTGTTTTATTAGTTAGTTTGTGAAAAGGTATGGAAATTGAATTAGTTTTCTGGAATTTTTGACCGGATGAAGGTGAACTGTCCCCTCATGATTTCGCTGTAATTAGTACTATGTGATCTACAAGTTATTCACCTGAAAGATTAAATGCATTCGTAATTGAAAAAGTATTTTTTTAGATCAAAAGTAAGTAATTAAATCCACTCTCAAATTGATTTTGACATTTAGTACAAAATAGATATATAAAATAATCAGCAAAAAATCGTAGCATTATTAAATTAAATATCTGTAGTTTTTTGGGAAAAGAAAATAAAGGAATGGAAAATGTCCCATACCCGTACCACCCTCTCTCTTGGTATCCTACTTCCCTCCAGTTAGTATACTTAGTGAATGGTTTATCATAATAACAAAAATTTTTTAGGCTTAACTCAACTAATGACTTGTAAACGTAGGATACATAGAATTATGGCAACAATTATTGATTATGGCAGTTATGGTATCATTATTTTTGTTTTAAAAATTTGATAAGCTTCAAAACCAATTTCAGAATAGAATTCAATGTTCACTTTTGATTAGTAAAAATGAGATTTTTCTACTACAGATATTCAAGATATTGCAACTGAAAAGTTCGTAGCATATATAAATTGGTTTATAAGTACTACATTATAAGTAAAATGAAAATAAGTAATACTAGTTTAAGAAAAAGTAATGCTGTTTTACTCCTCCTTCCGTTCCGAATCACACAGCATAATAATATGGTTTGATAACAATTATTAACCACACTGTTAAAAATTTTGCAGCATTCTGACAGGTCATTTGACCGTTTTTTGAAAAAACGGTTTCATAACCATAATTTAACTGTATTCTGACCATAAAATGGCCAATAATATGGTCAGAAGAGTATTAAATTACGGTTATTTTAACCGCTTTTGGAAAAAACGGTCAAATGACCTGCCAGAATGCTGCAAATTTTTAACAGTGCACGCTGTTTTTTTACAATTTTTTTCTACTTTTACTATTTTTTTATTTAGTTTTAAAAAGGCATAAAAATTTTAAAGTGTTCTTTGTTTTATTTGAAAATCACAGAAAATATTTTGTAGAAGACTCATATAATTCTACAATAAAGCTTTACAACTCAATTTTACATTAACATTACTGTAAAATTTATTTTATAATGAATAATAAAGCTTAGTTTTCAAGAACAACTGTATGAAATAATAATTTAATTGTATTTAAACTTAGTTAAATTGCGTGCTATCTAACAATGATCCTGATGCTTAAAAATGTACGAATTTATTAGTGACAGAACAGCGTTTGTTTTTAATCACCAGAAAAAAGGCATTAGATTTATGATAGATCACAGGTATTTTAACTATCACATTCATGATATGTTTATGATATTCTTGTTTTACATGTTATTCTTGGTAACAAAGAAACATGTATGGCTACGTCAACAACAACAACAAAAAATCCCAGTGCTTGACTGTTACTCGAAACAGACACTGTCACGGCCATTATTGTCTGGACAATAACATTAGATTCAAGATGATCATATATTTAATGATTAGACTCATAAGGATTTCACACATTTTCAGAGACAAAATAGATTATTATTATTATTAAAGAATTATTATAAAAAATTATAGAAAGTTCTGATTATTGAAGCTTCCACATTGGCGGCTGAGATGTTCCTATTGCTTTCATTTGTTGAAAACCGTTGGTATATATTTTGTATGCATTGTAAGTTCTTGAATGTACAATTTTTTCGTGCTCTATTTATTGTAAAATGTATGCTGTAAAATTCACGTAAGTATGCAAGATATATCTAGGTAAGTATGTAGGTAAGATAGGTGTATAAAAAAAGTTAATAACTAACACGTTGTATGTAAGTATGAAGATAAAAGTAATAACCCCAGAGTAAAGATAAGAAGTAGAGGGCGAATCCCATTGTTCTTTCGGTTAGAACTTGAAGTTAACATGTTTCCGCTTTCATCGCCAAAAGGTTGTTTCTTTTGGCGGCAATCTCCTTATTGGCAACTGTCGGATTTGATTCATGTGAGAGAAACGCCGATGCAAGAAAGTTTCAGTGGGAACCGAAGGAGAAAAACCGGTTTGACGCGTTTTCTCTACCCAACATCACGTGGCGGTGGGCAGTGATCCCGGCTTCAAGAAAGGGTTGCTATTTCTGAGTCCAGTTATATGAGAAGTCTGTGGTAATAACGCATGTATGTAATTTAAAAATTATAAAGTTTTTATTGACATCAGTTTTTCTGATATATATATAATCTGCAAAAAATACAGTTTTTTGTTTTTGCTTTTTCATCTGAACTTGATATTTATTTTCATACTTGATATTATTAATATTATTACTTGATATTATTAATAAATAAAATGTCGATCAGTTAGGTTTTTTTTTTTTTTTTAATGTAAGAAGATTTGTAGATATTTCTTTTTTAATTCCAAAAGATATTTTTAACAAATAAAATATGATTATTTTGCATTCTATGATTAACACCTAATGATACATATAAATAGATGTCAGAATTTATGACAGTATAATTTAATTAACATTAAAAAACTGTTTTCACAATCTGAACACTTCAGAATTATCACAAAATAAGAATTATAGAAGCAAGTATTTTTAATGATCGATAGAAAACGTGATCAAATTAAATGCCATTGCACCTTTCGCTGTTACTTTTGAACGCACGTGTTCATTAATATAGAGAGACACAATTCTATCTGGCAGAATGAGGTCATCTACAAAATTATTTTATCTTAATCAAAGTCTATTTCTTATTTCTACCAGTTATAACTTACATCTTTTAATAACAGTGTGTTTCAAAGAAAAGAGAAAATTGCTACAATCGCCACGATATAAAAGTTCACGGAAATACTCTAAGATATTACTTCAATAGCTAGATGGATAACTAAAAGTAAATTATTTGACTGGCCTATTTGTGACACAATACAAGTGATGATAAAGGAAAATAAATTACTATATCAACTCTTGTTTTTCAAAACCCTATTAGTAAAACGATATTGACTATATCTTGACCAATATTGTCATTTAATATTGCTATAACATTGAGTTGTTTACATAATTTGTCATTTTATTTTCAATTTTTCCAATATACAGATAACAGTTATGCAATATTGGTGTGATTGCGTGGTTATTGTGTGATCCTCTTGCTGAAATTGTAGTAAACTCTGAAGTTTAAATAACAACATCAAATTTTGAAATCATATATTTTTTTCTTTTTGGTAAATTTTACCATAGGATATCTAACAGGAAGTCATTTGGTGAAGAAATTTGAGAATTATGGAGGTTAGAAGGTTTAAAGTTTGGAACTACTAATCTTAAATTCATTTGTAATCGTCTCCAGACAGATTGTATTGCGGGTAGTATTTTAAGAAAAACTTAAGAATTAGTTGGTGGATTTAGCTGTAATTTTAGATTCGCATATTTCAAGCTTATAGAAATCGATTTCTGTTAATATTTTTATAGGTTATAATACATACTTTTTACGAATATTAATTTCAAAATTATTCGAAAAAAATATGTATTGTAACGTATAAAGATTTTATCTGAAATTATATATATAAAAGCACTAAGTGTATAACGCTTCGGGGATTGAACTCATCCGTTTCCTGATAATACAAACGCGGCCATGTTAGGCTTAAGCAATTCGATGCCGTATTTGCCGACTGCCTTATTTAATTTGTCTATCTATTCGTTGTGTAACATATTCTTCTCAATGTTTCTAAAACCTTCAAAAATTATACAATTATAACGCTTTAAGATCTAATTTAAAAATAACCAGATACCAACAACAGGGTTCCGATATATACAAGCGATTACCGTTGCCATTCATAAGCACAAATTACAATTCCAAAAACAAATGAATGACTCTTTCAGCTATTCATTAAATGCTCTTAAAATATTTTGAAAAAGCATATTAATATTTTGAAATACGTTTTTCACTTTTGTTTACATTTATTTACAGTTTGAATTCAGTATACACTGTTAAAAATATCGCGAAAAATTACCTCTATTTTTCAAGGCTATCTGTTTTCTGACCAATGAGAACGCTTCATAGTGTTCAGTGAATATAACTGTATTCTGTGATTCATTCCTTGAATTAATTTGTATCGTTAACGTTTCCTTTCTAAAAATAAACGTATTTCAAATTATTTAAAGGCTTTATTATGCTTTTACAAATATTTTAAGAGCAAAATCGGATGTCAACCGTATTTTTGAATGATTCGTTCAAAGAGTCATTCACTTGTTTCTAGATTTGGAATTTGCGTTGTACAAGTGGCATCACGAGTGACTGTTGATTTGATTTTTCAATCTTAATGGTTCTGCCTTTTTTCCTCTTGGAGGAAGGTTGAATCTGTGGTTCTCCCAAGGAAATAACGCCATTTCTGTGATCATTTGAGGTCATGCCGACAAAAGCCGTAGCGAATACCTCATAGCTTAAATAACTTAAATAACCTATCAATCTTAAAACGTGCTTTCATTTTCACTATTCGCAAAAGTTACATTTTTAGACATATTATTCAAAATAAATTAATATTTAAGAGATGACTTACATTCAATTATCTATTCTGCTGCGATAACTTCAGTTAAAATTAGATTGGCAGCTCTATCTATCCCTATATGAAAGTAAACAAACAATTGATTCATTCGTCTTGAACTTTTAAAATATTAAAACAAACGTTTATATGCTCTGTTGCGCCATCTGTCGGTAGTTAAAATTAAAAAAAAATTCTTTTTAAAATGTTCTTTGAATTCTAAAGATATTGGGGAAAAAATGAATATTTCCTATAAAATAAAATTACAATATCAGGAATATAATGCAATTAATAGTTGCAATTTACTTTTGTAATAAAAGATGATTTTTAATTATAAAAATTTATTACAGGTTTCTTTTATGCATGTTTTAAAAAAATCGGGATTTTCCGTGTTCAACTTTATAAAATTTAAGTTATATAATTATTATTTTGGCAATTAATAAAAACAAATAAATTTTCTGTTGGAATTGTTTTTAATTTTACCCCATACCATGAGGTAAAATAGTTAATTGACAATATGTTTTAAAATAGCATTATTAGTACTAATTTGCATGTTTTTGTAAAATATTTCTTCAAATTTTGTGAGTGAAGTTCATTTGCATACTTTATGTCAGTATTTTACCAATTCAATTAATAATTTTCTTGCAAATTAAGTTTCAATGAAAAATGGGCTGTTTATACTTTACCCCACCCAACCCTAGTAGTCAGATAAGACAAAATTTATTACTTCACAATTCTTTTTATAATGCAATGGTATATAATTTTTTTGGAAATGCAAACACGTCATTCTGACGGGCTATATTCTAGTTAATTTCTTAGGAGCATCAAATATGTGAATACAAAATTACAATTCATTATAGATGCTGCTAACTTTACTTCATGAAATACATTTTTTCTTTAAAAAGAAAGTTTGGTTTGGTTTGGTTTGTGTTTATGACGGCCAATTATCAACACGAGGGATATGGGCCCAAGGGGGGGGGGGGTCTTTCTAAGGGAGCCTAACCCTTATTTACGCTTGGAGAATCCAAGGTTCGAAGAAAACCACGAAAACTCCGAACGATTAGGCCGACGGGCGCGATTGGGTTCGAACCCTGCATCTCCCGTCTACCAGCTTCGAGAGCAGAACTTCTCGGCCACTGGTGGAGCCTTTAAAAAGAAGGACTTTTTCTGTATATGCATTTGAAATTTACAGGTTATAATTAACAATGTTTTTGAAATTTTATTTCGGAGATACATATTATTTTAAATTAATTTTCGGAAAAAAATATGAGTTGTAACCTTTGAATTTTTTAACACAGATCGAAATTAAAAGCTTTAAATATGGTAATCGAATATTACAGTTAATTCCGTTCAGTAGTTTTAGAGTTATGCTTAACACTCGATTACTATCTTCCAAAACTTATCTTATTTCTTTATCTGTGAGGTAAATGACGTAATTTCCATATTTATACAGCGATATCTAGGGGGAAATTAAACATTAAATAGAAATGTGTGTTCTTTTCCTTTAATCACACAAAAAAGGAATATGAACATACTTATGAAAAATTATGACTAACAAAACTTAAAATACGCTTAATGTAACATTAAGCCTAAACCTTGTATCTTACAGATACAAGGATAATAATTGAATGTTAAACTACCTGCAGTGCAATCTATCTTGAAATGATTAAAAATGAATTTAAAATTAAGAATTACCATCTTTGAACCAACACAATTCCTGAACTACTAAGACGAATGTATTTCCGTTTGGTAACCTAAGGTAAAATTTACCTTAAAATCAAAATATGATGTCAAAATTTAGTGTTCGTATTAAAAATTTCAGAGTTTGTACAAAACTTTTCTGGTACAATTTCAGTATAAAGACGATCCATAAACTTAAAAAAAAAAAAAAAAAAAAAAAAAAAAAAAACATAGAAGGAAAAATAAAAAGGCACACAATTTCTAGTCGAATGGTTATTTCCCATTTTTATCTGTTACGATTTACAGAATTTTTTTTTTTTTTTTTTTGGGGGGGGGGAGGTACTGACGTATATTGTTTTATCTTCTAGTTCACAAATGTTGCGAAAAATTAAAAGAAATAATCATTCTTTGAATTATTATAATTAAAGTACTATTCTAGACTGTGCACAAAAATAATGATTTATAACATATATGAGGCTTTAATATTAAACAAATGTCAATCAAAATAAAATTTAGCGGAAAACGGATTTTAAAATACTTAATATTTGGAAATATCATATGAGGTTTAGGTGTGTCAGAGGGTTAACTATATCCAGACAAATGAATGACTAGAGGTTAGAAAAATCTAAATATGACTGAAAACAAATGTCATAGTACTCCCCCCCCCCTTCAGACACCATAAGTGTGTCATTTTTTTAGAATCAAAATAACTATAGGTTTTTACAGAAAATAACTATTCTAGAACATTACAGAAAATATTTCGCAAAGATTTTCTCTTACTTTTAAACAATTCTCCAATCATTTAAATATTTTTTTTATGGAAAAATTCCTCTAATGAGACAATTTTTACTATCATCAGAGCTACAATCTAGATTGTAAAAATATCATTCCCCAGTATGAAGCAATGTATGCTATTTTTTATGCGTATAAGCAAGTTTCAATTAAAAAATTAAAAATACTGTAAATATTTTTATAGTAGTGCAAAATATTACACATTTTCTTCAATTTAATATCAGATGAATATCATGAGAACTATTGTATCAAGAGTTATTACATATAGAGTATTAAAGATTCGCTTTTAAAGCTTATAAAATTGCAATATATATCAGTTTGATATAGTGTATCAAATGGCCGAAAAATATTATTATTTCTATTTTAATGTTACTGATCTTTAAAGGAAATGCTAACAATCAAGCAAAGACTGAAGACATTCTAAATTAATCAAATAGAAAAGGATATCAAATTAAATTTTGCCTAAAGTTTAAGAAAACTCATGCGTTCACCGTATCTTATTGAGCCATAGATAGCTACACTAGTAAAGGCATTGAGCAGAATTTGGAATTTTGCGTAATGAGCTGATATAGTTTACTTTGATGTATCTTTAGTTTTGAGCAAATATACGGCAAAGGGATTATAAATGCATAAGGTCGATTCTAATCGAGTTACAATGCATATAATGAAACGAATATGAAGAAGATAATTAAACTTGATTTTATTTATTTTTGAATAAATGTGTATTTTAAGCAACATGTAGAAAAATAAAGAATTTTGAGTTGAGGTATAATTTTTTTGACTTATTAAAGAAATTTTCATTAACATAATAACTTTAATAAATGAAAGCATAGTTGCTTTCAAGACCTAAATGAATTTTCAATAATACAAACTATTGACAAAAGCCTATTGTTATTTCATTGCAAAAACAAATATTAGTAAATATTAGTTCTATATTTAACAGTTAAGCAAAATTTTCGATTTATGTTAGCCTCATTATTTTACAAATAACAACATTTCAGCTAGATTTAACCAATTTCTTAGTGAAATATTGAACTTTCTTTTTAACAGTGTACTTCAAAATAAATATAAGGAAGTGAATAAATTATTTCAGGAACCCAAAAATTATAATACCATTTTAATGAGATTATTGACTCTTTAGAAATTATTGACTTTTTTTGCTCTCATTGCCGTAGATTGTGGTGAATTGTACCCTTGAGTGGGCTACATAGATCTAAATAATCTATACTAATAAAAGATGGTTTTGTTCTGTCTGTGTGTGTGTGTGTGTGTGTGTGTGTCTGTTTGTCTGTGTGCGATGCATAGCAAAATCTTCGGCACGTGTAAGGCTGAAGTTATACGTGTCTGAAAATTTGTGAGAGGTTAGGTTTATTTTAAATTTCTAATATTTAGCTCAGTTATTAATTAAAAATTACAAAGTACTCTCATAAAAAACAGATGTCCGTTCTTCCAAGAGGGTAAACGCGCTCACACATGCGTTATATACGCATCGAGAGGAACTGAAGACCGGAATGAAGGATTCTTTTTTTTTTTTTTTTTTTTTTTTTTTTTTTTTTTTTTTTTTGAGGGAGGGGGGTATTTTGTCATTATTTATTAATTTCCATCGGTCAAACCGCTTAGCAAAGTTAAAAACGGAAGTCACATTCTAAAAGATACTGTTACATCTCAAATACTGCAATTAATTCAAAAAAATATCACAGTTAACACTTTGAAAAAAAATCAAAAAGGGATGTTTTGCGAAAAATGTTTTTCCCCCTTGTGAGAACGCCCCTCCAGAGTGCAATTTTAGAGGTACTGACAAAACAAAAATGTGTTTTCAAAGCTAAAAATTCTTCTAATCGATGGTGTGATCGGTTTTAAGAAATAGGATTTTTAACCCTTTCTAATATACCGGCGAACGCAGGTCACTTCGCGACACACGGAGATGATATATTTTCTACGCTAAAAGTTACTAAACGTCCGTATTTTAACAGAATCTTTTTCAGCATCTCAATAGACCAAATTAACATCACCTAAAAAAAAATTTGAAACATTCGGACGAGTAGAAGTATTTTTTACAAAATAAAATGTGTGAAAATTTCGACGAAATCAGTAAAAACCAGAGTTGTTTCGACGCGGTTTCGCTCTCTTTCAGTATGCAAATAGATTTCAAAAATCAAATTACGCAGAAAATAAAATACCAAATGGCACATATTTTCAATTCAATACTTTTTTGCTATTTTTTTCATTTAAAAATATAAATTCAAATAGACAAAATGGAGTTAAAGATATAAAATCGTACAAATTTGACATTCATTTAAAGTTATTATCACGGACCCTTGCAACGGCGTGCGGTTCAGCTAGTACAAAATATTTTAAATCACTCTTGGGTATAGAGGGTTACTGTTACCCGTAGTGTATTAATGAATTATATCATTGCCACTGTAGATTTCCAAACCACACTAGATTCCATGGCTGATTTAAAAACAAAAATTTCGTCTTTGGTCTAAGTAGAATTACAAGGGCTACGTAATACCAATTTATGGTACTGTGATTTTTATTATTTCAGTTTTTTATGGTAAATAGTAACTTTGTCTGAAACGCTAAAGAAAATAAATTCATGAAACTTCATAAAACAAATTTTTAAATCTTAATCTGTTCAAAATGTCTGCATTATTTAATGTCATTTAGCGAGAGTACATACACAGATAGTGAAATCTTATGGAAATAAGAATTTTAATAGCCTTCAAAATAGGCTGTGCTCATAAAAATATAAAACGATGAAAAAACAAGTAGTCAGATTCACAAGCATTATATTAAACATTTGGTGGTGGATGCCAATTTTACACGAGGAAAAAAATAAAGTAAAATCCAAAATAAAAAGTCCTTGGATATTACTTATTCTATGTCATACTTAAAGACAAGAGCTTTTATAGAGAAGGAAAAACCATATTTAGATTTTTTTGAGTGAAAACTCGCATTAAATGTGTAAATTTTATGATATATTTTTAAAATACACCATGTTTGAATAAAAATAAGTATTTTAAATAATAAACATTAGAAATTTTAAAATAAATGCATATTAATGTAATTATTTCATTCTCAAAATGGCGATTTTTCTCGCATATTTAAACCGAGCAATATTTTAAAGGTTTTTACAAATATGAAATTTACCAATAATTCCACAGATTTCAACTATTCAAAACTAGTTTAGGCATTTTTATTGCTCGTAAATGCAAAGTGTTTCAAAAACAGCTTTAAAAGAGAATCTAAAGCACTTTAAGCTTGAAATTTTTAGACTATAAATAATACTCGGCTATAAAACGGTAAAGATTTATTGATGATTTCCTTGTGTGAGAGAACTCCAAACTGGCGTGAATCTATCTCCAATGGCCAGTGGTCATATGATTTTTTCCCCTTTGAATATGAAACATTCTCACTGGAAATGTCACCTAAATTTTGCTATGCTCACCACTTAAAATTTATGTTATTCTATCATAAATATTTCATTACAATAATTATAAATGAAGATTTTCATTTTTATTTTTAATTTTTTTAGTGTGCTAAAAATTTAATTTAAATAAATGAGCAAAGATAGTTCTATAAGTTCCAATTTCTGTATTTACAATATTTAGAAGCTAGTTTAAATTATTCCAAATTAGATCTTATTACGTGCTAGTTCTTGGGAATTTTGGGTTGTTTTCTTAGGAGGTAAGATCAAAATGTCGCAGAATTCTGGGAAATTCCCTAGACCGAATTACTTCCCTGATATATTTGATTTGGTGAATAAACCCATAGTTTTTTACGGTTCCGTACTTGAAAAGTAAAAACGGAACTATTATAAGATCACTCGTGTTTGTCTGTCCGTCTGTCACAGCCGCTTTTCTCTAAAACTATGGGACGTGAAAGTTCAAATTTGCCTTGAGTTATAAAGGCAATTAACACACATAATTATAGATTGTTAGTCATACACAAATATTTTAAAGAAAAATTTAGGGGCTAATTCAGATACAGATTAAAAAAAAATGTCTATTATGTGGGGTATCGTACGTAAGATATCAAAAATATATTTGTTTAAAGTCCAGGGAATTCAAAAATATAGTTGCTTTAATTTTAGGTTTTACATTTTGAGAGATATAGTCGAAAATGTACTGTAAAATATCCCCACCTCCTCTATTTCCGAATTTACTCAAACTAAAATTATGAAAAAAGTAGGTGTAATAGGTGTTTATTTAAACCTTGCAGGAAAACTATAGCAACGATCCTATGTTCCATGGTTTTTGAGAAAATCATACTTTTCCGTTTCATACAATTTCGACTTTGCGGCACTCAGTGGGGGCGCTCGAGGTACCTATCGATGCGGAATCATCTAAGGATTCTTGATAATATTTTCAAAAAAAATGTTGGTAATTAGCCGAGATATTAATTAAAAAATCTATCTAGATAAACGCAGCACGCACCAAAGCAGCGTTGGAACTTTGCGACTACATTTCGAAACACGCTTGGCACAGTGCCAGGTTTTAACTTTGTACAAGGTCTTTGTTTTCTGTAAAGCAAATCATAGTGATAAATAGTGAACTATTTTCGTTCGCAAGCCGTTCCTTAACTTGATTAATTGAATAATTTCAATAAATGTGTTCTAATTTATCAACGATAATAATAATTTATTTACTTCAGTAATTAATAAGGTAATTTATAAAAATGTTTTTTAAATATCGTATATAATAAGATAATTCGATTCAAACTGAATGCAAATCTACTTATTAAAAGGTGACGTGAAGTATAAGTTCAAACGAAAGTGTTTGCAATTCGGAACAAACAATTCAGCGTATAGCTCTACGCAAATCTTAAATATATATATTGAATTCATATTATGCATAGATCACAGCTTGTGCTAAAGATATTGCGACAGTTTCTTCTGATGGTCTTCTAATGTAACCACATCCAACCACCAGTAGTGGTGTGAAAATAAGAGATAGATAATGAGATTTGACTTCTCTGGTTTCATTGATTTGAAAAATTATGAATATAGAACATTAACATATTGAAGATCATTGGCTTTATACAGTTGTAAGTTCAAATAAACATACATTGTATCAAAAATGCTGTTCACTAAAGAAATTAAGTAAAAAAAAAAGGCATAAAAATAATTTAGATTTCATAAAATTAAATTCCTGGTAGCAATGTACTTATGTAATATAGCGGGTCAGATTTTCCACACAGCGGGCTCACCTCCCTGAAATAAGGAAATTTGGCCCAGTTTACAGGGTTATTAAAAATAATTTTTTATTATTATTTAGAGCCTTTTCACAATTGTTACGCTGTAAAATGACAGATTGCGCAATAAGTTATTTATATATGACAAGCTGAGATGCTATTGTATGCCAAGCTCAAATTAATACCTCTTTTAGTAAAAAGTGGGTCAGACATCTTCAGTCTCCTCTCTATTCACTTCAGCTATAAAATGTATTTAAGAAAGTAATGTATGTTGAAATTAAAAATAAGATTACAATTTATATTTTGATCAATTACTAATTAGTTTTATGTAAACTAATTTATTTTTAATCTTTGTATTTAGACTTATAACCTTAGCACGATTTTTATATCTTTTTCTCTGTAAAAGAAGTCAAATTGATACAATATGAGAATAAATCAAATAATGAAGGAATTTCTTTAAAAATCGTGTATTTGGAAGTATCTTCTGAAATTCACAAAGAAGTATATATATATATTTATATTACCCTAGCTATTGTTTGCGATCGTTCTATTTTTGTCATAACGCATAAAGCAAATTTCATTGTGGAGTACTGAAATTTCACAAAATTTTGAAAATTTTTCTCTTCAAAAGACTTCCTTAACGTATTTTGTATGAGGATTTTAATTTAGAATTACAGTTCAATGTTTCTTGAAATCTTAATATGCGTTATAGAAACGGTTTATTTTCGGAATAGTTTCATTTTGTTATCCATTTATAGAGTGGAATGTCATAAAGAAACTATTTACAGGGGCCTTATATTAATTAACCTCTTCAATTTTCGCTGTATGTATTGTGAAAATAAGAGTTTAAAACATGAACCATAAAATATTGATTGCTTACAAATGAATTATTCTTACCATTTAGATAAACTCGAATACGTGGAATCGATTCCACATAATTAATATTCTAGAGTATTTTTTTTTTTTTTTTGAAAAACTTCCCAATACATTTTTTATGATTACATTATCAAATAAATTCCTTGCAAAAACGGTACTGGTAGCAAAGTTGTTATCTATTCGCCGTTTCGGTATTCGCCCGCTTTCAAGAGGGAAATTTTCTGCTGTTCAAGAAGAGAAATTTCTGTTTTTAGAAATAAACTCTAGCACCAGCCCATTATTAAGAATAAAATTTAAATACAAACTATATATTGCTAAATACTGAACTATTCTATTTCGATGCTGCTTCAAATATATATACTGATTGATAAAAATTGAGCAGATTATTAACCACAGTGTCTAGGGCCTTTGGTGTAGCTTCGAATGTAAAACGCATGACAAAAACGTTCAATTTGATCCATTTATCAATTCAGATTTAATATTAAACTTAAATAAGAAGGTCATTTACATGTATATCTAGCTTTTGCTGGGAACTTCAGTATCTTCATACTTTAATAATACATAATTTACTACTGAAACGAAAGTTCATCATTTCTCCGCCAGTTCGTCATTCCGGGAGCTTCGGTTATCTAATATGCTCACTCACCGGTCAATTCACCGCCAACCTTCAACTCGCGGTTCAGATCTCAGTTGAGAAACCTTAGGTTGGCAAATCTAATCGCCTGTTAATATTCGGACTTCATCGATAACTTCGGAGCGCGATTATTCGACCTTGGGTTATTGAACTTGAAGTTGAAAATTATTTAGCTGATGGCCAAAGGAATCACATGACCTAGAAGTCGCCTCTGCGAGTTCTATCCTGGCTTGATACCATCTTTATCTGTTTCTTTTCGATAACGAAACTAAAGCAATTATTGGAAATGCATACTTATGTTTAATTTTTAAATAAAAATTCCGTGCAAATAAATTTGGAATTACCATTTTGATATGATGGTTTTGTTCGTTCACAAAAGAAATTTTTGCGTTACAGTAAAATTCTTAAAAAACAGTTATTTGATTAAAAAAGAAAACATTATTTTCTTTAATCTATAAGTTTAATAAACAATTATCTGATCAAACTAGCAGTATTAAATAGAATAAAAGTAAATAACGCGATGGGTTTATTTATTTATTTTTTGCAACGAATATTGTATATGAAGACATTTTCATATATTTATTTCTTAATGCATATATTTTTTATTTAACGAATGTAATTGATTACAGATTCAATTAAAATTTCTTAGATAAAATAGCATGCCGGTAACAAAAAATGAGAGACGAGAGGTCTTAAAAAGAAAAAAAAAACATGTGTAGATTATTCAAGAAAATTTTGTTAGAGATCTTGTTTAATAATTTTAGAAGTCCGAAAACATTCTTAATGTAGTGCGAAATTAAAAAAAAAAAAATCTTTTGAAAAATGTCTCTTTAAAACAAAATAATTATTTCAAACTTACCAAGTATATAATTAGAAAAAAAAAACAATTATTATTTATCTATTATGAGCAATTGACCGCATATGCGCAATACTTAGAAAATTCATGCTTTAAACAACTATGAATAGTAGGACGAGGGAACTGAAATAGAAAAAAACTTGTTTTTCTTTTTTATTATTATTTTTTTAAAAGAGAGAGATTTGAGTCATATTAATAACTGGATTGAAAGAACGTTGTTTCTATTTGGACTTGGTAGATGGGGGCCACCAAAAAATACTCAGTAAATCAGTAAAGCTGAAAGCTTCGTCTTCGTCACAAATTAGTATAATTTAGCTTTCATAAAGTTAAAATATAAAAAAAAAAGCGAAACATTTAAGTTACTCTTTCTTTTATAATAACATGTTTTATAATTAACGTTTAATTAACAAATCACAAACAACATTGTCTAAAAAAATAAGCATCAAAGGACTGTTTAAAATGACCACCATCTTTCTTTCAACTGGGCATGCGCGGTTCACTTACTTACCATTTAAATCTTGGTTGGGTTTATCGACTCCTGGTTTGTTTTTACCTTCCATTTCGGCAGGTTGAGTAAACGGTGAAGTGGATTTCATGCTCAACCGAGAGTTAAGCCCGCAACGCGAGTTTGAGGTTGACAGAGAAATACCGGGTCAGTACATAAAAGTTGAAAAAATATACATACAATTACGAGTAAAGGAGGAGAGTGTATTCACGACCGAAACGGAAACTGATAAACCGGTTCAAAACGATGATGTTACCGAACGCAACCACATAACAAGTTTTTGAGAACGGATAAATTTTTAACCAGATTTCAAATATGCCGCCCGTAAATACACAACCCCCCCCCCCTCTTTTTGCAATCAATCTATAACTCAAAATTATACAAATAACAATTTGAAACGTTACACGCAGAAGAGGTTTTGTTGGAAAGTCTGTTTATCGTTAGAATTTACATACTTTAGCTAAAAAAAATTTCATTTATTAGTGGCATCTTAATTCAATATGTTTTGTTTTAAAGTTCTCTTGCATATTTTTTTGAAAAAAAAATTATTCAGATTCATTATCACACTACTGATCTGGTTTATGGTACGGTTTCATTTTTTCACATGAATCAAGTTGATTTAAAACTCTTGAATAGGGGAGACCGGGGGAATGGCGACACCTTAAGGGCATTTAATTTTTTTCACCTCAAAAAAATGTTTATTTTTTAATAGTAAAAATTCTAAAGCTGAATCATTATCTTTAGTATCTGTATAAATTTAACCGTAATCATAACTGTAAAGTAAGCACACATAAAAAATTTTCTTTCAACCTCTGTACAGTGGCGGGATTACCCAGGACACTGGGGTAATTCCGCCACTGTATCGGGGTAACGATGCCACTCTATAATGACCTAGTAAATATATAAAATGGATACTAGGAAACACTTAACCTACTAAAAATGTTTAGAAAGCAATAATTGATCAAAATAATGAATAATTACATTGTTCCTTAAGCTAGATTTATTAATGTGCTAAGCTTAAGTAATATTACTTAAGTAATATTATCTTAAGTACCTAATGCTTCAATAAAAGGTTTTTACCTCTACTCATTTGAAGCTCCAAAATAAGAAGCAACTAGTTGAAAACTAAATTTTTCACTAGAACAAGCGAACGACGTACAACAAAACCATTCTCACTCTAGACACTGTTTCTAATGTTGCCCGCTACAGTGCAGGTGCAATCACTATCTCAAACTGCCGTTAGTTTTTAAACTAGACGGGGTGGCGGCATAACCCCGAGTGGCGCCATTCCCCCGGTCTCCCCTACCAGATTAGTTTGCATTTTCAGTTAACGGGATAAACTGATAAACTCACGCTCCATAGAACTGAGTGCAATGCATTTCTGTTTCGCTGATTTCCAAGCGATGGTGACGTTACAAATGTAAATTATAAAATCACTACTTGAATGTCATTTAGTAAGATGGTCACCAGCAGTAGGCGTCTGAATATGCACGTGAACTTAATGATTTTGGATTTAAAAAAAATTATTTTAAAGTTTTTTGTAGCAAAAACATAATTCATAGTATCTACCACTATGAACGATACTCAGGAGTCGCATAGGGAAAATTTTATTATTCATTTCAGAACCCTTAATCAGTAATCTTCATGATCATTTTATTTAAGATAGCTATGCTTTAGAAAGGTACGATGAAATTATTACTTCTAAAATAGTGTCAGGAACAATAAAATTTTCCCTATAGAATGCGACCCCTGCATACTTTATATATATACTCATTACAAAATTGTGACATTACATTTACAGCAAATCTAATATCAGATCTTTATCTATTTGACAAAAATGACAAACTTCCGATTAAAGATCGAAATGGAAATTTATGATTAGTTGATTTTCTACCATTTTAAATAAAATATAGCCAATTTTAAAAAGTAGTTTAACATAACTTTTTGGCAAATCTTTAAACTTTAATTCTAACCTTTCTATATAAGTTTTTTGATGAATACATTATGAACCATTAAGTTGTTCAAATTTAACACCTCACAAATATGTTATAATCCTATTTCAGTAATTTCTGAGCTGTTTTTATAACATTATGAATTCCAGATTCTAGTATAGTTTTATCTTTAGCAAGCAAAACTGAATATTCCACATAAATAACTGAAATTGCATTACTATTCCATTAATGTAAACAGTTACACCTCTTTAATTTACAAAATCCTAGATTATGTAATACATTATCGAATTCAGAATTCCATTCACGGCCACTTTGGCATAAACCAAAAATTGATTTATTTACTAAAGAAACTTAACTTTCGGCTCCCTTCTTTACAGATCCAGGCGGTTGTTTCACAAACGCTGTTTCTTTTAAAGACTCATATGAGTTGATTTTAGGTCTATTTGAACATGATATTAATTTAACATAGAAACTAATGCAATAAACATTAGTTTTATAACTGAAAAAATTACAACATGTGAAAATATATCGCTATAATCAATACCAGGTTTCTCTTTAAAACCTTGAGCACAGGACGTTTTTCGTACTTTTTACCATTTTTTCAGTTGTTTTTAATACTATATAGTCATTTATGGCCTACTATTATGGCATTTTGAGGTAGATAAACCAACCACCAAACTTTAAACTTGCACATCATCTCAAGTTCCTCTCTCATTGCGGCATTTCATTCCCTTTTCTCGGTTTACTTGTAAATCCTTAAACGATTTAGGGAATTCAGGGTTGGGTTGGGTTGATTGTTGACGGCCGATTATCTACTCGAGGGATATAGGCCCTAGGGGGAGTGCCCTTCGTGGGGGTCTTTCTAAGGGAACCTAACCCGTATTTACGCATGGAAAATCCAAGGCTTCGAAGAAAACCACGAAAACTCCGAAACGGTTAGGCCGACGGGCGCGATTGGGTTCGAACCCAGCACCTCCCGTCTACCAGCTTCGAGAGCAGAACCTCTCAGCCACTTTTGGGGCTTTAGGGAATTCAGTATTGTAAAGTTCACGTTGAAAATTTTCACTTAACCTTTAACTGATGTCACAGAAATTGTCATGTAACTAGTGTGAAGCGGCCTGTGAGACCGCTGCAACGAAAGATGAATAAAAGGCACGATTAACTCATAGGATGGTGTTTTTGTACTAAACTTTTTGCACAGGACTGTTATAATTAAAATTTACCTATTCAAAAGTCTCTGGTGATAGGTGAAACCGGGGGAATGGCGACACCTTAAGGGAATTTATTTTTTTTTACCTCAAAAAAAATGTTTATTTTTTAATAGTAAAAATTGTAAAGCTGAATTATTATCTTTAGTATATGTTTAAATTTAACCGTAATCATATATGTAAAGTAAGCACACATAAAAAAAATTTCTTTCAACCTCTGTATAGTGGCGGCATTACCCAGGATACTGGGGTAATTCCGCCACTGTATCGGGGTAATGACGCCACTCTATAATGTCCTAGTAAATACATAAAATGGATACTAGGATACACATAACCTACTAAAAATGTTTAGAAAGCAATAATTTATCAAAATAATGAATAATTACAATGTTCCTTAAGCTATATTTATTAATATGCTAAGCTTACAATTTAACTCAAATTGAAAAAGTCACGCTTTGCCATGGTGGCGGCATTACCCCGAGAGGACAATACAGTGGAAAAACCCCATCAAAGCCGAAAGAAGAACCGAACTTGTTCAACAAATTGCATCATAATGTCGGCGAATGCATGTAGATTACGGTTAATATTATCTTAAGTACCTAATGTTTCAATAAAAGGTGTTTACCTCTACTCATTTGAAGCTCCAAAATAAGAAGCAACTAGATGAAAACTAAATTTTTCACTATAAAAGGCAAACGACGTACAACAAAACCATTCTCACTCTAGGCACTGTTTCTATTGTTTGCCGCTACGGTGCAGGCGCAATAACTATCTCAAACTGCCGTTAGTTTTTAAACTAGACGGGGTGGCGGCATAACCCCGGTTTCCCCTAGTACTAAAGTTCCAAACGGAACAAAATTTCGGTAGTGTTTGTAGTTAAACTAAAAATTGTAAGTTAAACTACAAAAATTGAAAAAAGCCGAGGTCTGAGAGACCGGTAACATCAGTTAAAGGTTAAATCGAATTATCCGAATCATTAGTAGAGGGCTCCTTCAAAGTTTCAACATTAGGATGCATAAATTTAGAATTAAAATCGAACTAATAAATTACTGTATTTTCCTCACAATAATTTTTAACGTCATTTTAAAGATCTCAGTTTCTTATTTTTGAATGGGGTATAGTAATAAAAGTCAATCCTCTTACTCTTTGTTCTAAGTATTTCAACCCTTCTCCGTTCTGAAATATTTATAGAATTTAAGGTCACCTTACTTCCCTTTACTTTTCTGTCGCCATCCTCGTGTAAACTTCTTCCTGGTAGTTCATGATTAAGATCTAGAGTCACGTTAGTTAAACCATTTGTTTCAATCGGAAATTCATTAAAATTAGATATCGAATACTAATAGCTATTTTTCCCCACATAAAGTTTCAACACCCTTTTTGGTTTTGTCTATATGCACATGTATATTTTCTACAATTCATCTTTCTTTTAGAATGCAAATCCTTTATATTTGGGTTTTCATGGTATAGCGAACTAAAATGCCTGGTAAAACTTTAGGTTGATTTTAGGTTTTGTATAACTTTAGGGATATGAACAAATTCTTAAATGGTTTACCAAAGGTTTGAATCCCGTTTAAAATTCTTGCGGTGTAAGATCTTCAATTAAACTGTGTTCGGTTCTATTTTTTTGTGAATAAACATTAAGGGAGTTACCCCTCAAAATGTTGGTTTTACTCCGCTGTTCTGTAGCATGGTTCTAACTGCATCCATAGCTGCTTTATTAAAATTATAAGCAACAAATGAAGGATCTTTCCTTTTTTATTCCCATATCCCTTAAACATTTCTCGAATGATTTAAGAGCAAATTCATGTCGTCCATTATCTATTCACACACACTTTAATTTTTGACCAGTCTTTCTCTTAGCTTTAAATAAAAACCTTTTAAAACATTCAAGAACTTACATTTTATCCTTAATTATGCAGATTTCAGTCCTTCTAGAATAATTTTCAATTATGGACAAGAGCATTTCCCCCCTCCTAATTGGTTAACCAGGCTAAGACCCACAAATCCATATGCACTGCATCGAGACCTTTATTAGATACGCGTTTATGCAAGTATCCTCATTTAACCCTCGTCAGCTCGCGCGTAGTAACATCACCCCCAGGCTCGTGTGGTGTCTGACAGACACCTATTGAGTTTTATGTGCATATATTTTTTTCCCTCATGCTTATTATTTAAATGTTGCTTTAAATAAACACAGATAACATAAGTACTTTAAAAAAAAAAAAAAAAAAAAAAAAATAGGTAACAAAACCATTAAATGACATAAAATATATTTAACTTTTTTGTAAAGTTGAACATTTTTAGCGGCAGAATAAAAGTCAGCGGTGTCTAGGAGACACCGTGCGTGCTAAGAAGGGTTAAACGACATTCTATTAAATTTTTGCAGTTAATATCTTCAATACTTTTAACACAATTATTTTTACTCATTTTTTCGAGTAAAGACAAATTTGTATGACAAAATCTATGATGTAATTTTTTAAAACTTAAATTAGCAGAGAAAGTAAAATGTTTACGTTTTGAAACATAACCTTTATCCGTATACAATTTACATACCCTAGGGACGGTAAAATTGCACCGATTGAATTCATCGTACACAGTCATTTTATTATTTCCCCATTGAATATTGTTTCCTGCAATATCTGCAATTGACACACCAATTGAGTATCTTCTCATATTAGGTGCATACAATGCATTTTTTAAAGTGATTTTTAAATTACATGTTACATCTAGTATGGTTAAATATCTCTTACACTAAATACTTCCATCGAACAGTCGTTGTCTCCTATCAGTACTTCTTGAGAGGGAAGTTCTTTGTAGGTTACGAACAGTTCCTTTTCAATCGTAAAGTGAGAAGTAGCTGATGAGTCCAGAAGAATTCCCGAGTTTTGCATCATTTAAAGATATTAGAGCGAATTCAATCTGCCTTGTAGTTTCACTAGTAGAAGACTTGGGTCTTCCCCCTATAGCTCTTCTTTTTAAAACCCCTTGTATCTGAGTAACCGGATTTCCTGCAGTAACTGCAAATTTGATTCGGCCCCATATGTTAACTGGGGAAGTTTCCGAGCATTTCTTGGGTTCAAGATTGCTTCCACTGCTTGGAAACCATGGCCGGCGGTCGTAAGCGTCCTGAAATTTCAAGACCAGGAAATTCTTCGGTATCAGTATTTTCTTTTAGAAAATCTCTTAAAATGAGAAATTTTGCTCGTTTAACCTATAATTATTTTTCTTAAAATAAAATAAAGATATATGTCCTGAAAAATTCCCTGCAGCGTACGACCCCTGCATGGCTTTTTCCGGTTGTTAAATTTTTCTTTGGAATAGTTGTTTATCGGCATGAGTTTTAAATTTCTTTGTATAAATATCACCTACAGTGATAAACTTTTTACAATCATATTTACGTCTTAAAAAAATTCTTCCGTATTCACTAATCAGTTGTTTAACCCCTTGGGGGTGAGCGACGCGTATACGTGCCACAGAAGATGATCAGATTCCGTGATTATTCCCTCCAGTTATTTTTATTGTAAATTTTGCTTTATTTTATCGGCGCATTTTCCAGATTTAATAATGCAAAAAGTTTTGTTTTGAATAACCGGTGATAAAAGATTGAAAATTCTGTAAAAGACGCTCGTCGCGAAAGGGTTTAACACATTTTCTAATATAAATTCTTTATCCTCTAATATAGATGACGTTTAAACTAGATTATCGTATTCATCAGGTAAAGGACGTATTAACTGGAAACATAACAACAGTTATGGCATATCAAATCCTGCATCTTCAATTTTCTAATAAAATAAACAGATGGTTTCTTCTTTGAAGTTTCATTACATTTTTAAAAAATCTTCAAGCAATCCAGCTAAGCGTGACAGAGAGGTTGGTCCGAAATTTAATTTTAAGGTATTCCAGGCTTCTTTCTCGCTTTCTGTCTGAGCGATATGTGTATGAAACTTTCTTTCAACGTATTGATATATTGTAGTTTAGAGTTAGGTAAAAGCTCGGGTTTGCGTCACAGAAGTCTCTTTTATCACGATCCGAGGCATCCGCTTTACATTCAATGTCTGGATTTGCAACAAATTCCCTGCACTTTCTATCAATCTATACACATTTAATGTCGAGCTTTCAAGCAGGATAATTACAGTCCGACAGTTTCAAGAAGGTGTAAGTTGATTCAGGATCTTGGCCATACCAAATTGATAAATAGTAGAGAGTTCAAAGGAAAAGTGTTATTTATACCTTTAAAATAGTGTACAGTCGTTCCCGTTTAAACAAATATTGACGGTTTCAGAAATAATATTCGATTAAGCGGTATATTTGATTAAACAGGGAATCATAACTGTAATATTTAATGCGTAATAAAAAGGCAAAATAACCATCTACGGTACATTTAATTAACAGCATAATAAATCGTTAATAGAATAACACAAACTAAAGTAAATACAAAAGCTAATATAAAGTAAATATACGTAAATACGTAAAAAATAAAGTAAATTTACTATGTCAGTACATACATTTATATGGTTTACATCACACTTAATGCAGCTCGTTTGAATTTTGTCAAAATTTTGCTACTTCTAATTTGAGTTACTTATGCAGCCTTAAAAAAATTGTTTAAAGTGGTTTGTTTAAGTGGAATTTTAAAAGAGTAAATATCGAGTTATTTTTCGAATGAGTGCAAAATATCACAACTACCATCTCAATTCTCGAAGTGACGGCGCATTGCCATTAAAGCCTTGTTAACAGCAAGAAGTGATGGTGGGGAAAACATTTGATCTGTCTATTATACTTCTGCCGGCCAAAATCATTGCAGGAAGAGCTGAAAATTTGTTTTCAGCGGAAAGGTACCGAAAATGGCAAAAGATGGAAGGAAATTCCAGTTGAAATGCGCTTTCCGCTCCTATTTTCAAACATCCGTCACACAGTTGTTATTCGATTAAGCGGGGACGTTCGTAAAAGGTATTTGGTTTAAGCGGGGAAAAATAACATAGAACCAATAGGAATAAATTCGGTTCCGGAGGATTCTATTCGAATAAGCGAGGCATTCGATTATCCGTGACCCGATTAAGTGGGGAGGACTGTATATATCATCAAAACCACACCAAGTTGCATTTACTTAATCTTTAAATAGCATAGCATGTGGCTCATAACGATGATAAAAATTGAGCAGAATATTAACCGCAGTGTCTAAGGCCTTTTGTGTTGTTTCGAATAAAAAGCACATGACAAAAAAGTCAAATTTGATCCATTTATTGAGTCAACTTGAACGTTAAACTTAAATAAGAAGGTCATTTATATGTACATCCCACTTTTCCCGGAACTTCAGTATATTTTGCATACATTAAAAACAATTAATTTAATACTGAAACAAAGGTTCACCATTCTCCGTCAGTTCATCTTTCCAGGAGCTTCCTTCATTTACGTATACCTACTCAGTAATAAAATATGAAAACACTATGCGTACAATTATAGGCAAAAAAGGAGGGTAGATTCACGACTAATAGTCCAGGCATTAGGTGCTCAAAAAGGACAAATAGGGGAAAGTTTTGGTGTAGTTTTGATATTTGGTGCCTTTATGTTTTGTGGGTCGCTGAACACGAATCTGAAGTTTGCCAACAAAATTTATCCCGGGAAACACGTTTTTTGGCAAAAAACGAGAAAAAAACAGGATTTTCTTTATTTTTTTCCAAATAACTTCAAAATTATACATTTTACGTAAAAGTCCTCAATGCATAAATTAAAGATGATAAAATTTCCTACATTTTATGCTTTAAAGTTTTTTTCTCTGATCAATAGTTTAGCTGTGACAATGCTACAAAAATGGGAGTGAAAATCAAAAAATTCAGAGAAAACGGGAATTACGCCGCTGTACGTAGATTTAATATGAAAACTGACCATTTTACACAAGCATTGACTATAAATTATACTAAAGATTATATGAATGACTACATTTTACAATGAAGTTGCTGATAATAAATAAGACTACTCATTATGAATCATTATTCAATTATAAATAAACATGTACATTAGTAAGTACATTTATTTAAAAAACAAAAAAATGTTATTTCCGCTTTCTTTTACTTGAGGGTCCCTGCTTTTCACCGACATCTACAGCATAGAAAATAGACGTATGGAATTAGTGGGTGTTTTTATTACTACCAACAGTATAAAATAAATGTTTTTTTAATAAAAAATATTTGATACCTTCTGGCATGACTTTTTCTTGACATCTTAGTTCAAGTACCATTTTTTTTTTTTTTTTTTTTTTTTTTTTTTTTTTTTTTCTTTACATCAAAGACAGCAGAATTTAACTTAGTCACATAAATAAACTTTTGCACCATTATGAACGGCAACAAGATTTAAAATGTAACGAAAATGTGAATTTGGTTGAAAATATTTTGTTTATAGAGGAAAATTACAATGAAGAGCACATGAAGTTTTGCAAGAGCGAAATGTTTAAATTTATGGCCAAATTTGGACAAAAATTGCCAGTTGTATGTAGATATATCGGGATAAAAACATTTAAAATGTATTACTTGGCTGCAAATTCTGAGTGGTTACAAAATTGATCCAGACAAATTCTCCAAATTCAGATTTGATACAATGCAAATGCAAAACATAATGTAGGCATTTTCTCATGATATATTAATCATTTTATCTTATGATTCCCTATCTTTAGATAAGGTTCCTGTTAGGTTTCCTGTAAGGTTTGTGCAGAAATAAATATGAATATACCACAGAATATGCATCACAGCAATTTTCATTAATGCTGTCCAATGTTTGCCCCGTACCTTAAATTTTAGAAAAAAAAAAATTAGAATTTGTTATAATAATAAAAAAAACAGTTTTATCACTTTAGCTTCCATACCCTTAACACAGTATCATTAAAATTATCAAGAAGAACGCAAAATCATGCGTCAATCAGGTTATGGAACATTTTTGAACGCATTCGGGCTACTATAATAAAATTTCATAGATTAATAACTTGAAAAACGATGTCTAAGTAATAATTTGTAAAACATATAACACGTTTGGAAACACAATTTCAACCAAAATCGAAAAAATAGCTGAAAATTTTGTACATCCCTGTATATGAACTATAGATTTATCATATGAATCACAATATGCTAAAATTTAGAACTGTTAATGAACGCATAGCACAGCGTTAGCAATTTCCGGCAATAAGCGGGTATATAGATGTCTTGTGCAGCCCTATATATGATTTATAGAATTTATACACGCTAAATAGTATGCCACTTTTAAAATTTAAAAAAGTGTTCCACAACTGAAAACGCACTTCCATCAATTATTGCTCATACAAAGAAAAATATAACTGATTTATTTTGCGTGCCCCTGTATATGAAAGATCAATGGCACATCATATTCAATAGTAAGCATCTTATAGAGCACCTCGGAGATATATATCAATTTAAATACCTTTGAAAAGGTGTAACATTAACAAAATACACCACAAACAATTTTCCTCCATAGACCGTAATGTAACATAATTCTTTTTTAGTGTCCCTGTAAATGATCGATAAATACTACACATACCATATTCTATAAGAAATCATCTTGTAGTGAACTTCATAGATATGTATATACATTTCAAAGTGTTTGAAATTATGAAACATTATTAAAAACCACCATAAACGATTTTCCCCCATAGGCCGCAATATAATGAAATACTTTTGAATGTCCCCGTAACGAAATTATGACTGCTACGCGC
Organism: Maratus speciosus; assembly: GCA_963932465.1. Taxonomy (NCBI): domain Eukaryota; kingdom Metazoa; phylum Arthropoda; class Arachnida; order Araneae; family Salticidae; genus Maratus; species Maratus speciosus. The sequence continues at coordinate 150,388,899 of OZ010787.1, forward strand.
AACATTTTACAATACCTAACATTCAATAGTGAATATCAATAACATTTTTTAATTTCATGGTGATGCGACTATATTGACGACAAAAATAATTTTGGACAGCTAGAATCGGTAAATCACCCAACATGCACTAGAGGTCTGCACGGGTCCGGGCCGGGCCGACAGACAAAATAAACGGGCCGGGCCGGGCCGGCAAAAAAATTGAACGGGCCTGCAGGGCCGGGCCGATAAAAAAAATTAATCGGGCCTATCGGCCCGATATAAGAATTTGAGAGGAGCAGATAAAATACGACGTCATTTCCAATGAATATGACTTTTTCGAGAAGTATAAATGTGCGTTACGAGCCGATGCGAGTTTAACAACATCAATACAGAAATGTAACATGTCCATCGTAGAGATCGGCATCGTACAGTTACATGACGCCTGATCCCGGGTTTAATTTTTTCGGCAGACTTGTGCCGGGACGGAACTGGTCTTAATCGTTCTCGGGATGTGTAGGACATGCATTATGTTTTGTAAAAGTATTAATAGCGATAATGAACTTCTGTTAACAGTATCTTTGGAAATGTACCTTAAGGTGGTTCTCATATTTACTGCTCAACAATGCGAAACTCTCAGACACATTTTCTGACTCATTTTTAACTATAAAGGGATAAAATTGATAGACCTGAGTATTGAAGGCATGTGGGATCGAATAGCGTTTCTATTTTTCATAAATTACGTACAGAGATAACAGAGACTCTTGTCACGTGACTGTACGTTTGCTCCTTTCCTGTGCTATCGCTTCCGGAAATTCGATTCAAAACGCTAACTTTGGCAGTATTTTCTGAAAGATATATTACTTTTATCTAAGAAAAAAACGGCATTTACACGGTTTCTGAATAAGAATACCTGCCAATCTCATGCGTTTCCGAAAAGAAATGAATTCATAAATGTATCAAAATGTAGCTCCTTTGGATTTGAGAAAAGCCTTAAAAATGACAGAAATATTTTCACAAATCTACCTTTTATTATAAGCTTCAAAAGTTATCATGCTTTTTAACCCTTTATTCTAAACTACAATAATCTTTTAATGAACCCTTATTTAAATTTTGAAACGTCTGTAGAGACGTTGATTAAAACACTGTAAGTAATCGTTAACGTTTACTTTTGTGTGTTTTCTATTTTGCAAATACATAGTAATTTAAAATATACTGTAAAATGTTCCGATAAATATGCATGTAGTATTCATTAAAAGAATCTTAATTGTATGTCGAGAAAAAACGGAATTTTTTGAAGAAATTTAGTCGGGCCGTGCCGGGCCTGTTTTCACTGATTTTTGTACGGGCCAGGCCGAGAATGGTAAAAATGTAAACGGGCCGGGCCGGGCCGGGCTCGGGCCGAACTTTCAATTTTTACACCGGGCCGGGCCGGGCCAAAATAGCTTTCCTTCGGGCCGAGCCGGGCCCGGGCCTGGAAATTCCGGCCCGTGCAGACCTCTAACGTGCACTGCCGTAATTCCCGTTTTTTCAGATTTTTCTTTTTTTCACACCAATTTTTGCGGCATTGACACGGCTAAACCATTGATCAGAGAAAAAACTTTTAATACGTAAAATGTAGGAAATTTTATCTTCTTTAATTTATGTATTGAGGACTTTTGCGTAAAATGCATAATTTTGAAGTTATTTTGAAAAAACAAAGAAAATCCCGTTTTTTTCCAGTTTTTTGCCAAAAAAACGTGTTTTCCGGGATAAATTTTGTTGGCAAACTTCAGATTCGTGTTCACCGACCCAAAAAACATAAAGGCACCAAATATCAAAACTACACCAAAACTTTCCCCTATTTTCTACCAAATGACTGGACTATAAAACGGAAACTAAAAAACCGGTTGGGAAAGACGCCGCTACAGAGCGCAGCACATAACAAATTTTGGTTGACAGATAAAAGTTTAACCAGATTTTCAACACTTATGCATATTTACATGAAACAGGTATTTGTATTGAATATTATCACACACTCTTCTTTCTATCCCTACCCCTTCGCCCTGATTCGAAACTCGGTACTCGCTATTAGTGGATAAATACTTTGTCGCCCACATGAACTGGCTACATTCAACGATTTGGTTATAGGAAAAACATCAATTACAAAAATTTAACTGGAATTTTTCCGTTTTCTCTAAATTAGAAAGAAACTTTTCCATTTGTTGTTCTTGGAAAGAACATTTCCGATTTTAAAATTCTACAAGTAAGGATAGAAAAAAAATCTTTTATTCCGGGAAAATTTACGATTGTCACTCAAAATGGAAAAAGTTTCCGTTAAAGATATAAATTTCACTTAAAATCACCTGTATATTTACGGAATTGTTTACAGTTAATTTTGATATACATATGACCACATTTGTTTGAAATCAATTAATTCTTCATAAAAAGTTTAAATACGCGGACATGAAATATATAGGATAAGAAAGTTTTATAATAAATAAGTGATTAATAATTTAATGTGTGGTTTTTGTTCAAACATCATGATAAGTAAGGAATAAAGTATTTTTTCGTAAGAATTTTTATAAAAATAATATAAAACTAGATTTTAACAATTAATCTCATACAAACTTGTTGTTAATCAGGTATTAATTAGTAACTATAACTACAGGGTTTGTATGCTCCTAAATTTTATGGAGGTGATATGCACTAGTAATTTCGAAAAATAATCATCTCCTTAATTGATCTGAGAAAATTGTTACTAAAGATTACTGTTTGAAAATACTGGTGTGCACCTCCTTCAAAAAATATAGAAACGTACGAACATTGAAGTATTCATAGTTATAGCAAAAGTGACATACAAGTTGAATAAAAATGCTTAATTTATAATTAGTGAAACACATCCATTTTACATACCTCACTTCAAGGTTATTTTATTCAACTTAGCACCCAATATCAAATAATACGGAGAAACAAGGAAAGAAAGGAGAGATCAAAATATTTTATGCCCATTCTGGTTCATTTAAATAGAGGAAATGATTATATGTATGATATCATCAATCACAACTAGTCATTCGATTATGCTACGATCAAATCCCACCTGTCATCGTCAATGAAGTTATAATCTAATGAGTTTTTAAATGAAACGCACCTTTGTATTGTAACTACATCATATTTCTGCTCCATTGAACTCTTTTCACCAAATTATGAATGAAAAAATATTTATTTGAAACATTCACAAAGATCCAGATATGATGTTAATTATGAATATTTGCTTCTCTCACGTTTTCGCATAAATTACATTGGTTTTATGCGTGCAGAAAGAGAATGAAATTAACATATTTTAAAAAATAACGGTCTAATTTATCCACCATCTATTATATTAAGGTAGTTGAATTTAAACTTGAATATTTTCAAGCTTAACATTTGTTTGAAAAATTGATATTTCATTTCGAAATTTTTGTGATGAAAAGGTATTTTATGCCATTCTTTAATGTAGATGTGAGTACAGTGATGCAGATATACGGATATATTTTTAAATTATATTCTTTTAGAAATAACAAGAAAAAGGTTTAGAAATAAAAAATATGGTTGGTGAAACATACGACACATTTATTTTTTAATGACGTATAAGAAATACAATATGCATCTTTTAGTATTATTTAATCGTTTCAAACCTTCTACCATATATAATGATTAAATTTAGTGAAACTTTCTCAATTCATCCAGAACATGCAACAAAATTGATACATAAATAACAAAAATAGATCACAATATCCCCTATATAAACGCTTTAAAGCCGAAACAAATATTTATAGCGTTTTAAAAAAAATAAAATTATAAAACAAATAGTTTTGAATCTTTAAAAAAAAAAAAAAAATCATTTTTAGCAATTTTATTTTTTTGAGAAAAAATGCTATCATGATAAAAAAAAAAAAAAAAAAAAAAAAAAAAAAAAAAAAAAAAAAAAGAAAAGAAAAGAAAAAGTAGAATTTTCTGAAAGTTTCGTGAATGAAGCTGTGAAATGTATTAAAATTATTATTAATAATTTCAGAGTAATAATTTAAAAATATCTTAACAAATAACTTGAAATAGATATTTAATAGACACTGTAAAAAGATATAGTTACCGATTCACAAAAAATCTTTTTTTAAGAAAATTATCATTTAAAGGTCTACTTCTGATAATTATTACTTAACGAGCTGCGAAGACCGAGCTACGCTCAATTAAAATTAGCTTTCTGTTCAGCTCGATAATACAATAAATTATCGCTGTATTATTTCCATAAAGCATTTTATTTTATACAAAGAAATAATCAATATTAAAACTATGTACATATTTCTAAATTTAAAATTTTTAAATATCTTCAACGCATCCTTCCAAACTGCATTTATAGTTGAACTCTAATTGGTTGAATTATGTATCTCGGTTCCTATTGGAAATTTCTAAAAATTCCTACAGATTCTGAAAGCCAATTTTTTCGGAAAAATTTCCCTAAAATTTCGGCAAATTTGACGACATTATTTCATTTGTCGCCAAGCATCTGTTTTGACATTGGTAATCTTGAAATTCGATTTTCTCACAAAATATAATCAATATCGCCAATATTTCGCCAAATATCGCCTAATTTGACAAAATGTTGCCAATTTTACGACTTCGTATACTGCCAACTATTCAACAACTTAATAACTGTTTAAACCTTCATTCCCATTGAAATGCATTGGCCCGTAGTGACCTCAAAATGTTCCTCTAATTGAATTTTCTCGAACGTGTGACCATGTCCAATGGTCTACTCGTACCCCTACAAAATATAGTCAAATTCATTAGAGCCGTTTTTTAGATAAAATTTGCATACACACAGCACATTGATACAACATTGGCTTGTATTATAATACATGATATATTTTCCATAATATAAAATATTTTTACGTATCTGTTTGTACAATATGTGATTTAAAAAAGCGTCAAGAAATCTGCATGCATTATAGTTACGGAATCTGACAACTAACTAGAAATTATCGACTGCATGAAGTTTAAGTATTATTAGAATAAATTTTAACTGTAAAATACGTTAGCATAGTATAATTGTAAGATGACAGTAGAAAAAGGAAAGCAGATATGTGCTTTTTATCATTTTTTATTTTGATAAGAAAACTTAATAGCAGCTATTACAATGAAAATGAATTATTATTATTTTTTAGAATAAAATATATAATAAATGTATTTTACCAGAAAAGCAATAGTGACGAAATATCCATCGCGATATTTTTTGGAAGCAATACGAACTTTGGTTAATTACTTGGATTTAAGTACATTTAGATCCTTATGCATTGTAAGTAATCTCAAAAAAACTTTAAGAAAATCATTTATTTCGGCTAATTTAAAGCGTACAATGTAATCTAAAAAAGCAAAAACATCGAAGAATTCTGACTGAAGTTTTCAAAGATTTCTTAGATTAAAGAAAAAAATATTTTCATGCTAAGGCAATGATCGTTTTCTGTGTGGGGTAGGGATGGAAATAAGGCAGTTACGCGGATGTTCTCTCCATGGCGATTGGATAAGTGGTCGATTTTGAAGCTTAGAAAAAGCTATAAATCTGTCATCTTGCCCTCTCATATCTTCTGCTGCAGTTAAATAAACATTGACCATAGTGTAGAACGCAGAAGAAACATCCTCTACCTCCTAGGAACTGATATTAACCGTAAAAATGTTCTTTACGAGATACATTTTAACTTTCTAAGATTAAGTTATAAAAATTCGCATTAAATACCTTTTATTCCGTATATTTTATGTTTTCTTCCTGTGACATTTCTCCAGAGCTTCGTAATTAAATGCTGACATATTATGGAAGTGTTTTTTTTTTTTCTCTTATAATAGAAAATATTGCTGATATTAAAAATTCCAATATTATAAGTAATTTTCCAAATCATGTTTTTAAAACTTTCCAATATAGTTAAGAAGTGTTTATGTTTTCGGTTTGTCTGTCTGGTCTAAATATACTCAGATTGCCATGTATTTTATATCTGTTTTGTTACTACAGAATGTTCGGTATCGAAAATAAAGTGTGAAAAATTTGTGTTCATTTACAGGAAATGTCAAATTTTACCGTTACATCATGGTCTATGGCAGAGTTTCCCAACCCTTTTTTAGCCGTGCCCCACCTAAGCATCCCTAAAATCATGATGTTCCTCCCTTCCCTTCTACATCATATAAATATTATTACATAAAAATTAAACTTCTATTTTCTCGGAATGATCCGGAAATATCCTTAACTTTGATAAGTGATTTCACATTCTTTCATTTATCAAAATCATATTTTTTATTACCAGTACTATGAATGCAATAAGGCCATAGATCTTCGGATTTGCATCTACAAAGTTTTTATTGCTTTTTGGCAACTTATCGCAAATTTAAAAGTGATAAATATGCTACATTTTTATCTTCGTAAAATCAAAGTAAGACAGCTAAACAGAAATAGAAAGCTACTCATCGGGTCCATAGAACGGGTCAAATCAACAACAACAACAATCTTCGTAAAATTTCTTGAAATCTCCCTCACATTTTGCATTACATCTGATAGAATTAATACATTTTATAATATATTTTAGTACTTCATTAAGAACAAGTGATATTTGTTTATCACCTAGACTGTATGGGTAACATATAATTCACAAGTAACATTTCCAGAGTCGCACTTTTATCCTCAATAAGTAAATATTTTTATTTCCCCTCATAACATACTTCTTTGATAGCGGCCTTTCTTTTTCAGATTATTATTATTTCGCCATCACTTCACATTTCTCAGATTTTAAATTTAAAAATGCATAAGTCATGAAGTATGTTTATATATTGTGTATGTCGTCTGCAGACAAGCCATAAGAAGTTTACTTTCTACCTATTTTCTTCTGTGATGGGCAAGGGGATTTATTAATTTCATAAAAGTAGTACCTAATTCAGATAATTCAAAACATTTTTTAGGTTAAACATATGCAAATACTCAAATTTAGATATACCCTACAAAATTTCATATGTAAAACTTCCTTCATGGGCCATATTGCTCTATGAATAGATGCACAATTTAAAAAAAAAATAAATAGTAAATATAGAGGTGTGTTTTACTAAAATAATACTGAAACTGGAAAAATTAAAATAATTTTAATATATATAATGTCAAAATATCTAAAACAATTAACATAATTATTTCGGTGTCAGTGTATTTTGGAAGTTTTAAATGGGAAAGTTTCGAAAATTAATTTTTATTCAGTTATTTTTAAATATTTTCATCTATTATCCTTATTTTTAGACTACAACACTACTTTAATTTAAAAAAAAAGACAGAAAATTTTTTAATAAAATATCTGAAATTGCACTCCTGAAAAGTCATATTGCAACCCACGTTGCCCCACGTTGGGAACCACTGGTCTATGGGGATAAATCGATCACGGAGCATTTTATATATTTTACGATACTTCAAACATAATGAGATTGATATCTAACACTGGGGTGGGACTAGAACATACCTTCTCTGGAGTATAGAATAAGTAGCATTTATATTTCGTTTGCAAGGACACAGAAAGGAATTCCATTGCATTACGATCTATGGAGAAATGACATTTGCAGTGAATTATAATGATGTTATCATACTTTAAACATAAAGAAATTTAAAAGGATCACTAAAGTGCACTACAGCATGTTTTCTGTTGACTGTGGGGTAAGTAGCATATATCGTTCATTTACAAAGACGTATAAAAGAATTAGGTTACAGGACTGACTATGATTCGTAATTGCTGGAAGTGAGTTTTCTGCTCTGGTATGCATTTAAAATTTTTCTAATATTTAGTGTATCAAATGGTGTGTTAAATTCTATAGTTCATATACAGGGATGCAAGAAATAATTCGCACACTACCGGATATGTTCATGGATAGCAATTTCTGAAAATGGAGGTTTACAATGTCATATGTTTTTTAAATTGCTTATTATGCTGTCTCATTTCATTGTATGAAAAAATGCTAATAATCTATGTGTAAAGCTTAATTCTTCGTTCTTGTTTTTTATACTTTTACTTTTTTATTTTAAATGCAAAGATAATCAATTTAATCAAGTTTTCACAAAAATTTTATCTTTTGTAAAAAGACTTATGAAAATTGAATGTAAAAATGAAATTAATGGAAACAGATATTATTTATGAAACAGTTTATAATATCAAATAAGAGTGGTATAAATTGAAAACGACAATGTTTAAACGGATGTAACTAAAGGTGACTTATGGCTGTTCTCAAGTTCACTGTTCAACAAGCGCGAAACTTTCTGACACAATGTCGTACACATTTTTAAACGTAATGGTATAAAATTGGTAGACCTGACTATAGAAGCGATTTGGAATCGAATTCATTTTTTTATTCTTTGATAAATAAATTACCTATCGAGTTATAAGCGTTTTTTGATCATGAGACAAGGCGTTTTTCTCCATTCGCTGACTGGTTTTTCTGCTCTCGATCTATTGTGTTTACAATAAAATGGGAACGTCTTTCTCTTACATAGTTTGTAAATAATAACACCTACCAGTTTCATGCATGATGATGCATGAGCATCATGAAAGATGAATTAAAACTTATGTCATAAAGTTGCCCTTTTGGATATGAGAACATCTATTACTTTCCGGATACATACATGATAAAACCAGATTATTCAAATTTTGGTATATCTTTACATTTTGAGATTCCGTGAATCCATTTTCGATATTTTAAAAACAATTTTGTATGCATGTACGTATGCGCGTGTACTGGAATTTCCTCACGTTTTTAGACCCAACCCCAATAGCTAATTTTTGGTGTTTTTACGATAATGTACGTTTATGCGTCTGTAAGTGAACACGATAACGTCCGAATGGTAATTGCGATTGAGCCATTTTTTGCATTTGGCCAATTTCTAGTGGATCACTGACTCAAAAACTGTATACATTTTTGTACAAACCTAACAACAGGTTTGGTATCTAAATGATATTTAAACCATTTTGCAACCATTTTGTGGCTAGAGTACCGACCCATAAAAAGTGTACCTTGTGATCGATAAGTATTTTTTTAAATCCAAATATTCCATTAAATATTTTTATTTCTCATGCTCATGCTCATGCTATGTTGATGTGACAATCTGGTATCACCAGATTGTGACTTAATTCAGAAACCTTTTTTTTAATCTTTGAAAACAAAACGAAAAATTTTCATTGAATGTTATTAATCTGAAAAAGCGGATAAAAATTTAAGCACTGTATTTAGTTTAGGAAAAATATCTATATTTGAAACAATGTAAAATTCCTATTAGTACGACTATGTAAATTCAATTTCAATATTTACTTTAATTTACAGGTCTTTAATGGAATAAAGATTCATTGAAAATTGTATCATAATTTTAGAAAAAAATTTCAGCTTTATGAATGAAAGTGCATGTTTTCTTTAGCACAGGAGATTATTTTGACCACAGGGTACCCTTTATCTTCGTAAAAATAAAATCTAAGATTTTATTATTATTTTATTAGTATTATGAAGCCATACACTGTTAAAAAATTGTGTTGGTTTTAACCAAATTTTGGTGCTGCTGTAGTTGCAAACATAAGATGGCGAAACTTCGTTCCAACATTTGGACTTCCTGTTGAGCCATAGCTTCAAATGTTAGAACGAGATTTCACCATCTTATGGTTGCAGCTACTAGTTGGTTCAAACCAGGGTACATTTTTAACAGTCTATTTTCTTCAAAGTATTCGAAAAATTGAGTGGTAGCCCTCCAGATTTTATAATTTTAAACAATTGATTATATAGGATGAATAAAAGCCTAAAACCCTTAAGAATGATGACATAGGATTAGGTTTAGAGGGTTGGGTAATTTTACCTCCTCACACAATCCAACCCTCTTCTGTGGTCAAAAATGTACATATAGCGTAATAAAGGGAGTTTCCGTATAACTACACTTTTGAAACTGTTTGTGTAACAAGACACATCTATGAAAACCTATTAGTGAAATAAAACGCAAAATGAATTTTTGCGAGATGTGTCACTTTTCTTGTGGGTGAGCGATACAGTTTTTCCAACTAGGTTTCATTTAAATATTTGTTTTATCACTTTTTTAAAACAAAAACATAAATACATGTATTCAAGAACGAGGTTCTTCATTTTAAATAAAATATTTTTTTTTAAGCCACATACCATCAAAGGAAAACAGTTCAATAAAACATTCTCATTCATAATTTTAGTTTCTGTAGAAAGATGGCGGATCTCTAACGGCCATATTATTCTAGCACTATATCTTTCGTTGGCAGCACGCACATCAAAATTTCTCTATGAATTATAGAGGATTTCTATTTTCACCTGCCCAACAGTCAAGCATATTGACTTACGTTACATTGTATCCAGTCATCCTGAAATGTTTCGACACAGATCATGCATTGTGTTGTCTGATTTTAAAGATGTAATGCAGATTTAATGCAGATGTAATGTATGTTTCGCTATTGATAGTTTTTCATTTCTTTCATGACCTTTAGAAAATGTTTGCTTTAGAGTTTTTTAATATGTTCATTATTTATGATAAGATAATGTGGAAATCCATTATTTTTCCTTATAATGAGTCTCTTCCTTGGAGTGTCTTGGAGAGACGACAAAATCTTAAATGTGTCATCCATCTTTCATACATCAATGGATACATTAAGCATCACTTTTCGTAAAGTAGTTTAGTAAAAAGAATTAGTCGGTCCATTTTCATTTTAGGAAATGCATAAAAGAAATCTGAATTTCTGAATCAAGTCTTCTAGTGGAATATAGATTAAGAGGAATAGCGAATTTAATAATTTTAATACCCACCTATAATTTAAAAAAAATGGAATATTTAGAAACTTTTATCCGTGTTCCTATATAGAAATACTCTTTTGTATTCTGTTATACTTAGTGTTATACATTGCAGGTCAAATCTCCCCCCCCCCCCACTTCCCCCAAGTACTGATTGCTTGTGGCTCCAAATTTGATATTGCCTTGAAAATCATTGTTTGAAAAATAATTTTTTTATATATAGAATGACACACACAGGAAATAGTAGTTTGTTAGAAGACAAAGAAAATACATAGGCTTTTCAAAGAAATAAAACTTCTGCGATTTTTATTGTTGCACTATTTTGACTAATTGAACTAAATACGAGTATATGCAGTGGCGGAAAATAGTATATGAATAAGGCATTTTTTCCTTGCAATTTTGTAATTAATTATAATTCTGAGTACAAAAAAAAAAAAAAATGAAGTTTATCCAGAAACCAGATAAAAAAGAAGAAAAAAGTGAATATTTAATGTTAAGGTCCATATATAAAATATGCAATTTAGAAAAGGGGTTGGGGGGTTAGAAATATTTGAACAGCCATTCCATATTATAATCTGTCTGGTCAGAAGGAAGGAGAATTTCTGGTTAAAATTGTGTTTAGTTTGTATGTTTACTTACATACAATAGCTTTTCGCTAGTTTTCAGGCAAAAATTTAAAATAAATTTATGCATAAACCTTTAGAATTTTTGAAGAAAATATTACTCAAACATGAGAATAAATGTTTATTCAGTTTTCAATCACCAAATTCCAATTTGGAATGATATTTTGCAATCTTTAAATGTAATTTCAAACACTAAGGACGATTGTGATAATATTTTGGTTTTCAGGTCTATGACTTGGAGATGAAATCTTAAATTGACAGTAACTGACGGAACATTTTGTTTTTTGAAAATGTGTCGAAATTAGGAACCAAAAACCGTTCTTTTCTTCAACAAGACTTCATACTAATGATGCAAATACTACACAGAGTGAAAACTCCCGTTATTTGCTATTAGCTGTCAGCACTAACAAATTATCCATGTTATTGAGCGAACCTCCCTTCAAAAATTTCGTGTCTAGTTTTCACGACATTTAAGGCCATTTCATTACGAATTGCAGTCTTATAAAGAACACTACACTGTAAAAAAAGACAGATGTTCCTTAAAATACAAAAGTTTTCTATAATCACGAACGAAAATATTCTATAACCGCTTCAAAGTCACCCAATATTTCGAAAAGCGTTCCTTTATCTTTAGAAACCTCAGAAAACAATTTATTTTAGAAATTTGAAGAAGAATTTATAAAAATATTTTTTTTTTTTTTTTTTTTTTTTTTTTTTTTTTTTTTTATCTGCCCGTTATTTTTGAAAGCGCTTTCGAGTAGCTTTGACAATGCATTAATCAGTTCTCTCTACCCGGAAAATCGGTTTTTCGGATACAATCAGAACTCAACTAAACATTTTCAGCTGCATAACAGAAATTGTGCATGCAGTCGTAACAGAAAAATGTTAATTTTAATGTTAATGTTAATGCTGTTAATTCTATATGTTTTTCAGTTAAATATGTTTTCTGACCATGAAAATATTTACATGAGATCTCATAGCATGCGAAAAACCGGTTTTCTAGGTAGAAAGCACTGAGTAATGCACTTTAAAAGCTACTCAGAAACGTTTTCAAATCTTATGAGCAGCTAATAAATATTTATTTTTATAAATTCTTTAAATTCCAAAGATAAATACTTTTGTGAGGTTACTAAAGATAACGGAACGCTTTTCGGAATCTTGGGTGATTCGGAAGAGGTCATGATTCGTTCCGTTTTGTTCGTGATTACAGTACATTTTCGTAAATTAAGAAACATTTGTCTTCTTCTTCTTTTTTTTTTTAACAGTGTACTTCAGTTGAAAAGAAACTAACTTTTTGTAAATGGTTATTAAAATTCCGAAAATACATTGGTTTCTGAGGTTTCTAAGGATAACGAAAGATTTTCAGAATCATGGATAACTCGGAATAGGTTATTGTATATTTTTGTTTGTGGTTATATTATATTTTTGTAGCTAAGGAAACAGTTGTCTTTTTTACAGTGAATATAAAGATTTGAATTTATCATTCACTTTAAATCACCACTAGTTTTAAAATTATTCATATTTCTGTATCATGCGTGCATCAGTATTTCTGTAGTACAAAATGTGTGATCTGAAGAAAATACCAATCGTGTGATTAAATCTCTACAAAATGCTAACAAAACATTAAGAATAAAATAAATATTGAAATTTTGAAAACATTTTATGTTTCCCTTGTGGTTATTAAATATTTTCTGATTATTCGAGTAATTTTTTTTAAATTATAAACTACGTGAATGACGAACATGGCGAAATTTTATGAACTCGACATGAATTTCTATTTTAGTCGAAGTAATTCACATTTCAGAACTTGTGAATAATTTTAGTGTGAAAATGAAAATCCATCGGACACATTTAAAACATAAACATTTTACGGAAAGCAATTCAGTGATAATTGAGAAATTTTTGAATCCTACATTTATATTATATATTAAATTTGTGCTTCCCAAAGAAACAAATACTGTTGCTGCTTTTACTGTTTGGATAATTGCGAGGATAGCTGTGTCTCTCCTGGATATAAAGTTTACAACATATAAAAATTGAATCGCTGGAGACTATTGCTTTATTTTTTTTTTTTTAATTTTAATTCATTTAGAAAACAAAAGCATATTTTTGTAAGGAAGATGACTTTTCTACAGTCTTATTTTATATATGTATCTTTTTAAAGAATTTTCGTGCATCTGTGACAATATCTATGTGTTTAGACAACTTCTTTTTAATAGCATTTGCCTTTTTTCGAAGGTAAGAAAAGTTTTACTTTCACCAACTTTTCGAAACATGTGAAATATTCTGTTATGGGAACCAAACCATGGTTGTCACATATTGTTAATACGTGAAAAACAAACCATAAAATAGAAATAGTTAAAACAATAGAGAAATGATATAAGCTACTATCAACAGTTCCAAAAGTTGTTACCATAATTATTTACTTTTAGAAAATAAAGAAAAAGCTTTTTCTAATAACTAAATAAGCAACATCTGGATTCGTGAAAGATCATTAAAAAATATATTGCTTATTATTTTTTTTATATTTTCATATGTTTTGACTAAGGATATGCTCTAATATAAAATATAAAAAAACATGGAATACAGATTCGAAAAAAAAATAGTAACCTTTTGGCAGCAATGTATGAATTTTAAATTATTTTTATTTATATTTTGATTTTGATAGGGAGTGTAAGAACAAATTTGGTAAATTTTCGTTTCGAACATTTTTGAAATAAATTTTTAGAGAATTAATAAGATTATTTTTTGTTGTTTATTAGAACTGGTGTAAAAAAAAATTAATTAATGAGACAATGAACTTCTAAATCTATGAATTTTTGTGAAAATAAGCATTGAAAGAATTAAAAAAAATGTTATTTTACTTATTGTATGTATTAAATGTTATATTACTTACTGTAATAAACTTTTTTTTAAATAGTATAAACATGACGTTTCACCGTTCATACACTTTTGCGAAATCATATATTAGATTATAGAAAAATTTATAAACAGAAATACTCATCACTTGACGACCTTTTAAAATTTCGTTTTCATCTTTTAAAAGTTGATGCCTGCAATCAAAGTACTGCGTATTAAAAAAAAATATTTTTTTCTAAATTTCCATTATTAAAGAACAATAGACTTTACCGAAAATAAAAATTCTAAATATATTATTTTTTAGAAATATATATATATATATATATATATAGTGTATATTTTATAAAAACATAGTGCGTTGGCAACAGATTTACATTTTCTGATAGAAAAAACAATTTTTATTAAAGTGTCTTCACTAATGACTAATACAGGTTTTTAAATTTCCCTTAGGCTAACATGGGATTTAGCGAAGTACAATAATTTCTGAAGCGTCCCTTTCAGCAACATCTAAAATTACTTTAAAACTAAGAATGCTTTACAAACGAGCTGAAATCTGAAATCACAAGCCAGAGTAAGTTACACGTAACTAAAATTAACCATTGTTAAATATATATATATATATATATATATTAAATGAATTCGAAAGCTCGAAACTTACCCTCTTTCAAACGAACAAGCATTTTATCTTTAATATAATTAAATAATTTGGTTTGTTTCATAAAAAATAGGTATATGACTCTTAAATAGATTAACTGACTGGTAATCAAGTAGACAGAAGACGTTTAATTTTTTAAATGATTGTGTCATCAGAAGTGGAAGTTTTCCAGATCAAGGAAATTCAAAGTGACAATAAGCAAAATTCTTTTTTTTTCTTTTTTTTTAGAGGAATAAAAGCTAAATCTATTATTTTTTTCATAAGAAGTTTTACAATTCGAAAGACGCATGGATTTTGTTTTAAAATATCGTCTAAAATTGAAAATGTAGCAAAAAATTTTCATATGAGTTAAAAATATATTTAAGATAATCAATTCAATTAGTTAATAATTCAATAATTCAATTAGTATTAGCAAATATAAAGTGGCTAAGTTAGTCACGAATTACATAACTGCTTACATTCACTCTATGCTTGACTTCTCATGCAGAGATGGAAATAATATATAAGTTTCTGATTTGAACCATTAATTTTATTTTTCGACCTGCAAGTACTATGATCGTGAAAAATCAAGTACACTTAAGCGTTCAGCATATCACTTCTCTTATAATATCGGGGTTTTATTTCAGATATAGGAAATGGATAGCTATATTATAAAACAAAACCATGTCTATGAGTTAATCTGACGTCATATTGACTTTTTTAAATTTCTAAACATAGCACACTTTCATTTTTCACACGGTCAAATAGGAAAAAAATACCCTTTAAAATGCAATTTGGTTGAAAAATGTATGCCAGTTTAAGGATTTTTATGGTTTTAAAAATAATTTTCAAGCATTATTTTTTTTAAAGCCTCTCTCTACCGCAGTCCGATTATGAACGATAACACGTTTGCACTTACAACGGTATAAATAGTTTCCGGTTAATATTCCATAATTAAATTAAACGTTCAATAATAAATAAATAAAGCACAAATTTAACAGACATGTAATTGGGCTATGCTCTTAAACCCCTGAAAATATTAGAATACAAAAGACTGCATCAAGTAACGATCTTTGGCAATTTCTTCGGCTATTAACTCCTGGCAAGCTGCTTATACTAAAGTATTGTTTTTAATTAATTTCAAAATTTTATTTGAATACATTATTGATATTTTGATGTTAAAACGCTTTTTGGTGTTGTTAGTGGAGAATTCAAAAACAAATATTAAATGTAGAAAAATCTAGTAGAATTCTCAAAAAGATAAAATGGTTTTTAACTATGTTGTGTAACCCGGTGTGCCTTTGATGTCTCCCTTAGTATATATAAATACAATTTGATTTCAGAATCTTCTTTTACTGCCTTTTTTCTCGTGATTTTCTTGTTATTCTTAAGTGTAAATAATAGTTAAATTACTATAAAACGTATTCAAGGCTGGAGTAGCACAGTTGAAGTTTATTCCAACAGAGCGAAAAATGTCCAGACCAGGGACCGAACCTGGATACTTGGCGTGCCGTGCCAATGCCTTACCTGTTAGGCTATCCGGACCGATATCTGGCTGACATAATTCACTCTTATTAGTTGGACTTGGCTGCGAACTGCAGCGCTAGTTTCATTCATCCGAGCTACAACTATAGCATTTACATGATGAAACTACTCCCTGGTCTGGACATTTTTCGCTCTGTTGGAATAAACTTCAACTGTGCTACTCCAGCCTTGAATATAATTTAATCCAGTTGAAAAAAATATTCGTTCCCTTCATTATGATACTATAAAACGTTAATACGTGCAGCTACATTTTTGAAATTTTTAATATTTATAAGTATATTTTGCAAGGTTCTAACGTTTATTTTTAACACTTGTATATTTATTTTTAACTCTTGCATAAGTTAGATAACTTACCGAATATGGACATATTTAATGGATAAAGTTAAATTACAAAATGTATAAATAAACAATGAAAACAATGCATTAAATATTTAGTCTATAAGCTATCAATACATAGTTTTGTAGTAAGAAAACTAACATAATAGGTTTGATAGATTATGAATAGTTTGAACCGGCTGCATTCATGTTTGACTATTTTCGTATATACTTTAAATTTTCAGCAACGTGATCCCTGGCAGGGTATCAAATGCACGACGAGTTAACTGATATGTTGAGATAAGGAGTTGGATTTTATATTTGTTTAAAATGGATTTCATAAATTGCAACAAATGGTATTAATTTTTTCTCATATATTAAAAAAGAAAATTAAATACAAATAAAGAAATAAGACATATCTTAAAATTTCTAAATTAAGAATTAATCTAGAGTATGTTAGATATCTTTAAGGAGGTCCGGGACACAAAAATCTTCAATTTTTTTTTTATTATTGGATTAAAAATTTCTCTGCCGTGTTCTGCTTAAAATGATGTTTAAATCATGTTTCTATCTTAATTAGAACAGGAAATATTAATTTTTTCGTTTTGGTTGGTTTTCAAAATCTGCCTTTCAAGCTATGGTTGTCAAGGAAATGAGTTCTTGTGAAATTGCCTTTTGTCTTCATGATAGGTTTTTTCACCATGTCTCATATTTAAATTCTTATAAATCAAGAACCGTTAAAGATACAGGGTTGAAACTACGAACATATCTTTTTCAATTATTTTACTTTACTTTTGAGCC
The DNA here is from genome assembly GCA_963932465.1 of Maratus speciosus. Classification (NCBI taxonomy): domain Eukaryota; kingdom Metazoa; phylum Arthropoda; class Arachnida; order Araneae; family Salticidae; genus Maratus; species Maratus speciosus. The sequence continues at coordinate 150,406,467 of OZ010787.1, forward strand.
AGCATATTTGAAATAAATATTTACTTTTGAAAATATGATTTTTTTTTTTTTAAGTTACACCACTTTTTTTGTAATTTTTCGTTAAATAGTTTTAATAAAGTTAAAAATTAATATTTTTTTAAATGCTGGCTCTAAATTAAAAGTTATATATTTCTGTTTATTTAACTGAAAAAAATGAAATTCTATAAATAGTATTTCGAGTTATAACGATTTTAAACTACCCCACTTTTTAACAAAATTTAAAATTTAATTTTTTTTTTTTAAATTATGAGAAGTTTTATCATACGATTTTGTTTACAAATGATATGGTTAACCATCACAAAAAATTTCAAAATTTTAACTCGATAAATAAAATTTTTTTGAAAATGTGTCCCGGACCCCCTTAAGGGAAAGAAAAACTCTTCCAGATATTTTAAGCTACATATTCCATTGTCTTATACCAAGCCAAAAATATGTCTAAATGTTTTTACTGCTTACAGAGCGTGATGGAGATGGTGACCTAATATCAGATTCCGTGCCCATAAGATTTTCTCATATGTGCATTTTTCACTGTTCGTTTACAGAATTTATTTAACTGTCTTTTCGCTATTCTTATCCTTTTTTCAGGAGAGAAAAATAAAGTGCTCCTGTTACAAACGCTTTAGGTTGTTTTCAGTATCATGAACGGTAAATAAACAAATTTGAAAAAATAATTCCCTAAAAAGTGACGGGTAAGACGAATCCGATTTCTTATATTTCACTACCGAGTAAGCCAGTTTTTTAAATTTTATTAATTTATTACCAGAAACGGGATGATTCCATTCATTCCCAGTTTTTCAACATGTCGAATTAGAAGGGTGTCGAGTTACCGGGATCTGTTGCCGATGCATGTAAAAAAACTTAGAGTGGCGAGAAAAAATCTTTCATTTCAATATAAATAAATGATTAAATTAATAAGAATAAATTGCGAAATAAATTTTTCCTTTTAAATAATGATTTTGCTTTACTGATCAAACAGAAAGATGATTCTTACAAACCAAAATTGAAAAATAAATAAATAAAAAATAAGCTTGACAAACGAAAAAGCGTCAGGAAAAAACATCAGACCGTTTACTTATTACTGTACTCCGAAAAACTTTCTTATGTTAATTGGGCTAAATATACGAGTATAAAATATCAAGTATCAAAACAACCATCGAAAAGAAAATTTATGGAAATGTAGAAGAATCTTATCAGAGAATATTTTAATTTGCGACCAAGTAGATCTTTCAAAATTTATTATAGACAGTGTTACAGCATTTTTTAGTTAGCGAGAAATTGCATATTTTAAGACAATAAGCGAACTGAATATTTCTTTGTCAGGATAATTGGCAAAACGTCATTTGAGACTTACTGTGGAGACCCTAAAAGTTTTTAGCATCTGCCTGATTGTTTTTTTTTTTTTTTTTTTTTTGTCTGAATGACTCGCGATAACGGCCGTAAAAAGTAGCATAGTATTAAAAAAGCGGCATCGGATCAGTTTGTAATTAGGCATGTATGTTAGTGAGGTACCTGGAATTCTCTGTAGAGGTTTTAGTTAAATTTGGTTCATTCGTTTGAAAAATATAGAAGAACATTTTCTCTTACTTCATAATATAGACGATTTTCAAATTTTACCATTAATTGAAAAGGAAATGACGCATTTCTATAATTGATTTAAATGTTAAATTATGGATGCTAAAATTTCTCAATGAGGGTCTTAAATTACACCGATTAGTTAGAAATTTTGTCTGTACATACATGGTGTGTTCACAAAGTTTCAAGACAGGTCTGATAATTCAAAATTTATTAAACATTTTTGTACCGGGAACTAAGATTCTTCGAAATATGACCCTTGGGCATCAACACACCGCTGCCAGCGTTTTTTCCAGTCTTCATAGACCCCATAAAAGTCTTCCCTCGAAAGGCTGTTAAGGGACCTCGCCGAAGCTGCCTGGATCGCTGTAATCGTGTCGAATCGCTTCCCTTTCAGACCTTTCTTGACCCGGGAGAACAAAAAAAGTTGCTGGGAAAAAGGTCGGGGCTGTAAGGGGATTACAGCAGTATTGCCACGTTAAATATAGCCAAAACTGATGGAGCACCCCAGAGAAAAACTGACCTGACCCGTCGCGTCCGCCCAGACGTCAGAAACGATTGGATTGTTCCCCACGACAATGCACCCTCTCACACGCCGCTCGCCGTCGCCGAAGTTTTGGCTATCTTTAACGTGGCAATGCTGCCGCAAACAACCTATAGGGCCGGCCTCGCTACCAGGACTTTATTTTTGTTCCCCCAGATATAAAAAAAAACCTGAAAGGGAAGCGATTTGTCAGGATTCCAGCGATCCAGGCAGCTTCGACGAGGTCCCTTAACAGCCTTTCGTGCGAAGACTTCTATGGGGCCTATGAACAATGGAAAAAACGCTAGCAGCGGTGTGTTGATGCCCAAGGGTCATATTTCGAAGAATTTTAGTTCGCGGTACAAAAATGTTTAATAAATTTTGAATTATCAGACCAGTCTTGAAACTTTATGAACACACCATGTATGTCAGACATTCTAAATTATCTATATATTTTTGATGAAATTATGCGCATCTGTTCAAAAAATATGAAGTATTTTAGCTTGTCAATTTTATATTTATATTATCATGAGTCATTTGTTTTTCTTTTTTACTTTTTGCTTAAAAATTTCTATTTCATAACGTAACAGAAAAAAAAATTAAAATAATCAATTCATTGTGATTTTCCTGATTACGAAATTGAAAAAAAAAAGGTTTAATACTGTGTGAAATAAGATGAAAATTACATTGTCTGGGAAAATTGACGTTGAGGCCCTTGATCTGAAGATTTGCTAGCTTCTGAAATAACTTGAATAGTTAGAAAAAGATCCTATTTCAAAGGGGATTGCTTTTTCAGACAGGTAATTACTTAAGCTACGTGTTTTTATAAAGTTGACTAAAAAAAAAATCTATGCTTAATTAGCAAAAAAAAAAAAAAAATGCTATTATTTGTTTCTGCGCAACAAAATATATTAAAAAAGCGAAGAACGGCTAACCGAATCAGAGCGAAATACTATAGACGTACTTTTAAACTATAGAAGTATCCTAAAAACGGCAATAACTATTGGAGTACTTTCCATTGGAATGTTGATTGTTATTGATTTTGAGGCAAGCATTTTAAGTTGACATCATACACAGAAACTCAAGGCTTTCAAGAAAAAATTATCTAATCTTATAATATCTCAAAGATATCATTTCATTGCTATATTAGCACATTAAAGTTACAAAAACAGAAAATCTAAATTTGCTTGAATTAGGTGAAAATTCTGAACTGAACTCTTTTTTAAATAGTATGTTTTGTGTTTAGCTGTAATTCTCCAACCTTAGGGGGTTTCACAAAATAATTTTAAATTTTTTTTCAAAATGAACACAACATTTCCCCTGAAATTTGTATTACAGTTTTAATCTAATATAACTCATGTTACCTTCCTTGAATTAAAGTCATAGAATTTATTTTAAACAGATAAATTTTTATAACGAACGCACATTTTTAAAATGAAAGGAATGTTGTTAGTTGAGCTTATTCTTTCCACTCGGTTGGATATTTTAATAATATCTGATGTTTTAATATTTATATCTTTTCCCCTTTAATTTAATTGTTTAGAGCTTCGAGTACTTTTTATTCTATTATTTCTCATATCTATATTCCATTATTCTATGTCTAGTATCTTAGCCTTCCCTTGTTTAAATTCATTCTATTTCGAATCTTCTTGTTTAATGAGCATAGTTTTTATTTCCTCGGAAACGCATTCTAAGCTAATTCTCTCCGTTTTCTGTGCTTAATTACACCTTTTTTACCATACGCGATTACGTAGTGCCGTTGTGTTTTCTGATTGGCTGGGAATCTGGCCCGCACGGGTTTTTAGATTTCTCACTGTATACAAGCACGACCACCAATATTACGCTATGTACGCGCTTATCTTGTAAAGTTCAGCAAAACATCGTTTTCTCGAAAAGAAATATGGTTACTCTTCGAATGCTTAAACTTTTCCCCTGCCTTATGATTGAATTTAAGCGACTGGACAATTAAAAATATTTTATTGGATTCGTAAACTTCCTTTATGCTTTCCAATTTAAATATTGAGACTGACCGATCTTGTAAAATGGATTGATTGTTTTTGGACTGCAAATAGACTCTCATGGACTGTATAGAATGTTGTGAGTTAAAAGCTTAATAAACGTATATTGACGTATATACTAGCTGATTCTTGACGAACCAGTACAATTCAATCAAAATGGCTTGAACATTCGACCACAATGCGGTGTTGCCATTTGGCTACTTTTTTAAAATTCAGATTGCTTGACTCCCGACACTTAAAAAAAAAAAAAAAAAAAAAAAAAAAAAAAAAAAAAAAAAAAAAAAAGTTTGATTTGACTCATTCTGGCATTGTTTAATTTGCCATTAAATAAGGTGACTATTTCTACATCAAAAAAGTAGTGGGAATCAAGCAATCTGAATAAAAAAATGTAGCTCACTGGCAACACTGCCACAATGCGATTGCCAAAACATTACGTTTACTAGATCTGATTAAAATTTTATTATGAAATTAGCGTCAAACTTTTAATTAAATAAAGCTAAAATTATTTCCTTTCGATTAAAGCCACAGCAAATATTTTAAATATATAAAATTTTCATAATGAGCTCACGATTTTAAGCTCAAAGATTTGACTACTTGGTGATTACGAGTGTTCTTCCTACTCAATAACATAGTTTGAGAAGATAAATTATTTTCACTACTTTTAAATGATTAAGTATTCTAAAGAATGAATTATAAAAAAAATGTACACACATTGTCTGTGTCCTTTCCAACAAAAAATTCCAAGAGAGCTCATGTTAATTTTAGTTGATAGGCTATTAATATATATAAATTATTAAAAAAAATAAACAAATGATAGCTGCAAAAAATAACTTATAAAATGGGCCAAGGAAAAAAAGGAGGGGTAGCGTAAAGTTTGAGTCTAAAGAATGGTCTGTTATCTAATTTAAAACTTATGTTCTGGACTTTTTAAACATTTTTTATTTACTCAGTATTTATACAAATCAAGTGCCCCTACGTATGATATATAGATAGAAAACATCTGGTCTCACTACATATGTCATAATTTATTTCTGAAAGTTAAGATTAAAAAAAATTATGCATGATGGACATGGCGAAAAATGTTAGTTTGAGCAACAATAATCTCGATCTTCGGATTTTAACTACGAAGCTTTGGTTCTTAGAAATGTATATGTCGCAGGCTAATTGTGAAATATGGCTCATTGGAGAATTATCTTCCTTTTTCCAATCGGCCTGATATTTTTCAGGCTTATTGAAAAGAGTCTAAACAGATTTAGCCTAATTGGAGAATGATCATTTGTTTCTCAATCGGTCTGATATTTTTCAGGCTTGTTGCAAAGAGCCTGTGGAGGGTTAGGCGAATTGGAATTTATCTATTTATTTCTTAATCAGCTTGATGGTTATTTCAGGCTCATTGCAATGATCATATGCATAATTAAAAAATGACCACCGATGACCACCTGTTTGTCCAAACAGCCTACTTTAATCTAAATTTATTTCAGTTTGCCTAAGTTAGTGAATGTTTAAGCATACTTTTAGTATAAAAAAATAGGAGGGGATATTAAAATGTTTATAAAAATGCATAAGAAAAAACTGTCTTATTCACAGATTCCATTAACGCGCGTGTTTGTGTAAGAATAGTGAATACTTAACATTAATTTGATATTTTATTTCGCTATCAACTCGTGCAGAAATAAGAATACAATCTGCAGATGAAGCAGATTTTTAATATTTCTTTTCAAAAAATTATGTAGAGAAGATGGGTTGCTGAATGAAAATAATTATAAAACGTACATACGAAAAATTCTGCAATAATGAAATCGGCGAATGAGGCAGATTTTTATTTTTTTTTTCAGCGTTACGTAGAAGATGGGTCGCTGAATGAAAATAATTATAAAACATACATAAGAAAATTATTGTATCAATAAAATCTGAAGATGAGACACATTTTAATATTTTACCAGCATTATGTAGAGAAAATGGATTACTTAATGAACATTTTTATAAAACCTATATAAGAAAATTCCTGTAATTCTAGAGAACAGAGGCAGGTGAAGTAGATTTTTTAAGTTTCCTTTGGTATACGTAGCGAAAATGGATCGCGAAATGAAAATAATTATAAAAAAATATATAAGAAAATTACTGTATCAATAAAATCAGCAGATGAGGCAAATCTTTAGTATCCTTTTTTCAGCGTTACGCAGAGAAGATTCTGAATAACATTAGTAACAACAAGCATATGAAAACTGCAGTATTGACAGATATGATTTATGCTCAGGATTACCTGATATTAGTGATTACTTTATTTTAATTTTAAGTCTTTGGCAAAATAAAAACAAACTCGCAATGCGCCACAGCAGTACATTTTTTCCACATAATGCTAAGGAAAAAATAACATTGTGTCTTGACAGCAGAATATTTTGTACATCTTTACGGGTAGAGGGCAAAATTTAACGATACAAAATAAAGTTTTTTTTAAAACTTAATTATCAACAAGGTGCATAAATCAAATCTGTTAATAAAGGAATTTTATTCTTATTTTTTTGTAGTCATTTTCATTCAGCAACCCATTTTCTCTACATAATGCTGGAAATCGGCCTCAGTTGCAGATTTGCCTATTAAAAAGATTTTCTGACTCATCAGCAGATTTCATTACAGCAAAAAATTTCTTATATATTTTTTATAATTTTATTCATTAGAAACCCATCATCTCTATAAAATATTGGTAAATATTAAAAATCTGCCTCACCTGCAGATTTTATTCATATAGCAATTTTCTTATATATGTTTATAATCTTTTCATTCAGCAATCCATTTTCTCTACGTAACGCTGGACAAACACGAAACATCTGTAGATTTTACTAAGATAATGCTGGGAACGCATTAAAAGTTTGGCTCATCCGCAGATTTCATTACTGTAGAAATTTTCTTATATATTTTTTATAATTATTTTCATAAGCAAACCATTCTCTCTCCTTAATGTTCGGAAAACATTAAAAATCTGAATCCTCTGAAAATTCCATACTCAATGTTAAAAATTTGCAGCATTCTGGCAGGTCATTTGACCCTTTTTTTCCGAAAACGGTTACACGACCGTAATTTAACACTATTCTGACCATGTTATTGGCCATTTTATGGTCAGAATATAGTTAAATTATGATTATGAAACCGTTTTTTCAAAAAACGGTTGAATAACCTGCCAGAATGCTGCAAAATTTTTAACAGTGCTGTTAAAAATTCCACACTGTTGCAACAAACTGTCCAGTCATTCTACCGTTTTTATAGAAAACGGTCGAATATAGATATAGGTCGGTTATAGAAAATTTAACATTATTATGACAATAATATTGTCATATGGTGTCACACATTTCACTATACAGGGTGTCCCTAAACTCATGGTACATACGTTAAGGGGTGATAGAACACAACTAGACAAGCACAAATCACCATACAATACATGGTCGGAACGCAAGTCGTAAATATCTAGAGCGCGAAACATACTGTAGCACAAAATGAGGAGAAAGAAGATAGACAGTAATGGAATGAAAGGAAACCGATAATATGAAGAAAAACATTTTATTCAACAAAATGAAAGTAAATAACAGGTACGTCCCCCATCACAGCAACTGCTCAAAATTGTGGCCGCCAACAGTAACGCAGGCTTCACACCGTCGATGAAGTGACCGCCGTACATTGGCGAAAACACCGGGCATCTCTCGTATGGTGTTAGCAGCTACGGATATGCGGGCAACAAGGTCTTCAACGGATCTTAGGGACCATAATCGTAGATGAGGCTCTTCATGTGACCCCAGAAGAAAAGGTCCAGACATGACAAATTGGGTGAGCGGGCCGGCCAGTTGATTAGTACAACCTTTAGGCTTCCCTTGCTTTGCCATCTGCCACCCCGTACATGTAATGTATCTCGGCCTTCTCCTGATTTGAGAACGCATCCACCTCATCGAAGATCCACAGAACGAATGAAGACAGTTACGGTGAACAGCCTTTTTACTGCGGTCGCTGCGAGGCGACCTCTAGCGCTTTACGGCTTGCGTTCCGACCATGGCTTGTATGGTGATTTGTGCTTGTCTAGTTCCGTTCTATCACCCCAGCCTTAACGTATGTACCATGAGTTTAGGCACACCCTGTATCTGAAATATGGTAAGAATTAAAACACGATGTAAACAGTTTAATTCCGTAGACCATTATCTAACGGAATTCACTTGTGCGGCGCCCTATAAATGAATAATCAATGCTTTGCACCCTATTTCTTACAGAAAGTATGTTTTAGTGCACTTCATAAATTCGTATCAATTTCATTATGTTTAAAATGGTGCAACATCTTTAAAATATACTTGAAACGATTTCTCACATTGACCGTAATGTAACGGAATAATTTTGGCTGTCCCTGTAAATGAACTATAAATTCTACACGCTTCATTTTCAATAGGGATCATGCTATAGTAAATGTAAACAACATATTAAAATTACAGAGAAATCCAAGTATATTTAAGAGAGTTAGAGCACGGACGGAGAAACCGAAGTCATAAACCCTTTTCAACTATGTTGGAAAATGTTAAAAAAATGGATAATTTCCAATTAGCCTAACTCTCCCTAGGCTCTTTGCAATAAGCCTGAAAAATATCAGGCTGGTTTGGAAACAAATGATCATTTTCCAATCAACCTAAAGTTGCTCAGGCTCTTTGCAATACGCCTGAAAAATACATGGTCGGTTGGAAAAACGAAGATGGTTCTCCAATTAGCCTACGACATATACAAAACATGAAAAGATCGCAGCAACACCCACCATGCATAATTTTTTAAAATATTTTAGAAATACGTTATGATTTATGTAGTAAAGAGAGAAGGATGTCTATCATTATATCATACCTAAGCGCTTCACTTATATATAAATCTTACATTCCCACTTTTTAAAGCTTGTTTGCCTCAGAGGTATTGCTCAGCATGAGGATATCAGGTCTGTGTTATATTTTTACCTTTTTAAAAGTTATTTTTTGTATTCGTGTAATGAATAATATACATCTTATTTTCCTCCAGTACATTAAATCACTCATAGTAGTGGTTAATAAACTGACACTTTTAATAAAGTGTTACAAATACCGTCATATAGATATAAAATAATGAGTTATTTAAATGAAATATACACATACAAAGATAGAAATATAAAATTTATAATATAAATAAGTATCACATTTCACAATAAAACAACATTACCAGAGGAAAGACGAAACTGATTTATAATATTTCCGTTGGTGTAAAATAATAAATTTACGTATTTGAAATTGCATAAATTTTATTGAAAATTTTTATATAGTTATTTCACATAATAAAATGAAAATTAATTTCATAATATTTATGTTATTTACACAGTTAAAATATATAAAATCCTGTCAAGTTACACTGATATATTTTTTGCTATTGATTAGTTGTGCAATTCTGTTTAAATAATAACAAATTTTTCTTAGCGACAACTGTCGTATCTTGTTGCATTTAAAAGCACTATTGTCATTGCTCTGTCTAAATTTATAAATAAACTTTAAAATTTCATTCTATTTTTTAATCGTTATCCGACATTGCATGATTATAGATACCTATCCGTGTGTTAGATATAAAAAAAGAAAAAAAGTGAGAGACAGTATGAGAAAGAGAGAGAGATAACAACCCATATCTTTAATCGCTAAGTTATTGCAGAGATATGCAAAATGTACCGTTCCACTCGAAATATTATCCACTTTTCAAATATGAATACAAACTTTGCAATAGGTGTCGTCTAAATATTAATAATTGTGCCAAATTTGACTTTTCAAATGTGCACACCGACTTTTGACGCCCTATTTGAGTGCCTTGGATCAAGGCAGGCTGGAAAAAAGTATAATTTATCTATTTTTGTAAAATCTTCATAGAGTTATAAAAAAAATTAGAGGTTTATCCATAAATTTCGAAAAATAAAATTAAGAATTTACAAAGAGAAGTATTGGAATCATCCAATTAATTACCAGAAAAAATCGTATAGAAAATCCGAATACATAATTTAACTCACTTTATAAGGAAGAAAATTCAATAATATTTTCCTGGCGTTGTTTTTCCCGACAAAGCGCACACACCAATATTTATTATTAAAGAATTTCTATTTAATAATATAATCTCCCCGTTTAAAAACAGAATTTACAATATGGCGAAAAAAATAAAATTTATGATAAAATTACACGTACCCAGTGACGATTGCTTTTTGTTTTATAGAAAAATTAATGTAGCTCATAATTCATAACTTATTATAATAATGTATTAATAATTTTCATAATTAAATATGTTTTAAAATCCAAAAATGGCCTGAAATATGTTTGAGTCTTTTAATTGTATACCATTAAAAGAAAAAAAATAATTGAATGATTTTTTGGGATAGTAATAAATAAAACCTTTGCACATGAACACTATCATTCTTAGACTTAAAATTCTCTTAGACATAAAAATCTCTTCTAACTCTGTTAAGATATAAGAAAAGTCTATAAACTGTAGTCTATATTACTTATATATGTATATATTATGCAGGCTATAAACTGCCTAATTGTCTTAATAAAAAAAAACTCAGATATGTGGCCAAATGTAGGTGTTATCATTTGAAAATTTAAAGTTTTTACAAATTTAATTATGTAGACGACTCTATTGTGAAAATATTATATTCATACTAGAAAGATAGCCCGTGAAAAATGACGGAAAATTAGATATAAAGATGCATATATACAACACATTGTGCAAGAATATGAACAGTTTTTCTCACTTGATCCGCAGTGATAGATGAAAATAACACATATTAAAATGTGGAAATATGTTTCCAGAAAATGTTTCCAAATTTTCTTCTTCGCCAAAGCAGATTTCTCTATTTCGCTAAGGCACCCATATTGAAAAAATACCGAGAATTTAATTTATCCGAGATTATCCGGCTATGTAAAGCACATTAAAATTGTGCAGTTACGAGCTTAGATAGCACAGCGCCATCTAGTGGTGTTTATTTTATTAGTAGCATCGGGATGAAAATATAAAGACGTACATTTTCTATGTTACACTTTGAATTTTGACCCATAGATTTTGAAAAAGAACCTTCAATGCGCGAAGTTTAAATTAAATAGCGGTGAGCTGGATTATGAAAGATTAATGGGTTTATAATGAGAATTTCGCCAAATTAGCCAGCTGTCGCAAAGTTGACTTCATGTATGGCAACTTATTTTTTCGCCAAATTTGGCGATATTTTACAAAGTTGGTCACCATTTGGTGCTATTTTGGCACCCCTACATTTAATACTTTTCAACAATTACTCATTGTTGAAGCTGGTACTGATTTCTCCATAGGAAGCTTAACCCTGATATGGCCGCGAACAATGAGGCGGTCCAACCGGAATTGTGAGGGACACACAGGGACTTGGATTTTATATGAATAGATGCGGACAGTAGGTGCAATTCCGAGTCGAGTGGAAGCTCTTGCATCTGCCTGCGACAGTTTAATTATTAAAATATAAGGGGTGTTGTTTCCTTTCAATTTTTTTTTTTAATAACAGTACAAACATAATAAAGGAATTTATGTTGTATACAAATGTGATAATAAAACAAAATGTTGCTAACCAACGTATATTTTTTTGCGAGATTTTAAACGCTGATATAAAAATTAAAATCACAAAAATTAAAACAAAAATTATACTCGTCCTTTCGGTTTTTCTTTAAAATCATCATCAGGAGTAAGTAATCTTAAATGCAAAACGGAAAAAAATATTTACAAAGTTACTTTAACGAAGCAAAATTCAAACTGGAATAAGTAAAAGAAATTTCAAAAAACATTTATAAAGCATAAGTTATTTTGCATACATTAATGAAAGTCTTCGCGAAACATTGAATAATTTTTACTTATAAAAGTAATATAGAAAAATCTTCAAAAATAATGTAACACATGCTTTTGAAATAAAGTTTATAATTATCTCATAAAATGCCTCAGTTTTACATTCTTATAAAAGGTAGCAAAACGACGGTTATGAAAAAATTTAAACTCAATATTGTGTTAATAAAATTAAACATGTACAGAAATCGCAGTATTTTAAACCATTTGGTACAAAAAAATTATACTTTAAAATATTGTAACATATTTAAATATATTAATGTTATATAGAAACTATTCTTAATCCCATTGACTGAGGAAAGAAAGGTAAAACTTCTGACCGAATCCGAATGAAGATTTCAAAATGCTTTCTGATTCGGGAAATGAGTGTGAAATATCATGAATAGGATCTATTTTTCACAAATTTTGTGAAAAAACTTTTTCATGTGACTGAAGAGGGATGTGGAAAAAATAAAATTTAAATAAATGTAAAACTTGTTTTATTTCTGGTTATTTTCATGCACTTTTAACACTTTCCAACATAGATAAAAAGTTTTATGAATTCGGTATATATCTGGCCGTCTGTCTGTCTGGCTGGCCGACAGTCCGCGCTCTAATTCACGAAAATATACTCGGATTGTCATCTATTTTGTATATATTATTGATGTTTACCATGGAATTTTCGGTAGTGAAAAGGATGTGTGTAACAGTTATAGTTTGTTTACAGGGGCACTCAAAAGACTTCCATTATAATTAAGATCTATGGGGAAAAGCTTTAGTAGTGTATTTTAATGACGTTACACTATTTCAAATATACTAAGATACATTACAAGGTCCTCACTACAGAATATGGTGTGCATATCATTTATCGTTCATTTACAAGGTCACAAAAAATAATTCGGTTACAGTATTGTCTAAAAGCAATAATTACTAGATCTGTGTTTACAGTTGTGGTATGCATTTATAAATTTAACTAATGGCATGTTACTTGATTTGTATAAATTCTATAGCTCAAATATGATGCTGCGTAAAAGAATACGAGAACATTTCCGCTTAATGACGGAAATTGCTAAAGGGAAATTTTTAACTCTGTTATGCGTTTCCTAACTGAAATAAATCTTTGCATAATGTAGTATATATTCAAACCTATAGATCATATGCAAGGCTGCACAAAAGAATTTGTATGTTTTTCCGACTGTAGATGGTAATTCTTGAATTTAGTTTTCAAATGTGTTATGCGTTTCCCTAATTGTTTACTTGGATTTCATCTTTCTCATTATTAAACGGCGAAGTTTTGTTACTGTATTCTGAATGAATTTCATAATCTATACTTGATCTATGATTTTCCTTGCTTGTATTTATTATTATCGTAATAAATCACTTTACGTCGCTCATACTCCTTTTTTGTGCTTTGTAATATTATTGAAAAGAACTTCAGTTCGTCTATCTGGCCGTTATCCGCTCTCCAATTCTCATAAATATGCTTGAATTACTAAGAAGTTTAACTGACTGCCTAAGGGAGACAACGATCACCTAAAAAGTGTGTAGACATAGAAGGTTCAAACAGACAGATCCTACAGACTGCGGTATCTTTGTTCTGTTCACGCCTTGCTTTTCATGTTTTATCATTTTCGAAGGATCCGAAATCGGTCCGACGAATCCATCTCTGCCTATTTCCATTGTTGAGACTCCTCTTCTTTCGTTAATGACCACAGAACGGTTTGAAAAAAATGGCCAAGTAATTCATTTACGAGTTTTCGTCGGGTAAAGCAAATAATAGCAAATAAACGTAGCCCAAAGTCTCTCCCGGAGTTTCCTGGACACGCTGGAGTTCATTTGGTGGGACCACCACACGTGGATGCCGAACTTCATAAAAAATACACTGTGTATTTTTTAAATTGTCTACAGCCATCCAAAATATCGTAAAAATGTAAAGATATCGTCTAAATATGGATGCAATTTTGAGATAGATTATAGCTCTGTACGAAAAAATAAATTAAAAGGTCACTTCACTGAAACTTCCCGATCGCGAAATCCCATGTTAACCTATGGGAAAACTTAAAAGCGCGATTACTCATTAGCTAATATAGTTATTGAAATATGGTTTTCACTATTAGAATGTTGGATTCAGAGGTCGACGATGAGCGTTTTTAAAAATTGTTGCCTTAAATTGGAAGTATTTTAAGAAGCTTGCAAAATTTTATCAAGTGGAAATTTCAAAGTTTATAGGTATTATTTTTTTAAAATGCTTAAAATTTAAGACAATTTTTAAAAACGCACATCATTGATATCTGACGTCTACTTTCGGATGGTAAAAACCGCATTTTAATTTTATTAGTTAATTAGTTATCACGCTTTTAAGTTTTCCCATAAGTTAACGTGGAATTTCGTGATCGGGGAGTTTCAGTGAAGCGGCCGCTTGGTACCATGCACAGTTCTTTTTCAAATACACATACAGTAATTCGCATATTTATGCATTATCGTTTATTTTAAAAGTTTTTAAAATTTACCCTTTTTCATATACTGCATTCTTTTGGTGTGCTGCTTCCAAAAATTTTTTAAAACGAATTTGTGAATTCATCTCTCTATTTATTTATTTGCTTATACAAAGCTTGCGCTAAATACTACCAAAGCCCCTGTTGAAGTTAGTTAAATTATTAAATACAATGAAAAATAAATTTTTTAATACACCGTAAAAATCTATATGGCGTGATGCATTTCGAAAGATTTGGGTCTTTTTCATCAGGCAAATAAGTTTATTACAACTACGAAACTAAATGCAGTACTGATAGAAAGCAGATGAGACAGGGACAGTCAGATATAGCTGAGATAAATCAATCACAAAAGAAGCACAAATCACGCTAAGAATGTTCAAATGGTTTAAGTTTCACAAAAATTCAAATAAATTAAAATAAAATGGGATAACTATAAATAAATATTTTTATCAGTAATAGCTTTTCGAATAAAAATAAATATAAAAAGAAACAATAAACAAAATTCAATAATTTGAAATATCGCATATTCCGGCGGATAACACGCGGATCAAAGAACCATATTTAGTACCATATATTTTACTTAATAATTAAAGTACCAAAAATTATATTGTTTTAATTTCTAACACATCAGCTTAATCTTAAAATTACTTTTAGTTTTAATTATTTTTTTTGGAGGGGGGGGGGGGCGAAAATACAGTTTTTTCAATGATATCAAAATTTATTTTCTGTAATGATGCAGCAAAATTAGATGACTCTGAAATCAAAATTTTATTTAAAATTAAAATGGAAATTCAGACGCTGATGACTGAAAATTACGATGAATAAAAAAATAATAACAATTTTTAGTTACATTTTCACAATTTTAAATTATAATAAAAAATATGCTGTTCTCTACTTCACTTGTATTTAATTCATAAGGTAAACTACAAACATTCTATAGACAACCACTCTATAAATAACCCTACAAACACGAATTTATTAAATACTAGCAAAACCAACGACTTCGACTGTGTTAAGCATGGGGGTTTTCCGGTTAAAATAAGTAAATATACAATAATACAACTATCCTAATAACGGAGCTCTGTGTAATCCCGCCCATATTTTGTCAAAAAGACTCACAAAAGCTGGTATCACTTTGTCACAATCATAGTAAATGCTCTTACCTGTAGAAATGAAAATGCAGGTTTCTTTGGGCCGTGAAACAGGAAAATATACGATTTCGCTGACAATATGTAAAAATAAATAAATAAATAAATAAAAATAAATAAGTAAAATGCAAAAATCAATGAAATGGTGTAGAGTTTTCTCAAATTCTATTTTCTATGGCATTATTTTTAAATGGAAACTTAAATAAAAACTATATTTACAAAGATTTCAAGAAAATGAAATCATTTTCCAGACGCTTCCGCTTCTGACGCCAGTCGTGAAGCTTTGTCTGAAAAGGGAAAATACTGACTTTAAAAAAATGAGTTGTTATGTTTCATTTCCTATTTAATATAAATCGCAGGAAGTGTTAGCACTGCAACTATAGGGTAGACCGGGGCACGTTTACGCAGTGCACTTTTTTCGAATCGACTTATAACTGGCGCGCTACCAGTCATGACTGATTGATGCTGCTCCTTAGTGGGTATTCCCACACATTTTTTAGTGTGAGTCGAGCTTCCGTCTAGCATGCGGAAAGGATAACCTGTTTTCTGTGAAGGTGAGAAAATTTTAAGTTGAACTTATTGAAACTTATTGTGAGCTAATAATATTTAGTTAAGGATAAACAAATATATGAACCTTAGCAGAATTTTATCATTTTTTGAGAACTGTATTGGTATGAACAGAAATGTTTTTAATTTTCGTTGCATTTAAAAAAATAATCCAAACATTGCGACGGGGCACGTTTACGCATTGACATCGGGGCACGTTTACGCACGTTCAAAAAGAAGAAATTACGTAAAAATTTACTAGTTTCTATGGAAGCAGAACAAGAAGACAGCAAAGGAAAAAGTATGAAACCAAAAACTGCAAAATGCAAAAAATTGGTACACTCTGGGAAAAAGAAAATAGTGAATGAATCTGATAACAAAGATGAAAACTGTGTGTGCATATATTGTTTGAAATCATACAACCAATCCAAAAAAATACAATACTAGGTTCAATGTCTTAGATGCAAAAGGTGGTCCCATGACAAGTGTGCAAAAGGAAATGCTTTATTTTTTGTTTGTAAAAACTGTAACAATAATTATGAAGATGACTAAATAGTTTCTTTTTTTTAATTAGCAATAAGCCCTATATTTACAGTTTAGCCTCTAAAATGTTCTTTAATTAATTCTCATTAATTTTTTTATTTTTAAACAGTGTTTTAAGTTATAAATAAAACATTTCAATTTGATTAAATATTTATTTCACTTACTCCTTGGTATCACTTGTAATATGAGTAAAAGTGCCCCACTTGATGCGTAAACTTGCCCCGTTCCCGGGACAAGTTTACGCAAAGCACTTGGACTTAAAAAAAAAATTTTACGGTTTAAAAAAAAATAAATAGGGCAACAACTGAATACACAAATTTTGACTTTATTATCTGCTTTATAAAACCACTATGTCTAAAATTTCCTAAGTTAAAACATAAAAATTAGAAAATTCATTGAAAAAAAAAACCCGCGTAAACGTGACCCGGTCTAGATTCTACTGTCCATCTAGACGCCAGTATTATTTCCGTTTTTTTACGGAAATTCCCCCTACCCCCATAAATTACAGGAAAATTCCGTTTTTAATCAGAAAAACGGAAAATTTTCCGTCATTTATGGGGGAAAGTTTCCGTAAAAATATGTAAATAGTACTGGCGTCTAAGATTGCCTGTAGAATCTCCGTTTTTTAAACAGTGTAGTATTGGAACACTCATCTATAAGATATAGCTGTAGTATGCAAACGAAATAGAAACATAGCAACTGTTTGCTTAGAGTCAGTTTGATGACACACAGAAAGCGTCTCATTGAAAGTGATGTCACGTATAAAAGATTATTTTTATTTCTTTTTTCCTTGAATACTTTTCTTGTAAATAAATTGTCAGCATTATAGTAGTTCTTCTAACTACGAATACATTAAAGTGCAATGAAAGTGCATTAAAGTGCATTAAACTGCATCATTTTAGGGCACTTATAGTAGAATTTTTAAATTTTATATATGAAAAATAAACATCATCCGCTCAGAATGACGTCAATTTTGGATGCTAATATATAGTGAGAAAGTCTGAATTTTATTGACTTACATAATATTGTCCAAACGCAGTTGCTCTTTGTGTCAACAGGAAAGAAACAATTACTTTTAAAGAAATAGATTTGTATAAAGATAAACTATGTCAGATGGTTATAGAAGGGGTAAAGATTATTTTGATATTTTTTTAGGTAGGTAGTAATTTTACTTTTGTTTTAAAAACGTATATATATCAAGTTTCATACAAATCGATTAAAATATGTACTTTTGAATAAATAACATACACACGTACGGTGATTTTACATACAGAAATATTTTAATCATCTTTTGAATTGAAGGGTAGACAGCTAAAGAACCGTCTACGAGCGACTACTAAATATCCTAATTATAACACGGCTACTAATAGCTCTGTTCCATTACATTTTTTTCTAAGCGAAATTATGTATAATTATTGCTTGCATTTACGACCAATGTTCGATCTAATTCCTTTTTTTCGGATTTTTACAACGAAATTTACTGATACCTCAAAACCACTGATGTCTGATTTTTAAAAATGTATGTAATAAAACAACTCGATTCTTCAAATACTAATTCTTAGAGTCTTCTGGTTATGCTTTGCTTCCGTAATTACTACTGTAGCGGCCAGAGATAGATGTTACTACTTTTTGAAAAAAAACCTAAGTATAGCTTTGATATGACATATTTGGCATTGGAGAATTCAGCGCTGCAAAGTAACGACTGGAAGATTTGTAAGATAATGTATTCGAAGGTTTCGATAAAGCTCCCATTTAAGAAAAATGGATGAGAAGGGTTTTTTCTTATTAAAAATCAATAAATGAGATTTTCGATAGGGTTATGCATTTCGAATTATAACAAATTCAATAGAAGGAAAAAGTACTTTGTCAATACATTGTCACATTAGAGTCCTCTTTATTAAAATTATTTGTATGTAATCAAGAGTAACGAAATAAAAAAAAATACTTCTGAAAGAAATGAAGAGATTAAACTCGAAAAAAGAAACTACTTAAAAAACAATGCTATTTTCAGTTGAATTATTTAATATTTTACACAATGGTTTTATATTTATTTTATAAATGGTTCCTGTTTCTTCTAAAAACTTTCATTACTATGCTCTTTAAAATATCATTAACCATGGGTTATTAACCTACTTATATACACAATATGGTGGGTCGAAGAAAATCGAAATTTTTATAATCGAAATGTAATAGCGCGGAAAAGTTGCCTTTTGTAAAACAGAATAAATTTCTAAAATATTACATCGATCGGTTAATATCTTTTACCGCCGCAAGGGGGCCAATGTTTCAAAAAATCGCAGAAAACATGTTTTTTTATCATTTTTTTTTAAAATTATCCAAACATACCAATATAATTTTTAATAGAACGCAATAGCTACATGAAGATATGAGAAATTTCCCGGTAAATGTTCATTATAATGAAATCCTATCTTTATTTGCCGCAAAAGACCATATTTTTTGTAAAAATTTCAAAAATTTCAATTTTTCATTTTTTTCTAAATTTTTATAATTTCTATAATATGTCTAGAAATAAATAATTTTACTTTATATCTATTAATATATCATATTTTTTTATAACTATTTGTAATAGACTTGAAAATAAAGTTAATCATTCATTTTTCTTGACGATCGCTTCATCTACTGATGTTTTACTTCATAACAGCCAATTCATTCCACAAAAATGATATAAAATGAGCAAAATGTTTTAGTATTTTATTAATTAAAATATAGAGATATTTAACCGAAACGGGTTAAATAAACTTAAAATGAAGAAGAATTTAATGTAAATGAATTTTATAATATAACTTGCTTTCAGATGAAGCCATTATTTCTCGAGAGGCCAAAACTGATCAGATGTGATCCTCCCTCTGTTCTAGTAAACAAACTTTATCAGTGCTTCAATGAATAATTTCACGCATCTTTCTAGTGATTGAGTGGGACAAGGAAAGTTATAATAGCCGGTATCTTTAATCGAACATTTTAAACTCACCAGCGTTTTTAGTCGATAAAGAAACCATAACAGGTGGTTCCGTTAGTTTTCAGTTTTGTCAGTAGACTAAAGCCATGCAATTTTAAACTTCAGTGTTGAAGTCTGCTATGATAAAGTGAGGGATGGCACTATTCTAGTCCACAGAACTTCGTGCTTTTGCAATTTTCTTCATGGCTGGGGCCCTGATGTTCTCCTCTTCATATGCTATCATTCCAAAGAGGCTATTTGTATGATTTGCGAAATAGTCATTTCGTGAAAATACAGGAACTATAATCTTTCGTAGATTATCTGTCAAGTAACGTAAGTTACTAACTATAGTGCACAGATTCTGGAAAACATGAGTGATTCATTTTAATTGTGAACCAACTGATGCAGTACATTTTCAGGATGTACTCAAAGAGTATGACAAGTTAAGAAGAGGGTTTCTTTGTTCCAACGTAGAGTCTCAAAATTCGAATAGCAGTAATGATCCACCTTGCGTGAAATATTTGTCCAGGGACTCAGCAAAAAAGGTCAATTGTATACACGCGTGTTGAAAGAGCTTGCAATATTTCAGACATATACTTCTGGTCAGTTGACAAATCATCTTTATCAACAGCTAGGTGATCAGATTAAATTGGCTTAAATTTTGTAATTGGTAATAATTCGCAAATCTCAAGAGATCAACCAATTGTGTCACAATATAACAGAGAACCTGTTTTTTGTCATCAAGATGTTTGAAAAGATGTCTCAGTGGAAGCTCATTGAAGTGAGGTCAAGGAAGCCAATAAAGTGGTTTTTTAAAAGTTGTTCTCAACTAATCCTACTATAACATCACCTTTGCATCCTGTTTTGAAGACAGTTCCGCGAAATTCAACTGTAATTATTATTCCAGTCGGGATTTCATTTTTCTTCAAAAAATCTACAATGTCATTGCATATAGAAGTCGCCTTGCCAGACGATGGGGTCAAATGACGAAAATAATTCAGACCTGGGTCTAGTACAAAGAGATATGTTCCTCCTTGACTTCGCAATGATGAAACTTTGCCACCTCTTTAACCTGGCAGATATTTCTATCTTTAGGGCCATCAAAGTATAGAGTAAAAGGAGTACATTACAAAAAAAAAAAAAAAAAAACGAACAAAGTGAAAATTGGCCCTCTAGCAGCGAGAAATTAATTTTACGTGCAGGCAGCTGCAGGTGTTTCTATCATTGAGCAATTTTTTTTATAGAATTACAGTGATCATGGTTAACAATGTGCATGAAATTAACAACATAAAATGCCTTTCCCAGCCTATTAGAAATGTAAAAAATCTGAAAACATTACAAAATTTATGAAAATTGACAAAATGAAAAACTTTAATTTTTAACATTTTTTAGAAATTTTGGCCCTGTTGTCGTGGTAAAAGCAACGATGTCGCAAAAATGAAATGTTAATGTTACATTACTAATATCTTGGCGTGGCTATTGCGTTCTATTAGAAATTGAATAAGTATGTTTGGATAATTTAAAAAAAAATTGCTAAAAGTATGTTTCTTGCGATTTTTTCGAAATTTGGACCCCTTGCGGCGGTAAAAGATATTAACCAATCGGTGTAATATTTTACGTATTTTATCTTTTTTACAAAAGGCAACTTTTCCGCGCTATTACGTTTCGATTATAAATATTTCGGTTTTTTCGACCCACCCTAATACACAATTATGAACTATGATTACATATACTGTGATTACAAAGAAAAAGGGCCAAACATTAAAAGTTGATAGTATACATCGAAACAAGTCTAAAATGATTAACAATTATTACTCTAGAAAGAAAATTCTGGTTGTAGAAAAAAAAAATAATAATAATATCTTGTAAATGACTGCTGATTTTCTTTTTATATAATTTTTCTCCTAAAAAAATGCTAATATTACAGGAAATAATCAGAACATTTTATTTTGCAATTAACAAAAGTGCTTAAATGGTTTTATGCTCTCAGGTACCAGACGAACTTCCAAACGAACTTTTTCGAATTTTCTAATATTGCTTTTACGGTATTAATTTTCTTTTCTGTAAAATAAATAATTTTCTAAACTCATTTCAGATGAAAATTTTCTCGGCCAGTTGCAGAGGATTTTTTTTTTTTTTTTACAATATATTATTGACTTTAGAAGAGTGGATTTTTGAAAGATTTTTCGGAGGGAAGGACTCGTACTCCAGTATTCGTGCTTTGCGTCAAAACACTCTACGTACTCATTTAAAGGAATCTTGTAATTCGTCAATAAAACATATCATTTTTCGTGTTTTTCGTTATCTTTTAAGAATTTTTAAAAAATTAATGATGGAATTATTAAACAAATATCAACAATCCTTTACATGGCATTTTAAAGAGAACACACATTTCCCTGCAATCAAAAAAGTTTTCTAGATCTTTAAGGTTTCATTTTCGACCCTGCCTGTTCTTGAATAAAATACCTGCCGGATGTTACATCTGCCAAATTCTTTTTTTATCATTCTATTTGTAATAAATATTTATTTAGAGGTCATGTTATTTTGTAAAATAAATAGATTTCCTTCGTATGTAAAAATTATGCAACACACAGTAGCGCTGTATTACCTCTAAAAGTTAGTAGCCCAAATCACATGGTTCAAACAGCTCATCACTGAAGCTTTTAATACAAATAATTTGAATATGTCTTCCATAGGCGTATTGCACATATATTAAATATAATACATGTATCTTAATAACGTGTCGCTGATTACAGAAACAAACATTATAGGAGAATGTTTTACAGTTTAAAGTGAATTTTTAGCTAAACTGTAGACAGGGCTGATTCTGACACGGTTTGAAAACGTTCGAAAATTATCGGTGCAATATACCTATATCAATTTACGTCATAACTTAGACTGTAATCGCATGATAATCAAGTAACATGAGAATAACATAATACAGCTATTGTCTGTAATGTAAGACAACATAATTTAATTCTTCTTAATTCCACTTAAAATTTAATGGCTTTATGAAATTAATTGTGAAAATTGCGTTGGTAAATATGGGAAGTTAAACTTGTCTAATTAGTAAAGAAATTTATTCCAAATATTCATGTAACAAGCAGAAAGTATGTGCTAAATCAGTGGTTCACCAACCTTTTTCCCTCGCGGAGGCCGTTTTAGAAAATTTTCTATGACGGAGTCCTTTAAGTCAAGCGTAACCTATGTTACAAAGTACTGGATTTCAGGTGCATTGGCACAGTGCCGAACAAGAAGGGGTAGATAGTATTAGCAACAATCGTGGGATGTCTGTGCAATGAAATTATATTTTCAATTACCTTAATATTTTAGTTAATTTCTTCGACGATCAATACACATTGAAAGTGACAAAACTTGGCCACACATAAAAATTCTCTAAAATTCAGTAAAGCAAAATATTTGGCTTATAATATTTTACATTGTTACTTTCACGAACAACAGCAAATAAATGTTTAGTGTGAAACCTGTGGTTAACTCCGGTCCAACTGCTGATATTTGCAGGCGAATGCCCGATTCTGCATTAAAAAGATCAGTGTTTCGCTTTGCAAGCTGTGTAACGAAAGAATCTCCTTTACAGAGCTCTGTCGTTGAACTAATTTTGATATTCCAGGCAGGATTTTAATTCATCTTTTAAAAGATATCAAACTCTGATAGACTTTTGGTTTTGAAATGCAACCTTTAATTCTCTATGATATGTCGAATCAATGGGAACCTCGTGTTAAGATGGCAGGTTTCTATTAATACTGAACACATTTGGTAGGCATTTAATGTCGTCCAATATATTATACTGAGCTGTTAAGAAATATTGTTAAAACGAGACATTCAAAGCTTCTAGATGCCTCTGAATATTTCTCTGAATTTTTTTTCAGGCTGGGTATTGCTTGCATTCTTTTTTAGCAAGAGGAAACTAATCCATATTTTCATTTCTCTCACAATCTAATACGCATTTCGCCTTAAAAGGAAACACTGGCCAATGCAGTCGAAAACTGTGACAGTTTTTCTTTTCAATGGTATATTCCTTCAGTTGAATTTGCTAAATATGTCTGCTAAATACGCAATTTGCACACCCAATTTTCATTATTTAAAAATTTTGTCAGTTGAGCATTATGGTTCATGTAGTATCACCTCTCCAAGAATTTTTAACATGTTAAAACTTTTCTCTGCAAAACCATATTTCTTCGGTATGCAGCAGGAGGGGACGACACTGCCTTCCGAAAACTTCACATATTAGTTTAAAAGTTCTGCTTTTAAGAAATCTTGATTTTATATAGTTTATTATTTTAATGGCGCCATTCAAAATTGTCGTAAATTCAGAGGGTATTTTACCGAGGATATTGCATATTTATAAGGAGCGTAATAGCTGCTGCTGCAGTGCTTTGCCTTTAACATTCATTTCTGGCTCCAGCATTGTGACCCATGATTGTTTTCGCATAATCAGTACATACATGAGCACAGTATTCGCAAGGTGTTTCAGTTTATGTTAAATATTTATCCAAAATATTTCGTCCTGTAGTGGTTTGTAATGGCAAACACCATCATCCTGATAGCTTTGTATGTATATGTAATGGGAAAATACTAATAAAACTGCTAATACAGGGGCGTCAATAGATTAATCTATTTGTAGTACAAAATTAGTACATCGGAGGTGTGGCTTTTAAGTGTTTCATATACGTCACCAGTCATATCGTTGATTTTTTGAAGAATGGTGTTAGTTAACAAAGGAATACTGGACACTAAATTTAAAATTATAAAAAAAAGCAGTAAACCAACGTTTAAAATGCACAAATAATGCGTGAAAAGCAGCAAGCAGCTGTTTTGAATCTACAGCGAGATTCTTTTTCAGTACAAGATAGGGAAAAAGGAACAGCGTGCTAGAAAAAGCAAGGCTGAGCAAAATGATACACATTGACGTGCTGACTTATATACCCTATGCGGGTAGCGAAGGCGCCAGAACCAACCAATGAGAGAGAAGCAGTAGAAACGACTGGGTGGACAAGTAGCGACATCTACCGGAGAAGGAGAGAAAAAGAAACAAAAAAGGGGAAATTAAATTAATGCTTTTCAAATACTTGGAAAATCAGGAGTATTAGATAACTCATTGACTAAAGAGTGAGAATTTTTAATGATGTGGTGAGCTTCCCAAAAATCAAGATCAAGATTAGAAAAACATTTTTGGATAATGGTGGCTGAGGAAAAATCGAACCTATGTTGAGAAGACCAAGAATGTTGAGCAATAGAAGAACGTTTGAGCTCCTGATTTTTAACATAACCTTCATGCTCTATTAAACGAAATCTAAGAGCACGTTTAGTCTGGCAAATATAAGAAAGGACACACTGGCAAGAGATTTGGTAAATACCCTAGTTCGGTCGACGGTCCAAATCGATCAACGGTGTGTTTGAGATTTGAAAAAATGATTTTATTAACAGGAGAAAAAATAACATTAAAATCAAACCTTCTTAAGGTTTTAGCAGCTTGCTGACTGATTTTCGGAAAAAATGGTAACACAACTGAAATATTAGAGTTGGAATTAGAATGCTTTTCAGAATGGACGGATTTCGTCAATTTCTTATAAATAGAATCAATAATATTAGAGGAATAACCACGATCAACAGCAATAGCTTTGAGGTAATTAAGTTCAGCACTAAGTAACTGAGGAGTGGAACAAATATTGGTAGCCCGAAAAACAAAAGTATTGAAAGAGCGAATTTCTGGTTAGGGGGATGAGAAGAATGCCTATTAGGTGGGAGACTGACAGCAAAAGGTTTACGAAAGACGGTAGTCTGAAAGCCATTTTCACAACGAATAACAAGGACATCCAGGAAAGAAAGACAGTTATTGGTCTCAGTTTCAGAGGTAAATTGAATGCAGGGATCAATGGAATTCATAATAGAGAGAATAAGATTAATATCCGAAATTATTTCAACCAGTGCATAAACATCATCAACATAACGAACATAGAACGGAAATTTTAAAATTTCAAAAATTTTGACTTCAAAATAGTGCATATAAATATCGCATAAAATTGGACTAAGAGGATTACCCAAAACCAAACCGTCAATCATACGGAAGAAATTACCGTTGAAAACAGAAGTATTTTGCGACAAGCAAGCGCGAGTGAGAAGGATAAGCTCCTCGATTTCAAAATAAGAGAAATGGAATTCACAAAGCCTTTTCTTGAGGCATTCTAAAGCCCCCTCAACCGGAACGTTTGTAAATAATGATTTAACATCAAAAGAAACCATCGTATGACCCTGCAGCTTAAAATTATGAAGTTTTTTAACAAAATCAAAAGAATTTATAACAGTGAAACAGTAAACAGTGGGTAATCCTCTTAGTCAAATTTTCCTTTTTGAAATAAATTCGGATATTAATCTTATTCCCTCTATTATGAATTCCATTGATCCCTGCATTTAATTTACCTCTGAAATTGAGACCAATAAGTGTATTGCTTTCCTGGATGTCCTTGTTATTCGTTGTGAAAATGGCTTTCAGACTACCGTCTTTCGTAAACCTTTTGCTGTCAGTCTCCCACCTCACAGGCTTTCTTCTCATCCTCCTAACCAGAAATTCGTTGCTTTCAATACTTTTGTTTTTCGGGCTACCAATATTTGTTCCACTCCTTAGTTACGTAGTGCTGAACTTAATTAACTCAAAGCTATTGCTGTTGATCGTGGTTATTCCTCTAATATTATTGATTCTATTTATAAGAAATTGACGAAATCCGTCGATTCTGAAAAGCATTCTAATTCCAACTCTAATACTTCAGTTGTGTTACCATTTTTTCCTAAAATCAGTCAGAAAGTTGCTAAAATCTTAAGAAGGTTTGATTTTAATGTTATTTTTTCTCCTGTTAATAAAATCACTTTTTCAAATCTCAAACACCCCGTTGATCGCCTAGATAACTGAAGTATTTACCAAATCTCTTGCCTCTCTTGCCAGTGTGGCCTTTCTTATATTGGCCAGACTAAACGTGCTCTTAGATTTCGTTTAAAAGAGCATGAAGGTTATGTTAAAAATCAGGAGCTCAAACGTTCTTCTATTGCTCAACATTCTTGGTCTTCTCAACATAGGTTCGATTTTTCCTCCGCCATCATTATCCAAAAATGTTCTTCTAATCTTGATCTCGATTTTTGGGAAGCTTACCACATCATTAAAAATTCTCACTGTTTAGTCAATGACTTATCTAGTACTCCTGATTTTCCAAGTATTTGGAAAGCATTAATTTAATTTCCCCCTTTTTTGTTTCTTTTTCTCTCCTTCTCCGGTAGATGTCGCTACTTGTCCACCCAGTCGTTTCCACTGCTTCTCTCTCATTGGTTGTTTCTGACGCCTTCGCTACCCGCCTCTGTCTATCATTTTGCTCAGCGTTGCTTTTTCTTGCACGCTGTTCCTTTTTCCCTATCTTGCACTGATGAAGGATTTCGCTGTAGAGTCGAAACAGGTGTTTGCTGCTTTTCACGCATTATTTGTGCATTTTAAACCTTGGTTTACTGCTTCTTAATATTCCTGCACAAAGGCTTTAATTGCTATTTTAACTAAATTAAAAACTTTTTCATCAAGCAGTTTATTGACAATATCGATTCTACAAACTTTATTAAGAGTTTCTGGAAATATATGAGCTTCACCAAAGCAAGCTAATCGTTAACATATGAGGGAGGAAGCTTCTAGGAGGCAGTTTTATTATTTGTTTTACACAAGTGGTGTCATAATTTCTTTTGAAGCACACATTTCCTTGTATATCACATATTACATTGATAAAGCCAGGTGGTTTATCTTTCAAGTCAGGATGGTTTCTTAAAAAGGATGACACAGTTTTGCATGAAACATGGAGCTATTGGTTAACTAAATCACAATGGGAGGAGGTGAGAAATTCAAATTGCCAAATTTACATTCAGAATGCCATTTTAAGATTTCTTACTTTGAACCTATATGTTTTTTCTCTGTTTTTCTCACTTTGTGAACGGAGATAGCGTGATAGTAGAAATCGTGTTCGCTCTTGATTATTTTTTTTACAGAAAATAACAACAATAATAATAGGTTTATTAAAAGAGTTGAGTTAGTTGGAGGTAGTTTTCAATTTCTATGGATTTTTGTAATAATAAAATTCATACACATTAAAAAAAATCCCTTGTTTGAAGTATGTTGATTTTGCTCGAATTTTCTTTATTTTTTAGAGAACGGCAGAGCACGTGGAGCTCACAGGGAGCAATGGGTAAAACCCGCTCTGCTAAGGGCTCAGATTAATTGCAAATTA
The DNA here is from genome assembly GCA_963932465.1 of Maratus speciosus. Lineage (NCBI taxonomy): Eukaryota > Metazoa > Arthropoda > Arachnida > Araneae > Salticidae > Maratus > Maratus speciosus. Next base: position 150,434,425 of record OZ010787.1, read on the forward strand.
TAAAAAGCTGAATGGTTTCATCAAATGAAGAGTAAAATTTGTCTTGCTAAATATGGAAAGTACAATGTTTAAATTTTTCGTAATCTAAAATTAAAATTCTCTCAATTTCTTTAAGTGCCAATTATGTTGTAATTTTATTTCTTTAGGTGGATTAAGTGCAGATAATTTAAGTATAATAAAAAAAATAATTTTTTTGCACATATGGAATAGCCATGTTTAAAAAACTTTAATCTTATAGAGGAGACTGAGGAGGATTGACCCCCCCCCCCTTCACTTTTCATAGTTAAAAGAATTTCAGTGTTTTGCAAATAGGTGGCAGCCAAAGCTATTGAAATGCTCAAACAGTAGTCTTTGTTTCATGAAGGACTGTGTGGGGAGTCTTGACCCAGTCATTTGGGGAGGAGTTTACTAAATGGCCATAGCTCCTTAATTAAGAGTTTTTGGAAATTCTTTTATTATACACTGTACATAATGAAGGGTTAATGGTTATATATCTAAAATAATGTAAATTTAGCCTGTAAAACTACAGTAAAAGGGGGTTATTTATAGAACGGAAAATGTTTAAGGTGTCTCAGCACTTTCCATGCTTCAAAAGTTTCGAAATTTTAACCTTTTTAGATGTTAAACTCCTATGTTTTTTTAACCTTTTTATATAATTGTTTCCTTGAAATTTCTATTGGAGTAGATATTATAGCTTTTAGACCCGCTCAATATCTGAAGTGGTGTTTCCGAAACTTTGAAGTCATTTTTCTCCAAATAACGTTTTTGGAAGAAAACGCGCATTATATCTCAAAAACTTCTGATTATTTTTTCATGAAATTTTCAAAACATATATTTCATGTTAGACTGTATAAACTGAACCTAAAATTTTATTTTTATTGTCCGAAAAAATATTTGTTTAGGTGATTATACTGTTGAAATTTTCAAAATTTTTTATTAGCTAAATACAACATTGTATTAAAAATATAAAAATGCTTTAAATATAAATTTATTTAGGTTCAGGGTAATTACTGCAGTCTAAAGTATAATTAGGCACGAAATGCAAGATTTATTTTGTAATAATGCACGTAAGCTGATATACCAATTTTCTGGTCGACAAATGTCTGACAGTTTGGAGCGCCCTATAAATACTAATTCTGCATTTGCAATTTTTTAAATAGATGAAATGAATGAAGAATACTTGTATCTTTCATCCCAATAAAAATTGTGTTTTTAAATTATATGCATTTTATTATAATAAATGTTTAAAATAGTCTTTATTTTTTATTTTTTTTCCAATTTTAAGTATCCTGAGACCTCTTAACACTAGAATTATCGAGGCACTGTGACCCAAGACGTGATTTTTCGCTAGTATCACTGCTGTTTTTCAAAGTAAAACTTTGAAACTTTTTGACTTTCCCTAAATACTCAGTATAATGCCTTAACACGAATTTAGTTGAAATCGAAAGAAAACTTTTTTTTCCGACACGTCTGTATATCTAGAACTACCGTGCTGGGTCACTGCTGCTGACCCGAATAAGATAATGCCTTTTTCTTTTATTTCAACAGGGCTTTTAATTCTAAATTTTTCAATAGCAGATGAAGAATGTAAGGAGATGTATCGTACATGTTTTTTACTAAAAAGGTAGGCGGCGAGTGTGTGTGAAGGGGGGAGGGGGGCGTGATCACAAATCTGTCATACACTTTCGAGGCAAATGTGTGAGCTTCTATCTTATTCCAAGCTATTGTTAATATGGTGTAACGTAGAACGTTGTTTTTTCTGTTATACCTTAGAAACTAAGTAAACAAAATATTTTGCCCGCCATCGCGCGGGCAAAAAAAAAAAAAAGAGTTTGTTAGTGGTATTCCACTATCGCACATTTATAGTGATTGTGTAGCGACGGAGATCTTTCGAAGGAGGAAACTTTAAAATATTGAAGCGAACTTTCATAAAATGCTTTTAGTGACGACATAACATCTAAAGGGCCTACAAATTCTCATAGTATCTATTCTGAAATTAGAAATTAAAATTTTCTTTGATGCCATCTAGTCATGAAATTTCACGTTAGGTAATAGTCTAGAAGCTAAATTGTATTAATCATTAATTAAAAATCATTATATTAATCATCAACTCTTATTGCACGTACGTATCGCCCATACAAAACAAGAATAACATCTCTGAAGGCCATGGGTCAAACATGACGCACACTAGTATTTCGAGGTATAGAAGAAACGCGGTAATTCTAGTGTTAAATATGATTAAATGAAGATGAGAAAAATTGCTTTAGAAGCAACCAAAAATTTAATGAAATATAAATTGGAAAGTTGAGAGAAACTTTTATTTCATATAAACAGTACCCATAATAGTAAAATAGAAATAATGGAAAAGGCTAAAAAGGATGAAATCAGCAGTGTTAAGAAATGTTAGGTATTCACCAATCTGCAAAAATACATAACATTGATCAAAACACCTTAGGAAATTATATAGACAAATTTTCCCAAGATGAACACTATAAGATGAAACCAAACTGTGTAGCAAGAAGTGTTGCCAGGTCGAGTGTAACAAAAATGGGTATTTAAAAATCCCTGCCGGCCCAGCCTACAGGCGGAGGTAGATTATGAAGTTAAGTATACTAATTACACCAACAAAAACTAAATCATGATTAGATATAAATCCACATTAACAGTTTTATCTGGCCGCTTTTGACCAGTTTTTATTTCATTTTTATATAATAGCTAGTTTTATCAGAATCATGTGAAGGCGGTATTAAAAAAATACTTTTCCATGCTCAACAACTCGAAATTTTCTGGCACATTTTCAGATTCATTTTTAATAGAAAAAATGTGAAACTTGCTGACGTGATTTTCGAAAAGATTTATAAGCGACATGTGTTTCTATTTTTCTTTCAATTAATTAAAACTTGATTAATAAACAATTATTTTCTCAGTAGGGCAATATTTTGCGTTTCTAACACAATCGCTTCGGGAAATTCAGTTCAAAATGCTCACTTTGACATCATTTATTGCAATATATTCTGCCTCTATCAAAAAATCGATCATTACGGTACATTATATAGTTTCTGAATGAGAGAATCTACCAATTGCATGCGTTTGAGAGCAAAAATGAATTTAAAAATGAGTAAGAAAATAAGCAGTTTGGATTTGAATACACCCTTAATATGATGATTTTTTTCTTCAACCGCTATGTATTTTTAATTTGTTTTTGCTGTAAGAATTGGTCCTATCAAAAACTTGTCTGTATAAATGTTGGAGAGAATATTAAAAAGATATGTGATAAATTCATGGAGATTTTATATCTTGTGAATTGACGGAGTTATGGAAATTTTTCTTCTTCACCCCCCATTTTTGTTTTCGTTTTTAATTTATTTTTGCGGTACGAATTGGTCCTATCAAAAACTTGTGAACATAAAAGTTGTAGATAATATTAAGGAGATGTATGATAAAATTAATTGGATTTGATATCTTGGGAATTGACGAAGTTAGGAATTTTTTTTCTCCAAATACCCTATTTTTTGCGCCCCTTGAGCCCATTTTTAATTTTATGAAAAATCTGTGATACATAAATTTTTGGCCCTTTTCAAGAAGTAATAAAAACTTTAAACTGATTTGATATGTATAAAAATTAAGAAGTTATGGATTTTTTTTCGGTTTTCACAAAACCCCTCCCTATTTCCATCCCCTTGGTCCGAATTGTGGAAGTTATCGTGTCCAGAAGAAAGTGATATAGATAGATAGATAGATAGATAGATAGATAGATAAAGTTTTTTACTGAGGGTAGTTTTGGGTTCTAGGGGTCATGATCGGTGTAGATCTTTAATTTTCTTTCGGAAATTCCAACATATGAACAATAGGTAGTACAGTCGAACTTGGATAATTCGAAGTGCAAGGGACCACTGCAAAACTTCGAATTATCCAAAAAAATTTATTTTTATGTCGTAAAATAATCAATCGCAACAGAAATTGCGAAAAAAATGTGTTTATTAATTCTAAATAAAAAACTACAGCTTTTTAAAATATTGAGATATTTCAGATTGCTTTAAAGAGCTTACTTGATTCTTTTTAACAAAATCTTCAAGGATATCTACAGCTCGAAACACAGCTTCACTCACGTTAGATTGTCCTTCTACATATCGACGATATTCGTCTAGATGAAAGGCTGCCTCACTTGAAGTTGGAATCGTCCTCTGTTCTTCTACCTCATTTTCAATATCTTCATCGTCTTCTGTTGTAATGTTCTTATTGTTTAGAACTTCTGATAGAATATCTGTATCAGACAGCTCTCCACAAATGTCTATGTTTTTATCAATGTCGACGTAATCATCAAATGGTATGCTGCCTTCCCTTGCAACTGGGGGAGGTAAATTTTCTTCTTCTAAAAGCTCGCTAGGGACAGTGTTCCTGATGAATCCTGCTTTCCGGAAACAATTTGCTATTGTTTTTTGGCTCAATTTGGACCATGCATTTAAACACATTCTTGAAGCATCGAGGAGAGTAATGGGAAGCTTTTGGGAAGATTCAGTAAGGAGGTGTTAAACGACTAGGCACCTGTAGAAATACTTCAGATTTTTAATGATGCCTTGATCCATTGATTGCACCACTGAGGTCATGTTTGGCGGAAAAAATTCAACCATGACATTGTCCATAGCGGGTATCGATTTATGGGCCGCGCAGTTATCGATAAACAGGATGATTTTTCTGTTTGTTTCTTTGGTACGTGCGATTGAGTTCTAGAAGACATTCTTCAAAAAGATTCCCCGTCATCCAGGCTTTCGTGTTAGAACGGTATTCTATAGGCTTTGTTCTGACATTGTTAAAACACCTTGGATTTCTTAATTTTCCAATCATCAGTAAAGGTAACTTCTCAGTGCCGTCCATGTTTGCTCCCACAAGTAGGGTTATTCGGTCTTTACTGCGTTTTCTCCCACTACATTTTTTTCCTTTAAAATCCAAAGTTTTTGCAGGGGTACAATACATTTGAAAAAAATCCAGTTTCGTCGACATTAAAAATGTCTCTGTCCTGTGTATGCTCAATGATTTGAATAACTTTTTCTTTCCACTCATTTACTGCATCTTGGTCCACACTTGAACTTTCACCACACACAGACTTAACGGAAATTTCGTTTCTTTCCTTAAATCCGTCTAACCATCCGGAGCTTGCTTTGAAGTTGTTGTTTCCTAAGCTGACAGCAAATTCTTCCACTTTTGCACGAACAAGAGTTCCACTGAGAGGGATGTTTTTGTCCCGCGCTTGCTTCAACCACTTCAAGACACTCGTCCACATCAGGATTATCGGGTTCTCTAGCTCGTTTGCGATTTCGATTAGATTTCAAAAATTTTTCTTTATTTTTCAAAAAGGTCGAAAGAGTGTTAGGTGCTATTCCATACTTTTTGCGATGATGCATTTCTTCTTTACACCCTTTTCTACCTCACGAATCACAGCAATTTTTTCATCAAAATATAAGGTTTAATACGAGGGACGGGGCTTACTCAACGACATGCTTGCACTGAACTCTCACCACAAAAACTAAAAGCACAATGAAGAGAACTCAAGCGATTATCGTCCTGGTTTCCAAGGAATTGCAACGCGTGTCATCTATGATTTGTGCTATGATGTGCACTGGCGAGAGTAGCATGTGTCACTTACAAGGCAAAGGGCGTTCGTTCCTCCTCCCTTTATCCCTGCTCTGTTTCCTAGAACAGATAAGAATGTTCTCCCACCCCCTTCTCTTCCCTAAAGAATTTTCCACAATAGCTGAAAATAACGCGGCCACTTTTCAAATAACTGCATTGAAACTAGATTTTGTCATTTTTGAAAGGGTAAAAACTTCGAATTAAAGAAGTTGGACTTCGAAATAACCAAGATTTTTTAGCATTAGCTGAATACAAGTTTCAAGGGACTGACAAAAAACTTCGAATTATCCACGAATTCGAATTAAAGACGTTCGAATTATCCAAGTTCGTCTGTATTTTATACGAAATCTACCTAAAAGGAAATTTTTCTCCTGTGCTTTGAATTCCTTCTAAGCAGGTTTGTTTGCATATCACATTTCCTGACTATTTTTAATAATAATTAAACCTTGTAGCATAAAGTTATTCTGCCTTTTTTAAAACTGATTTTATTTCCGTTAACAAATATTTCAATATAAAATAAAGTGGGTCAAGCCTTCCATACGTGGGGAGCTTTGACCCATTGTTTTCTTATGTTTAAATTCAATCGTTTTTCATGTTTCTTATATAATACACTTATGTTGCTGATATAACTGATTGTATAACAAATAAAATGATATATGTAACTTTATTCTAGGTTCAATATTTAAAAAATAAAAAATCATTTTGTGAAAAATGGGTCAACCCTCTCCAATCTCCCATACTGTTAACAAAAATGTTTCTTAGTCAAAGAATATAATAAAACCACAAACGAAAAAATTCAATACCCTGTTACGAGTAACCCATGATTTCGAAAAGCGTTCTTTATCTTTAGATATTTCAAAAACTAATGTATTTTCAAAATTAAAAAGTATATATATACACAAAAAGAGTTTCTTTTGCTGCCACTGATTTTCGAAAACTTCTTTATAGTGTTTTAATCAGTTTTATCGACGTAAAATATAGGTTTTTCGTATGCTATCAATTCTCAAACAAACATTTTCTTGTTTAATAAACCCGTTTTACAGACAAACATGGTAAATTAACAGCATTAATCTGAAAATTAATATTAATTTGTTACTCTTGCATATATAAATTCCGTTACGCAGCTAAAAATGTTTAATTGAGAATTGATACTATATAAAAAGAAAAACGATTTTCCGGTTTGAGAAAACTGATGAATGCACTATAAAGACTACTGTGAAAATAATCGTAAATATATTCGTTTTCTAAGGTTTCTAAAGATAAAGAACGCTTTTCGGAATCGTGGATATCTCGATAGTGGTTACGTAGTGGTTAAACGTAGTTTTGTTATATTTTAGCGGATTACTAAACATTTTTCTTTTTTAAAAGTCTATAGTAAATTTTTCGGTTTTCCCCCTATGATTCGCTCGGTCGATTCGGGTCCGCTGAACACAAAGTACTGGCTTGATTGTAAAAGTTTGGATTTAGTCGAGTATGCGGAATCCAAAATAATGCAAAAGAAGAGCAAAATTTTAGTTGATTTTTAATTTTTCCACCTCAGATTTTTTGGGCCTGCTCCATTTTAATTTAAACCATAATTGTTAAAAATGTACCCTTTCTTCCCAAGGTCCGAAATAACGTCAAGATTATAAAATTCTAAAATTTTCCGGTCAGCTGACCTCAAAATAATAAAATTTCCTAATGCGACAGCTAAAGGTCATCATGGAAAGCAATCGTTTATAATGCAAGATGAAATTCTTTTATTGAAAGATGAAAACGCTTTTCAATTCCATACCCTTTCTTAATTTTTTATTTCGTAAGTCTTAAGCCCTGTGCTTAATGTGTCTAATGGATAAGCCAACACCTCCTACCACCCCCCCCCTTTTTTTTATCTTAAAAAAAAATAAAAGTCAAAACCACGTTCTTACGTAATAATTTAAGAAAAAGAATCCTTTCTTATCAGGTTCTAAAGAAATCTAAATACTTTTATAAATCAGTTACCGTTTTCATTTACTACTTTTTATAATTTCTATGCCACGAAAAATGGTTTAAAACATTAAGTTTAAAAATATTTTTAATAGGCATGTTTCTTTAACAGAAAATTAAAAATATGTATATATTTTTTAAATATCTGACTTAATAATGATTGGTATAGTTACTGACTATACTACTATCCTTTCTACATTTTTAATTGCAACTATTTTTAAATGACCCCTAAAATTTATTTACCAAACCATAGGGGTCAGAAGTGTGTAATCTACCCTTACAAAAAAGGTTCAAAATGAATGCTTGTACGACTCATACAATCATCTGTACCCAAATAACTATTTCAAAATAAAGGAAAAGTCGTCTCGCCATCGGAGGTAGGAGAAATGACGAACGAGCTCTTGATTCTTTTGGTTCACCCGGTTACAGCGCCTAGAAGAAATAGTATGGAAATCAGTGCTAAAATATTGTATCCCTTAAATGTGCAGCGATGCTGAAATCCAAAGGTCGATCGCAGCGACATCTGCCGGATATTTTCAAATTTTAATGTAAACATTGTATTATTACCGCGTCTAAACGGTCTAGAGTAGTAATCGTCTTGCATTTTTAGAAAATATCCTGCAGATGTCGCTGCGATTGGCTCTTGGGATTTCAGCATCGTTAGACTTTTAAGGGATTCAATAATTTAGCACTTTTTAAGTATTACTGAGATACCCGATTTCAACACTATTTATCTAGACGCTGTAACCCAGCGCTACATAAACCTAGACCAACCGAACTTGAGTGCAAAAAATTATACAAAATTACAGAAATTGCAAACCCACCTGTGGCCACAAACGCCAGGTAAACACTGCGAGGGGGAAAACCCTTCTGTCATTCAGCAAAGTTCCAAGTCTCCGGTGCGTCTGCAATTCTCGCTGAGCGAGAAAACCTTGAATTTCCATTTTCTTTGAAATATCTTTATAAGTTATAATTCAAAAGTATTAAGGGGAATAAGACAAATATTACATAATAATACATTAATATTACAAGGAATAACATAAATATTGCGTAATAATACACGAACAATACATGGCATACAAATTTTGTTCTGTATACAATTTCAATATTAAATTTCACTTATAAATACTAAAACCCAAATTATTTTAAATGAATACGAAGTACTACAATGTTATTAGGTATTCAAAATTAGTTCTTTCCAATGCAAAAAAAAAAAAAAAAAAAAAAATAAATAAATAAATAAATAAAATAAACGCCTACATTAATCTTGAACTTATTCTATGATATAACATGAAACTTCTGAGCAAATAAGTTCCTTTTACGCGTTCCTTATTTTTGCATCGGAAGACATCTTAAAATACACAGTATAATTTCGCATTCCACGATATAACGGCTGAACCTTTTAGGTAAAGTATTTCTTTTTAACACTATAACTGCATTATAAATACGGAATGAATACGTAATGAATACAGTTATGTACGATATTTAGGAAGAATATTTCAGTACAATGATAACAGCAATATCAGATAATGCAAATTCGATGATATTACCTGATACGTATTACTTAATAATTTTACCATAATTTTGGAATTGCGTTTATCTATCTTTTTATGTAAGAATAGTTCTTTTTGAGTTTATAATAATTTTCTGTTAATTTTGCATGTCATTGGAATAAGTAATTATAATATAAGTAATAAGTAATAATTCAAGAGGTATTTTCTTCGTGTGACGTTTTTATTCAACTTGAATTAAAATTTTATCAAAGGGCACTTTCCATAAATATGTATAAAATATAATTCTTTCATTAGTCCTTTGACAAACGAAGAGTGGACAATTTCATTTTTTATTGATTTTGTGTAAACATTCCTGAAAGCTCCCGTGGCAAATGAATAAATAAGCTAGAACAGACTTCTCGCATGCAGAAAAACTTTGGGGAGACAAATTATGTGAAAATCTCAAGAGTGGTGAGGCTACATTTTGCCGGCTCTAATTTGTTTTTAAGAGGCTACTTCAGTCAATTGAAATGACCCGCTCATCCATGCTAATCCTATGGAAGAAGTTTTTAAAGATATCTCGTTTCCATTTCAGTATTTTGAAACAATTTTTTTGCATTGGCTAGCTGAGATCAATCGGTACAAAGGGAATTTTTTTACTTTTCCTTTACAGATATTTTTAATTCGGAAACTTTGTTTTTCGGAACCGGTTTCGAAAGTGAAAGCATCCTCTTGAAAAACAATCTGCAAACAAAATCGAAAAAGTAAAAAAGAGCAGATGTAGAGATCAATATCAGCTATCCAATTAAAAAAAATCCTTTGTCAATATTAAAATGCAAACGAGATATCTTAAAAAAATTCTTCCGTAGGATTAGCGTTAGCGAGCGAGTCTTTCCAGGTGACTGAAGTAGCCTCTTAACCACTTCACCGGTAGCAGGCATAGGGAAACAGTGCTTATACCTCCGACTTATCTCGGGGCAAAGTGGTTTTAAACAGCAAGCTCAGTTTTCCCAGGATTTTATTCAGAGGTAGGAATGCCTCATTAACTTCCTATTTATGTTCGCATTTATCTAAAACCTTTGTAATTCCCCTGTGAAAAGTACCTACGTTTCAAGAGAATCATTTAAAATCATCTTTGTATTATATCCAAGAAATTATTTGAATAAATCTATATGTATCTTGGAATTTTTTTCTGTAGAAAATTTCTCACGCCTTGCATTCCATAATATTTCAAATTTTAGTTGCTTAAAAGGCGTATAGCCAACAGAGTGAAAAAGTTTCGAAGCCGGGAAACGAACCCGGGTCCTCGGTATAGCGCACCGACGTTCTAGCAACTGAACCACTTGGAACGATACTCACCCGGGTACTTCTCACTATCATATGTTGACAAAGCTACAACCACAGCCCAAGATAGAATAATTTTCTGTGAGCCACCAACTCTGGGGCAAACACGAAACTATGGAGAATCCAGCATCGTGGACTACCACCAAATTCCTCTCTCCAAAACTTTTCTGTCTGCGACAAGCCAGTTCCAGCTTATTTATTCATAAGCAACTAAAATTTGAAATATTAAGAAATTATTTGCTTAATTTTTTGAAAATAATCTTTTCAGTTTGAAAATCTTTAAATAGCTTTCGGCTTTATATTGGGAATAATTCTGACTTAGATTCCGTATATTCCCAGATGGCCGCCATCTTGGAAGGTTTGAGATTTCTTCACGATTTTATGTTGGCGATCTTTATCGATATGTGGAACCCCGTGTGACGTGTGTGTTCTGGCAACCCCTGAGAAGCTCATTTTCGCATAGGATTTTGTGGATGTATTTTGATATTGTGTTGTATCGTCCTGTCTTTTTATTTTTATGTTAAATTTATTGGATGTATTTGATTGACTATCGGTTCTGTAGTTCTTTTAAATGCTCTTTCTGAAGTAATTAAGAAATATGAGGAAATTTTGACGAAAAAAAGGAGGTTTGTTTACAGTGCGTATTCATATGCCTATTTTGGAAAATGACGGTGATGCTATGACAGGTATTTCGTGCTTGAGCTTTCAAGAAAGCTCTTTATGTATATTTTGTTGCCTTACGAGTTTTTTACATTTTGAGATTGCTACACAGCGAGAACGGCTGAATTTTTAGAATGCTACACAGCGAGAATTGCTGAATCCAGTGATGTTTTTGTTTCGGTTAATGAGCGCTTAGCGCTCATACGACGTTTAGTGATTGCCACTTTAACGAGTGTTGTTTATTATTTACATTTTATTTTCGTTAAGCCTAACATGCGTATAAACCGGTGCTTGGCGACATTTACTACTTGGCGGAAAAGGGGTTTTCACGCCAAGAAAAATTCCAAGATGGCGGCCCCTGAAATTTATGACATCTGTTCCATAATTCCACCCATGGTGTGTTCTAAACATTACAGTATTATCAATGGTTTACATGCCACTACAGTACTATAATGTAATTAAATTATGTACCCAATAGTTAGTATATATATTTATTACTACAGATAGAATTTACAAAATAAGAATTAATTGAAATTTAATATAACTTTAAAGTATACCGTATGTTTTTCTATCTTCCACTGATTGTAAAGATAGAATTTTTTTTTCTTTGTATGTATAGAGTTGTCTTTTTACAAAACTTGATTTTGAAAAAGACGCTCTTTACTGTTTTCTAGCATATTTTAAAAGACAACTTCACTTCATTTAATCTAAATATACTCTCTAAAATTCTAAATCTAAATTTACTCAGTAACATCAAATCATTGACATATGAGCCACTAATTTAAGGAGATATATCACTGAACTGAAATATTCATTTTAAATAATCGAATAAAATACAATTTTTTAATGAAACTGCAGTAATTGTAAGTACAAGATAAAAAAAAGTAATATGACTTCAAAAACTCTGATACTATTTTCTTTTCTAAATTATTCCCAGAAGACAATTAAATATTTTTATACTTAAATAAGTGTAATGTAATTTATACTACACAAAATTGGCGTTTTGCTTATTAAAGTTACCTTTTTCAGCGAGTGAATTTCCCTAAAATATTTTTCTCTTTTTTGACTATTTTGAAATCTTCTAATTAAGGACGAGAAATTTAAGCATATGTTCGTTAGATTATTATAGGTCCATGCGATCCTTACTTTTGAGTACCATAAATTCCGAATAATAGTCCTCCATTTTTAAATTATTGCAGAAGATTTACAAAAATTTGCTAATGATACCTGTTAATAAGTAGTGATACTAAAAATTAAAGAATTTACGCATCTTGTATATTTTCTTTGTTAGTATAATTTAAAATATTCACGTATGTTTTGCATATTGTGAGTTTTAAATCTATTTTAATTTTAAATAACGGTCTTTAATTTAAAAAAAAATGTATTTGTCTTAATGCTTTTTATACATGTTTCCTATCATTAGGGACTTAAAATATATCTTTTAAAAGATACATTGCAAGATGTTTACGGCTGCATTTGATGCGACAGTTCATCCTGTTCATTACAGCCTCTATTGAATTCGTCCATTTGATCGATAGGCGAATTTCATTATATGGAAACGGTCCCCTCAAACTAGTCTATTTCAATATTAATATTGGAATCATGGATAAAGTCGAAAGCTGGTGTTACATAATAAACTCTTTTAAGGATATCTTTATAAAGTTCTCTTAAAATAAGACTTTTTATTTAAAGCTGTGCTCAAATCCAAAGGAGGCACATTTTTATATTCATTTTTGCTCGGAAACGCATAGAATTGCCATGTTCTGTTAGTCAGAAACTACGTAATTGAAAAATGTTTTCCATTTTCTGGTAAACGCAAAAGGCCTTTTAGAAAATACTGTCAAAGTGGGCGTTTTGAATCAAATTTCGGCACGCGACACTGCAAGACAGGAAAAATCATGTCGTCAAAGTCGTCATGCGACCACAATCGTTCATAACTCGATAAGTAATTTATTTATAAAAAATGGAAAAAACATTAATATTCTAAATCGATTCAATAGTTAAGCCTGCCAATTTTATGCCTTTACGTTTAGAAATGTGTCTGAAAAGATCTCGTTTTTGAGCAAAGGATTTGAGAATCGCCTTACTAAAAAATCGACATTTCCCTTATTTAATTTCCATAGAGAATCTATTTGGATTTTTTGTTTTGTAAATTAAATAAAAATTTAATATACTCTTTATAGAGTAATACTTTACATATTTTAAAAGATAAAGTTTATGTTAAAGTGTGGTCTATACTTTTATATTTTATACAGGATTAAAAAATTTCGTTTCAACATGTCTGTTAAAAACAAAAGAGTTGTATACAATATTTAGATTTGCGCAATACTTTCATTTTCACATCCATCAAAATATTTTGATAATTTTCAGTTTTTATTTGAAATCATTAGATAACGAAAACTTATGAAACACTCAAGTTATTCTTAAATTTTATCAAGGTAACTGTCCCAGTAGTGTACACTTTCTGAACAATTTTCGTTAATTTTTAGCGTATCGTTCTTAGTTTTTGAGACAACGACAACAACGAGTGTATGATACACTATGACGCAAAAGTTTAGACAATGAAGAAATTCTTACATACTTTGAAAAATATTTATTCAATTTTCAAATCACTGCTTGAAATTAATGTGCTGTACATATAAACAATATTTATAACAAAGAAAAGTGGAATTGTGCATATTGCAATAAATTAAATGGTAAAAAAAATAAACTGCTGTCTCAAAAGTTTAGACACAAATTAAATAAAATCGAAATAAACAATTTTTAAAACCTGGTTGCGCATCCATGCTTATGTATTACGTCATATACACGAGATTGCATGGAAGAAACTAAATCTTGCATAGTTTGTGGATCGATATCGTACCATGCATTCTCAATAGATGTCTTAAGTTCCTTTTCAGAAGAGTATTGTCTAGCGTTGCTATAAACTTTGCGACACATGATGCTCCAAAGGTTGTCTATAGGGTTAAGATCTGGGCTACATGCTGGCCAGTCGAGAAATCTTATATTATGGGAATTAAACCAAGATTTTGAATGTTTTGCAGTGTGAATTGAAGCATTGTCTTGCTGAAATTCCCACTGAGGACCCCCCTAGAAGCTCAGCAAATGGCAGTAGGTTTTCTTCTAATGTCTGTGTATAATGCTGTGAAGTTTGACGACCACTGGTGAAGGTCAGAGATACTTGTCCATTATAGCAAAAGGCTGCCCAAACCATCACCGAGCCCCCTCCTTGTCTGCGACTAAAAAAACGTCGAGGTTCCTTCCGCAAGTCATGCCAATACGATAAACAACCATCTGGACCATCCAGATTCCACTTTTTTTCATCGCTAAATATGACTGACTGACATTTCTCTCCATATGACATATGCTTTCGAGCCCACATAAGTCTTTGTAACTTATGATGTGGTTTCAGAGCTGGTTTCTTCTGCATTTTGCTATAAACGATTGTTCCTTTTTCCAAAATTCGTCTACGAATCGTATCCTTTGATACAGAGAGTCCCGATGAGCTTTGAACTCCACGTACGCTCATTTGTTGAGTACTCGCTAGTCTTTGTATCAGGCGATCCTCTCGTACATTTGTCACACGTGGCCTCCCAGACCGACATTTTGCTTTATATTCGGAACCACTCGATAAAACTCGATAAATAGATTTTTTTGACCTATTAATAATAGCAGAAATTTCAGAAACGCTCTTCCCTTCACCTTTCAACTGCCAAATCCTTGAAACCTCATTCACTTGAATTTCTTTAGCTCTCAGCATGTCGACTATGAAGCGCAATCGTTTGCAGAACTTAAGTACTCCAAATTTGTGACATCATCGATTCTAAATTTGCATATACCAGCGAATATTCAAAGAAATTTAGAAAAGTGTCTAAACTTTTGCGACAAGCACATTTGAATTTTTATGAAAAAAAAATTAGTATTATAGCAAATAAAACGACTGTCTTTTGTACATAGCATTTTAAATCAGTTTTTGAATATATTTACAGGTTTTTGTAATTCTGACGTCATAATTCTACATTTTAAAGCTGAATGACGTCATTGTCTAAACTTTTGCGTCATAGTGTATCTCAATTAACCCTTGCTGCACACGGCTGTTTTGAAAAAGTTGCTGGTAAATACATTTTTCCGCAGAAAATTATTTTCCTGTTTCAGTAATGGACTCGTTTGAATTCTTGCAGAACACACCAAATAAAAGACGAAACGGATGGAAATACATATTTTATTACCAAAAAGATTTTTGCATTAATGAGCTTATACCATGAACTGAATAATAAATTAGTACCAAAGCTGACAAAAGTGCCTCTGAAAATCTGAAAACTTAAATTTTGCTGTACAGGATATTTCAACAACAGTGCTGTAATCACAACATTTTATTAAAAATAAAACTTAATACGTAAATTGAATTTTAATCACAGCATTGTGTAATAAATTAAAAAAGGCCTAGACTAGTCACGAATAGTACGCCTATGCACTGACTTGAAAAATAGCGACTTTCACAGGGTAGTTTGTCTTAGCGTTCGAACGGGGCCTTGATTTCATTATCACTAATTCTGAATAGTAATCGTCGACTTATTTTTTTTTTTTACGATTAAATAAAGATAAAATAATTATTCGAAAATTAAATCTGAATAACCGGTTTTTTACCTTTTAAAGCGAAATCTTCATTGGCTTCTAAGTTTAGAAAAAAAGCTGCCTCGTCCGCTTTAAAAACTTTGCTTCAATTTTCAAATATCTAGTGAAGTCCTCTTTCAGAAAATTAGCTATAGACCTCATCGGACCATTTCAGATGCTTTTCTTCATTAATAGAGCGCTTGTTGATGTTAGATTCTTAGCTACGCATGACGAAATTGGCTTATTCCTTCACAAAAATGTATTAAATCATTTGCACCCTTGTCAGTTATCGACAAAATACGATGTGTGGCTATTATATAACCGGACTGGCGTCACAAAACTTTTTGCGTCCCCAATTACATAAGAAACTTATTCGGCTTCAATATATTCCCCTTGGCGATCCCTACATCCACCGCTCGATTCGCATTTTCTACTGTACAAAGCTGTGCTGGAAGTCCTCTTCTGTCTGCTTGTAGAGAGTCTGCACCGCTTTTGCATAGAGCGATTCAAATTTTGTCCCCTTCTATTTCGATTCGACCTTTGGAAATAAATACCTATCACAGAGGGCTACGTTGAGCGAGTACGGTGAATGATCCAAAACAGAGATGTTGTGCTGTGTTAAGAAAGGCTTCACGGGGAAAGCGGGATGGTATGGCGCTTTGGCCTGGTGAAGGATCCAGGAACGATTCTTTCACAAATCCGGTCTTCGTTTTCTTATCCATTTACGAAAGACAGTTAGCACCCCAATGTAGTAATGTCGATTGACAATTATATCAACTGACCAAGTTTTTGAATGTTTGGGTCCGTTTTTGATGTGCAGATCGTCCAGGGCGCGCATCGTCTTCGGTAGTTTCTTGTCCTTCTTTAAATCTTTTAAACTGCTCAAAAACATGAGTTCGCGGTAAACATTCCCCAGCTAAAAATGAACTGCAGTTTTTCTACAGAAGTGGAGTATTTTTTATGTTTTTCTATAGTCAACTATAGATTTTCTGTAGTGCAATCTCGACTATAAAAATACTTTAGAAATTCTGCGGCTAATGTGGCGTAATTTTGTGGTCCTTTATTTCAAAAATTCTCTGTGCCATTAACCTCAAAAAGACTATAGTTTAAGTGAAGTCATCATAAACTTTTAAAATTATGAGATTTTGCGTCTGTAGTAATACAGCAGTATTGAAGTAATTTCATCTCTTTAATTTTACCAGTTTCCCGTCTTTCTCTTAGTGTTTAATTATTTTACTTGGCCGAAAGGGATAAATTTTATTATGTGTTAATCAGAGAAAAAGAAAATATTTAGTTAAAACTAAATGTCAAAATCCGGGAGTGGAATGCCGATGACCTCGGGCTACATCTTCCTACCCCCCTCCCCCCCCCAAAAAAGAAAAAAATTACACTGTTTTTAACCTGACTTTACGATAAAGTTTAAATACATAAACATAAAAAAAAACTCTACCGAAATTAACTACTAAGAATGAGACATAGGGGGGGGGGGGGGGGAGGGTGAATCTCTCCCTCAACAGAAAAATTCTTAGTTTCTGTTTAATTTTAAGCTTTACGGAATAAATAAATTTTACCATATTTGTCAAAATTGGAGAAAATAACATAATTCCGTTAATTAAATTTCAGACTGCAGGGATTGGCATGGGCCTTCCATCCCCCCCCCCACCCTCCTTAACGGATTTTTTTTATTTCTTTTATTTTAAAATGTTGAAAAAGAATGAATTTTACTATGCATTTCATTAAAAAAAAAAGAAAGAAAAAAAGAAAATTTAATTACTTAAATTTCAAAATCCAGGGAAGGGAAATGGCTTTTCTCTTATCCCCCCCCCCAACCCCGGGCAACTGATATTTCTGCTATACTGTCCGTCTATTATTTTAAGTTTCTGCGTATAAATAAAATTTATACAAAATCGGAGAAAAAGAAAATTCAGGTATATATATATATCAAAATCCAGCGGCAATGACACTTCCCTAGGCTCCCCCCTTTTAACGAAAAATTTTTGGTTACCTTAATTTTTAAGTTACTCGCAAAGAATAAATTATACTATGTTTTTCATAGCAGGAGAAAAAAAAATTGGGTTACTTAAATTGAAATATCTAGGGAGGGGCAGTTGGTCTCCTGTGCCACCTTCCCCTAAACAGAAATTTTTTGGTTCCTTTTTTTTTAAGTTACTCGAAAAAAAAAATTCTACTATGTTTTCAAAATAGGAAAAAAAGGAAAATTTAGTTTGTACAATTTCAAAATCCACGGAAGGGCAATGGGCCTCCTATACCGCTCCCTCAACTGAAACTTTTTAATTCCTCTTTTAATTTAAATCACTCGAATTAAAAAAATTTTCAGTATTTCAAAATCGGTGAAAAAAAAATTAGGTACTTATATTTTTAAATCCAGGCAGGAACAAAGGACTGTCATATGACATCCCCCCCCCCCTCCTCCCAACGGAAAATTATTGGTTTCTGTTTTTTTTTTTTTTTTTTTTTTTTTTTTTTTTTTTTATCACTGGCAAAGAATTAATTTTATTATGTTTTCAAATTAAGAAAATAAAATTAGTTACTGAATTGAAAATCTAGGGAGGGGCAGTTGCTCTCCTATGTCACCCTCCTCCCCTAAACGGAAAAACGCTTCCTTTTTTTTTTTTTTTTTTACTTACTCGAAAAGAATAAATTCTACTATGTTTTTCAAAAGAAGAATTTTTTTTTTAACTTTAATTTCAAAATCCAGGGAGAAGGCATCCCATCCCCCTTTCTTCTTTTTCATAGCACACCCGGACCCGGATTTACTAAATGCGCAATTTGCCCTTCTCCCCGAAAAGACATGACTTCCAGTTTGTATGAAAATTACTTCTACTTTATAAAAACGAATGAAAAAAAAATAATTCTTATTAAATATTTTATTTTAAATTTACATTGGAATATTTGATTATTGTTTATGCAGCTGAGGCTGCATTTCTGACTCTATATAATTATTTATTATTTAAATTATTAATATAATAATTAATAAAATAATTAATAAAATAATTAATAATAATATTTATAATTAATAATTATTGATATTTATTAACATATAAATCATATAACTTTAATATATAATATTAATTTTATATTACGTAATATAAATAATATAATTTAAATAATTAATAATAATTATTTATAATTAATAATTATTAATAACACATAATATAATATTAATATGTAATATTAATTATATATCACATAATATAAATAATATAATATAATTTAAATAATTAATAATAAATATTTATAATTAATAATTATTAATAGTATATAATAATTAATATCATTTAAATAATTTTTTTAATTCTAAATTCTTTCCGGGATCCAGAGAGATTTTGCGCTGTTAGCGAAACGAGATCGACCAATCAGAAGCTTGTATTTCGGGAACTTTTCCCTGCTTTAAGGAAGCAAGTTTTCTGATTGGTCAATCTCATTTCGCTAACAGCGTAAATGTATCTGTATCCCGGCAGAAGAAGAACTCCTCAACTCAACTGTCGATATCCGGCGATTGTTTATAATACATGTGACTCCATTCCCGCTCACTTTTTCTTATACTACGCTTAATCGTTCCTCTTAATTTTTATAGCCCTTTTCGTTCTTGTAATACTTCCTCGTTAATTATTGTTTTTTAAATGAATGTCCATAACCACAAGATTGCTAAAATTATGTACCGAGCTAGATTTGTCTCTTTGAAAGGACTCTGAGACCATGCCTGCAGATTCAAAAAGGCAGATCTAGCTCGGTACATAATTTTAGCAAAGGACTCGTATACTTCCAAAAAACAGGCCCCTTTTTTTAAAACAAATCTTACCAATACAAATATTTCGGAGGAGAATTTTGTAGTTTCAAGATATTATCATTATTGTTATTTGCTTTTTTCAAAAGAATAATAGAGGTGGTTTTTTTTTTTTTCCTAGTTAACTAGAAGCTAGTTGAGTTATAGAGTTTTTGAGTCATTGTTATTACAAAACAAAAGCGTTCAAGAATCAATTTAAGTTTTTTATTGATTAGTTGCAGTTTTTGTGTATTGTTCGTTTTTTTTTTTTAATATATAAATTTTCAAGTAGTGCTGCTGGTTTTAAACAAAGGAATGTTTTTAACTTAGATATATAATTTATTTAAAACAATGTGCATGACAACCACAATTAAAACAATGTGCATGCAAATTTTTTGGATGTGGGACAAGAAGAGTGATATTTTACAGTGGTAGAATTGATTAAAAAAAGTCACTGGTCCCAAGGACCAGTAAGCATGAGAATTTACTGGTCCGCAGTTATCATCACTGGCCCGCTACATAAAATTCTATTAAGTCCCTTTAACCCTTGAGTGACCTCCCCCCCCCCCCCCTCTTAGAATATAAACCAAACTTCCTTTACAGCCATCCAAAATTTTCAGCATAGTAAAATGCAAAATTATAATTTACTAAAAATTAAATAAACTGTATACATAACGAAAAACTATAAAATTATTAATTAGATATTTTTATTCATCTGATTTTTAAGATAAACATTGAATATCTATAAAAGAATGTTTACCTTTTATGTCCCAAATTATGAATTTATGAAAATTTCATTTTCTAAAGCATATTTTGCGATTTTTTTTAAACTATATTAATTTACACAAATTTTATTGAATGATTTACACAATCATTTAATAAATTTTAGAAAGATTTTGCCAAAATTCATTAATTAAACTGAATTTATACTGGATTTTGTGCAATATTTGTAACTCCCCTCAAATCTTTTATTTTAAATCTTTTTTTTTTTCCGTAGTATTTTGTAAAATGACACAATATACAAACATAATTTCTTACAATAGAAATATTTCCGAACAGAAACTTTCGCCCTCCCCCCCCCCCCCCAATCTGCCAACGTCAAAAAAGCTGAAAAATATGCAAAAGCAAAAAAAAAAAAAAATAAATAAATAAAAAAAAAATGTATATATATATTGTTTTTTTTTCTTTTGTGCAGCCAATAATGTTTTTTGAACAAGATAAAGTAAAATATCTATAATTCATTCTAAAAAGTTTTACCACTTACTAATCGATGTATTAAATTAGTTTTATAACAAGTTATTTTAATGGCTCTTTAATGTACCGTCGGGCATAAAGGGTTAACAACAGAAAAACTTTTTTACTTTCATATTTATTTTACGGGCAGAGTACCTGGAGCGACTTTAAAAAAGTTTTTGGATTTATTTTTAAGGTTTTATTTTTCATTTAATGCTAAAACATTAAATTCTGTATTTTTTAAATTATTTGTGTAATTTTTTTAATATAATTTAGTTAATTTAAAGTTTTCATTTTAAAGTCTAGAAAAAGCGTTTTTTTGATAGTTGTTGACATTTTCTAGAATAATATTAATTTTTTGTGATTTTATGGATTTAAATGGTGAAAGGGGGGGGGGGTAGAGGAGAAGATTTATTGAGTTTTTTACCATACGGAATTTATAGACAATTTTTAAATGATATTACAAGTATTTTTCAATAAAAACAAAATTTTTATTAAAGAGTATTTGTCATGTCATATCATTTAAAAATTGTTACAACTTATAATCTAAATTATCTCTCGTTGTATAAAATGTTATCAAAATATCTTAGTTGAGTTGATTTCTATTGTTTATTATAAATAAAAGCGAACAATATAATAAGGTAAATAATGCATAACTGTAAATAAGGTAACAATCGCTTCAAAATTACTTTTCACCTCACTCCTTTCAAAATTCAAATGGAGAAACAAGTTAGTGATCCTCACCCTTATCTCTCTTAGAACCATGCGACCACACGACCAATGAGGTTGCTGTATTTCACCTGACTGTGATTTTGGCCCTCCATTTTAGAATTTCGCTTCCCGCTCACTTTTTCTTACTTATACTACGCTTAATCGTTCCTCTTAATTTTTATAGCCCTTTTCGTTCTTGTAATACTTCCTCGTTAATTATTGTTTTTTAAATGAATGTCCATAACCACAAGATTGCTAAAATTATGTACCGAGCTTGATTTGTCTCTTTGAAAGGACTCTGAGACCATGCCTGCAGATTCAAAAAGGCAGATCTAGCTCGGTACATAATTTTAGCAAAGGACTCGTATACTTCCAAAAAACAGGCCCCTTTTTTAAAAACAAATCTTACCAATACAAATATTTCGGAGGAGAATTTTGTAGTTTCAAGATATTATCATTATTGTTATTTGCTTTTTTCAAAAGAATAATAGAGGTGGTTTTTTTTTTCTAGTTAACTAGAAGCTAGTTGAGTTATAGAGTTTTTGAGTCATTGTTATTACAAAACAAAAACGTTCAAGAATCAATTTAAGTTTTTTATTGATTAGTTGCAGTTTTTGTGTATTGTTCGTTTTTTTTTTAATATATAAATTTTCAAGTAGTGCTGCTGGTTTTAAACAATGAAATGTTTTTAACTTAGATATATAATTTTTTTAAAACAATGTGCATGACAACCACAATTAAAACAATGTGCATGCAAATTTTTTGGATGTGGGACAAGAAGAGTGATATTTTACAGTGGTAGAATTGATTAAAAAAAGTCACTGGTCCCAAGGACCAGTAAGCATGAGAATTTACTGGTCCGCAGTTATCATCACTGGCCCGCTACATAAAATTCTATTAAGTCCCTTTAACCCTTGAGTGACCTCCCCCCCCCCCTCCCTCTTAGAATATAAACCAAACTTCCTTTACAGCCATCCAAAATTTTCAGCATAGTAAAATGTAAAATTATAATTTACTAAAAATTAAATAAACTGTATACATAACGAAAAACTATAAAATTATTAATTAGATATTTTATTCATCTGATTATTTATTTCAAATGACTGAGATTTAATGTAATTTTTTTTTTTAATTATTGTGTGATTTGTGTTTGGTTGTGGTTTTCTAGGGGACGGGTAAATTAAGTTTACCTGTGAGAAAGGGGGGAAAAAGTTACTGGTCCTGCAGACCACTAAATTTTTCAAATTAGTGGTCCGATTGCACTTTTGGTGGTCTCGGACCAGCAGACCACCAAGGATTTCGAACACTGTTTTTTAAACCAAAGGGCATACAGACCCGCTCATTGCCTACCATGGCACAATTTCATCGTTTTGGCCTATGGAATTCATACCTCTGCTCAGAGTGTCAAGTCTTGGAAACCACTGACCACTACCTTCTAGAGTGCTGAAAGTTTCGCACAGAGCAAGCTCAACTCTATCAGCGATTAGATCTGTCTGCTGACAGTGCGACTTTCCATGATATATGTGACCTGGCTGTAGCAGCGGGCAAATCTGCCTCCAAGCACCTTATTTCTTTTCTACCGAGAACCAACAGATTCTGATGAAGGGGAGTTCTTCCTGGAATTTAATCCCAATAAAAACAAGTTTTCATCTATGGATGTAACTTCTACTGAAAGAGCTGTTTATAGAGAACTGTATTAGCAATTTTGGATCATTAGAGGTACAAAGCCGCCAAGTGAAGCGAAGCTGAAAACCTCATAATCGAGCGTAGGCTCCGATAATCAAATCAAATCAACCAAAGGGCAGGTGGTGTGCAGTTCAACCTCCCCCCCCCCACCCCCGCCCTAAACTGCCTAAGGAAACTCTGGTAGGAGTGCATTTTGGCAGTTTAAAAAAAAGCATGTCACTGCACTCGTAAAAATATTCGGCACAGATGTTACCATAACACCAACCAAACCTCGTTACCATATCATCTATATCCGGTTTACCATATCAAGCAAAATAATGACACTTTGGTGTTAGTTAAGTACCCGGTGCTTATATGACATTGGCGTCAGAAAAAAATCGTGCCAATATGGAGTGTATATGACATCTGTGCCAAATAAAGATGTATTACATTTATAAGTTGTTTATTGTACAGCTTATTGATTTAAAGTTGGATTACCATTTCACCGGTAAGTGATTTATTTTCTTTTTAAGAACATAATTGGTTGGTAATTGTCTAATAAAGCATAGCAGCTTGGTGTGTTTTGCTAAGTGCATATAAATTTTATTTTATGTAATTTTCTTTTGTTTACATTATGTCTTAAATCAGTACATATGGGTGGTGTTTACTTTATGCCTGTCAAAGAAGTATTTCTTTTATTTATAAGTAATTTGCTTAATATTTCTGATTTTTTTTTTTTTTAATGTTTTTACTTTTGTTTTGTGTACTGAGACCAGGGCTGAAAAAAACCCGGGTTTTTTTGGTTTCTTTCAGGTTTTTGGAGTTTTTTGCTGCCATTTCTTTGAACAGTGCCAACTATGTTTAATTACTTACTTGTTATGATTCTATTATATATGTAAGATAAAATTTGAATTAAATTTAGATTTTCAGACATCTTTGCATAAAAATTAAAAATGATTTGAACGAACTGCAAGACCCAACCCTCACCAAATTAATATAATCGAAAGAACTTGTATTTTTAATTTTTTATGACTACATAGAAAAAATGACTATAGTGTATAGGTTATAATTCATTTTTTTAATAGTACATAGAAAATGTGTTCATAATGTATTAGGGCAATTCCATGCAAAGTAGGACATCATGAACGTTTTTTATTCTTCTTAAGACATAGGTGTATTATATATCTTTTTTTAGTAAAAAGTCCAAAGAAAAATAAAATTGAGGTATTTTTCTATATTTAGATGTATTTTTTTGTAAATGGGTTACAAAATAACATTTTTTTTAGCAGCAAATATGCCTGAATTTCATACTATTTCAAATGCCAATCAGTCATAATAGTTTTGTTTGTTTTGCTACAGTTTTATTTTTTACAGTAGTAGTAAGTATCTTTTTATTAGTTAATATTTAAAAAATATATATATATACATAATATTTTAATTAAAAAGGTTAATTAAATTTGTTCTTTTACATGTAACAAGAGTAACCAAAAACATATAAAAGTTTATCCTAAGGAGAAAAAAATAAATTAAAATCACAATTATCCATATAGATGTGTTGCTTATCTGTTATTTGTGCAATCTTCAACAGTATGAAATTAATTTATGAAAATTATGACTTATTACTTTAAATTTCATTTTCTAACAAGAGTAACTTTAGATTCTTTGTAACAAGAGTAACCACAACTTTTTTAATTTATTAAATGATTTTAACCAATTTTTTCATCATTTCAACACTACCTGTAATAGCTACATGAAATTTGAAGTTATTATAAACAGTTAAACAGAAATTTGGCATATTAACTACTCATCTCAGCATGAATTAAGGAATAAATTAACATGTTCTTGTTCTATAGAATGCCAGGATTTTTTTTTTTTTTATTTATTTATTTTTTTTTTTTTTACTCATAGTAAATATTTTTAATAATTCTACATGTTAAGAACAAACAAATTTAGAAGATACCAAGGTTTATAAAGCAATTAAATATTTATGGTTTCGTTCATCTGACGAAACCCTATTCGTCTCACTCCTCTGTCTGTCTGTCCGTCCGTCCGTCAGTCACAGAGCCCGTTCTCAGAAACTATGTATGTTGGAGACTTGAAAATTTGGATTCTTATAGCTGAACACCTCACATCAAACGACAAATCATAAAATTTTGAAAAAGTCTTATATCTACCCCCCCCCCCCCCTGTGCTCTGTTGTGTATTTTAAGTAATTTTTCTAACTCAGCCTCTAATTAAATTAGAGATGTGAAATTTTGCATACTTCTGGCAGAACACTTGCGATCACACGAAAAATCATAAAAATTTCAAAAAATCGTATATTATTTACCCGTCCGGGCTCTAACTTCTGTATTTTTAGCAACTTTTCTAACCTTCACCCTTTTCAAACTTTAGTCGACACTCCTTTGACCACCCTTTCATATTATGCACCATAGACATATATATTTTAGTTTCAATTTTTACCACCAGGGGGCAGTATATATTGTAAAAATATTGAGTTTACCATCACTTGTATACTCTAGAAATAATTTTTCCTTTGATAAAATTTAATAAATGCATTATTATATAATTATTTGTTCTCATAATGTGCCTTATAACTTTCTTACCAAATCTTTGAAGGGGAATGTAACAAGAGTAACCATTTTTTTGTAACAAGAGTAACCTGTTTTTTTTTCCAATTTTAAATAATATATTAGAATTTAAAATTTTTAGATAGCTGTCATTTAATACGTAATCATTCCTTTTTTGAAATAATTTTAAATTTGAAGATTTTGGTATGTAGTTTAGATAAAATAGTCATTAATGTAGAGGAATAAAAAACTTATGTCTTTTTCAGGTAACAAGAGTAGGGGAAGACGGGGTACAATGAAACAAAATTTACTAATTTTTTTTTCGTATCCACAATTTTGCATGCACAAAAATATAATTAATGCATATTTTTAATCTTGTATTTTCCCCATCTAAATAAATTTTTATTAGGTTCTAAACAATATCTTTATGCTTGAAAAATAACAAAAAATAAATGTCTTACAGTGTTTCATTGTACCCCGTATGCCGGGGTACAATGAAACGCATACTGGGGTACAATGAAACACTCCAAATGATGGAAACAATTTTCACCCAGTATAGTTTATTTTGTGAAAAATGAGATAAATACAAAAACAAAACTTGATTAATAAGAAACTTGATAAAAATATTATAGTCTAAGGTGAAAATTAAGAAAATTCTATTAATTTAAGAAATACCTTTCATTTTATATTAAATTGGCTCAAGTCAGATTCAAAAATTAGCATTTCTGCTTATATTTCAGTTGCTCCTGAAGGAATATGAGGTGGTAGTTTCAACACAATGAGCTTTTTTTTTTAAATGTAAGTTTCTAAAAAAAAAAAAAAAAAGATTAAAACTAGGTTGAGTCTTCTTATATCAAGTACTTCACATTTGACTTCATTTAAATGTATGATTTCTCCAACAGTATATATTTCCTTACATTTCCATTTATACGGGTACTGCTTGTGCCAGACATGTTGTGTGTGGATATCTCATTCTTAGTACCTTGATGACCAGCTGGGCCTGGAAAAAAAATCTGGATCATCATCAGAGTCTGTAGCAGGCAGAGTTTGTTTTCAAAACAATCCCTTCTTAGCTTTTTCTCTCTTTCTATTTTTTAATTGCTTAACAAGAGCATTTTTTACTGACCTGGTTAGAACAAAACTTTTTTTTTTCTTCCAGTTTTCCTACTCTTACTTCTAATATGTTCCATTTACAACTTTTATTACTATAATAAAACATGTTTCATTGTACCCCGTCTGTAAGTGTTTCATTGTACCCCGCACTGAGGTTACTAAATAAAAATTTATTTTCAAACTTCTAATATTTATTTTTTTTAGTTTGGTTTTGGAGAAATGAAGACAACAACCCAAAGATACCAATGTATAGAAAAAATAATTATTACATATAACAACAAGGATAAAAAACAAAATTACTTTTAGTAAAGAAAGTTACTTTCAATGGTGTAAAAGCAATAATCTTCTTTTGCTACTGTTGTAGAAGTGTGAATGTATCCAAATCACATCAGTAATTGAAACATATAGTTGTATAACATATATATAAACTGCAACTCGCTATGACAAATTTGATTGATTTTACAAGTAATGTTTCATTGTACCCCGTCTTCCCCTAACCCTACTTTAGATGACTCAGTCTATAAAACTAATAAAGTTTATCATGTTTTTCTTGCACAAATACAAAAAGTAGGCATTCTTCTTTATTATACAGCAAAATATTCTGTGCATTTAAAAAAAGGCATCAAAAGTAATGCATTTCTATGTTAAAACACCACCATAAATGTAACAAGAGTAACCGTGGAATTGCCCATTATGTATTTTTGCAGTTGTGGCTGTATTTAATAGATTTCAATTTTACTTATATGCAGAGTGTCTAAAGAAAAAAAGTTTTTTTATTCAGACAGGTACAGACTACAAATACCTCCTTTATCATTTTCTGATTTTCATCGTATTTGTTATTTTACGTGGTACCTCTTAATAACAAAAATGGGATTTTTGAGTGTAAAACAAATTGAAATATTAAATGCAGTTCAACTTTAAAATACTTAATACATTATAAACATATTTTTAAGCAACTGTTATAAAAATATTTTTAAATAAATTATATGGACCTTAATGAATGATATGTAATAGTATATATATAATGCTAGCTAAAGTAGCCGGCGTTGCACAGAATTTTAAGAATGTTTGTTTTGAAAAAATCAAGGATTGCCTGTTAATTTACGTAATTTTCACTCTTTTTTTATTCATTTAATCCAGACGACAGATTACCTACTTACTTAGTAAATATAATCTGTGATCTGGATTGAGACCGAGATTAAAACCTTTTGATGAAAAGTTGTTTCCGAGTATTTTGTTATTTATAAAATTTTTCATTATTAAACTAAAATGGCAATTTGTCATCTTTATTTCAGTTCTTCACTAAGAATGAGCTCTAGGGACCTAAACCTTTGTGGAAATTCTAATATACATGCATACACAAGAGTATGTATATGGAATAGATTTAAAAATGGCGAAAACAAATTCAGAGAACTTCAATATGTTAAAATGCCAATTATCTCATCGAGCTTATGCTCAGGTTTTTATCATGTTTCAATGTGCTTTTTCAAACTCATATGACATTATATATTCACCTGCCATCCATTACATTACATTTCCTAAATCATCCATTACATTTCCAATGTGACGTAATATTAACTTCTTTTTTAAATTTGTCAAACTATTTATTTCATTTTTTATTTGGAAATCTTGCAATAGAAAAGTTATGATGTAATATTAATTTTTTTATATTCGTCAAACTATTTATTTCATTTTCATTTTTCACATAGAAATCTTGCAATAGAAAAGGAATTTTTGTGATAAGAATTTTATTGTGGATTTTTAATTGTTAGCAACTGCTATAACGTAAAATGTTTAAATTTGATAGGAACTTGCTGTTAAATTGGTGATGTTTTATTAATTAAAAATTAACTATTAAATTATTTAGATCCGGATTAATTTAGTTGCCTCGGCCGTGTTTTAATACACATATATGTAACGTTTCACAATCCTGTCTTCCAAACTGTCGATTTGTATAGAATTACAGACGGACAAATTTTCATTTTTACATATTAGATAATGAATGATAAAAAATAGTCATTTTGGGTTTTATTAAGTGGGTTTTTTTAAAAAAGCCCACCCGGGTTTTTTTGGGCGGGTAGGTGGGCAGACAGCCCTGACTGAGACTGAGGGCTGTTTCAATGATTATATTTTTTTATATTTACTGTGTTCCCAGTGTCATGGACAGTCAGGGAAATTTCAAAATATATAGGAAAAGTCAGGGAATTTACAAATATTTTCTAAAAAATGTTGGAGAAAAAATTAAACATGATGCGATCGTGTAATATGTGAATTTGTCTGAAAGGTTGTGGAAAAAACACTAATTTCGTCAAAGAATCGCGAAAAAATGTGGTTTTTATCAATGGTCGCAAAAAAAACGTGAATTTTACTAAATATCGTGCAAGATGAGCGAATTTTGGCAAAAGATCATGGAAAATGTGAGATTTTTGGCGAAAGATGCGATTTTCGTTCAAGGATCATGAAAAAGACACGATTTTCATCAAAGAATTGTGAAAAAACACTATTTTCACCAATAATCATGCAAAATATGCCGATTTCTTCAAAAGATTGTGCAAAATACACGAATTTCGTCAAAAGATCGTGTAATATGCAAATTTCTTTGAAAGGTCGTGGAAAAACTGCAAATTTCGGCAAAGGATCGCAAATTTTGTCAAAGAATTGCAAAAAACAATGGGATTTTTGTCAAATGATTGTGAAAAAATGTGCGTGTTTCGTCAAACGATCGTGTAAAATATGCGAATTTCTTTGAAAGATCGTGTAATATGCGAATTTCTTTGAAAGATCATGTAATATGCGAATTTCTTTGAAAGGTCGTGGGAAAACCGTAAATTTCATTGAAGGATTGCGAATTTCGTTAAAGAATTGCAAAAAATGTGATTTTTGTCAAATGATCATGAAAAAACGTGAATTTTGTTAAAAGATTATGGAAAACGTGAAATTTTTGGCAAAAGATCGTGGAAAATGCGAGATTTTTGGAAAAAGATCATGGAAAATGCGCAATTTTTGGCAAAGGATTGCGAGAAAAATGCGATTTTCGTTAAAGGATCACGAAAAAGACATGATTTTCATCGCAGAATTGAAAAAAAATCATGATTTTCACCAAAAAATCGTGTAAAATATTCGAATTTCTGCAAAAGATTGTGCGAAAAATACATGAATTTCATCCAAAGATCATGTAATATGCAAATTTCTTCGAAAGGTCGTGGAAAGACTGCGAATTTCGGCGAAGGATTGTGAATTTCGTCAAAGAATCGCGAAAAAAAATGTGATTTTTGTCAAATGTTCGTGTAAAATATGCGAATTTCGTCAAACGATCGTGTAAAATATGCGAACTTCTTTTAAAGGTCGTCCCAGTAGCAGAAACAGTGAAGCACGGAAGCGGGCGCTGCAGATTATTTTAAACATTGCAGATTAATTCACCAACTTAAAAAGAAATGCTGGGCTTAAAAAATAGCTGAAATTTGCTTTAAGTCTCTAGATTTACGGTATTTGTTGTATCCTTATATTATATTTTCTTTATAAATGGAAATTTTGCTTACTTTAAGTGTTTCTGTTATTTCTTATGATAGTAGGCTTATTGGGTCGCAGATAAATTTTAGTTTGTTGCAGACTGACACAGAAAATTCTGCTTTTGGGAAGGTCGTGGGAAAAACGAGAATTTCGTCGAAGGATCGACAATTTCGTTAAAGAATCGCAAAGAAATGTGATTTTTGTCGAATGATCGCGAAATAAACGTGAATTCTGTTAAAAGATTGTGGAAAATGAGCGAATTTTGGCGATAGATCGTGGAAAACGCCAGATTTTTGGCGAAAGATTGTGGAAAATGCGAGATTTTTGGCAAAAGATCATGCAAAATGCACAATTTTTGGCAAAGGATTGCAGGAAAAATGCAATTTTCGTTAAAGGATCACGAAAAAGACACGATTTTCATCGCAGAATTGCAAAAAAAAACATGATTTTTGCCAAAGGATCGTGTAAAATATTCAAATTTCTGCAAAAGATTGTGCGAAATACACGAATTTCATCCAAAGATCATGTAATATGCAAATTTCTTTGAAAGGTCGTGGAAAGACTGCGAATTTTAGTGAAGGATTTTGAATTTCGTCAAAGAATCGCGAAAAAAAATGTGATTTTTGTCAAACGTTCATGTAAAATATGCGAATTTCGTCAAACGATCGTGTAAAATATGCGAACTTCTTTGAAAGGTCGTGGGAAAAATGAGAGTTTCGTTAAAGAATCGCAAAGAAATGTGATTTTTGTCGAATGATCGCGAAATAAGCGTGAATTTTGTTAAAAGATTGTGGAAAATGAGCGAATTTTGGCGAAAGATCGTGGAAAATTGGAGATTTTTGCCAAAGTGCCGTGTAAAGAATGCAAATCACTTCAAAAGATCGTGCAAATTTTGCCGAAAGATCATGTAATATGCGAATTTCTTTGAAAGGTCGTGGAAAAAGCACGAATGTTATCAAAGAGTCGCGATAAAATATGATTTTTGTCAAATGATCGCGAAAAAATTTGTATTTCGTCAAACGATCTTGTAAAATATGTGAATTTCTTTGAAAGATCGTGCAAAATACGTGAATTTCACCAAAAGATCATGTAAAATATACGAATTCCTTCAAAAGATTGTGCGAAATATGCAAATTTCATCGAATGATCGTGTAAAATATACGAATTTCTTCAAAAGCTCGTGCGAAATACGCAAATTTCATCGAAAGATCGTGTATTATGCGAATTTCTTTGAAAGGTTGCGGAAAAAGCGCGATTTTTACCAAAGGTCGTGTAAAATGCATGATTTTCGCCAAAGGATCATGTAAAATGAGCGAATTTCTTCAAAAGATCGTGCGAAATACGCGAATTTCCTCAATAGATCATATAATATGCAAATTTCTTACTACTTATTCATGTTATGCACCTCCAATGACCATCTCCCCCACTTCCACACCTGGGGGGGGGGCATTTTTCTAAATTTTGTCGTCACCCCTCATGTGACATATCGTTGCAAAGGCCTGTAACCGCTTAATCATTTTATGCACTTCCGGTACTCTGACCACCACTTTGACCCCCCCCCCGCTGGGGGGCAATTTCCTAAATTTTGCCGGCACCCCGTCATGTAAAATATCGTTGCAAAGGCCTGTGACCGCTTAATCATTTTATGCATTTCCAGTGCTCCGCCCACTACTTTGCCCCGCTGGGGGGCACTTTCTTACATTTTGCTGACTCCCGTCATGTGACATATCATTAGAAAGGCCTGTGACCGCTTAATCATTTTATGCACTTCCGGTACTCCGCCCACCACTTTGCCTCCCAGGGGGGGGGGCAATTTCCTAAATTTTGCCGGCATCCCGTCATGTGACATATCGTTGCAAAGGCCTGTGACCGCTTAATCATTTTATGCATTTCCAGTGCTCCGCCCACTACTTTGTCCCCTTGGGGGGCACTTTCTTACATTTTGCTGACTCCCGTCATGTGACATGTCATTGGAAAGGCCTGTGACCGCTTAATCATTTTATGCACTTCCGGTACTCCGCCCACCACTTTGCCCCCCAGGGGGGCAATTTCCTAAATTTTGCTGGCACCTCATCATGTGACATATCGTTGCAAAGGCCTGTGACCGCTTAATCATTTTATGCATTTCCAGTGCTCCGCCCACTACTTTGTCCCCTTGGGGGGCACTTTCTTACATTTTGCTGACTCCCGTCATGTAAAATATCGTTGCAAAGGCCTGTGACCGCTTAACCATTTTATGCATTTCCAGTGCTCCGCCCACTACTTTGCCCCCCTGGGGGGCACTTTCTTACATTTTGCTGACTCCCGTCATGTGACATGTCATTGGAAAGGCCTGTGACCGCTTAATCATCTTATGCACTTCCGGTACTCCGCCCACCACTTTGCCCCCCAGGGGGGGCACTTTCTTACATTTTCCGGACACCCATCATGTGACATGTCATTGGAAAGGCCTGTGACCGCTTAATCATTTTATGCACTTCTGGTACTTCGCCCACCACTTTGCCTCCCAGGGGGGGCAATTTCCTAAATTTTGCTGGCACCTCATCATGTGACATATCGTTGCAAAGGCCTGTGACCGCTTAATCATTTTATGCATTTCCAGTGCTCCGCCGACTACTTTGCCCCCCGGGGGGGCACTTTCTTACATTTTCCGGACACCCATCATGTGACATATCGTTGCAAAGGCCTGTGACCGCTTAATCATTTTATGCATGTCCAGTGCTCCGCCCACTACTTTGTCCCCTTGGGGGGCACTTTTCTATATTTTGCCAACACCCATCATGTGACATATCGTTGGAAAGGCCTGTGACCGCTTAATCATTTTATGCATTTCTGGTACTCTGCTCACTATCCCCCCCCCTCTGGGGGGCACTTTTCTACATTTTGTCATCATGTGACATATCGTTGGAAAAGGCCTGTGACCGCTTAATCATTTTATGCACTTACTGCTACTCGCACACTACTTTGCCTCCCTGAGGGCACTTTCCTAAATCGATATATCAGGATATCATGATATAAAGATGCCGATTTATATTAATTCTAGACATATTGCCCAGCCCTATCAAGCAGCCACACTCGCCAACCGTGAATTCAGCAGCCTCAAAATTTCCCCTCCCAATCGCAATGCGTGCTTTTTGACAAATAACTTGCTACTTACACAGTTCCAATGACATGCAATTGCTTTCATAAAGTAAACATGCCACACAATAAACTTAAAGCATTCTACAAATGTTTGAGATTTTTTACTTAGGACTTTTCTATTTCAACAGATTTTTCACTCCAGAGCATATAATGTTATAGAAACCAGATTTGAAACAATGCTCAGTAAAAAAACTACAACATTTCTGAGGTCGATATAACTACAAAAAATCTGCAGTTGGAAAACTGCGGTGATTTGGCCGATTCCACTACAGAATTTTTGCGGTCAATGGAACTGCGAAATTTCTGCAGAATTTTTAATATTGATATAACTATAAATTTTCTGTAGAATTTTTGTGGTCAATACAACTGCGAAATTTCTGCGGTTAATAAACTGCAGTAATTTTGTGGTTGTATTGACCGCAAAAAATCTGTAGTGGAATTGGCCAAATCACCGCAGTTTTACAACTGCGGTTTTTTCATAGAATTTCTGCAGTTCATTTTTAGCTGGGTCATGTCTGCACAGTTCTTTTAACATAGCATAAGCTTCTGTGGCAGTTTTTCCAAGTCTCACAAGAAACTTGAGATTAACCTGCTGCTCATACTTACGTTTTTTTGTACCACAAAAATTTAACAGAAAATAATTCCCTTATTTAATCGTCAAATTACGGCGATAAAAAAGGTAAAATTTTATATTACATTTTTGTGGTACAAAAAAGCGTAACAGTTGGCAGTTATGGATTAACTAATTGCTTCATCTGAACATTTATCATTTTTTCGGCGAAGGACATGAGAATGGTCACTCCGAGTAAATTCTACAGTCAAACTAACCGTGCTTGACCTTGGCAATCGGGTAGGGGTAGGGGAACCACGTAAGAGCATCATGATAAATTCGACTGCAACTCCCTCGCTGTTTGCCGGTGGCAGTACTAGTCTGGTTATTTAACCCTTTATGTACTGAATTATGAATTCATGAAAATTTTATCATGTAAAGCATTTTTCATGAATTGTTTAAACCATATTAGACGATTTACATAACCATTTAATAAATTTTAGAAGGATTTTAGAAGAATTAAAGGATTTAGAAGGATTAATTAAATTTGAATGTATAAGGATTTTGTGTAATATTTATAACCCCACTCAAATCTTTTATTTTAAATATTTTTCTTAGTATTTTGTAGAATTAGGAAATGTACAAATATAATGTTCTTACAATAGAAATATAGAAATATTTCCGAATTGAAAAATCCCCCCTCCAACGCCAAGAAAGCTGAAAATATGCAAAGGCAAAAGAAATCAGCCCTTTCAAAAGTTTTTTGTTTTATGTAACCGATAATGGTTTTGCAAGGAACAAAATAAAGTAATGTATATATAACTCATTCTAAACTGTATT
This sequence comes from Maratus speciosus, assembly GCA_963932465.1. Lineage (NCBI taxonomy): Eukaryota > Metazoa > Arthropoda > Arachnida > Araneae > Salticidae > Maratus > Maratus speciosus. Next base: position 150,469,252 of record OZ010787.1, read on the forward strand.
ACAAATAATCAATGTATTAAATGAATTTTATAGCAAGTTATTTTAATGCTACTTATAAGTACCGTCAGTAGATAAAGGGTTAATAGCCACACCTCGTAATTCTGGCCATCCAGCTCAATTTCCAGTTGGCACTCACTGTTCGCAACACGTCTTTTGCTACAGATTTTGACAGGGCTGTCCACTACTGCTTATTATGATATGTCACGGTACCGAAAGTGAACACTGGTGAGAAAGTGAACACTGGCGAGAAATGCACCAAATTTATAAAAGATTCATAAATAAACACAATAAATGAATTCTGTATGTCAATGTTAGCCATAATAAAGCAAAAGTTATAAGAAATGTTACATATACGTACGCACAAAAAAGAAAAAAAAACGTCTTATCTTATTCGAAACCGCAAGAAATCACTATAAGATGACTAAACGGTCGCATTGTTTGAGTTGAAATAACCTTTCTTCGAAAAGGTGGCTTGAAATTGCTGTAGTTAGATGCTTTAACACTAGAGAGTACCAACAAGTGCACGAGAAGCACGATCTTATGCGTGACTTTCAAAGCCTATTAAAACTAAAGAAAGGTAAACATGTTAACCCTTTCTGACGCAGTGTGCTCAGGTTGCGATACCTAATTTTAATTCCAAACTTACGATCGGTACCAAGGATATTTTAGTAAAATTTTGCTTTTACAATGAACATTTAAAGTAATATATTTTTAATTTCTAAAAAAGTCGTATGTAAATTCCTGTGTCAGTCAATCATTTCATCATTTTACAACAAAAATTGTCTGTGCGGGAAAGGGTTAAAGAAATTTTAAAGTGTTCATTTCTACACTACTATCAGTGCTATACCACTGCTATCTTGCTACCTTACAAGGGAACCACTTTTGGTGTTGCTCGCACCTAGCATCGAGACCTGGTGCATTTTGTAGCCCTATACATAAAAGTTATAGAACTGATAAAATTTCTTTGTTAAAATAATACTTTATATACTTTTTTTATACTTTTAATTTTTTATTATTACATTTTTATTTGTTTATTTCACGCCAAAAGTGAGTTAAGTCGCCAATTATGGAGCTACAATTTTTCCACCCACTTTATCCTGAGAGTAAGTACGTACATCGTGGAAAAAAAAAAGTAAACACCCCTACTAATTCCTCAACAAATCATCGCAGAAGAAAGCTACTGGTACAGAACAATTGGAAATAAAGTCTACTTTTAAATGATGTATATAAAGTTTTCTTAGGGAGTCATCTACATATTAAAACTAATCCAAACTTCATTTTTTTTTTCAATGGCAATACCCAATTTTAATGAAATATTTCAAATCTTCGGTTCAAACTATGCCTAGACACCAAATTTCAAGTCATTTGAATGGTAAGTTTTTGAATTATAAACATTCAAAATTGAGTGCTTCTAATGTTAAATTACATTTTCATATTTGTATTTATATCTCCCGAAATTATGCTCCTAATGTGCTAATTATTTTTTTTTTTTTTGTAGTAATAATACTAATATACCCAAACATAAATAAGCTGAATTTGCAATTTTTAGAATTTTATGATATGAATTATGAATTATGAAATTAATATTCGAAAAAATTATGAATTGCAACCTACAATTTTTTTGATGGATTTAGATTTATTAAGTTCTGCTTTATGGAAATTCAAAATTTTCACATTTTTCTTCCAAGTAGTTTTCAAATTATGCTTAAAAAAACGGCAAAATGATGGTTTAAGGGGCCGTCTATGATGGAAGTGAGTAGACATTTTGAAATTTATTCTCCTGTACTGTAATCTAACACGCTTCATTGACTCCTTGAGTGGCGCTTAAGGTGCCTTGATCAAGGAAGCGGCTCTCTTGGTTAACAATCCAGTAAGGAACTTCAATTTGGATACAGCCTTAAAATACGCTCATTTTAAAATAATTAATTTCTCGGAAACTTATGGTACGAATTGCATAAAAATTCGATTTTAGGCTAATTCAAGGGTGTAGAGTTCATTTATTCTGTCAGAATTGGGTACTGCTATTGAAAAAAACAAAGTTCTGGTTCGTTTTAATATGTAGATGCCCCCCTAAGCAAATTTTATATACATCATTTAAAAGTAGACTTTATTTCCAATCGTTCGGTACCAGTAACGTTCTTCTACGATAATTTGTTGAGGAGTTAGTAGGGGGTGTTTAAAAATACATATATACAACGTAAGGTTGCGCATAGCTGGTATATACTAGAAAAGTATGAATGAGTATACCATAAATTTCAAAGAGATATGAAGCTTAAATAATGTCAAATATTGCTATTCTGTATAACTCTTTTTTAATCTTATCCTAATCTGTTTATGATGAACTTAATTCGATACTGACAATTGTGCATACTGATAGTAGTGCATATTTAAACTTCATTTGGCATTTCGTAAAGCTAAAATTAGCGTAGTAATAATCATTTACTTTTTACAGAGTAGCTAAAACAAAACCCTTGTTCAAAGTTTAAACTTGGAATTGTACTGAGCGCGCTTCGAAAGCAGGTCGCAAAGCTGCAACGCCGGCCTGGTCCGTTCCGCGTTTTTCCAAATAGGTTTTTTATTAACTTTTAAAGACACGGGAGGCGTATTGAGAGATCCCCTCAATGCAAACTAGCCGAGAATCCCATACAATTTTAATGATTAATTCTTATTAAATTAGTCTGTTTTTAACAATTTGAGGTTTACCGCTTTTATACTGCGGCTGCGCATTGCATTACATAAATATATCATTAAAAGTTGATATTTGGTCTTTAAAAGCCGATGGCACGTAGAGTACGCCACCCCTGTCATTATGTATGTCCAAACCGTCCGTGTTTTTAAGGGTTAATATCTCGGCTAATTACCAACGATTTTTTCGAAAATCATTATAAACAATGCTTTTATACTTCTGCTACGATAAGTACGTCCAGCGTTTCTCAACAACTTTGCTGAATGCCTGCAAATCGAAATTTGTGTGATCGGACAAAGTGCGCTTTTCTCAAAAACTATGAGACCTAGTGTAATTGTTATAGTTTTTCTGCAAAGTTTAAATTTACATCCACTAACTCTAATTTCTTTCATAATTTTAGTTTCAGTAGATTCGGAAATAGAGAGGGTGGGGGAAGATATATTTCTGCACTACATTTTCGACGATATCTCTGAAAATATAATACCTAAAATTAAAAGAAATATATTTTTGTGTTCAGCGTTACAAAAGCTATTACATGATACCCCACATGATATACAAAGAAAATATCTTTTTTTCTAGGAACTTAATAAGCACAAGGTAATAATAAGGCTCAAGTAAACAGAGTTGGGCACTGTAGGGCCTGATCCTTCACGGATCGTACAGCCACAGGTTTAATTTAGTTTTTAGTTAGCACCTCTATATTTTTCCTAAATATATTTGTGAATGATTAATAATCTGTAAATATGTGGGTCAATAGTCTTTATTACTTCCCCCAATTTGAACTTTCCACGTTCCATAGTTTACGAGTAAAATGGCTGTGGCAGACAGACAGACACAGGAGTGATAATGGTTCCGTTTTTACTTTTTAGGTAGATTTCGTATAAAATACTACCTATTGGGATCGTTCCTATGTTGGAATTTCTGAAAAATTTTTGCCGATCTACACCGATCATGACCCCTAGAACCCCAAACCACCCTCAGTAAAAAACTTTATCTATCTATCTATCTATCTATATATATATATATATATATATATATATCACTTTCTTCTGGACACGATAACTTTCGTAATTCTGCACCAATCTCTTCCAAACTGATACATAAAATCAATGGGCATAAAATCTCGGTCAAGTTCGTTAATGAGCAAAATCGGACCAAGGGGAGGGAAATAGGGAGGGGTTTTGTGAAAACAGAAAACCCCCCATAACTTCTTAATTTTTGTACATATCAAATCAGTTTAAAGTTTTTATTACTTCTAAAAATAGGGCCAAAAATTTATGTATCACAGATTTTTGATAAAGTTAAAAATGGGCTCAAGGGGCGCAAAAAATAGGGTTTTTGGGAGAAAAAAATTCATAACTTCGTCAATTCTCAAGATATCAAATTTAATAAATTTTATTATAAATCTCCTTAACATTATCTAAAACTTTTATATTCACAAGTTTTTGATAGGAGCAATTCGTACTGCAAAAAAAATTAAAAACGAAAACAAAAAGGGAGTTTGAAGAAGAAAAAAATCCATAACTTCGTCAATTCCCAAGATATCAAATCCAATTAATTTTATCATACATCTCCTTAATATTATCTACAACTTTTATGTTCACAAGTTTTTGATAGGACCAATTCGTACCGCAAAAATAAATTAAAAACGAAAACAAAAATGGGGGGTGAAGAAGAAAAATTTCCATAACTCCGTCAATTCAAAAGATATAAAATCCCATGAATTTATCATATATCTTCTTAATATTGTCTACAACATCTATATAGACAAGTTTTGGATAGGACGAATTCTTAGAGCAAAAACAAATTAAAAATACATACCGGTTGAAGTAAAAAATTGATCTTAGTAAGGGTGTATTCAAATCCAAACTGCTTATTTTCTGACTCATTTTACAATTCATTTTTGCTCTCAAAGGCTTCCAATTGGTACGTTTTCTTACTCAGAAACTATATAATGTACCGTAATGGTCGATTTTCTGATAGGGGCAGAATATATTTTTTTAAATGCTGTTAAAAAGGGCATTTTGAACCGAATTTACCGAAGCGGATTGTGTTGGAAAAATCATTGTATTAAGGATGTGCTTAAATCCAAACTGCTTATTTTCTGACTGGTTTTTAAATTCATTTTTGCTCTCAAACGCATTTAATTGGTAGATTCGCTTATTCAGAAACTATATAATGTACCGTAATAATCGATTTTTAGATAGAGGCAGAATATATTTCAAAAAATGATGTCAAAGTGGGCATTTTGAACGGAATTTCCCGAAGCGATTGTGTTAGAAACGAAAAATATTGTCCTTCTGAGAAAATAATTGTTTATATATCAAGTTTTAATTAATTGAACAAAAAATAAAAACACAGGTCGCTTATAAATCTCTTCAAAAATCACGTCAGCAAGTTTCATATTTTTTTTTAAATTAAAAATGAATCTAAAATTATGCCAGAAAATTTCGAGTTGTTGAGCATGGAAAAGTATTTTTTTGAATACCGCCCTAACATGATTCTGATAAAACCAGCTATTATATGAAAATGAAATAAAAACTCGTCAAGAGCGGCCAGATAAAATTGTTAAAGTGGATTTATCTATAATCATGATTTAGTTTTTGTTTGTAAAATTAGTATATTTGACTTCGAAATCTACCTCTGCCTGTAGGCCGGGCCGGCAGGGATTTTTAAGTAAGGAACCTTAAAAAATCTTTAAAAACAGAACAAATCATGATAAAAAAGTGCGGTTTGGACTAAAAGCATCGTTGGGATGCAGAATAGTTTGATAACAGAGAATACGGTTTCAGTTTAAGGGGGAAAAATAGAAAGTGCTAATGAAATTTTTGGAAGTATGGAAATGAGGTGGATTACAAAATAACTGAATACTTGGTGAATACGTTATTTGATATATTCATAATTTTGTTAAGTAGCACAAATTACGGAGCAAATTTTCTTTATGAGTTTCGTAAACGGAGAGCTGGTAATGATAATTCCGACCACAAAAAGAAAAAAAAAATGTCCGGTACAAACTAATTGTACAAAACAAGTTTAAGTATGCAAAATAGTTACGAGATCTGAAGCATTGGGAGAAACAAGTCAAAAATTTAGCTCATAGTAAAGAAAATTAATAAGATATCTAAACGGTGTATTTTAAAAGCATAAAAAAGACAGAACATATGAGAATAAAGTGTTGGTGATTTGAAGCACTGGGCACGTTTTACTATAACTTTTTAACTTTCCAAAATTAGTGTTGACGAAGTTTAAAAGTAAATTACGTTTTGTACGTCCAGTAACAACGAAAATAATTTCTTTATGAATATACGACCACGGTCATGAAAAATACTTGACTGAATGAACACGACTGCAATTGATTTTCCTTATATTAGCTCCAGAATCAGGTGTACTCCCTGTAAAAAGAAAGAAAAAAGAATAGGGATTCAAATATCTTTAAAAAGCATATTTAAAACATTAATGCATGCTTTTGTGTATTTTTTTTTCATTCAAGAACATTTGGTATTTTCCATTTTCTATACTTTCAGAACAAAATTAATAAAAAATATTAATTTAAACTAGGATAAATAAATATTCTTTCTTTAGCACAAAGTTTATTTCACTTTTGAGCATTTCTTAAAAAATTCATTGTAATGGCAAATCAACTAAGAATCGCCAAATAACGAAAATTTCAATATTTTTTAAATTGAAAAGTTATTTATTGCTGTATTATTCAGTTTACCTCTATGTAAAACAAAAAATTGACCTTCATACGTACGTAGTTGGAAAAACCACTGTTGTATTATGCTGTAACTAAATTGTGTACCCTAAATAATTAAAAAATATATTACACTAATTATTACTATTTACTTTTTTATACATAAATTCGCATACATGTAAACCTTATGCTGCAGCATATACTGCTGAAGCAGAAAAATATACCATCAATAAAATACAGTTCATGCTTTTTCTTCTGTTTAAAATAATTATTTACACTTTATACAACATTTACTCAAATATAAGGTAAGCTGGGGTAACAAAACCCACGAGGTAACGAAGGCATAGGCTTTTTTAATAAAAAAAAAAGTCGATGTCTTTTAAGTTTTAGCTTTTGTCAACATTGCATTCTCATCTCTAACTTCTTAAAACAACGTTTGTCAACTAAATCACAACTCTCTCTGATGTGATAGGTTGCCAAAATAAATGTCTCTTAAAATATAAATAACGTCGATTTCATTGAACTTCCTCGGCTTTTTAGCTCACAGGCTATCAAAGCCTGAGAGCTTATGTGCCCGCCGGTTCTGTGTGTACGTACGTACGTACGTAACGCAATAACTCTTGATAGAAACATCCAATTTGCTTCAAAAATTTTTCCTAGGTTTATTGTGATAAGGCGTTTCCCTAATTAGTTTTGGGAGTTCATTGGTTAAGGATAATGGGGGAAAAGGAGGGTTAGTCCACCCCCCTTATTCAGATAAATGGGTTTTTCATGCAGAATGATTCGATTTGCTCCGAATTTGGCATACCGGTTTATTATGTTAACGAACTTCCCTGATTAGTTTTGGGGGTTCATTGGTTAAGGATAAAGGGTGGGAAAAGGGGGCTAGTCCACCCCCTTAATTCAGATAAATGTGTTTTTCATGCAGAATTATTTGATTTGCTCCGCATTTGGTATACCGGTTTATTATGTTAAGGAACTTCCCTGATTAGTTTTGGGGGTTCATTGGTTAAGAATAAAGGGGGAAAAGGGGGGCTAGTCCACCCCCTTAATTCAGATAAATGGGTTTTTCATGAAGAATTATTCGATTTGCTCCGAATTTGTTATACCGTTTTATTAAGTTAAGGAACTTCCCTGATTAGTTTTGGGGGTTCATTGGTTAAGAATATAGGGGGAAAGGGGGGGCTAGTCCACCCCCTTAATTCAGATAAATGGGTTTTTCATGCAGAATTATTCGATTTACTCCGAATTTGGTATACCGGTTTATTATGTTAAGGAACTTCCCTGATTAGTTTTGGGGGTTCATTGGTTAAGGATAAAGGGGGGGGGAAGGGGGCTAGTCCACCCCCCCCCCCTTAATTCAGATAAATGTGTTTTTCATGCAGAATTATTTGATTTGCTCCGCATTTGGTATACCGGTTTATTATGTTAAGGAACTTCCCTGATTAGTTTTGGGGGTTCATTGGTTAAGAATAAAGGGGGAAAAGGGGGGCTAGTCCACCCCCTTAATTCAGATAAATGTGTTTTTCATGAAGAATTATTCGATTTGCTCCGAATTTGTTATACCGGTTTATTAAGTTAAGGAACTTCCCTGATTAGTTTTGGGGGTTCATTGGTTAAGAATATAGGGGGAAAAGGGGGCTAGTCCACCCCCTTAATTCAGATAAATGGGTTTTTCATACAGAATTATTCGATTTACTCCGAATTTGGTATACCGGTTTATTATGTTAAGGAACTTCCCTGATTAGTTTTGGGGGTTCATTGGTTAAGGATAAAAGGGGGGGGCTAGTCCACCCTCTTAATTTAGATAAATGGTTTTTTTTTGCAGGATTATTCGATTTGCTCCAAATTTGGTATACCGGTTTATTATGTTAAGGAGCTTCCCCGATTAGGTTTGGAGGTTCACTGGTTAAGTATAAAGGAGGAGACGGGGGCTAATTCCCCTTCACTTATTTTTTTGAGGGGCATTATTCTTTAAAATAAGAGTATAATATACAATTAGTGTGAATAGCCTGTGAGCTCAATGCCATCAGTTTAGCTGGGCACATTTCTTTTTTATTATTAAAATATGCTAAGTACTTTTATTGAACAATCTCTTTTTTTAAGGATTAGGCATACAAATTAATTAATGTTATTAGGTATCTCTATACATTTACTTCATGTTTCAAGTGTAAGGTCGGTGTTCCAGTTGCCACATAAATGTTTCAAGAATGGGGTAACTGAGACATGTATCAGGGGTGACTGGACTCAGTGGGTTCCAGTTATCCCAACAAATATAAATATTTTTTGGAGTTTCTTTTACTAAGGGAAATATTTTTTCTCCATTTTTTTTTCTGCTTTCAATAAAGAAAATTATATAACACCTTATTAAAATTACGCAATAAATTAAAAAAAAAAAATCAAACCAAATCAAACCATCGGATATCAAACCAAATTTCTTAACGTTAGATAGTCAAACTTGGAAATTATACGATACATTATTAGACATGACATAGATGACATTTTTAGAAAATTATCGAAACCAATAAAAATAGTTCTGTTCGATATAAAAATTTGGCTACATTTTCCACAGATTTATTGGACTTATCGAACTTTCATTGAGGTAAATAAAAATGAGAATGAGATACTTAGGCTATGTACCCGTTTATTAATAGATTGATCTTGTTTATTTATTTTTTTGATAAGAAACCAACGTAACGTTTATACTTGTTACCTATACTAAAGTACATAGGTACTTACTTAATTCTTATGTTTTTTGTATAAATAAATCAAACAATTTCATATTTGGTGCTTTTTTAGATACCTTGACAGCAAAGGCTTCCCTTACAACGCTCTGTATTTGATATATAATTTACATGATCTGGCTGGTTTAAATTTTTTTTTAAGTTGTTTACACATTTTCAAACAGGACCTCATGTCCCATATGAAAAAAAAAAAATAAAATAAACGCGTGTGGAACATAGACTTACCTGATCCAGTTGCCCTACTTTTATGTAGCAACTGGATCCATGAAGATATGAAATAAATATTTTTTAGACATTAAAATGTAATTTTGAAAATTTCTATATGATAGAGTGAATCTAACTGAACACATTTACAAAGGTTCAGACTTAATTCAAACGAACATTAGCTTTTGGAAGCTGATTTTCCAGAATCTCCAGAGTCACATTGTAAAATCATGGTGCAGTTGTCCATGTAACCTTATGATGTTTGTTTTTTTCTTAAACTATTCTAAAGATTTAATCTAAACTTTTTCGTTGTACAGTTCAGTATAATTAAAATACAGTGAGTGATTTTTCTTTATCATATTTATACCTATATATTTGCATTCTTGGAATCTGTTACATTCACAATGTTGATAGGTGATAAAAATTAACAGTCTTTGAAAGTAAAATAGTTGATTTTAGTGATACAATAAATTTTTAACATTTAAAAGAAACAGCCACACTGCTATTAATAAATAACTGACAAATTTTAATAAATTTGAAAAGTAACCAGAATAAATATTTAATGATAAAAAATATGAATGACCGCGTAATGAGTAGTTTTAGTCGTACGACAAGCTTTAGCAGTACCACTCTTTTAAAAACATTATGGTATATTTGGGTAAATAATACGCGTCCCAAAATCAACACATTTAGAATTTTAAATTAACTTGTTGTGGAAGTAAATAAAACAAAAATATATTACTTAAAGTATACTGATAAAGAGTAAAGTTTTAGTATAAAGTATTAATATACACGTCATAATCAGCTTATTATTTACAATAACATCAAACCAAAACGTCTTCTGATATAATATTAATGCTTTGCTTGTACAAGGAGTCATTAACATATTTATTTTGATATCGTCAAGTATTTTTTTTTTTTACCATAAAACGATTTAGAACATTGCATTCATTGAAAATGTAAAATGTCGTTTCATTTATACAGGGTGTCCACTCTCAACGGTGTCCAATGGCTAAACCTAAACCGGTAGTCAAAGACATGTAGTTCCAATTACAAAAATATTTCAAAAGAGATAAAGAAATGTTCTAAAAGCGATTTGGGCCAATAAAAACATTTCTTTTAAAATTACGAAATTTAAATTTTTACACAGTCCCTCGGTCCTATAAGCTATAATTAGTAAAATTTTCCTGTTACACTGACAAGTAAGACAAAAAAAAGTCCAGTTACTCTATGATTAAAATTGACCAACTAATAGCTGTTTGAAGTTGGAGCATATTTTTTGTAGCAAATTAGGGGTCGTTCACAAATTTAATAGAAATATAATTTCGCCGGATCTATTAAAAAAAAATGGTTGAGAATAAAATTAGCATTGCAATATAAATTTGAAATCTTTAATTATCCTGACATATTAATGAAAAGTTTACACTTTGTAATAAACATGTAAGATGGAAAAAAACAAAATTTTTGTTACATAAAAGGATGAAAATTAACAGCGTCAATTCTTTACAAAATGATACATATTTTAAAATGTTATTAGATTACAATAGCCTGCAAAAGTTGGGTTAAATCATGTTTTTTAGCTTTTGATAATTGATTATTATGTATTCCGTAACGCTGAATACGAAATTGACCTTCATTTTTTACCAAGATATTTTGCAAATAGTAAAAGTTAAAGTTAAAAAAAGAAAAAAAATAGCGAAAGTTTCATACTATAAAATCGATGTGATAGTTGTGTTTTTAACTTTTGATAATTGATTTTATGTATTTTTTACCGCTGAATCCGAAAATGACATTTATTAACCATCTCGTCAGGTTTTATCACAATTTGTAAATTTCAAAGTTAAAAAGTTCAAAGTTAAATTTAACCTCCTCCCCTTTTTCATCAGACCCCTCATCTGTTTAGCTGTAAGAATCCCAGTATAAGCCTAAAAAATTTAATAAATTATTGAATTAAATACAATTAATTAAAATTTATAAAGTTTTACATCTGTTTTATAGTACCAGATTTTCGCTATATTTTAACTTTGACATTTACAATTTGCAAAAACATTCTAACGTGATGGTTAAAAATGAAGTCCATTTTCAGATTCAGCGCTAAAAAGTAAATAAAATCAATTATCAAAAGTTAAGAAACATAGCCATCTCCTCTATTTTATAGAATCCGATTTTTACTATTTTTTATCTTTGACAATTTATGATTTGCTAAAAATCCTGACATCATGGTTAAAATTAAGGTAATATTCGGATTCAGTGCTAAAATATACATAAAAGTAAAAAACACAACCATCGCAGTCTTGTGTTATCTAATCTAAAACTTTTTCTTAAAGTTATTGGCGGTAATCTATTCGAAATTTTTTGTGTTATCCTGTAAAAATGGTAAACACCGAAAATCGTAGTAATATCAGATTTACGTCAGTATGTAAAATTTAATCTTGCTCGGATATTTGAAAGTGAGTTAAAGTTCGAGTACAAATTTTGAACTGGAAAAACATGCATACGATCCTTGAAGTTAAATAAAAATAACATAATTTTTGTTAAAAAAAATCATAAAAAGAAACACTCTCAACCTTACAAAATAAAACATATGTTAAAATACAATTATTTAGCCAGTCTGAAACTTAATAAAAATTAACTCTCTAAATATTAAAACTCGAACGTAATACTTGTACGATTTTTTCAAAGCGCAGATAAACATGAAATAAGTTCTTCGAATACTTTAAGCACTTGGCATATGACCTCTCAAAGCGTGCCGAACTCATTTGTGTTCAGATGCGTAAAATTGGTATAAGTCATGCATTTTTAAAGTTTCATAACTCGGTCAATTTTATGTTATATGAACGGGGCTTTTTTTTTGTCTTACTTGTCAGTGTAACAGGAAAATTTTACTAAATATAACTTAAACGGAGGACCGTATAAAAGTTTAAATTTCATAATTTTTTAATAAATGTTTTTATTGACCCAAATCGCTTTTAAAATATTTCTTTACCTCATTTAAAACGTTTTTGTAATTGGAACTATATGTCTATGGCTAACGGTTTGGGAATTAGCCGTTGGACACCATTGAGAGTTGCACCCTGTATAACCATAATCGACGCGATACAAAGGAAATCGTGTTATGGGAACATCTATGAGAAGTGTAAAATTAAGATGATATACAAATAAATGTATTTTGTGTCATTCATTCGTCTTTTAAATACCGTTGGTGATTCACCAATCTCCTTTCATACAAGCCACAAACTTCCTCTTCATTTCAAATGAAACAGATTAATTTTATTATTTTAAGGGAAAAAAACGTGGAGTAAAAGTATGATAATACCTAATTTAAAAATAAAAAAGTAATCTTTTACAAAATCAGACAATTTTCTTCCTATTCTTTCTTTCTTTTTTTCCGTATTTAAATAAAGTACTAACAAAAACGTAATGTACACCATATAAACTAACATGAGAAATAGCAAAATGAATGTGCAGAAAAAAGTCTGTCCTTGCATTGTTACCCCTGCACCTCATTTTTAAGGGGCGCATTTTAAGGGGAAGAAAATGCGCCTTCTACAAATTAAAATACGGTAAGATGTTCTAAATATGCATTTTTTTTTTTTTTTTTTTTTTTTTTTTTTTATGAAACTGAAGCCGCTGTATTTAAACTCAATTTGCAAGTGACTGAATTTTGGCTTATTACATAGTTAGTCAAACTGTCATGGATCTTGTTCTAAAAGTAGCGTCTGATGTAAAATAATAGTGAATTCCCGAAAATAAATCCATGAAAATAAATTAAATATTTCAAATAAGCGCACTTATTGTATTTTACAACGATGGCTTATAAATAACAAATGATACTTTCATTTAGTGTTTTTAATATCTCGAAATTAATATTTGTTTTTAACTTTATAATTTGCCAAGCAGAAATAATTTTTTAATATTGAACATGCTGATGTAAATTGCACGTTTCTCTGAGATGGGAACAAGTGGAAAAAGTTTGTAACATTTATTTATGAAGAATAAAAGTTTTTTTCTGAAGAGTATTTCTTTTATCAACTGTATTTAATTTTATTTATTTATTTAAAAAATGAGCAAAACAAATCAATACTTCAAATGGAACTTTTATCCTTTGTCTGCAGAAAAAATCTATTGATTTGAAAATATCTTTAAGAATGTAAAATGTTGTAACTTTTTTTTAACTTTTAAAAACGGAAATTTACTTATAAATATGAAGCAAATCATGTATTCACAATATTTAATTATACAGAAGTATTTAAATATATAAATACTTGTTTAATAATAATTAGCAAATTTTAATGTATGATAAAACTGAGTTAAGTCGAAAACCTATGTAATCAACATTCGGGTAATTCGGATTACTCAGAACTCATGCATAATAAATTTCAAATTATTTTAAATCTAAATGTAACTCTTTAGTTCTAAAATATCATAGATAGAAATATGGCGACTTTCTAGATAAATTTTCATAACTTACATGTAAAAACGCAGTTTGAAACGTTCTATCAGAATTGTGTAGTGTTGTTTGCAAAACCATCCAAATCTGATTTATCCTAAAGTAACCAATAAATAGCCTGCCACTGTACGGTACTTCAGGTATGAACCAAGAACTCAACTACGGTCCGCAGAGACACCACTCTTTCTGAAAAGCAATCTTTATCTTATTTATTCGCAGAATTTCTGTCAGTAACTAAGGCGAATATTACTATTCGGAAATAGTGGTAGCTCTGCATCCAGCTAACGTTTTGTTGGAATCCTCTGGTCTAAGGAAACTGTTCTAATTTATCCAAAATACATTTTAGGCTTATTATATAATTTGTGGGAAGTTTTTTGTTGCATAGGACGAGTGAATTTGTCGGCGACCTTCATCTTTGATGACTATTAACTCCTTAAGAGGGTAATGTTTTTGACACAATAAACTGAAAATAGGGACCATACCGTGGATAGGGACCATACTGATACCATGTATTTGCCTCATATAATCGAAAATGTGTGGCATTAAATAAAGCGAATACTGCAGTTTAATATTAATAGTGTCGAAAAGCTTTTAGTAACGAAACAAGCAAACTGTTCTTGCACGTACAGTGAACGGACAAATCTGTTTAGTTGTTTAAGATTTGCTTGAAGACCCTTCCCTGCCCATGCTTCCAGTTAATGGAGGTAAAAATTTGTTCTAGAAAACTGCTGCCATTCTTCATTTTCAGCCCACCTAAGACTGGTTAGAGGTGAACATTGTTAAAATATTATTTTAACCTAAAGGTCACAGATCTTCGATAAAGACACTGTAATGTTTTGTAAAACTTTGCGTTTTAACAGTGTGCGATTTCACTTGCGTTATTTTCAAAAGGGAAGCATTTCCAACTGTGAAGAATTTCAAAGCCTCTAGAGTGAAAATGATACTCTTCTACAAAACATATTTCAGTTTTAAGACTTAAAATACACGCTTTTATTTCACACCAAATGACGTCATTTGCATCCGCTGAAGAATTCCACATTTACGACCCAGTCTTAAACAACTTAAAATTTGCATATGACGTTACTATCGCGGAATAATACACAAAACCAGCAAAAAAGCGATGTCGTAAACTCTACAAAAAAAAAAAAAAAAAATCGGCTATCTAATCTTTCATATGCCTTTATTTATTTGTAACATTGATTTGGATAATAAAAATTAAATATAGTTTATAATAACTCCATGTTTTATCAGAAATCATTCTTTTATGTTTTTTTCAAAATACACTATATGGCCAGAGGTGACCGGTCACTTGCGATTTTAGACGTTTTGTTAAATATCTAGAAAAATACATGAGGAATGAACCTGAAACTGCAGGTGTGTAAACAGTATAGTATAAGACATATATTTCCGCGAAGATTTTTTTCCGAAACCTCATAGGGGACCATAAACAAATTGAAAAAGACGAATATCTTTTGGATATCACTGTAAAAACTAATGTAGCAAAAGCTTTCAAACTCGAGATTATTAATAAGTGGCTTATTAGTATATACTGTGTTCATTTTTATGAGGATAGCATGTATACTCGTAGAGAAATTAAGGTTTTTATAAAAACAGTCCCAAATTGCGCCAAGTTTTTTGCTTATAATTTGCAGAGTTCTTAATATAAAAAAGTTCTTTTCAGAAAATATGACAAACAGCATTATACACAATACCCCGCAATCAGAATGAAAAAATAATAAAAATTGGATGAAATATGAGCAGGTTCACTAAATAATAATTCACTGCGCATGCTCGAACGTAATCAAAATGTAATTTGCATAATGTGTTAGATAAATGTATAGAGCAAATTGTGTAAAAGTCTCAAAAACATAGTTTGAAAAGTCTGATAATAATCGTTTATAGAATAAGCTCAAAATCCGTTGTTCCCAAAATGAAGCAAAAAGATGAGGGGTTCTATCCATATATCCATTGATTAGTGCAAATATAGCATACACAATATTGCACGTTCTACTGTATTTGGATACAACCCCTCATCTTTTTGCTTCCTTTTAGGAATAACGGATTTTGAGCTTATTCTATAAACGATTATTATCAGACTTTTCAAACTATGTTTTTGAGATTTTCACAAAAGTTGCTCAATACATTTAGCTAATACATTATGCAATTTATATTTCGATTACGTTCGAGCATGCGCAGTGAATCATTATTTAGTAAACCTGCTCATTTTCCATACAAATTTTATTATTTTTTCATTCTGATTGCAGGGTGATGTGTATAATGTTGTTTGTCATATTTCCTGAAAAGAACTTTTTTTTTTATATATTAAGAACTCTGGAAATTATAAGCAAAAAACCTGGCGAAATTTGGGACTGTTTTTATATAAACTTTAATTTCTCTACAAGTATACATGCTATCCTCATAAAAATGAACACAGTATGTTCTAATAATTCGAAATGAATATTTCCAACTGAGCGAAAAAATGCCTAGGCCGGGAATCGAACCCAGATCCTTGGCTTACAAGGCCAATGCTTTTCCGTTTAAGCTAACTGGGCCGACAACCAGCCAGCATATTTCGCTCAGATAACCTTATTGGTAGTAACATCTGGTCTGTCATGTAGACAGCTCAACAGAATAAACCGCAGGTAAAGGAACTCTATATAAACGATGGATACGTAGATGAACTATTATTTTAACACAATCAAACTGATTGGTAAATTTATCATACGAACTGAATATTTCCAACTGAGCGAAAAAATGCCCAGGCCGGGAATCGAACCCAGATCCTTGGCTTACAAGGCCAATGCTTTTCCGTTTAAGCTAACTGGGCCGACAACCAGCCAGCATATTTCGCTCAGATAACCTTATTGGTAGTAACATCTGGTCTGTCATGTAGACAGCTCAACAGAATAAACCGCAGGTAAAGGAACTCCATATAAACGATGGATACGTAGATGAACTATTATTTTAACACAATCAAACTGATTGGTAAATTTATCATACGAACTGAATATTTCCAACTGAGCGAAAAAATGCCCAGGCCGGGAATCGAACCCAGATCCTTGGCTTACAAGGCCAATGCTTTTCCGTTTAAGCTAACTGGGCCGACAACCAGCCAGCATATTTCGCTCAGATAACCTTATTGGTAGTAACATCTGGTCTGTCATGTAGACAGCTCAACAGAATAAACCGCAGGTAAAGGAACTCCATATAAACGATGGATACGTAGATGAACTATTATTTTAACACAATCAAACTGATTGGTAAATTTATCATACGAACTGAATATTTCCAACTGAGCGAAAAAATGCCCAGGCCGGGAATCGAACTCAGATCCTTGGCTTACAAGGCCAATGCTTTTCCGTTTAAGCTAACTGGGCCGACAACCAGCCAGCATATTTCGCTCAGATAACCTTATTGGTAGTAACATCTGGTCTGTCATGTAGACAGCTCAACAGAATAAACCGCAGGTAAAGGAACTCCATATAAACGATGGATACGTAGATGAACTATTATTTTAACACAATCAAACTGATTGGTAAATTTATCATACGAACTGAATATTTCCAACTGAGCGAAAAAATGCCCAGGCCGGGAATCGAACCCAGATCCTTGGCTTACAAGGCCAATGCTTTTCCGTTTAAGCTAACTGGGCCGACAACCAGCCAGCATATTTCGCTCAGATAACCTTATTGGTAGTAACATCTGGTCTGTCATGTAGACAGCTCAACAGAATAAACCGCAGGTAAAGGAACTCCATATAAACGATGGATACGTAGATGAACTATTATTTTAACACAATCAAACTGATTGGTAAATTTATCATACGAACTGAATATTTCCAACTGAGCGAAAAAATGCCCAGGCCGGGAATCGAACCCAGATCCTTGGCTTACAAGGCCAATGCTTTTCCGTTTAAGCTAACTGGGCCGACAACCAGCCAGTATATTTCGCTCAGATAACCTTATTGGTAGTAACATCTGGTCTGTCATGTAGACAGCTCAACAGAATAAACCGCAGGTAAAGGAACTCCATATAAACGATGGATACGTAGATGAACTATTATTTTAACACAATCAAACTGATTGGTAAATTTATCATACGAACTGAATATTTCCAACTGAGCGAAAAAATGCCCAGGCCGGGAATCGAACCCAGATCCTTGGCTTACAAGGCCAATGCTTTTCCGTTTAAGCTAACTGGGCCGACAACCAGCCAGCATATTTCGCTCAGATAACCTTATTGGTAGTAACATCTGGTCTGTCATGTAGACAGCTCAACAGAATAAACCGCAGGTAAAGGAACTCCATATAAACGATGGATACGTAGATGAACTATTATTTTAACACAATCAAACTGATTGGTAAATTTATCATACGAACTGAATATTTCCAACTGAGCGAAAAAATGCCCAGGCCGGGAATCGAACCCAGATCCTTGGCTTACAAGGCCAATGCTTTTCCGTTTAAGCTAACTGGGCCGACAACCAGCCAGCATATTTCGCTCAGATAACCTTATTGGTAGTAACATCTGGTCTGTCATGTAGACAGCTCAACAGAATAAACCGCAGGTAAAGGAACTCCATATAAACGATGGATACGTAGATGAACTATTATTTTAACACAATCAAACTGATTGGTAAATTTATCATACGAACTGAATATTTCCAACTGAGCGAAAAAGCTTTCGCGAAAAGTTTTTCGCTCAGTTGGAAATATTCAGTTCGTATGATAAATTTACCAATCAGTTTGATTGTGTTAAAATAATAGTTCATCTACGTATCCATCGTTTATATGGAGTTCCTTTACCTGCGGTTTATTCTGTTGAGCTGTCTACATGACAGACCAGATGTTACTACCAATAAGGTTATCTGAGCGAAATATTCTGGCTGGTTGTCGGCCCAGTTAGCTTAAACGGAAAAGCGTTGGCCTTGTAAGCCAAGGATCTGGGTTCGATTCCCGGCCTGGGCATTTTTTCGCTCAGTTGGAAATATTCAGTTCGTATGATAAATTTACCAATTAGTTTGATTGTGTTAAAATAATAGTTCATCTACGTATCCATCGTTTATATGGAGTTTCTTTACCTGCGGTTTATTCTGTTGAGCTGTCTACATGACAGACCAGATGTTACTACCAATAAGGTTATCTGAGCGAAATAGGCTGGCTGGTTGTCGGCCCAGTTAGCTTAAACGGAAAAGCATTGGCTTTGTAAGCCAAGGATCTGGGTTCGATTCCCGGCCTGGGCATTTTTTCGCTCAGTTGGAAATATTCAGTTCGTATGATAAATTTACCAATCAGTTTGATTGTGTTAAAATAATAGTTCATCTACGTATCCATCGTTTATATGGAGTTCCTTTACCTGCGGTTTATTCTGTTGAGCTGTCTACATGACAGACCCGATGTTACTACCAATAAGGTTATCTGAGCGAAATATGCTGGCTGGTTGTCGGCCCAGTTAGCTTAAACGGAAAAGCATTGGCCTTGTAAGCCAAAGATCTGGGTTCGATTCCCGGCCTGGGCATTTTTTCGCTCAGTTGGAAATATTCAGTTCGTATGATAAATTTACCAATCAGTTTGATTGTGTTAAAATAATAGTATTCTAATAATTCACTTATTAATAATCTTGAGTTTGAACGCTTTTGCGGCATTAGTTTTTACAGATTTATCCAAAAGGTATTCGTTTTTTTTTTCAATTTGTTGACGGTCCCCTATGGGGTTTCGGGAAAAGATCTTCGCGGAAATATATGATATATACAATATTGTTTCACACCTGCAGTTTCAGGTTAATTCCTCATGTATTCTTCTAGATATTTAACAAAGCGTCTAAAATTGCAAGTGACCGGCCACCTTTGTCCATATAGTGTAGTTCGTATTTTAATTACATTTTTTTTTCAGTTGTTAAGAGAAAATGGCAATGAAAAGATAATATACTACTTTTTCTACAGAAATTGAGTATTTCGGTTGCCACCATTACAGATATGGCATTAAAAACTACAAAAAAATTAATGTCTCAAAAATAAATTAAGATGAAGTTTTCAAACATATCGCAGTTAAAGGAGCCTTTTTTCCCCTATACGGAGGTGTAAAAATTGAAAATGTGTGATGCTTACAAGGAGAGGACCAACCTTGTTAATCACAGATTTTCATTATTTTAATATATGTTGTACGGAAAAACCCCTTAGTGTCAGGTTCAACGGATTTTATCCAACGCTCTTTTGTTCTTGAGAAACCGGGGGGGGGTCTAATATTAATACACAACTTAAATACTTACTTTGCAACCGCAATGATAGGTTGGTCGTTGCCCAGTTGGTATGGCGTTTGCCGGTTGATCCGCGGGCCCGGGTTCGATACCCGAATGCGCTACATTTGTTTTTCTCATTTTTTTATAAAAAGCCTTGTAAGTATAATTAATAATCTCATTGTCAATTAAAATTTATAATATTGTACATCAATTATAATTTTAACCTATTTAATTTTTTACTTTTAACTAAATAGTTGTATAAAACATCATAAAACTGTTAATTTTTTAAAAATCACTTTTAAAATGTATTTCATATATTCTTTATTGATGCAATGATATTGAGCAATTGTGTCAATTCGTGATTTTAAAGAAACATCATTTACGCATTGCTTTAACAAAGGAAGTCAATGCGATAATACTATTATTCTGTTTTTAAAGTAACAAGCATAATTATATTAAAAATTAGCATCAGAATTAAATTACAACCGATTTCTTGCATATTAAAAATCTTTAAATTTGTAATACGTATGCTTGCGCTTTCAATTATTTTGCTTTCACCTTTATCTTGTTTCTGCTTTTATTTTTATTTTATTTGAATATTCTTTTATTTTGTCATAACTAGATGGCACCACAACAGAGTTTGTCACGATTTTGGAATTTTTATCATTCAATAATAGATCCAATTTCTTTTTAAACCTCTTTAAAGGATGAGAAATAACAGTTTAAAAATAAAAAAATGATAAATTTAAGTTTTTTAACATTATAATTAATGTATGATATTAAAATTTGTAATTGAAATTATTAAATTAAAATTACAAGTATATTTATAAAACAAAAAATGAGAAAAACAAATGTAGCCCGTTCGGGTTCCGAACCCGGGCCTGCAGATCAGCCAGCGAACGCCGTAGCAACTGAGCTACAAACAATCTATCATTGCGGTTGCAATGTAAGTATTTAAGTTGTGTACTATTATTAGACCCCCCCGGTTTCTCAAGAACTAAGGAGCGTTGGATAAAATCCGTTGAACCTGACACTAAGGGGTCTCTACCGTACAATATATATTAAAATAATCAAAATCTGTGATTAACAAGGTTGGCTACCTCCTTGTTAGAAGTTTAAAAAACTGCAGTAGCGATTATCTGTGTTTAACGGTACAATGCATGGGTGATTTACAGATTCTAGCTGGCCAAAAGTCGATTTTTAAAAGTTTATCCTAGCGTAATTTATTTTTTGCCTGTTATAGCTCAATAGTTAGGGCGTTGTACCCTGCTATTGGTTTTTATATAAATATAATTGTGTGGTCCATAGACTAGTGCAAAGTTAGTGCCTGTAAGTTGGGAATGAAGCAATTGAGTATTGTTCTTTAATCTGTTACTTGAAGCGGAATAAAATATACTGCTCGATTATGGATGCTTCCAAACAAAATATGGATTTTATTTTATCAGATTTATGTGCATAAAATTTGCACATGTCATCTGATATTTCATATTTAATGTCACAAAAAAACTCGTATTTTTTTACAGTTTTTCAGTTTCAATATAGAAAAAGTTATATGATAAAGCACGATTAAGCTCAATTTTTGATATGATTAAATAGTTTAGATTATGACCTTTTCGTTCCAATTTAATTTGTCTGTACCTGGGTGCTCCCCCCCCCCCTAGTTTTTAGAGCTGTTTTTAGCTTATTAATTTTTTTGACATTTTAGTTCAAGTGCAATTTTCTCTTTATCAAAAAACAGCAAAATTTAAGTTAGTCATATAAAGAAACTTTTGAACCGTTATGCAACGGCAACAAGATTTATAATTTAACCAAAATGTGAATTTGATTGAAAGTATTTTGTTTATAGAGAGAAATTACAATAAAGAGCACATGAAGTTTTGCAAGCGCGAAATGTTTAAATTTATGACCAAATTTGGACAAAAATTGCCAGTTGTATAAGAAGAACGTAAAATCACGCGTCAATCAGATTGTGGAACATTTTTCAACGCATTCGGACTACTATAATAAAACTTCATAGCTTAATAACGTGAAAAACGATATCTAAGTAATAATTTGTAAAACATATAAGACGTTTGAAAACACAATTTCAAACAAAGTAGAAAAAATAGCTGAAAATTTTGTACATCCCTGTATATGAATTATAGATTTATCATATAATTCACAATATGCTAAAATTTAGAACTGTTAGTGAACGCATAGCGCAGTTGAAAATTCCTCGTTAGCAGTGTCCGGAATATACTTCAAATGTTTTGTACAGCCCTGTATATGATTTATAGAATTTATATACACGAAATATTATGCAATTTTTATAATTTAAAAAGGTGTTTCACAACTGAAAACGCACTTCCATCAATTATTGTTCATACAGAGAAAAATATAACAGATTTATTTTGTGTGCCCCTGCATATGAAAGATGAATGGCACATTATATTCAATAGTAAGCATCTTATAGAGCACCTCGGAGATATATATAAATTTAAATACTTTTGAAAAAATGTAACAGGAACAAAATACACCACAAATAATTTTTCTCCATAGACCATAATGTAACATAATTCTTTTTAGTCCCCCTGTAAATGATCGATAAATACTACCCATACCATATTCTATAGCAGTCATCTTTCATAGATATATATATAAATTTCAAAGTGTTTGAAATTATGAAACATCATTAAAAACCACCAGAAACGATTTTTCCTCATATGCCGTAATGTAATGAAACACTTCTGAATGTCCCTGTAACGAAATTATGACTGCTATACGCTACATTTTACAATATGTAACATTCAATAATGAATATCGATAACATTTTTCTATTTCATAGCGATGCGACTATATGACGCCAAAAATTATTGGCCAGCTAGAATTGGTAAATCACCCATCGTGCAATGATATACCTGCTTCGTTTTATGGCTGGCTTATGTAACTGAACGTTATTTTTTAGTGACGACACTATAATTGTTTCTTGAAAGAAACAGCATATTGGTTCCTAATAGTCAAGATTAATAGACATACAGCTTGGCTCCCAATTTTTTCCTTCAGTCGGGGGAAATCTTCCGTTGCTACGTCACAAGAATCCAAGAAACGAAGCTAGAGTCAAAATTTGCCTTAGCTCTATGCAGTTACTTGCTATACTAGTTAATTGTTAATTACTAAGTGAATAAAAAATAATAATACATTTTTTTTCGTGTGTAAAGAAATAGGAGACCTTAGTTTGTAAACCACATGGGAAAAAAAAAGTCCTTCCGGCCAGTGCCGGGAGGAAGAGGTAGCTTTCAAATTCCTTATTTTAAAAAAGCCAACTTATATTATTCAAACACACGAAGCTCAATTTAGTGGAAACCGAATATAGGAGATTCAATACTAATTTTTATCAATATTAAATCATTATGAATGAGAATTTCGCGAAATTAGTCAGCTTTATCCAAGCTGCTTTTATTTAAAGTAACTTATATTTGGCTGAGATGTTGATGTATACTATCCACATGCCTTCTTACATGGAAATAGGCGAATACGTGTGTTATCGCGTGACAAATACAAGATCGTTTCAAAATGTTAGCCATACTAGAAATTCAAAGTGCTATAATTCAACCATTTTTTTTAAGATATAAACAAAAGAACAAATTTTCAGAAACAAAATCTGCTCCGGAATCTTTGTATCAAGGTAAAACACATAAAAAAATCTTTTTCATTTTCCAATTTTTTAATACCTCATTTTAAATTTTAAATTTAATTTTTTTAAAATGGCAACCCTTTTGAAACAAGATGGCGAATGAAGCTGGCCAACGAACTCGGTCGAGACATTGGTATGTACTATGTACAGACCAAGTAACATCCAAATCGGTTCATAAATATGCTTGTTATCGCGTGACAAAACCAGGTCGTTTTAAAATGTCAGCCACAATAGAAATTCAAAATGCTATAACTCAGCCATTTTTTTAGATATAGACGAAACAAAAACTGTTCCGGAATCTTTGTATTAAGGTCAAATGCATACGGAAAAATCTTTTTCATTTTCCAATTTTTTGGTGTCTCATTTTAAATTTAAAATTTTTAAAATTTTTTTAAATGGCCGCCATTTTGAAACAAGATGGCAGATGAAGCTGGCCAACGAACTCGGTTGAAATATTTGTATGTACTTTGTACACACCAAGGTACATTCAAATCGGTTCATAAATACGCCTGTTATCACGTGACAAATATCAGGACGTTTCAAAATGTCAGCCACGCTAGAAATTCAAAATGCTATAACTAAGCCATTTTTTAAGATATAGACGAAACAAAAACTGCTCCCGAATCTTTGTATCAAGATCAAATACATAAGAAAAAAATATTTTTTCAATTTTCAATTTTTTGGTACCACATTTCAAATTTAAATTTTTCTTAAAAAATTAAATGGCTGCCATTTTTAAACAAAATGGCGGATGAAGCTGGCCAATGAACTTGGTCGAGACATTGGTATGTACTATGTACAAACGAAGTTACATCCAAATCGGTTCATAAATACGCCTTTTATCGCGTGACCAAATTCAGGACGTTTCAAAATGTCAGCCACGCTAGAAATTCAAAATGCTATAACTCAACCATTTTTTAAGATATAGACGAAACAAAAACTGCTCCGGAATCTTTGTATAAAGGTCAAATACATAAGAAAAAAATATTTTTCTATTTTCAATTATTTGGTACCACATTTCTAATTTAAAATTTTTAAAAAAATTTTAAATGGCCGCCATTTTGAAACAAAATGGCGGATGAAGCTAGCCAACGAACTCGGTCGAGACATTGGTATGTATTATGTACATACCGAATTACATCCAAATCGGTTCATAAATTCGAGAGTTACAGTATGACAAAAGTCAGATATATATATATATATATGGATATATATATATATATATATATATATATATATATATATATATATATATCAACTTTTGAACGGAGGGTGGTTTCGGGGTCTGGGGGTCATGATCGATGAAAATATACCAAAATTTTTTGAAATCGCTTTCCTCCGAACGGCTGCAATAGGTAGCTTTTTGTAATGAAAGCTACCTAATATTAATTTTTAAAATCTTTACCGTGACGCAGGGGGGGGGGGGGGGGAACAAATAAAACAATTTTGAAAAAAAAAAGTTATAACTGCACTATAGTTCTTTTCTCTCACTCTCTCTCTCTCTCTCTCTCTCTCTCTCTGTCTTTTGTTTTTGTCTATATTGTCTATTTCCAAATTTTTGTTTTACATTATTTATTAAATTATTAAAATACTGATTGCAACTTTAATTCATTTAATTAAAATGTATGTTTTAATATCAAATTTCTACAATTTAGGAAAAAACAAAACAGTAACTTCTCAAAATGCCGTTTATAATACCTAATAAATTTTCTATTATTTTTAAATTGTGAAAAACATAAAAAAATATATGCAATACTTTAAATTATTATTTTTTAAAGCATATTTATGGAGAATACCTAGTACAATTTTGCAGGGTTTTTAAAACTAAGAATTGGATATTTCCAAAGGCTGATACAAATGAGGGGGGGGGGGGGGGGTAGAGGAAAAATTACCGCTCTCAATAACTAATAACACCCCATAATTTTTTTGTTAAAATTTAATATATCAATAATTAAAAAAATCCTATTTACAATATTTGAAACACAATAGTTTTTCTCATTTTATTTGCTGCACAATCTCTATTGCAAAATTTTAATTTTCTATTTACTTAGAATCGTTTTAGAATATTATAATACAAAACAAAAGCATGACCGTGAATAATATTTACATCATATTGGCGGTGGCAACACCTGACCTGTAAGTTTCACTTTTACTAATATATATATAGATATATATAACTTCTAAACATCGCAGCATTTTAGAATTTTTACATTGCCGAATCGGAATAAAAAATGTTCTTTGAAACAGAACTGTTTTTCAATTTCCTCGTTTATTTTTATTTTATTTATTTTATTTTATTACTTATTTATGGTTTTTAAAATAATTTTTAAGAGTGATTTTTATCAAAATCTATGTTCATCGCGTGCAGCCCAATTAGGAAACTTTATACCGTTTGTACTTAAAAGGTTATAAATAGTTCAGAATTTATTTCCGGTTAATATTCCATGGCGAAATTAAAACTTCATCAATAAATAAAATAACAATAAAAAATTAGCAGACGTGTAATCGAACTACGCGCTTAAACCACTGAAATAATCAAAATAAAAAAGGCTGCTGTAAGTAGTGAAATTTTGTTGGTGATTTCTTCGGCTGTTATCTCCGAACATGCATTTAATAAAATATCGCTTTTAATAATTTCAAAACTTATTTGAATACATTACTGATATTTTTAATATAAAAATGCTTTTTGGTGTTGTCAGTGGACAATCTAAACATATATATTTTTACTAATGATTTCGTAATACTGCCCTTGAAAACGAGTTTCGAATCATTAGTTCCAGTTTTACTCATAATTGTTCTCTCATTTTAAATTCATTTTGTAGTTTTTCTTTTTGAATTAATGAATTTTCAATTTTGAGATCATACATTTCGTGAAAAGCATTTGTTGATGCTGACAATGATTCATTATTTCATATCTTTTATTTTTTAAATTGGTTAAATTGTTTTAGCTACCAATAGTTTTAGAAAATATTACAAATATTTATGATTTCATACATATATTTCTTTATTTACTTGTTCTTTTTATGAATTTGCCTTCCTGTTGTTTTTCCTTTCGCCAATTTTGAATGTTTTAATTTTTCATACTTCACATACTGATGATTAGGATATTGGTTTATTAAAAAAAATCATTAATGATTAGTTAAATTAATAATAGTTGATCCAGATTTATTATGTATAATGTCAGTGAAATGTATTGATACACAATTTATTAATTTATATATATATTCATATCTTGTTCATCTTTTGAATTTTATCAATTTTTTCATATATTTGTGATTTTATCTTTATTATATATATATATATATATTAAATGTAAAATATCTATTTAGAGTTTTCAGTTTAAAAAAATGATTTTTATCTATGGTGTAATCTGGTAAGCCCGAGTTAGATACCTTCGTATTTTTAAATATGAACTTAATAATTTTTATAAGTATAAACGTGTTTTTGAATGAAAGTAATGCCTAGATTATGTTTGGGCCCATTCACTGTAACTTACTAAAAACGAAAAACTTTTCAATCGGATGATATTTTGGGAAGCTATAAATTAAAATTTGTCACGTAAGTTTAACTTTAGCATCCTCAAACTTTGAACCCTTCTAACTCTATGAAGTTTTAAGAAAAAGTGTATAATCTCATTGCTGAACCAAGTTACTTTGCTCAAGTAAAATAAACTGTGAAATTTGGAGGTTAGCATATGAAAAATGAATGTTTGTACAATTTTTAATAAATCGAGGACTCCTATTTTACTATTACAGCCGATATGGAAATTAGGATTCTTGTCTTTCTAGGATTCTTGTGACGTATGATCGCCCATAGCAATGAGAGTGTAGGGAGCAGAGTCCTTAGTAACGAGCCAAACTATATGTCTATTAACCTTGCTTAATAACGGCATCATATTTAAAATCAATAACAAATAATTTTTACTGATACTGATTAATAAATCTGAATATACGTTACTTATAAATGAGAGTTTTCATTCAAAATTCAAGTTATGTGTATCAGGGGGAAACATTTTCGTGAAAAAAAAAAGGGAATTAAAACGGATTAATATATTTTTTCACGCTATTTTCTCAAATGAAAAAATAATTTACTTTCAATTTCAATAGATAGTGAAAAAAAGACGATTAAAGGAAATTTTCCAAAAAGTAAAAACATATTTTCACACATTGAAGATTCACGAATAAATTTATTTCGCAGAAACGAAAATCGTCTATCAACATTTACGACCGAGGATGTAAATATAACTTTCGTACATTTAAGTATTTAAGTGGATATATTGCTCTATTATGATATATATTAAGTGGATATATATATATATATATATATATATATATATATATAGATAGATAGATAGATAGATAGATATAATAGATATATTCACAGGAATTGAATTTTTAAAAAATCACGTACTATTTTATTTTATTATTTTTAAAAGATGGGAGATAAAACGTTTCACGAAGTATATGGTAAAAATTATGTAATATTTTTTCATGTAAAGCATCCATTTTTAACAGACTTAAAGAAAAGGAGTTTATCAGTTCGACGCGTATGTATATTTTAATTCAATATATATATGTTTAATAATTCAATATTAATGGCTAAAGCGTCGTCATATTTTAAATCATTAGCCAGTTTTCATTTAGAAAATATTAGCATTTTATATCAGTTACACGAAATGGCGTGATTTCCACAGAATTTATCATTCGCAAGTACATAAATTTAGCATCTTTTTTACAGTACGATCTCCGACAATGCTGGTTTCAATAAAATTTAATAAATAGTGTATGAAAGTCTAAGTAAAAAAGTTTAGCAAATAATTTTAATTGGAGACTACGCTTTACATGTGACATCTTTTAAACGTAAAGAGCCTATGTCACTAATTGAGCAATAAATTCGACTTCACCTCACCCCCTCGAATTTTTAAAGTCACCATGATTATCTAAAAGCACAAGAGAAAAGCGAATAAAAAATCACGGCAATAATCAGTTATCCTTTTCTGAAATTTCTTTCGATTTTAAAATATCTAAATGTACAGTTAACATATCTCTGAAAGATAATCTTTGTTCCCCATTGGAGCGTATTCCTGCAAATTTCGAAACTTCCATAATCCTAAATTACAACACAACAATTGATATGAAAATGTTTATCCATAATTGGGGTACTTTTTTCATAAATAATTTTTTCCGTGTTTGAAAGCAATACGCAACTCTATTGCTTAATAAATATATATTTAGGTTTTAAAATTCTTCGGAGCGTGATAAACATTTTGATATTATTGACAGATATACAGCTGCTAAAAGTGTGGTACTGTTAAATAAAAATTTAATAAATATTTGAAAGTTAAAGATATTTTTTGTACTTTGCTTTTATTATCTATTTTTGAACTTTTATGCTTCACCACATTTGCTTTTTTTTTTCCAAGATGTGATTTTTTGGAATAGAAACATAATGCTGTATATTTTTCAGTTATGCTAATCTAATTAAAGTCACGTCTGAAGTGACCTGTTAATAACCACTTTTCTTTTAAAATATTTACTAATTAAATCGCTTAAACCAATATACGTTGTCACAAAACATAATTTATTCAATATCCATGAACGAAATATATACAATATATAAACATAAATGATAAAATAGAATGACAGAGATGTAAATTTATTCTTCATTTAATCTTAGAAAAAGCGTATTAAATTTCAAGCTCATGAAAGAAATATAAATGATCCTATATACCGAAGAGCCATTACGTTATGACCACCCTCCATCTATAACAATGTGCTCGTCCAGAAACAAAACCATGCGGCGCGCGCGCCTGATGTTGGAGTATATAAAGCGTCCATGCATTGTATTTCAAAATATAGCGTGATAAGCGACATAATGGAAAAAGCAGCAGATTTGAAATAGATAAAATCGTTGTGGTTCGGCGAATGGGAATGTTGATATTAGTAACGGCGCGTTTGGTGGGCTGTTCAACTGCAGTCGTTGTGAGCATGTATCGAAAGTGGTGTATAGATGCTGACACGACAAGCCGCCGGCCAGCAGCGTGTCGCCCGCAGTTCCAGAGGAGAACGGAGTTCCATTGATTTCAGAGGAGAGCGGAGATTGTTACATATTATTCGCGGCGATCAAAGAGCTTACATCAGTCGAAATCACGAGCATCTGCAACAGTGGCAAACAAGACAATGTTTCTGAGCGCACAGTGCATCGTGCACTGCTGCGTAAGGGCCTACGCAGCCGGCGGCCGGAGCACACCCCTGCGCTGACGGCACGCCATCACCAGCATCATCGGAAAGGCAGCATCGCCAGGAACATCTGAATTGGACCAGAGAATAATGGAAGAAAGTTGCATGGTCCGACGAATCACGTTTTCTGGCCCATCACATCGATGGGCGCGTGCGAATACACCGATTTCCAACGGAAACCTTGGCTTCCGGATTCACACATGCAGAGTTGGCCGGAGAAGAGCCGGTGGCGGCGGTAATATGGTGTGGGCGATGTTTTCATTCAGCATATTAGGACTCATAATCCCCATAGAACAAACCCTGATGTTTGTGCGCTACCTGAGCATCGTTTCAGATCAGGTGCACCCATTCATGACAACAGTGTTTCCGGTGGTTGATGGCGTTTACAAACAGGATAATGCAAAATGTCATACGAGTCGAATCGTCCAGCAGTGGTTAGAGGAAGATTCTAGTGACTTTCAAGTCATGCCTTGGCCTACAAATCCCCCCCCCCCCCTGACGTGAATCCAATAGAACATTTGTGGTTCTATCTGTAAAACCGAATTCGTGCTGCCACGCTATCACCTCGCAATGTGCAGGAATTGCAGGACCAGTTTGTGAGCGCTAGGTACTAGATACCTCAGACTACCTATTAGCATCTTTTCGAGTTAATGCCACAGCGGGTGTTGGCGGTTTGGAGATCGAAAAGTAGTCCTATGTCGTATTAAACAGGCGTTCATAATGTAATAGCTCTTCGGTGTATATATATATATATATATATATATACAAATTGGATCATCAAAAGTTATTCGACTATAAAATGTGATAAAGGGTTAATTATGCATGAAGTATTCTCATTAATTTTTAACTTTCAGGAGAAAAAAATCCGGTGAAATTAAACTTAGTAAAATAACATTTTAAACTTATAAACGAATGCCTCAATGATTCAAAATAAAGAAAAAAAATGTCAGCAGCGACGATTTTTTTATTTAACTGAAGTTTAAGTTAAACTTGCGAGTTTAATTTTCCTTACCGTTTTACCTCTATAAATTTTTATTTTCTTCTAAATTTTTACTTATAATGAATTTGCATAGTACCCGCAGTACATTCAAATAAGAAATAATAACAATCTAATATTTTTCAGTGAAAAATTTTGGTATAACATTGTCTTAAAGGGGTGTTACAGAAGGGACAGTAAGGAAAAAATAGGGGACGGTAAAGGAAAAAAGGACGGTAAGAAAAAAAGGGATGGTAAGGATGGACGGTAAGGAAAATTACCACCTCTTTTTAGGCAAATCATGTTAAGACTGATAGCCACAATGTCTACTGATTTTTAGAAACTGTTATTTACATTGGATTAAATTAAATAAAACTATTGCATTACCTCGAAAATTGCAGGAATAAACCTTAGGCACGGTAAGACTACCAATAAAGCCACGATGCTTAAAATTGATATTTAAATGCTTATTTAAATTCTGCTGTAAATTTCCTGTCAAAGAATTTTAGCCATTCTTTCTCTAGCATAGTTCAGCATGAGAAAAATGTTGAAAAAAATTCTGTGGTTGCATCTGAAGTGATTTTCTGTATAATTTTATCAAGAGGGATGGTAAGGAATCTAAAACTCAGGGGCAGAGTTAAAAAATAATAACAACCGTA
The DNA here is from genome assembly GCA_963932465.1 of Maratus speciosus. Taxonomy (NCBI): domain Eukaryota; kingdom Metazoa; phylum Arthropoda; class Arachnida; order Araneae; family Salticidae; genus Maratus; species Maratus speciosus. The sequence goes on from OZ010787.1 coordinate 150,500,814, forward strand.
AAAATGCGTGCAGGTTAATTTTTTAATACATATTTTTTATAAAACAACAGTCCCAGTTTCGGAAAAAAATTACATTAAATTTCTTTTATTGAAAGAATTTTATACAGGCAATTCCAAACTTAAAAATCAACATGAGGGACACGGGACGGTATAGGAATTTCGTGGTATATTTGGACCCCCAACATCGTCAAAAACTTATTTATCTCGTTAATATTGTTATACAGTCATGCAATGGGTTATTTTCTAGTATAATAAATAAAAAAAACACAAGAATATGTACTAAAATAAAAATTATTATTCAGGGACTTAAAAGTCAGAATTATGTGAGAATACCGCATATGCTTTAATTTATCGAATTTCTTTACTTAATTGATGCATTTATTCTTCTTTAAATGTTATGTGAACGAAGTCTAGCAGCTACTTCTTTATAAATTTCAGACTCAAAAATGTATTGTATGGAAATCTTCAAAACGATTACGTTGGAAGCAAATAATATCTAGATATGCTAGGGACTTTAGTCGTAGAAAAATACTATATGAATTTTATAAATAATTAATAAACAATAAACAGTAACAAAAAATAAATCTAGATTTATTTAATATATTTTATCATTTAGCCATACGACTGGAATTTTATATATCTTCACACTTTATTTGTTGTTGTCACTCTATAAGGAGTTCTTGTGCGTAATATATTAGGTATATAAACGGCATTATTTTAAAATTTTGTAAACATTTAGGTATTCTGCCGTGTAAATACTTTTTTTTGCTATTGTGCCACTATTATGTCTTGCTAAAGTTATATTTCAGTATATATAAATATATTTAATCTTTTCATTCCATATTTATATGCTTTCTCTTTATATTTTGTGTAATTTTTTATAAACAATGCCACCTTTAATAATAGAGATTAAACTTGATTTTACAACATTTAAATTAAAAAATAGCATTTATTTAACATAAAATAATATAAATCACTTATTATTGTTTCGAATTTTTTTTAAACTTTTTAAACGATTTCCAAAGCGTAACAAATATAAAATCATATAAAGAACTAATTATTTTACATTCCTTCGAAGAGAAAAACTCCCTCTTTTTGGGAAGGAATAAAATAATGCCCGCCAAAGCAATATGTCATTGAAAAAGAAAATTTAGAATTATACATAATTAACCCATTCAGTTTAATTGTCAAGTAATTACTTTTTACTGCTTTTACGTGTATAAAACCTTAATCGGATAATGTCTTTTAATTTTTTTTTCGTCCTGTTTTCAAAAAACAAGCATTTATAATAAGGCTTGTAGCAAAAGAGTTTTTTTTTTTTTCTTTTTTTTATGGAGGGGAGAGATAAAAACGAAGAATCAGAAAGAAATAAAAAAAAGTATATATTTTTTCGGGCTATATAGCCTTAAAAATTTTTTAGTAGCATTTTATTTTTAGTTTTTTGGAATAGCGTATTATGATATTTCAGTTACAAAGGGGAGTAAATTGAGAAATGTATTTTGACATCCATATTTTAAAGCAAAACATGTCGGTGAGTAATGCTCTAAAACTTCTCATTTACTGCAATTTTTTAAAAGCTTCTAAATACCTTCTAGTATTATTTTTGTGTACCACAAGATTCTGTTAAGCGTATTTGTTTTATTTAGAAGCTTAAGAAAAATTATCTTTAAATAATCATGAAGAGGAAAATAGAGGTCTGCACGGGCCTGTAACTGGCCCGGCGAAAAAATGTAACGGGTCTGCCGGGCCAGGCCGATAAAAAAATTAAGCGAGCCTGCCGGGTCGGGCCGATAAAAAAATTAAACGGGCCTAACGGCCTGATATAAAAATTTCAATGAAGACGATAATATATGGGACATTTTCAGTGAATATGACTTTCGCGAGAATAAGTATAAATGCGCGTCACGAGCCAATGAGAATTTGACTACATCAATACAGAAATGTAACATGTCCAGCGTAGAGATCGGTATCACACAGTTGCATGGTATCTGATCCCGGGCTTAATTTTTTTCAGCACACTTGTACCGGGCCTAGATCAGGCTTGCATGTTTTTTTTTTTTTTTTTTTTTTTTTTTTTTTTTACATAATCGAGCCGGGCTGGAACTGGACTTAATCGTTCTCGGGATGTGTAGGGCAGGGAATATTTTTTGCAAAAATATTAATAGCGATAATGAACTTCTGTTAACGGAATATTTGCAAATATATTTAACGTATATTTGGAAATATACGTTAAGGTAGATCTCAAATTCACTGCTAAACAATACGAAACTTTCTGACACGTTTTCGAAAATTTTTAACTGTAAAGGCATAAAATTGGAAGGCCTGACTATTGAAGGGATTCGGAATCGAAAAGCGTTTTTCATTTTTGATAAATAAATTGCTTATCGAGATATAAGAGATTCTTGTCACGTGACTGCAGGTTTTTCTCCTTTCCCGTGATATCGCTTCCGGAAATTCTATTCAAAACGATAACTTCGACAGTATTTTCTCAAAGATATATTGCTTTTATCAAAAAATGGATAACGCCATTCGATTACAAAGTTTCTGAATCAGAACACCTGTCAATCTTACACGTTTCCGAAAAGAAATTAATACATAAATCTGTCAGAAAGTTAGCACTTTGGACTTGAGAAAAGCCTTAAAAATGACAGAGAAACTTTTTCACAAATCTTCTTTTTATTATACAGTTTCAAAAGTTATCATGTTTTTAACCCTCCTTTTTCTTTTTTATTCTAAACAACATTACTTTTTTAATGAATCCTTATTTGAATGTTGAAACGTCTAAGACTCTAAGTAATCGTTAATGCTGCTATTGTGTATTTTCTGCCTTGCTAACACATGGTAATTTTAATAAAATACACTGTAAAATTACCTCATAAAGATATATGCAGTATTCTTTAAAAGAATCTTAATTGTATTTTAAGAAAAATCTAAGTTTTTTGTAGAAATTGAGTCGGGCCTGATTTGATTGACTTTTCCACAGGTCGGGCTGGGCTCGGGCCTGGAAATTTTGGCCCGTGCAGACCTCTAAGAAAAATATGATTAGGAAGAGTTTAGAATAGCTTTTATGTTCAGGCTGCATCTGTTTAATTTCCAGTTGTTAAATTTTCATTTACTTTGTTTTTATGAGTTCAAAGGCAGTTTTTGTTCCTGGATTTTTTTCCATCTTATCATTCTGTTTAGAAATACATATTACTCGAAATAGATATTATAGAACAATTATTATAATAGTCTAACCTCAATATCCTATTTGTGAATAATGTAAAATGGGCATTAAAAAAATCTATCTAAAAAAATAATAATTTACTTACAAAAAATCAAAACTTCCCAATTTCTGCGCACTTGGTACTCGTTAATCAATGGAGAGCTGAAGTGCAGACTGAAACCATGTGTATACATGTGTTCGAGTGGGTTTCTCATAAAGATAGAAACGCGCTTTAATTTTTTGCCTGTTTGAGAAATATGTACAATTTAAATCTTAAAAATGTTCAAAATAAGATAACAAACGTTAACGAAATACTTCCCCAATTAATTTTTTAAATGTTGCATTTTTGAAATTTTATACAACCCCTCCCCCACACCATCCACAGAATACAAAAATGGTTGATTAAAATAATTTTCTTTCTCATTTAGCAAGATCATTACAAAAAACTGCATACCTGCACTGTTAAAAATATTTTTGTAAAACAACAGAAACTTTCTGGCAGCAAAAAGTTGCCAGAAACTATTTGTTTTCAGAAAATATCTGTTAACGAAAGAATGCGTTATCAGACGACAGAAATACGTAGTCATACAGGCACTTCGTGTTGACAATCGACGCCTTTCCCAACAGTCAAAATCTGTAGGTCGATTCCTGTTGGCGAGGGGGGGGGGGGTTCTATTTAACAGAAGAATCGCATATTATAGGTTAGGTACACGGGAAATTTATATTTACCGATCGATTTGTTTATATTAATAATAATAAATATTTATAGGAATTTCTCCTCCAAACTTTTATAAAATTAATTTAAAAAGCTTATTCGCAATAAAATATTTAAACAGTTGAATTTATATAGATTTGTAAATTAAGTATATTAAAGACTGGAATAAGTGAAAGAAGGTATCTTAAACTCCCCCCACCCCCCAGAATAATAAAAATATATATATACGATATAAGGTAACTCCCCCCTCCCCCATAAAAATATTTCTTAATAAAATAAATATATGTATTGAATGTGATTTGTAATTAAAAGAACTTTAATATTTATTCATGCAATATTTTTGAAAATTGATTAGGTTAAATTAGTGACTTTGGTTAATTATGTAAATAATATCCTGCCAATTTTTATAATTTTTTCGAATAGAAAGCTTTGTATATATAAATGTGTAAAAGTTGACAGCTATGAGCAAAGATGAGAAATGAAAAAGAAGAGCCACTAAAATTTATATAAACATCACCATAAAAAAAAGTATTTCATTCCAGCTAAAGTGATAAAATGAGTTTTCATCCTTCTTAACAATTTACAATGTTTTTCCGTATAAAGTAAATGATCATCAACTAAATAAGAAAAAATATTACAATATAATTTAAATTAAAATGTTAAACAAAATTAAACTTGCTGATTCTATAAAATGAATGGTTAAAGCTTAAATAGGAATTATTTTCAAAATAATTCACACAGTTGTAGCTCAAAATTTATTTCCTTAAATAGAGTGAATAAAATTTACAAATTTTAACTTAACCACTACAAGTAACTCTAAGATTGTACTAAAAAAAAAAAAAAAAAAAAAAAAAAAAAAAAAAAAAAAAAAGCATTTCTTCAGAATCAACATATGGAACGATTAAACAAAATATCAACCACTCCATTTTAAACAACATAGTAAATAGTAGGAAATGTGATAAATTTAAACAATAAAAATATATGAACAGCGTCAGATCTAATAAATATTATTCTGGTTAATGTTAAACGAAAATATCAGTTATCTATAACTATAATAATTAATGCAGCTACTCCGTGTTTATTATTAAAACTATCACTCCAAAACTAATAACGTATGTCAACTGATGACAAAATAAATTTAAAATCTCAATCAAAATTTCTGGAACTAATACATATGAAGTAAAATTAAACTCTTAGTCACAAAAAAGTTAAATATAATAAGTAATCATTCTACAGCTATGAAAAAATTCAAGATTTGTAAACTAATCATAAACTTAAGATTATTTATTTAACTTAAAATAAACAACCGATCAAAAAATAATATCCAGCTATTAACAGAATTAGATCAACTAAGTTACTAATGTGCAAAAATAAATGAAGTATAAAATAATACTAATAATTTAAGTAAATCATACATTATGAAATAATAATAATAATAATAAATAGTATTGCTTAATTAAGATTTTTAGCAAATAGGAAGTATTTTTCATACATATTGTTATGTTTCGGAAAAACATTGTTACATATTTAAAAGAAGGATAAAAACATACCTTTTGCTATGTTTGTTTTCTAGTATTCCAACTGTAAATCCTAATCATTGAAGAAAGCGGTTCTGATGTCAAAGGTGTGTGCGAATAGTGAAAATGATTCTTAATTTTCTGTTGAAATTTCTTTATGTATTATTCTTTCTCAATTAGATGAACTGCTTTATTAAACGAACTGCCATTTTCAACAGTACACAGACAAGACACTCAAATATTTCAAGTTAGAAGATACGTCTTAGCGTGGGGTGGGATAACCAATGCTTATTGGTCATTCTAAATGACCTTCTAGACGTCATAGGGGATGACCTCCCGTTTTTCTGTTATCCAACATAATATCCTGTCGCAGTGGAAATTGATGGCAAAGAAAACAGAATTTTTTGTTGTTTAACATGAAAATAAGCGATATGAGGATGGAATGACATAAGAAGACTGTTAACGTAATTTTTACTGTCGGAATTCGAAGATTTTTTTCTGTTGTTTTAAGATTTTTTTTTACAGTGTGTATCTTTAAACTTAACTAAATTATGATAAAGAAAAAAAGTTGACATGCCACTTTTTCCTGCCACTTAAAATAATATTTCATCCATGGAGATAGGAATTGTATACAAATTGACGATGGCATTTTTTAGATAAAAAAATGCGTTAACAAAAAAAATCATCATAAATGCATTCAAATGAAGCATTACACAGGCAGAGATAATATAAAGAGACAAGTGTAGTTTACAATACTGGAAATACAAAAAAGAAAAAAAAACCCTCAATTAACAAAGTATTCTCAAAATCTCTTTGTCAACACCTGTATGTAACTGAGCTCTTTTAATAATGCGTCTGGGAATTTTTGTTCCTCAAAAATAATATTGTTGCAAGCTTTTGTTTAAGGTCAATTTTATTTAGCATAATGAATACTTGACAAACACAAAACGAGATTAATGTGGACTTTAGTTTTCCTCTCCAGTTTCGTGATGTTATTTTTTTCGTCACATTCGATATCCAAATCGCAGCAGGACAAAAGTGCTATCCCCGGGTAAATTACAGTTAAAAGAAGGTAAAATCACTGTCTGCGAGTTGTGTTTTCAAGAACATCGTTGTGCAAAATTATGATTATTTTAAATTTCAAATACATACATGCGTTTATATATTTATATTTATTTGTCAAATAAAAAGTGGCAGTGAATCCGCAGCTGCAGAATTTTCAAAACTTTCTCCTTTATATTATTATTTAGCTTTACCTTTTTGAATCATATGTACTAATAAAATAAATTTTCGCTTTGTCTGTGCGTCGGCAATGGCCAGCGAAATCTAGCACGCCGAAGTCTGAAAATTTGGGTGAAGATAGTCCAAGGCATGTCCTCATCCACCTGAGGCTCAGATTTATCATTGAATATTAGTTAAAATATTAATTATAAACTCATCAAAAAATTAATATATTTCTTCAAAAATTGGTCGAAGCACCCGAGTTGAAAGGATGGAAAATACAAATGCCGGGTTTTTTTGGCCTTTTGTTTTAACCTCTATCCAGAAAACCATTCGAGATACGGAAAAACGAAAGACATCTTCTTAATGTTCGTACTTTTACGTAAGAAACGCCGTAATAAGTTCGGGAAAATATCTTTGTTAATCCTTTGAAATTTTGTTTTAAAAAGGATCCTTTTCACTGTTGACGTTTTTTCCGTGACGGCAATGCTCCCACAGAGCGTAATTTTAGAAATAACGATAAACAAAAAATATGCTCATAATAAGTGTATATTATTCTAATCAACGGTGCAATCGGTTTTCAAAAATATGAATTTTAACCCTTTCAAAAAATCTGCGACCGCAGGTCACTTCGCGCCTTCCGGAGACGAGATATTTTTCTACGCTAAAAGTAACTGAACGTCTGCATCTCGAATCTTTTAAAAGAACCTCGGAAGATCGAACCTACATTACATACAAAAATTTCGACAAAAACGCTAAAAAGCGTGATGTTTCGGCTCATGTTTTCTCCACTATATATGGATAGTTTTGCACGAAATTTTATAGAGAGTTTGGATACAGTTATGTTTCAGGAGCTTGAAGAGCAAGGGTGAATCCTGAAATTGGGGTGTTGGGAAATCAACCTCAAAGTTTTGCAAGTAGTGTTATAGAATAGGGTACTACGCACTTTAGCTCCACACTGTAAGAATACTAAGGGAGAACCAGGGCAAAACGACTTACCTACGTGTTGCCTACATATAACTGAGGTAGAAAAAACAACAAAAAAATCAATCTTTCGGATTCGCCCTTGCTCTTCCAGGCTCCTGATTTATATCCATTAAAATACAAGAAGTTTGGACAATAAGAACTATTTTTTTGTCATATTAAAGGACTCGATGCAAAAATAAACAAACAAAAAGAAGCGTGTATAAAACATATTTCTGTTACAGCTAGATAACACTATTTTTTTTACAAAAATTTTACACGGCTTACAAAACCGATTTTTTTTTCCAATGTAGCAAACGATATAGACATTATACTTACACCGAACAGAGATCACGAAAAAGAACAGAAATATGTGTAAAAAAAGATAATATAAACACAAGACCAAAGTAAAGGATAATTAACATGAGAAACACATAAAATCAAGAAGTTAAGATGCGTAAAGAGTCTCAGGCCTCCCAGTAACGGGAGTAAATACAGTTCTTCGTGAGCGCTAAACAGTCGGAGAGATCATCAGCAGTCATTGCCACGCCACTGCGGCAGAGGGGCAGGCAGAACTATCCACTATCTGGGGTCGGAAAAGATGAGCATATAAACAACCATGTTTTGTCGCGAGACGAAAGGCAGCTACAGCACTGCTTCTTGCACAATCGGAGAGGTTAAGGATGGTATTGCTCCACAATTTTTCTTTTGTCCGTTCTTTTAGTAGTGTCATATGCGTTGTCTTAAGTATTTGTTTAATCATTGAGCAGGCGGGCTTATAGCCATTTAAGTTACATGGGGCTTGATTAACAGAACAACCTTTTTTGGCCTATTCATCCGCCTTTTCGTTTCCAGGAATACCCCAGTCTGAAGGGATCCATTGTAAGACAATCTTCTTATATCCTTTTCGCATCCCTCTTATTAAAGATCTATACTGCATCACAGACAGCAAGGGACTTGACAAGAGCTTAGGGCAGTTGGAAACCGCCAGAATAGCAGCTTGTGAATCTGAGAAAATGACAGTCTGATTGAAATGGAAACAACGAGCATCTAGTTGAACCAGGGCTACTTTGATTGCCTCAACCTCACCATAAAAAGCGGTCCCGGCCGTTCCCAACGAAAGATAATGATAGAAATGTTCACAATGAATACCTGCTCCGGCCACACCATCCATCTCAAGCTTTGAACCATCAGTATATATGTGTAGCCATGTTTCAAGAGGAAAGCGATTGTAAATAGTCTCCATTCCCGCGGAGAACAAAGCTGCAGTACAATCATTTGATTTTGAGACAGGGCTCATAAGGTCCATGTGATAGTGTATTCTACTAGCCTCCAAAGGATTTATGGGAAGCAACAAAGGTTCAATCCGGAATGGAATTTCAAGTCCATCCATCTCTTTTGATACAGCTTGAAGAAAGCCACTTTGAGTTTTCAGCCTGCGTGGTCCCGAGTTGGCCCACATATCACCATGAGGTAGGCGAATTAATTTCTGGTAAAGATTCAAAGCTGATTTCTTTATTTCATATTGCATAGAGATTTCATTAGTATGCAATAGAAGTGCTTCAATTGGTGTAGACTTGGCAGCACAGGTGACAAGACGGAGTGCATTGTTTTGTAGTCGTTCCAGTCTATCAACACCTCCCACAGATAAAGTAATAAGAGGGGCATTTCAATAAGTCATAACAGGTTTTATAAAAGTCTTATAGGGAGAAAGTAGAGTTGTGGTGGATAAACACCATCAAGCTCCAGCAAGGCATTTAAGCAGTATCATACGCTTCTCAGCCTGCTGCTTGATATGATCAATATATAATTTCCACGTGAGTTTACGGTCGAAAGTCACTCCCAGATACCTGGTACTCTCATTAGTCGGGAGGGCTATATTGTTATAAGATATTTATAACAATTATTTATTACCGTTTTATTTATAACCGATAAAAATTTCGAAGTCTTCGGACAACAAGAACTATTTTTTTAAAACTATGAAACGATCCTACGTGGAAAAAAAAAAAAAAAAAAAAAAAAAAAAAAAAAAAAAAATGTCTTCGCGGGAGTGCTTTTACTATTAAATATCAATAAGCTTTCGCGAATTTTTCATTTTCGATATAAATTAATAAAAAATCGCGTTAAAGATGTAAAATAATGATCGTCTAATATTTTTTTTAACTTATTATAACGGTGCATTTTACAGTACTTATATTACACTGGCTGGCTGAGCTAGCTAGTATATAGTAATTTTCATTTCTAATTTGGTATGTTGTCCCCATTCACAGTATTCTTTTTAGGGAAGAGTCCCATAACCTGTGCCGGAAGATTTGGCGATTTTTTTGGCGCGCTTTGTTTGGCGATAAATGTTTCGATCTGGTTTAAGATTGTTCGTCGGATTTCGGATCGTTGGAACGGCTTTAGGGTTGCTTTTTTTCAGAAATGCCTTTTTAAAACCGGACAACTGGTTGACGTGAGATCTTGAAGCTTATTGGTTTACTAGTATCACGGGAACTGTTAGTCAGCAAATTTTGAATTCGGTTAGATAAGAATTTGCTCCGACGCAACACTGACACTCGCCTTCCTTCGGATTACTCTCTGTGCTGGTCGATGTAAGTAAAGTCTCGTTAATTTTTCCAAGATTGCGGAAAAACACCATTTTTAAATCTTTATATTATTTATAAATCAATGATTTTACATCATTTTTAAAAAGAGAAAATGATGTAAAAACATGGATTTATAAATTACATAAAGATTTAAAAACGAAGTTTTTGCGCCACTTTGAAAATTTCTTCCGATGCAATTGCTCGAATTTTAGCAGCATTCTAAATAAATCTAAACATGTGCTTTTTCAGATGAATAGTTGGTACCCTGTTTCAGACCCTAAATGGGATCATTTTATAAACATTAAATTCTTACTGTTTTTTTTTTTTTTGTGTGTGTGTGTGTGTAAGCATTTTTAAATTATTCTTATACATTTTTTCTATGTTTCTATGTTCCATCTTTTCTATTATTTCTTTAAATTATTTTTATACATTTTTTCTATTTTTATACATTTTTTTTATACTTTTTTTTCTTTTTGGTAGTTGTGAGCGGGATTTTACCTGCATTAAAAATAATAGTTTTTGAAATATTGTTGAAATTTATAAAGTTTCTGGCCAGTGTTTTTCTCTTTTTTTATTGTCGAAAATGTTTTAAGAACGGGGGGTTCAGGGGGGCAGAGCCCCCCTGAAAATAACAAGTATTAATCTCAAAAAGGACATTTATTTAGAATGCTGCTAAAATTTGTGTAATTGTATCGGAAAAAAATTTCCAAGATGGCGCAAAAACTTCGTTTTTAAATCTTTGTGTAATTTATAAATCCATGTTTTTATATCATTTTCTATCTTTAAAAATGGTGCAAAATCATTGATTTATAATTAATATAAAGATTTAAAAATGATATTTTTCTGCAATCTTGGAAAAATTTTCATGTCGCCAAAACGGCATTTTGGCGAGATTTTTTTTCGCCAAAAATCTTCCGGCACAGGATATGGAACTCATCCCTTTTTAGGGAAGAGTCCCCATTCTTCCCCAATAAGCACAACTCACTCAATTTTAAAGATCAATGCAATTTCGAATAACGTATGCAATTTTTTTTTCAATCATAATGTTGAATCTAAAAGAGAAATTTTCTAATTTATTAATTTTGTCTACAGCGGTTGAGTAAAAATTGCTATATTTTCAAAAGGATGACTGTATCATTAACGTAGTATTATTTCCTACATTATTTTGAATATTTTTGAAAATTGCATTCCCAACGTCTGCAGCAAGAAAAAAATTAAAACATTATTTAATCTTTTTGGTACAACATATATATATTAATATAACCAAAAGTTACTTGGCATTTTTTTTAGATATTCTTCAGAATTTCTAAAGAAATAATAGACGAATTGGTCTTCAATTTTGACCATGTGAAGAACATGCTTCAACTCACACACTCTGGTGAAAATATAGGCATGAGTGCATTTAGGAGCGCAACTAAACACTGAATATGAAAAAGACATTTCTACTTACTCTGTATCATAAACGTCTGAAAATTATCTGTCATTTTTGTAAATGATTTTACTTGTTATGTGCAATGCTTGCTTACAGTTTCGTTGTCCCACACTGTAAAAGAAAATAGTAACGTTCCATGTAAAATCCAGGAACGTTTCGCCTTTTCTCAGGTTTTCAGAATAATTTAGCTCTTTCCTGTGAAATTCTGGTTTTCTTATCTGAAACGTTCCTGAACCCTGAACAAAAGTTGGAAACAGCAAAACGCTGCGGCCGCCATTTATTATTATTTTTTGCTATAATCCGTTGCTCGCGCGCGAGTGTCGAAAACGAATTCCTTAAATGAATGTAAAAAAAATCAATATGGAATGCAAATAAATGAATAGACGACATAATCCTTTACGTCTCTATTGTCAAGACAATTCAGATGAAAATACAATACCTCTGTGACATCGCTAAGAGATTATCTCTCGTACTTGTCTGTGGAACGTTTAACGAGCAGACCGTGTAAAAAAAAAAAAAAAATACACCTATTATTTGGATCTCCATTAACCAGGCGACCATCAAACATGATTCTCACCGATTTTGATTAATTTAAAGTATGTTTTAGAGTTCTTATCTCTAATTATTCTTGTGAAAGGATTTTTTCAAATGGCCCTTAGATTTTGAGAAATTAGATGCCGAGGTTTAGCATACGTTTCAAATACCCATTAGTTTGCAGCTCTCAACGTGTCTTTCGTGGTGTGGACGCAGAAAGCTAGCACGCCACCCGTACGGCCCGAGTTCGATGCTACCTCTTGACTTTTTTTTTCTTTTTTAATTAATTTTATATTTTAACACTTTATTACAATTTGATTTAAATTTGATATATATTTGACACTTTGAATTGCTGCAAATTTGATTTTTTTTTTTATTTTTGGAAAAAATATACAATTACGTTTAGGTTTTTTTTTTCATGAAAATTTATATGTATTTTATCTAACTTGTAAACTAACATAATTACTGACGAAAATCCAAAATATTTTATGTCTAGATTTTTTTTCTAATTTTTATTTACATCTATATATTTTTATATTTTAAGCAAAGTTCAGAAACAATATATCATATATATATTTACTTTATTGAATTTTAACTGAAAATTTATTTTTTCGTGTAAATTATAAATAATAATTTTGATGTCAATTTCAAAATATTTTTTCATTCTAACAAATAATGATAATAAAGCGAAAATTGTCAACTGGAAATGTAAAAATCGTCTGCGGATCCCGCATGCTGTGAAATGTCAGTAATGTTTTGCTGTCAACAGAAATATTCCTGGTATTTCGCAGGAAATTTACTGGCATTTCTGTAGAAAGTTTTTAACATATACAGTAAAGTTCCAGTCATTTTCAAGAAATGTTTCTTGGAAATAATGGGCAACTCAGCTGCCCATTTTTTCCAGGAACGTTGCGGAATTTTTTTTACAGTGTAGCATGTATTTGTATATCCACGAAAATGCAAAGCTTCTTTTGAGAATATTTTCGCATGTTATTGATTATAACATACATTTCAACAGGCATTTCCAGATAACATGACATCGTAAATGTAAACATTATACTGGAGTTTAAAATAGATACACTGAACATTTGATGTTATACAGGATGTTCACTCTCAACGGTGACCAATGGCTAATTCTTAAACCGTTAGTCATAGACATATAGTTCCAATTACAAAAATGTTTTAAATGAGATAAAAAAACATTTAAAAAGCAATTTTTGTCAATAAAAACATTTCTGAAAAAATTACGAAATTTAAGTTTTTATACGGTCCCCCGGTCCTTTAAGTTATATTTAGTAAAATTTTCTTGTTACACTGACAAGTAAGACAAAAAAAGTCCCGTTATTCTACGATTAAAATTGACCGAGTAAGAACTGCTTAAAGTTGGAGCATATTTTTTTCTGCAAATTACGGGTCATTCACAAATTTAGTAGAAATATAATTTTGTCAGATAAATAAAAAAAAAAAAATGGTTGAAAGTAAAATTAACATTGCAATATATATTTGAAATCTTTAATCATTCTGACATATTAATGCAAAATATACAATTTGCAATAAACATATAAGAAGAAAAAAACAAACAGAATATTTGTTAAATAAAATGAAGAAAATGAACAGTTTTAGCTTTGATACTTGATTCTTATGTACCGCTGATTCCGACATTGATCTTCATTTTTTACTATCACGTAAAGATTTTTTTCAAATCGTAAATTTTAAAGTTAAAAAAAGAAAAAATAGCGAACATTTGGTACTATAAAATAGATGTCATTGTTGTGTTTTAACTTTTGATAATTGATTTTTATGCATTTTTTATCGCTGAATCCGTAAATGACCTTCATTTTTAACCATCATATCAGGATTTTTCGCAAATTGTAAATTTCAAAGTTAAAAAATTCAAAGATAAAATTGAACCCCTTCCCCCACCTCATCAGACCCCTCAACTGCTTAGCTGTACGAATCCCAGTATAAGGCAAAAAATTGAATAAATTATTGAGTTAAATAAAATTAGATTAAATAAAAAGAATTTTACATCTGTTTTACAACATTAGATTTTCGCTTTATTTTAACTTTGACATTTACAATTTGCAAAAATATTCTAACGTGATAGTTAAAAATGAAGGTCATTTTCAGATTCATTGCTAAAAAGAGCATAAAAATTAATTATAAAAAGTTAAAAAATGCACTCATTTCCTCTATTTTATAGTATCCGATTTTTGTTATTTTTTAACTTTGACAATTTATGATTTGCAAAAAATCCTCACATGATGGTTAAAAATTAAGGAAAATTTTGGATTCAGTGTTAAAAAGTTCATAAAAGTTAAAAAAAAAAACACAACCATCGCAGTCTTGTATTATCTATTCTAAAACTTTTTCTTAAACTTCTTGGCGGTAATCTATCCGAATTTTTTTGTGTAAAATAAGTATAAATGGTAACCACCGAAAATCTTAATATTAGATTAACCACCGAAAATCTGAATATTAGATTGTCATCGGATTTATGGCAGTATGTACAATTTAATCTCTATCGGATATTTGAAAGTGAGTTATAGTTCTAGTACAAATTTTGAACTGGAAAAACATTCATACTGTCGTTGAAGTTAAATAAAAACTTATATAAATTACATAATTTTTGTTAAAAGAAATCTGTCTCTTACAGATACCCACATAGTCTCATACCCTTCCAAAATAAAACATATGTTAAAATACAAGTATTTTAGTCAATCTGAAACTTAATAAAAGTTAACCCAATCGTAACGCTTGTACGATTTTTTTCAAAGCGCAGATACACATGGAATAAGTTCTTCGAATACTTTAAGCACTTGGTACATGATTCCTCAAAGCATGGCGAAACTCATCTGTGTTCAGCTGCAGAAAAGTGGTATGAGTCATGCATTTTTAAAGTTTCATAACTTGGTCAATTTTAGTGTTATATGAACGGGACTTTTATGTCTTACTTGTCAGTGTAATAGGAAAATTTTACTAAAGATAACTTATAGCATAGGGGAGGACCGTATAAAAATTTAAGTTTCTTAATTTTTTAAGAATTGTTTTTATTGACCTAAATCACTTTAAAAATATTTCTTTACCTCATTTAAAATGTTTTTGTAATTGGAACTATATGTCTATGACTAACGGTTTAGGAATTAGCCATTGGACACCGTTGAGAGTGGACACCCTGTATATGCAGGACTCTCAATGGCCCATTTTGTAAATGTCAGCGTTTCCAAAAAAATATTTGTGGCAGGTTTGTAGAATTTTTATAACAGAAATAACCTTCATGGTAGGTAGTTATACACTGTAAGAAAAAGTGGTAACTTTCCACGTAAATTCCAGGAACGTTTCACCTTTTCTCAGGTTTTTAGAAGAATTTAGCTCTTTCCTGTGAAATTCTGGTTTTCATATCTGAAACGTTCCTGAATAAAAGTTGTCAACAGCAAAACGCTGTGGCCGCCATTTTATTGTTTTTTTTTGTTGTTGTTGTCTGCCGCTCGCGCTCGACTGTCGAAAACGAATTCCTTATACGAATGTCAAAAAATCATTGTAGAATGCAAATAAATGAATTGAGGACTTAATCATTTCCGTCTCTATTGTCAAGGTCTTTCAGATGAAAATGCAATACCTCTGTGACATCGCTAACAAGGAGAGGGCCCGAGGTTGGTCTCACCGAATGCGATGAACATTGAACATTTGTATTTCGATAGAGTATAGTTAGTATATAAATATATGACTGTCATAAAGCGCAACACACAGGGGGTCTTGAGAAAATAAGTCGCAAATTTAAGCTATAGTTTATAACCGGATAAATTTCAATCTTTCGTAAGCGGCTCCGTGGCATGTTTGGCAGCATACTGGATTTGAGTTTTTTCTACCCGGGATCAAACCCGGCTCGGACTTGTTTTTTGGAACGAAATTTTTTATCAATCATTTTCGAACCACAATTGAAAAAATGTGTATAATAATTGAAATTTACGAAAAATACGAATTAAATGTATCTTTAGTAGCATATAAGTGCTTTTTAACTACGATATTTTGCATGTTTAAATATATAATGAAAAGAAAAACGCATATTTATGTCTATAGACCAGAATATTTTTGTTGTTATTTAAAATTATTTACAGTTATTTCAATGAATAATCTACTATTTTTAACAGAGAAATAAATTAAAATATGTGAACAAGTATATTATTTTCATTTTGTTTCCTCATTCAAATACTTCAAATATTTCATGGTTTGAAAAATATGCTTTTATATTTTCAATATGATTTTTTAAAGTCTGGGATTCTTGATTTTTAATTAGAATAAGTGTCTACGTAGTAATTTCTTTCGGAAATATTTTTTTTTCTTGTTTAATATTTTTATATAATGCAGTTTAATTATATAAATACAATTTTAAGTGTGAATCTTTGCATGTTTATATATTTAATGAAAAGTAAAGATAACATAAATAAATAATAATAATAACAAACTAAAAATAAGACAATTAGAACTTTTATAGACCATAAAATTAAGCTAATTTAAAAATTTATTTTCTGTTATTTACATAAATAAGCTACTACTTTTCACAATGAAATAAATGTATCATTTTTTACCAACTAGCTTTTTAACTTTTGATTTTTTTTTAAATTTTGGATTCTTATGTTTATAGTTAGAATAACTGTCTTTTTGCTTAAAAATAAGTTCTAAAAAGATATTGAGCTGCTGAAAATTGTTACTACGTAGGTTATAATTACAAAACCAAATATCCGAAATAAAAAAAGTCAAATTAAGAATTTTAAAAAGGGTATTAAAAAAAATCATGAAATATTCGAAATAGGTACTTTCATATAAAAACAAAATTAAAGTAATATAATTATTCCCGCGTTTATATCGCGTGTTTTAATTTATTTCTCTGTGAAAAATAGTAGATTATTCATTGAAATAACTGTAAATTATTTTAAATAACAACAAAAAAATTCTGGTCTATAGACATTAAATATGCGGGGTTTTTTTTCATTATATATTTAAGCATGCAAAATATCGTAGTTAAAAAGAACTTACATGCTAAAAAACATATATTTAATTCATATTTTTCGTAAATTTCAATTATTATACACATTTTTACAACTGCGGCCCGAAAATTATTGATAAAAATTTTCGTTCCGAAAAACAAGTCCGAGCCGAGTTTGATCCCGGGTAGAAAAACTCAAATCCAGCATACTACCAAACATGCCACGGAGCTGCTTGCAAAAGAAGGACATTTATCCGATTATAAACTACAGCTTAAACTTTGCGACTTATTTTCTCAAGACCCCCTGAGGGTTGCACTTTGTAGCGGTCATATATTCATATACTAACTATACTCTATCGAAACACTAATGTCCATCGTATTCGGTGAGTCCAACCTCGGACCCTCTCCTTGTAAGATATTATCCACCGTACCTGTCTGTGAAATGTTTAGCTAGCAGCACAAGTAGAAAAATACGCCTAGTATTCGAATTTCCATTAAGACTGCATATTCATTCTAAAACTTCAATCTAACTAGGGATTCTATGATAGCTTGGTTAATTTAAATGAAAAAAGAAATTTATCAATTATCTAGAACATCCTTGTTGGACATAAGAAGCCCCCCCCCCCCCCCATTTAAAGGATTATAAATTAAAAGAAAAGGATAAGTGGAGAAAAGAGTAAGTGGCTATAAATATAATATTTTATCTTGTTCCGCTGATATTTTTAGTATGCTATATTATTTTTAGAACAAATTTTGTTTTAACAAATATGTGTATTAACATTATTTATGTTTTAATGAGTTTCCATTTAAGAATTATACATTTATGTCTAACAAGGAGAGGGCCAACATTGTTAATCACAGATTTTGATTATTTTAATATATGTTGTAGGGTAGAGACCCCTTAGTCTCAGGTTCAACGGATTTTATCAAACGCTCCTTAGTTCTTGAGAAACCGGGGGTCTAATAGTAGTACACAACTTAAATACTTACTTTGTAGCTAAAAGGATCGGTTGGTCGTAGCTGAGTTGGTATGGCGTTTTCCGGCTGATCTGCGGGCCCGGGTTCGGTACCCGAACGTGCTACATTTGTTTTTCGCATTTTTTTGTTTTATAAATATATTTGTAGTTATAATTTAATAATATCATTGTCAATTAAAATTTATAATATTGTATATCAATTATAATTTTAACCTATTTAATTTTTTACTTTTAACTAAATAGTTGTATAAAACATCATAAAAATGTTAATTTTTTTAAATCACTTTTAAAATGTATTTCATATATTCTTTATCGATGCAATGATATTGAGCAATTGTGTCAATTTGTGATTTTAAAGAAACATCATTTACGCATTGCTTTAGCAAAGGAAGTCAATGCGATAATACTATTATTCTGTTTTTAAAGTAACAAGCATAATTATATTAAAAAATAGCATCAGAATTAAATTACAACCGATTTTTTGCATATTAAAGATTTTTAAATTTGTAATACGTATGCTTGCTCTTTCAATTATTTTGCTTTCCCCTATATCTTGTTTCTGCTTTTATTTTTCTTTTATTTGAATATTCTTTTATTTTATCATAACTAGATGGCGCCACAACAAATTTTGTCACGATTTCGGAATTTTCATCATTCAATAATAGATCCAATTTCTTTTTAAACCTCTTTAAAGGATGAGAAATAATAGTTAAGAAATTAAAAAACTGATAAAATTAAGTTTGTTAACATTATAATTAATGTGTGATATTAAAATTTTTAATTAAAATTTTTAAATTATAACTACAAGTATATTTATAAAACAAAAAATGCGAAAAACAAACGTAGCACGTTCGGGTACCGAACCCCGGCCCGCAGACGCCGTACCAACTGACCTACGACCAACCTATCCTTTTTGTTACAAAGTAAGTATTTAAGTTGTGTACTACTATTAGACCCCCCCCCGGTTTCTCAAGAACTAAGGTGCGTTGGATAAAATCCGTTGAATCTGAGACTAAGGGGTCTCTACCCTACAACATATATTAAAATAATAAAAATCTGTAATTAACAAAGTTGGCCCTCTCCTTGTAAAATTTAAAATTAATATTAATCTATATTTACGCTATTGTTTTCTGTTTTTTTTTTTTTTTTTTTTTTTTTTTTTTTTTTTTTTTTTTTTTTTTTTCACTCTATCTATATGACATGCAGTTGTACAGTTTTATTTGTGTTGCTCAGTATGCTGTTCTTTTTTACGCAGTTTATTTGCTTATAAAAAATAAAATTTAATAATATTTATTCATTTATATTTTGTGAGAAATAAATAATGGTTTCATTTTTTTAAGTAAAATTTTTACTATTGTAACAGCTATAAATATTGATTTTATTGTCACTTCTGACAATATTGAACAGAATTTATTGAACACTTCTGAAACGTTCCATAGAAAATAAGGTAAGCTTTTTGTGAAATATCAGTAATGTTTTGTTTTTAACAGAAACATTCCTGGTATTTCGCAGGAAGCTTACTGGCATTTCTGTGGACAGTTTTAAAGTTATACAGTAAAGTTCCAGTCATTTTCAAGAAATGTTTCTTGGAAATAATGGGCAACTCAGCTGCCCATTTTTTTCCCAGGAACGTTACGGAATTTTTTTTACAGTGTAGGCGGAAAAAATTGAAAAAAAAAAGTTTTTATTATAGTAAATATGATGTGCTATTTTACACCAATATACGTAAAAATTCACTCAAATATATCAAATAGCAGGAAAATTCCTTTATAAAAGTGGCAGAACCTCTCCAGCTTTTTGTTATACACAATAATTACAAATATGCTTTTATCAATTTGTTGCTGCATAAATACATGCGTGACAGAATTTACATTATAAAAGTGTGAGGTGACGTATGTTCTTTACATGGCAAAATTTGCAGAACAGTTTGTCTTGTATATCTCTAAAAATTTGAGAAAATGTTAGCAGTTGGATATAGTGTGACTTTTGGCAATGTAGTGTAAGCTTAAGCCAAAGAATTTTAACTTAATATAGGAGTGCACCGATTCCTTTTAAAACAGTTGGTAACCAGCTATAAATATATATCTTCTGTATACAACATTTTCTATTTATTTTTTACACCTTTCTTTTATTTAAACGAATTACTTTAACACATAGCCAGTCGTCTTGAAATTACAATATGAGAATACAACATAACTTTTTCTCGATATTCATTAACATGAAGCGAAATTATGCAACATTGAACAAATTAAATTCAATTTTAATATTGCCACAAATACAATTTCCAGGCAATTAAATATGAGTGAATGGAGAAGTGTTTCTTTTAAGGTTTGTGGCATTTATTTCGTTCCGCTGAAAATATTTCAAAAGTTTAATATTTAAATAATATTTATAAAGCATATTACTCATTTTATATTCTTTTATGACGTTCAATTAACAATTTTATATTTTTACAAACATAATAGAACATTGTTTTTCTTTATTTCTACACTTTTATGTATTCATATACAAAGATTAAAAATATTTTCACATCACAAACCGGAAAATGTGTTTTCAAGGTTAAATGTTTTGATGAATTCCGATGCTTTTAAAAATAATTACTTCATAAAAATATTTTGAGGGTTCCGTACTGTCATAATCAATACGTCTGGTTTTATGATTTATAAGCTACCCACGAATTTTTCCATTATGTAGCTTTGTGTGGATTGTTCCGTCGTTGTGCCAGTTGTTCAATTTTATCTTATTACCAACATAAAACTTAATTTAATTCGTTTTATGTTTTATTGGTGTTAAAAATATTTATATAATTATTTTTTGCATGTTTTATAACAGAGATACATAAAACGTCATCACGGCTAGTGCGATCTAATTTTTATTTTTCATATACTAAAATAACGTTTTTTGGTAATTATATCGTTCGGTTTATGATATATGTGGGTATTATTTCTATTTTAAAATTCTTTAAAATTTTTCTAAGAATAAATGAAGCAGTCTCCGTGATACAAAATTTCTTACAGAATCTTTGTTACACATTTTATACGCATTTTTTCTCTTTCGGTAACTGAGTCGTTTTTCGTAACATTCTTCTCAGAAATTATTTTTTATATAGTTTTTTTTTAAACTGTTTTGTTATTGTAATCATTAGCCATTTAGT
Organism: Maratus speciosus; assembly: GCA_963932465.1. Classification (NCBI taxonomy): domain Eukaryota; kingdom Metazoa; phylum Arthropoda; class Arachnida; order Araneae; family Salticidae; genus Maratus; species Maratus speciosus. The sequence continues at coordinate 150,522,107 of OZ010787.1, forward strand.
TATTTGTATTTCATGTCTCTGCGATATTTTTATGTTTTTCATCACGGAAGTAATGGTAATTCCTTGGCGCGGATCTGTATATAGATACATATATAATTTAATTACAGGGCCTGACTTTGAAGACCACTGTTACTACTTTGTAGAAAATTAATACTGATATCGGTAAAGAGAAATAGTGGGAAAATATTTTTGCAATGAAAACCAATGGCGACAATTGGGATACCCTCCATACTTACTCGTAAATGTATCAACAGAGTTCCAAATAAGGATCATTATTATGGTGGATTTAATATTTCTTTAACATTCAGTATTAACATTCTTTATGAGTTCAGTTGATTGTTTATGTGTTTCAACCGACTATGTTCGGATTCTCGATAACAGTCCTTATGTATTAGACTTTTTGATAAAAGGAAAAACCCTTACATACGTAATACTTTATATGAAAAATAATTAGTTTTGATTATAAATAATAAGGCATAATATATTACTATTAGATGTAAATTTCCAACTGGTCTAAAAATATCCGGACCAGGATTGGAGCCAGGGATCTCTTGGCTAAAGCCGCGAGTGCTCTACCATCTGAGCTATCCCGGGCGAATCTGGCGGAACTTCTTCACACAGCTAACCTTAATGATTATAGCATCTGGTCTGAAACCTGGTTCAGCTCAACAGAATAAATCTCGGGTAATGGAACTCCAGAAATCGCTGGATACGAAATTACACTAGTCTAGTATAATATATTACTGCCTTAAAGTGATACTTCCTTCTATATTATGCGTTAACGTTTATGCATTATCTAAACTGAAATTCAAACAAACGCTTGAGAATCACAAATATTTATTCGGGAATACTATAAATACGAAATTATAAATTTATGTAAAGAAAATGATTGTTTGAAATAAATTACCAGCCTCAGTTTATACAGCGTATTTACTTCAAATAATTCAGTTATTTTAAGGCATACACTGTCATAAAGAGACAGGCAGACTCTTAACGCGTTGTTTTCCGGTTACACTAAGTGAAAATCATTCAAACACATCTAAATACAAGTGCTTCTGGAAACGTCAAAATTTATGTTTACCGCAATTACAAAGTAATATCGTTGACAAGAGCATGGAAATTTGTAACAATTCTGAATGGGCAGAATTAAACGACCTTCTGTTTTACTTAAAAAGTTAATAATATAAATTAAACTTATATCATTAAATATTATTGGGATGGCTCAAAAATTACAGAAGAATTAATTAAAATATTTCGTGTTTTTTAACTATTTTAAGAAGCAAATAATGCTGCCAAAAAACTGTTTAAAGTTAATAACAATCAACTGTTTAACGTTAAAAATGTATTTTGTTTTAAAAAAATTACAAGAAACAAAATTTAAAAAATAATTAAAAAAGACTTTCAAGTTAACGTTGAATTGGTGAATTAATATTATTTTTAAAGTGTAATTAAAATTTAAATTCAGTCTCAAATTATCTAAAATATTTTACGATGGTTTGATAAAGAAGCTTTTTCTAATTTGATACAGTATAGCTTTGTACATTGATTAAAATTACCCTGATTCATTTGCGTAGCTTTAAGTGGCAGATTTTTACCACAAAATGATTGAAATGGCAAAAATTGCCATGGCACAAAAAAGATTCAATAAAAGTCTGCATCACAATATTAAGTTTTGTTTCTTTATTTTTAGATAATTTATTTAGACATAGAATAGAAAATTAATTTTAAAATTTAAACAACAAAGAAAAATCGTAAATCAATGATTCTAAAATACTTTTCAATGCTATCAGAACATTGCTTCAAAACTTACATTTTACATACTATACAGGATATAGTTAACTAAAAAAATTATAAAACACATAACACAATTGAAAACTATTTTCAGCATACACCTACCATAGACGGTAATGTATAAAAAGTCTTCTGTGCAGCCCTGTATATGATCTACAGATTTTTACTCATACCGCAGCATAGTTTAGTAAACTGCAATTCCGCTTGAAAATTCTCAATAAAATTAAAAACGTTTTTCTGGCAAAAATTATTTATAAACGGCAGTGCATATCCACGTCCTTTTCTGCAGCCATCTATATGAATTTATTTATATTATACTTGTACCGCATAAGATAGTAAAATTTATTATAGTTGAACAATTATTTTTGTAGTTTTATTTCAACGTTTCCGGAGTGTAGATGATAATTAATTCGAAGTCTTTGGGAAGCCCTGTATATAATCTATAGCATTTATAAACACCCAATAATAGACTAATGTAGTTAATCATGAAAATAGAAAACACAGCTGAAAAGGCACATCCAACAGTTATAGCTCATAGACGATAATGTATCACAGTTGATTTGTGATGATGTATTGACTGTTAGATGCAAAATGCTATCGCTCACGCGCTCTTAAAAAATGTATATCAATATCCTTTTCATAGTTACTGTATAGCGAAAGCACACTTCAAACTATTACAGGGATGGAATCGAATATTTGTGCGTCTTTGTAAATGATCAATAAGTTCTACGATTGCAATTGTCTATGGAAAACGTATTGCTTTGCATATCAACAATGTGTATCCATTTCGTAATGTTTAAAGAAACTTAATATCATTAAAATGTACTTCAAACAATTTTCGCCATAGACCATAATGTATCCGAGTTCTCTTGACTTTATCTGTAAACGAACGATAAATACACTTACTATTTTTAATAGAAAATAAGCTGCAGTGAACCTCGGTATCGTATAGCAATAGTCTAAAATAGTCTTCAACAAAGGTGTTTAAATAGAATATTAGAGATTAATGGTGTATTATAGATTTTGATATCGGAAATAGTATTTCAGAAATAGTCATTATTTCAGTAACATTTTTTTTTAGAAAACTATTTACATATTTCAATCTAGATAAAAAATACATAGCCTAATATGGTCCTGAAACAAGAAAAAGAAACAATTTTTAAACTGCTATGCAAGAAATCACATAAACGTTGCTATTGCGCTCAGGATATCACGAATGCAAACAGGCGTTATTTTAGCATTGCAACTTGGACGTATACGTAAAATTGTATGCGAAAATAAAACCAACTTTACACTATTAATTACCTTTAAAAAATATTTAAGTTTAATTATTTGTTTAAAAAGTTAATGTTAATGTTACTAATAACTTATGCAATTATTAATTTAATATTATGCATTACAACGCCCGTTTAAGAAATATATTACAAAAAAATCCTACAAAAGAATCTTCTTTAAAAAGCTTACCTTATGTAAGTTTCGTTACAACATTATAAAAATTTTCTAAATGTAACTGTTATAATATTGAGATACACGTAGCTTTCTATTACATTAAGAAAGGTAGGTAAAATAAAATTCTGAATAAATTACAGGACACCAAAAATTCTCCTTTGAAGCAAAAAAAGAATCTTTATGAGAGAAAAAAATAATGAAAATTAATATTTCGAGATCAGTTAATTCTGAAACTGTTTTCTACATTCCAGTAAGAAAGTAATTAGTTTGATATTAAGAAAAAATCATTAAACTGCGGTAAGTAATAAATAATCAGTAACATTTTGCTGCATGTATGTGGCAGGAAAGATCGCATTTTACACTTGTAGAGGCTAAATGGTTTTACGGTAAATTAAACACCTGGATATTTTTTCTTATATACATTGTTCTGAATATAGATGACTTGGTATTTTTTTAATATAAATAACGATAGATAGTATGAATTTAGTTTAAAATAACATTTTCTTTTTGATTGGCAAAACTTAATTAAATGCACAGCTGAAGAGCGAAATAAAGCTTGAAAACGGCAATACTCTAAAATGTTAACTTATTAAAACGGATTCCTCATAAATATATAATTATGATATATAAATGGCAAAAAACTTCTTATAACTAATTTAATGTATTAATTCTCCACTATCTATATTTTATCCGAATTTTCCTAACAAACTTTTTCGAAGCTGATATTCAGTAATAAATGAAAGAAGCAAAGTATTCGAATTCTTTTACAAATTACAAATTAACTTTTTAAATATTATGCTTTGACAAAAATGTACTCTAACAATAGTGATAAAGTTTAGCGAATACATTAAAAACAATATAAGAGTAATAACTTAAAAGCATTTATTAAATATAGAATTTATAACATACAGAATAATGATATTGACTTTTTTGGCAAGGTGTTTACCATCACAGTAGCATTTCAGTAAGCATGAAACACCGAGAAATACTTTAGATTTACTTTGTAAAAAATTGTTTTATATTTTCTTATAAACATATATTTAAATACTTACAGGATAAATTGAAATTTCAAATACATTACAATTTCAGATTTATAATCATCAAATTGAAATTTGTAATAAAGATCCGTGATGAATATATGCACAAAAGTGTAGTCTCTGAAACTCACTTAAATTCTTGCAAAGATTAAACAAATAACGAAGTTTTCAAATCGCTACTTCGCATTTACACTATTATTTATTATTTTTTATTTAATTAATATTTACGTAGAGAAATTGCCGGATAGACAAGTGAACCACCAATTGGAAGAAGGGAATAAACGCCACTTTTTGACAGATTCATTTTTCTACATTTTTACATTCTTTAGACGTGTAGCGCTTAATTGTGAGTTCGAAGAAAATAACAAAAACCATTCGCTTCGTACGTTTTTTTATTTTCTTTGAATTCGCAATTAAGCGCTACGTCTAAAGAAGGTAAAAGGGTAGAAAAACGAATGTGTCAAAAGGTGGCGTTTATTCCCTTCTTCCAATTGGTGGTTCAATTGTGCTATTATATATATATTATAAAAATATGAATAATAAAAATTTTACCTGAAAGGAAAATATTTAAGATAAATAATTTGCTATATGGAATTCTTAATCATATTTGGATTTCTCTGAAAAAAAAAAAAAAAAAAAAAAAAAAAACACTTGTAATCTATGAGTAAAATGTAGAGAAGCGGAATGCAGATTAAACTAATGCGAAACAAACACATTTAGAAAGAATTTTACTAATTCTATTGCTTATAAAATCCATAGCCATAAATGACATTTTTATAAAACTGCAGCTATCTATCCAATGTTGTAACATATTTGAATAAATTTATGCTTATATGTTTGGAAGGCGTCGTAATTGTCAGATTTTGCTTCATAATTCTAAAAATATATTACAGAAAACCCGATCGCAAAGTTGAAAGCATGATATAATTAGAAAATATTTTGTTAGCTCTCAAAATATTTTTGAATTTTTCTCATTTTTAACACTTTCAGCATAGTTCAAAAGTGTTTATAACTTCGGTTTGTCAGCCATCTGTGTGTACGAGCTCTAACTCTTGTAAATATAGTCGAATGTCCACCTAATTTCTATTTGTTATTGAGTTTTACTATAAAACGTTCGGTATTGAAAATGAAGTGTATAGCCTTTTGGGTTCGTTTACAGGGAGGCACAAAATAATTCTATTACATCGTTTGTGGCGCATTTTAATTATGTTACGATACTTCAAACCTACAGAAATTGATGGGGATAACTGAGGTACACAACAATAAGTTTTCTGAAGATTACTAAGTACATAGCATTTAAAGTTCCTTTACAGAGACACAAAAGAAATTCGGTTACATCACTTACTACGATCGGTATTGCTGAAAATGTGTTTTCCGCTGTGGTATGCATTCTAAAACTTGACTAATTTATAGTGTGTTACGTCGTGTATATAAATTTTATAGATTATATACATAGATTCTTGAAAAATTTCGCACACATTACCGGATATGGGTAGCACTTATTGAAATTGGATTTTTACTGCACGATGTGTTTTTAAATTGCTGAATTAAATATCTCATTTTATTGCATGAAAAAGTTAAATTCCTTAAGAGTATTCTGATAGTGTTAAAAAGCGTTTTATAATCATTACTAAATAAATGGTAAACGTGTTTTATTTAAGTATCGTCTTTTCGTAAATTTTTTTCCTATTTATTAATTCAAAATTGTAAAATTATTGAAATGAATGTTAAACTGCCATTAGTATTTTATTTTCTCCATTCTAATACAGAAATGTAAAATTGCATCTGTCAGGTTATTAAATCTGTTACTTTAAATAACTTCTAATTACGTTATTACTTATACTTATTTGATTAAAACTTATTTTTACTTATTTTCTTAAGTTTCTTTATATGAAATCTTACACAAGGTTATTGCGAGAACTCTATTTTAACGAGAAAATTCTGTGGTCCCATTATTCTTGTTATAACCGAGTTCGAATATATAAGAAAAAAAAAAAGAAGGAAAGTTTTTTAGTAAGACATTTTCGTTTCTTTGTTAGTAACATTTAATTATTAAAAAAAGAAAGCGAACTTAATTTAGATATTCGAATAAAATTATGAATATGTACACACGGATACATGTTCTAATGCTTTTTGACATCCCGTGCAAATTCCTTAAAACATTTAATGTAGATAATCAAATATACACATAGACCTAATAAACCAGAATTCATGTCACGGTTTATATGAACATTGCGTTCCAGTCTCATAAATGGAAGGATTGTTCTTTGATTTAAAGCTTTCCCTAGAGTCAAGCTTCCGCTAGATTGGGGAGTGGACCATATTTAATTTTACGTAACCCAGTCTGGGCGGAGGGAAGTATCTTTCCTGTTTTTAAAAGGCATTGTTTGATGTGGTGAACGGGGAATCAATTAAGAACCCGTGAGAGCTCTTCAGATCGGAAATTGTTCATCCAAAGCACGCGCAACACGACAACCAAAAAATGGGCTCTATTGACAAATTGCCCGATTGCATGTGAGCCTCTTGACAACAGAAGCTTGCCGAAAGGGCTTGCGTAAAAGAGAATTTACCTGTGAACTGACTATTAGAGTTAGCCCTTAAGAACAGATTGATTCAGTCCACCTCAAATTCTTAGTTTTTGTTAGGAGAAAAATAATCAATGATATGAAACTTTGGAAAAAAGTCTATTTTGCAGTGGGAACTCTACAATATGTCTTAAGAAAAGTATTCGAAATAACAAAAATAGGATATTTGGAACGTGTAAATGTAATTGATTATGTAGTAAAAGCGCGTGAAATAAGTAATTCACTGTACAGACTGCGTGTTAACAGGAAAAATAGGAGTTATAAAAGGGAATAATTTAAAGAAATTAATATAATGATAAATCACCAATGATTAAATATATTTTAACATATGTGTATCTGTTTATTAATCATATTATAGTAATGGGGGAAAACTGACATCAGTTAAGTAAGTAACAAAGACTTAAGTCATCTTAATAATAAAAAATCGACAGTTTCGGATTAAAAAATGTACAAAAGGTCCTCATCAGGTTGACAGAAGCACGTCATGTCAGGATGTTTGTTGCACAGCTTGGCGTCACTTACTATTGTTAGCCTCAATATTCAATCCGAAAGGACAGTTGTGTTTAATTTCCAATTTTACAAAATAAGCAAGATTGCTCATTTTCTATGTTTATCCATTTATTGAAAATTTGCTTGTAAAACAAAATGCGCTTTTATTGAAAATTTGCTTGTAAAACAAAATGCGCTATGGAATTCCTTTTCCAGAGATTTCATATAAGGTCAAATATTTCCAAAGATTTTTATTACTTGAAAATATAAAATATAAACAAATAAAAATGCTTTTGTTATAAACTTTAAACTTGCGATAAAAAACAAGTCTATCATTTTTTTTTTACACCAGATTTTCGTGAATCCAAAATTACATGTCACTCCGCCAAGTAGTTTTCGTGTTATGTTTAAAACCCTATCCACCACATTGCAATCTATTTTGTAACAGTTAAAAACGGCTTTAAATTAGGCGTTTCAAATTTTAAACCTACATAATTACTAAACTACCTGACAGAATGACTTACCGTTTGGACTACTAAGGTAAAACTTATGGAAGAATCCAAATATGATGTCAAAATTAGGTGTTAGTATTTAATGTTTTCATGTTTGGTACAATTTGTTTTGTAAGTAGATTATCCCTAAGCAAAATTTAGCTACAGAAGTAATTAGTAGCAGTATTTATTAATTCATTGGTAGAAATCATATTTTTATGCGATGATTTTAGGCAGAGCTAGTAGGGGGTGAAAAGGTTTTTTCACTTAGGACTGTACGTATTCCATGGAAATTTAATAGTTTTTGATTCCACAAATATTTTAATATCCCTCCGACGAACTCTTTACATTAAAAGGACTTATTTATAAATTAATTGGGTCCTGTTAAAGAAAGCAAAGATTACGCTTGGTAAAATCACGTTGAAAAAAAATGTATGCGTGAATTCTGCCTTCAGTTTAGTTATAATGGTGTATTTTTAAATTAATGCTGCTGTCAAAATATTTTTAAAATACATAATATTACGAACATGTATTTTAAAATATTAGTTCAGATTGGGAAATGTAAACTTCACAAAATTACTATTACGTAATAATTTTCTTAAAATATTTTATTCCATATATTCTAGGCATACATTTAACACTATTTCCACCTTTGCCAAATGACACCTTTTAAGATTTTGATTTATGGTTATTTTATTTTTAATTTTTATATTAAATCATCTAAAAATAATTTTTATAATGTTGAATGCTTGTCTACTTACTTATAAGCTTTAAAAATTCCAAATAATGTAACCCGAAATCGAAACCTTAAAAGGTGTCATTTGATACCTATAGAAGTAGTGTTAGATTTAGAAAGGATTTTGCATTAGAATTTTTAAAAAAGTGTCTTTACTTTAACTGAAATAAGTAACCTTTAATGCACAATAATTTTTCATTAGAAAAATAAAAGTTAAAAGATTTTAGCAAAATGCAGGTATTAATAATTAAAAAATATATATATTAGCCATTTGAAATTTTACATTCAATATTTTTAATTTTCTGTTTTTGAGCTAAAACTTTTATAGTTATTTGGCGAAATAATGATACACCGTTTGAGTACGGAGGAGCGCGATAGTGCTCCTTTTGTTATGTGCCAAAATTGCGGGAAGTGCGGTAGCGCTCCTCTTGTTTTATGCTAAAATTGCGAGAGGGTGATAGCGCTCCTATTTGTTGTCTCGGTTTGGTGTGCATTTAAGCTTATTGCAGTAGCGAAGCGTACGATTTCTGTGTATATCGTCGGCTTACAAGTAATTTTTTGTATACATATAACTAAATACATTCGCATTTTCCGCATATATCCACAAGATTTGTTCCGGTTAAAACACACATACGCGCACAAATAAAAAATTGAAAAAGTTCAATCATGACTAGATCAGGCGTAGTAGAAATAAAATTACACAATAAAATTGTCTCTATGAACTACTAAACCCGTACAATGGGATCAATAAATTAATAGTTTAGCTGTTAATCATCATTTAAAAATTAACGCATTTGTTATACTTAAAAAAATAAATAATCTTCTATTGATCTAGAAACTATATGATACACAATTTGAAATAATAAAAAAGGTAAGCATAAAATCTGCAAATAAAAAAAGCAATCCAATAACTTATTAAGACCTTCTTCAAGCATTTCAGAAAATTTATGTGTCATTGTTATCAGATGATCTACCATCTATGCGCATTTTTGCTTTTTATTATGCATTAGTACTCGTATCTAAGCTTAAGTGTGTTGAACTTTTAAAAGGTTATGCAAATGTAAAAGTACGAAACTAATTGTAATATGTTTTCTGAACAACCAAGATACTTCTTAAGGACTAGAAAGTACACAGAAAAGCTTTTATTCACTCATTTATGAAAATACTTTGTAAATGAAGGAGAATATAATGAAAATTGACTTATTTATTGAATAATAAATTCTCTGTAACTGCTTCAGAATAGCATTATTTCCCCGGAATTTGGTAGTTCTTACCAATATCTATAATTGTAAGGACTTTTAACATGAAGAAATGCAATATTACACCATAAAAATTCCAATGCAGAAATTTCACAAAATTAATAAATCATATCAATAAGACTATGGGTCTTCATTTCGACTAATATCATAGCAGAATACTAGCCCGAAACAGTAAATATTGAATTTTTCAGGGTGTCAATAATACTCTTACAGGAAAATATAAGAAAGAATATGAAAATTCTAGAGGTTTCAAGAAAACCGGAAAAAAATTCTTATAAGCAACTAAAGTAGTGACACATTGTGCAATATTAAAAATTAATTTTAGTAAAGTTAATATTAGTCTGATTGGTGTTGGTCTTTTTTTGCCCTCCGTTCGGGTCTTTTTAAGCGAATCTAACCCATATCCCGTAAAATGATTTCTTTTTCTGCTTGACCCACTCTCCCCATTTTTTTAAAATCATTTTATTAAGTTTTTAGGCTAATGCCAGACGGACGTCTTTTTGCACGCTTTTTTACTTACATATTATCTCTACACAATGCCGCTAGCATTGTGTAGGGATAATACGTAAGTAAAAAATCGTGCAAAAAGACGTTCGTCTGACATTAGCCTTATACAGCACACTTCGTATTAAAAAAGTTAGTATGCTTGCGTTTTATATAGGGGTACGTTTACTATCATTTCTGCTAATATAATTAACATAAGCAAAATTATACTGTGAAAATTGTTCTTCATTAAAATAATCTGTCAATATAGTAATAAATAATTAAATGCACGCTGAAAAAATGTGAGGTTAACAAACAATCCTAAAGAATTTTAAATAATAAAATGTACTTGTACTGCTTGATTTTGAGTTCAGATATCCATTACCACTTTCTTTTGCGCTGTAAAATATTTTAGAATTGTTTTAATATGCAGAAAGGTTTACGAAAATTTAATGTATACTCTTAAAATTTCAGAGTTATCTAAAATTTTGGAAACCTTTCTCTTACCTTCATAATTCATAGGAGAAGAATAAATCAAAATTCTGACGAATCAATCTGTTTTCAAGATTAACGGAAATGTTTCTAAAATAAAAGGTCGCATTTTTTCCCGCAATTTTTAGAATCATTACAAAGTAGCTTTTATAGTGTAATATTTACAGATACATAAATGAATACACAGACAAATATACTTTCTCTCCAACTCACATATTTACAAAATATAAATTTAAAGAATCGTTCTAGCCAATAATTACATTTTAACGTCAGGTATATAACTGCTGTTACAATTATTCTCCTAAACAGTAATTTGAATTAATTTAGAATAATTCTGTTCAGCAATATCCATTAGCAAAGTGTTATTCTATTAATACATTCCATAAATAATTTAATTCTCCAAAATCCAAATTCATTAACAAATTTTAGAAAGTCTTGAATATTAGAAGGTGAGAATTTTCTTTATAGATGTCGTAGAAATGCATATTTTATTCATACATTAACCACCCATTAATAGCACTTAATTACATAAGCCTAAGTAATTTTAGCTAAGTGAGCAGCCAGTTTGGATCATGCTCAAGAAATGTGTTAGATAGACAAGATTAAAAAAAAAAGAAAAAAAAAAGAGGTAATTGTACCCCTTGATTTTAGATAAGAATGAAACAAGTTTTAATTTTATTCTTGCACGCTCTTTGTGAATGCACATAATAATTAGATACGTTGTAATCTTTAACTATAAAAAGTATCTAACTTAGAAAGTTTAAATATCAAAATGGTTTATATTTAGAGGTTTAAAGATAACAATTATAATTAGATTACCGACTGTTGTTTATTAATCTGAATTCAACAATCAGTGTTCAATCTCATATGAAATTTATTCTAAGCATTGTAATAAAGAGTAAAATTTATTATTTGTTTATTTGTAAATAATATTAGAATATATACAATATAAATTTAGAATAATCTTGGCTATTTCACAATAAATATCTGAAAATGAAAATGAAGCAGAAAATTACATCCGATAGATTTAAATACCTTGTCATTTAATTTGAGGCTAAATATTATCGTACCAAATGAAATCATCAAAACTGTGCTAAACAATTTGTTTATACATTTCCACTGTATTAACATATGGCGGAAGCCACTTATAACGAAGGTAGTGAAGGAAACGTAAAAGTTATTTGTCATATGCGGATTTCGTTACTTTGCGTAGACTTCGCTACTGACCTGATGACAACATTTATAATTTTGATAAGAAATTAGACAATCGAAAAGTGGAAAAAAAATAATACTCCACATACAGCGTAATTTATGAAGATGGAGCCAACAGCCTATTTCTTTAAATATTACTACTAGACACATGTTTCCAATTGCAAAATTTCATAAAAAAAGGTGCAAAATATGATAACATAAGTTGATTATTTAGTTATTTTTTACGCCTTACAAGCAAAGATTCTAGTCTAGTAGAATTTGCATGTAACATGCTGTCTATCTTTACATGTAATGTTAACTACATTTACTTCATTACTTTATCAATTACCTTACATTGCATATTTAAAGTTGTTTCCTGTTGTTTTTTTTTTTTTTTTTTATCTTCAATAATGTTACTTGTCTTAGCAGAGGTATTTCTCCGTGAATAAAAGTTTTATATTAAGATTTTTAATAAAATCTTATTATAGGAATATAAAATGTTCATATAGGAATATAAAATGTTCATAATTTTTTCTTTCTTATATTAAAAAACATGCTATTTTCCATAAGTAGCAAATATTTACTTAGACAGTTTTAATATGAAAAATTATTCGTTATTAAGGTCATTTTGTACGTATTCATTTTAAAATTTAATTATAAATCCATTACTTATTATTTACCTTTTTTCTTACTTTGTTTAAATATTAACCAACATTTTAAATATTTTTTTATTAACTAGAATCTAAAAATTGTTTGAATGAATCTGTTTAGGAAATCAGAATTGTGAAGAACTTCAGATTAATTCACATTCTAACCTATACACTACACGTGCCGTTGTATCACTCAAACAAAAGACTTTCCGTGCATACAGAACCTGAAAGAAAGCTATACATTCCCAAAAAATTATGATGCTCTTCACAAGTTTATTCTTCTTCTTCTTCCAGTTTGCAAAACTTTGTTCTGAGTGGATCAATATGTATTGACGCCATTAAAAAATTAGTGGAGCAAATAACAAAATTCAGTTCGCACTAATAAATTTGAAAAGAAAATCTTTATTTCGTTTAATAATTAAAATTTTATTTTTTGTTTTAAAACAAATCACTTGAATGTGCTTTTTATTTTTCATGTATATTCGCTTTTTTCGAAATAAATCGACTTCATAATTCCCATTTTACCATTGCATTTAACTATGTATTCAACTGGGAAAGATTCTTGAACGTTTTATGTACAAAAACTAATATAAAGTATGTCTGTATTTTTACGTTTTTCTTTTTGTTTGTTTCGGCCGATTATCTGCCCGAGGAAATAGGTCGGGGGAGAAACTACTCTCCTTTCAAAAGGAGCGTCATCCATATTTAATTTATGCTTCGCTTACGCAGGTTCCAGGAAAACCACATAAATCTCCAAGTTTCGAAGTAGAATCCTGCACGGGTCGGAATATATCAAACCCGAACCCAATACACTTTAACCTGAAACCAATCCAAATCCAAATATTCAAACCCAGAGCCGAAATAAAAGAAAATTAATCCATATTTTAATAAAATTATGGAAAACAGTATTTTTTGTATAAAAATGAACACATATAAACTCACTAATATTTAAATGTATTTACATATGTTGATTTGAAAAAAAATATTCAGTATTTTCTTTTGAAAAATCAGGTCAACTCAGACCTGAACCGAAAGAGTTAAAACCCAACCGGGAAACGATCCGAACCCGAAACATTTAAAGTCAACCGCACCAAAACTCGAAACGCCACCGGACTTATTTGTGAAATGTCGTTAAAAATGTTAGACAGAAAAACCTGCGTAATGCTATATCTGTATTAAATACCCAAATTTATCATTTTATCTATATTCTTTATGCATAAACATTTTAAAGACATTTCTTTTAAATTGCTCTACAATTCTTCTTGGAATTAATACTATTACTTGTATACTATTGAAAAGGAGCACAATAATCATATTTAATAAAAATAATAAATTTTCTACACACCAAAAGAAACACACCAAAAGAAAAAAAAGAAAAATGAAACTGTAAGTAGCTTTAAAACCTAACTTACGGTAAAAACATGACAATCGACAACGAATATAGTCATTAACGCGGGGCGTGGTGAAAATTACGCTGTTAAGAAATTGATTAAAAATTTTACCATAACATGGCACCATATGATAGTGAAACGTTCGAATATTTGGTGCTCCGTTTGAATAAAAAACTTGTATGTGTAGGTTGAACTTATGAACTGGTAAAATATTTAACCCTCTCAGTACGACCTTTTGCAGTTTTTTTTTCATTTAAAATATGTATGCTATAATTACTTTCTAGGAATTATCCCATAAAGGTCTCTTTCATGATTTTGTCTACTTAGTAACTTTCGCACAGTTAAATTTTTTGGTGTATTTGTAGAAATTGCGAATGGGGCCACATAGACCCCATCTTAGGCAATCAGGAAATAAATGAAAGCTTTCTATCGTTTATCACATTTCAAGAGAAAGAAAGAGAATGTTTTGGCATCCTGCCAAATGTAATTCACTAGATGGCACTGTGCGTACAGCGTTACCATGTAAGCGAGTGTAGACGCCTCCCTCATTTCATTATTTCTTTGTTCTTATTTGCTCAGTTGTGTGTAAATTTTGCTATTAAATTAAATGAATCGTCGCATCGTATGAACATTATACTTACCTACGGATCCTAAATTACCAATAGGTTCACTCATTTTTAAATCTTAGGCGTTTAAGCAATATTTTGATCTTAGTATTGCGAGGGTTAATAAGAGACGGCTGCAATTAAACTTTGTAAACAAAGAAAAATCAGTCGGCACCTTTGTTTAAAGTTCAATACAACACACCACGGAAAATCAAGCCTGAACCGGGATTTGAACATGACACCTCATAAAAACATGTATAATGATCACTTAAAAACAGATTAAGTAAAATAATGCTATAAAGTGATAAAATATCATTTATTAAGATTGACGACCGTTTCGTTGCACCAACGGCGACATTTTCAAAATCATACACGATAGAAAATATTTTCACATAATTTAAAAATAATAAACATAGTAAATAGTGTCACGAGACATGATGCATAATGAAATATTGCAAACATAAAATAAATTAAAATTAAATTAGTTATTTGTGAACGTGGATTAGTTTTCATATAATTTAACAAAACAATAACATGGTAAATAATGTCACGAGACAACATGCATAATGAAAAATATTGCAAAACATAAAACAAAATATAAAATTATCTTATATTATCTTATTATTAGATAATTTTATATTTTGTTTTAAGTTTTGCAATATTTTTCATTATGCATGTTGTCTCGTGACATTATTTACCATGTAATTGTTTTGTTAAATTATATGAAAACTAATCCACGTTCACAAATAACTAATTTAATTTTAATTTATTTTATGTTTGCAATATTTCATTATGCATCATGTCTCGTGACATTATTTACTATGTTTATTATTTTTAAATTATGTGAAAATATTTTCTATCGTGTATGATTTTGAAAATGTCGCCGTTGGTGCGACGAAACAATCGTCAATCTTAATAAATGATATTTTATCACTTTATAGCATTATTTTACTTAATGACACCTCATGATTTACGTATAGTGTTCTAACATATAAAAAAGTCAGCGTATGCTTTCCTCCTGTAAAACACTTTAACGAAGCAAATACTTTCTCGACCCTGGATATAGAGTTATATAAACCAAGAATTTTAATAAAACCGTCTGACATTATAAAAAAAAAAAAAAAAAAGCTGAAAATATACTTTAGTATTCACAGGAATAATTATACAATTGATAAATTTCGTTTCAATTTCTTATTTATAATAATCAGATGGGATTACTTTTCCGTAAAAAAATAAATCATGTATGAATACAGTCTGGTTCATAATCAACTCAAACAGGATTATTTCTTAATAACTGATGTCTTTATATTTACAAAACTAATATGAAAATAAAATTAAATATGTGCCAAACATCTACAGTCGTGGAAAAAAAAGTAAACACCCCTACTAACTCTGCAACAAGTTATAGTAGAAAATAGTTACTGGTAGCAAACGATTGGTAATAAAGTCTGCTTCTGAACGATGTATATAAAAGTGGCTTAGGGGGCCATCTACATATCAAAACGAACCCAAACTTTGTTTTTTTTTTTTCAATAGCAGTACCCAAGTTTCTACCATAAATAAATTATACACTCTTCAATTAACCTAAAAACAAATTTGCATGAAATTCGTACGATTAGTTTCGGACAAATTAATTATTTTGAAATGAGCCTATTTTAGGGGCTGTATGCAAATTGAAGTTCGGTACTCGATTCTTGAAATACTACAGAATGACTATGTCACTTCGATTAATGTATTGTTTCTTGCTAATATGAACATCCCACTAACTTAATATGTTTCGTCTATTGCCTGACCAAATGCTTCATTAAAATGAGTAAAGCATATTTTTTTTTTCAAATTATGCCTTTCTGGATATCATAGACACTTTAAACCGTCATTTTGACTTTTTTTTTTTTTAAAATCATAACTCGATAACTACTTGGAAAAAAATTTCAAATTGAGAATTTGCATAAAACAGGAGATAATAAATGTAAATCTATCAAAAAAATTGTATGTTGCAAGCAATTCATATTTTTTTTTTCGATTATCAATTTTATAATTCATATTATAAAATTTTTAAAATTACAAATTCAATGTATTTATGTTTGGGTTTCTTGGTATTATAACCACACAAAAAAATATAACATTAGGATTATAATTTCAGGAGCTATTAATAAAAATATGAAAATGTAATTTAACGTTAGAAGCTCTAAAATTTGAATGGTTATAATTAAAAAAATTACCATCCAAATGACTTAAAATTTCAAATTTCGTTTCTAGACATAGTTTGAACCAAAGATTTACCCTCGTCATCTGATCAAGGTTCTAAATTACGAGACCAACTTAAGTAGCAATGTGCAGGTGCCAAACGACAGGATATAGCGTTAAGTAACCGGCAAAGCAAAATATACACAAACGAGCAGTAGGCGCTGCAAATAGGATGACGATCGAGGCAACGATGTCAGGTTTATTGCCGCTTCGCGGCGATTAGGCAGTCACTCGCCCCGATGTCAGGTACTAAACCCGTTAAGCTGGGGCAACCCGGCAGGTAGGGGCCTGGTCATCGGTTAGAAAGAAAGAAAGAACCAAAGATTTAAAATATGTTGTCAAAATTGGGTATTGTCATTGTAGAACACAAAGTTTGGCCTTGTTTTGATTTGTAGTTTGCCCGCTAAGCAAATTTTATATATATAATTTAAAAGTAGACTTTATTTCAAATCGTTTGGTACCAGTAACTTTCTTTTATTATAGTTAGTTGCAGAGTTAGTAGAGGGTGTTTGCTTTTTTTATACGACTGTACAAATAGAAAAACGAATATAATAATCATCTTTTTTTTTGTTAATGGAGGTTTGGAAAATTTTGTGAATTTTTTTTTAAAAAATATGATAAACACTTATTCTGAAAATCTGATGTACCTTATATAGTCAAGGTGGAGACACGAATGTTTCTTATTCTTTTTTAGTTCCGGATTTTTATTTTAAGGTGGTTGGTCAGTCAGATTTCAAATTCCTGTAGCTCACGTTAAATCTTACGGCAGTGGAATGCATTCTTATTTTTAAAATATCTCCTCAGGAAATTAATATTTTTGGCGCCTTTTTTCTGCTACTCTTCCTTAAGGACGTATCTATTTTTCTTACTTGTCAAAATATTTCTAAAATATATTCTTAATTTAATAATTTAAATGCTAAAATCGTACGATCGCTGTATAACATAACACTTCATATAAAATTAACCATATATAAGAGACATCCTCTAAGAACAGTACCCAGAAAAAAGAATAAAAAATCTTTAGTTCCTTACGATATATTTTAAAAATAAGAATGCATCTCACTCCCATATGTTTAACATTAGCCAGGGGAATTTGAGATCTGACTGAAAAACACACAAACACTTGCTGGCTTTCTCGCATTTTCTACAACAGCGGTAGCTGTATTTGAAGTATTACAGTTGGCTTAAACTTGGCTATCAGAGTATTTATTGCAATCCCGCACGGTGTCGGCTGCCTTTCAAATGTTTTTGCGTAAATTTCGGTAATAATTGAGCATATGAATTGTAACTCATTTGAATAAAGGCTAGGTTTTTTATAGTTAATCGGATTGGAGTAATTTTCCATTATTGCCCTCACATTTAAAAAAATATATAGCACAACGTACACAAGCGAAAAAAATAAAATTAAACCTAATTTACTAGTTGTGTGTTGATAGAACTCTTTAATTAAAGGCATGAAAATACAATGCAGACAATTTTTTTCTTCTTGTTAAAAATCTTTTCTTAACAAAAGCTAATCGGGAAAAAAATATGTAAAGGTTTATTATTCTATTCAATATATTATTTGTACATAATTTGCACTTTTGAATTTTATTTTGATTTAATTTTAGTAAATATAAGACCATTGGTACAGAACTTATTATATACGAAAATATCCCCGCCGGCTCGGCCTACAGACACAGGTTTATTTCGAGGTTAAGTACTAATTTCACCGACAAAAGCTAAATCAAGATTAGAAACAATTTTATCTGACCGCTTTTGACTAATTTTTAATTTCCCTTTTCTTTAAAAGTTACACTGTAAATTAAAATGTCTGAAATTCAAATACTTAAGTGTCTGAAACGGAGTGTTCAGTTTTCAGACATTTTAAAATGTCTGAATTTTTTCAGACACTTCAAACGTCTTAATAGCATCCATTTTTTTTGTAAGCATCATACGTAGCCATGTTTGACCACGTTGAATCCTGGAAAAATATTTGGCAGGAGTCACAAAATTATTTGCATTGTCTCTGTAGAGGAGACCTCGAGTTTGAAGACAAATTTTAAATGGCTCCGCTCCGGAGCCCTCGAGTGCAAAGGGTTAATATTGAGAAAAAAATTACTTCGGTATTTTGTTTATTTATATTTTGTGTTTTTTAATCTTGTCCTACTCTAAAGGTTCAAAACTTTCATTATAATCAGTGCAAGATTTAAGGTATCAACTTTACGAAAATTTCATACAAAATCCCCCCCCCCCTCCTCCCCGAAAAAAAAAATAAAAATCCTTATCATTTAAAAATTAGATTTTTTAAAAATTTGTATTGCGACATGGGCTTATTGTTATCATTCCTATGAGCTACTAAACAAGACATCTTTAAAGCAAAAAAAAAAAAAAAAAAAAAAAAAAAAAAAAAAAAAAAAAAAGTTAGCACATGATATCACTATGATACAAACTTGCGATGCTTATCAGTAAAGTCTAATTGGAAAATGACCTTCGAATCCACACATGCAGCGAAATCTAAATAAACAAATGATTTCCTTTTTCCTGACTGACTTACTTCTATGTTTCCAATTCAAAAGTTTTCACACATTAAAAGATTTAATAGCTTTAGAAATCTATCTAAGAAATACTTGAGATAAACATTCATTTTCAATTATATATAAATTTCATGAAAAGCAATTGATTTTCTTTTCCAAAAGCGAAAGTTTATAAATATATTTTTTAATTTCAGCTGAATATTGTTCAATGGAAGAAAAAAGGCAATCCCGAAAATCCCGGAATTTTCCAGTAAAAATTCCGGGATTTTCGGGGTTAAAATTAAAGCGGGATCTCAATCTGGATCCATTGAAACTGAGAACTGCCATATTGAAAACAAAACAAAACAAGAGAATGAACTTAACTTTTAAATGTCTGTTTTTTAGTGATGTCATTACTTTAAATTTGAGAAAAAAGATGAGAATAAATAATACATAATTTGTAATAAAAGACAACGTCATAAATTTAAAAATATATACTTCTAGAATTAGTGTTTTTTTTTGCAAAAAGATTCAAAACTAATTAAATTTCGTGTAAGATTTTGTTTAGTACATTAAATAAAATCATAAAAGACACTAATTTTAGTACTATAAAGATATTATAACACTTACTTCAATCGCTGTTTGCAAGAGGTAAGAAATATTCCTCGATTTGAAATTTTAAAAACTACCACAGCCACAGTGACGGAGAAAGATTTTCATCAGTTTAAAAGGTAATCCCATAATACATCCGACTAGCCATATTTAAAGAATGAGATGTTTCATCCTCAAAACAGGACCCGCCAGACAAAAGTTTCTTTTTCTTTGCCAGCTTCGACAGAACGAAGATGAATAACACAATATTATTGATATAAATTAATACGAGTTAACACTAAGCCCATTGCACACGCTTTGTAGAATTTCCGGGTGATAAATAATCCAAGTTAATACGAATTAAAATCGCAGTACTTCACATTTCGCAAAAAACGAATTAAAATACACGCGTACATAAAAACAAACTTTGTTTGAATTACAACGTATACCACTTCGAACGAAGACATCTAAAACGCATGCGCAACTGGGAGTGCTAGTGCCCCCTGGTGGTTATTGCGTCGGAAGAATCAAAACGTCTTAAATTAAGACACGTTTAAAGCAATGAAGTGTCTTAAAATAAGACGTTTGCGGATATTTTAGACATTATTCTCAGTTCGTTTACACCATGGTCATAGTAAGACACTTATGTATATTAAATTAAGACATCTATAATGTCTGAATTTTCAGATTAAGACACTTAAGTGTCTAAATTTCTTTTTCAGTCACATATGTGTCTAAATTTAAAACGCTTCTATTTGCAGTGTAGTTTTATCAGAATCATGTTAATACGATATTTTTTTCTTTATCCCCTATTTTTTCATCCTTTGAGAATATTTTTAGTATTATCATCCATTTGTTGAGTTCATCTTATCAAAAACTCATTACTACAAAAGTTATAGTTAATATTAAGAAGATTTATGTAATAAATTTAAACCATGTTGTGATTGCTTCATTAACTTAACAACACACAGCATTTTAAATTCTGGTGCTTTTTTTTATTGAGACACGCGCGTTTAATAATGCAACCTTAATGTATCTCTGAGGGTTGTCAAAATTTTTCATCACGCTAATGATACTTTTTTGTCGCCTTAGTGGCGGATTAAATGGCGGATTTAATCCGCCTTTAATCGTGCGGATTAAATTTAAAAATTTTGACAACCCTTAGAGATACTGTATATAGGGTTATTAAACGCGCGTATCTCAATAAAAAGAACGCCAGAATTTAAAATGTAGCCTTTAGTTCATTATCACCCGCCATTTAACTCTTATCATAACGGAGATGAGATTTTTTTTCTTCTATCCCCCTTTTTTTCTTACTTTTTTTGCTGTTTTTTTCCCTATAAAAAACTTGTCAACATAAAAGTTGAAGATAAAAAAAAAAAAAAAAAAAAAAAAAATTATAAATTTAAGCGGAATCGATACCTTCTGAAATGACGAAGTTATGATTTTTTTTCTTTTTCACACCATCCCCTCTTTTTGTTTTAAATTTTATTTTGCTGAAAGAGTTGGTCCTATGAAAAACTTGTTAATATAAAAGTTGTAGATAATATTAAGAATATTTATAATAAATTAAGGTGGACTTGATATCTTGTGAATTGACAAAGTTATGATTCTTTTTCTTCTTAAAACTCTGTTATTTTTTCCCTTTGAGCCCATCTTTAATTATATCAAAAATCTGTCATACATAAATTTTTGGCCTTTTCCCTAAAAGTAATAATAACTTTAAACTGATCCGATATGTATCATAATTAAGAAGTTATGTTTTTTTTTTTTTTTTTTTTTTTTTTTTTTTTTTTTTTACGTTTCATGAAAGACCTCCTCCTCACCCCCCCCCCCCTTCCCTCGTCCGATTTTGCCCATTAATGAACTTGACCGAGATTTTCTGCCCCTTCATTTTATATATTAGTTTAAAAGAGAATTGTGCAGAACTATGGCGTCCATAAAAAAGTTATCTATATATAATATGTAACTTTTAGAATATTAGAATGTTACACATTACAATATTACTATTGCAATATTATCATTATGGAATATTACGATTCATCATCTTTTTAGGTGCGTTCGAAATTATATAAATACATAGCACCTATAGTCGCCGTTCAGTCCGTTCGTCTGTATGTACGTCTGTCTGTCTGTCCGTCCGCATATAACAGAGCAAAAACTACCCAACTACCCAACCGAAGGGTCTGAAATTTTAAATATATAATTGTTGCAATATTTTGTAGAGCCATTTCAATTTTTATGAAAATCGGATGCGTAGTTTAATTACAGGGACAGTCAAAAGTTTTCCGTACATTACGGCCAATGGTAAAAAAATTATTTCAAGTGCATTTTAATGAAGTTACAGCCTTTCGAACGATATGAAATTGATATGCACTTATTGAAGTGCACTAAAATATACATTCAGTACAATATGCGGTGCAAAAAAATAATTATAAAACTAGCTATAGCACGAACGCATCTCATTTGCTACGTTTGACGTGCAATTTCTAACTTGTTTAATAAAAATTAATACATTGAGCATCAATGCATGACACAGACATTTTACATATTAAATCTGGATCAACGATTACTAAATTAACTAATCACTAATGAATTTTTTAAAACCTAGGTCCCAATCAATTATATATGAAGTATTAAAAAATTATAACATTCAAAATTGGCGAAAGGAAAATATCAACAGGAAGGCGAATGCATAAAAAGAATAAATAAATAAAGACATATGGGGCATTCTCACAATCTTTTGACTTTTGGGGAAAGAAATCTGGCAAAATTAAACTTGCTAAAATAACATTTTAATCTGATAGACGAATACTATAATGATTCAAAATAAAGAAAAAATGGTCAGCAGCGAAAAAAAATTTATTTAACTGAGGTTAAAGTTAAACTTGCGAGTTTAATTTTCCTTACCATTTTACCACTATAACTTTTTATTTTCTTCTAATTTTTACTTATAATGAATTTGCATAGTACCCACAGGACATTCAAATAAGAAATAATGACAATGTAGTATTTTTAGTGCAAAATTTTGGTATAACATTGTCTTAAAGGGGTGTTAAAGAAGGGACGGTAATGTAAAAAAAGGGGGATGGTATAGGAAAAAAGAGACAAAATGGGGAAAAAAGGAACAAAATGGGGAAAAAAGGGACGTTAAGGATGGAACAGCAAGGAAACTTACCACCTATTTTAGGCAGATCATGTTAAGACTAAGTGGTAGCGAAAATGTTCATTGATTTTTAGAAACAGATTTTTACATTGGATTAAAAAAAAATAATTAATTTACCTCGAAAATTGCAGAATTAAACCTTGCGGACGGTAAGACTACCAATAAAGCCACGGTGCTTGAAATTGATATTTAAAACTGATTTATATTCTGCAGTAAATTTTCTGCAAAGAATTTTAGATATTCTTTCTCTAGCATACTTCTGCATGAGCAAAAACTTGAAAAAAATTCCGTCGCTGCATCTGAAGTGATTTTCTGTAACATTTTAGAAGAGGGATGGTAAAAAATCTAAAACCCAGGGACAGAGTTTAAAAAAAAATATCAACCCTAAAAATGTGTGCAGGTTAATTTTTAGCTACATATTTATATAAAACAATAGCTTCAGTTTCAGAAAAAAATTACATCGAATTATTTTTATGGAAACAATTTTATCCAGACAGCTCCAAACTTCAAAATCAGCATCAGGGACACGGGACGGTAGATGAGTTTTCCATGTGTTTGGACCCCAACATCGTCCAAAACTTATTTATCTCGTTAATATTGTTGTGCAATCATGCATTGGGATGTTCCCAAGGACATGAAATAAAAAAAACACAAAAAGTATGTTAAATAAAAAATTATTATTCAGGGACATGAAAGTCAAAAGATTGTGAGAATGCCCCATATATGTTGGAAATCAAAAATATTTGAAATATTTTGTAAAGCTATTTGTAACTAAAACATTTTAACCATTAAAAAAAGACCAGAAATAATAAATCATTGTCAGCCTCAACAAATCCATTGCACGAAATTTTTTATCTCATAAGAAAAACTACAAAATGAATTCAAAAAGGGAGAACAATTACGAATAAAATAGGAACTAATGATTCGTAACTCGTTTTCAAGGGCAATATTAAGAAATAATAAGTAAACAAGAAAGAAAAAATCATGTCTCAAGCATAGATTATGAAACGCTTTCCAACACATTCAGAATAATGTAACAAAATTGCAGAGTTTAAAGAAATTACCATACTACGTCTAATTCAACCACATGGAAACGCATAACACATTTCAAAACCCAATTTCAGCTGCTCCAAACTACAATCGGAAAATTATCCGAATTTTTTCAGCAGCCCTATATATAATATATAGATTTGTATCTATTAAATACATGCATGCCAAAATTTAGCGCAATTCAGAAATTCATATACTTCCCCTTTCCCCTCTGCATTTCTCTCTGCATGAAAATTCCCCTTCTGCAATTTCTTCTAATAAAGATAATGGTACGGGAACACTTTTGAGCAGCCTTGTATATGAGGTATTAAATTTATATAAATAGCGAGTAACATGCAAAAAAGTAATTAAATTTAAAAGCATATACCGAATTTTAAACCGCACTCTCCAGCAATTATTACTCAAAGACAGTACTGTAACCGATTTCTTTTGTGTGTCCCTGTAAATGAATAAAAAATGCTATGAATGCCCTGTTCTAACGTGATCGTAGTGAAATTCGTTGATTTATATCAGTTTCAATACATTTGAAATAGCGTAATATCATTAAAATACTCTGGAAACGATTTTTTCCATAGATCATAATGTAATAGAATTCTTTTGAGTGCCCCTGTAAATGAACTAATAATCCTACATACTTCATATGCAATACCAAACATGCTTTGGTGACACTAAATAACCTTTATCAATTGCATAAAAATCCGAGTATATTTATGGCGTGGACAGACGGACAGACAAACCGAATGCATAAACGCTTTTCAACTTTGTTGGAATGTGTTAAAAACGGTTAATTTCTGAGATAGAAATAACAGGCAACCGCTTAAATTCATATTTATACCATTGCCCGATTAACCGATACCAGAAAGAAATATATTAATAAATAAATAAATAAATAAATATATAAATCTCGGACAGAACAATGCCTTGCACAATAGAAATAAATATGGAACATGTGAATTAAAAACTTACACATCAATAGAAATAGACAATTTTTTAAATATCATATTTGAAACAAAATCATGCATTCCCACAAACACAGCAAATACGTGCCATATTAATGAGTTTCAGTTAATAGCGAATTCTGACAGTTCAAAATAAGCACACCGAGGGAATAATATTATTAATAATATAAATACAATAATTATTAAGTATTATCGTAATTAAACTAAACATAATAAATTATTTTATATGCTAATTAAAGGATCCCAGAGGAAATCCATTACAAAATAGGACTGAAGAAATACAGTTATTAAAATGAGAAATAGGAAATGACGATAATTATATAATCTGGCAACACAAGACTTTAATAAAAAAGGAATATGAATAATTTTATAGTGCTGCCCTCTACTGATGATTCTTCATGTTATAAACAATTTTAATTTAATAGTTAGTAATTAAAATACATTTAGTGCTGCCATCTGTCTTAGATTATTGAAATTATGTACGGAGAATTATTTTACGAATTTGCAAATCAAAAATCCAGTTTTATTCTTATTTTTTAAAAACCAAACAGCACAACATTTTGTATAATTCTAAATCAGCTAATTAGAATATTGATTTCAAATAATCAGCATCTATAATGTAATGTTTATATAACTAGCTTTAAATATATATATAAAGTTTTGAACTGGGGTGGTTTTGGGTTCTAGTGGTCATGGTCGGCGTAGATCTTCAAACATTTTTCAGAAATTCCAACATAGGGGATAATGTAATAGGTAGTATTTCGTACGAAATCTATCTAAAAACCTTGGTGAGTTATTCATGGACCACCCTGTATTTCATGACACTGCTTGGATTATGAGTACAGATTCCTTTTTCAGTATCGCAACTTCAAGGAAAATAATTTTTTAACCGGTTTTTTAAACATAGCAAATTCATTTTGTAACTTTTAGAATTTAATCTTTGGAAAATATATTTTTGGTAAATACCTTCAGCTCTAAGTATTTCTAAAGATTCCTTTTCTACTTTATTTTTTCCATATATTTACTTTTTTAAAATATAAAGTTATATTTTAACACAAATGTGTTTTGGTTACTTCGTTAAAGTGACATCACTTAATTTTTCAGACATATCTGGTAGTTTTAAAAGGCATAATGTATTGTGAAAGAATCCTCGAAGCGATATTTCTTTCTTGATTAAAATATACCATATCCTTCAATTATAAAGCTTTCTGTTAATGTTGATTTGTTTAGAAATTCTCAACTTCTGTATGTAAGAATAAAATTTGGCAATCGGAATTCATATATTTATAAATGCTTGGAAATACACACGCCTCTAATAGTTAAGGTACAGGGACTGGATGCTTTCGATTGCACACGTTTTGTCGAATATCTATCAACATTATTGGCGAATTGTTCTTGAACTTCTAGAATGTAAAGAACATGTTTGATTTTATATTTATCGGTGAAGATTTAGTGGGGGGTACAATTAGGGGGCTAATAATAAATTTAATAATAATATAATATTTGCGATCACCTATGTAACAGAAAAGACTGGAAATGATTTGTCAATAAGGTAAATGAATATTTGGGTCCTGTTCAACGTTTGTATGCATTTGTGTAAGCATAGCACTCATATTTGTGAAGATTCGTGAAGATTTGTGATATTTGTGAAGAAGACATTTTTGTGAAAAATTCAAAGGTGTTTTTTTTTTTTTTTTTTTTTTTTTTTTTGTAGTATACAGAGTTTTCAACCAAATTTAACACAACTTCCGAAAACTTGCCAAAGAATAGTAGCAACAGTATACTGCAATTAAAACATGAATATATTAAATATTTAGTGAGATATGGGCATTTTTATGAGATAATCTTTAACTGCGCATGAGCGGAAGATTTCGAAATTTTTATTTCATAATTTGGTAGTTAGTATTTTGGGGCAAATTCTATAAAAAGTTCAGCCAAATGTTGTGAAAACTTAGAAAGATATAGGGAGCTGAATGAAAAGTTGTGGAAAATCCCTGATAGTAAAGCTATTTTTAAGTAGCAACTCACTATATCGACCCTATGTTTGTGAATTTTCGCGATATGTATGTTTAGTTCAAATCTTGCAAGTCAAATTTAAATCACATTTAATTATACTTTTGAGCCGAAACAATAAATACATGTGTAATTTGAATGACAATACAATGTTATTATGATTTAGAGCGTAGAAGTTTGTTTAGAATACTGTTTCTACGGGGCTTCACAAAAATTTAGATTAAAACTTGCAAGTTAATTTTAAACCGATTTCAATAATCTGATTGGGCTGAAACTTAGCTCAGGATATGTAATTATGATGACTATACAATCTCTATACAGTGTGTCCAAGTATAACCTGACCGACCTTTATTTTCGCAACTGTTGGTCCTAGATGCATACTTCCAATTACGAAAAGGGTTTAAATAAGGTAAAGATTTATTTTTAAAGCGATTTGTGTCATTAAAAACATTTATTTAAAAATTACGAATATTTTGTAAAACTTTACTGTGACACTAACAAGTAAGACAAAAATGTCCCATTCAGCTAACATTAAAATTGACCGGGTTATGAAACTTTGAAATTCACGACTTATACCACATACCACTTTTTTGCATATCGAAACAGATGATTTCAGCCATGCTTTAAGGGGTCGTATATAAAGTACACAAACTTATTTCAAGGTATCTGCGCTTTGAAAGCTATCGTACAGCTATTACGATTGAATTAACTTGTTTCAGATTAGTTAAAATAATTGTATTTTAACATATGTTTTATTTTGTAAGGTTTTAAGGCTATGATTTCTTTTAAGAAAAACTATGTTATTATCATAAGGTTTTATTTAATTTGCAACGATCGTCTTTCCAGTTTAAAATTTGTACTCGATCTTTAACTCACGTTCAAATGTCCGATCGAAGTTAAATTTTGCATACTGACTTAAATCCAATGACAATGTAATATTATTATGATTTTTGACGCTTACGATCTTATATATACTTATAGTAGAGGATAACACAAAAAATTGGATAGATTACCGTCAACAAGTTTAAGAAAGAGTTTTAGATTAGATAACATAAACCTGCGATGGTTGTGCTTTTTAGCATTTAAAATTACGTTTTATGTATTTTGTAACGCAGAATGAAAAAATTACCTTCGCTTTTAACCGTCATGTCAGGATTTTTCGCACATCGTAAATTTCAAGGTTAAAAAATAGCAAAAAATCTGATACTATAAAATAGTTATAAGACTTCTTATTCAGTTTAAGTTTATTTAATTCACTAATTAATTCAATTTTTTGGATTATACTGGGTTTATTACATCTAAACAGTTCAGGGGTGTGATGATGTTGGGAGGGGAGGGGGGGATCAATTTTAACTTTGAGCTTTTTAACTTTGATTTGAGAAAAATCCTGACGTGGTGGTGTAAAATGAAGGTCATTTTCGGATTCAGCGCTAAAAAATACATAAGAATCAATTTTCAAAAGCTAAAAAACATGGCAAAACCCAAAATTTGAAAGCCAGTGTAATCTAACAACATTTAAAAATATCTATATTTTGTAAAGAATTGAGGCTTTTGTTTTGCATATTTTCATTTAAGAAAAAATCTGTTATTTTTATATTCTTATATGTTCAGTACAAATTGTATATCTTGCAGTAATATGGCAGAATGATTAAAGATTTCAAATTTATATCGCAATGCTAATTTTACTCTCAACCATTTCTTTAATATATCTCACGAAATTATATTTCCGGTAAATTTATGAATGACCTCTATTTTGCAGCAAAAGTATGCTCCAACTTTAAAAAGCTATTACTGGGTAAATTTTAATCGTAAAATAACGGGACTTTTTTGTCTTACTTGTCAGTGTTACGGAAAAATTTTACTAAATATAACATATAGGACCGGGGACCTTATAAAAATTTAGATTCTGTAATTCTTCAATAAATTGTTTTTTCGCTTCAAACTTTTTTTTTAATCTTAACTCCGCACCTAATTTTGACCACTTTTGTAATTGGAAGTATGCATCTAGGACCAACAGTTGCAAAAATAAAGGTCGGCCAGGTTATACGTGGACACACTATACAGGGTGCAATATGTTATCTATCGTCGATCTTTAATTAATCAACCATTGATCGTAGACGTATAGTTCCGGTTACAAAAACGTTTCAAATGAGGTAAATATTCATGCTGTGGCATTATTTAAAGTAAAAAATCAATTTTATAAAAATTGCGAAATCTAACTTTTTATACGTTCCCTCAGTCCCTATAGTTATATTTAGTAAAAGTTTACACATATCATAACACATATAACACAAAAAGTTTGACATCTCTACTACAAAAATTGACAGACTTATTAAATTTCAAATTTTGAGATTTTTGCACATGATTTTGCCTTTTATTAAGGGGTCAGTAAAAAGATGAATTAAAGTAATTCGAGATCAAAATCAGGGTGCAATGTCCTTTTTACGCCAAAGCCACCTTTAGCCGGTATCGCCGAATCGGGGTTTTACAAAGAGGGTTATTTCATCTAAAGAGTTAAGCTGATTTTTAGGGGTCGTATATAAAGCTAAGAATGAATTATTAAAATTAAACAGAAAAATAAATATCAATTTATTATAATATCAGAAAACGGTCTAGTATAAAAAATGAATACATAAAACGATGGAATCTACTAGAGTTACTGCTGCTCAAAGTGTTCTCCATTGGTGGCAATACACAACTGAATGCGTGACAGTACTGCATCCTGGGCACGTTAGAGCATAGCAGGTGTGCAAACTATGTCTTGTAAGGTGGTACCTTAACAGGCGATCGTTACCTGCATCTGCTACAAAACACGGTACGTGACTGGTATGAAGAGTTGGTCTACGACATGCGTGCCGGGTGTGGTTTCAACAGGATGAGGCCTCTTCGCATAAAATATCAAATGTCCGGGCGCATCTGGCCACCGAATTGTCAACAGATCCTTGGAGATGGTGGTCCGGTACAGTGGCCACCGCGTTCACCGGACTTTACCGTGGACTTCTACATCTGGGATTACATCAAGGCATAGGTCTATGTGACTGAGACTACTTCTATGGTTTATCAGAAGCAGCGCATTATCCTTGATTGTCGTACAGTTTGTACACCTGCTAAGCTCTAACGTGTCTAGGACTTAGAACTGTCACGCATTCCATTGTGCATTGCCACAAATGGAGAACACTTTGAGCAGTATCTCTAGTAGTTTTTGACGTTTTATGTATTCATTTTTTATAGTAGACCGTTTTCGGTATTATAATAAATTTATATTTTTTTTTCTGTTTAATTTTGATTTCTGTTTAGCTTTATATACGACCCCTAAAAATCAGCTAAACTCTTTAGATGAAATAACCCTCTTTGTAAAACCCCGATTTGGCGATACCGGCTAAAGGTGGTTTTGGCGTAAAAAGGACATTGCACCCCGATTTTGATCTCGAATTAGTTTAATTTATCTTTTTACTGATCCCTTAATAAAAGGCAAAATCATGTGCAAAAATCTCAAAATTTGAAATTTAATAACGCTGTCAATTTTTGTAGTAGAGGTGTCAAACTTTTTGTGTTATATGTGTTATGATCTGTATAAACTTTTACTAAATATAATTTCATGGACTGGGGGATCGTATAAAATCTTAGATTTCATGATTTTTAGAAATTTGATTTTTTACTTTAAATAATGCCACAGCATGAATATTTACTTCATTTGAAACGTTTTTGTATTTGGAACTATATGTCTACGACCAACGGTTGAAAAATTAAAGGTCGGCGATAGATAACATATTGCCTCCTGTATAATAAAACAAAGTGTAACGAATCCGGGGCGAACCCATCAATCTTACGAGTCTCCGATGAGATGGGGACACGTTAGGCTTAATTTCGATTTGAAATGTGCATGAGAAAACTTATCTGCCTAAATACAAATATTTTCTACCCTTCTATTCAACAAAGTTTTCTATAAAAGGTTCAAAATACCAAACTTCCAATAATTTGCGCAGCCATTTCAGAAAGCGAGTTAAAACAAGCGGAGCGTACTCTGGGCGTAAAACGTAAATAAGAAGCTGTGGTAGAGAGTCATTCCTTTTGTGATTCATTGAAAAAAAATTAAACCATGGAGCTATGAAGATTAAAGAAGATGACATAAATGACATCACTTGAAGCTGTCCTACCCCTGCTACTCATCTGACGCCCGCCGCAAGTAAACAGAAGAAAAACACCAATAGGCCTGAAGAACATTTTAACAATGCTTCCCCCTTCGTTCTTTCGGAGGCATACTTCCGCAAATTCGTTTCTGCTGAAATGTGTCGAAAAGATCGTGAAGAGAATTCTTCTTTGAGGGTGATTCTTCTTTGCATTACAATAATTTAAAAACTAAATAGATATATAAAAAATTAAGGTTACGAAACACTATTCTTATACTTGAATAAAAATAGCTTTGGTCTTTTGCTCACAAGTTTTATTGACAGTTTTAAAACATACTGAGACTGTTCTATTTCTTTAAACGTTATCCTATTTATTAATCAATATACATATATATATATATATATATATATATATATTTATTTATTTATTTATTTATTTTTTTTTGGGGGGGGGGGCTGGGCGGGTAACCAAAGAATTATAATTTCAAAGTGTTACAAAAAAATTAGTATTATTTCAATAGTTGCAGCAGGCTTTTTTAATCACGGAATTTTATTGCATATTTGTTAGATTTTTGTTTTATTAAGAAATCTTCATTTTGTTATGGTATATTATCCGGAAAGCCTGGTTTTTCTAGAAGTATTGTAAATGCTACTAGTTTGTTTATTAGAACATAAACTAGACGAACTTTGCTAATCTAAACGCTTCCATATTGTCAATTATTTTTATCATTTTTTTAAATTTTAAGTGAAAAACACAATTTTTACACACCGTCCTAGGACGGGCATTTACACTAGTATTAATATAATTTATGGAACGTAGCAGTTACGCTTTTTTTACAGGGCCACATAAAAAATTAGTTCAAATGTTGCAAGACAATTTTATACCACTTTCATTTTTCTTATTGATCTGAAACTTTGCCTACATGTGTTTTTCCGAAGAGAATTCTATTAAATTGTAATTTGACGAACGTAGATATTATGCATTTTTTACAGAGCCACACGAAAAATCGTGGAAAGATTGTTGCTAAAAAGCAGAAATTTAATTAAATTTCTACAAAATTACTATAGGTTATTGAGATACACAATAACATTTTTTAAATTGAAAACAAAGTAGCAGTTGTATTTTTTTTTTTTTTTTTTTTTTACAGGTACACATAAAAAATTCGAATACATTACCATCTACATGCAGAAATTTTATTTCAAATAGAATAACACTTATATAGGTTATTTATTCACACAACAGCCTTTTTTCAACTGAAAATAATTTTGGTAACATTTATATGTTTTACAGGGTACCACAAAACAATAAATTTTTTTTAATATGATTTTATTTTGAAAATTTTATTTTTCAAGATGACTACACAAATTTCTCGAGACATTCTGAGTAGAGAAAAATACAAAAAGGAAATGAATGTTATATTACATGTGTGCATTAAATTGTTTGTTACTTAATTGTAAAATAAATATGTTTAACGCATTATTTGTAACGCATTATACAGGGTGCACACTAAAGTCTTTCAAACGCAATTAATTGCCGAACGGTTGCATCTATACTCATAAATGTGATGTCTAGGTATAGTAAAGTGGCTATTTTCTACCAGATAACACCGCTTCCAGCGTCACCTGGTGCAAAACAGCAGAGTTAGTATTCCTATCTCGAAAACTAGATTCATGCTCAGAACGAGATTCATTTAGCATTCATGTTCACAAGGTATCCTTTCGAACTAAATCGATGATGCTCTACAAATTTGTTATTCACTTTTATCCCATATTTCGAATCGTTTTCGCGATAGGAACGCTAATGCCGTCATTTTGCATCAGGTGGAGCTGCGGTCTCATCTAGTAGCGCATAGCCTCTTTACTATTCCTAGACACCACGTTTATGAATACAGATGCAGTCGTTCGGCAGTTAAGAGGGTATGGGGACGGACTTTAGTGGGCACCCTGTATTTTTAAGTCATTGTTGTTAAATAACCAAATATTTATCACTGTTTGAGTATTTTATTAGTGGTGTATTAAAAAAAACCGCAAAAACTAATTAAACGTCAACGAAATAATTTTCTCCACCTAGATCGTCAAAACGTATCACTGTGTAGCGTTCCAACTTTGCGACCTCCTATCGAAACGCGCTTAGCACAATGCCAAGTTTAAACTTTGAACAAGGGTTTTGTTTTAGCCACACTTTAAAAAGAAAAGATTATTACTACGCTGAATTTAGTTTTGTGAAATGCCAAATGAAGTTCATATATGCACTGCTTTTATTGTCAGCATCGAATTAAGTTCATCATAAACAGATTAGGATAAGATTAAAAAAATAATTATACAGAATAGCGATATTTGACATTATTTAGGCTTCATATCTCTTTGAAATTTTATTGTATACCCATTCATAATACTTTTCTAGTATATACAGTTGCACCCACTCACCATACGTTGTATAGTGTTTTACAAAGTCTTATTATTATTTTAGCAACGATTTTTTTAATAATACAGTTAATAATTCATATATTTATTGTGCGGAACTCTTTGAGCTCGAGTAATACTCGCACGTGACCGTTTATTGAGAGAGAGAGTCGGTACCAAATTTACGTTTGAGAAATTATTTAGTTTTTCTACAATTTCTCCGTCCTTTAAAGGAGTTACGCGACATCATATGGAGACGCGACCCACAGTTTGAGAATTTCAGCATATTTCGAGTGCATCTAAATATTTACTCTGAATAATTGTTGTCTATTGCTTTCAGAATGTGAAAATATGAACCATTGTCGAAGTTTCACCATAATCAGGTGAAACTTCGGAAAATTGGGAACTTTGGGAAATTAACTGAACCATGTTTAAGTGCTTCCGATTTTTCTCACTATCAAATGGCTAAAGCTACAATGGATTTTTTTTTTACACTGTACACCTGTGGATTCGTAAACTAAAACGTGAAAAGGATTCAGGCAAGAGTAATAAAGGATTTGGAGTTCCCCCACTTAAAATTGCAAAGTTCTTTTTCAAAGATGTTAAGCTTCTATTATTTTTCCATATTTTTACATGGTCAGTGATTCCGAAAAAGTTTTCGACAATAATTTATAGCACATGCTCACAAATAAATAAAACGGAAACCTTCTCCGTATATTAAAAATATAAATATTTCGATAATATTCAAAGAAAAGGATAAGGAAAATTAATGAATTGGTAACTTTTTTTCATATCTAAGTCATTTTATAATTAAAATTTAAGTAAAAAATATTATTTCTATGTTTATAATTCAATTTATAGTTCAATTTTTATAAGCATATAAGAGATCAAATATTGAATGTGCAAATATTAATATTTGGTATTGGAATTATAAAAACAGCAGTAAAATAACTGTTATAGGACGTTATCTTGAAATAAAATTTCATCTAGTTTTATCAGAAATTATTTCAAGATTTACAAAATAAATTAGTCAAAAGTTTCATTAATCAAAATCATTGAAAATGTTTTTTTAAATCAAAGAACATAAAATAAACACTGTGAATTCACCCTGAAAATCGATACTGATATTATTAAAAACCTGCACTCAAAATAAAAACATCTTAAACGCATCGCTAAACATTAATAATTTTCTGTATATACCTAGTGTAACGAACAATATCAACGTTATCAAAAGTTTTATTTAAAAAACAAACAAAAACACAAATCAGTTCATCATTTATATTGCTCTTCTAACATTTCGATTTATTTACAAAATGTTAATATTTTCCGTATTTATTTGAAACAGAAACTACTTCCATATGAATAATTGAAAATAAAATCATCTGTATGCTATTCTTCACGAAACGCGAAGCACTTTTGTCAACCCGAGTCACGTGATCATATTTACATTGCTTTTTGCATCTTTTATGGAAAACATTTGTTCTCATTATTGGATAAACTATGTTCTCACGCCAACTTACATGCTCTAATTTGCAATGTACAATTACAATTGATTATATATCATTATTTAAAGGGACTTTTCTTTCAGGCGGAAGCATGATAAAAAGTGTCTGTAATTGTGGAAAAAAAAAAAAAAAAAAAAAAACGGAGGCAGCTTTTGCTTTTCTATATCGTCACATTATCTTTAGATATACTGGGTAACAGTCTTTTTATTTTTTATTTATATGGCGTGGATTTACAGTTTTATTTACATTTAAAATTTGTTAAATGTAAAAACAGTTTTTATTTATTATATAAATTTAAGTATTTTAACTGTAAAAACCTACTTTAGATTATTTTTTTTGGCACATGAATACTAATTACTGATTAATGTATTTCTACATAATATGATTTTTAAACTACATTAAAAAATCTGTGAAAGTTTCAGATGTAACAATATCGAAATCAGGAACACTCTTGTACATTTTGAGAGGAAAAATTATTTTTTTATTTTGTGGAGTAATGATTCACATCACAAGAGGATTGCGTCACTTTCTCGAGTTTCGGAATAGTAATTTTCAGACTTTGTCTAAAACAACGCTGACTTTCTATACAGTGAAATTCGATACCGTACAGTCAATTCGAAATGACTGTTGTTTTATTAACAGAATGATTTAATTGAGCTGTAATTTCAGCAACAGGGGCATAAAATGACAGTGTTTTCTGTGTTCCATTGTTCGAAGTATTTGAAAAGTCCACCGATTGGTTTTTATCTAGATGGCTGTACAATATTTTTTTTCTACAAGCGAAAGAGAAATTTTATAACTTTCTTTTTAAAAATCTCTCTTTAAAGCATGGACAACTTGGCTCAAAGATTCTGAAACACCCCATAAAAACATGTACAGTCGTGGAAAAAAAAGTAAACACCCCCTACTAACTCCTCAACAAATTATCGTAGACGAAAGTTACTGGTACCGAACGATTGGAAATAAAGTCTACTTTTAAATGACGTATATAAAATTTGCTTAGGGGGCAATCTACATATTAAAACGAATCCAAACTTCATTTTTTTCAATGGCAATACCCAATTTTAACGAGATATTTCAAATCTTCGGTTCAAGCTATGCCTAGACACCAAATTTCAAGTCATTTGAATGATAAGTTTTTGAATTATAAACATTCAAAATTTAGTGCTTCTAATGTTAAATTACACTTTCATATTTTTATTTATATCTCCCGAAATTATGCTCCTAATGTGCTAATTTTCTTTTTGTAGTAATAATACTAATATACCCAAATATAAATAAGCTGAATTTGCAATTTTTATAATTTTATGACATGAATTATGAATTATGAAATTAATATTCGAAAAAATTATGAATTGCAACCTACAATTTTTTTGATGGATTTAGATTTATTAAGTCCTGCTTTATGGAAATTCAAAAATTTCACATTTTTCTTCCAAGTAGTTTTCAAATTATGCTTAATAAACGGCAAAATGATGGTTTAAGGGGTCGTCTATGATGGAAGTGAGTAGACATTTTGAAATTTATTCTGCCGTACTGAAATCTAACACGCTTCATTGACTCCTTGAGTGGCTTTTAAGGTGCCTTGATCAAGGAAGGGGCTGTCTCGGTTAACAATCCAGTACGGAACTTCAGTTTGGATACAGCCCTTAAAATACGCTCGTTTTAAAATAATTATTTTCTCGGAAACTTATGGTACGAATTGCATAAAAATTCGTTTTTAGGCTAATTGAAGGGTGTAGAGTTTATTTATGCTGTCAGAATTGGGTACTGCTATTGACAAAAACAAAGTTATGGTTCGTTTTAATATGTAGATGGCCCCCTAAGCAAATTTTATATACATCATTTAAAAATAGACTTTATTTCCAATCGTTCGGTACCAGTAACTTTCTTCTACGATAATTTGTTGAGGAGTTAGTAGGGGGTGTTTACTTTTTTTTTTTTCCACGGCTGTACTTTTAGCACTTATCTATACTAGGAATCCAATCCAGACTTACCGTATCACAAAACATACGTAAAAACATTTTTTCTTTTTAATTGAAAACTGTAACATTTTTTACATTGAATATATTTTTTTAGATTGCTCCCTAACAACACAAAAAACATTTTCGTATGAAAAAATATGAATAATATATTCAAATAAAATTTTGAAATTTATTAAATGGGATACTTTCGTATTAGGCGTTTGTGAGAAGTTAATAGTCGAAGCAATCACCAAAGATCGCTACTAACAGCCTGATTTTTGATTTTGAAAATTTCAGTTTTTTAAGCGCAAAGTTCTATTATATGGTCTGTTAAATTTGTGCTTTATTTATATTATTTTATTGTTTTATTTATTTTTTGATGAAGTTTTAATGTCGTTATGGAGTATTAGCTAGAAACAAATTCACAACTATTTATATTGATTTAAGTAGAAACTGGTTAATCTTTCGTAATCGGGGTGCAATCAACAGAGAAATATTTTTAAAAAAACAGGATCGATGATTATTTATAAGACCATAAGAAATCAGGAAATTGAGGTACAGTTTTTAAACAAAGTGTATTTGAAAGAATATTTATTTTTTCTATTCAACGGAGTAAAACTTGTAATTGTGCGATATTTAGAATTTTAAAAAAAGTTAAAGAAAAAAGAAAAGTAAAAGAAAAGCAGTAAAAGAATAACTGATGAATTGGGCGTTGCCATCATCAATTTGACTACAGCGTTACTCACGGACTTGCTTTAAAATATAGATTTAAAAAATAATTTAAATTTCAAATGTAATAAATTATGCAACTTTTAAAAGATTTTTTTTATAAAATTCAAACTTTTTAATTCTTTATAATAAGTGTATCATTTAAAATAAAATTAAAAAAGAAAGGATTATTCATAAAAAACACATGCAATCGATAAAAAATTAAAACGGGTTCTCAAATTAACCTTAGTTCTCTCTGACATCCAAATTTTGCGTACAAAAACACTATTCTTTGTCTTAAAGATTTTGAAGTTTATAACTACAGTATTGGTCTTTTTTTTTTTTTTTTTTTTGGTTTAAGAAATTTCATTTTCAAACAAATTCATTACACGTACTAAAATTATTGCAATGCATAGTGAATATGTCATATTGGCCTAATAATAAACGTCATAAACATTAGACTTTAAATTTTAGATTTACAACTTCAATTTACTTAGGTATTTAGAAAAACGGCTTAAAAGGAAAAGGCAAGAAAAAGTACGGTAGAAAATGACTGAAATCCTCTTTTTAAGTCTTTAAATATCGTTTTGATAGTTGTGAAAAATGGAGAAATCCATCAGATAAGCTAATTTTTCATTGTTTATGCGTGAATTGCAAATCGGAGACTGAATGAAAATATTTAAAGCGGGATGCCTGTTAAACGCCCTTTAAATTAGTATTAGGTAGCTTTCATTACAAAAAGCTACCTATTACAGCCGTTCGGAGGAAAGCGATTTCATAAAATGTTGGTATATTTTCATCGATCATGACCACCTGAACCCGAATCCACCCTCCGTTCAAAAGTTGATATATATATAAAATATGTCTGATCTTTGTCACATGGTAACTCTCGTATTTATGAACCGATTTGGATGAAATTTCGTGTATAAATAGTGTATACCAATGTCTCGATCGAGTTTGTTGGCCACTTTCATCCGCCATCTTGTTTCAAAATGGCGGCCATTTAAATTTAAAAAAAAAATTTTAAATTTGAAATGTGGTACCAAAAAATTGAAAATTGAAAAATATTTTTTCTTATGTGTTTGACCTTGATACAAAGATTCCGGAGCATTTTTTGTTTTGTCTATATCTTAAAAAATGGCTGAGTTATAGCACTTTGAATTTCTAGCTTGGCTGACATTTTGAAACGACCTGATATTTGTCACGCGATAACAGGCGTATTTATGAACCGATTTGGATGTACCTTGGTGTTTATATAATACGTACCAATGTCTCGACCGAGTTCGTTTGCCAGCTTCATCCGTCATCTTGTTTCAAAATGGCGGCCATTTAAAATTTAAAATGAGGTACCAAAAAATTAGAAAATGAAAAATATTTTTTTATATGAGTTTGACCTTAATACAAAGATTCCGGAACAGTTTTTGTTTCGTCTATATCAAAAAATGGCTGAGTTATAGCATTTTGAATTTCCATTGTAACTGACATTTTGAAACGACCTGATTTTTGTCACGCGATAACAGGCGTATTTAGGAACCGATTTCGATGTAACTTGGTGTGTACATAGTACATACCATCGTCTCGACCGAGTTCGTTGGCCAGCTTCATTCGCCATCTTGTTTCAAAAGGGCTGCCATTTAAAAAAAATTAAATTTAAAATAAGTTATCAAAAATTGAAAAATGAAAAATATTTTTTTTTTATGTGTTTGACCTTCATACAAAGATTACGGAGCAGTTTTTGTTTCGTATATATCTTAGAAAATGGTTGAATTATAGCACTTTGAATTTCAAGCATGGCTGACATTTTGAAACGATCTGATATTTGTCACGTGATAACACGCGCATTTATTAACCTATTTCGATGTAAGAAGGCATGTGGATAGTATATCGTAATGTCTCGACCAAGTTCGCTGGCCAGCTTCATCAGTCATCTTGTTTCAAAATGGAGGACATTAAATAAAAAAAAATATATATATATTTAAAGTGAGGTGAAAAAAAATTAGAAATTGAAAAATATTTCTTTCTTAAGTACTTGACCATGATATAAGGATTCCGGAGCATTTTTTGTTTTGTCTTTATCTTAAAAAATGGCTCAGATATAGCAGTTTGAATTTCTAATGTGGTTGACATTTGAAAAATCTGATTTTTTGCTTGCGACAGCACTTGTATATATCAACCGATTCCGATGTCAGTGAGCAAGTGCACAGGAATTACTAACGCCTCGACCAAGTTCACTCGTTAGCCTCATCCACCATGTTATCTTAAAATGGCAGGAACTTCGCGATATCGCCGAATTTGGCAACCAAATATAAATTACTTTAAATAAAAGCAGCTTGGATAAAGCTGACTAATTTTGCGAAATTCTCATTCATAATGATTTAGTATTGAATCTCCTATAATCGGTTTCCACTAAATTGAGTTTCATGTATTTGGATAATATAAGCTTGCATTTTAAAAATAAGGAATTTGAAACCTACCTCTTCCTCCCGGCACTGGCCGGAAGGACTTTTTTTCTATATTTTTTCCAGTGAAGATTGTTGCAACTTACTTTCGAACGGAAATCACGATTAGATTAAAGAAAATTCAAGGAATAAATTATATGTATACTAATAAAAGAAAGTTTCGCTCTGTGTGTCTGACTGTGTGTGTGTGTGTTTGCAATGGCTAGCGAAATCTACCGCACGTAGAAGTCTGAAAATTTGGATGAGGATAGTCCAAGACAGGTCCTGATTAACCTGAGGTCAGGTTTTTAATTTTTTTAAGTTCCGGGGACACTTGGCCCCTTTAAGTTTTTATGCCCTAAATTATTAATAACTTGCGCCCATTTTATCCGATTTTCTTCGTTTTTGGGACAATATCTCTAGTTTGTTATTCTCCTTTTTTACATTCCAGTTTAGACACTCACCCTCTGGGGCCCTGTACAAGACCCCCTTGAAGTTAGTAAATTGCCCCCTCTTCATCCAATCTTCATTTTTGGAACCCTTTTTCGATTTCGTTATTCTACCTTTTCTACATTCCATTTAAAATCCTGGGGTCCCCTAGGCTCCGGTCCGGGACCCCTAGAACTTCTGGTGAGCCATGCATTTTTCACCCTCTAATTTTCTCGCCTTCTCAATGCATAATTTTAAAGTTCAATCTTGAAGCCCTCTCCTAAGACCAACACCCTCATATTTTTACTGTGTCCATAGGGCCTTTTTATTAAGCATTCCCCCAATTTTTGCGCATTTCTGTAAAATTGTATTCTAATGATTAATATTTACCCTATGCTTAAATTTGAGTAATTGAAGGTCTAAAGTTCTAAGAACTAAGACCTTTTAACATGTTTTTATGTTAGGACTTGCTCTTAACTATCGGTTGGACCCTTTTGTGCACTTTATTATAGCTCTCTTAAAAATGGTCTGATTCAATATTTTTTTTCCTAATAACTTCTTAAGTCCTCCAGTTACTATATGATTGACATAAAAAAAAAAAAAAAAAAAAAAAAAAAAAAAATCATCAGACTTCAGCTACTACCAGTTTTGAATATTAATCTCCTACTTGGGGCCTTTGTTGCAGATTCTTAAAAAATAATCCGATTGTATTACAATTTTCTTTAACATAGTTCTAGCGTTCTCCAACTACTTTTAAACTACTGAAAAAATTTCTTTACCCAACTACATTACAGTTAAGAACCTGGCCCTCTGGCAGCTACCAATTTTTTCAAATATTAATCTCCTTTTTCGGCAACAGCAGACGTTTACTCATTACAGATATAAATAAAACATCGCGTTACTTTAAAAGTAACTTTAGATAAAGGATTTTGTCCATTTATTCAATATCGTGTTAATGTTAAAAGTAATTCGTGAAATTTACAAAGAGGGGGGGGGGGGAGGGCACCTTCCACTGTTTGAGGCGCATTATTTCTTCAGGTTCTAAGGGCCCAATTTCAACGGAATTTGGTTCATTCAGCTTAGATTATATTTCAGCTGCTTTCTGTATTATGAAAATTTATCTTAGACTGCAGTTAGAAACATTTTCGAACATTGATGGTCATTCGTTTTTCGGATTCTTTGGGCTTGATTACTACGAGGTTTGACTCATTGAACTTGGTTTTCGATTGTTTCTGGCAAGTGCGGAGCACTTCCTGGGGGGCCTTAGGTAGCAGAGAACCAGGTCACGAGTTCGTTCGGAATGTGGTTTGTTACGAATACACTAGACGCTGCGGAAGGCAATGTTGTTCCCAAAACTAGGTTCATTTAAAAGATTTTAAAAATATATAAAATCGTACAAACTTAAATTTTGTTTAAGGCTATTATAATCGGATTCGGGCAACGCCGAGCGAGTCAGCTAGTAAAAATAAAAGTAATCTGACCATTAGGAAGCTCAGAACAAGTTTAAAATTTTCTGATTGTTGGATACTGAAGCTTGGTAATAGTGGTTCTGAGGCAAACGAACAAGGGTTTAAATTTAATGTAGTAATCTGAACAATCATTCGTTTTTTTATAAAAATATATATTACTAATGTTATTTTTTACTTTGAAAACGAAAATTGTT
This sequence comes from Maratus speciosus, assembly GCA_963932465.1. Taxonomy (NCBI): domain Eukaryota; kingdom Metazoa; phylum Arthropoda; class Arachnida; order Araneae; family Salticidae; genus Maratus; species Maratus speciosus. The sequence continues at coordinate 150,564,517 of OZ010787.1, forward strand.
AATAAAGGCAAAATATTTTCTTAAAAACCGCATTTCTCAAAAAGAAAAGTAAAAGTAATTATAAAGACAACATTAATAGTTCACCAGAAAAATAGATGTCTCATTCCATAGTTAAAATATCTAGCTTAATTAATAACTTTCTCACAATGCCCATCTGTTCAAAAAACACCATTTAGAGAAAAACACACTGAACATTTTTGGAAGGTGTATTGACACTACAGCGTTCGCCGTTAACAAAAAACTTTAGAAGTGCGAGTTTTAATTAATTGAGCTTTTAGCAATGGTTCCCAATCTTTTTTATCCGCGCCCCACCTAATCATCTGTAAAATAATGATGTCCCCCCTTCCCTTCTATATCATATAAATCTTATTACATAAAAAATAAACTTTTATTTTTCTGGAAGGAGTCGAAAATAGCATAAAATCTGAAAAGGGATTTCACATTCTTTAATTAATCAAAATCATATTTTTTTCATTACAAATACGTTTTTAACATAACTTTATGAATGCAATGAGGTCGTGGATCTTCGCATTTACATATACAAAAGTTTTATTATTTTGTAGCAACTTACGTCAAATTTAAAAGTGATAAATAGTCTACATTCTTATCTTCGTAAAAATTCTTGAAATCTCTCTCACATTTTGTATTACATCTGAAAGAATTGATACATTTCATATTGGATTTTAGGACTTCATTACGAACAAGTGATATTTGTTTATCACTGAGACTGTATGGACAACATAATTCAGAAGTTACATTTCCGGATTCGAACTTATATCCATTTTAAGTAGCTTTTTTTATTTTCCCTCATAACATACTACATCTTCAATAGCGGGCGTTCTTTTTCCCATTATTATTAGTTGGCCACCACGTATTCTCCGATTTAAAATTTTAAAATGCATATGTCATATAGTATTTTTATATATTGAGTATTTGGTCAGGAGAAGAGCCATAAGAAGTTTACTTTCTGCCCATTTTCTTCCTTGATGTGCACTTTGAGATTTATTAATTTCACAAAAGTAGTAATCTCGTTTAGATAATTCAAAGAATGTTTTAGGTTAAATATGTTCAACATAGTCAATTTTAGATATGCCCCTAGAAAATTCCATATGTAACATTCCTTCATGGGTCATATTGCACTAGGAATAGATAGACAAGTTTCTTTTTAAAAAAATACTGGTAAAAAAAAAGTGTTTTACTAAAAATAGTATTAAAACCAGAGAAATTTAAATGATTTCTCAATATATAAAAGATGTAAAATTATCTAAACAAAAAAAATCACACAATTATTCCGGCATTATTTGTATTTTTAATTTTTAAATGGGAACGTTTTAAAAATTATTTTTTATTCAGCTATTTTAAAATTTTTTCATGTATTATTTCTACTTTTATAGACTTCGTCACTCCTTTCATTAGAAAAAAAAAAAAAAAGAAAAAAAATAAGATAAGGAGTACAATTAGGGGGGCAAAAAAAATCAAAGCAAAACAATAATACTTGGGATCACCTTGAAAATTAAGTGCAGGGACTGATCTATTGCTGAAGAATACAAATATGTGGATACTGTACAACACGTTTACTGATTTGTGTAAGAATAGCACGTATATCATGGAGATACAGCGCTTATTTTTAAAAGTAAAAAAAAAAAAAAATATTGCATGTGTTTAGCTTATATCATGCAGGATTTTCAACAAATTTAACGCTAGTTTCAGAAAAATGATAGTAGAAACAATATAGTGCAATTGGAATATAAATATATTAAATATTTTATGAAATATGAGCAGTTGTATGAAATAATTTTATCTGCGCATGCGCGAACAATAACATCGATTTTTTAACATAATTTAATACTCAACTTTATGGAGCAACTCATAATAAAAATCCAGTGAAATATCGTGAAAATTCAGAAAGATATCCGCGATAAAGTGAGCTGATGTTGCTCTCTAAAAGCAGCTGAATGATAAGAGATTTTCCTACAAAATGTCATTTTTTATTAACTGATTTCCAAAAAAAAAAAATTATTATTTAGTGAATATCAACGAGTAGGTTTGAAACAAATGCTTCGATTTTGATACTTCTTTTTATCACGGACTAGGCTCGTTCTGGTGGTTATCCAAGAACAACTAAAGCATCAATGAAAAATGAAAATTAAAAAAAATTAAAATTAACAATTTGCGGAATATTCTTTATCATTCGGCTGCTTTTAGAGATGAACTAAAAATTAGATCATTCTATCGCCGATATCTTTCTGAATTTTCACGATATTTTTTTACTAGTTGTTCCATAGAGTTGAATATTAAATTATGTAAAATAATATCTGTTATCGTTCGCACATGCGCAGATAAAAGTTATTTCATATAGCAATTCATATTTCATAAACTATTTAATATATTTATATTACAATTGCACCATATTGTTTCCACTACATTTTGCTAATTTTTCTGAAACTGGCGTTAAATTTTGTTGAAAACCCTGCATGATATAAGCTAAAAACATGCAAGAATTTTTGAACTCATATAAAAATTGCTATATCTCCAGGAGTATACGTACTATTCTTACACAAATCAGCAAATCTGTTGCACAGTATCCACATATTTTTATTCTGCAGCGATAGATCATTTCTTGCATTTTAATTTACAAGTGATCTCAAATGTTATTATCTTTCTTTTATTTTTTGTTGGGCCTCTAATTGTCGTCCTTGTGAAATCGACGTTAACAAATATGAGGACGTATACTTTATAATCCTGAAGTTCCAGAAGAATCCGACAAGTATATTTTTAAATATTCGACAAAATGTCTAAAATTGAAAGTGTCGGGTGATTAATGGCTATATAGTGTATTAATGTGTAGATTGGTTCCTTAAGCCATTAAAATGCTTAAAAGCAATGGTGACATATTTCAAGAGAAGAATGAAACACATCATAGAGAATGAACAGTAGAAAGATTATTATTTTGTTTAAATCATTTAAAAAAATTAAGCCCGATTTTGATATTTTTAATAGAAAATATTGGACTGGGAAGTCAGTTTGAAAATTCAAGCGATAAAGTAGACCTAAATAAAGCCATGCAAGTTTCATGTTTATACCATATAATTTCAATAAAGGATTTTGAGAAATTTGACCCAAATAAATATTAATTGAAAACAAAATTTTTCCAATGAAGTATTCACAGTATATTCATCTTGAAGATGTTTAAAATTCATTGACTAATGCAAAAAGTTTGATATTTTATGTTTTATAAAATTCTGTTACAAGATGCATTAAATACATACGTACCCAAAATTGTGGCCCAAAAATGACTGGTGGATTTTAAAATTCAATAACTTGCAAACGGTGACAGATATTTAAAAAAATCTTGCAAGAGGGTTATGTATGATATCAGGAGTTTTTGTACTGTGAATCTTGATTTTAGTTCGAATTTCAAAAAATAGATGGCGCTGACAGCGATTGGCGCTCAGTCGAGGGTCGAAACTGACGTCAATCAGCATTAATGCGAAGGGAGATCGAGGGTATGGAATAGGTCTCATTCGTCAGTGCAATCTTGTTCTTAGGCCCCGATTCCTGAACTCATTCGATATGATTTAAATGGAAAGCGTTGTTGGCATGGTAACAACAAATTCTTCGATAGTGGAATACAGCGTTCAGAACTGGGCATGAACTTAACAAGGAGTATTCCAGTTTGCAGGTAATTTTACATTTCTGAAGTTTTATTTTCCCGGATTAAATTACTTTTTACGGTCTGATTTGAAAAATATTGTACACATCGTATTTTAAAACTTGGTGAAGAGATCTTACTACAATTTCGATCTTAGGGCCCGATTCTGAACTCATTCGATATGATTTCAATGGAATGTGTTGTTGTCGTGGAAACAACAAATTATTCGATAGTGTAATACAGCGTTCAGAACTAGGCATGAATTTAACAAGCAGTATTCCAGTTTGCAGGCGATTTTACATTTATGAAATTTTATTTTCACGGATCAAATTACTTTTTATGGTCGGATTTAAAGAATATTTTATGCACCGTTTTTTTAAAAAACTAGGTGAAGAGATCTTGCTACAATCTTGCTCTTAGGTCCAGATTCTGAACTTATTTGATATGATTTCGATGGAATGTGCTTTTGCCATGGAAATAACAAATTCTTCGATAGTAGAATACAGTGTTTGGAATTAGGCATGAATATAATAAGCAGTATTAGAATTTGCAGGCGATTTTACATTTATGAGTATTTATGGGAATTTTATCCAATCAATTTGAAATTTAGTTAAAATTTCGCGAAATGATGGCAATGCAGGTATGTGAGAGCTGCACAGAAATCGAATCCGTCACATCTTAATTCGTTATTTTGCTACACAATCTGCTAGTGTGTACTTTCGAAAAGGTATATGTTATTGAAAATGGTTTATTCAATGGAACAGAGGATATTTCTTGTTTTGGAGTATCACCGACTGGAACACTGTTGTTTTCAAACGAGACGCCGTTTTGAAAGGAAATTTAATGTCAGAAACGGTCTGTCAGACAATACGATAAAGTCTTTGATCGGAAAATTTGAACGAACGTGGAACGTCAATCATGACCGTATTGGAATGTTAGTCGGTGTCGCGTTGTAGTTATAGAACTGAATGCTGAAGCCGTACAGCAGGTCATTGTTCAGAGTCCCCGGACTTCCGTTCGCCGTGTTGCAGCTCGTGCTGGAATTCGAAGAATGACCACGAACCGTATCATGTGCCATAGTCTTCACAAGTTCCCGTACAAGATCCAGACTCGCCAATTTCTGAGTGAAGATGCCATTATTGCTCACCGGAACTTCACGAACACTATGTTGCAGCTTTAGGATGAGGGTGAAAAATTAATATTAGAAATATATGGTTCTCTGACGAGGCAAATTTTCACCTCGATGACTTTGTCAGCAAGCAGAATTCGCGCTTTTGAGGAACCGAAAACCTTCATTTTGCATGTACCCTCATCCTTCCCTCTCCAAAAACTAATAGTCTGGGCCGCGATATTCTCCAAAGCAATAATTTGCCCATTTTGCAAGAGCAAACTATGAACGCTGCACACTATCTTGAAATGCTGGATGAATTTGTGGCGATTATTAATTGTTTGGAGTACCGATCGAACACCTCATGGTTCATGCATTATGGTGCTTGCCCACATCGAACTCCTGCAATATTCTATTTCCTCAGCAAACATTTCAATGATCGCGTAATTGCCTTACATTACTACATGCATACAGGAAGTGGCATAGCATGGCCACCTTCTTCTCCGGATTGGACGCTATGTGATTTTTTTCTTTGGGAGTACCTGAAAGTCCTGGTATACCGTCAAACTCCTCAAACAATTGCGGAACCGAAACAATGCATCTATACTGCGTGGGAGACAATTCCAACTGACATATTTGCACCTGTGTTGGGACATTTTTGTCTCAGACTGCGCCACGCTGTTACTGCAAATGGTGGTTATTTTGAAAACATCGTTGTTTAATTTTTTTGCAACAGTCCTTGCAGCATTTTTATAAACTGCTTTTATTTTTCCTATTTTGCAGTGCCACCTTTCGGCGAAAATGGGCACTACATTTGTAAATTGGTGACAAAATGTAATGTAACGTTTTAATCGGTCGTCGCATAAGTTTAGACTAATGTGTTCATCAAAAATTGAAATTTATCAAAAGTGCGAATCTTTACACCCTTCTACCCTATGCATTGCTAAAATAAACCACTCTACTGTTCTGGAGTAGAATATTATGTAATCTGATTTAGCAACCGGCTGTGAAGGAGGCTTATTTTGATACAACAATCTAAGGATTCTTTTAATGCAACAATCAAATTACTAAGGATAAATATCCCCCTCCCCCCTCCAAAAAATATTTCCTTCTGCTGTGCAGTGGAATTTTTTCCCCATTTACTATATATGATATTTCAAACACTAAACACGTATAATTATAAAATATTCTTCAGTAAATAAAGGAATTATTGTAATATTAAAAATTTTCTCCCAATCCCCCCCCCCCCCCTGGACCACTACAACCAAATTTCTCTAAAAACTATAAACCGAACCCTCTTGCAAAAAACATTGGTAAACCCCGTAAGAATACCCCTCTCCCCACATTCTAATCACATGACATGACATGCTAGCTGGCTGGAGCAGCAAATAATGTCGTTTTATATGCATGTGATGGATAATGCCTTTTACACTTTGATCTTTCGTTAACACTACAAAAACAGCCAGATTAAAAATCTTGGTCGTCGAGTAAAAAATATTGGTTACTAGTGGCGACTGCATTTGGCAAACCCTGATTATTACAATCCATGTATTTTTTTAAAATATATTGAAACTAAAAAGTTTTACAATTACAATTGTATTCCAACAAAAAGTGCTATTAGAAATACTGTCAAAATTTATGTCAAGATGAAAACTTCGATAAAAATTTGTTTATGACCTTCAATAATTTAAGTACTAGTAAGTTTTAGAGTCTTGTCAAATTTAATTTGAACTTAGTTTATCACTTTCGATATCATTGATATTTTTATTATTAAAAATATATGCATATTAGCACTGTGCGTGAAAAGAGTTGCCAAATTGAAACTCCAAGAATTCTTTTAACACATTTTTACAATTTAAAACGGATGTAGATAAATCATATTAGTAGTTTTATTTTATCAAATATCAAGGTGAAGCTGCATGTACAAAATTTTAATATCAAACTGTCAAACAAAATTTTAATTAACTAGCACTTATTTTATTTTTTTTTTTCATTTTAATGCAGCGATAGAATACTCCTATTCAAAAGGGTTCAGAAACGCAATTTCTAATATTTGTTTTTAGGTAGCTATTTTGAACAACAATATATTATTAACCATTTTCACTATTATTTTTCAACATTCATAGAAATCTACTGAAGAACTTAAAAGACATAGAATCCTTAAAAGATATAGAATTTCTTAGAATGTAACAAAAGTTATGAAATGTTTAACAACAAAAAAAAATATTAAATCTCTTTACCTAGTTTTAAAATACGATGCATAAAATATTCTTTAAATCAGACCATGAAAAGTAATTTAATCCGAGAAAATAAAACTTCATAAATGTAAAATCGCCTGCAAACGCGAATACTGCTCCTTAAAATAAGCCCAGTTCTAAACGCTGTATTCCACTATCGAAGAATTTGTTGTTTCTATGGCAACAACGCTTTCCATTGAAATCATATCGAATGAGTTCAGAATCGGGGCCTAAGAGCAAGATTATATTGGCGAATGAGACCCTTTCCATAGCCTTAATCTCCTTCCTTCCCATCAATGCCGAGGCTTACGAAAATGACAGGCTACCGCGTGTATTCCACATATCTTTTTTTACAGACCGCTGGAGTCATGTGATGCTCGAATGCACCAATGCAGATGCTCGAAAAGAGCAGCATGTCACTCTAGCGGTCTGTAAAAAAAGACACTTCGAATGCACTGCGGTAGCCTGCCTATTTTTTTAGCCTCGCATCAATGCTGAGTGATGTCAGTTTCGGCTTCAACTGAGCGCCAATCGCCGTCAGCGCCATCTATTGTTTGAAATTCGAACTAAAATCAAGAATCGCAGTAAAAAGCTCCTGACATCATACATAACCCTCCTGCAAGAATTTTTTCAATATCTGTTACCGTTTGCAAGTTATCGAATTTTAAAATCCATCAGTGATTTTTGGGACACCCGGTATATACAGTGGTGGCCAAAATTGTGGACATTTTTTGAAATTTTCATGTTTCATAGCTTTGTGTGCTTATAGAATATATTAATTTTCACTTAAATACAAATGTCTTTATATAAAATTCAAGGAAATTTAATGTAGAATTTACTACTACTAATAAAAAAAGTTACACTTTCTTTAGTCTAAAATACAATCACAATCAGTCATGATTGCTGAAGTGTATTGTAATAAAACCTTCGTAGCCAATCACAATGACTGTTCTGAGAACCAATCAAATGTGAGTAACTAAACTGTCGTCTGTTTTATTTGTAAAAGCTGTATTTTGCTGGAATGAATTTTGCAGAAGGGTGAATACTAGTGAAACTAAATAGAATTCAGTTTTTTTTCTATTTTTTTCTTAATGCAAATAATTCAAAACAATATCATCAATAACAAGAACTGACTGGACATCTACAAAAAGAAGCAGAATTGTCATATTGAGAGAAAATGGTCTCTTTTATGCTGAAATTGCAAGACAGGTGGATCAGTCACTTTATCTGGCGTAGGAAAGTTGTGCTTACGTTATGAAAAACAGTGATAAATAAGGCAAGATCAGGCCGAAAAAAAAATGCACAAGTGCTTCTGACGATAGAAAGATAAAAAGGATATGCTTCGAAGATAGAAGAATTTCATCAGATGCTGTTAGATGTGATATGAATGCAATGGGTATTTCAGTTACAGTCAATCAGGGTAACTTTGAACCACGGTGTGTAACTTTGCACCACCTCCTATTTTTCAATAATTTAGACTCTAAAAGACTAAATAAACTCCAGAACTGTGCTCTGTTGGCAAGGTTCTAAACTGGGATTTCTACTCTTTATTTTAGAAAATAAATTAGCAACATTATGCGCAATTAATTGCATCATCTAACTATTTTTGTAAAGTACTGTTTTCAAGTTAATTTTGAATGCTGTTTTGGGGTTGTTGTAATCCAATTAAATTTTCATAATAAGTAACAATATACTCATTTATAAGACATATTATTATCTAAATGTTGTAAATGTGTTAATATTTTGTGATTATTCATTTAAGAGTTAATAAAATTTAAAATAAGAAGGCACTAACTTTTTACCCCATTTTCAGGGTAACTTTGAGCCGGCTCAAAGTTATACAGATGCTTATAATTTACTAATTATAGGTGCTACTGTCAAAAATTTCCCATATTTGCACGCATATCTTATATAAATGCCGAAAATGAACATTAGATATAACATGTAAATATTTTCACAAATATGTGTAAAATACATAAAATCCATTTAAAGGCGTTTTTCGGGGCGGAGCTACTCAAATTTGACATTTCATACATTCGACATTTTTTATTCTTCTTTGAATAATACTAGTACTAGAATGTATTACTGTAACTATAGATATATTAGAGACTTAAAACATTGAAAATTGTTTTCCACTGCATTTTTATGTTTTATATGAACAATAAACAGGTTTATTTTAGTTCTAAATGTTCATGGTTCTCTTCTTCCACTTTTCTTATGCCTGATATTTGTTGTAATATCATAAATTATACAAATCTTGTGATGTTGGGAAATGTAAATTCGCAGTCTTTACATATCTGAAAAGATTTTGGGGGGTTTAAAGTTGTCCTGACTACAATACTTTTTTTTATAATGAATTATTTTATATAAAAATTTATCATATGGTACAAAGTTACCCTAAATGGCTGGGTAACTTTGAACCAGGCTAAAAATCCATTTTTCATTGCTTTTATCCTTATTATTCCTTAATTTTTGATAGTCAAACAATAATTTAGGATCATTTCTTCTCTTTTATGCCCCTAGTTGAGACAATATTCTTCAAATAAGAGTGTGGCATATGAAAATAGAGAAAATGCGGATCAAAGTTACCTTGAATGACTGTAGTTCAAGAACAATAAGGAGAATATTAGCAAGTTTTGGATTGAAAGGCAGAATTCCGAGGAAAAAACAATTTTTAAATCTGCAGCAACGCAAGAAACGAGTTCAGTGGACAAAATAACACATGAATTGGTCAGAAAATCAGTGGAAGCAAATAATCAGGAGTGATGAGAGTAAAATATCGCTCTTTGGTAGTGATGGGCGAAAATATGTGAGTAGTAGAGCAGGGAAAGAGCTGCATCATGATTGCATTGAAGCAACTAAAATGAACCCAACAAATGTCATGATTTGGGCCTGTATGTCCGCAGATGTTGCGGGCCACATTCAAGTATTTGATAGCTTTCTGCATTTAAAAAAAAAATGCATCGAAACTGTCCTGGAACCAAAATTGATACCTTCCACCAGGGATCTCTTCCACAATAAAGCACCTTTTATCTTTCAGCAGGATTCAGTCCATGTCATATGGCAAAAATATGCAAAAAATGGTTTAAAAATAAAAGCATACAATTATTACCCTGGTCAGGAAACAGTCCTGATTTGAAACCTAGAGAAAATTTGTAGCGACGTTTGAAAATCATTGTACAAAAAAGCGTCTATCTAATAAAACACAAATTTTTGAAGCTATAATTGATTCTTGGTATCATGTGATTAAAAAGGAGGAACTCCAAACACTAGTTCTCTCAATGAAAAGACGCTGTGAAGCTGTAATAAAAATTAAGTGTTATCCAACTAAATATTGAATGTGTAAATGTAATTTTAAAATACAATGAAATCTAAGATATATCTTACTTTTTGTACGCGTAACTTTTTTTGTAATGCAGATATTTTAATTATGTTTTTTTATTAAATTCTTCATTAAATTTCCTTGAATTTGATACATAAACATTTGTATTTAAGTGAAATTTATTATATTGTTCAAGCTCACAAGGTTATAAAACATGAAAATTTCAAAAAATATCCACAAGTTTGGCCACTACTGTATATATTTAATAAATTTAGAGTTTCTTTTCGTTTTCTGTTTCACAATATTTATAGTAATGTTTTTTTAAAACTTAAACGTATTTGGATTTTTTGTAAAATTTTCTTGATATTGATATATTATTTATTGACTTCAATTATTAAGTTATTTTTTTTTAAATATTTTTTGATGCAGAAAATACTGTAAAATTTTCCATGACATATTTCAGAACTTTTGTACCAAGCTTAGCTTTTTCCCTTGCAGTACATCGAGATAGTACATAAATAGATAGACAAATCCCTTACTTTGTCTTCCATAACATTCTGTGATTCGAGAAGTTGAAAATACCAGTTTCTGATCTACACATGAGCTCTCAAAATTAACTCATAGCAACCATCTTAATCCTTCCATTTAATTATTTTTTTATTATGTTTTAAATAAAAATAATTTTTATTTACTTTACTAGCAGTTCCTTCGATTAAAAATGTGTAAACGCGACTCTTTTATATAATAGTCATGAATATATCGCTGTAACTGCAATGACATTTAGGGATATATGTATTTTTGGAGAGATCAATTATGTTTTCATTTGGAAACAATAAAGCCTGAATGATATTCTGCTCAATTTGACGACATTTTCAGTAACATATTCTTTTTTAAAACTAATATAACCATATGTTCTATATACGCCGGAGTTGTACATTAAACGAATTCTTCTTAAGACTTATATGATAAAATGAATTTATACATCAGACGATGAACAGACGGGATTCAAGTAAGCACTGGTATCCTTCATTTGACTGATATTCACCATATTGTTCAAATTTATAATATATGACAATTAATTTCTCTTCTAACAATCTATCCGAGTTTCGAAAGAGGAAATACCTAATTAATTGTTTTACAATGTATGATCTCTTAAGATTACAAGGAAGCTTTATTTTCCTTAATATGAATGATATATAGCTGCTTGACCCATGCAATTTAAGACGCACCGGATTAATCAGATACCTGATTCATCATGCTAAAATATTTTTATTTTTAAAATAAAAATCCGAAAATCTTATCTTATAGAAACAAGTTTGTTTTGCATATTTATTAAATTAATAAATTCATAAAATAATAAAGGTGAGCGTATTTCTTTTTTTTTTGGGGTGGGGGTGGGGAGGTATGAGGGGTGAGGTATTGGGGTTGACTACAATTGTAATACAAGATATTTTCAAAGAAATTTATTTTGCGATACAAAATAATCATGCATAATACATGCAAATATATTCATGCAAATAAACATCATGCGGTTAAATGCATCAAGATTTTGTGATATCATTTGTCTTATTCATGAACGCAAAAATGTTTTTAATACAACGCGAAATATATATTTTTTGACTATATATCGTTGTAAATCCTTTTCTAAAATATCTCATTACTTATACTGAATCGTATAACATATACTTTGAAACTTTCTGAAATTTTTTTTTAATGAGTGAATAAGCTTGCATAATTTCGTCCATTTTTCATATGTCGTTATATAGTCACGAATATATGTATTCACATAGTATGTTCTTTTTAAAGCTTAATTTGTAATTACTCTTTTAAGTTTTTCACGAAGTGACATTTCGAAGAATAACAAAAGATTAACATTCTCTTCTGAATAAAAATAATATCTAATACTTTCTGAGAAACACTGGCTAAATCTGTTACTTTGCACTTTTTGCCCGTTGTATTGCGTCTAGTATATCTATGGACCTGACACTATGGGCAAACCTCCTGACAGACAACTTCGCGTGGCTCTTACCCGCTCAAAGCCGACACACCCAAGCTCTCGCCCTAGAACATCCCATTAATCACAAGGGAAAGGAAAGCACATCACGTTATCTTCGCATACAATAAATAATCTTCCATAATACCCTAGCCAGAAGGGGAAAAACTTTATAGGAATGCATCTATTAAGAGTCCATAAAACATCTTAAATAAGAAACAGCCGAAACCCTTCTACGGAAGCCTGGAATCAGTAAATTATTATCTTTGAAATAAATGAGCTGCCGGTTGCATGATTTTATGAGGAAAATCAGATTTGAATAACTTAAGCATATATAAAGATTATCCCTTTACAAAATAGAATACATACATATTCATACTAGTTATAATTAAATTAACCGCTGAATCTAAGCGATATTATAAAGGAAAATATTGTCTTCCGTTGCAGTGAGCTAAGGTAAAAAATTAATAAAAATACACTACAAAAGGCATTAATGCTGTATTAAATACATAACTTAATATAATCAGCATAATACTGAGTACACTATTACATTGATTTATTTCTAAACTGAGTTTGGATTGCTAAAATCATATGAGTTGTTTATAAGTCGTTTTGCATTGCAATATGAAAATTTTGATTACAAGGGTTTTTACACTTTAAACAAGCTTCGCATTTTACATTAATTTAAATATTCTGAAACTAAAGAGCATTTTAAGGCGTTTTTAGTACAGGAATGTGTTTTTGCGCGTATACCCCTTTGAAAAAGCGTGCTAAAAAGCATTAAAACTTATTTTTACATCTAATAAATAAAATTCGGCATAACAAAAAAATAAAATTCCATTAATTAGATATCTTTAGTTTTATGATACATCATAATTGTAATTTTAAAATCTAGGTAATCTGCAATCCTCTTAAACAAGAAAATTCAGAGAAGGAGATAAAATAGTCATTACATAAAAATAAAACTTAATGCACAGTTTAAAAAAAATCTCTAAAGAAAATGTATTGGTTCAAAAGATATAACGGGCTAGAAGCATAAAGGCTAGAAATTTATGTATTTGAATATATGGGAGTAAAAGTATTGGATTTATCTAATATGGTCTAATGGCGGTAATGTATTGTTATTTTTTATATGGTGATTACTAAAAATTTTCTAATGCTGTAATATCCACGTTATTTATTTTGCGATCATATTGGGTAAAGGTTTTTGGTCATGGCAACACAAGTGTGATTTTGGGGATGGATATTTAGAGAAAAATATCCTGTAGTTTTGAGGTTGATAAATGGGGCGAATACGAAGGTACAATCTAAAAAAAAAAAAAAAAAAAAAAAAAAACTGGAATGCCAGTATTATACCGTAAAATTAACAATTTTTGCACTGCAGGAGATTCTCTTCCTCTGTTAGAGATAACCTCATATGACTGTACATAGGTATATCTATTTAGTTGTCCTATAATAGTGTGACGTATTTTTGGACGGTGTATTTTTTACTTTTACTGTTAGGAAAGTCCTAAAATAACAGAACATGATCGCTCAAAAACGAGAAATTTTCTGAAACATTCACGAAGTCATTTTAAAACGTAAAAACTGTAAATTACCAGGTATGAATATTGATGTCCTTTGATATCGGATACAGTTCTTCAATTTTTGGTGACTGCGTTACATCCTCAGTTATAAAATATTCTTATCTCATGAAAAACCTTTCTTGGGCCACTGTTCTCCGAAACTCGGTTCAAACGCCAAATTTGAAACAAATATCTCAAAAATCTATTGCTTGTTACGAAAAATGTAAAGCGTTATTCGAGTTTATAGTTTCTGAATAAGAACACCTGACAGTTTTAAGCGTTTGCAAATAGAAATTTATTCAGGAATGTGTCAGACAGTAACCAGTTTGAATTTGTGAACTTCCCCACCATTGATTAACACTGTTTACTCATTAACCGTATGAATTATCGCATTAACACATCCACAACTCACCTATAAAGTGAATTACTTTCGTGTATTTTTTGCAAACAAAGCGACAGTTTAAAAAGTACAAAGAAGGCACAGATGACTGTAAGCTTCTTTTTAAAATTAAATAAAATGAATTTTAACACCCTTCTTAGAAGAGGAGATAAGAGTAGGTTCTTATAAGAGGAGGTATTTTTCAATAATATATATATATATATATAAAGGAAAAACGAAACAAAAAAGAATCGATTTACATTTGAATAATCCCGTTATAAAGTGGTAATTATTTTATTTCTCTTAATCAGGTTTGTTTTTAATTTAATTTAAAATTCATTAACACAAGTTTTGTGCATATAAATCTGACATAAATTGAATAAATTTTTATAGGCGTGTGTGTGACGTATAAAAATTCAGAATACTATGAAGTTATCTATTAACGCCTACATTGAGTTAATACAAATATCACTGCCTCTTATAATATGGTTCTATAATGTCATCTAATCACAGTTTAAAAAATAGAAGTGGCGGTTTCTTATTAAAATATCCAAATTTTCTTCGAGAAATATTCATAACTCAAGTAATCCAATTTCCTTGTCAACACAGTTGACCATGTAAAAACAAGAAAATTTTATGTGTATATTGCATGTTATTTACTAAAATATCAGTTATTCATGAAATGTCTTCACACTCGAGAGTTTTGTCCGTGGAATATAAAATGATCCTATACTTTTAAAAAATTCACTTTGTGTACAAAACCAGTTTACTGTGTGTAAGAATCAGAAGTGCAATATTTCAGAGTTTTTGTAATTAATTAGAAAAGAACTAAATAGGGTTGCTCTGCATTTCATTAAGTAAAATTAATGTTGAAGGCTTAATGCATTAATTTGCATTCGCCAAAGTAAAATATGACATAATTGAAACTGTAAATGCGCATAGAATATTTTAGTACAGAAATGAGGTCTAAAACACTTTCCTTTTACAAAACAGGATTTTAAGTGATTCTCATAGAAGAACATGCGCTTCACAGAAAATGATGCATGAAGTAACGCTTACATACATAATTGATGTTTTTAAATGCAATAACATCATAACAAAAATGTAATAACAAAAAGTACAGGCTGCGATTTTTTTTTTTATTATTATTTCTTTTTTTTTGCTTTCCACAGCCAGAGTTGCTGAATTTGAAAAAAATCGGCATTTTTCTCCTGAGATTCGGTACTTTTGTAAAATGCTAACAGTTAAAGATATAGTTCGAGCACGGCATTTTAAACTAAACAAACAATTCAGAAAACAGATATAGTTTTTAAACAATCAACAAAACATTGATACGAACTGAGTTTTAACAACTAAGTGAAAAATGCCCAGATCGGTAGTCAAACTGTTTGACTTAAATTGCAAACGCTCTACCTATTGAGTGTCCTCGACGGACAACCGGCGGTCACATTTCGTTCAAAGACACACATTATACATAGATACAAATTTAAAATATTTCACTCCTGATTGGTAATAGCATCTGGTCTCAACGAAGATACCGCAGGTAATATATTCATTTGATATATATAATGAGCCAATTAATAAATTTAATGAAAGATAAAATTTCTATGAATGATAAAATTATGACTTCGATTAATTATTTTCAATTATGTATTGATTGTCTTTCGGCTGCCTTGTTTTGAGAGAAAATTTTGAAAATACGATTCTCGTAGTGAAAAATACTCACAACAAAAACCTTTTTTTCCTTTAAAAATTATGTTTCTTTTAAATACATGTTTTTCTGAACTCTTAAACAAGTTAATATTTGTTCTTTTCTGTACTTAAAAACATAAAATCATGCAAAAAAGCGTTTTTCCGGCAGGATATGGCTAAAGTTAAAGTTAAGATTTTTCATTTTTTTAAATTAATTTTTTAAAAGAATTTATATCTGAAAAGGAATATATTTACACAAATGTACATTTAAAAATAATGCGAGTAAAAAAAAAAAAAGTATTTGTAACTAAAAGAAATACAATAATCAGTCGCGATCCACTTTAAATCAAAGTCATATTTCAAAGTTAATTGAGTTTGACTAATGATATTACAAAGACTTGTCATTAAGGCCACTATTACACGATATTATTCGTTTGATCTATCATTAGAGATATATTTGACTAATCACTTTATATTAAAAATGTATTAAATCTTCTTAAATAAAAACACAGAATAAAAAAAAAATTCGAAAATCAAAATAAACATCTACTGCGAAATTTAATGGCGGCAAAATAGCTCTTTCATTTCCGAAATATTTAGAAAACATTGAAAACCTAATTTGTATTGAGATGTTGCTCACTGACCCGTCACCAAATGGTTCCTGAAGGTACCAGTATGATTTTCGGTTTTTTGACTAAGTGCAAGGTTATTCTGAACTTTCGTAAACATTTTTGCAATATCAGAAATTTTCTCTGTAATGTATTGCAATAATCCTAATAAAGTATTGCAGTTTTATCCATATTATAGTTGAAATAGCACCTGCAGAGATAATTTCCCGTAGGAAAATTAAGACCGATATTTTTTGTAATGTATATAAAAAAAATTGTTGTCTTTAATTACTCTTTTGTTCGACTTTTCTAATTCGTCTCGAAGAATTATTTTTTTTTTTTTGTTAAATATAGCTTTTTGAGCGTTTCATTTTTCTTTTTAGTGTTTTCTTTTAGTGTTTTCTTGACTTTTCTTTTGTGTAAAATACAAATTAAATCAACGATACTTTTCATTATATTATGAAGCTTACCAGGAGGGAGAAAGCTACCTCTAGTCTCTTTACACATTTATTGCGACCGATCAGTCTTTGGCGAAAAATATCGTATCGGTATGTCCTACTGTAAATTAATGTTTGTTCTGTAATTTTTGAAGCACCCTGTATGTTACTTTCAGGAAATATAGAATTTACGATTTTTGGTGTTAAAATTTGAATATGAAAAATAAGTTTCTTTATATCGCGTAGGGGATATATTGGTATTAAAATTTTTAAAATATGCTTTAGGGAAATTTATTTATAAAGTTTATGCAAAACAATTATCAAAAAAATCTCTTCCTCCTTGAAATCTTTTAAAGATATTGATTTTTTCGTGTGTCTCAGAGTGCTTAAAGAAATGCTTTCATACTCAACCCAACACCATCTTTTTTTATTACCGCCGTATTCTTGCTAAAATTTTAAACTCGAATAAGCGTAATGGTTTCGTGTTCAAAATTCGCACTGCTGGGCGGTAAATGGGCAAGCCGATATTTAGAGCTCCATCACATCGAACCTAGAGTTTGCACTATCTACGCGTCTGAGAAGTATAAAAAAAAAAAAGAAAATCAGATTGAAGAAAAGAGCGTCTGAATTGCTGCATGAGGTTCATACCTGGAAACTACCCAGCTAACATTTGAAGAGGGAAAGTGAAACACATTGCGTTTTTTTCTGTAACAAATGCGACAAGGGAAAGATTGGATGTTGAATAATTGATGAATCCCAGTATTATCTATGGCCGTGGATTGAGCAATATATAGTGACCATCATTCTTTCAATTTGTTTTTCGAACTCTGCACCAAAAAGACATGTTCAAAAGGATACTGAGATCGTATCTGTGCATTTAGTTCTGTTGAAGTGTTAATGTGCTTTAGAAAAGAAGACAAATCTAGTCCTTGTGAGGTCTGTTCTATTTTGTTTATTAGATGGTTAGTACTAGCTAAATGTTTAATGAAATGTGTTCTTTGTAATCCTTTAGTAAATGGTATCCTTGATTCGATTTGACACTTTATAACAGAATCAAATTGTTAATAGAATAGTTAGTATTTCAAAATACGCAGATTATCTAAGTTCTTATTGCATTTTGTTGTTATTTATTTCATATGTTTAATTTTTAAAATGTACTTTAGATGAATTTCAGTTACACAGAATTAAAAAGAATCCATATGATTAACAGAGTTTTAAGTTTTAAAATTTACGCCTAAGAAAACTTCCATAAGGTTTCGAGATATAAAAAAAATATATACATAGCTACCAACTTGTACGGATTTTTGCTACCACTAAAATTTAACAGAAATTTCTGCCTTATTTAATTATCAAAATTCACTGGAATTCGGTGATTGAATTAGGAAAAAATTTCTATTAAATTTTAGTGGCAGCAAATATCCGTACAAGTTGGCAGCTATGTATATATATATATATATATATATATACCATGATAAAACGTTGGTTGGTTGGTTGTGTTTATGACGGCCAATTATCAACACGAGGGATATAGGCCCTGAGGAGGGGGGGAAGTGCCCTTCGTGAGGGTCTTTCTAAGGGAACCTAACCCTTATTTATGCTTGGAAATCCAAGGTTCGAAGAAAACCACGAAAACTCCGAACGATTAGGCCGACGGGCGCGATTAGATTCGAACCCAGCACCTCGCGTCTACCAGCTTCGAGAGCAGAACCTCTCGGCCACTGGTGGGGCCCCATGATAAAAGGAATTTAGTTTTTAAAAGGAAAATTTTCAACTCAGTTTATGGTATTTTAACCAGGTATAGTTTTATTTAAAACGTTTCATGAAAAACAAAAGATAAGATATATTAAATAGAGAGAAGATATAACAAAATTGATTCTAAATGCTATATTAATTTAACATGCATAAACGTAAATGCATCGACATATACATTTATTTCCCGCCATCAAAAGGTTGTTTTAATCGGGATTATAAAAAGCGTTATATTATATACGAAATTACAGATTCTTTATAACCGATTTTAGCAGATTGTACGTTGAAACAAAAAGACTTTCATTCAGTTAACCAAACTTATCTTTTGCAATTTCATCAAAGAAATTTTACTAATAGTCCAGGTAAAAATAATCGCGCTTTTATAGTACCATGATGGTATAGTTTCTGTCGGTAGATGAGCTATCGTCTGTGTGTGTGGCTGTGCCCATATCTGCAATAAATAAAAAAAGACCTTCCGTCCTGTACCGGGATAAAAAGGTAGCTTCCATATTCTTTGTTTTTAAAAATTCAGCTTATTTTATTCAAAGACACAAAGCTCAAAAGAGCGGAACCCGATCACAGAAGATTCAATCCCAGTTTTCTTGAATACTGAATTTGAATCAGAATTTTGTCAAATTAGTCAGATATATCAATGCTGGCTTCATTTATAGCGATTTATGTTTATTCGCCATTTTAAAACAACATAGCGGATGAAGCTAACCAATGAACTTGGTCGAGACCTTGATAAGTCCTGTACACATGATCAGTAAAATCGAAATCGGTTAATATATACGAGTAGTGTCGCATGACAAAACTGTGTTTGTTTTAAAGTCTCAGACACCCTAGATTTTCAACTTGTTATATCTCAGCCATTTTTTAAGATAAAGATAAAACAAACTAATGGGTTGTGCCAATTCTAAAACTTTCTTCTTTATCATACATATTATTATTTCAAAAAGTTGTTACACATGCTAATCCTTCAGTGTTATTACTTCAATACTATACCAACGTTGATTTTCATCTTAAGTTTCTGTTTCATTTTACTAACCAGAGTAAAAACGACTTAATCTCGATCATAGTATATATTAAAATCAACATTTCTCGTTATTCTGTTTTACATCAGCTGCTTGATTATCACCGGGTTAGCTGGATGCGAATTGCTCGTCGCTGCATGAACAGCCTTTGTACTGCCATGTGCGCTAAAGGCGCCCGGTGCATGTAAAATCCGTCGTGGGTGCAAAGTCCTCCAAGTTACCTATGAATTATACCTGTGGAGGTGAAGGTCAGGTGAAGGTCCAGTTGAAGGTCTCGTTACCTGACCAAGGTTCCAAATTACGTGATCAACATGAGTAGCAATGTGCAAATTCCAAACAACGGGATATAAATGTTAAGCAACCGACATAACACCGTTCATAACTTAGCAATAGGCACTGCTGATACGATCTAGGCGCTGGTTAGGTTTATTGGCGCTACGCGGCGATTAGGTGGTCACCCGCTCCGATACCAGGTATCAAACTTGTTCAGCTGGGGCTACCTGGCAGGTAAGGGCCTGGTCATCAGTTAGAAAGAAAGAAAGAACAGGCTTTGTACAATAGATCTATGAAAAATCGCTATTATAGGCCCCCTTCCGGCGGAACCAACTTGCCATAGTCAAAAACATATATGCAACTTGGTTTAATTCTATGTATAACTTCATAATTTTTTCGATGGTACAATAATGGTAAATGGCAAAAAAATCGCTATTACAGCACCCTCTTCAGGCGGAATATTTCCAAATTCAAGGAGGACCTGCTGGCCATAGCCAAAATCATACACAAAAAATGGTTCAATTCTATGTATAACTTCATATAGTAAAGGGGGGACGGATGCCGCAGTTTTACTTTTCTTCTTTTAAAATGTACAATAAAGCAAAAAACAACAAACTAAGTACCAGAAATGATTAATCAAACCCTTTAGAATCAAATTTCTATGTTAAACAAGTTAAAGCCAGCTTAATAAAGCAGGAATAATTATTTTCCCAAACGTCCTTTTTTAACATAATTTTTTATGTGTTGGGTAAGATGCCGCATGGGGTGTGCTACAGATGCCGCATGGAGAAAAAAGCTATGCTGTTTATTTTTTTTAAGTAAATCACATTTTTATTTCCTCAAACTACTTCAAATGAAAATAAATAACAGTAAACTTACATAAATTATATATATCACTAAATTGTGAAAAGTTTAACGAAATTGAAAAAGTGCAAGCTCAAAAAAATAAAACTTAATGCAAAAAAAGAAAAAAAAACATTTGACAGGAAACAATAGACAGCATAATTACAAAAAAGATATAAGCGATTATAATATAAGATTGGATCCTGGATCCTGGATTGGATCTTGGATATAAGATTTATATCCAGGCGACCATTGTAGTTTGTTCTTAAGTACTAGTTCCATTCATTTTAGGCCATATTCTTTTTATTTTTGGCTTTTCTTCTCGTTTTTTTATTTTGTATTTCTATTCGCCCACAATAACTACACTTTCCCTGTTTCATGCAGCCACCGATTGCATGTTATGCACTGCATCCAGTCCGCTTTAGACTTTGTTTCTGGATATGACTCTAGACACTCTGCACATTCAGAGTCATCAAATTCCAATCCAATACTGCCTTCAGAATCCATAAGAGGAATACTTTCGTCACTGTCGGAAGATGACTCACATTTCAGTTTCTTCCTCAAGTGAGGTGTTTTCAAGTTGATATTTCCCTTCCCTTTTTTACACATTTTACTTCCGCCAAGCTGTCTTTCTTTGACGCTTTCTTGCTTCCTTTGCTTTTTATTTCTTTCATCTTTTTTTGTTTATAAAATCTGTGCTTGTAATATTTGCTGCCTTTTGCTTTCTCTTACTTGTCTGTATAAGTCTTTTGACCACTGGAATAGGAGAAATTTTGTTTAGCAGCTTAGATGATGACAATTGTAGAAGGTCTACGTTTACCTTATTCACAGATGGCGAATCAACATTGTTGCTCAGAATATTTTGATAAGTACAAGAAGTTCCTTCTAATGGGTCTTCTTCATTTTGTCTCATAGCAAAATTATCTGAATGGATTTGAATTGATTCATTTTGTTGTGGTTCATTTATGTTGTTATCAGTGATGAAAGCATGGTTTGGAATTGCTGTCTTATCTAATGGCAAAATTACAGTAGCCTTAAAACCTGAGATAGCGTTTTCATGAATTCATAATTCAGTAGATAAAGGGTTAAACAAATATTAGCTAGATAAAGAAATGCGTTGAATATACATTCATTTATATGTAAGCTCTACTGAAATTGTAGTGATGAATTTATTGAACGAAAAAACACAAATATATTTTTCGGCATCTGTCCTTCAACCTCAGTGCGGCATCTGTCCCACAGTGGCGGGTAAGATGCCGCACAACCATTTTGTGCCATTTGAATGACAGCGAGAGAAAGGCAAGCACATGTCTGTATTCTACGAGAATCTAGTCTACTGTTACAATCGGTTTTGGAAAGAAATATCTCTTTATTTGGCTTAAAATATGTAATAAATCTTTATTATGATAATTTTAGTAACTTACCTCGCAGGTTTGAAGCATAAAAGCTGTCAGAAATATTTAAATACTAATAGTTAAGCAGTAGAAACGCATACAACACAGCAGACAGCACTTAGGCACACAACGAAATTCTTAATTTGGCCTAGCAAGAGCTAGTGTCGCCAATACAATCTCTGCGACATCTGTCCCACCGCGGCGTCTGTCCTAACTTTACTATACAATTTTCGATGATACAAAGCGTTCACACACGGACGGATAGACGTGATTTTGTATAATTATGTTTTTCGGGATCTCTGAACCCTAAAACGTGTAAATCCGCCGAAAACCGGATGTCGAAAACTATCTCGATTACAATACTCTTCTTCTTTAGAAAGAAGAACGTAAAAATGCTCTGAAATCTTTGAATCAAGGTATGCCTAAGAAACTACCGAATCCACTTTAGAGGAAAAAGCTTTTAAATTATTTTTTTTGTACCTCTTGTTGAATTTAATTTTATTTTTTTTAAATGACCGCCAATTTGAAACAAGATGGCGGATGAAGCAGGCTAACAAACTCGGTATAGATCTAAGGTATTTCCTGTACATACGATCAGTCTCATACAAATCGGTTAATAAATACGAAAGCTACAGCAAAAAGTCAGGTGACAAAAGTCACTGACAAAAGTCAGATATGTTAAATATAAAATTGTTAAAAATAATTACAAATTACCACAAAGAAACATAGTAAAAAATAGAATTAAAGTAATATAATTGAAATTTGTAGAACCTAGGTAGAATCCTCAGGCCCTAAATACCATGGCACTACAAATAAAGTGTGTGGTTTCATCTTCGTATTAGCCATAAAAAAGCTAAATAATACGAATTTAGGGCTACCAACACACAATAAAACCAGAAAAAAAATTGGAAAAACAATTAAATGAAAAGATAAATACGGATGTAAATGGATTGAAAAAGAAAAAAATATATATTAAATTTTAATTAATTTTTCAACTACGTTTCAGCAGTGAAATTACGCTTGAAAGTATTGAATATTAAAGACGTGAATTATCACATTGCTAACTAAGCGTAAACCGTCAGAATGAAAAATCTCCAAGCCGGAAACCGAACCCGGCCCCCTGGACTAGCGCTCCAGTGCTCTACCACTAAGTCACGAGGGCGATGCCTAGCTTGGCATATCTCACTCACATATGTTGGCAAGACTGCTAGCGCAGCTATTAGATGGAAAAGTCTTCATGAGCACACAATCTTGCAGCGTAGTATGAGACGCACGTCTTTAATATTCAATAATTTCCAGCGTAATTTCACTGCTGAAAAGTAGTTGAAAGATTAATTAAAATTGTATATTCACCTATGCTGGGTTCATTTGCGTCTCATGTTACGCCGCAAGATTGTGTGCTCATGAAGACTTTTTCATATATTAGCTGCCTTACCAACTTATGTTAGTGTGAGATGCCAAGCTGGGCATCGTCCTCGTGGCTTAGTGGTAGAGCACTGGAGCTCTAGTCCAGGGGCCTGGGTTCGATTCCCGTCATAGACATTTTTCACTCTCTTGGTTTACGCTTAGTTAGCAATGTGATAATTCACGTCTTTAATATTCAAAAAACATATTATCACTTTGACATCCTCTGCAACCATCAATTATGTGTAAAAAAAAGGGTAAAATTATATGCAACTGTTGCCAAAAAAGGCTTTTTTAAAAGATAATGGGCCAAGGAGTAATAATGCATAGTATACTCAGGTGCAAACTGAAATGTATTGGACCAGCTCCCTCTATAGTACATCTAAAAATGAATTCCACTTTGTTGCCCAACAAATTACTGAAGTGCTGCCATCTGTAAAGTTGATTATTAGTAAAATAAATTGTTTTAGTATAAAAAGTAATATATGTAATTAATTAAATATTTATAATTGTTGTTGGATGACATGTACTTTCTAGAGATATGTAAGTGATAATTAAAAATACATTAATAAATTAATAACATCATAAGAAAAAAGATGTAATTGATTTATTTATTTATATATATATATATATATATATATATATATATATATATATATATATATATGTATATATGTACATATATATATATATATTCTTTTTTTTTCAACTTTTTAACAATATGAAATGCCGAAAGATTACATTATACAATGCCGCTAAACTGTTTTGTTCGAGTGGGGTAGATGAGCTGCGTATGTACACAACCTAAAGAATTAACAAAATAAACTAAAGTACCGCTATTACGAATTAATTATAGGATATATACTTATATACAGTTAAGATGACGGGCTACAGACAACTGCGTGAATATCTGAGGTAAGCTTGTCAGGTGATTCATTAAACGTTAGTTGATGGAATAGAGTCGACCGTGCTACATCTATAACTGCATGAAATTCCGAATTTTCGCATAATTTCCACGCATTTTATTACTTTTTAAAAATATATTTAATACAAAATTATACAACTAACTTTTAGGCATTGTTCTGATGATTTTATAAATATTTTTTCGATACACATAGCTGCATAGGGTTCCAGTAAAATTATATTCAACGTATGATACATAAAGTTTTTTTTATGTGCTATATTACGTAAAGTATATATTTTGATGAAATGTAATCTAAGTATTTTGAAACTGTATAATATTTTTCTTTTAAGAAATTGGTATTGGAGCACTGCGATCATATTTTTAAACGAGAAAAAAACAGATCTACAGATCTCTCTACTCAGGAATTCTATTGCAGATATTTACAAATGTGTTGACAACAGCAAGTATGAGATAGAAAAACTTTAAAAAGGGTTTTCAAAACTTAACGAACAAATTTCTCAGCAAAATACCATGTCGTTTGTAAAATGGTTTAATACGGTTTAAAGACGAAAGAGTATCAGATATATCTACTAAAAGAAAGATGCTTGTCTGCGTATGTGCGTTGGCGTTGGGTAGTAAAAATCTACTGCAAGTGACAGCCTGAAAATTGGGATGAGGGTAGACGAAGATATTTCTGAATCGACCTAATGCTTAGATTTTTCCTTCTATGCTAATTAATCTAGATATTAATTATAAACCATAATGAACATCGCAAAATGGCACGCTGGCGCTGTTGTCTATGCCAAAATGGGGTTTCTGGGCTTCTTCAGGCAGAAAGAAGTAAAGCGAAAAAAACTGCCGTTTTTCTGCATATCCAATATGCCACATCCACTTTCCAGATTAAAATACCAAAAAACAAAAAATATCCATTTTTGAAGTCCCTTTCTGATTTTGATGTTTTTATTTAATAAAAAATAATAATATTTACTGTTTCAAAAAATATTTTCGTAATGCTGATCTCATGTTTTTCGTTTTTTCTGAATATTTATTTTCCGCATCCACTTTCCTGATCAGGAAACAAAAACTGAAAAAACGCCCTTTTATTTGTGGCACCTTCCTGGTTCTAAAGATGTCTTTGTTTTAATAAATATTAATACACTCTGTTGCAAAAAAATATCAATTTTAGTAGGTTTTAATTTGAGCAACGGTAAAAATTGAGCCACGACCATGAAACTTGGTATGTGACATAGTGTTTGCGTAGATGAACAAATGATTTTAAATTCAGAGAAAAAAACATTTTATCGACCAGTAGCAGCAAAAAAATATCAATTTTAGTAGGTTTTAAAACCACATTTGGCAGCTTTAAAGCCGATTCTCGATGAGGCATGGAGTCTATTAAGTTACCGATGTCCTTCTGCGTTAAATTCTGCCATAAGAATAGCAACTGATAAACAAGTTCGGTGATATTCCGAAACGGCTAAAGCTGCCCTTCCAACATGTCCCAAACATTCTTTATTGGAGAAGATCTGGTGACCTGGAAAGGAAGGGAAGGAGATTATACCATTGTAGACGTTGTTGCGAGATTCGTGCAGTATATGACCGAGCGTTATCTTGCTGATATATGACACCTAGGAGACTTGATAGCATAGGTCGTACCACTGGCTGCGAAATGTCGCCTACGTACCTGCGAACTATTAGAGTCCTTTTCAGCACAAAAAAGTGATCAGCTGTCCCAGCAGATTGCTAAAAAGAATGTCACTCCAGATATTATTGCAGTGCGCCGCTTAGTAACAAATGCAGAATTGAATCGCTGACTTCTCTGACTCCAGACACATACAGTAGTCACCAGCACTGAGAGAAAAGCGGGATTCTATGCTGAATACCTCATTTCTCCAATCAGATACTGTCCAGCTTGCTCGATATTGACACCAATACAGACGACACAGTTTATGTTGAAACGTTGGAAGCAACTGCCTAATTGGACGTCGAGAGCTGAGCCCAGAATCGCTCTGTCATATATGGATGGTATGCCTTGATATCACTGCATCGATATTAACTGGGAAATGTCGTCGAATGATGATAGTGACATTATTGGTGTCAATTTGTGGCTTCTCTTCTGATTGGTCGATCCTCTCATTCATTTGGGGCCCTTGGGGATGTCCTGAATCCCTGTAGTGGCTGGCCGTACCTTCTCTGATCCACTGTTGCCAATCTCACGGAATTACAATATTGCTTCCGCCAAAATGCTGGTTGATACATCTATTGGATGAGCCCGCTTTTCTGAAGACTATGGTTCGACCCCTTTCAAAATCGGACCACTGTTCATAGTACTGTCGAATACGTCTTAAAGGTCTAATTTTTTCGATTCCTATGTATTAACAATAGTACTTCAGTTCTAATTATCCGTGAATTTCGAGCATCAGCTATTTTAAATGCTGCCTGCTGCGCAATTTAAATGCGCATTGCACAACTCCCCATTGGTCATTGGTGCTGAAATGTATTACATAACTCTTTAAATCACATCAGCACGCCAAGTTTCGTAGCTGTGGCTCAATTATTTCTTGGCGCATATATATTTTTTTTTGCGATGGAGTGTATTTATTGTATCAAAAATAAATAAATAAATAGATAAATAATCCTGAATGCCGATTTTGTTTTATTCAATTTTCTGCATTAAAAAAAAAAATCCGAATCAGCTTTCCAGATCAAAATACAGAAAAAAATCCGCTTTGTGAAACGTTTCCGGTTCTGACGATGTCTTGGGTTTAAAAAACATTATTATTTACTGTTTCAGAAAAACTATTTTCCGGAGGTCCTTTCACGAATTCAACTGACCTTTTTTTTCACTCCCTTCCCACGTATTAGTTCCATTTTTAAGGGAATTGTGTTTTGGAAATTTCCGGATTCGCGTTTAAAACAAGCATAGGGGCGGGGGTGGAGGGCATTTTTTCATTATTTCGGTTTCCTCAGGATTAAGTAATCAGAATACGTGATTGCGTAGCACCAACCGCTGTACGCTGCTGTGGGCAGCGGAGTCCCTGAGACAAGGTTCTATTGGAAAGATTTTCGTTTAAAACTTTGAAATCAAAATACACCAGAACTTTCGTAGCACGCCCGGTGTTCGCTGTCAAAGGCTTTAAGTCCCCCAACCTTAGGTTCGTTTGGATAGATTTTCCTTTAAAAACAAAAAACATGCAAATTCGAGAACGTACACTGTGAAAGGGTGTGGAAACCCCAACATAAGTTTCGTTTGGAAAGATTTTCGTCGAAAAATTTAATGCCATTCAACACTTATTTTAGATTTATTTAAGGTTATTATCACGGGCACGGGTAACCCTGTGCAGATAGCTAGTATTCAATAAAGAAGCAAAGTTTAAATCGAATGTTTAATTTTAATTATGTAATATTTATACAAGTGGGTCATAATTAAAATGACAGTACACAGCGCGTTCTGTAGTGTGATCTAATTGCGAGAATGGAGTAAATTTTTTTAGGATGATTAAACCAGACGGGGTCAAAGAATTCCAAAAATGTAGTTACAAAAATCACCACTAGAGGCATATATGACGCTGTTTACTTCCCGTAATTCTTCGTTCCCCGGTTTGTTTAATAATCCTACAAAATTTCGTTTCATTCTCGCAATTAGATCGCGCTACAGAACATGCTGAGTACAGTCAGTTTATTTATGGGCCCCTTGTACATGAAAATAAAAATATACCTGGCGATATATATGAACATCATAATATACATACATGAAAATAAATATATACATGATATTATATATATATATATATATATATAGGGTGTCCCAGAAAGATTAAGTGCCCTTTAATTTTTTAACTGTTGGATATGCAACGTAATTTCGAAAAGTGCTCAAAATAAGGCAAGAATTACGATTATGTTGTTAAAATAGTCCTTCAGTTAATTTTCAAAAAGTTACACTTCTGAATCTTATACGGTGTCTGCATTCGATATGTTATATTTAGATTTTTTTTTACCCCTGCTTCGAGAAGTAAACCAGTAGAGATTCCATTTTTCTTCGTTTAAAACTCACCGATTTATGATACATTGAATTTTATGAAATTCCGGACGTTTGCGTCACTGCGAAAATCGCGTGTTCGTTTTCAGTGCCGGAAAGCCCCAAAATTTTATAAAATCCAAACTATCAAAACTAGTTGAGTTTTGGTCATAGGAGAACGTAACTTTTACTGTTTTACTTCATGGACCACAGAGAAATTTTCTTTTAATATAACTTAAATGACCCAATGACAGTATAAAAAATTAAAAATTGTAACTTTTTGAAAAGTATCAACTGGATTTGTTTACCAACGTAATCATAGTTCTTTCCTAATTTTAAACACTTTTGCAAACTGCATTTTCCTCTCCCCCGTATCTCGAAGATGTAAAAAATGAAAGCGCGTTTCATTCTTTTTGGAACACCCTGTGTATGCATGAAGATAATAAATAGAAATCATAAATATATGAATGAAGATAAATTCAAAATACAAGTTGTAACCCAAAAGCATTAAAGTTTTCTGTTTTAAAAAAGAAGAAATTTCTTCAAGGAACTCCGTATCAAAATATTTTGGGCCAATAGTTTTTGTTTTAGCTGTATCATGGCGATTATTTACAATAATGACATGAACTATTTTCTCAATATTAGGATGTTCACATTTTAACAGCATTGCTCTATTAATCGTAAGAAATATTTCGGAGTCACAATGACAATTTTCGAATGGCTAACATGTCTGCTATATTGACGTTTCATTGGAAAGTTTCCAATGTAACGCAGCTATCTCTACAATAGTAGCATTTTATTGAAAATTGTTCCAATATAAATATAATATTTAACCAATATTTGTAATTAATTGTAAATTATTTACGATACATGCTTTATTCGTGCAATATTGGTCCCAGTATATCCAATATTGGTTGCTATTAAGAAAAGGGATAAAAATTGCAATTTTCATTTGAGAAAAATTCATACTTCATCTATTCAAAATAGTATTCGGGATTGGCGTTTTATTTTAATAATTTTTAGAATATAGTTTATTGGTAAAAACGATAAAAATGAGCGTTACATTTTTTTTTTTTTTTTCCTTCTTCTTGAAAAACAATAGCCTTTCCGTTCTATGCAAACTAAATATTTTCATAACATCCTATAATTTCATTTATATGGAAATTTTTTATGTGAAATCAAATAACATTCATTTCGTCATTTGAGTTTATTTCACTGTTATGCACGAAGTATTTCAATGAATAGCAGATGCATTCTGTAACGACGAATAATCGCTCAGCTGATTAACAACGTGCAACCATAGTCGACATCATTGGCATTCTCTTGGCGACAAATGCCCTTTCAAACACCTAGATTTAAATGCGAGTGATCCATAACTTGCACCATTACAGCCAGTGATAGTTATTGTGATCACTCAGAGTAATAGTGCGAGTTACTTATAGTGTAATGACACATATTTCTTTGTAATACAAAGTTGTAGTCAGGAATAGTTTTAAATTTAAAAATGTAGATATTATTAAAAAATATACTTCGTTAATTTGAAACTTCATGCATTATTTGCCTTCCATTTCCACCTATTGTGAAAAAAATTGGGCATATACCGGGTGTCCCAAAAAGGACTGACTGATTTTAAAATTCAATAACTTCCAAACGGTGACAGATATTAAAAAAATTCTTGCAGGAGGGTTATGCATAAAGTCAAAAGTTTTATTACAGTGATTTTCGATTTTAGTTCGAATTACGAACAATAGATGGCGCTGCGATCAATAGAGGCTAAATTCAGGCTCGATTTTTGGTACTTCGTGGCCCGGATAATACATTTCCATCTCCTTTTTCTGCATGGAACCAGAAATCGAGCCTGTATTTAGCGACTGTTGCTTACAGCGCCATCTATTGTTTGTAATTCGAACTAAAATCGAAAATCACTGTAATAAAACTTTTGACTTTATGCATAACCCTCCTGCAAGAATTTTTTAATATCTGTCACCGTTTGGAAGTTATTGAATTTTAAAATCAGTCAGTCCTTTTTGGGACACCCGGTATATATATTCAGAAAATCAACCCCTAATTCTTTCTGTTTTGGAAGAACAATATTAACGTACCTCTTTAATTATAAAAAAAAAGGAGTTGTAAATATGCAGAAACAAAATTACAATGATGTATTCTATCTTCGGATGTTATATTAGTGTTTCAAAAAACATTAATTCTGAAAGTCTTTATTTAATAAAGTTTGATTCCCAAAATTATCTTAAAAAAACACTTTTTATTAGAATAACAAACAAACAAATATTTTTTTTTTTGTAATAATATTCAAAAGATAAATAAATATTTATTTGGTTTCAAATCTATATTTGTTTATTTCACTATTTTAATTTTTAAATCATTGGTAAATCAAAACATAATCTGTTAAGTTTTGGAAGAATACAATGCTTTACTAGGAAACAAATATTCTGAAAAAAACATAAAAAATGATGTAATAATTTATGAAAGTATGACAGCAAATGTTATATAACGATGTATAGTAAAAAGAGACTGAAAACCCCCACTTTAAAGCGTGGAAATTACAAGAGTATAACTGGAAATTTAAAAATATTTTTAGAAATTGAAATTAATAATTAATTTTATAAATTGATTTATTATTTAATAGTAGATTTTAGAACATATGTTTACTATAGACAGGGAGGCGGCAGAACAGACAATCACCTCATCGAGTTCACGGCTGAAATTCCAGAATTAGTTAAAACTTGATTCGCATATTAAAGCGCAATCGGTCTGCCAAGTCATATCTTGGTGGAAAACACCTGAAAACCCTATTTTAACGGTTGATTCATAGGTTTACCATTGTGTTTTCCTGTATCCAAAAGTATGAAAACATGGAGGACTGGGTGCAGGAAAACACAATGATAAACCTACGAGTCAACTGCTAAAATCCGGTTTTCAGGCGTTTTTCACCAAGGTATGACTTGACAGACCGATTTCGTTTTAATATGCGAATCGAGTTTTAACCAATTCTGGAATTTCAGCCGTGAACTCGATGAGGAGATTATCTATGCTGCCCCCTCCCGGTCTATTACATAACTTTTAGATTCACTGTTGGAGAAATATGTAACTTTAAAAATATACCCTATGAAACGAAATTCAAAACATGGGCTCTGATTTCATGAACTACTGGATTAAACGCTGTTAAAATTCAATAAGCTGTACACATTGACAGCTCTCGAAGTTATTCTATAAAAGAAATAAAGTATGAAATAGGAATTTCTTTAGTACGATTGGTTGTTCTATTTTAAAATTTCACAGATACATGTCAAACTGTAGTACCGCTTAAAATAATCTCGCAGTATGTAAACGCAAACAGTTATTTTGGCTTTAAACAGCTAAACCGAATAAAGGTCAAAAGTTCTGATCAATTTTTATTCATTATATTGAGTTTTGTAATACTTTGTGACAGCGCAGTTCCATCTATCGGTGATATTTTAAACTACAACAAGGGCGCATACAGAAGCAATTACCGTCTGTATATATAGATTTCCCCCAAGAATAATTTTAACAGTTGACACCGTTTATCTGTCATTGGATTTTTAAAATGCTTAGCCCATTTTAGAACACCATGTAATGTATATGTGTACAACTTGTAATGGATTATCTATCTTAATACATTTCGAAACACAATATTGATCATTTTATATAGCATATTCTTAAGCATTTTTTATTGTTTTCAAAAGTTTCCAATTTGCCATTATATATTTATTTATTTTTTCCTCAACACTTACAAATTTCTTCTTTTTAAATTTTCCATACACTTTTCAATTGTACTAGGCTATTGGGAATTAAATGAATTAATCTGAATTGTCCAGAAATATTTAGCTGTCAGATTAGATCGTTTCTGCATTTAGAATTGTCAAATAATGTGTGTGTTATATTGAAAACACAAAATATTTGCGTTGATACAAAATATCTGAATTCACGTTAATTCATAGAAACAATGTTTATACAGCCCAAAAGATCTATATAAATTACAGACCAAACTCGGTAGCATTTATGATTACCGTTGTGAGTGTAATGTTTGCTCATTTGTAAGATGCAGAAGAGGATTGGTAGAATTTAGGTTTTTATTGTTTATTGAGATTTTAGTTTCTTTTCTTTTTCAGATTATTTGGAAAACATTCAAAATATTCACTTTTCTTCATTTCCACCCGCTAAATTTGTACTGACTGTCTCACTTCTTTCCATGCAATTCAACCGTTTAGTTCTCTTCCTTTTCTTACTATTTTATTGGTCTATGTAATTCTCCCGCCAATCCACTCCTACACCATATGCATGAGGAAAAAAAATCACTACGCCTTTTGCACCGGGGTCAACACAGAACTCATTTTCACAACAGTGGAATCCTCATTTCTTACATAAAATGTTTGTTAATAATAATCAAACCGTGGATGGTCATTGCATTTGAGTTTTGATTGTATCTGTGTTGGAAACATCATTTAAAAACAGATGAAGAATAAAATGAAAAAAATATGAAGTATATATGTTAAAGTTTGCACGATATTCCAAAATGTTTTATTTTAAACTGCTTTACTCCATTATCAATTAATTATGAGATTAACTTATAAATCAGTTCTATCCAAATTTCTTTTATACTGTGCTTTGAAATAAGAAGTAAGCAATTTCAACAGAAATAGAAATAAAGAGAGAACTTTCTAAAAGAATCGGTTTACACCAAGACATATGTTCATGCTATTTTCCCTTTCTAAGAGTTTTTTTTTGTTTTGTTTAAAAAACTTAACTATTCTATTTTTTTCAAAGGCTGCTTTTGAATAATTGTCAATTTCTTACAGAATGCCATAAAATTGAATGCTTAAAAAGAAATAAAAATAACTTTAAAGCACACAACATGGCATACTTCCAATTTTAAGTTATCCATTTTGTTTGTTTAATAAATATATTTTACATCATAGGAGTTGTAATTTTTCTAACTGAGTGAAAAAGTGCCCAGCCCGATATTCGAACCCAGAGCATTGTGATAAACTGCCAATGCTCTACCAACTTAGCTATCCTGGACATATCCAGCAGACACGATTCCCTCATACAAACTTTTGGCAAAGATATCTGCTCTGATATCCGTGAAAGCTCGACAGAATTAATTGCAGGTAAAGGAATTCTAATAAACGTTCGATATTTAACTACTCTTTATTGTTTTAACACAATCGTAGTGATAGCTATGGTTGTGTTAAAAATAAATCATACGAGTTTTAATTTTTCCACCTGAATGAAAAAATTTCCAGGCCGAGATTCGAGCGCAGGACCTTGGCTTAATCTGCAAAAGCTCTACCAACTGAGCTATCGTGGAAAACTACAAAATATATATGGGTACTTTTTCACTCGGTTGTAAACCTTACAACGCAGCAGACACAAATATTTGTGGCTGTCGGATTTTTCCAGGATTGCTTAGTTGGTATAGTTTTGGTAATTGAACTTAAACCAAAGTCCTGGGTTTAAATCTCTGCCTGCGGGCTTTTTCACTCAGTTGAAAAATTACACATAGTTTGATTCCTTTACAAATCACTATGATTTTGTTAAAATAAAATAGAGTAATTACGTATTGAGTGTTTATTGGTGTTCGTTAACCCACGGTTCATTCAGTCGGATTGTTTCAGATAACAGACAAGATGTCTTTTAAAAGACGGCCTGCGTCAAGTGTGCCTGCGGGATTTGGATAGGAAACCACAGTTGGTAGAGCGTTGATAGATTAAGCCATAGTCGTAGGTTCAAATACCGACTTGGATACTTTTCACTTAATTGAAAAAAAAAACCAATTACTTATTTACCAATCTAAGATTGTGTTTAAATAATAAAGTATATTTTACATGATAAAAAAAACCAAAAATGTGCAAGAATAAAACAAAGTTTCTTTAAAATGTACTTTGTAGAAATTTTGTCACAATATCTGATAAACGTTTGCTTCATAATCATCATAATATATTAGATTCTTACTGGTTTGAAATTGCTAAATATACATTTAAAGAAAAAAATCGTACATTTTTCGCAGTAAACTTCATTGTAATTTTCCAAGTTTAACTTAAGTAACTTTTGTGTGCTTTTACACGCAGCACAGTAGACATTTTTTACTTTTCAAAAGATTGTTTACAAATACTATTTTCTACACTGCAAAAATAAAAAGTTCGTGCTTTTTCTTCGATGATTTTTTTCTACTTTGCGTGATTCGTTAAATAATATACCGTGGGATGTTCGAACCTGGGCGCGATAATTTTTGGTGTTGGTCACAAAGAAGTCGCGATTTGTCCACATTGATAATATTTTATTTATAAATAAACCCAGCGTATGTTTTTTCTAAAACTAGGAAACATAAGTTAACACAAAAGACATTGGAAATGCTTTGAAGAAAATTTCTTTTTTAGTGAAAATTTTATGATCAGTTAATGTTTATTTACATTTTTTGTATAGCGCAGTTTTGTATTCATAATAAGATTCTTTAAAATGTCACAACACGATATTTAAAACATTGGTATGATACTTCATTATCGTATTTTACGCTTTTTGTGAATAAACAATTTAAAAAGTACAAATTTGAAAACTTCATTTGAAGGCGGTGATTGTAAAGAAGATGAGTCTTTTAAACTGTTTAATTTGGAAATTCGAAAATATCTCATGCACGTGAAAACCCTGAGATAGTTTCATTGTTCAAATGTTAAAACATTTAAAATTTTAAAATACGATTTAAACAGCTGAAATTCCTACATATTAGAATTTTAAAAAGATTATGCTTAGTTAACAAGTAGTAATAGTACCTTTAATTCATAATTTAAAAACTTAATGACACATTTCTGACATAAGATACATCTTTCAGCTAATTAAAATATGTTAAAATATGTTTCAATGTACAGTTTCTGTAAATAAAAATCGTATAAAACAAATAGAACATTATAACTGAATGTTTTGCTATCCCTGGCAGAATTTTAATTCCGGAAAGGAATGCTTTTGAAAAAAAGAGAAAAAAGATAAATGTTGCTTAACTCTTTGTGAATCAACAACTTCTATTTGAAAAAATATTTACCCAAATGTTAGAATGTATCACTTTTAAACAGGTCAAAAGGATATAATAAAAAAATTAGAATACAAAACTAAAACATTATTGACTAAAAAATACTTTTTTCGTATCTGCAATAAACAGAAAATTACGTATTTCTCATAAATATTTTTTTCTAATACGAAATTCTGAAGTATACAAACTTGCCTTTGTAAAAAATCTATTTATGGACGTCTCCAGTTTTTTAGTTTTTCAAAATTTGCGAAGTTCATTATAGTAATAATGTTGCGAAACTTCTCAAATGATAAATAAGACCTTGCCATGAAAAATTAACTCTATTAACATTAATACAGTTAATAGTAATATAGTAAATCTATTAATATTAATATGAGTTTGTTGAGAATTCTACGAACAATTTATAACCGCTGTGTTCAGACATAACAGTAAGAAATAAAATGGTCTTTTAAAGACCACTGTATAAATAACATTGACTTTTGGATATGTTGCAGACATGCAACTTGACGATACAAATTGTTAATTTATAAAGATATAGTATAACCGCGAAAAGAAAAGAGATACAAAAACATGTTCTGCGTTATCCACGATTCCAAAAAGAAAGCGTTCTGCATCTTTACAAACCTAAAAAACCTATACATAAAAAAAAGAAAACAAAGCTTTTTTTTACATGCACTGATTTCCAGGAGGGTTTACGAGTACTTTACAAGCGTATTCATAGGTTTTCTCTTTTCGGATGCTATCAATTATTAAGTAAACAAACATGTTCAACATGTTCAACAAACATATGTTACAGACAAACATCAATAATTAACACCATTAACATTAACATTAAAATTAGTATTATTTTGTTATACTTGCGTTTTGAAATTCTATTAAGCAGTTGAAAATATTTAATTGAGAATGGATAACATTTTAAAAATCGATATTCCATTTTGTGAAAACTGATTAATACACTATAAAAGCACTATGCAGCAAAAGAAACTTTTGTTTTTATAAATGCTTCTTTAAATCGCGAAACCATATTGGTTTTTGAGATTTTTAAAGATAAAAGAGTTTTTTTTTCGAATCAAGAGCAACTCGGAAGAGCGTATTGTATATTCTATTCTCATAGGTTAAGAAACATTTCCATTTTTGACAGTGTATTATAATTAGAAGAAACATCTAATTGTCAGGAATATTGTAAAATATATAAAGTGTAGAATTAATCGCACTTGAAGTTGATATTTATTTAATATTCTAATTTCAATGTAATTTGTATGTTAAAAAATTAGTTTAAAAGCTCCTTTTTTAAGAAATTTCATTAGAGCTAACAGTGGTGGTTTAGTGAAACTCGTTTTCATGGAAGCCGACTGTTGTATTCGTTTTTATAGTAACAATTTAATAGTAATATTTATGAAAAGTAAATGCAACGCTAAAAAAAAAAATCGAAACTCAGACTCAACTTTAGTTCATTTGTTTCGCATACAACTGATACAAAAAAGAAAAAAAAAAAAAAAAAAAAGAAGAAGAAGAAGAAGCATCATAATAATTAATTGACGGTTTTCATAAATGCATATTGATTATTTTACATAATCCAGAGTTCATCTATATCTTAAAATATATCCAAACTTCTAACGCGGTACGTAAAATGATATTACTTCAAAATTAAAACAGCAAATAAAATATATTTTAATTAGGAAGTCATGTATACAAAATCTATGCATTACCTTATGTAGTTGTATAGAATATTGTCAAACAACTGAGTCTTAATACAAATTCTACGTATTTTATAAGATACTAAATAAAATAAAATAAAAATAATTGTTTGAAGTATGAATTCGAAAGAAATATTGCCACTGTAACAAGAAAATAAAAACTTTATCCGCTTTTTTTTATATATGTTAAAACATCCAGTATATATTTTTTAAGTATATACTCTAAGTAAAACAATATAAAAAATCCTTCATCTATGTGTTAAAACATGTCGTGACAAGAGAGATTAAGAGTACATTCGTGAGGATACTTCCTTTTGATTTTCATGCGAAATATATTTTACTTTAATGATATGCATTGGCTTTAACGAAACATAATCGAAAAAAAGGTCTTATTCATTATTGGAATTGCTTCACTGAAAATTATCTTTTTTATATATTCATATCTATTTTGCGCTTTTTCTGAATTCATTATAAATAAAAACTCAACTGAGGAAAAAAAAAAAAACATTAATATTATAACAGAAGGCTTGAATAAACCAAGAGTAAATGAAAAATCAAGAGCGGAAAAGGAAGTGGTGGTGTAAAATATAAAACAGATGTATGTTTTAATTTTGACGTCAAAGCCTGCTGCTTAAAATAGACACCATGGCTTACTGTAATTCTGAGTTTGTAAATAAAAAGGGGTATTATTTTTCGAAAGTACCATTTATTAGTTGAGCTACAGGTAAATTCTAAAAGGTTCACTACATTTGTTGTTAGACCACGAATCTTCAGATATTTTAAACTTAACATACTTAAATTGGTAAACAAATCAAATTAGATGTAAATTTCCAAGTGGGCGAAAAATGTCCGGACCAGGATTTTTTCGTCCACTTGGAAATTTACATCTAATATGATTTGTTTACCAATTAGAATAATTGTGTTAATATTAATCTAGTGTAATTTCGTATCCAGCGATTTCTGGAGTTCCATAACCTGAGATTTATTCTGTTGAGCTGAACCAGGTTTCAGACCAGATGCTGAAATCATCAAGGTTAGCTGGGTGAAAAAGTTCGACCAGAATCGTCCGGGATAGCTCAGATGGCAGAGCACTGGCGGCTTCAGCCAGGGAGGTCCTGGGTTCGAATCCTGGTCCGGACATTTTTCGCCCACTTGGAAATTTACATCTAATATGATTTGTTTACCAATTAGAATAATTGTGTTAATATTAATCTAGTGTAATTTCGTATCCAGCGATTTCTGGAGTTCCATAACCTGAGATTTATTCTGTTGAGCTGAACCAGGTTTCAGACCAGATGCTGAAATCATGAAAGTTAGCTGGGTGAAAAAGTTCGACCAGAATCGTCCGGGATAGCTCAGATGGCAGAGCACTGGCGGCTTCAGCCAGGGAGGTCCTGGGTTCGAATCCTGGTCCGGACATTTTTCGCCCACTTGGAAATTTACATCTAATATGATTTGTTTACCAATTAGAATAATTGTGTTAATATTAATCTAGTGTAGTCAACTAGTATCAAAAATATTGAAACGCTATTTTTCTATTATAATCAGGAATGAGATTTCTGACTTTTTGCATACCAGTTTAATCTTAGAGAAAATGTTGTTCTTTTAAATCGCAAAAATGTTCCGATTAAATAAAATAACATTTCCTCTAAGATTATACTGGTATGCAAAAAGTTGGAAATCTTATCCGTGTGTAATACATACATGGGCATACGTATGTGTATATGCAGACGTTCTGGAAGACTTTTTCTCAGTCTGTATTTTTATTTTACCCAGGTTACATGTTATTCTACTCAATTTGTAAAAACAAAACATAGTTATTTTCTATTTACACGGTTCGATATTTCTTAACACGGGTTTCATAAAAATCTCCAATATTTTCGGTATTGTAAATTACTAGTGAAACACTAAATTCAAATATTAAATAAAATACATAGTTATACTTGATACTATAAAGTCATGTAGATCAATAACTTTAAGTTTATTTGCTTCCCAATTGAATATTCTTTAAACTAAAAAATTAAATGCAAAATATAATCAATTTAATTGTTAAGTGATTACAATAGATGAAATTTTGAATATACACCAGTATCAAAATAAAATATACCGAGTAATAATTTTATAATTAACACTTTTAAACATAAAATTGTTTCACTTAAAACTAAATTCAGCATTTTCTTATCAAAGTGACTAGTACCGTTACGAGTGGTAATTTTATAACATCTATTCTATGGTAAAGCATGAAACCAAGTAAGATAGTATGTGTTAAATGAAACCGTTAATTTGAATAAATGTACATTTGCTTAACCAAATCGTGACAACTATGGAATTATTGCTGTTGATATTAGTTAATATTTCTTCTTATTATTATTTAGTTAAATAATTGATTTTCCTCCCAGTAAATTTTTCTTTAATCCGTTTATTCTCAAAGTCTTTTCCTTGTAATTAATGAGGCCGTGAAATTGGATAATATGCGAAACCATACATTAAACACCAGGAAATCTTCTTAGTATCAATCAAAAATTTAAAAAATCGTATGTATTAGAGCAATCAATTGAATTATAGGATTTAAAATTGAAATATTTTGCGCTTGCTAAATTTTAAATATTTTAGACAAATCTAGGCATTCTAGCTTGCGCATTCCAACCTTTTCAAAAAGGTAGAAATAATCTACATTTACTTCGGACGTAGTTACACATGCGTCGTCAGATTAATTAAATATAATCTTTGTGTTGGAGCATGTGATAGCCTTAAGTCTGTTATTTTATTGATCAAGATCGCGATCCGTTTATTTAATGAAATTCCATGATCAATTATTTTATTAGTAATTCGTTGTCAAAGAGCGAGTGTGTGCTTGTAAGAAGTTGATAATTTTGTAATGGACGTGTAACGTGTGGATGTGTAATGTGTTAGGACGTTCTATTTGTTTTATTTTTTCACAGAAATCTGCTTCAGAGAATTAGAAAAAAAGTTTTTTTGTTAGCACTTTTTTAATATCTAAAAATCATTTAAAAGATATTATTTATGCTATTTTATATATATTAAACAAAATTTTAGTATTTTCGAGAATATAAAAAAATAGTTTTGAGTTTCTTTACTTTGTATTTAAAATATTTAGTGAGGAAAGCAAGAAGCTTTTGTTCATCTTAAAAGAAAAACAGAACTTGTCAATTTGATTTATAATCAAACATTTTAAATAAATTCTTTATTCTCAATGAGAGGAATTCATGAATTTGTATTAGTGAAACAGATAAGCATCAGAAGTGTTGATCAGCATTAAACGTTTTATAGTCTATTCCTCAAAACAAATGGTAATAACAATATGAAGAAATTTCATTAAATGGTCCATAAAACTTTGCAACGCGTTTTGAAACATTTATTTTTAGGCAGTTAGGTGTGTTTCGAATAGTTTGAGGTATTTTTTGTTGCTTAAATACTGATTTCCTTGTAGTGTATTGAATTAAGTAAGGTAACTGAGATTAACAGGGTCTCTCTTATTAAAAAATAAAATTATTATGATTGTGGTAAATCTAAAAAAAAGAAAAACACGCGGTTAGTGTATTATATTTTTTCTTTAAGGTTTGAAAAGAATTTTTTTTTCACTTTTAAATTTCTAATTTTGCAAAACATCTTCTTTCGAAAGTAATATGGCCGGTGAAGGTGGATCAGCCATTTTCCTATTTTCCCCCGATAAAATATTTCTGTGAAGTTATACTACTCTATAACACCCGAAATGAGTCTATTCGACTCCGATCAAATCGTTAAACATTAACTAGAACCAGAAATTTATTAATAAAATAAGTTAAATATAAACCTTACAAGAATAAGTTACATAAATAAGTTAAATAGATTTAAATAAAAATTCTGGCGTCAATTATTTAAATAAAGCTCGATTAAAATTTCCCGAAGATCAAATGTTAAGGAAAAACGGCAAAAATAAAAAGGCACAACTTCATTATTTTTATGACCACAACTTTACTTCTATTTGAATTTAATCCAATGTAAATGAAATAATTCCGAAAAATCGACTTAAACATTCCCAAATACTGACAAAAATTGAAGTTACCAAAATGTCTGAAAATACTCCCTTAATTCCCCTTAAGAGGTACATAAAAGTGTCGTGGCTGTTAAAAATTCGATATCTTCTTATATAAAAATGGTTTTTGTCTTGCTTTATTTCACAGAGTCCTTTTTTCTATGCAGCTAGGTTTCTGAAAACTGCTATGATTCGTACACGAATCATAAATGATTTGAAAAAAATATCAGGTATCAAAGGAGAGCATTCGAAATCCTAACAGTTTCAGGAGTTTCAAACTTTTCAGCCCAAAATATAACAACCACAATGGAACCCAAGCAAATACAGACAATATCCATGTCTGGGAAATTTATAAAATGAATCCTAGTCAACTCGTGACAGTAACTTCTTTTTAGTTTTTTTTTTAGTTTTTAATGGAGCCGTTTTTGGGAAATATTACAAAATAACGCTGAAACCGCCTTGTGGCCGTAATAGCAATTCTGGCCGTATTACCATTAGATACCTTATACTCAAGTTCTGCAGCAGATTATAGTTGATTTTACTAAAATGTTTTAATATTTCATATGTTGTTGGTTTTTTTGTGTTGGCTCATTGATGTATTTACATGTTTCCCAAATAATGTAACAATTTCTTACAGTAGTACCGTTTTTACGCTACATTGCATGATAGTTGTGTAATAACTCTTGTTGACTCACCCTTCAGTTAAATGAAATTCAACATGACACAGATGCATAATTAAAACAGTTTATTAAAATCTGATAGGGGATGGATATTATTTATTGTAATCTTAACTGGTGCTTGATAATATTACTCAATTTTTAAAGTTTTACCTTTTGAATACATGTGTTAAACTGTCAATTATACAGATCACAACTTGAAATGATATTAATTTTCACGTACGGGAATAAAAAATGATTATGCAAATAAATTAAGACGGTTTGAGAAATTGCCTGACAAGGGGGCACAGTTATACCGACGGGGTCATATTTATTAACCTTTATATATATACTTTAACCCTTAGGCCGTTACGAACATGTTTAGCGCCTCCATTTGCGTCTATCCTCCAAGATTTCGGACGGGCTGCACGCCTCTATCTGAATTTTGGAAACTGATTACCAACGTGGCAAACTTACACCAGAAAATTTTTATTGCCTTATTTAGTTACACTATTTAAGCAAAATTACTGTCATGAATAAGAAAAAAAAATTCTATGCATTTTTAGTGGTGGAAGTTTGCCTCGATGGGAATACGCGTTTTCGAACATTCCTTCAAAATACACTTCCAAAAAGAGACCCATGTTAAGAAAACGGAAGGCGAATCTAGAATTCAAAACGCCCCGAAAGATATTATATACTAAAAGTTGTCGCGATCCAACAAACGATTTTTAGTAGATGTAGAAATTTCACAGCTTGTCACAGTTCAGTGAATATTATTGAGACACAAAGTAGGAAAACAGCAAGTCCTAAGTTTTGATAAGGAAAATACAGCGATACCTGGGTTCACTAACTTTTTAGCTAATGAAGAACAGCTTTTTGCTGCTTTTATACATTGAATGTTTTATTGGATGCGTGCTAACATAACACTGACGTGTTGCATTTTGAAAGCATTTAAAAAATATTTTCCACATTTAAGATGTTTTGATGAGATTTAGGTTTACTTCTGAGTTAAAATTTGAAAGAATCATTAAAATATTCTTGATGCTGTTTAAGTTTTTCTCTTGACATGGCATTAAAAGCCAATTAGGATACATAAAGCTGACTAGCAAAAATTATGTTCAAATTTCTGCAAGATAAAACAATGTTTCTTGAGAGTAAGATACTCAGATGATGCTACAGTATTTCTTCTAATAATGGCAACGTAGTAGATAAGATATTCTTATCTACTTACATTACAAGTACCTTCAGCAAACATTACAATTAGTGGTACACAATGAAGATGCAGAAAAATTAGATGAAGAACACAATATTTGAAAAGAACAAATCTTAAAGAGTTGGTAAAACCTGTTGTAGCCACACACATATATATATATATATAATATGCTCATCGGATGACAAAGGACGCAGAAATAAAAAAAGAAGTATGGGGACATTAACATCGGGACATTAACTCCTTCGCTACGAGCTTCGCGTATACTTGATGTATACGTGATGCATTACTGGGAAACGCTTCAGTCATATGCTGTAAAATGGCCTCTCAATAAATCCCAAATGACTGAAGGGAAATATTTTAATCACATAAAAAGCATTCTGAAAAAAAGAAAAGAGATGTTGTCAATTAACTCTGGACAGTTTTTTTTTACGTCTCCTCCAGCAAAGCAGTACACACTAAATACTGAAGAACAGGAAACTTCCTTCCAATAAACTATGAAAAATTGAAAAAAAAAACTGTGGTAACATTAAGTAAGTGTAAAATAAAATTAGGCTGTTTCTCATTCTAAATTTTAATTATTTTTATTCGAATAAAAATCTGATGATCTGTCTAATCTGATGCTAATTTATTATTGATAACTAATGTAAATAGAAGTTGTATAGTATAGACAGAGTGTATCAGAAATTTAAAAAAAAAAGAAAATTTCATATGCTAATCAGCGTAGTGACATCAAATAGCAGGAAACGTGTGAAAATCTGAGATCACGATTTTGCAGGAGCTTCTTCTTTTGTTCATAAAACGGAACTGTTCAGAGTTTTAAGGAAAGTTTGTAATAGGCCACGAGTACACGATTTACTGGTATTCATTACTTGGTGTATAGTTGTGAGAACTGGAAGTCGAACAAACAGTGAAGGGCTTAGTAGAATGTATTGGAGTGGCAAAGAGTGCC
The DNA here is from genome assembly GCA_963932465.1 of Maratus speciosus. Lineage (NCBI taxonomy): Eukaryota > Metazoa > Arthropoda > Arachnida > Araneae > Salticidae > Maratus > Maratus speciosus. Next base: position 150,608,743 of record OZ010787.1, read on the forward strand.
ATTTCCCGGCCATTGACTTAAATCGAAGAAACATAGTGTATTAAACACCGGACGAAGTATGGTCACCCACATGCTGTCACTGCAAGTGGCTAGTGGTATTTGATGATAGCAATTCTTGTAAGAAAAGATACAAAGCTTCAAAGAACATTTTTTTAGCATCAGGGCGAAGGATGGGAAGACAAAACAATACGAATTTGACCGAAGCAAAGTAACATCAATTCATGTAGGCCAGCAAGGCGATTCCTTTGATTTTAAAACACCATTTGTCACACATAATATTAGTTACTAAACATGATGATTGGTGCAAATTTATAGAATTTTTCATTGACAAATCCCGATTCCGTCTGGAGTAAACAACCAACGTCCTTTCGTATGAAGAAAAGGGTGCACTTGAAATAACATGAAATTGCAAAAATATATGTATACAGTACACACAGTGGTTACTTGGTCTGGGCTAAAATCAATATTGGTAAATATAGGACTTGCCTATTATACAGTGTTTCTACGTATAACCTGGCCGACCTTTATTTTTGCAACCGTTGGTCCTAGATGCATACTTCCAATTACAAATATGGTCAAAATTAGGTTCAGGGTTAAGATAAAAAAAGTTTGAATCGAAAAAACAATTTAGTGAAGAATTACAGAATCTAACTTTTTATACGGTCCCCCGGTCCTATAAGTTATATTTAGTAAAATTTCTATGTTACACTGACAAGTAAGGCAAAAAAAGTCCTGTTATTCTACGATTAAAACTGACCGAGTAATAGCTGTTTAAAGTTGGAGTATACTTTTTGCTCCATATTAGGGGTCATTAACAAATTTAGTAGAAATATAATTTCGTCAGATATATTAAAGAAATAGTTCAGAGAAAAATTAGCATTCTAATACAAATTTGAAATCTTTAATCATTCTGACATATTACTGCAAAATGCACAATTTGTACTGAACATTATAAGAGGATAAAAATAACAGAATTTTTGTTAAATAAAAGGATGAAAAACAATAGCCTCAATTCTTTACAAAATGATACATATTTTAAAATGCTGCCGCTGTCTTTCAAATTTTGGGTTGTGGCATGTTTTTAGCTTTTGAAAATTGATTCTTATGTAATTTTTAGCACTGAATCCGAAAATGACCCTCATTTTAAACCATCATGTCAGGAATTTTCTCAAATCGCAAATTTCAGAGTTAAAAAGCTAAAAGTTAAAATTGATCCCTCCTCCCCTCCTAACCTCATCGGACCCCGAGTTGTTTATCTGTAAGAGACCCAGTATAAGCCTAAAAATCTTATAAATTATTGAATTAAATAAAATTAAACCGAATAAAAAAGTCTTAAATCTATTTTATAGTATCAGATTTTTCGCTATTTTTTAACCTTGAAATTTACGATTTGCAAAAGATCCTGACATGATGGTTAAAAGTGAAGGTAATTTTTTTATTCAGTGTTAAAAATACATAAAATGTAATTATAAAATTTAAAAAATACAACCATCATATGTTTATGTTATCTAATCTAAAACTCTTTCTTAAACTTCTTGACGGTAATCTATCCGAATTTTTTCGTGTTATCCTCTAATATATGTATAAGATGGTAAGAGTCGAAAATCATAATAATATTGCATCGTCTTCGGATTTAAGTCAGTATGTAAAATTTAACTTCGTTCAGACATTTGAAAGTAAGTTAAATTTCTAGTACAAATTTTAAATTGGAAAGACGATCTTTGCAAGTTAAATAAAACCTTATGAAAATAACACAGTTTTAGTTAAAAGAAATCGTAGCCTCAAATCCTTACAAAATAAAACATAAGTTATAATACAATTATTTTAACTAATCTGAAACTTAACTAATAAACTTAATCGTAATATTGTACGATTTCTTTCAAAGCGCAGATACCTTGAAATAAGTTTAAGTACTTTAAACACGATCCCTAAAAGCCTGGCAGAAATCATCTGTTTTGAGGTACATAAAAGTGGTTTAAGTCGTGCATTTCAAAGTTTCATAACTCGGTCAATTTTAATGTTAGATGAATGGGACTTTTTTTGACTTACTTGTTAGTGTCACAGTAAAGTTTTATTAAATATCACTTATAGGACCGGGGACCGTATAAAAATTTAAATTTCGTAATTTTTTAATAAATTATTTTCTTCACCCAAATCGTTTTAAAAATAATTTTTTACCTTATTTAAACCATTTTTGTAATTGGAAGTATGCATCTAGAACCAACGATTGCGAAAATAAAGGTCGGTCATATTATACGTGGACACACTGTATATGAGACAGTAAATAGAAGACCGAAATTTATTCAGCAAAATACTCAGTCCTTATTTCGTATCATAAAACCTCCACGAAATTTACTTGACGTAATTTCTGGATGATCCCCAACGTACAGTCAACCAAAAAAAAAAAAAAAAAAAAAAAAAAAAGAGAACGCTAAATGCATTTTAAATACCAAAATACTAAATTTTTGCAGAAAAACTAAAATAGCCATTCGATTGGGAATTATGTGTTCTTTCAATTTATGCTTTAAAGGAAAGGCTTTGGGAGCTGTAATTGTAAAGAAATTGCACACAACTCTGAAATTTTCAGTACGAACACTATGTCATCATATATGGATTTTTCTGTAAATCTTACCTTAGGGAACCAAACGGGTAGTGTTTCGGTGAAGAAGTTTAGGAATTATGGACATTTAAAGTTTTAAATTCTTAATGTTAAATTCATTACTAATAGTTGCGAAGCGAACTGCAATGAGCATAGTTTTTTGAATAACTCAAAACTATTTGGCGTAATGATGTGATATTTTGCATACATATTTTTTTCGAATATTTATATAATATTTTATACATTTTGAGATTAATATCCGAAATAAACATGTATTGCAGCACATAGAAACTTTAATAAAAATTAATTTTTAGAAGATTCAAATACGTATATTCAAAATTATATCTCATTCCGCCAAATACGTTTCATGAGTTATGCTTAACATGTTCACGCCGGCGCCAATATTTATGTTTTTCGCTGTGAGGCGGCGCTCGAATGCATGTTTTGCTTCATCTGGCGGCGCGGTATTTTCGCTTATTCAGACACTGTATGTAATGACACGCCCCTTTCATATTTATGGAATTGAACTCGAATATAACAAGCAGAGTTGATTGTGAATGTCTGAAAGTTCGTAAGGAGTGAGCAAATTACTTAGACATGATTTTATTGGCTACACATGTACGAATTTAATATAAAATGTCGTACAATCTAGAAAAATATGGACAACATGATATAAATGCATTTTCTGTAAGGTAGAAGCCACGCCCTTAGTGAATGATATTTTTTGAATGAAAACGAGAATTCTCGTTTCCCGTCGTGAATGTGTTAAGTTTATAATATTGAATAGTTTTTATTATTTAATTTTCGAATATTCAAGTGTGACCCACCTGTAGTGCACGACGTCTATGGCAATGTCGAGTGTGACCCACCTGTAGTGCACGTCTGCTATTTAACAGTGGAGTGTGACCCACCGGTGATGCACACCGCCTGATGCGACAGTCAAGCATGACCCACAGGTGATGCACGTCGCCCGATGAGACAATCAAGCGTGACCCAACGGTGGTGCACGCCGGCGTGAACGTGTTAAAACACGCTAAACGAATAGCAGTTTTTATTTTAAAGTATGAAAAATGAATTTAACATTAGGAGTCCAAAACTTTAATTCTGCATAATTCTCAAATCTACTTGTCTGAATGTCTTCCCGTTCAGTATCTTAGGATAAAATTTTCTGAAATATCCAAGCATAATGGTAAAATTGGGTTTCGCTTTCAGACATATAGGGCTTGGTACAATTTTTCTATGAATACGGATAAATTGAAAGAACACATAGTTCACAATTGAATGGCTATTTTGATTTTTTTTTCTTTTTTGGGGATAATTTGCTAATTAAAAATTTTGTTTTTTTAAATTAATATGAAAGATAGTTTTTAAAGTGTCAGAATAAATCTATTTGTACAAATATATGTTCATAATTTAAGAATTTCTCTATGAGGAGTCAAATACATATTTATTTTTAAATAAATTTTTTAAGTTTCAGTGTTATTTCAATACTGTATTCAATCATTTTTTTATTTCATTTGATTTCTCAAGCTTAATTTACACTATACAACAATTTTTATTGCTCTATTGGGGAAAACAAGTTAAATATAAGATCAAATGTGTTCTTGAATTGTGTCGGAATTAAGATACGCTTTTTGAAGATTTTGCGTGATATAGTGGATGAAATATTAATAATGCAATTATTTGTAAACAGGAACAATATTTCTCTATAAGGAATCCATAAATATATCGTTGACTTTCTGTTATTTACCATACATGAAAAAAAAAAGACTTTCAACTACAATGTAAAGTGAGATTTCCTAAAATCCAATTTTACAAATTCACAGATAAAGTTACAACTAAATGACAGAAAGAAACAAAAAAATGTTTTGGGAATGTTCGGCCATGGATTTTAATAGTGATGAAATAGAATAGAGTAATTCCGGGATTTATGCCGCACATTTTCTTGAATTTGCGTATAAAATACCATGGTGGACATAAAAAAAAAAAAAAAAAAAAAAAAAAAAAAAAAAAAAAAAAAAAAAAAAATCATGCTGTACTACTTAATGTTAAACTGCAACAACAACAACAACAAAAAAAAAACAAATAATTAATAGTGTTTAACAATTTTTTCTAAAACATCACACTGCGGTGCATCACCCGTACATTCAGGCTGAGACGTCGCACTTGTGCGGTAGTTATGCCGCGCTTGTAATAAGAACAGAATGAAATTATAAATAAAAATATTCAAAAAAATATTCATATCTGGACTATGATTGACGATGTAATAACAAAATGAAACTAAATGAGTACAATGAAACGTATTTGTAGATTCAAATTAATAATTGTTTGCCTACTTTCACTAATAAAATTATCGACTTATTTTTTTACATTAAATTTTAATTATTATTTCAGCAACAACTTAACATCACTGTATTAGAGAGGGAAAAGGAAAAAAATAAAATTGTGTTGACATAATTTATTTGTTAACTCTTTCGAGACCGGTGGCTTTTACACAATTTTTTTTCGGCTGGCACCACTTTTTTAAAAGAAGTTACCTTTATTTAAATAATCCTGAAAATGATTTAATTAAAGAAAGCAAATATTACTTTTCTTTTTTACTGGTGCCAGAAACAAATTTTGAATGCTCTTTATGAAGGTACTTATTTGCCCCTATGGTCCCGTTTTTTTCCACTACAATCTACAGAAAAAGTGTCGAAAAAGTACAGTCTTTATGTAACTACATTTGACACATGATACAAAGAAGGCAATTACACTTCCTCTTTTTTGGAGTAGTTTTCTAAATGTTCCTTGCAAAGAACGTCTGCGTTACGTGCAATCAAATTTTTCATTATTATCATCTTGACTTGCGTCTTTCTTGCCCTTCTTACTTTTTATTTTTCCCTTTTTCTCCTTTGGTTTTAGTAAACTTGATAACATGCCTAACATGGTTAGTCGGTGCAAAAAGAAAAGTTTTAAAAGACACAATACACTTAATCAACACGAAACAATACACTTAATCATCCCGTACAAAATAAACTGCGGCATGTATACCGGAGTTGCAGTGGGGCATGTATACCGGAGTTGCAGTGCGGCATGTATCCCAGTTTGCATGGGGAAGACGTCGGCCATCACAGTTATCTGCAATCTCTAAGGGGAATGACATAACCATACACACAGTACTCTATACAAAAGCTACATTTAGTTTTGACTTCGAAATCATGCATGCATTTAGTAATTAGTGTATGAAAAGTATTTAAACATAACGTGTTTAAAAATTTGGACATTGAAATCATGCAGTTACGTCAAAATAAGGATTGTACTTCTACAAGTAAGCATCGAAATGAGATTCACGCTATATACTGATTAAAATAATCTCATTGCGCACCTATGCTGTGCGTTTGACGACCATCTATCGATAATTACAAGAAATACAAGGGTTGCGGCATCTATCCCGGATGCGGTGACTCTTCCGGGGTTTCCCTATAAGTTTCTATTCATGAATTTACATTATCTCATTATTAATAAATATTTAAAAATATATTATCCGATAATATGTACGCGTGTTATGTTTTGAAAAACCACTACCCGAAAGAACCCTTAAAACGAAAAGTATTGCTCGTTGAAATACATAGATTATTGTTCGAGTTATGGCTAAATAACGGTCATTTCTACATGAAATTTATTGGTTCTTTTTCAATAATTTATGTTCCATTAACTATTTAAAAATTAATAACACCTTTTATTTTCACTTTTTTTGCATTTGAAACTTAAATATGTAATAAAATTATTGTGTTGCTATCGAACAGGGAAAACTAAATTTTAATTTTATTATGTAGACAACCCAATATACTAAAATAATGCCTTTAATAATAATAAAGATTATAAGAATTAGAACTGCACTTTTTTATCATTTGCATTAATTATAACTGAAGTTATAATTAACACTCGGATTTTTATTTTTGCAGCCACCATACTAATAATGCATTGGTGTTTATGATATATTTAATTTTTTAAGAAATCTTTTATAACTTTAAAGACAATTCCAACAAGATGAAATTGGAAATTTATATCATATGTATTCTTAAAAATATAAATTTAATTATTTTCTCATTTACTTCGAGTCTGCTTTTCACCATGATATTGTAATCCTTTATTTTTTCCTTTTTTGTAATCTTTCTTTTCTTAATATTTTCGTTTTTCTTGGAGTTCATAAAATATATAAATACATTCATGAAGTTTGAAGTATTCGGCTAGAAAAGTGCTTTTTAAAGATAAAACTAAAAGCATTTTATTTTATTTCTTTAAAACGACTTTTTTTATTTCTAAAGTACCCTTTTCTTATTTAATTTCGGATAGATATCCTTTAGTCTGATTAGTCCTGCTAGAGATGTTGACTGAAAACAAAATACTTTGAAAGCAATATTAAATCAGATGAGGATAGTAAATGTAATTTTTCTTTTTAAGATTTTAAGTCCATTTAATTCATCTATTGATATCTAGGTACAAGTAAAGAAAACAAATATGAAATATGGGAAGTAACTATCTAAAAAAAATTTTGTTTACTTTGATTAACATACATTTTTTTATCGAATTTGACTACTGCAAAATATTTTCTTTGTATTTATAAAGAAACATTGGTAATTACTTGTAATGCAGTTTCTTCGAACTTTGCCCGTAATTTTTAAAAGTTTCGTTTTGCATCATATAGTATCAAAAGTAATGGAAATTTTGAAAATGAGAATAACAAAAATATTTAATTTCACAAAATTGAAAGTTATTTCTTTTTTCAATAAAATGTTTCCAATTTAATATTACAGATTGTGAAAGCGGATAGACAGTAAAATTTTAATATTTCCCCTCCTTTAAAAATCTAACCATTTCACCTATGTATTTCTGAGTTATTATTATAAATCAGTACATTGTGGGTTTTCGTAAGAATTGTGGTAAAAGGTTTATATGATAAATAAGGCGAATATTGCTTTCGAAAACAATGATAACAAAAAATATGTACCCTTAAGCACTGTAGACTGCTGTCTAGATGGAACTTTTTTTATTGTCACTTCTTTATATTTTACCGCACAGTTGGCCAAAGAGAAATAGAACATGAGGGAGAGAAAGAGAGAGAATACCCCAAACATTTAAAAAAAGTGCCAGTTTCGGAAGTCATCTCAAAAGTGAAATATTTATTTTAAGGTTCAAATTTAATAAAAATTTTGTAAGTAGTAGACAGAATGGTAAAACCGTATAGTCGGATGAAACCGGATTAATAAATTTTGATTCAATTTGAGCAACTCTGTAGCTGGTAATTATTGAAATACTTAATTCTTGGCAGGCAGAAGAAAATGCGACTACGGTATCTTCATATTGACATTTATGTAGTTGCTGTGTTTAAAATTTTATTATTCCAAATTTTTGTTTTATTTTTGCATGTTTTCAAAATGTTTAAATTTGAACACATTTGAAATTACTAAATTTTTTTTTATATTACTATCTGTAGCATATTTAATAAGGACCCACAATGAAAATTTATCTAGCATTTATAGGGATACTTTTACGGCTTGCTTTCGATCCTCATTCTCTTGCAAAACAAGATATCCTATATGGGATTTGTAGGATAATACCGTATGATTTTACTCATTTTAGAAAGGAATTTAATAATAAAAATGTGATAAACAAATCCTTTAAGGATATTAATATGTATATGGATAAGTTCGGAGCATTTGCGAAAAGTTTCATTAAATTCTTATTAGTGTTACAGGTGTTAGAAAAACACTAAAGGCTTTAAATAAATTAATAATTAATTGGGATTGTTGATGTATTTTAAATATGTTTTTATGAAATTGTTTTATATCCAGTGACTGCAATAGTTCCTCAATCTGTTGTGCGGATGGTTTTTAAGCATAACTCAAAAGCTACACTGTAAAAAAAAAATCTGTAGTTCTACAGATGTAAAGTTACATGCTTACTAAACTTTCACCTGTAACTGTACGAAAAAAGCTGCAAATCTACAAAACTAGTTTTTGTAAAGCTACAAAAATCTGTAACTTTACAAATGAATCTGCTAAAATTTCAGTAATCTTACTAAACTTTTATTTGTAACCCTGGCTGCAGTTACATGAAAAGTTCTCGGAATCCCAGTTTCCAAAAAAATTTTTAGTAACCTTACAGATTTTTTGATTTTCGGCGCAAAAGTGTGTCTGTTACATGAAATTTTGTTGTTGCCGTTACATGAAAAGTTCTAGGAATCCCAGTTTCCTAGAAAAACTTTAGTAACTTCACAGATTTTTTTTTACAGTGTACTTGAAATGAGCTGTAATTTTCGATAAACAAATTCGACATTTTAGATGTTGATTTCTAGATAAATAAAATAATAGGTTACAATTCATAATTTTTTCCAAATATTAATTTCATAATTCATCTTTCCCTCACTAAAAACAGTTATATGCTTTAAAACTTTTCATGATTATGTTTGGATACTTAATAGTAAACTGCAGAAAAAAAATTAAAGTGTAAATGTATAATTATTAATGAAGATATGAATGAAAATATTAAACATTTATTTTGCATTAGAAGGTTAAACATTGATTTATAATTTCTAAGAGTTTTCTCTGATTTTTTTTCTAATTTAGTATATATTGTTGAAATTTATCATAGAATTGAAATATGAAGTTAATTTTAGGTATTAGTATTTTAAAATTTGTTACTGTTTCAAAATGAAAATGCCCCAAAATATTGTTTTTTAATTATCAATTTAAAGCATACATAATAATTGTTTTTGTGTTTCTCTGCGACAATTTTGTGATTAAGATGTATGAAGTCTTCTTTTTATCTGTCTCTATCTCTTTGAATAGGAACCGTATTTAAACGGTTCAACAATAAAAATATTTTGAGTGTTTTTTCTGAAAACGTAATTATCTGCTTACTTACACTTCTAAATTCTACCAATATTTTATTTTATTAAGAGGTCTTAATATATAGTGCTTGAAAAAAGTAAAAATTCATTTGAATAATTGCTAAACATGTAAAAGGAAATTTTTCAGAATATAATTTCCATATAAGTTATTTAAAAATACATGCTAGAAAAAAGTAATCTAGTTTTGATACGTACTGAGTTAGAAAAAGCCCGAAATAGACTTTCAAACATTTCTACTTCGGGCTTTTACCGAAACATTTCGGTAAATGTTAGCATTTACCGACTTCTTTTGGTAAAAGTCAGAAATGATTGCAAACTTAGCATAAGATTCAGGAAATATGTGGTTTACGTACTATACACCCTTACGCAGCTGTATGGTATATTTATTGGAACATGTATTTATTTGTATATTTTTAAAAATTATGTGAGTTGAACAGTGAATTAACCGCGCGGAAACATTTGCATAATCACATCGAAAACAGCTGAGACGGATGTAGTTTTGTATCTCAGGAACAATGGACACTATTTCAATGCATATTTTAATAGTTCTGACAGTGCCTAAACTATAAATTAATCGTTCAAAAAGAAAAGAAAAGAAAGGAAAAGAAAGGAAAAGAAAGAAAAAAGAATAGTTGATCAATTTTGAAAACAAAAAAAATCTTATTATTACCTTTTTACTTAATATAACTATTGTATTGTTTATTTTTTGTCGAATGATAAAGTACAGTTTATCTTCTGCCAAAACCATTAAAGAATATTGACATCGTTTCTGTAGTTCTCGAGAGAGCTTCATCAGTGTCAGGTTTTTACATGTGATTTTGCAACTGTTGTCGACCTTTTATAACATTTTCAGATTAGACTATTGACTTTCTTCATTAAAGTTAGAATAATTTGTTTGTCCATATCAAATTTAATCTAAGCCTAGAATGACAAGAAATTTAACTTTGTATAAAATTAAATTTAACTTTATATAAAATTAAATTTAACTTTATATAGCATTAAACTTAACTTTATATAACATGAAATTTACCATTATATAACATTAAACTCAACTTTTAATATTTTGCTGCATATAACCAATTTTTAATTAAATTTGTTATAAAATTATTTATGAGTAAATATGTAATATATAAAATACATTAATAAATTTATTCATTATAAATTAAAGTAAAATATAAAATATAATAAATTAATTTATTATAAAATAAAATAAAAATAGGGGAAAGTTGTCCAAAATCGGGACGATAAAGTATTTTAGCCTACCAAAATAATATATTACTGAAAAAATCGGGCAAGCTATTTTACTTTTAGAGTAAGTCCTAAACGATCAGAATTCAAGGCTGTTTGTTAGAAAAAATCACTAAGGTAGACATGATAAAATATCATCATGATTTGTGGGAAATGTCCGAAGTCCCCGTTTGGACGACTGGGTGGAAAAAATGTGGTACTCATAAGAAATACCATAAATTTGAAGCCTAATGCTAAATTCCATTACACAAGTTTATTTGGACGGCAAAAAATGAAGTTTTGAATACAGAAAAATAACACAAACCAATTTATCATTTTTATTATTCTTTTGAAGAAAAACTAAATCGCTGCCCCCTCCCCTCCCAAACAAAAAATAATCAATCAGACATATATGAACTTATCATTTCCTTCTTCAGCACTTGAACAGGTTTCATATTCCCAACCTCTAGAGCTGCAACACTGAATCTACCATTCTTTGTTCTTTGAGTTTAGGCATATGTATAGTTCAAGATGCAAGCATAATCTTTATCATTTATCTTCGTCATCAGATGATAGCACTGTTTCGTCAACCGTCCCCGTTTTAGCAGACAATGACCTATGCTAAAAAAATGACGTCACCTTGTATACATGTAAGATAATTTAACAAGCAATATGTCAAAATGTAACTTAAATCTAGCAGAATCATTGCTGTACTTATCAAAACTGAATGTTCAAAGATGACTTGATCAGTTCCAATACAGTCCGCGACGAAAATAAAAAAGAAAATCAGCCAAACTTTGAAAATCTTGTGGAAAACAACAAATTATTGAAAACTGTCCATAGTACAATTCAAAATGGCGTATGAGCAACCGTAAATGATAGTAACAAGTTGGATCTTAAGATCGGAGCATTTAGCTGTAAGAATTCTAACATTCCGATTTGCCCAGTCGTCCCCGTTTTAGATAACTTTTTCCTAAATAAATGTATTTATAAAACTGTAAAATATAATAAATTTATTGATTAATAAATTTATTTATAAAGGAGAATGTTTACGGTAAAAATGCAATTTATTATTTAAAATTTCCCCCAAAACTATGAAATCATTATTAAACTCAGTTGTTTCAGCAAGGTTGACTGTTGCGGCATTTTCAATTACAAGGTAGATTGAACGATTAGCATATCTTCGTCGTACACTTTTTTATACAGTTGCATTAAGTGAATCTTGTCCTTATTCTCCAAATAAAAAGATTGCTCCATATATTGGAACTCCAAAATTTACGAAACTAACCAAAAGATCATATTCCACTTCATTAGTTTTTTTTTTCTTTTACTGTGCAAAGATCGGAGAAGGACGAATTTTGTAAGATTATCACGATACAATAGAATGAATTTCATATCACGATCAAGAAAGGAGTGCATAACTATAGGGTAGACTTGGCATGGAGAATTCATTTCACTATGCAAAATTGGCTTGAGTACAGCTCCCTTTTTCGCAGATATATATATATTTTTTTTTACATTATTCACATAGTCTCAAATACGTCACGATAGATTCTATAGACATGATCTTCTATTTACGATTTAGTTCTTAATAATTCGGGTTCCTCCACCTAGGATTCGATTTGAATTTTCTGCATGACGTTGAACAGTTCCTTAACAGAAACATAAAACAGGATTTCTATTTTGTCTGCAAATAATGGCGCTATAAGTTTTTCTTCGTGTCCTATGTTCAGAATAGCATAGCGTTTCAACTATCTACAATGAAATGTTTGTTTTTTCTTCACACATTTAGCTTCCTTTACTTCATTTATTAAAATATTGTATCTCTAGCTAAATAAAAGCTGTTACCCTGCTTACTATTTACTGATTCATATAAAAAGCCTAAAAGTTTTTTCGTATAATATTGCTTATTTTTTTAACAAAATAAGGAAACCATAAACTGCTTATGCTAGATTGTAGCTGTCCATACCTGTCTATGTTAGAAATGGGAAATAGTGTAACTTTTCATTAACAGGTTGCACCGTTCCACAATTGCATAGGCAACAGGTTCCAATAACCTTTTATTTTTGTAACGTATAACTAATCGCTCTATATGCTGCCAACGAACGTTTAATTAAAAGGCTTTTAAACAAAATGTTTGAAATAATTTTATGGATTTGTTAAAAAGGATTTTACCTACTTCTGATCATGTAATTAATTCAACAGATGAGTTCATTCAGTATTTGAATAACATCAATTTACCTTAGAATTATTTAATAGACAGTCTTAATGTAATCTCCTTATATCCATATATTGACACACAAAAGGTCGTTATAAGAATGAATAGCTGCATTGACTAGATAGAGAATATAAACCTAAACATGAAAACTACGTTAAAAAGTGGTCTTAATCTTATAGTCAATAATAATTATTTCACATTTGACAATAAAATCCATAAACAAAAACTGGGGCTTCAATGAATTCTCCTATATCAGAACATTTAGTCGAATTTATACTACGACCTCTAGAAACAGATATATTCAGTAATTTAGATCCTACCCCCCATAAATGGATCAGATACGTTTATGATATTTTTATCATATGGCAACACACGGATACCTTAATCAATAGCTTCTTAAATCAGATTAACAGCCTTGACTCTAAAATTGAACTTACATTGTAAATGGAACAAAATGGCACACTACCGTATTTGGATGTATTATTAATCAGAACGCACCAAGGAATAGAACGCACTGTTTACAGAAAACTCATAGCCAATCAATCCACTATACCTCATAATGCTCAAGCACTGTTTTCCTACAAAATTTCTGCATTTAGGCATTCTATCAAAAGATCTTTCACAGTCTGTACCCCGGAACTGTTAAACAACGAAATAAATAAAATATATGACATCGCAAGAAACAATGGCTATAAAGATAGCACAATTGATAAATTATTTAAGAGCATGAGAAATAAGAAGAAAAGTAATTCCAATGTACAAAATTTCAGAGCATCCTATTTATAATATTTTCTTGGTTTTTTCGAAAGATTGAAATATAAACTCAATAAATACAATATCTCCATAATTGCAAAACTTTCCGAGAAAAAAAAAACAACGTAGTATGTAAGAAAATCGATCCAATAGAACCAAATCAGTTATCAGGGGTATATGAAATACCTTTCACCATAGAAGATGGAACACTACAATTTTGTATAGGAATGACAAACAGAAAGCTTAAAACTAGGATCAAACAACACATAGCAGACATCAAATATAACAAGAAAGCTACAGCTTTAGCTAGACTGTATAAAAGGGTGGGTCGAAAAAAGCTAACTTTTTCAGATCAACTTCTAATAGCGCAGAAAAGTTGCATTTTGTAATTAGAAGAATAACGTAAAAAAGATTTTTGAAATCGGTAAATACCTTTAGGTCGCGCATTGGACTTGAATTTTGGAAAATATGATAAAAATTGACGATTTTTGAAACTAATGAATGATGAAAACTAAAAAATATTCAGAGCTACTTCTAATAGTGCGTACACGTCACCTTTTGGTATTAAAAGAATAACTCCAAAAATTACTTAAAATCGGTTAATATCTTTTGGACATTGCACTTGCATTATGGAAAATATGACCAAAAAGGACAATTTTTGAAATTAAATGATGAAAATTTAAAAAACGTTCAGATCTACTTCTAATAGTGCTTAAAAGTCACATTTTAAATTCAGAAGAATAACACAAAATTTATTTATAATCGATTAATGTCTTTAGGTCGCTTCATCGCACTTGAAATTTGAAAAACATTGTACAAAATATCACTTTTCTACAATTCAAGAGAAAGGTTCAAAATATATTGGTCGTATAACTACTACAGCTGGAACCGATAGATGTAGTTTAAGAAGTGTTTTTATTTTATATCTATCTCAGAAGAACATCTCCTTAGATGAGGTCCTTGTAGTTTGATGTTACGGCACTTCTATCAATACAGGATTGAAAAAAAAGGGTTATTCGAAATTTAGAATTGCCGATAGGGAGGCCCTTGTATCGGTGTATTTGTCTTTTGCATTTCCTTGAATTGCCTGTTAGGCTCTGGATTGGACATTTTGGATACAATAACGCAAAAAGACTATTTACATACTTTATTTTTTATTTTTAATAGCATGACATAAAGGATAAATAAATTGATACAAATAAATACATTTCAATGCACAATATAAGTTCAGCGAAAGAGATATGTTTAACAGTGTATTGATAAATTAAAGGTATTCTTTAGATGTGTAAATATATCTTAGCTAAACGAAAAATAATTTAAATTGAATTTTAAAACAAATAGTTTAAGCCACATTAAGCCGTCACTTAAATTTTGATAAAATATCTTTTAAAACTCACATTTTAAATTTTTGATAGACGTGAATGATAAAGCACCTATAAATGAACTTTTATACATCATTTTAAATTGAACATAATTTTTGCAGATGCGATTATAAACATGTGGGTAAGTGTGATCACAGATGGCACAGAGGGTTTCGTTTAATATTCCTTTCAAAATTCTTTATCCTTTTGCAAAATCTGTTAGTTCCACATTTCGCAACCAGGGGCGCACTCTATTCTACACAAACCACTATCCGAACGAAACTCCGATTTACAACCTATCAGTAGATATATTAGTCGAGGGGATCGGACCCATAGCACCCGAGAAAGGTAGTAGCCCCCTGGCGGTAAAAATGGAACTGAAAGATGTAAGACTATGTGCATAATATGAAAGAGTGGTCAAAGGGGTGTCGGCAAAAGTTTGAAAAGTACCACCGTGTGCAATGGGAGGACGTTAGAAAAATTGCTTAAAATACACAAGTTAGAGACCGGAGAGGTTTGAAGATTTGAAATTTGAAGTTTTGAAGACTTTTTGAAATGTTTATGATTTTTCGTATGATCGCAAGTGTTCCGCTATAATTATGCAATATTTCAAGTCTTCAACTTAATTAGGGGCTCAGTTAGAGAAAAAAAAAAGCTTAAAATACACAAGTTAGAGCCCAGAGGGTTAAATATAAGACATTTTCAAAATTTTATGATTTGTCATTTGATGTGAGGTGTTCAGTTATAAGAATGCAATATTTCAAGTTTTCAACTTAATTAGGGGCTCAGTTAGAAAAAAAAAAGCTTAAAATACACAAGTTAGAGCCCAAAGGATTAAATAGCAATTAAAAAAAACCCCCTTAACGGGTTAAAAGTTTGTCACGCAGCACTTTATCTTATTGCTATAAGAATTTTAAATATGGAACTTAAAAATAATGATATCAAATTTTAAGTGACGCTATATGATTTATTTTATCATTTTATTTTTGTTTTATTTATAACTGCATGCGTAAGAATTATGTTAAATTTAAAAGGATGTATAAAAATTTATTCATTGATGCGTTATCATTCACATTTTTCATAAATTCAAACTATGAGTTTTAAAAGATATGATATCAAAATTTAAGTGACGCCTTGATGTAGCCTTAAACAGTTTGTTTTAAAATTCAATTTTAATTGTTTTCGATTCGGCTAAATATATTTGCACATCTAACTAAAACTTTTAAATTTCCTTTACACTGTTAAAAATACCACTTTCACTGAACCTGTACAATGTAACGTAATGTATTTATATGAATAAATTGATTTATCTTTTGTGCCACGCTATCCAAAATCAAAAGTAAAATTTACGTAAGTGATTTCTTTACGTCATAATATCAATTTGCATATATTTCGCTTAGTTTGGATACAATGACACAATTTGAATTTAGCCAACTGAATTATTTAATTTGAGGTTTTATTTCACTTAATTTTTTCTGTGAATACATTTCCCATTTATTGTTAATGCTGAATTTAGCCAATAGATGGCGATATCAAGAAGAAAATCATTTAATTATTGATGCATTTAACTCTCAGACACAGGAAAGAAGACTAGACTCGGCAACACCAATTCAGCCTATGTTAACGAATGAAGTAACTGAGAGAGTAATCCAGGGCTCAGAGACAGGAAAGAAGACTAGACTCGGCAACACCAATTCAGCCCATGTTAACGAATGAAGTAACTGAGAGCGTGATCCAGGGACGTTTTCTGACCCTTCCAATATGGCGGCCAGTGCGAGAGCAGTGAAACTCAAATTAGCGATTATTAAAAATAGATTAACATGTATGCAATCCAAAGAGTTCTCGATTATTCATGTTTTCATTTATGAATAATACTATTAATATCAAGAGATTTCTCAACTTTTATTTAATATTTATTGAGGAAATCCTTAATTGAAAATCTCAAAGAATAAAAATATCAACTGTCTGGATTGCTGCTGCTGCCATCTGCTGAACCAAACTTGATGAAGTTGAATAAAAAAATCTTTAACAGTAAAAATGTTTAAAAAATATGCTAGATTAAATGTTATTAAATGATACTGAAATACTCGAGAAAAATGTGCACACTAACTCTGAAGTGCTAAAATACTTCAGTTTCACTCAGTAATAAGCACAATATTCCTCCATCATTTATTTACTTTATAGTTCAAATTCCAAATCTTGAGCTAGGTTTTTTTTTTTTTTTTTTTTTTTTTTTTTTTTTTTGCATTAATTTCATTAGTGTTAAGTATTCTTATATATATAAAAAAATTGAGAATAATAAAATTTAATGACAAAATTAATTATTATCCCCCCCTCTCAAAATACGTTTTATTATTATTAATTTTATATCACATTAAATCAAAATTGACGTTTCTAAATTCACTAGATTTTGCCTATGAGAAAATTTATTAAAATAAACGTCAAAAGCCTGTGTTCTTAGATTTTAAACAGTTTTTATTGCATTAATTTCGTTACCTTAAAAAATATTTTTTAGAATTCTCATAATTTTTTTTAAAAATAAAATTATGAATAAGGAAATTCAAAAACAAAATTAATTACTATCCATCCCCACCCCAATATCTCATTTAAAAAAATATTATTCATAATTTTAGTTCACGTTAAATCGGAATTGACGTTCCAAAATTCACTAGATTTTGTCTACCGTATATTTTTTTAAATAAACGTCTTAAGCTCTTAGGCGGTAAGTCTTCAAATGACTAATCAGTGAATTAACAACAAATTTCTGCCTGATAAGTGATTTTTAATTATTTAAAAATTAATTATTTCGCAAAAAACAAAAAAAAAGTATATATATATATATATATATATATTATTTGTTATGATTCGCAAATTATTAAAATGCAATAAAAGTTTAGCGATAATAAAAAATTCTTCTATATTTTTGATAATAAAGACTTTTAAAATAATTTTTTATACTTCATTATCCCTTGATTTGTTTTCAGCTTTACAAATCTTACTGAAGTATGAAATGATTTTTATAAAAGTAATGCAATTCATTTAAAACACTAGTAATAATTTCAATCTAGGTTCTATATTTTATTATTTTTTGTTAATAAAATTCTAGATTTAAACTTCAGCATTGAAAAGCTTACAAAATCAAATGAATGATTTTTATAAAAGTAATGCAATTAATGCAACTCATTTAAAGTATTTCTTATAAATAATGCACTGAGGTGCAATATATTGCATTTAAAAATTAAAAAAATATATATATATATATATATGCTTACTTAAGATACACATACATTTTTACATGCGAGATAAAAAAAATAAAAAATAAAGTCATTTACTAATTTGTATTTTCTTTTACCACCAACAGATGCAACTCTTAAAGAAAAAAAAATAAGTAAATACATTTTTATAGAAACATAAGATCAAATTTACCTGGTAAAAAAAAATGCTTACTGCTTCAAAGAGGACAAACCTCGCGACCTATGTATTGCGAGGCCCGCACTTAACCGACTGAGCTACGGAAGGTTCGTAAACTTTCCACTGAACGTTGATCAGAAGAAATTAAGCGCATGAACACAGTAGACGCAACTTCGGTGACATTCCCACAAATGGTGGAAAAATATAGTCCGATTTTTCATGCTTATTATTAAACGAAAAAGAGTCTTCCTGGAAACACACATGGACTTATTCGGTTCATCTAAAATAGATTCATATTATATATTAATTTTAATAACATCATTTTCGGAGGGAAAAAATGTGAATTAAAAAGAAAATTAGAGTTTTCCAGGAAACAAATATTATCTTATTCCCTTCACATAAAACAGATTCCTATTATATATCAATTTAAAGAAAATCGCCCGGGCTATTTTCCAGATTTTGACATCAGGAACTTCTTCCATCGGGTTCGCTTTAAAAATGGCTATTTAGATCTCAAAATATACTGCACGTAGAAATGTAAAAATTTCAGAATGCGGTTAGATTGCAGATATAGGACTGTTCTAAAAAATTCAGAACAATAGGGCATATATCTGCTGAGTTATTAAAAGGCGGCTTTTTGCGTTTTCTTTGATGTCGAGTTAGCCGTATATATGAGTTCCGCCATCTACGAACTCTACGATACGATTTTAGGCGTAAGGCTACGTCACTCGGAATACTACCGTCTTCCATGATAACATTTTTTCACAATTTTATGATTTGTCGTTTGATGTGAGATGTTCAACTGTAAGTATGCAAAATTTCAAATCTTCAACTTAATTAGGGGATCAGTTAGAAAAAAAAAAAACTTAAAATACACAAGTTATGCCACGAGGATAAATATAAGACTTTTTCAAAATTTCATGATTCGTCGTTTGATGTGAGGTGTTCAGCTATAAGTATGCGAAATTTCACGTATTCAACTTAATTAGGGGCTCAGTTAGAAAAAAAAAGCTTAAAATACGCAAGTTAGAGCCCAGAGGGTTAAATATAAGCTTTTTTCAAAATTTTATGATTTGTCGTTTGATGTGATGTGTTCAGCTATAAGTATGCAGAATTTCAAGCCTCCAACATATATACAGGGTGTCCAGCGAATAAGACCCTGATTTCAAAATTAAATACCTCAAAAACAAAGGTCAATAGAATTATGCGGTAAACGGTTTGTTTATTAGCTAAGCTGTAAAAATGTTGCACAGAAGTTTCAAAAATTAGTTGCAAAAACCGCTAACAGATGGCGCTGTAATCGCAATGCCTATAAATTGTGTTTTGAAGTCGAGAGCCCTAGCGTCTCAATCCTAGATGGCTTCCTATGGAAGAACGAAAATTTGAAAGACCGTTTTTTCGTTGGGGTGATGTGCAGAAGTGGAGGCATCTGGTCACAGAATTATTGCCTCAGCTTCAATTTTAGAGAATTTCCATTAATAGAATTTTCAATAAAAAGTTTAGCAATCATTATATAAGAACTTAAAAAATATTTTATTTGGGTAATGTGCAGAAGCGGAGCCATGTGTTGACAGAATTGAGATTTGTTTCAAATTTTGTTATAAGCTACTTCGGTCCGTTTGCCAATATCTCTATGGTATGTCTTTTCTCTCCTAATTGGTAGATCGTGGAATCGAATCCAAGTAGAGAAGGATTTTAAAAAAATGGAAATCTTTAGTTTTTAATATTTATTTAAACTGTGAAAAAAGTTTGAATAAAACAATCTAAAGTTTCTGGTTTTGAAATTTAATTAAGTTAAAAGAAACTCCTTTTTTAAAAATCATTGAGCATTTATAATAATGATTCATAAATCATTTTTTTTTTTAGTTGTAGAGAATAGTTTGAATGAAAAAATACAAAGTTTCTATTTCTAAAAATTTAATTAAGTTAAAAAATAATTTTAATTTTAAAAACTCGTTTTCATTTTTTTTATCATTGGGCACAGAAATATAGTGCAGCTTCTAGAGATAGGATCCGACGTGTTCGAAAGGAATGCAGCATCCAAAATACTTTTGCTTTGACGTTGATGATATGACTTATCATCAATTCCTTTTAAAAAAGAAATAATTTAATGCATAATTACTGTCTCTAAATTTCTGTTTGCAAAGAAAATAAATATATGCGTTGTGCTAAAACCAAAGTATTATGCTGTGATTTAAAAATAAATTAAAAGTGAAAAATTACTTTTTTATTTATAGTAATTCAGGTATAAACAATAATATCAAAATATTATGCCGTGACTTAAAAATATAAAAAATAAATAAAAAGTACAAAATTATTTTTCTAAATATATGCATTTTGATTTAAATAATTATATGGCATTAAAGATTGAATTTAATAAAATATTTAAAAAATTCTTATAATGATTTCTAAACATTTTATTGAAAATTCTAGTAATTGAAATCTTGTAAAATTAAAGCTGATGCAATAATTCTGTGACTAGATGTCTCCACTTCTGCACATCACCCCAATAAAAAAATGGACTTTCCCAATATTCGTTTTTACGTAGGGAGCTATCTAGGAATGAGACGCCATTGCTCTGGACTTCGAAGCAGTTAACAAGTATTGCGATTACAGCGCCATCTGTTAACAGTTTTTGCAACTAAATTTTGCAACTTCTGCATAAAATTTTTACAGCTTAGCTAATAAACAAATCGTTTACCGCATAATTCTATTGATCTTTGTTTTTGAGATATTTAATTTTGAATTCAGGGTCTTATTCGCTGGACACCCTGTAGTTTCTGAGAACGGGCTCTGTGACGGACAGACAGACATAGGAGCGTGACGAATAGGGTTTCGTCAGATGAACAAAATCTTAATAAAGAAAAAGTAAAATGATTAAATAAATAATAGATATAGAGATATATTTTAATCAATAGCATAGGGTCACTCAAAATTTGATATCATTATTTTTAAGTTCCACATTTAAAAATCTTAAATCATAAGATAAAGTGCTGCGTTACAAACGTTTAACTTGTTAAGCGTTTTCTTATTGATATGAAATTGCGGTTAATAATCGTTATCTATAAAAAACGGTCGAATGACTGGACAATTTGCTGCACGTTTTTAACTGTGTATATAGGACCAGGTATAGGACCTGAATAGGAGCAGGAAATTAGGCCAGTCCTGTGCTTTTTCCATCAAAATGTTAAACAAAGTGCCTAAAAGGCAATTCAATGAAATGCAAAAGCAAATACGCCAATTCAAGGGCATCCCTACCACATTTCTAATTTTAGGATAACCCCTTTTTAACACTTTCCAACAAAGTTGAAAAGTGTTTATGACTTCGGTTTGTCTGGCCATCTGACCGTTTGTTCGTCAGGCCGTCTGGCCGTCTATCCACGCTCTAACTCTCGTAAATATGCTCGGATCGTTCTGAAATTTTTGGATGTTAGTGACCTCTACCATAGCACGTTCTCTATTTCAAATTAAGTTTGTAGCATGTTTAGTTCATTTACAGGGACAGTCAAAAGTTTTTTGTTACATTACGGCCAATGGGAAAAAATAGTTTAAAATGATTTTTAATGGCGTTACAGTCTTTCAAACATAGTAAAATTGATATTAATTTATGAAGCCCACTAAAATATGCATTCTGTTGAATATGCGGTGCAAAAAACAGTTATTGTTCATTTACAGGGCCACACAAAAGAATTCCGTTCATAATGGTATAGGGGAAATTGTTTGCGGTATATTTGAAAAGATTTTAGATACTATATTGTATCCGAATTACTGTATATTAGTAATGATTGCTAGAAATGAATTTTTAATTATGATATGCGCTTATTTAGGGTTTCGTTCATCTGACGAAACCCTATTCGTCTCGCTCCTCTGTCTGTCCGTCTGTCACAGAGTCCGTTCTCAGAAACTATACATGTTGGAGATTTGAAATTTTGCATACTTATAGCTGAACACCACACATCATACGACAAATCATACAATTTTGAAAAAGTCGTACATTTAACCCTTTGGGTTCCCACATGCATATTTTAAACATTTCTTTCCAAGTGAGCCCCTAATTAAGTTGGAGATTTGAAATTTTGCATACTTATAGCTGAACACCTCAGATCAAATGACAAACCGTAAAAGTTTGAAAAAGTCGTACATTTAACCTTTTGGGCTCCCACATGTGTATTTTAAACAATTCTTTCTAAGTGAGCCCTTATTTAGGTTGGAGGCGTGAAATTTTGCTTACTTATAGCCAGGGTCCGACAAAACCCGGCACCAGGTCGCCAAGGCGACTAAAAAATTCCTGTTGGCGACTAACTTTTTTACCTACTTATTAATTTTAATTTTCTTGCTTTAACCAAAAAAATTCCATGTGCGAAAATATTTATTTTTAATAGCGTGATTATTTCCAGTGGAAGGAAATACACCATACCGGTGCAACAACTCTCCCTAATTTTTCAGAAATCAGTGTTTTTCCTAAGCCAAACTAAAGTGCATGTTGAAATAGCAGATGAGAAAACCTTTAAAATACTCCAGCAGAAAATGAAAGAAAAATTAATGATGTTTCATTAAGTGGGATGTACCAAAATGTGCAGTTGTCAGATATATCTCACAAAAATAACAAATGGACAAATGGTATTTTAAATCAAAATCTCAAAGACATTGTTTATTTATGTACATAATTTCTTGTTGGGAATTAAAGGCAAGGATATTAATTTGTCTACTGTTTTAATGTTTAATTTCATAGTTTGTTTCTATTTAATTTTTACAATGTAAAAGGGGTATTATCTTAAAATTTTCTGTCAGTTTATTGAATAGTTAACTTATTCAAAGCAAAATGACACATATCACTCAAAAATATCCGAATACGATTATGAGTAGCCAGTGTTCTATTTTGCAGTGAATGCGTTAATGTCAGAGAAATGATTCTTCAAGCTGGCTCCTAAGATTTTTTCTTGGCGCCTATGAATTTTCAACTTTTGTCATTCCCTGCTTATAGTTGAACACCTCGCATCAAATGACAAATCATAAAATTTTGAAAAAGCCGTACATTTAACCCTTTGGTCTCCCACATGTGTATATTAAACAATTTTTTCTAACTGAGCCCCTAATTAGGTTGGAGATTTGAAATTTTGCATACTTATAGCAGAACACCTGAGTCCAGGCGACAAATCATAAAATCTTGAAAAAGTCTTACGTTTAACCCTTTGAGCTACCACATATGTATTTTAAGCAATTCTTTCTAAGAGAGCCCCTAATTAAGTAGGAAACATGAATTTGTGCATACCTATAGCTGAATACCTCAGACCACACGGCAAATCATAAAATTTTCAAAAAGTCTTATATTATTTACTCCCCCGGGATCTAACTTGTGTATTTTAAGCAATTTTTCTAACCTCCGCCCTTTTCACCAGGGGAGCACTTTTCCAAATTTTGCCGACACCATTCTTTTGACCATTCTTTCATATTATGCACCATAGCCTTACATATTTTATTTCCACATTTTACTGCCAGGGGGCGCCTACTTATCTCGGGTGCTATCGACCCAATCCCCTCGACTAATATATCTACGGATAGCATATAAAACGGTGTTTCGTTTGGATAGAGGTTTGTTTAGAATAGAGTGCGCCCCTGGTTGCGAAATGTGGAACTAACAGATTTTTCAAAAGGATAAAGTGTTTTGAAAGGAATATTAAACGAAACCCTCTGTGCGATCTGTGATCACACTTACCTACGTGTTCACTATATTTATGCATACTATAAAGTGCGTATAAATGCTATAGTTCATATACAGTGCTACAGAAAGGAATTCGTAAAGGTTACTGAGTATGAGCATAAATTGCTTAAAGGTGGGTTTTAAAGGAGTTATGCATTTTTACGCTGAAATGAATTTAGTGTACTAAGATATATTTGTAGAATATAGATAAATGGTATACAGGGTCATGCAAAGAGTTGAATACATGGCCGTCTATGGGTGATAATTTCTGAAATGTAATTTCAGTAGTTTTAAGCGTGTTTTAGTTTGAATTAAATTTTAGCTAAATAGTGGCATGTAATAAAGGTATTAGGTAAACTACAGGGATGTACAAAAGTATTCAAGTATGTTTCCATCTATTAGTATAAATTGCTGAAAGATGAATTTAAACCTGTTATGCACTTTCTTGCTAAACTAAATTTTCCCATTTAATATTATATATATCAACATACAGATCGAATACAGGGCTGTTCAAAAGAATTGGCATACATATTTGGCTATGGGCGGTAACTACTGAAATCAGATATTTAAATGTTTACTTAGTTACCTTATTTACCTTACTTCCCTAAGTAACGAAGTTTCGTTAAAGCTTTCAGGGAGTGTTGGAAAGTGTTTCATAATCTATGCTGTACGCACGATTTTTCTTACTTGTTTTAATTCTGTATTGATAGAAGAGCCATAACATAACACTTTAAGGACCTCATCTAATACTACGTTCGCACTGAGATAGTTGAGTCAGTTAACTTTTTTGAAATGCGAAACCCGGAATTAGGATTTACCTGTTCACATTGCCAAAAGTTTTAAGAATTTAACTTATGTTACATTTGTAACAACAACTTCTAACTATCAACAGTTTTTTCTCTTTGCGGTGTTTTATTTAAATAAATGATTCAAAGAATCATTCGAAACAGCAAAATAATTATTTGTAGATCTTAATTCTAATATTAAGAACAGTTTTAAATAATAAAGTGAGTTCTGCAGGCAGATTTCCACTCAACTCATAGTTAAGAGAGTATAAAAAGTTAAGTGAGTTTCAGAAACTTGCTCAAGTCGAAATCTTGATCCCGGGTACGTCCGCTTCAAAAACTTCAAGTTAAGTAACACAACTATCTCAATGCGAACGCAGTATAAGGAGATGTTCTTCTCAGACAGATAAAAAACACTTCTAAAATTATCTCTACCGGTTCCCGGTGTAATATTTATACGACCAATATATTTTGAACCTGTCTCCTGAATTGCAGAAATGTGATATTTTTTACAATATTTTTCAATTTCAAGTGCGATAAAGCGACCTAAAGATATTAATCCATTTTAAATAGTTTTTGTGTTATTCTTCTAATTTCAAAATGAGACATTTGCGTGCTATTAAAAGTAGTTCTGAATATTTTTTAAATTTTCATCATTACTTTCAAAAACCGTGAAATTTTATCACATTTTCAAAAATTTAAGTGCAATGCCCGACCTAAAGTTATTAACAGATTTCAAAAACCTTTTTTTGCGTTATTCTTCTAATTACAAAAGGCAACTTTTCTGCGTTATTAGAAGTTGATTTGAAATATTTAGCTTTTTTCGACCCACCCCACTGTATAATAAAGAGCCTTTGCAGATTAATTTTAAAAATAGCAGGATAATTTATCCATCAAGATTTTATTTGCCATCCATTATCTGGGAATCAATAGAAATCTTCTTACGCACTGAGGATATAGGCAATGATTCAGCCTCCGTGGAATTCCCTAAAATTCGAAAAGAGATGATCTACAGAAGAATGAAACAAAAGCATTAAATAATTCATATTCACAAATATACATGTTTAATATTGCAGTTTATTTCATTATGTTTGAATTTGCGGGATTTTTGATTACTAGTTTTCAATTTAAAATTTGTGAAAATATTTGTATCATATTTGTTGTTGAGATTGTTGCCGTCGGGGCAATGAAACATGTCTAATGTGAATAAATAAAGGTATTTTTTGCCTTGTTAAAAGTATTTTATTACTTTTAGTAAATATTAATTTTAGTTTAGTTTAGTTATGATACTTTGAATTTCATGCATTTTCAGCGTTTCCTGGTACTAATAACACGTTTCCATTTTTGGTGTCTAAAATGTTGAAAATGCTAAGAAATGGATTACTGAGCAGTCAGAGTGGGAAAATGTATTTTCTGACAAAAAGAAATTAAACTTGAATAAACTCGATAGTCTTAGTTACTATTGGTATGACTTTTGCAAGAACGAAGCCACTTTCTTGAAACGACAACTTTGTTGTATCCCTGCCGTGGTGTGAGGTGGTTTTTGCAGCCACAGTAACAACTCCCATTGCTTCATCCAATCTAAAATGACTTCGGGGACTTATGCTGACATGTTTTCCTAAAACCTTCTACTAGAAGAAACATAAATTCTGGATTCTGTTTCTTTCTACACAACAACACACGTTTTAACATCTTCGGACCCTGGGTCTACAGACAGGGACCTCTGTTTTTTTTTTTGTTTTTTTTGTTTTTTTTAATAAAAAATAAAATGTCCGATTTTTTTCATTTTCACATCACTTCTTAATAGCTGAATGTTTTTAGCGTTCAAAGCAAACGAATAAATGGCAGCATCTAAGTTTATTCCCAAAAATATTCCATTTCTTATAAAATAAATGTTATTTTATCTGAGTTTGCAAAATTCCTAAAAATGACCAAAGGACAGTATGACGAAGAAAGTGAGAAATTTTCATAAGTATTTAACTTAAATCTTTTTCAATGAAAAATTTTGAGGATTTGTAGATTATTTACTTGTTTAACACTAGAAAGGCGGCTGTTTTTGTATAGAAAGACGAACAGCGGTCATTTTGACCGCTCTATTTGAATGACCAAATATAAAGCATTTTTTAATATTTTTTTTTTTTTTTGTTCAAACAAGTTTTTAAAAGTACATTTATTAATTGAATAATAGAATATTACATTATTTATTTCCCGTTTTATATATAATATTAATTTTAGTTAAAGGAAATACAATATATATAACCAATTATTAACAAAAATTACAAATATAAAAAATCCCTGCCGGATCGGGCCTACAGGCGGAGGTAGATTTCGAAGTTAAGTACTAAATTCACCAACAAAACTTAAATCAAGATTAAAGATAAACCCAGTTCCTTCGCTAAGAATGAGCTCTAGGGAGCTAAACATTTTGTGAAAATTCTAATATATACACACGCATGTATATGGAATAGGTTAAAAAATGGCTAAATCAAATTCAGAGAACCTCAAAGTGTTAAAATATGTTAATATTTCCATACTCAGGTTTTTATCATGTTTTAATACGTTTCTTCAAACTCAATGACGTTACATATTCACCTGCTGTGGTCCATTATATTTTCAATATGACGCAATATTTTTTTTTTTTTTTAATTCGTCAAACTATTTATTTTATTTTGAATTTTCATGCAGGAATCTTGCTCTGGAAAACTTATGATGTAATATTCAATTTGTTTTCACTTCGTCAAACTGTTTATCTAATTTAATTTTTCACGTGAAAACACTGCATTAGAAAAGCAATTGTTGTGGTGAGAATTTTATTGCTTTTTTTTAATTGTTGGCAACAGCTATAACGAAAAATATTTATTTTTTCCTGCCATTGTTGTGTAAAAGCTGGTTTTATCAGAATCATGTTAAGACGGTATTCAAAATTTTAAACCTTCCCCATTCCCATTCCCTTGGACCGATTTTGCTCATTTTCAATCCCCGCCGAGATATTAGCTATCTTAATGTTGTTGGCGAGTTTGAAGACGTTCCGTGCATAATTGCGACTTTTATCGTGCGGACAAAATTTAGTACATACATACATACATACATACATACATATATATATATATATATATATATATATATATATATACTTTTTAGAAGGGGGTGGTTTTGGGTTCCTGGGGTCATGTAATGAAAAGTTATGAAGAAATTTTTCAAAAGTCGCACCATGGTAACGATTGCAATAGGTAGTATTTCTTACGAAATCTACCTAAAAAATACACAATTTAAAAAAAATTTTTGATTTGCTCAAAGTATCTTAAATTTATATAACATAATTCCCTTTTTAAGTGTATATATTTAAAAATATAAATATTACAAAAATGACTTACATTATTCCTTTTTACATTCTCTTCAAACACTCAACTTTAGTAAGTGCAGGAGCCACAAACTGACTTTTTGAAATCTCTACAGATGTTCATAGTTTTATTCCGGCATCGATTGAGTTGGCATTGTTTGCATTTCATACCCGAGATTGTGGGTCACCTGTATTTGGAGTTAAGTCTGACAGCGGAGATGTCTTAGAGGCAGCATATTTTGTACGCAGTTCGTCAGCTAAATTCAAAATAAAATCACGGCGCTTTATATTTACACCGGTAGTCTCTTTATAAATCACACAAGCATTTATAGCAGCTAAGTCCAGAATATTAAAAAAACTTGCACAGGCCATCGTCGAGAAGTTGATTTTGTGGAGTATTTTCTTGCCATCTGGTCAAGTACATCCACACCATATTTCGTCGAGTTGTAAAACTGAACAACCTCAGTCGTCTTTTTTCCATTGCCATTGACTTCAAGTGTAGGATATATAGTGCTTAGCAACAAAACACTTTTGTTTTTCTTTCCTTGATATGATGTCAGTGACATATTATTGTGCTTGAGAATTTTGCTTGAATACAGTTTTCTCCTTTTGTGAGCTTGAAGGATTCGGGCACTTCTTTCTTTCCACGTTTCACAGTTCCAACGATGCTAAGTCCTTTATTTCTTAGAGTTTGGGGTAATTCCAAAGCTGTGAAAAAATTATCCGTTGTTATGTTCCTTCCTGTATTATGAAATGGCTCTGCCAAGCGACAAACATTATGTTCTCCAACAGTTTCCTCTCTAGGTCTATTTTCATTTTTACCTAAATATGGAAAGCCATTCAACAAGTATTTTGATCGAACGTCAGCTGATAGCCAAACTTTAATCCGGAATTTATCGGATTTTTGCGGCACATACTGTGTAGTTGGGCAACTTACTTTACTTGGGAAGAGTTGTTCGTCTACTGTTATATTTTCTCCCGGTTTATAACAAAGTAAACAATTTTCAATAAACGAGTTCCAGATCTCTGGCACTAATGCAAATTGATCAAATCGAAGTCTTTCAGATCTTGTTGCCTTCAGGTCAAACCTCAAATATCTCATTATTTCTTTGAACCTGTCCCGAGCCATTGTTTGGTGAAAAAAGTTTATTCCCTATGTCGTGGACCATAAATTGTTTATTGAAATACCTTTAGAAATAAAAACTCCACGAGCATACAGCAGCGAAATAAAAGCATCTAATTCGTCTAAAGATATATTCCAATGCGGATCCTGCAAACATTGATGAGCTTCCGCTTCTGTGCACATTTTTATGAAACGAAGAATCTTTTCATTTATGAATAGTCACCATGCACTTGTGAAATTCCCTAACATTACATTTCTAATGGCAAATGAGCTTGGTCCAGGAACGTCTCTCAACACATTCTGCTGTTGTCGTTTTCCTGAAGAAATATTACCAGAAGGAACTGTCCATATTGTTCCATCTTTTGCTACTTCTACATTTTGGAGCATACTCTTTGTTCTTCACTTTTACGTAGTAGTTAACTTTTCTTTTGACGTTTTCTGTTTTGTTTTCGTTTTCTTCCACGTGTAGTACTCGCATGACTTGAATCGACATTTATCATTTTTTTTTTTCATTTTCAGATTCAGAGGAAAAATCTTTTTGTGCAGTTTAAGTACAAAAACGGCATTCGTCCGCTGAAGAGGATTCTCTTACATTGCCAGGGTTATATTTATCTTCCGATAAATCTGAATTTTCATCTGTACCAGAATTGGTTTCAGATACAGCCGACATATTTTTAAAAACTCTTCTTCTGACAGATTTCTTTTACCAACACTTCTTCGCGACATCGCGTGAAAAAAATGTACATACGATCAGGTCAAGAACTTCAAAAGAAATAAATATATGTTACTAAAAAAAAGCAGATGCTTTCGAACATAAAAGGAATTTCACGTGACCAGCAGGTGTTTTTCAATCCCGCTTATTCTCCAAATGATAGTAGTCTATTACAGCCGCCTACGAAAAGAATCCGGTGACAAGCAGATGTTTTTAACATTCCTCCCTACCTCACTTATGCTTATTTCCATGAAATGTTATTAAAATTATCTCGAAAGGAAAGAATAATCGTTCGTAGACAGCAAAAATTGAAAAGTAAATGTAATGTTAGATTTTATTTCTTCTGCGGTCAAAACGACCGCAATCCGTCTTTCTAGGTATATACATATTTATAGAGCTCATAATATTGTGTAAAAAAATTAAAATTTTTGTGCTACATAATCCTTATGAATAATTAGGAAAATTCAATAAACAATGTAGAAATCGAAGAATATTTAAGAAAAATATTAACGTTTGAAATTCATTTTCGGTCAAAATGACCGCTCTCGTCTTTCTAGTGTTAAAGCTCTTAAATTTGTGATTGCGTTAATTTAGGTTAATGGTTATTAAATTGATGTTTTTAAGGGGTTTTGTAGTCTTAGATCCATATTTTTTTTTATCCTAAACGCTTAAAGGATCAATTTCAGAAAAGATATTTTTCTGTCATTTACGATGTCACTTTGTTTGGAAAAAACCAATGAATAAGCATTTGTATTATTATTTTAGCTTCGGAACTGAAGAGGTTAACGAGTGTTAAAACATCGTTTGAAGCATGTTTTGTTTAATTATTTGAATAACCATCCAAGAGTTTTAACAAACATAAAATCCTCAATAACAGGAAACGTTTTTGGAGTATTCGACTCCGAGAAATGTACAACAACGAGCAACAATTCCGAAAGAAGGAGAACTTTATTCCTTCCATTCATCAAGCATGAATAATATCGGTGCACAAAACACGGTAGAAAAACTCTGTGCACACCAAGACTTATTCACCTCATAGAAAAACGAGAAAAAAGAATAATCCGTCAAGCTTAGATTATGAAACAATCTTAATAACTTTAAAACACGATTACATAACTGCAACGAAATTTCACTGTTTACAAAGAAGAAATCAGGATTTCAGCAGTGACCGACTGTAGCCCCGAAACGAACTCGAATTCTTTTGTTTATCCCTGTATATAATATATAGATCTGTATATACACTGCATAGTGTACTCAAAATGAGCTAAGGTACAAAACGTATAACCAAGTCAAGGATTTACATTAAATATTTTCAACTATTAGACGGAAATAGAATCAAATCATTTTGTACAGCCCTCCCTGGATATTTTCTACATATATTTATAGTCTTCTCGTATTAAATAAAGATTTTATAAAAAAAAATGACCAACACAATTGAAAAATAATTTCAGAAATCACCATGCATGACAATGTATCCGTTCCTTTGCATAGCCTTGTATATGAATTTATTTATATTCTACAAGCATCTCTTTGTACTAAGTATAATTCATGTATAAAAACCATAGGGAAAAACGCAAAATTCGCCCTGAATCAATTGCAAACATAATATGAACGCAAAAGTTTACTTAACCCTTTATCTACTGACAATACTTATACGTGCCATTAAAATAACTTATTGTAAAATTCATTTAATACATCGATTAGTAGTAATACATTTTAGAATGAGTTATAGTAGATGCATTACTTTATCTTGTTCCAAAAGCATTATTGGTTACACAAAACAAAAATATTTTTAAAAGGATGATTTCTTTTGTCTTTGCCTCTTTTCAGCTTTCTTGGCGTTGAGGAGAGGGAGGGGAGATTTTTCAATTCGGAAATATTTCTATATTTCTATTGTAAGAACATTATATTTGTACATTTCCTAATTCTACGGAATACTAAGAAAAATATTTAAAATAAAAGATTTGAGTGGGGCACAAAATCCCTATAAATTCAAATTTAATTAATCCTTCTAGATCCTTCAATCCTTTTAAAATCCTTCTAAAATTTATTAAATTATTATGTAAATCTTCTAATGTAGTTCCAATTATTCACGAAAAATGCTTTAAAAGATAAAATTTTCTTGAATTCATAATTCAGTACATAAAGGGTTAAAAGGTGACATTAAAATAATATAGATGTTTAAAGATTCAAACTTTAAAATAGACATTTATTTACAGCTCTGAGTACTTTCATCAGGGAGAAAATTTCATTACCAACGTCCTGTTCATCCAAACGCTTTTCTTCGCTTGAGATGGGGGACTCCATTACTCTTAGGGTGTTGCTAGAAGTAGTTGCCTCGGATCCCGGCTGAATTTAAAATCTTGAATCATATGTAGAGGAGAAAATTATTGGGTGTTTATCTTTTTATTATTTAGAATATTTAACCATGTATTAGGTATATGTATCGTTGCATACTTGATTGCTTTTACGCAAAATTTCTATTAAAGTAAGTACCGAAAAATATTTGGAAATAAACTTAATACTATTAGAGACATCGCTGAGAAAAACAGTTTAACTATATTATTGGCTTATACGGAAAATTTATATATGCTTTACTGAAGCATGATATAAATTTGACGGTTTTAGGGCGGGTCAAAACAGAATGACGGTTTAAGGGGCCGTTTATAATGTCCAAAAAATCATAATTTGAAAAAAGAATATTTTACTCATTTTAATGAAACATTTGGAATAGAAATAGTCGAAACATATAAAGCGAGTGGAAGGGTCATATTGGCAAGAAGTAATACGTTAATAGAAGCGACATAGTCATTCAATAGAATTTCAACAGTCAAGTAACAAACTTCAATTTGGATACAGCCCCTAAAATATGCTCATTTTAAAATAATTAATTTCTCGGATACGCATCTCACGAAATTTTGAATTAAGGCTAATTGAAGGGTGTAGAATCTATTTATTGTGTCAAACTTGGGCATTGCTCTTGGATCAAAGTTTGGGTTTATTTTGATGCGTAGATGACGCCTAAACAAATTTTATATACATCATTTAAAAGTAGACTTTATTTCAAATCGTTGGGTCCGCTAATTTCTTCTACAATAATTTGTTGCAAAGCTAGAAGGGGGGGGGGGGGTATTTTTTTATCCAAAACTATACATAGGTTGACATTATGAAAAAAAAAATAACCATTCAACTCACGCATTATCGCGCGTAATACTCATCAGTGTCATAAGTTATAAAACAGCGCTTACAATATTGAACCAAAAAATGGTTTAATAGGGGTATGGTTCCCTCTTACAGTTATATGGCTCTCACAACGTTAATTCATACAGGAAATCAGGCAGTTTATGAGTCCCTGTGGTAATTAGTCTCACTCCTCAAGCAACGCTGTTTTCAGGCCCTGAGTGGTTCTCGGAAGTGGTGAGCGAGTTCCAATTGTTCTCCCCAGAGCGTTCTAGACATGATCTATAGGGTTTAGGTTTAGAGATCTGGCTGGCCAATCCATCAAGCAAATATCCTGTCTTTCCAGAAATTCGTCGACCAGATGAGCTGTCTCTGGGTGCGTGTTATAGTACAGTAAAATGAAATCAGGGCCAACTTCATCCCTGGAAATGTAAATATAGGGTACTAAATATATCATTACTACACCTCAGACCAGTCACAGAACCTTTTTTAAACACAGGGAGAGGTGTGCGCCCATCCAACAAGATGCCATAAATCCTGCGCTGTCATAGTGGTCTCTTTCTAGGACGTTGGAAGGCAGGTAGCGGATCTCTGTTTTCTCCAGATGAAAGTACGTATATAATTAGTGTTTAGGCTGAACCCAAGACTAATCAGTGAATAGAAGGGTCCGCTAATGATCTCTGGTCCAAAGTCGATTATATCTGCATCATGCTAAACGGGTTCTCTTCTGTGCAGAAGTGAGTGGACACAAGCAGCAGGTCTTTTCGCAAACAGCCCTCTTTCATGTAACCTTCTACAAACAGTAACCCTTGAAACTGGGCTTCCTGTGGCCGCATAAAGGTCACGAGAGAGCTGAATAGATGTTTTATTCCTGTTATTCGTCGCTGTAATTTATAAATAGCGATCTTCATTGGCCGTCGTGACTCTTGGAGGACCCTGCACAGACTTTGTCTCTATGGATCCAGTATCCTTAAACTGTTTCCATAAGTTGGACATGACGCTGGGAGTTGCATTTAATTCTCCAGAAGTCTGCACTTGAGACTTCCATGTCTCCAGTGTCTCCACTATTCACCACCTCATTCCAGCATTCAAACGTTGGTAGTTACTCATTTTCACTGTCTGCTTTTGAATTTCTCCGAATGTAGAAAAAAAACCCCAAGATATTCGGCAAGGTGTGCGAGCGAACAAAACGTGAAAATTGCCACACTCACTTAAAAAGCATGTTTTTCGAGTCGCTCCGCCTAAACACACATGTACCCTTACGTATTTGACAATGAAGAGTTGCATCTTTGTTTCGAAGAATTAGTTTTACATTTTGTTCAGTACTTTTCATGAAATTTGACAAAATATACACATTCGCTTAATTTTGAACATGAGTATAAAAAGATAAACACTCAATATTTTTTCCTCTACGTATGTTTCAAAATTTTTAAATTCAACCAGGGATACTAGGCAATTGCTTCTAGTAATACCCAATGAATAATGGACACCCTCACCTCAAGCAAAGTGAAGCGTTTGGATGAACAGACGTTAGTTCCGAATTTTTCTGCGGGTAGAACCGTAAATACTCGGAGGTGTAAATAAATGTGTATTTTAAAATTTTACATATTTTTCCATGTATTTTATTTTAATGTCAACATTTAAGTAAGCAATGCACCTTTTAAATTTATGTTATATTTGTGGTATAGTTCAGGTGTAAAAGGCATAACATAATTAACAAACACTTTCGCTGCCGATCCCGCGCCAGCGGGTGATGACATCACGCGGAAATCTCGAAAGAAGATATTTTACTTTATGTTATCGCTAAATGTCTTTTATTAAATAAAGCGTAAAATACTACTCTATATTTCTGGTATGAACACTAAATTTCTGGATAAAAATGGAGGCCAAACTGGCAAATCTGTATGTTGGCACTCAATGTGTTAAGAAATTCACGGTCATACGCAGTAATGTTTACGAATTATTTTATGTAGCCATGTATATGTTTTATAGAATTTGTTTACACCACGCAGAATGCAAAACTTTGTTAAAGAAAAAAGCGCATACCACATCTGAAATAACACCTCCAGTTTTTATAGCACATACATAGTAGTGTAACCGTAATCGTTTCTGTGTTCCTGTGAATAAATTATAACTGTTAAGCACGTCATATTTGGCAGTAAACAAATTTTAATGCTCCTCAGTAATGTATATAAATTTCATTAGGTTTGAAACAGTGTAACATTATTAAAATATGCTGCAAACATTTTCCCCTATAAAGTATTATGTAACGTAAATTTTTTAAGTGACCCTGTAAGCGAATGATAAATGCTTTGCACAACATATTCTACATAAAGCATGTTACAGTACACTTCACAAATGCATATCAATTTCATTATGTTTTAAATAGTTTAACCTTATTAATACCACAAACTACTCTCTTTCCGATTTTTCATAATCTACTCCTTTTAAAACTTTTTGTGTCCCTTAAAACGAACTATAAATGCTACATATTCTATTTTGTATAACGAACATGCCACAGTAAACTTCAGTAACATATATCACTTACGTAGCGATCCAAGTAATTTACGTTACATCGCGCAAAGACGGCAAAGAAACAAACCGTAATGTTAGGAAGTGTTAAGAAAGGAGAATTTCTTGATTAATCATATGTTTTGGGGGCATAAAACTCTTTCCCTTATACTTTTTTCCAGCTTTTGTGTATTGCATTGCACTTCTAGTAAAATTGTGCAATCTTCAAGTTGCTGTTGCTCGACATTAAACGTTATTATTATTTTTAAACTTAAGTAGCATTTTGAAATAAACATTTATTCATTTCGAATGAAAATTTAAAATTTTTGGGGTGATCACACCCTGCAAACTCTGCCGCATATCATCGTATAAAAATGTAACTGGAACCAATCAGTTAGTAAAAACGTCTACTAATTGAAATTATACTTAAATTTTGGTTAGAGGATTGCCTACTTGTAGGGATTGTAACAAACTAAAATTTTCGATACTAACATCTAATTTTTACATCATATTTGGATTTTTCCGTAAATTTTACTTTTAGATACCAAGTAATTTTCATTTCGGAAAGTAGTTTCGGAAATATAAGTTTAAAGCTTGGAATTCTTAATGTTAAATTTATTTTTTATTATTGGAAAATAAATTGCAATACATGCAGTTTTTAAAGTATAACTCAAAAACAACTGGGCAGAATGAACTGTAATTTTGCATTCGATTGAAATCGATTTCATAAAAAAAATTCATAGTTATAAATCATAGTTTTCTCGAAAATTACTATTGAATATTTATATTTTGAAGTTATTTTTTTAAAAACAACATCGCTTGGTGCCTGTAAAATTCTTAACAGAAGTCAGTTTTAATAAACTGTAAATATTTTAATTCAGAATTACAGCTCATTCCGCTTAGTTCCGTTTTAAATACAACCCGCATTGAAATCTGTTTTGTAATGATTAAAAATTAAATTAACTTCAGGAGTTTCAAACTTTAAACCATGATAATTCCTAAACTAAATGGCCGATTATTTCTCTTTTGGTATCCGAAGGTAAACTCTACTAAAAAATCGAAATTTTAGGTCAAAAGTAGGTGTTTATATTGAAAATTTCCAAATGTGTTACATTTTCTATATGTAGATGATCCCTAAACAAAATTTAAGTATCACATTAATTAGTATATAGTGATCACCAATCAGCATAAAATATTGCTAATTGATTGTACCAGTCACATATTTATAAGATAATATGTGGCAAAGTTAGCAGGAGGTACTCACCCTTTGTTTCCAAGACTGTACTTGTATGCAAATATCAATTGTCCTTATATCTTTTTCATCCTTTGTATTATGCACATGCTAAAATATTTTTTTTCAAGCAATGTAAATAAATAAAATTAGGACATGGATTATATAAGCAACAATAAAAGCAATTTCTTAGTTTTATTTTCACAAAAATCTTCGGAAACATCTATTTATGGATTTTAGTTCAATCCCTTGTTAAATCATTCAGTTTATTTTTGCATGTTATTTAACGCTTCATAAATACTTTTGAAATGCAAAATCATTCAATAATAATAAAAACTAATATCTATAAAATATATGCATGCTTGTAAGTCGTCTTAAAATTTAAAATAAAATTGTTACTAAATATGAAATAATTTCTTTTTTATCTTTTAGTAAATTATTAAATATATATATACATCTTGAAAATAAAAAAAAAAACGTGAAGTATATGCGGATAAAAAAATGAAAAATTTTAAGTGTATAAATCTTATTCACTCGAAAATATGCTGAGAAGACGTTAACTTAAAAAATGCCATCATAAGAGAGAAGTAATGAGATTCTTTTTCATAAAAAATTTCGTAAAATTTAAGTTAAAAAAACGTATAAAACAAAATTCTTTATAATTAAAAATATATATATTTTCTTCTTGTAACGGAAAAGAGAAAATATATAACTTCATAAAATGCACTACAATATTGCTAATCATAGCAACATTTCTTATATCCTATTAATACTGATATTAAGTGATATACAATGACTAATAAAACATGATAAAAGGAATCTCAAAGCAAATTTTATATATTACGATTACGAAAATAAAAAATCTCTTGCTTTATTAATTTAATATATTACATAATGTTTTCGAAAAAGAATTTGAGGTTTACACATTACATTATGCAAATCATTTTGAAATAACTCTGTTTTTCGGAACATTTCTTTTCAAGAATGTCAGTAAATAATAATTCAATAATTGTCTGAGCGAACCAAAGGATCACAACACAGCGCAATATTACTTTCGGGTCACATACAGCTACGATGGATATTAAAACTTTCGTCAAAACCTTTCGACAAGCATAACTCAAAAAATACTCGTCGAATTTTATATCTGATTGAACCGGAAGGTACCTATGAGGGTAACGTACTCAATGCATCTACTATGAAAAATAAGTTCCAAACCATTTAAAAATTATATTAAATAAACGGTCAAGTGCGAGTATTACTCGCGTACAGAGGGTTCCGTAGAATAAATATATGAATTTGTAATGGTATTATAAAAGCACTGTTGCAAAAAGAATTCTAAGATTTTGTAAAATACTATACAACGTAGGGTTGGGTACAACTGTATATATTAGAAAAGTGTAAATGGGTATACCATGAAAGTTCAAAGAGATATGGAACCTAAATAATATCAAATATAGCTATTCGTATAACTCTTTTTTTAATATTATCCTAATCTGTTTATGATGAACTTAATTCGGTACTGACAATAAAAGCAGTGCATAGTTAAACTTCATTTGGCATTTCATGAAACTAAATTCAGCGCAGTAATAACCTTTATTTCTACAGTGTAGCTAAAACAAAACCTTTGTTCAAAGTTTAAATTTGGCATTGTGCTAAGCGCGCTTCGAATTGAGGTCTCGAAGTTTCAACGCCGCCTTGGTCAGTGCCGCGTTTTTCCAGATAGGTGTTTAATTAACTTTTAAAGTCACTCGAGGCGTATTGAGAGATATACTCAATGCAAACTATCGCGAATCCCACAGTATTTATGCAATTCATTCTAATTAAACCTTTCGAGGGCGGTGCCCTTTAAAAAAGGACACCTAATTTTAATTCCAAAACAGACAATCGGCACCAAGAATATTTAGTTAAAATTTTCCTTTTATCATATACGTGAAAATAATAAAGTTCGCATTTTCGAATAAATTCGTTTATAAATTCAGGTGTCAGTTCGTTATTTCATAAGTTTATAAATAGAATTACTCCGCGCCAGAAACGGTTAAGTGGTTCTCTTGAGTCTTAAAACTTCAAAATTTAAGAAATTTTAATTTTTTTAGGTGTTAAACTCCTACTTTTTCTGAATATTTTGATATAATTGTTTCCTTACAATTCCCGTTAGAACAGAAGTTATGGCTTTTTGAATTATACCCGCTCAATAACTGAAGCGGTGATTCCGAAATTTTGAAGTCATTTTTCTCCAAATGGTGTTTTTTGGGCATAACGCGCAGGATACCTCAAAAACCTCTGAATATTTTTTCATGAAATTGTCAAAACATGCACTGCAAATAGAAGCGTCTTAAATTTAGACAGATATGTGACTGAAAAAAATTTTTAGACACTTAAGTGTCTTAAT
The DNA here is from genome assembly GCA_963932465.1 of Maratus speciosus. Lineage (NCBI taxonomy): Eukaryota > Metazoa > Arthropoda > Arachnida > Araneae > Salticidae > Maratus > Maratus speciosus. The sequence goes on from OZ010787.1 coordinate 150,648,179, forward strand.
CCGAAAATTAAGACATTATAGATGTCTTAATTTAAGATGCATAAGTGTCTTACTATGACCATGGTGTAAACGAACTGAGAATAATGTCTAAAATATCCGCAAACGTCTTATTTTAAGACACTTCATTGCTTTAAACGTGTCTTAATTTAAGACGTTTTGATTCTTCCGACGCAATAACCACGAGGGGGCACTCCCGCGCATTCGTTTTAGATGTCTTCGTTAGAAGTGATATACGTTGTAATTCAAGCAATGTTTGTTTTTATGTACGCGTGTATTTTTATTCGTTTTTTGCGAAATTGTGATTAAGTGTGTGTAAGTATTGTGATTTTAATTCGTATTAACTTGGATTATTTATTTATTGAATACGTACATCTGACGTGTGTGCTTGACATCAAATGTCTCTTAGAAGCTGTCGTCGATATAAGGGCGGGATGGACACAGAACAGAAGTAGACGACGGTTGAAATTTACACCCGGAAATTCTACAAAGCTTGTGCAATGGGCTTAGTGTTAACTCGTATTAATTTATATCAATAATATTGTGTTATTCACCTTCGTCCTGTCGAAGCTGGCAAAAAAAGGAAACTTTTGTCTGGCGGGTCATGTTTTTGGGATGAAACATCTCATTCTTTAAATATGGCTAGTCGGATATATTATGGGATTTCCTTTTAAAATGATGCAAGTCTTTCTCCCTCACTGTGGTTGTGGTAGTTTTTAAAATTTCAAATCGAGGAATTTTTCTTACCTCTTGCAAACAGCGATTGAAGTAAGTGTTATAATTTCTTTATAGTACTAAAATTAGTGTCTTTTATGATTTTATTTATTGTACTAAACAAAATCTTGCATGAAATTTAATTAGTTTTGAATCTTTTTGCAAAACAAAACACTAATTCTAGAAGTATATATTTTTAAACTTATGACGTTGTCTTTTATTACAAATTATGTATTATTTATTCTCATCTTTTTTCTCAAATTTAAAGTAATAACATCACTAAAAAACAGAAAAATTTTAAATTAAGTTCATTCTCTTGTTTAGTTTTGTTTTCAATATGGCAGTTCTTAGTTTCAATGGCTAATGCTTATCTCATACTAAACGACCACAAGGAAATAGAAAATAAAAAAAAAACTTTGAAAGATCTCCTAAAGCTTTCTTTGTTTCCTAGCTAGGCATTACAATCCCGGATTGAGATCCCGGGATCCCGCTTTAATTGTAATCCCGGGATTTTTACTGGAAAATCCCGGGATTTTCGGGATTGCCTTTTTTTTCTATTGAACAATATTCAGCTGAAATTAAAAAAATATTTATAGACTTTCGCTTTTGGAAAAAAAAATTAATTGATTTTTATGAAATTTATATATAATTGAAAAAGAATATTTATCTCAAGTATTTCTTAGCTATATTTCTGATGCTATTAAATCTTTTAATGTGGAAAACATTTGACTTGGAAACATAGAAGTAACCCAGTCAGGAAAAAGGAAATCATTTTTTTATTTCGTTTTCGCTTCGTGTGTAGAAAATATATTTCACTTCGAAGGTCATTTTCCAATTAAACTTTACTGATAAGCATCGCAAGTGTGTATCATAGTGATATCATGTGCTAACTTCTTTTTTGTGGCTTTATTTTGCTTTAAAGATGTCTTGTTTAGTAGCTCATAGGAATGATAACAATAAGCCCATGTGGCAATATAAATTTTTAAAAAAATCTAATTTTTAAATGATAAGGATTTTCATTTTTTTTTCGGGGAGGGGGGGGGGGGATTTCGTATGAAATTTTCGTAAAGCTGATACCTTAAATCTTGCACTGATTATAATGAAAGTTCTGAACTTTTAGAGTAGGACAAGATTAAAAACACAAAATATAAATAAACAAAATACCGAAGTAATTTTTTTTCTCAATATTAACCCTTTGCACTCGAGGGCTCCGGAGCGGAGCCATTTAAAATTTGTCTTCAAACTCGAGGTCTCCTCTACAGAGACAATGCAAATAATTTTGTGATACCATGTAATCTTGGCTTTTCTAGACAGGTATCACAAAATTATTTGCATTGTCTCCGTAGCGGAGCCCTCGAGTTTGAAGACAAATTTTAAATGGCTCCGCTCCGTAGCCCTCGAGTGCAAAGGGATAAAGTAGAATATTTATTTATTTATTCATAGTTAAATAGCTGTTGTGATTATCATCTGATATATATGTAAAATTGCCTATGTGGCAATATAAATTTTTAAAAAATCTATTTTTAAATTATATGAAGTAGAGCAGGACAAGATTATAAGAAATATATATATTTATCTCTGTACTTTAAAAGCCCTCAATAGCCCTTGCCGTTGAATTTGTCCGATAATCGGAGATGTCTGCTTTTGTGAGGTAAAAACATACAAATATGTATGCTATGCGGATTAAAAAAAAGTATTCGCTAAATAGATGTTTCAGCTATTCGGGAATGTCCATTAACCTCCACAACGGATACTCCCGAATACCGGACATCTAAATTTAAATAATAATAATGCAGGGTTGCATTTTTTGCAAAAGAACTTCTTGATCAAACAATGGGCACTGGGCCGTGCTCCGCCCCCTACGATTTTAGTGTCCAAAAATTTGATGTGCAGTATTTGTAAAGCATATATTTTAAATCTGTTTCGAAATTGTACTGATTATAATCAATATTTTGAACTCTTAAAGTAAAATAAGATTAAAAATAAAACAAATTTAAAAAGTCCTTCCGGCCAGTGCCGGGAGGAAGAGGTAGTTTTCATATTCCTTATTTTAAAAAAGCCAACTTATATCATTCAAACACGCGAAGCTCAATTTAGTGGAAACTGAATATAGGAGATTCAATACAAATTTTTAACAATATAATGAATGAGAATTTCGCGAAATTAGTCAGCTTTAGCCAAGTTGCTTTTCTTTAAAGAAACTTATATTTGGCTGCCAAATTCGGCGATTTATTAAAGTGCCTGCCATTTTAAGACAACATGGTGGATGAGGCTAACCAGTGAACTTCGTAGAGAACTTAGTAATTGCTGTGCACATGCTCACTCACATCGGAATCGGTTGATATATACGAGTGCTGTCGCATGCAAAAAATCAGATTTTTCAAAATGTCACCCACAATAGAAATTGAAACTGCTATATCTGAGCCATTTTTTAAGGTAACGACAAACAAAAAATGCTCCTGAATCCTTATATCAAGGTCAAATACTTAAGAAAGAAACCTTTTTCAATTTCTAATTTTTTGACACCTCACTTTAAATATATATACATTTTTTAATTTAATGGCCGCCATTTTGAAACAAGATGGCTGATGAATCTGGCCAGCGAACGTGGTCGAGGTATTGATGTATACTAACCACATGCCTTCTTACATCGAAATAGGCGAATACGTGTGTTATCGCGTGACATATACAAGATAGTTTTAAAATGTTAGCCATGCTAGAAATTCAAAGTGCTATAATTCAACCATTTTTTAAAGATATAAACAAAAGAACAAATTTTCAGAAACAAAAACTGCTCCCGAATCTTTTTATCAAGGTCAAACACATAAGAAAATATTTTTTCAATTTTCAATTTTTTGGTACCGCATTTCAAATTTAATTTTTTCTTAAAAATTTAAATGGCCGCCATTTTTAAAGAAAATGGCGGATGAAGCTGGCCAACGAACCCGGTCGAGACATTTGTATGTACTATGTATAAACGAAGTTACATTCAAATCGGTTCATAAATACGCTTTTTATCACGTGACAAAATTCAGGACGTCTCAAAATGTCAGCCACGCTAGAAATTCAAAATGCTACAACTCAGCCATTTTTTAAGATATAGACGAAACAAAAACTGCTCCAAAATCTTTGTATAAAAGTCAAATACATAAGAAAAAAATAGTTTTCCATTTTCAATTTTTTGTTACCACATTTCAAATTTTAAATTTTTTTAAAAATTTTCAATGGCCGCCATTTTGAAACAAAATGGCGGATGAAGCTGGCCAACGAACTCGGTCGAGACATTGGTATGTACTATGTACACAGCGAATTTCATCGAAATCGGTTCGTAAATACGTCTTTTATCGCGTGACAAAATTCAGGACGTTTCAAAATATCAGCCACGCTAGAAATTCAAAATGCTATAACTCAGCCATTTTTTAAGATATAGTCGAAACAAAAACTGCTCCGGAATCTTTGTATAAAGATCAAATACATAAGAAAAAAATATTTTTCACTTTTTAATTTTTTGGTACCTTATTTCAAATTTTAAATTTTTTTAAACCTTTTAAATGGCCGCCATTTTGAAACAAAACGACGGATGAAGCTGGCCAACGAACTCGGTCGAAACATTGGTAAATACTATGTACACACCGATTTACATTGAAATCGGTTCATAATTACGAGAGTTACAGTGTGACATAGGTCAGATATATTATACAGGGTGATTCATAAAAGATGGGCAGAACTTTAAGGGGTTATAGTACACTTAAAGACAAATAATATTAAATAGGAGACTAAGGGTCCCAGACGTATTCCCAAGGAGATAGGGGGCATTAAAGTTTAGGGTCCGAAATTTCAAATGATTATAAAACATGGAAAAATTGGTCGATTCGTTTGCGGTTTTTGCAAAAAATTTTCTTTATGCCAGTATTTTCTTGAAATAAAATTTTAAAGTTCAATTTCAAAAAATGCCGATAGGGGGCGCTTTAGACTTTGGAGTAACAAACAACTATTTTTAACGTTATTTTTTGTATTTCTTTAAATGATTTCGAAAGCTTAGACTTAAACTTAAATTTTGATCTAAAAATCTGAGTCCTAACGAGTAGTTAAGTAGCGTAAACTGAAATTTGAAATTTGAAACCCTTCTCCCCCCAGAACAAAAATCAGTTATTCCCGATCTTTGTGTCGTAGATTAGGCTCTAACTACTGCCGCGTTTTGCTAAAATTATTCTTTATGTCAGTATTTTCTTGAAAATAAATTTTAAAGAAAATTTTCAAAAAATTCCGATAGAGGGCGCTTTAGACTTTGGAGTAACGAACAACTATTTTATACCGTTATTTTTTGTGTCTCATTAAATGCTTTCTAAAGCTTAGACTTAAATTTTCAGCCCAAAATCTGAATCGTTAGACGTGGTTAAGTTTCTGGGGAGAGGGGTTTGAAATTTCTACTCCTGAGCACAGTTCAGTTTACCATGTCCACACATTGTGTGCTGTGATACGAGGTAAAAAGACACAAATTAGGATTATGTTACCAAAGCATATTTATTAACATGTAATTACAATAAATGTTCAAAATTGTGACCACCAGAGGTTATGCACGCAGAACAACGGCGAACATTCGCGAAAACATCAGGCTTTTCGAGCACTTCCCCTATAGCGGCGGAAAGTCTGGCGACCAGTTCCTCGGGGGATTCAATGGGTGTCTCATACATAAGAGCCTTCAATCGTCCCCAAAAAAAGAAATCGAGGGGTGAAAGATCTGGCGAGCGAGCAGGCCAAGCAACAGGACCACCTCGACCAATCCATCTGTTCGGAAATGTGATGTCCAGATAGTTGCGGACGTCTCGTACGTAATGGGCTGGCGCTCCATCGTGCTGGAACCACATGACCCACCGGATGCGTGGAGGAACAACTTTTAACAGGTCTGGCAGTACATGTTGCAGAAATGTGAGGTATGTTTTACCGTTGAGGCGTTCAGGAAGAAGGTACGGTCCGATTAGGTGGTCTCCGAGGATTCCTGCCCAAACATTAATGGAAAAGCGTCTCTGATGAGCATGTGGATACGTAGCATGTGGATTGACATCCGCCCATACATGTGCATTGTGTGTGTTAAATGTACCTTCACGTGTGAAGGTACATTCATCGGTGAAAAGCACAGTTCGTCCAAAATGTGGATTTAGCGCGTTCTGCTGCAGAAACCAGCGGGCGAATTCAATACGATTTGGATAATCCCCTGGAGACAGTTTCTGGACTCGTTGCACATGAAACGGGAGCAAATGTTCATCCTTCAGTACCCTCCAAGTCATGGACTGTGAGGTATCCACCTGCCTAGCCACTGTTCGTGTACTTGTACTTGGCTGCGCCGCTACTACATCCAGAATGGCTTCTGCAACAACTACTGATTCGTCCTTTTTTGCACGACCTGCATTCGACCGGGAAGCGAGAAATGATCCCGTCTCACACAACTGTCTGTGCAAGCGCTCGAAAGTTTTGCGGTTAGGCAACCGCCTGTTGGGAAATCGCTCTCCGTACATTCGTTGTGCCTCTGCACCATTTCCATCTGCCGCTCCGTAAATTAAATGCATCTCAGCCTTTTCCTTATTCGTGAAGGGCACCATCTTCCGATTCATTACTACAGCGACTTACACTTGACTCACCGTTCAGTGGTTTTTATGCCTGAATCGTGTCGAAATTTTGCATACGTGTTCTTCTTCTTCCCCATTTGACATTTGCATACTTTCTGTTTCCTTCTTCACCCGGTGACTAGCGTCAGGAATGGAGCTTTAACGTTTGCATGAGCGACGTTTCCAACTGTGCCAGTGCCTTTATGAGTGAATTCCGACTATGCAGTCCTTGACGAAAGTTGTATTTTTGCCTCGTATCACAGCACAGAATCGTTGGGCATGGTTAAGTAGTGCAAACTGAACTATGTTGAGAAGTTGAAATTTGAACCCCCTCCCCTCGCTACTGAAACACGCTCAGCGATTCAGATTTTGAGCTGAAAATTTAAGTTTAAGTCTAAGCTTTAGAAAGCATTTAATGAGACACAAAAAATAACGGTATAAAATAGTTGTTCGTTACTCCAAAGTCTAAAGCGCCCTCTATCGGAATTTTTTGAAAATTTTCTTTAAAATTTATTTTCAAGAAAATACTGACATAAAGAATAATTTTAGCAAAACGCGGCAGTAGTTAGAGCCTAATCTACGACACAAAGATCGGGAATAACTGATTTTTGTTCTGGGGGGAGAAGGGTTTCAAATTTCAAATTTCAGTTTATGCTACTTAACTACTCGTTAAGACTCAGATTTTTAGATCAAAATTTAAGTTTAAGTCTAAGCTTTCGAAATCATTTAAAGAAATACAAAAAATAACGTTAAAAAATAGTTGTTTGTTACTCCAAAGTCTAAAGCGCCCCCCATCGGCATTTTTTGAAATTGAACTTTAAAATTTTATTTCAAGAAAATACTGGCATAAAGAAAATTTTTTGCAAAAACCGCAAACGAATCGACCAATTTTTCCATGTTTTATAATCATTTGAAATTTCGGACCCTAAACTTTAATGCCCCCTATCTCCTTGGGAATACGTCTGGGACCCTTAGTCTCCTATTTAATATTATTTGTCTTTAAGTGTACTATAACCCCTTAAAGTTCTGCCCATCTTTTATGAATCACCCTGTATATATATATATATATATATATATATCAATTTTGAACGGAGGGTGGTTTCGGGGTTTGGGGGTCATGATCGATGAAAATATTCCAAAATTTTTTGAAATCGCTTTCCTCCGAACGGCTGCAATAGGTAGCTTTTTGTAATGAAAGCTACCTAAAATATAATATTTAGATAAATATTTTTTGTTTTAATCTTGTTCTACTCCTGAAGTTCAAAATATTGATTATAATCAGTAAAATGTCGTAAAAGATTTAAATTATCAGCTTAACAAAAATTGCGTACCAAAATTGGGAGCACAAAAATATAAGGTTGTAGGGGTGGGGGTGGGGGGATCCCAGCCAAATATTTTTCCAGGATTCAACGTGGTCAAACATGGCTACGCATGATGCTTACAAAAAAAATGGATTCGGTTGGTTGTAGTTGGTTGTATTTATGTCGGCCAATTATCTGCACGTGGGATATAGGCCCGAAGAGGGGAGTGCCTTCCGTGGAGGTCTTTCTAAGGGAACCTAATCCGTATTAACGCTTGGAGAACCAAGGTTCGAAGAAAACCACGAAAACTCCGAACGATTAGGCCGACGGGCGCGATTGGGATCGAACCCAGCACTTCCCGTCTACCAGCTTCGAGGAAAAAAAAAAAAAAAAAAATGGATTCTATTAAGACGTTTGAAGTGTCTGAAATTCAGACACAAAAAATTCAGACATTTTAAAATGTCTGAAAATTTAACACTCTGTTTCAGACACTTAAGTGTCTGAATTTCAGATATTTTAATTTACAGTGTGTATTTCATGTTAGTCTGTATAAACTGAACCTAAAATTTCCATTTTATTGTTCAAAGAAATATTTTTTTAGGTGATTTTACTGTTGATATTTTCAAAATTTTGTATTAGGTAAATGCAACATTGCATTAAAAATATAAAAATGCTTTAAATACAAATTTATTTAAGTTCAGGGAAATTATTACAATCTGAAGTACAAGTAAGCACCAAAATTTTTATTCTAGTTGCAATATTTATTTTGTCATCCGGCACGTAAACTGTTATCCCAATTTTTTGTTCGACAAAAGTCTAACAGTTTCGAGCCCCCTATGAATACTAATTCTGTATCTTGCAATTTTTTTAAATACATGAAATGAAAGAACATACATATATCTTTCATCCCAATTAAAATTGTGTTTTAAAATCATATACATTTTAAGACATCAAATGTTGAAAAGGGTCTTTTTTTCATTTTTTCCACTTTTTAGAGTCCTGAGACCCCTGACTGAGATTTAGTATGTTTTTAAGAATTTGACGCTTATTGCTTTTATACTGTTACTGGACATTACATTACACATATATATCATTAAAAGTTGTTAGCTAGACATAGAGTACGCCGCCCCTGTCCTTATGTATGTCCAAACTGGCCTATCTTTAAGGGTTAATATCTCAGCTAATTACTGATGATTTTTTTCGAAAATCATTATCAACAATGCTTTTATACTTCTGCAACGATAGATATATCCAGCGATGCTCAACAATTTTTCTGAATGCCCGTAAATCGAAATTTGTGTATAACAGAAAAATGCTAATTTCTCAGAAACTATGTGGCCTAGGGTAATCGCTATAACTTTCCGGCAAGGTTTTATCCGGCAAGTAACATCTACTACCTCGAATTGTTTCATAATTTTAGTTTCAGTAGTTTCGGAATTAGATGAAGGGGGGGGGGACATATTTTTGCGTTACATTTTCAACAGTATTTTTTAAAATATAATACCTAAAATTAAAAGGAATGTATTTTTGAGTTTAGCGTTACGAAAGCTTTCACAGTTTACCCTACATGATATACAAAGAAAAGATTTTTTTTTTCAAGTAGCATAATTTGCCCCCCTACATTTTTACTAAATATATTTATGAATGTTTATTAATCTGAAAATATGTGGGTCAATGGTCTTTATTACTTCCCCGAATTTGAACTTTCCCCGTTCCATAGTTTACGAGTAAAATGGCTGTGACAGAGAGACGGACGGACAGACACAGGAGCGATCTTATAATGGTTCCGTTTTTATTTTTTAAGTACGGAACCCTAAAAACGATAAAAAAGCACAATTTATTTACATACGTCACAGAAATTTATTGTACGTCATTTTCACTGGCTGGATGTTTTCTTAGAAAACCGAAATACATCACATGGTGCAAAGAAAATGTGCACGTACTAATATTAATGTATAATAAGACCTATTTAAATAGGAAAACAAATCCGGATTTTTTTTCTAATTAAAAGAAAAAAGCCAAAATAACTTAGTATTTGATATTTTGCGATAGTCTTTGTAACATAATTTTTCAATCACCAATAGCGTCTTTTATATTTCGCAAGTGCAAATTAGAAGCAATTCTTTGATGATTAAATAAAATATTTTGATTATGGAATCATTTCTTCTTCTTTTTTTCGTTTTAGTATTTTAAATAAAATTGGTAAAAAAAAAAAAAAAAAAAAAAAAAAAAAAAAAAAAAAAAAAAAAAAAAAATTGATTCCAGTATACGGGCTTTGTCGAGGTAGAGAAATGTTTGGCGAGAGAAGTGAACTTTTAATGCATATTTTCTAAGAAGCTATACCCAAGCATTTCTTTAAACATTTATGCAATTTATTGAGTAAAAAAGTCATTTTTTTCACATACAAACAAAAGTAACTTTTATATATATATAAAAAATAATATTGTTATATATAAATACAATGTTTGTATTTATATGTAAAAATAAGCATAAACGTTCATCAGGTTTTTACATGTATGTATATCATTTATAATCTCAAACTGCACCGAGTTTTTAAAAAACGCCAAAAGTATTATCGGAAAAGTACCATGAAATTAGTTAAAATCATGGATTTTAAATCAAGGGAATGGAAAGTTTACGTTTTAAATGAAATGAATGCAATATGAATATGGTATGCGGAATTTTTTTGACCATTTATCACCTGCGTTTGGCTAATATAAAAGTATCAATATTGTCATTGGGGCACAGATGTCATATACGCTCCACGTTGACGGGATTTTTTTTAAACGACAATTTGACGAAAATCTCGTTTTCGATTACCAGTTACATATATATTTTTAAAAAGAGAATAACAATAAATTAAAAAAAAATTTAATTAAAAAGTACAAAACTAAACAATTTATATAATTTTAGAAAAAAGAAATAAACAATTTATTAATAAATAAACAACATCATCCGGATTATCATATTAAGAAAAATAACGACACTTTGGCGTCTGTTAAGTACCCCGGTACGTATGTGACATTGGCATCAGAAAAAAATCGTGCTAACGTGGTGCGTATACGACATCTGTGCCGCAATGGGTACATGGTACGCGAAATGAAACGAATATGCTATAGCCACTCCTCGTACAAGAAAATTGACCCTTTTTAGGTAGCTTTCTTTACAAAAAAGCTACCTATTGCAGCCGTTCGGAGGAAAGCGATTTCAAAAAAATTTGGTATATTTTCATCGATCATGACCCCCAGACCCCGAAACCACACCCCGTTCAAAATTGATATATATATATATCAATATATATATATATATATATCTGACCTATGTCACACTGTAACTCTCGTATTTATGAACCGATTTGGATGTAATTCGGTGTGTACATAGTACATACCAATGTCTTGACCGAGTTCGTTGGCCAGCTTCATCCGCCATTTTGTTTCAAAATGGCGGCCATTTAAAAATTTTTAAATTTTTTAAAATTTGAAATGTTGTACCAAAAAATTGAAAATGGAAAAATATTTTTTATTATGTATTTAACCTTTATACAAAGACTCCGTAGCAGTTTTTGTTTCGTCTATATCTTAAAAAATGGCTGAGTTATAGCATTTTGAATTTCTAGCGAAGCTGACATTTTGAAACGTGCTGAAATTTGTCATGCGATAAAAGTCGTATTTATGAACCGATTTGGATGTAACTTCGTTTATACATAGTACAGACCAATGTCTCGACCGAGCTCGTTGGCTAGCTTCATCCGCCATTTTGTTTAAAAATGGCGGCCATTTAAAATTTTAAGAAAAATTTAAATTTGAAATGTGGTACCAAAAAATTGAAAATTGAAAAAATATTTTTTCTCTTATGTGTTTGACCTTGATAAAAAGATTCGGAAGCAGTTTTTGTTTCGTCTATATCTTAAAAAATGGCTGAGTTATAGCATTTTGAATTTCTAGTGTGGCTGACATTTTGAAACGCCCTGATTTTTGCCACGTGATAACAGACGTATTTATGAACCGATTTGGATGTACCTTGGTGTGTACATAGTACATACAAATAACTCAGCCGAGTTCGTTGGCCAGCTTCATCCGCCATCTTGTTTCAAAATGGCGGCCATTTAAAAAAATTTAAAACATTTTAAATTTAGAATGAGATACCAAAAAATTGGAAAATGAAAAAGAGTTTTTTCGTATGTGTTTGACCTTAATACAAAGATTCCGGAACAGGTTTTGCTCCGTCTATATCTAAAAAAATTGCTGAGTTATAACATTTTGAATTTCTATTGTGGCTGACATTTTAAAACGACCTGATTTTTGTCACGCGATAACAGGCGTATTTATGAACCGATTTGAATGTAACTTGGTCTGTACATAGTACATACCAATGTCTTCACCGAGTTCGTTGGTCAGCTTCATTCGCCATCTTGTTTCAAAAGGGTTGCCATTTAAAAAAAATGTAATTTAAAATTTAAAATGAGGTATTAAAAAATTGGAAAATTAAAAAGATTTTTTTTATGTGTTTGGCCTAGATACAAAGATTCTGGAGCAGTTTTTGTTTCTGAAAATTTGTTCTTTTGCATATATCTTAAAAAAGTGGTTGAATTATAGCACTTTGAATTTCTATCATGGTTAACACTTTGAAACGATCTTGTATTTGTCTCGCGATACGACACGTATTCATTTCGATGGAAGAAGGCACGTGGATAGTATGCATCAATATCTCGACCAAGTTCGCCTGCCAGCTTCATCAGCCATCTTGTTTCAAAATGGCGGCCATTAAATTAAAAAATATATATATTTAAAGTGAGGTGCAAAAAAATTAGAAATTGAAAAAGATTTCTTTCTTAAGTATTTGACCTTGATATAAGGATTCAGGAGCATTTTTTGTTTGTCTTTATCTTAAAAAATGGCTCAGATATAGCAGTTTTAATATCTAACGTGGGTGACATTTTGAAAAATCTGATTTTTTGCCTGCGACAGCACTCGTATATATCAACCGATTCCGATGTGAGTGAGCATGTGCACAGCAATTACTAAGGTCTCGATCAAGTTCACTGGTTAGTCTCATCCACCATGTTGTCTTAAAATGGCAGGCACTGTAAGAAATCGCCGAATTTGGCAGCCAAATATAAGTTACTTTAAATAAAAGCAGTTTGGATAAAGCTGACTAATTTCGCGAAATTCTCATTCATAATGATTTAGTATTGATAAAAATTAGTATTGAATCTCCTACATTCGGTTTCCGCTTAATTGAGCTTCGTGTGTTTGAATAATATAAGTTGGCTTTTTTTAAATAAGGAATATGAAAGCTACCTCTTCCTCCCGGCACTGGCCGGAAGGACTTTTAAAATACGACATTGGTTGCAAACCAGATTACGGAACATTCAGATAACATTTGAAGTAATCACGGTACTTTATTTTTAGCCATGTAAATTTTAGACAAGAGCATTTTTTATTTATTTATTTATTTTTTTTTTGCCAAAAGTAATTTTTTTTCACATGTTTAATTTATAAAGAACTCTTTGATGTTGGAAGAAAATGTTTTGACTTATTATCTCTTATTATTATTTTTATTTATTTGTATTTTAAAAGAAATGTTTCAAAGTCGTGTTTTTAAAATGTATTTAATTTATGTATTATGAAAATGAAAAAATGCATTACGAAAGTTGTCGATTTATCTTCTGTATCCGGCTAAGTGCCTTTTTAAAATGTGTCTAATACCCTTCATGAAACTTCGCTGTTATATTGGCCTTGGCTCTTTTAGGTAGCTTTCTTTACAAAAAGCTACCTATTGCAGCCGTTCGGAGGAAAGCGATTTCAAAAAATTTTGGTATATTTTCATCGATCATGACCCCCAGACCGCGAAACCACCCTCCGTTCAAGATTTATATATATATATATATATATATATATATATATATATCAATATATATATATATATATATCAATATATATATATATATATATATATATATCTGACCTATGTCACACTGTAACTCTCGTATTTATGAACCGATTTGGATGTAATTCAGTGTGTACATAGTACATACCAATGTCTCGACCGAGTTCGTTGGCCAGCTTCATCCGCCATTTTGTTTCAAAATGGCGGCCATTTAAAATTTTTAAAAAAAATTAAAATTTGAAATTTGGTACCAAAAAATTGAAAATGGAAAAATATTTTTTTCTTATGTATTTGACCTTTATACAAAGACTCCGTAGCAGTTTTTGTTTCGTCTATATCTTAAAAAATGACTGAGTTATAGCATTTTGAATTTCTAGCGAAGCTGACATTTTGAAATGTCCTGAATTTTGTCACGCGATAAAAGGCGTATTTATGAACCGATTTGGATGTAACTTCGTTTATACATAGTACAGACCAATGTCTCGAACGAGTTCGTTGGCCAGCTTCATCCGCCATCTTGTTTAAAAATGGCGGCCATTTAAAATTTAAAGAAAAATTTAAATTTGAAATGTGGTAGCAAAAAATTGAAAATTGAAAAAATATTTTTCTCTTATGTGTTTGACCTTGATAAAAAGATTCGGGAGCAGTTTTTGTTTCGTCTATATCTTAAAAAATGGCTGAGTTATAGCATTTTGAATTTCTAGCGTGGCTGGCATTTTGAAACGTCCTGATTTTTGCCACGTGATAACAGACGTATTTATGAACCGATTTAGATGTACCTTGGTGTGTACATAGTACATACAAATAACTCAACCGAGTTCGTTGACCAGCTTCATTTGCCATCTTGTTTCAAAATGGTGGCCATTTAAATAAAATTAAAAAAACTTAAATTTAAAATGAGATACCAAAAAATTGGAAAATGAAAAAGATTTTTTTGTATGTGTTTGACCTTAATACAAAGATTCCGGAACAGGTTTTGTTTCGTCTACATCTAAAAAAATGGCTGAGTTATAGCATTTTGAATTTCTATTATGGCTGACATTTTAAAACGACCTGATTTTTGTCACGCGATAACAGGCGTATTTATGAATTGATTTGAATAAAACTTGGTCTGTACATAGTACATACCAATGTCTCGACCGAGTTCGTTGGCCAGCTTCATTCGCCATCTTGTTTCAAAAGTGTTGCCATTTTAATAAAATGTAATTTAAAATTTAAAATGTGGTATTAAAAAATTGGAAAATGAAAAAGATGTTTTTTATGTGTTTGGCCTTGATACAAAGATTCTGGAGCAGTTTTTGTTTCTGAAAATTTGTTTTTTTGTTTATATCTTAAAAGTGGTTGAATTATAGCACTTTGAATTTCTATCATGGCTAACACTTTAAACGATCTTGTATTCGTCACGCGATACCACACGTATTCGCCTATTTCGATGGAAGAAGGCATGTGGATAGTATACATCAATATCTGGACCAAGTTCGCTGGCCAGCTTCATCAGCCATCTTGTTTCAAAATGGCGGCCATTAAATTAAAAAAAAAATTATATTTAAAGTGAGGTGCAAAAAAATTAGAAATTGAAAAAGGTTTCTTTCTTAAGTATTTGACCTTGATATAAGGATTCAGGAGCATTTTTTGTTTGTCTTTATCTTAAAAAATGGTTCAGATATAGCAGTTTCAATTTCTAAAGCGGGGTGACATTTTGAAAAATATGATTTTTTGCCTGCGACAGCACTCGTATATATCAACCGATTCCGATATGAGTGAGCATGTGCACAGCAATTACTAAGGTCTCGACCAAGTTCAGTGGTTAGCCTCATCTACCATGTTGCCTTAAAATGGCAGGCACTTTAAGAAATCGCCGAATTTGGCAGCCAAATATAAGTGACTTTAAATAAAAGCAGCTTGGATAAAGCTGACTAATTTCGCGAAATTCTCATTGATAATGATTTAGTATTGATAAAAATTAGTATTGAATCTCCTACATTCGGTCTCCACTTAATTGAGCTTCGCGTGTTTGAATAATATAGGTTGGCTTTTTAAAAATAAGGAATATGAAAGCTACCTCTTCCTCCCGGCACTGGCCGGAAGGACTTTTTTAAAACGTTTAGTCCAATTTGGATTTAAGAAAGTGAAATGGTTTTGCCAAATCTTATAAAAGACTATGAAAATAAAATTGAAGAAGTATTAAACTGGTTTATGTATGTATTTAAAAAAATACATCTGCTAACACGCATTAAACAAATTATTTATGTTTTTATATAATACAAGTTAAACGGCCCCTGTATCTGCGTGTATGCTAATATTATACAGCAGTAAAGTTTATGTGTTTGTGGATTGTAATCTCTGAAATTACCTAGCCAATTTAGTAAATAATGATTTGAAAATGCTGGTGACCATCCCTGCTCCAATATTGTCTATATTTCATGTCAGTACGACAACCTCCATGGGTACAGGAGCAGAAAAGTTCCAATATTGCAAATACTGTGATATTGTTTGGGATAGAAATTAGAAAAATCGTGCGGTGGATACTTTTAAAATGTGAATACTCGTTATGAACGCTTTCTAAAAGGTTCGAAATTTTAAAGTTAGAAATAAACGTAAAACGTTCTGCAAAGTTTCTAAATCATGATTTATTTGGAATTGTTAGGGAAATAAATTTTAAAATTTCACATGGCTATTACTTTTAAGACGTAAATGCCGGCCAGTTATAAAAACTCAAAAATAAAAAGGGCGCACCATAAAAAAAAATCTAACCTGCAATTTCTGTGATAATCTCGGGTCTAGAAACTTAAAATTTGGCATGGTAGTAACTTACAAGATCTAAATTCTCGTTATAGAACAAATTCAAACTGCAATTAGAACATATGCGCATTAGAACGAATTCGAAAAAATTCGAAATTAAGAAGACTACACTGTTAAAAATTTGCAGCATTCTGTCCAGTCATTCGATCTTTTTTTTTGAAAAAATGGTTTCATAGCCGTAATTTAACTATATTCTGACCATAAAAGGGCCAATAATATGATCAGAATAGTGTTAAATTACAGCTGTGTAGCCGTTTTCGATAAAAACGGTCAAATGACTGGACATAATGCTGGAAATTTTTAACAGTGTAAATAAAGCGGACAAACTTCTAAAGATGATCTAAATAACGAACGACATGGAATTATTAGGAATATAAACATAAAAATTTGCATGAATGTTGCTTTTAAGACTAGCAATAGAACATTTTCTCGCAATAGAACAATACTCTCAATAGAACAATTTCTAAAAATTTCACTATGTAAAATGATGCAGGAGCAAAAAACTTTCGATTTTTTCCTGTGCTACTGCTGATCTAAAAATTTTTAACGGGTTGAAGAATTTTGAAGGAATACCTTTAAGATGGAAATGCTCGCTAAGAATAGTTTCTAAAAAATACAAAATTTAAAAAGATGAAATGAACTGAAAAGCTCTAAATTACCATGCATTTGCATTGTTAGGTACAGACACTTTAAATATTTAATAATGCTACAACAACCTCCCCTCCCCCAAACATGCAATTTAAATGCAACAAAACGGGTAGCTACTCATCTAGCATGGAATAAATTTTGTAAATATTGAATAAATGTCGGTATGAAGCAGAGAATAGTTTGCACGAAAGTACTTGTGAAATTATTCCTTCTCTGGGCTTTTCTCTCTTTCGCCAAGGCCCCTAATAGAGGAAAGTGTTTGTTTAAATTTGATATGAATTTTTTTTTCAGATTCACTAATCTAGAGATTTTATCACAATGTCATTTCCTCAAATGTCATTAGACGATTTTTTATACAGTAACTTATACGGGTATTTTTTTTTAATCGGGTTAATATTGACATATTTTAGCTTGCATGATTTGTTGAAAAAATATGTACGGATTTGTAAATTACTCGAAATGACATATTCACAGCTCAAAGGAAAGGTTATGCAGACGAGATATTCCAGATCTCGTGTCATAACTTACGCTGCAGTCAAAGCCGATTTGTTTTATATAATGCATGCTCACTCGTAATACAGCTTACCTTGTCGAAAATATTTTTGAAAACAAAACAACACAGATATACTCGATCATTTAAATCCGATCGAGTATATCTGTAACACAAGCGAATGACGCATTGCATGCATCTGTTGGCGTGTTCGGGACTTTGATATATCACTTTTTTAATTGACAATTCCCTAATCTCTTATCGACAACCTCATCGTATGGAAAACAGACATTCAAGAGTATTTACTATTCGAGTGGGCCACACCCCATATAAAAGTCCTTCATTCTCTTCGAACATCATTTTTTTTGTAATTTAGAGGTAGCCAAATTTGTGCGAAGCGTCTATTTATGTTTTTGATATCATTTCAAGGAGTAAACATTCCGATATAAGGTATTTTAGTGTTTTACATTCTCTGTTAATTTTAATCTATTGCGTAATTTAAATTTTATACCCATGGACGGCTGTCTTGCAGTTTTTCTTTGCCATTTTTTAACAGTGTACATTATATATAGTGTATACAGTGTATAATATATTATTATACTATTTTGTAATTCTACCGTTCAATTTGCTCATTTTTATCATTTGATTTTGTGACAGGTCTGTTGGATAAGTATCAGACTTTTATTTTTTCCGTGCGCAATAGTGATTCTAGGCGGCGCCACTTTGCACATTGGAAAGAGACAGATTAATGGGCACGCCTCAATTTTTTCCACAAATTCTAGTGAGCCAGTAGTTGCCACCTTCCGCCGAGTGAGGTGCTGTCATACGTGTGCGTCGGATTTTGATTTATCTCAAGATGACTGAACGGGTTGAACAATGGTACTGCATCAAATTTTCTCAAAACTTGGTGATCCTCCAAGCAAAACAATTCGTACGATTAATCAGGTGTCGTAAGATTAACCAATCTTCTAGCTCATTTATCGCACCTGATTCAGACTTTCTTGGCAAAATATGAAATTTCAGTTGTTCGTCAAATTCCATACTCTAGAGCTGTGGCTCCTTGCGTCTGCTGGTTGCTTCCGATATTGAAGGCGCCATTAAAAGGACCCCGTTTTGAGAGTAGAGATGAGATATGTAGAATTCGAAGGAGGGTTGAACAACATTCCAAAAAAAGCCTATTAGAATTATTTTCTGCTGTGGAAAGAACGGTGGGATAAATGTGTGGAGGCGCAAGGAGCATGCCTCGAAGGGGATAAGTCTACCAAGCCCGTCATGTAACTTATGTATTTTTCTTCGGACAAAGTTTGACTACTTTTCAGACAGGCCACGTATTGTCAATTAAAGATAGCATCTCATTTTCTATTCTTATCACGAGTTATTATTAAATCTATGTTCTCAGTAACATCGCTCAGACTAATAGTCCAAGTTGCATGCTGAAAGTCTTGTTGTCATTTTTGTATTTGAGTGCGTAGTTTGCCGATTTTTTAAAATAATTATTTAAAAACAATAACCATAAGAGCTAAAAATTCCAATTTAGGTACTGTTATTTTCCCTCTCGAAGTGTAAAGCGAAAAGAAAAACTAGTTGATACCATTAGCATAACCTTTGTTTTCCAAAAGCTGATTTCGTTTTTTCTTGGAAAATACTTGTTTTAATGCAATTAGTTAAGGTTTTTGAACGAGCTTATTATTTTTTTATTTATTGCTGAAACTGCTTGTATCAGATACATTTTAGGTAGCTTTCATTACAAAAAGCTACCTATTCCAGTCGTTCGGAGGAAAGCGATTTCAAAAAATTTTGGTATATTTTCATCGATCATGACCATCAGACCCCGAAACCACCCTCCGTTCAAAATTGATATATGACATTTGTCATACTGTAACTCTCGTATTTATGAACCGATTTCGATAAAATTCGGTGTGTACATTGTACATACCAATGTCTCGACCGAGTTCGTTGGCCAGATTCATCCGCCGTTTTGTTTCAAAATGGCGGCCATTTAAAATTAAAAAAAAAAATTAAATCTTGAAATGTGATACCAAAAAATTGAAAATGGAAAAATATTTTTTTCTTATGTATTTGACCTTTATACAAAGATTCTGGAGCAGTTTTTGTTTCGTCTATATCTTAAAAAATGGCTGATTTATAGCATTTTAGGTAGCTTTCTTTACAAAAAAGCTACCTATTGCAGCCGTTCGGAGGAAAGCGATTTCAAAAAAATTTGGTATATTTTCATCGATCATGACCCCCAGACCCCGAAACCACCCTCCGTTCAAAATTGATATATATATATATATATATATATCTGACCTATGTCACACTGTAACTCCCGTAATTATGAAACGATTTCGATGTAATTCGGTGTGTACATAGTACATACCAATGTCTCGACCGAGTTCGTTGGCCAGCTTCATCCGCCATTTTGTTTCAAAATGGCGGCCATTTAAAAATTTTTAAAAAATTTAAAATTTGAAATGTGGTACCAAAAAATTGAAAATGGAAAAATATTTTTTTTTATGTATTTGACCTTTATACAAAGACTCCGTAGCAGTTTTTGTTTCGTCTATATCTTAAAAAATGGCTGAATTATAGCATTTTGAATTTCTAGCGTGGCTGACATTTTGAAACGTCCTGATTTTTGTCACGCGATAACAGACGTATTTATGAACCGATTTGAATGTAACTTGGTCTGTACGTAGTACATACCAAAGTCTCGACCGAGTTCGTTGGCCAGCTTCATCCGCCATCTTGTTTAAAAATGGCGGCCATTTAAAATTTTAAGAAAAATTTAAATTTGAAATGTGATAGCAAAAAAATGAAAATTGAAACAATATTTTTCTCTTATGTGTTTGACCTTGATAAAAAGATTCAGGAGCAATTTTTGTTTCGTCTATATCTTAAAAAATGGCTGAGTTATAGCATCTTGAATTTCTAGCGTGGCTGACATTTTGAAACGTCCTGATTTTTGCCACGTGATAATAGACGTATTTATGAACCGATTTGGATGTACCTTGGTGTGTACATAGTACATACAAACAACTCAACCGAGTTCGTTGACCAGCTTCATTCGCCATTTTGTTTCAAAATGGTGGCCATTTAAAAAAATTTAAAAAAAAATAAATTTAAAATGAGATACCAAAAAATTGGAAAATGAAAAAAAAATTTTTTGTATGTGTTTGACCTTAATACAAAGATTCCGGAACAGGTTTAGTTTCGTCTACGTCTAAAAAAATGGCTGAGTTATAACATTTTGAATTTCTATTGTGGCTGACATTTTAAAGCGACCTGATTTTTGTCACGCGATAACAGGCGTATTTATGAACCGATTTTAATGTAACTTGGTCTGTACGTAGTACATACCAATGTCTCGACCGAGTTCGTTGGCCAGCTTCATTCACCATCTTGTTTCAAAAGGGTTGCCATTTAAAAAAAAAATGTAATTTAAAATTTAAAATGAGGTATTAAAAAATTGGAAAATGAAAAAGATTTTTTTTATGTGTTTGGCCTTGATACAAAGATTCTGGAGCAGTTTTTGTTTCTGAAAATTTGTTCTTTTGTTTATATCTTAAAAAGTGGTTGAATTATAGCACTTTGAATTTCTATCATGGCTAACACTTTGAAACGATCTTGTATTTGTCACGAAGTACCACACTTATTCGCCTATTTCGATGGAAGAAGGCATGTGGATAGTCATCAATATCTCGACCAAGTTCACTGGCCAGCTTCATCAGCCATCGTGTTTCAAAATGGCGGCCATTAAATTAAAAAATATATATATTTAAAGTGAGTTGCAAAAAAATTAGAAATTGAAAAAGGTTTCTTTCTTAAGTATTTGACCTTGATATAAGGATTCAGGAGCATTTTTTGTTTGTCTTTATCTTAAAAAATGGCTCAGATATAGCAGTTTCAATTTCTAAAGTGGGTGACATTTTGAAAAATCTGATTTTTTGCCTGCGACAGCACTCGTATATATCAACCGATTCCGATATGAGTGAGCATGTGCACAGCAATTACTAAGGTCTCGACCAAGTTCACTGGTTAGCCTCATCTACCATGTTATCTTAAAATAGCAGGCACTTTAAGAAATCGCCGAATTTGGCAGCCAAATATAAGTGACTTTAAATAAAAGCAGCTTGGATAAAGCTGACTAATTTCGCGAAATTTTCATTCATAATGATTTAGTATTGATAAAAATTAGTATTGAATCTTCTACATTCGGTTTCCACTTAATTGAGCTTCGTGTGTTTGAATAATATAAGTTGGCTTTTTAAAAATAAGGAATATGAAAGCTACTTCTTCCTCCCGGCACTGGCCGGAAGGAGTTTTGAATTTCTAGCGTGGCTGACATTTTGAAACGTCCTGAATTTTGTCACGCGATAAAAGGCGTATTTATGAACAGATTTGGATGTAACTTAGTTTATTCATAGTACATACCAATGTCTCGACCGAGTTTGTTGGCCAGCTTCACCCGCCATCTTGTTTAAAAATGACGGCCATTTAAATTTTTAAGAAAAAATTAAATTTGAAATGTGTACCAAAAATTTGAAAATTGAAAAAATATTTTTTTCTTATGTGTTTGACCTTGATAAAAAGATTCGGTAACAGTTTTTGTTTCGTCTATATCTTAAAAAATGGCTGAGTAATACCATTTTGAATTTCTAGCGTGGCTGACATTTTGAAACGTCCTGATTTTTGTCAGGTGATAACAGGCGTATTTATGAACCGATTTGGATGTACCTTGGTGTATACATAGTACATACAAATATCTCGACCGAGTTCGTTTACCAGCTTCATCCGACATCTTGTTTCAAAATGGCAGCCATTTAAAAAAAATTTAAAATTTTAAAATTTAAAATAAGATACCAAAAATTTGGAAAATGAAAAAGATTTTTTTCGTATGTGTTTGACCTTAATACCAAGATTCCGGAACAGTTTTTGTTTTGTAAATATCTAAAAAAAATGGCTGAGTTATAGCATTTTGAATTTCTATTATGGCTGACATTTTAAAACGACCTGATTTTTCTCACGCGATAACAGGCGTATTTATGAACCGATTTGGATGTAACTTGGTCTGTTCATAGTACATACCAATGTCTCGACCGAGTTCGTTGGCCAGCATCATTCGCCATCTTGTTTTAGAAGGGTTGCCATTTAAAAAAAATTAAATTTAAAATTTAAAATGAGGTATTAAAAAATTGGAAAATGAAAAAGATTTTTTTTATGTGTTTGGCCTTGATACAAAGATTCCGGAGCAGTTTTTGTTTCTGAAAATTTGTTCTTTTGTTTATATCTTAAGAAATGGTTGAATTATAGCACTTTGAATTTCTAACTTGGCTAACATTTTGAAACGATCTTGTATTTGTCACGCGATAACACACGTATTCGCCTATTTCGAGAAGACCAAGGGTCAGCTAGGTGGGGAGGCCTACCAAATGGCTTAAGCACTCACAAGCCCCACCCATATTCGCCTATTTCGATGTAAGAAGGCATGTGGATAGTATACATCAATATCTCGACCAAGTTCGCTGGACAGATTCATCAGCCATCTTGTTTTAAATGGCGGCCATTAAATTAAACAATATATTTAAAGTGAGTTGCAAAAAAATTAGAAATTGAAAATTTTTCTTTCTTAAGTATTTGACCTTGATATAAGGATTCAGGAGCATTTTTTGTTTGTCTTTATCTTAAAAAATGGCTCAGATATAGCAGTTTTAATTTGTAATGTGAGTGACATTTTGAAAAATCTGGTTTTTTTGCCTGCGACAGCACTCGTATACATCAACCGATTTCCTATGTGAGTGAGCATGTGCACAGCAATTACTAAGGTCTCGACCAAGTTCACTGGTTAGCCTCATCAACCATGTTGTCTTAAAATGGCAGGCACTTTAAGAAATCGCCGAAATTGGCAGCCAAATATAAGTTACTTTAAAGAAAAGCAGATTGGATAAAGCTGACTAATTTCGCGAAATTCTCATTCATTATATTTATAAAAATTAGTATTGAATCTTCTATATTCGGTTTCCACTAAATTGAGCTTCGTGTGTTTGAATAATATAAATTGGCTTTTTTAAAATAAGAAATATGAAAGCTACCTCTTCCTCCCGGCACTGGCCGGAAGGACTTTTTTGATAGGTGGTTGGAACGTAGAGATAATTTTTAATTAACTAAGAGTAATATTCTATAAACTGGGGGTATCATATACGTATTTTTAAATATTAAATTAAGAATGCGCTATGATATATTTCAAAATGCGCAAAATATATTAAATATGTTATAACAAATATTTAGATTCAATTTAATTAAATAGTTTTGAAAGAAATTGTATGATGCACGTTCACTGTATTCTATCACATCAAACTAATAGTCTATTAAAAGTGGCACCATTTAGAATAAAATTATGATGTCTCTATATCTTAAGCTTAATTAACTTATTATAACTAGAATAAGTTTATTAAAAGCTCACTTGATAACAATATAAAGAATTTAAGTCGAGTGCATTTGTAAATTTTTCGCTTATTAACAGGTTATTTTCTAAATAAATTAATATAAACATCTATCAACTGAATAGCATTTAAATGAATAAAATAATGTTCATCTTTATTCAAGTTGTAACCTGCTGTACGGAAGAAATCACTATGTGAGTGCATAAAATGAGCTTGTACATCAAAATGTAATATAAGAAAGTACCTTTTTAGCTTTAGTTCGCTTGTTCAGTAATATTGTATGATTTAGCTTCAGTTTTGAACAATATTTATATTAAAATTTTAACACATATTAACATTAATGAAAGGTGATATATTTATTTCAGAATCTCTGAAAAATATGTATATATAGAAAAAGTGAAACAGCAAAGTAAAGAAATATATAAAATGGAAAAGAAATTAAAGCTACGTTTACATATAAGTTTTGGGGAAAAAATCGATTTTTTTTTTTTTTTTTTTTTTTTTTTTTGCACTTTATGAAAGTTATAGGTGTACAAAATCCGGAAAGAAAAGGGATTTTGAATCCATTCCTTATTCAGTTTGCTACAACCTGCTGAACATACTGGTATACTTAAAAAGAAGAACGAAAAATCATGCTTAAAACATAGATTTTAGAATAATTTCCAACTCTAAAAAAGCTTCATCATTTACTAAGGTCAAACACGATGACTAAGTAAAGAATTTGGAAAACGCATAACCCATTTGAAAACTCGATTTCAGCAATTACCACCAATAGTCGGAAAAATTCTTTTCTGCAGCCCTATGTACGATCTATAGATTTGTGTATATACAACATAGAACGCTAAACTTTAGTTCACTTAAGAAACGCATTGTACAGTTGAAAATTCAATGAACAGAAAGAGATATTTTGTGGAGCCCTGCATATGATTTATAGAATTTTTGCACACCAAGTAATGTGCAGAAAATTAGCTAAATTTAAGAACATGCACCATAACAGTCCGTAAGCACCGCCCCCTGAATACTAGGCCTGAGCACTCACACAAAAATGACACAAAAATGGCGGCTGCCGAAGGCAGATTTTTTTTAGCGTAGGTACGGTCCCTTAAATGTTGACACCAGTATTTTATAAAAGATTTCTGTACCTTGTTTATTCTCAGAAAAGTGAAGCGGAAAAAACTTCAAAAAATTATTGGTAGGAATATTTAAGGGACCGTACACACTCTGAAATAAATCCGCCTTCGGCAGCCGCCATTTTTGGTCCAGCGCTCAGGCCTACTATTCAGGGGGCGGTGCCGTAAGACATAGTGACGTCACGGCGACGTCGTTGTGAAGTCACACTGTGACTTTGTGACCGTCGATGTGACGTCATAGTGACTACAATGCGAAGTCTTTATGGCCGTTTTAGAGGTCGTTTGTGACGTTACATTGTGACCACTCTGTGAAGTCACGGTGTGACAAATTTGTGAAAAGTGTGTCATTTGTGACTACTTTGGCATTAGTTTTGTGACGAACGTGTAACGAAAGCGACAATGCTTTGAAGTCACATTGTGAGCAAGCAATTTGTGAAATATGTGTCATTTGTGACGCACTTGTCGTAAACACTGCGATATTTCAAAATAAATTCAAATTTCAAATCAATTGCTTAAAATGAGGCAAAGGACAACATAGAGAAAAAGATTCCATGCCGGGACTCGATCCCAGGCCATCAGTATAGCGCACTGACATTCTACCGACTAAACCACATGGAACGATACCCAGTCTGGAAAATTTCTCAATATTAGATGTTGGCAAAGCGACAAATGCAGCACAAGATGGAATATTTATAGAGAGCCACCGACATGAGGCAAACACGAAACTTAATTAAATCCAGCATCGTTTGAAACTATATTAATACTTGGAAAAATTTCCAGAGAGAACTATTCGCCTTGTATACAATATTTCAAATGAAAATTGAATTTCAAATTAATTGCTTAAAAGGCATTTTAAATTTTAAATTTGGATTTCATTTGAAATATTGTATGCAAGGCGAATGTTTCTCTCTGGAAAATTTTCCAAGTATTAATATAATTTCAATCGATGCTGGATTAAATAAGTTTTGTGTTTGTCTTATATCGGGGGCTCAGGAAATATATTCCATCTTGTGCTGCGTTTGTAGCCTTGCCAACATGCAATAGTGAGAAATTTTACAAATTGGGTATCGTTCCATGTACTTTAGTCGGTAGAATATCAGTGCGCTATACTGATGGCGCGGGTTCGAGTCCCGGCATGGAATCTTTTTCACTCTGTTGGCCTTTGCGCCTTTTAAGCAATTAATTTGAAATTTGATTTTCATGTGAAATACTGTATCCAAGACGAATGTTTCTCTCTTGAAAATTTTCCAAGTATTAATACTGTGATGAATTTTAAAATGCACAATTTTAAAATAAAATTTTGTTTGAAATATAACATCTTATCTTTTTACCGTACTTTTAAGGAAAATATTGCTATTTTAGAGCCCCATTCTTCTAAAATATTTTTAATTTTTTCACTTAAACAGCAATGCTTATCAACTGGCATCTCTTTTTATTGAATTCTAAACTTGACCTTGAGTTCAAGCTTGATATTAAGAATGTGTAAGTTTTTTAATGTGTTGTGATTTGCCATTGCTTTATTAAATACGAACATGGAGTCTAACGGATATTAATACAGCTTTTATTAATAGAATAACATGATAAGCCATATTTATTTACATGTTTTATTCCAGTGCATATTGTATTTTGTGAATATGAGTTAAATAGATTTGGTATGCTTTATAGGAAAAGACTGATCTGGGAAATAGAAAAAAACATGCGTTAAGCTTAGATTATGAAGCACTTTCCAGCACTCCCTGAATGCTTTAAAAAGACATCGTAATTTAGGGAAATAACGTAAATAAGATAAAAAAGAAAACATTTTAGAAAACGCATAAAACATTTGAAAAACCGATTTCAGCAGTTACCATCCATAGCCAAATATGTTTTTCAATTCTTTTGCACAGCCCTGTATTTTATCTGCAGGCTGATATATATGTACTATATAATGGGAAAATTTAGTTTAGCAATAAAATAGATAACAGGTTGAAATTCTCTTTCAGCAATTTATACTAATATATGGAAACATACTTGAATACATTTGTAAAATCCTGCAGTTTACCTAGAACCTTTATTACACGCCACTATTTAGTTAAAATTTATTTCAAATTAAAACACTCTTAAAACTGCTGAAATCATGTTTTCAGAAATTATAATGTATAGACGGTCATGTATCCAATTCTTATCGTGACCTTGTATACCATTTTATCTACATTCTACAAACATTTCTTAGTAAATTAAACGCAGTTCAGCGTAAAAATTCATAACTCATTTAAAAACCACCTTTATGCAATTTGCGCCTATACACAGTAAGCCTTACGAATACTTTTGTGTAGCCCTGTATATGAATTATACCATTTATATACACCATATACTATGCATAAATATAGTGAATCATAAAAGCGTATATCATAATTAAAAATGCATTTCCAGCAATCGTCGCTAATGAACAGTACTTCGGATACAATATAGTGTCTGAAATATTTTGTGTGTCCCTGTAAATGCTATAATACACTTCTTATTATACATGAAATAATTTATAGTATGTAAACCTCAGCGACGTATATCAATTTCATTATATATGAAATAGATTAACATAATTAAAGTACACTGAAAACAATTCCCTCCACCCCTATATCATTATATATTGGAATTCCTTTTTTAGTCCTGTAAATGATTAATAACTATTCTTTACATCGCATATTTTACAAAATTCATATTTTAGTGCACTTCATAAATGCATATCAATTTTATTCTGTTTGAAAGCGTGTAAAATCATTGAAAATCATTTGAAAAGATTTTTTCCCATAGGCCGTAATGTAACGGAATACTTTTGACTCCCCCTGTAAATGAGCTAAACATGCTGCAAACTTCATTAGAAATCTGGAACGTGCTATGGTAAACGTCAATATCCAAAAATGTCAGGAAAATCCGAGTATATTTACGAGAGTTAAAGCGCGGGCAGACTGCTAGACGGACAGAGAAACCGAAGTCATAAATACTTTTCAACTTTGTTGGGAGTAGATTATGTAAATAAATATGAGCTTTTAAAAAATACATACTAAAGCAGTTTAATCTATAACTTCCTATCAGGCAAGAAAAACACTTTATTTCAATGCTTAAATATCATATTTTACTTTTAGTGCCAATAATTATGTGCATCATAAACGTAGAAAATGAGTTTATAATAGAAGAAAATTTAATAACCGATTCAGAATGTCTATAATTAAGTGTTTGATTAAAATCACAAACAGAAAAAAAAATGCTTACATACAATTAAAAAATAAATAAATATGTATATCAATTTGAAAAACACTAAAAATAATAATTAGTATTTATAATTGTACTATTAATCAACAACAAACTACAATAGATGAATTAAATACATTATTAGATTTAATAATATCTCAAAAATCTTTCCATATGTTATAAGGAATTCCTATTATTTTATAATTTTGACAAATGTTAAATCTGAAAACATTGGTATGAAGATTTAGGATTTTAAAAAAAAGTTGAAAATATTATTAGCACTAAAAGAAAAATCTTTCAAAAGTTTCACTACTGTAATATGTAAGAATACATTTTCCCAGTATAATGCTAATTTCTAATCTGAAACAGTTTCGTAGTATCATAATAATCGAATATCAAATTTAATTCCAAAATAATAATAACTATAAGTGTTAGTATTCAGAAAACAGTAAGAAGCCGAAAAAAATTCCAAATCATTGTCTCAACACATTTTCAATCTCAAGTAACTGCAAATTAATGTTTTCATTAATTCCACTATGAATGTAGGCATGAATCAGTCTCTGCGCAGCTTTTTTCTTTGTCAAGCGATGGCAAATTAAGATATTTTTCTTCACAGTATCGAATAGGAAAATACCGCTTGTAAAAACAAATCCAGATCAGTCTCTAACTAATATAACATAAAACTATTTCACTGATAATATACAGATCAAGAATAAAAGATTTAAATTAAATAAGACTTACATTTACGTTACATTAATAATATCCGTGTATCCTAAAATGGCGGACGTCATTCTCATGCCTTAAAAAAATGTATTGTAGACGTGGTGATATTCGAAACAGTGAACTAACTTCCCGCGTCTACTTTTATTTATTATTTTTCTGCGGTCATATTGCACGCAGACGAATTTAGCAGATGTCTTTAATGTTTATTTGTTTTTGTATACAACAGGTTTGAAACTTACATATGCAATAATTTTATGAGAGTGTCTTTAACGTAATTTTTATCTTTGAAGAAATTTCCAATGTATTTTACGCTTTCTTTTTATCCGTTCCAAACAATTCAAGTTAAAATGGATTGTAAAGTTTCATTTTTGTAAATAATAATAATAATAATAATAATCATAATTAGAGTTTATTAGATAAAACATTGTTTAAATATTTAAAATGTGTAAAAATAAATTTAAATGTAATAATGAGCCCCCCCCCCCTTTTTTTTAAAAAAAAGGGAAAATTTTTGTCATACGTAATAAATGCAAAATATCTTCTTAATAAATAAAAAAAGGCTATGGAGGATTAAAAAAAAATCCTTTGTCAATCTGTCATTCTTTTCATATTAATTTTCTGTAAAATAAACAATTTTTAACATAACTTTTTTTAAAGTCATGTCTCTAAAACACAAATTTTAAATACGAATAATTAAATATATTATGGGTTTTGCATAAATTTTGTATATTTCTTTTATTTTCGGAAAATGCTAATGTTATTTAAGATGTCTGAAAGAAGTAGATTTTTTAAAAAAATAATTACTTAAAATAGTTAAACACTAACTGGAAAAAATATGATCTGAATGCAAATTATAAAGCAAGAAATGCATATATGACTAAGCTCTGAAGACTCTTTCTACGTGCTCATTAAAAGCTGAAGACATAACTGTAATAGAATATTTTTAGTTTGAAACCACAGAAGTGTTTCGAGTACCACTGGTCGGCAAAAAAAAAAAAAAAAAAAAAAAAAAATATTCCCTGCAAACTAAATATGTAAAATGTACAGATTTAATACTCCTAATTCTAAATATGTTA
Organism: Maratus speciosus; assembly: GCA_963932465.1. Taxonomy (NCBI): domain Eukaryota; kingdom Metazoa; phylum Arthropoda; class Arachnida; order Araneae; family Salticidae; genus Maratus; species Maratus speciosus. The sequence goes on from OZ010787.1 coordinate 150,678,226, forward strand.
TCCAATTTCTCCAGCACGAACGTTTTATTCCAAGAAATACTTTTATAATAATAACAGTCAGTGAAGGATTATTATATTAAATTGCAATACTAGATAAAATTGAAATCATGAAAAAAGTATTCTTTCATTGTCTTAGATATTAAATTGATAAAATATACGAGGTATGAAAATTTAGTTTATTAATGCTTGTATCGTGCACTTTATTTATTATGCCCCCCCCCCCCTTTCGTGACAGAATTTACCATTTGCTATCCGCTAATATATTTTCATTCCTTATGCCGCTGTAACTCGGGACTGCTTAAAATACTGTTTAAAATATTTCCTCTTCATTGTCAAAGATTTTTGAAGTTCATATTTTTGTCGTTCTGTGACTTACAATATGGTGGTTTTTTTGTCACACTGTGACTTACAATATGGTGGGTTTTTTGTCACATGTATGACGTGACATAACAGTGACATCACAATTATTTTTAATCGCCAGAAAAATTTAATTTTACAGTAAATAACATGTTTTGAAGAAATTTTGTAATTTTTTAAAGTTTTCAAAGAAGTTCATATCTCAGTCACAATGTGACGTCACTGAGTGGTGCATTTTGGTCACAGATGTGACGTGACCGCAGTCACTGACAGTGACGTCACAACGACGTCACCTTGGCCATGCATGCTATGAGGGAGAAAGCGGAAATCCAACAATTATTGTTGACTAGCGGGCATGACCGAGCTAAGCTCGGTCAAAGTTAGCCTTGTGTTCAATTCGATATTTCATTCTCACTGTATAATTCTTCCTGTTTAGATAAAATTGCCCAATCGTCATCTCATGCCCGGAAAAGGTATATTACAGAATTTTGTCAAAATGTTTTGGAATTTTTTTTATATTCGATTAGCTTGACTCTGACCCATTGTGACCCAAAATGACCCACTAATCGAATTTTTTTGAACATGCGACCAAGCCCAATGGTAATTCACCCGCCCGAAAACGATAGAATACGAAATTTCTTCAAAATCATTAGAGCAGTTTTCTACATAAACCTTGCTTGACCCACAGTGAACCAAAAATGACCCACTGATCGATTTTTCTCTAATATGTGACTTAACACATTGGTCTTCTCGTAATCCAAAACGAGAAAATGCAAAATTTAGTCAAAATCGTTAGAGCCGTTTTTAGATAAAATTGGCTTGACCCATAGTGATCCAAAAATTACCCACTAATCGAAATTTCTCGAACATGTGACCTAGCCCAATAGTTTTCTCGTGCCGAAAAACGTTTGGATATAAAATTTAGTCAAAATCGATTGAGCCGTTTTTTAGATAAATTTGGCTTGACCCATAGTGACCAAAAAACGACACACTAATCGAAATTTCCCGAACATGTGACCTAGACCAATAATTTACTCGTGCCGAAAAACGGTTGGATATAAAATTTAGTCAAAATCGATTGAGCCGTTTTTTAGACATAATTTGCTTGACCTTGACCCATTATGACCCAAAATGTCCGACTAATCGATTTTTCTCGTACATGTGACTTAGTCAAACGGTCATCTCATGCCCGGAAACGGTATATTACAAAATTTTGTCGAAATGTTTTGGGCCTTTTTTTTGGATTCAATTAGCTTGACCCTGAACCATTGTGACTCAAAATGACCCACTAATAGAATTTTCTTGAACGTGCGATCAAGCCCAATGATATTCTCGTGCCCGAAAACGATAGAATACAAAATTTCGTCAAAATCGTTAGAGCTGTTTTCTAGATAAACTTTGCTTGACCCACAGTGACCCTCCCCCCCAAAAAAAAGACCCACTAATCGAATTTTCTCTAATATGTGACTTATCCCGTTGGTCTTCTCGTAATCAAAAACGGCAAAATACAAAATTTAGTCAAAATCGTTAGAGCCGTTTTTTAGATAAATTTGGCTTGACCCATAGTGACTCAAAAACGACCGACTAATCGAAATTTCTCGCACGTGTGGCCTAGCCCAATAATTTTCTCGTGACGAAAAATGGTTGGATATAAAATTTAGTCAAAATCGATTGAGCCGTTTTTTAGATAAATTTGGCTTGACCCACAGTGACCAAAAAATGAACCACTAATTGAAATTTTTCGAACATGTGACCTAGCCCAATAATTTCCTCGTGCCGAAAAACGGTTGGATATAAAATTTAGTCAAAATCGATTGAGCCGTTTTTTAGATATAATTAGCTTGACTTTGACCCATTACGACCCAAAATGACCCACTAATCTATTTTTCTCGTACATGTGACTTAGCCAAATGGTCATCTCATGCCCGGAAACGGTATATTACAAAATTTTGTCGAAATGTTTTGGGCCTTTTTTGGATTGAATTAGCTTGTCCCTGAGCCATTGTGACCCAAAATGACCCACTAATCGAATTTTCTTGAACGTGCGATCAAGCCCAATGATATTATTGTGCCCAAAAACGATAGAATAGAAAATTTCGTCAAAATCGTTATAGCCGTTTTCTAGATAAACTCTGCTTGACCCACAGTGACCCGAAAAAAGACCCACTAATCGAATTTTCTGTAATATGTGACTTATCCCGTTGGTCTTCTCCTAATCAAAAACGACAAAATACAAAATTTAGTCAAAATCGTTAGAGCCTTTTTTAGATAAAATTGGCTTGACCCATAGTGACTCAAAAATGACCCACTAATCTAAATTTCTCGAACATGTGACATTGCCCAATAGTTTTCTCGTGCCGAAAACCGGTTGGATATAAAATTTAGTCAAAATCGATTAAGCCGTTTTTTAGATATAATTAGCTTGACTTTGATCCATTATGACCCGAAATGACCCACTAATCGAGTTTTCTCGAACACGTGACCTAGCCCAATGGTATTCTCGTGCCCGAAAAGGGTAAAATACAAAATTTCGTCAAAATCGTTAGTGCTGTTTTCTAGATAAACTTTGCTTGACCCACAATGACTCAAAAATAACCCACAAATCGAATTTTCTCTAATATGTGACTTAGCCCATTGGTCTTCTCGTAAACCAAAACGGTGGAATACAAAATTTAGTTAAAATCGTTAGAGCCGTTTTTTAGATAAAATTGGCTTGACCCATAGTGACCCAAAAATTACCCACAAATCGAAATTTCTCGTACCTGTGACCTAGCCCAATAGTTTTCTCGTGCCGAAAACCGGTTGGATATAAAATTTAGTCAAAATCGATTGTGCCGTTTTTTAGATATAATTAGCTTTACCTTGGCCCATTATGACCCAAAATGACCCACAAATCGAATTTTCTGGAACACGTGAAATAGCCCAATGGTCTTATCCTGCCCGAAAATGGTAAAATACAAAATTTCGTCAAAATCGCTAGAGCCGTTTTTAAGATAAAATTTACATACACACACACACACAATTTTTGTTCGCATTGTAGTATACGATGTACGATACTTTAGTCGAATTCTTTTGTGTGGCCTTCTCAACGAACGATGAATGTCATGCTACGGTCAAACTCCATCGCCTGCCTTATACGGCCTTAATAATATCCCTTAGTTTCAGAATCATTAAAGACCACAGTCGCCGCCAGATGGCACGAATACCTACTGTAAATTGTATTTTCTCTACTGTAAATAATGCTTATTAAGCGTTACTTTCATACTTAAAATTAAGAAAAACATCTGTGTATATGCGTTATAAAATGTATAGATAATATATGTATATTTTGCCTAGGCGTTTTCTATACTGCAAATAGGAAAACTGAAGGATTTGGAGATAAAATAAATAAATACAATGCATTAAACATAAGCAACTAAAAATATATTGAATAACACGGAAAACAAAGATTATAAGTAAATTTCTGCATTTGTTTTTTAAAATATTTTAATTTAAATTAAATTAAGTTGCAAATTAAACTTTCTTTAAATATTATTTACAAGTTCCAAAATATGAAGAAAATTAATCAAAACTTTTTCAAAGAACCAAATTATTCTCAAATCTGGATAACTTTTTAAACCATTCAATTATTTTTTGCACCAGACTTCTGATGTAAAAATATAGGTATATAAAGTTTATTGCGAACAACTTTGGATAATAGTAAATATTAGAGGTACTGAAAATAAAGTGTACAAGGAAATAGGAAAAAAAATAATTATAGGTTTCTATCATTTTTAGAAAAAATAAAATAAAAAACAGGAGAATTTATAAAATCAAATGTTTGAATCTTAGGCAGTTAGTTATATTATAAAAACTATAAAAAAAAAATATTTACACTATATTAAGTGAATAAGCATGTTCGCTAGCATCCGGCAACCAACTCATAACGAAATATTTTTTTCAGAACATTAATTATTTTTGCACGTTTCTTAATTAATTAAAAAACTATAAATATATGTACATTGCAAACAATTTTCAATAAATTTGGCCATTATAGTATGTATTGATTTGAAATATTCAAGCATGTAGAAAAATAACAAAATTGCATATAAAATTAAATATTCTAATTCTGGACACTGATGGTATAAAACTATGATACAATTAAAAGGATATATGCATGTTTCATAATATCATGTATTTTTGCCAATTGCCGGCAATCAACTCATATCGATTTTTTTTTTTTTCAAAACACGGATATTCACATGATTCTTGATAATTAAGAAAATATATATATGTCTGTACATTGCAAAGTATTTTCAATAAATTTGGCCATTATATGTGTTGATCTGAAATATTCAAGCATATATAAAAAAAAGTCCTTCCGGCCAGTGCCGGGAGGAAGAGGTAGCTTTCATATTCCTTATTTTAAAAAAGCCAACTTATATTATTCAAACACACGAAGCTCAATTAAGTGGAAACCGAATGTAGGAGATTCAATACTAATATTTATCAATACTAAATCCTTATGAATGAGAATTTCGCGAAATTAGTCAGCTTTATCCAAGCTGCTTTTATTTAAAGTAACTTACATTTGGCTGCCAAATTCGGCGATTTCTTAAAGTGCCTGCCATTTTAAAACAAGATGGTGGATGAGGCTAACCAGTGAACTTGGTCGAGACCTTAGTAATTGTTGTGCACATGCTCACTCACATCGGAATCAGTTGATATATACGAGTGCTGTCGCAGGCAAAAAATCAGATTTTTCAAAATGTCACCCACGTTAGAAATTGAAACTGCTATATCTGAGCCATTTTTTAAGATAAAGACAAACAAAAAAAGCTCCTGAATCCTTGTATCAAGGTCAAATATTTAAGAAAGAAACCTTTTTCAATTTCTAATTTTTTTGCACCTCACTTTAAATATAATTTTTTTTAATTTAATGGCCGTCATTTTGAAACAAGATGGCTGATGAAGCTGGCCAGCGAACTTGGTCGAGATATTGATGTATACTATCCACATGCCTTCTTCCATCGAAATAGGCGAATACGTGAGGTATCGCGTGACAAATACAAGATCGTTTCAAAGTGTTAGCCATGATAGAAATTCAAAGTGCTATAATTCAACCACTTTTTAAGATATAAACAAAAGAACAAATTTTCAGAAACAAAAACTGCTCCAGAATCTTTGTATCAAGGCCAAACACATAAAGAAAATCTTTTTCATTTTCCAATTTTTTAATACCTCATTTTAAATTTTAAATTACATTTTTTTTTAAAATGGCAACCCTTTTGAAACAAGATGGCGAATGAAGCTTGCTAACGAACTCGGTCGAGACATTGGTATGTACTATGTACAGACCAAATTACATTCAAATCGGTTCATAAATACGCCTGTTATCGCGGGACAAAAATCTGGTCGTTTTAAAATGTCAGCCACAATAGAAATTCAAAATGTTATAACTCAGCCATTTTTTTAGATATAGACGAAACAAAACCTGTTCCGGAAACTTTGTATTAAGGTCAAACACATACAAAAAAAATCTTTTTCATTTTCCAATTTTTTGGTATCTCATTTTAAATTAAAATTTTTTTAAATGGCCGCCATTTTGAAACAAGATGGCGGATGAAGCTGGCCAACGAACTCGGTTGAGGTATTTGTATGTACTATGTACAGACCAAATTACATCTAAATCGGTTCATAAATACGTCTGTTATCACGTGGCAAAAATCAGGGCGTTTCAAAATGTCAGCTACGCTAGAAATTCAAAATGCTATAACTCAGCCATTTTTTAAGATATAGACAAAACAAAAACTTCTCCTGAATCTTTTTATCAAGGTCAAACACATAAGAAAAAAATATTTTTTCAATTTTCAGTTTTTTGGTACCACATTTCAAATTTAAATTTTTCTTAAAATTTTAAATGGCCGCAATTTTTAAACAAAATGGCGCATGAAGCTGGCCAACGAACTCGATCGAGGAATTGGTCTGTACTATGTATAAACGAAGTTACATCCAAATCGGTTCATAAATACGCCTTTTATCGCGTGACAAAATTCAGGACGTTTCAAAATGTCAGCTTCGCTTGAAATTCAAAATGCTATAACTCAGCCATTTTTTCAGATATTGACGAAACAAAAACTGCTACGGAGTCTTTGTATAAAGGTCAAATACATAAGAAAAAAATATTTTTCCATTTTCAATTTTTTGGTACCACATTTCAAAGTTTAAATTTTTTTAAAAATTTTAAATGGCCGCCATTTTGAAACAAAATGGCGGATGAAGCTGGCCAACGAACTCGGTTGAGACATTGATATGTACTATCTACACACCGAATTACATCCAAATCGGTTCATAAATACGAGAGTTACAGTGTGACATAGGTCAGATATATATATATATATATATATTGATATATATATATATATATATATATATATATATATCAATTTTGAACGGAGGGTGGTTTCGGGGTCTGGGGGTCATGATCGATGAAAATATACCAAAATTTTTTGAAATCGCTTTCCTCCGAACGGCTGCAATAGGTAGCTTTTTGTAAAGAAAGCTACCTAATTATAAAATTACATATAAAATTAAATATTCTAATTTTGGACAGTTATGGTATAAAAGTATACGATTAAAAGAAAAATATATTGACATGCTTTATAATATAAAAAAGTAAGAGAGTCTTTTTGCCAATATCCGGCAATCAACTCATATCGATTTTTTTTTTCAAAACATGGATATTTACATAATTATAAATTATTTAGAAAATATATATATCAGTACATCGCGAACGATTTTCAATAAATTTAACCTTTATGTGGGCTAATCTTAAGCATTCAAGTATATAGAAAAATTGCAAAATCACATGATAAAATTAAATATTCTAATTCTGGACAGTCATCATATAAAAGTGTACGATATTAATAAAAATATATTTGCATATTTTATAATATAAAAAAAATAATAAGCAAGTCTTTTCGACATTATCCGGCAATCAAATCATATCGATTTTTTTTCTTTAAAAAAAACACGATTCTTAATTCAGAAAAATATAGATATGTGTACATTATGAACAATTTTCAGTAAATTTAAACATTATAGGTGCTGGTCATGAAATATGGGGAAACAAAAACCAATAATAAATAAATAATTTTTTTTTCATGTTTCATTATTTTAAAGAATCAACAAGTCTTTTTTTTTCTTTCAACAGTTTGTACTCCAAATTTCAAGGAAATTCAGGAAAAGAAATTTCTGGAATTTTTTTGTGAATCGTAAGGCAGTATGGAACACAGCAATGAGCAGGATTTTACTATAAAAAAAAATCAAAAATTGAAATTTCAGTTAAGTTATACTTAAAAAAAACAGAAACGTGCAACGCAAATTCTTCAGTAAACTCAGTAGGTAAAAGCGCCCCCAGCAATTCTCCGGAGAGAAACACTGATTCCCCGAAAACAAAGGGATTTCGACTTCTTGTTTCGGCCGTATAAGGCAGGCGATCGAGTATCGCCATGGTCATGTATACCATATTCTGTAGTAAGCATCATGTAGTGCGCCTTAGTGATATATATAAATTTTAATATGTTTGAAAGTGTGTAACATCTCTAAAGATCACTTCAAACGTTTTTACACATAGGCAGTAATGTAACGAATTCATTTGAGTATCCCTAAAAACTATAAATGCGACGAACTTCCTTTAAAAAAAGGTCATAGTAAACAGCAATAACATATATCGATTGCATGTTAATCCGAGTATATTTGCGCAAGGTAGAGCACGGACAGACAAACCGAATTCATAAACACTTTTCAACTTTGTTGGAAAGCAGTAAAAAATGTCTTTTTTGCCCCTTTTGAATTTTGAAAATTTTACTTCAAATTCGTATTTAGCAACCCAAAACCCCCCAAAATATATTTTCTCTTCAAAACGGTTGAATGGCAAAAATTTTGTGGATCAAAGAATTTACAAAAACTTTAAAGGCGTTTTTGTTAAAACAATATTTTTCAAATCTGCATAGATTTTAGCTATTCAACCGTTGAACCAATGTACTGAAATTTTTAAGCAGCAAAGTAAATAATTTTGATTATGCAATCAAACTTTAATATATTAAAATTGATCATATTAAATATTTTTTATGTCAGGTAATAGGCGAAAAAAATTGGTCAATAAATCAAAATTAGTTTTAAATGTCCGCCATTTTATCCTTTTTAAAAACCATTTTCAATATTTTTTAGTTTTATTCCATAAGTAAGTGTGTTAACTAATGTAAAAAAGTGCATTTCTGATTTCAGACGATGTTTTGAATAATTTGAGCCAACGCAGATCGGCGGTGTTTTTCAAATCCTAAATTCTTCAGAACGCTATTTTGGATGCCATCTTGAATTTTTTAATACAAAAATATGATTAAATTCTTAAAAGATTAATAAAGATAGTAAAAAAAAAACAATGTTTATAGGTCTTGTCTATTGTCTGAATTTTGTTTTCCAAAAATTGACTTATTTTTCAGGCAAACTAAATGTAAATTGGACTTAAGACGTATTTAATGCAAATTAAACAGTTGTTATTTCTACATTATTCAATTAAACGAATATCATTCTATTTTCTGTAGAATAAAATTCAATAAAGAAGAGCAGCGGGATTCATAGAATCTTAAAAAAATTATGAAGGCATGCGCATGACAAATAAAATAAATAAATAAATAAATAAGTAAATAATAATTGGCTTCTGTACGACGGAAAATTTTCATAATTAGATACTAACTTGATAAAAATCTCAAATTGCATTTACCTTTGGTCTGGTGGTTTCAGATACGTTTTATTCATTATTATTGCTACTTTTCTATTTAAAAGGCTTTTTATTACTGAAACAAAAACAAAAGTAAATTTTTGTTATTTTCTGAGTTTCTGACGAAAATGAAAGAGTGATAGTCTCTTATAGACCTTTCCACAGAATTTAGACAAACATGGGCCGACGCAGCCTTTTTTAATTTTTCCCATACTATTTATAAAGAAACATACATAAGGTAAAACACATTTGTAAAAAAATATATATATCTTAAAAATCTTTTAATTAGAGGAGAGGGTCGAAAAATGCAATTTTGCATGTTTTTAACAAATGTTAATTCTTTCTTAATTTTTGCATGTTTTTTTAACTGATAGTGATAAACAAATTTAAAAAAGAGGTGATAATAACGCATTTTTTGTATTAGATCACATAATTGCCACGCCCTGAAGTTGTGTCAGAAAACTTTCATGACTCCATTTTCAAGGAGAGGGTCCGATGGGTTGGTGTCACCGAATGCGATGAACATTTGTGTATCCATAGAATATAATTAGTATATAAACATATCACCGCCATAAAGTGCAACCCGTAGGGAGTCTTGAGAAAACAACTCGAAAATTTTAAGCTACAGTTTATAATCTGATAAATTTACTTCGCTGGCTAGCGGTTCAGTAGAACGATCGGCTGGATTTGAGATTTTTGTACCCGGGGTTTAAATCCGTCTCGGACTCGATTTTCAGAACGAAAATTTTTATCAATCATTTTCGAACCACAATTGAAAAAATATGTATAATAATTGAAATTTAGGAAAAATATGAATTAACCCCCCCCCCCCCCCCCCCAAAAAAAAAAAAAAAAAAAAAAAACCCGCATATTTACATGTTTATAGACCAGAAATTTTTGGTTGGTATTTAAAATTATTTACAGTTATTTCAATTAATATCTACAATTTTTAACAGAGAAATAAAGTAAAATAAGTGAACAAATATATTATTTTCATTCTGTTTCCTCATTCAAATATTTCATGGTTTATTAAAAATACGCTTTTATATTTTTAATGTGATTTTTTAAAGTCTGAGAGTCTTGATTTTTAATTAGAATAAGTGTCTACGTAGTAATTTCTTTCGGAAATCAATTTTTTTCTTGTTTAATATTTTTATATAATGCAGTTTAATTATATAAATAAAATTTTAACAGCGAATCTTTGCATGTTTATACATTTAATAAAAAGTAAAGATAAAATAAATTAATAATAATAACAAACTAAAAAAAGAAAAGGTCAATTGGAACTGTTATATAACATAAAATGCAGCTAATTAAAAAAAATTATTTACTGTTATTTACATAAATAAGCTAATTTTTTTTCACAGTGAAAAAAATTGTATCGTTTTTTACCAACTAGCTTTTTAACTTTTGAATTTTTTAAATCTAGGATTCTTATGATTATAATTAGAATAACTGTCTTTGTGCTTAAAAATAAGTTCTAAAAAGGTACTGAATTGCTAAAAATAGTAATTAAGTAGGTAATAATTACAAAACCAAAAATCCGAAACAAAGCCATATTAAGAATTTTAAAAAGTGTATTAAAAAATCATCAAATATTCGAAATACTTTCATATAGAAACAAAATAAAAATAATATAATTATTGGCGCAATTACATCACGTGCTTTAATTTATTTCTCTGTGAAAAATAGTAGATTATTCATTGAAATAACGGTACATAATTTTAAATATCAACAAAAAATTTGTGGTCTATAGTCATATAAATATGCGGGATTTATTTTTTCTTTTTCTTTTTTTTTTTTTTTTTAACTTTTCATTATCTATCTAAAAATGCAAAATTTCGTAGTTAAAAAGCACTTATATGCTACAAGACATACATTTAATCCATATTTTCCGTAAATTCCAATTATTATACATATTTTTTCAATTGCAGTTCGAAAACGATTGATACAAATTTTCGTTCCGAAAAACAAGTCCGAGATGGATTTGAACCCGGGTAGAAAAATCTCAAACCCAGCACGCTGCCGATCCTACTACTGAACCTCTTGCCCGCGAAGGAAATTTATCCGATTATAAAGTGTAGCTTAAACTTTGCGACTTATTTTCTCAAATCTCCCTGTGGCTTGTGCTTTATGGCGTTCATATATTTATATACTAACAATTCTCTATCGATACACAAATGTTCGTCGCATTCGGTGACAACAACCTCGAACCTTCTCCCTGTAAGAAAAATTCTATGATAATAAAAATTTCGAGCCAGAACTACAGAAAATAGTCAATACTATGCAACAAAGTCAATATGCCGCACGAAAAACGGAACTTATGCTTAGACATTAAATGTGAAAATATTTTCCATAAAATGTGATCGATTTTCTGTTAATGTCTATCATACTTTAATTTCTGGGCAAAGATTAAAAATATCTAGTCTAAAAACTGTAAATAAAGAATTTATATTAAAATAAGTTAAAATATAAATAATTTAAATGGCTCTCTATTCTTAAAAAAAAAAAAAAAAAAAAAAAAAAAAAAAAAAAAAAAAAACCAGAAATCAAATATTTAGAAAAACATAGCAAAATGACAAATGTTTTATGCAGACATTTTTATTGTTCTTAAAATATTGAAAATAGCAATAAAATTCTTATTTCTGTAATTCTTCTATATCAAGATGAAATGTTTCAAAAGACAGTAATTCTATTCTTATCTGTAAGTCCATTTTGAGTAGATACTTAAGCACAGGAGTCCGATCTAACGGATGTAAGCTTGCGTGTCCAAACATGTGCATAACATCGTTTCCTACCAGGAAACTTGCAAAAAAACTCTTGCATACACTAATAATTTACTCTTTCACGTAGCGCTTGACAAAAACTATCCTGAGATTGTGTCACTTGTTCGGCTGTCGACATTTTACACAACTTCGTGGGTGTGTCTATCATCTTACGGATTGTCACGCAAGAAAGTGCTTCAGAACGCGAGCTTTAACGCTGCCTCTGACATTCCCGCGTGAGACATCACTATGTAATTGTAATTGGTAATTGATTCTCTTTTGTTTGAAATCAATTCGTATAGAACCATTTTATCAGTTGTTGCTTTTAATAAGGTATGCTTTACTCCCTCTTTTGGGTAGAAAATAATTATCTGTGAGAGAAGATAGGTGGGCGGCTAGACAAGGGAGATTTACAGTTAATAGACTTAAAACTACTTTATAATTATACTTTTAGCACAAAGAAATATTTTCCAATCATTGTAATTATTATCATATTTGTATAAATAAATCTTATTGTGATCATTTTTTAAAATCAAATCTGTCTTTTAAAAATTTTAAATTTGTGAAATGTTAAATTTGTTACAGAAAAAGTAAGATTTATTTATCATTTACCTCTAGAAGTAAACTAATATTCAAAATGCTTTTTTACGGGAAAATGTGGTATTTGCTTTATTTTGAGTTTGTTTAAAATTGTCAATGTTTTAAGAAAAGTAAACATAACTTAAAGTATACTACGTTTGTTGATAAATAAACGATCACGTGCGAGTATTACTCGCGCACAGAGGGTTCCGTTCAATACAAATATTAATTAGTTACTGTATTGTTACAAAAAAGTCGTTGCTAAATGAATAAGAAGACTTAAAAAACTATACAGGGTATAGCTGGTTGGGTACAGCTGTATAAACTAAAAAAGTATAAATGGATATAACATTAATTCATAGAGATTATGAATTCTAAATAGTATCACATACTGCTATTCTGTATAACTGTTTTTTTTTTTTTAAATATTATCCTAATCTGATTATGGTGAACTTATTAGGTGCTGAAAATAAAAGTAGAGCATGTTTAAACTTTATTCGGCATTTCATAAACCCACATTCAGCGTACTAATAAACTTTTCTTTTTACATTGTATCTGAAACAAAACCCTTGTTCAAAATTGAAACTTAGCATTGGGCTAAGTGCGCTTCGAAAGGAAGTCGCAAAGTTGCAACGTCGCCTTGATCAGTGCCGCGTTTTCCAGATACGTTTTTAATTAACATTTAAAGACACGGGTTGCGTATTGTGAAAAAGTCTTTGCTAAAAGTATAAGAAGACTTTGTAAAAAACTATACAGAGTATAGCTGGTTGGGTACAGTTGTATATACTAGAAAAGTATAAATGCCTATCTATAAATCCAACTACACAATATGGTCAAAGGTGACCGGTCACTTGCGATTTTAGACGTTTTGTTAAATATCTAGAAAATATACGCGAAATTAACCTGAAACTGCAGGTGTGTAAAGAGTATAGTATAGATTGTATTTTTCCGTGAAGACTGTTTCCCGAAACCCCATAGGGAACCGTCAACAACTTACAAAAGAACGAATATCTTTTGGATAACCCTGTAAAAACTAATGTAGCAAAAGCGTTCAAACTCGGGATTATTATTAAGTGGCTCTTTGTAATATACTGTGTTCATTTTTATAAGGATAGCATGTATATTCGTAGAGAAATTAAGGTTTTTATAAAAACAGTCCCAAATTTCGCCAAGTTTTTTGCTTAAAATTTGCAGAATTCTTAATATAAAAAAGGTTTTTTTCAGAAAATATGAGAAACAGCATTGTACACAATACTCTGAAATCAGAATTAAATAAACGGTCAATTGCGAGCATTACTCGCGCAGAGAGTGTCCCGTGGAATAAATATATGAATTTGTAATTGTATTATTACAGAAAAAAAAAAAAAAAAAAAAAAAAAAAAAAGATGCTAAAAGAATACTAAGACTTTGTAAAAACTATACAACGTAGGGTTGGGTATAACTGTATATATTAGAAAAGTGTAAATGGGTATTAGGGCGTATCGAAAAAATCGAAATTTCTCAAATATTTTAGCGGCAGTGCGGAAAATTTGTGAACTCGCTTCATTAAAAATTTTGCGAAATCTCAAAACTGTGGGTTGATATCTTCTGTTGCCTCAGTGGGCCAAAAGTTCCGAAAATGGGACTAAAAATGATTAAAATACAAAAATTAATAACTGATAACAGATTTCGCTGATCGATTAGGGGTAGTGCTTAAAAGGTACCAAGTTTGAATAAAAATAACCAAAAAGTTTTTTTAGAATTATAGGTTAATATCTCCTACCGCCTCATCGGCATCGAATTTTGTAAATTTTGACGCATTTTGGTATTTTCCTACATAATGGTTTAGTACTTGCTCAATGCACAATTCAGACAGACTGGGTTTGGCACTCTGCCAAAAAAGTGGAAGACCCCTATTTTTATGCAGAGAAACAAATCGGAGTGACCAATAAATCACCTGACCACTCTCTTTTGTCCAGCTAAGCGCAGTAGGCAGGTGCTACAAGTATCTGCGAATAGAAACCGATTTTAACTCGTTTAAAGCAGTATACTTTAAGTCAGTGTGCGGTCTTTATTTTCACTTGCACTGCAGTCGTTTTTAAAGGAATTTGTCTTGTGTTTTTGTGCATTTCGTCATCATTTTCTAATATGAGATATTGGTAACTATTTGAAATGCCAAAATCATCGCAGTCAAAGTTTTCAAGTCGACAAACGTTGCAATGCCATATTTTTTGAACACCAAAGGATTTTTTACGCATGTTTCCAGCGTATGAAGACATTATAAGATGTTGCACTCACAAGAGATGGTTGCGAAACTGATGCATATTGGTTGCGAAACTGGTGGAAAAAAAGAACCATGTTGTTTTTCAGTTATTTCAGAAACTGTTGGTTTGAAGATGGAAAATTTATACATCGATACATCCATTGCTTCGGTTTTACATAAACGTGTTAGTGATCTGATACATGCATACCATGGAAACTATCGACCAATCAAGAAAAATGTAAAACTTCCTGGGAAAAGCAAAACTACTCTCGAAGATATTGAGAACTTTAAAATGGAAGCAAAAATATTTTTTTTTGTCATATCTGCCTGTAAATGCGTGATTTTTAAGGAGTGTAAGTGTCCGAAAGAAAGCAAAGTTTTTGCAAAAGAACTCATTGAACACCCCACTGAACACTTCATTAACAAAGAACGGAAAGAAAAATGTTCATTGGAAGTGTTGATGTTCCAGAAACAAAACGGCTCTAGGAATGCCAAATGCGAAAAGAACAGGATACTATAAGATCTGCAAAACAGGCGTTTCCTGCTTCTGCTTCAAGCTATTCAGTGGAGAATGAAAGGAAAAATGAAATAGAAGATATCATGGACGTGGAGATCGAGGAAAAGGTGGCACCAAACACAAGTCTTATACAGCGTCTCTTCAGCTGTCAACAAGGAGTGTTCAAATGCATTTAAAACTGGATAACTTGTCGATTGATGAGTCTTGTCGGTAAAAGATATGGTTTATCCAACAGAGCCACGGTTGCTATTGCATTGAGTGTTATGCAAGATTTGTGTTTAATATCGGAATCAGATACCAACCTCGTCCCAGACAAAAATAAAATATGAAGGGAAAAATCGAGAATTTACGAAAAATTGCTCTCAAAATAAAATGAAAATCGTTCCACTCTATCTGGCCTTTATTTTGGTGGACGGTATGAAAAAACTGTCACATCAGAAACGCTCTAGAACAAACAGTTCCAAAGGACAATGTAGAAGCGCTCTACTGTATTGTATCGCAATATGGTTCTACTTACATGGGAATATATTACACCTGAAAATGGATGTAGTCTTGATATATCTAATAGCACTTTCAAATACGTAACAAGTGCTTTATTGGATGATTTTAGCAACCTTATTGTTTTCGGGTGTAATATTTATTTTGTAATCCTGCGCGTAAACTGTTATGCCAATTTTTTGTTCGACAAATGTCTAACAGTTTCGAGCCGCATATGAATACTAATTCTGTGTCTTGCAATTATTTATCCCAATTAAAATTGTGTTTTAAAATCATATACATTTTAAGACATTAAATGTTGAAAATGGTCTTTATTTCATTTTTTCCACTTTTTAGAGTCCCAAGACCCCTTAAATTAGTATGTTTTTAAAATTTTGACGTTTATTGCTGTTATACTGTAACTGAACATTACATTACACATATATATCATTAAAAGTTGTTAGCTAGGCATAGAGTACGCCGCCCCTGTCCTTGTGTATGTCCAAACTGACCGTACATTTAAGGGTTAATATCTCGGCTAATTACCGATGATTTTTTTCGAAAATCATTATCAACAATGCTTTTATTCTTCTGCAACGATAGGTATATTCAGCGATGCTCAACAATTTTTCTGAATGCCCGTAAATCGAAATTTGTGTATAAGAGAAAAATGCTAATTACTCAAAAACTATGTGACCTAGAGTAATCGCTATAATTTTCCGCAAGGTTTACATTGACGTCTACTACCTCTAATTTTTTCATAATTTTAGTTTTAGTAGATTAGGAAATAGAGGGGGGGGGACATATTTTTGCGCTACATTTTCAACAATATCTTTGAAAATACAATACCTAAAATTAAAAGGAATTTATTTTTGAGTTCAGCGTTACAGAAGCTTTCAGAGAATACCCCACATGATATGCAAAGGAAATATTTTTTTTTCAAGTACCATAATTAGCCCCTCAACTTTTTTACTAAATATATTTATGAATGCTTATTAATCTGAAAATATGTGGGTCAATGGTCTTTATTACTTCCCCGAATTTGAACTTTCCACGTTCCACAGTTTACAAGTAAAATGGCTGTGATAGACAGACAGACACAGAAGTGATCTTATAATGGTTCCGTTTTTACTTTTTAAGTACGGAACCATAAAAAGAATAATAATTGGATGAAAAATGAGCAGGTTTACTAAAAAAAGATTCACCTCGCATGCGCGAATACAATCTACATATAATGTGCATAATGTGTTAGCTAAGTATATAGAGCGACTTTTGTGAAAGTCTCAAAATCATAGCTTGAAAATTTTGAAAGTTATCGTCGATAGAATAAGCTCGAAATCCGTTGTTACCAAAAAGAAGCAAAAAGATGAAGGGTTGTATCAAATATCCGTTGATTAGTGCCAAGATAGCGTACACAATACTGCACGCACTACTACACTATATGGCGAAAGGTGACCGGTCACTTGCGATTTTAGACGTTTTGTTAAATATCTAGAAAATACATGAGGAATTAACCTGAAACTGCAGGAATATAAACAGTACAGTATATGTCCCATATTTCCGCGATGATTTTTTCCCGAAACCCCATAGGGGACCGTCAACAAATTGAAAAAAACGAATATCTTTTGGATAACCCTGTAAAAACTAATGTAGCAAAAGCTTTCAAACTCGAGATTATTAATAAGTGTCTTATTGTAATATACTGTGTTCATTTTTATGAAGATAGCATGTATACTCGTTGAGAAATTAAGGTTTTTATAAAAGCAGTCCCAAATTTCGCCAAGTTTTTTGCTTATAATTTGCAGAGTTCTTAATATAAAAAAAAAGTTATTTTCAGAAAATATGACAAACAACATTGTACACAACATTCTTTAATGAGAATGAAAAAATAATAAAAATTGTATGAAAAAAGAGCAGGTTTACTAAATAATGATTCACTGCTCATGCTCGGACGTAATCAAAATGTAATTTGCATAATGTGTTAGCTAAATGTATAGAGAAACTTTTGTGAAAGTCTCAAAAACATAGTTTGAAAAGTCTGATAATAATCGTTTATAGAATAAGCCCAAAATCCGTTATTCTTAAAAGTAAGCAAAAAGATGAGGGGCTGTATCCAAATACAGTAGTACCTGCAATATTGTGTATGCTATATTGGCACTAATCAATGGATATATGGATACGACCCCTCATCTTTTTGCTTCATTTTGGGAACAACGGATTTTGAGCTTATTCTATAAACCCATATTAGACTTTTCAAACTATGTCTTTGAGACTTTTACAAAAGTTGCTCTACACATTTAGAAAAAACATTATGCACATTATATTTTGATTGCATTCGCGCATGCGCAGTGAAACATTTTTTAGTATACCTGCTCATTTTTCATCCAATATTTATTATTTTTTAATTCTGATTGCAGAGTATTGTGTACAATGTTGTTCGTCATATTTTCTGAAAAGAATTTTTCTTTATATTAAGAACTCAGCAAATTTTAAGCAAAAAACTTGGCAAAATTTGGACTGCTTTTATAAAACCTTAATTTCTCTACGAGTATACATTCTATCCTCATAAAAATAAACACAGTATATTACATTAAGCCACTTATTAATAATTTCAAGTTTGAACTCTTTGGCTGCATTAGTTTTTACAGGGTTATCCAAAAGATATTTGTTCTTTTTCAATTTGTTGACGGTCCCCTATCGGATTTCGGGAAATAATCTTAGCGGAAATATATGAACTATATAATACTGTTTACACATCTTCAGTTTCAGGTTTATTCCTCTTGTATTTTTCTAGATATTTAACAAACCGTCTAAAATCGCTATTGACCGGTCACCTTTGGCCATATAGTGTATATTTGGTTACAACACCTCATCTTTTTTATTCCTTTTGTGAACAACGGATTTTGAGCTTATTCTATCGACGATAAATTTCAGAATTTTCAAGCTATGATTTTGAGACTTTCACAAAAGTTGCTCTATATACTTAGCTAATATATTATGCACATTATATTTTGATTGCATTCGCGCATGCGCAATGAAACATTTTATAGTAAACCTGTTCATTTTTCATCCAATTTTTAATATTTTTTAATTCTGATTAAAGAGTGTTGTGTACAATGTTGTTTATCATATTTCCTGAAAAGACCTTTTTTTTATATTAAGAACTCTGCAAATTATATGCAAAAAACTTGGCGAAATTAGGACTTTTTTTTTATAAAAACCTTAATTTCTCTACGAGTATACATGCTATCCTCATAAAAATGAACACAATATATTTTACAATAGGCCACTTATTAATAATCTCAAGTTTGAACGTTTTTGCTACATTAGTTTTTACAGGGTTATCTAAAAGATATTCGTTCTTCTTCAATTTGTTGACATTCCCCTACGGGGTTTCGGGAAAAAAATCTTCGCGGAAATATATGGCCTGTACTATTCTGTTTGCACACCTGCAGTGTCATGTTAATTCCTCATGTATTTTTCTAGATATTTAACAAAACGTCTAAAATCGCAAGTGACCAGTCACCTTTGGCCATATAGTGTATCTACTGGGTGGTCATAAAAAAACTTTGCCGATATATGGACCTCTAGCGGCACGTTCCGTCCAACCGATCGAGATGAAGTTTCAGATATAGTTATTCAAAGGTATTAGCTCGGGATTCTATGAACGGCAATCGAAATTTTCGAATGGCAACGCTAATTTTTTTCCCATCGCAAAATGCTCAGCGCATGCGAAAACTCTAAAGAGCGTTGGAACGGTAAGTGTATCACAAGGAACGGACTCATTATGCACGAACAAAATATGGTTTTGCGAACGGCCTAAAATAACACGATCGGGTCGCACCGAGGAAATTTGTATATGACAGAGGCAAGACACCAATCACAGAACGCCATTCACGAGATATTCAACGTAGAAAACGGATAAAAAGCGAAGTGGGAATGTTGGTTCTTCAGGCTTGAGCTCACACATGCCGATGAAATGACTCTGCCAGCGAAAGTTCGTGGTGAATTGGTAAAACTCTATTATCAAAATGGGTTGAATTCCGCGGAAGATTTCCGTGTTTACCGTCGTAACCATAACCAAATACGCGTCCCATGAACCCCGCAAGCTCTGCGTGGTTTAGTAAAGAAATTCTGCAACACCAGAAACTGGCAACACTAGTGATAGACCGCGATCCGGCCAACCAACTGTTCCTAAGGGCAGACGCTGTTATGGAAGTGCATCACATAGTGCCTTCAGGACGCATGCAAGAGGTGCAGCTCGTATATTGGATATACCGAAAATAACTGTTCTAAAGCCTACTGCACTCTGTAATCCGATGTTTCCATATCAGTACCAGCGCGTCCAGATATTAGCAGCGGAAGACCATCAACAACGTACGGAATTTGCAAATTAATTTCTTATCCGATATGATGGCGAAAACGACTGAACTCTTCGCATATATGGACTCTATCAAATGAACAGCTGAGTGGATGAAGATGTTATGATACATTTAAAAAAAAATTTATCTTTTGGTTGAAAGCGTTATGAGGTATCTTATGACATGGTGAAGCTAAAATACTAATATTCTGTTTAGTCTTGAAGATTTAGGACATTATTCATTAATACTTAATATTTTAATATTTAATAATGTCAATAATATTAATAATTTTTAATATTTGAAAATTAAATGTGAATAAGTTTTTCTGAGAGAGTACCATACCTGTTAATATTTTAAACACATGGTATGAAACAGAAAATAAATCATTCAAATTTACAGCAAAAACTTTCACTTCAAATTTCTTCAAATGTAATTTTTGTTACTTAACATGTTCTTCCACTTAGCTCTTCAAATGTGAGATTGAAAACATCCCTCATGCTTTGTTACATTCGTTATTATTGTCCAAAGTCTCCCGCTTGTAATACTTAATTACTTGTGATGACACCCATGTGGGAAATACGTAATCCAAATGAAAGTTTTCTTTTCTCCGATCTGTGTAGCGCTCAGTGATTGGTATTTTGCGTCGGTCATATGCAAATTTCCTCCGTGCATCCCAATCGTCGTTTATTTACTCGTTTGCCGAGCTGTTTTTGTGTGTGCATAACGCGTCCGTTTTTTGTGATACGCGTACCGTTCCAACGCTATTTAGGGTTTTCGCATGCACTGAACATTTTGCGATGGGAAAAAATGGGCACTGCCATTCGAAAATTTCGAGTTTCTGTACCTATAATCGTAACCGTGAGCGCCACATTGTTGCCATTCACAGAATTCCGAGCTCATACATCTAAATAACTATATCTGAAATCTCATCTCGATCGATTGAATGGACCAGCCGCTAGAGCTCCATATATCGGCAAAGTTTATTATGACCCCCCTGTATATTCCACTCAATGAAAACTAGTCGCGAATCCCACAGTAATGATGTGATTAATTCTAATTAAATTAGTCTGTATTTAACATTTTGACGTTTATTGCTTTTATACAACTATAGGGCATCGCATTACAAAAATATATCATTAAAATTTCTTATCCAGGCTTCAAAAGCCGATGGCGCATAGAGTACGCCGTCCGTGTCTATATGTATGTCCAAACCGTCCGCGAACGGTAAATATCTCGGCTAATTACCGAGATTTTTTTCGAAAATCATTATCAACAATTATTTTGTACTTCTGCGACAATAGGTGCCTCCAACGCTCCTCAACTCTTTTGCTGAATCCCCACAAATCGAAATTTGTGTGTAACGGAAAAATGTGATATTCTCAAAAACTTAATGACCTGCGGTAATCGCTATAGTTTTCCTGCAAGGTTTGAATTAACTTCTACTACCCCCAATTTTTTCCTAATTTAATTTCTGTAGATTCAGAAACAGAGGAGGGATCATATAAGAAGGGTTATATATGATATATTGTTGGAAAGGCCTGTGATCACTTATTCATGTTATGCACATCCTGATACACCCCCCCCCCCATTTCCACCTCCGGGGGCACTTTTCGGACACCTTTCATACCCCCGGAGGGCGAATTTTGGGGGTGGGACTCGGGTGTGTGCATAACAGGTATAAGTGGTCGCACGCCTTTCCAACAGTATGTCACATGTGGGGGTCGATAAAAGTTAGGAAAATGCCCCCTTTCGGATCTACTACCGCGCCTCCTGGAATAAATTCTCTTCCTCTTTTTGAAATACCGTTTGCAGAAATGTGTTACTGTGCACGGTGACTATATAGAAAAGGACTAATACAATGTAGCAATTTCATATATTTTACTCAATTATTTCTATCCGAGGGCAAAAACTTACTGATACCCACTCGTATTTGCATTGCATTTTCCACGATATCTCTGAAAATATAATACCTAAAATTAAACGAAATGTAATTTCGAGTTCGACGTGACGAAAGCTTTTGCACGATACCCCAGACGATATACAAAGAAAAATTTTTTTCAAGTAACGTAATTAGCCCCTCTTCATTTTTCTTACATATATATGCGAATTGTTAATAATTTATAGATATGTGGGTCAATAGTCTTTATTACTTCAGGAATTTGAACTATGCACGTTCCGAGTAAAATGGAGTTTACGAGTAAAATGGCTGTGACAGACGGACTGACAGACACAGGAGTGATCTTATAATGGTTCCGTTTTTTACTTTTAAAGTACGAACCCTAAAAATAAACTTTTCATTTTCGCAGAAAAATAAAGGAAAATGAAAAGTGATAAACCCAAAAATCTCCATACGAATTTTGAATAAACTTTATTGAACGGAGGACAAAATTTACTATAATGGGCTAAAAGATTGAATTTGGATTACTTTTACGAGAGGGTCAAAATCGACAGCGAACTTGAAAAATCGGGAATATACTTGAAAGAAAAAAAAAATCTAAAATCGGAGACACAGCTATATTCGGACCTGTCTTTGCCAATCTGGAACCGAATTTGCAAACCTTTAAATGCGATATGCATATTTCCCTAGTTATTGACAAGAAACTGTCACATACACAGGCGCAAATAAACATCTTTCTTTTATTAATATAGACAATGTCACAGTTTCAATTGGTAACAATAACAAAATAAAAATCAAGGGCATTTTCTTTCAAAAGAGAATAACACAAGTGTCTGGTATCAAAAAGTTAAAAAACTTATCAATGAAAATTACTTTAACAATGAAGTAAAACTTTCCGTAAAACACAAAATATCAATAGTATACTTAATTTTTCTGAGTAAGTTAAATAAAATAAACAAATAACAAAAAACACCCCTAAAACAAGAAAGGAAAATCATGCATCTTGCATAGATTATGAAACATTTTCCAATACTAAGAGACTGTCATTAAGAATTTTCCCTTTATCATAAATGACATGAGATGTCAAAATAAGAATTTTAATAAACACATAACTCAGTAAAAATCCATTTTCAGCAATTGCTATCCATGTCCGGTACTGTGTGCGAATTTCTTCATTCAGCCCTGTATATGTTCTATATATATGTGGAATTTATGTATACCATGTAAGATACTAATTATTAGATAAGTTTGAAAATGCATACCACAGCAGAAAATCCACTTCCAGCAAATATCGATAGCAATCCGTTCTGTAACAGATTTTTTTGAGCGTCTATGTAAATGAACGATAGATGCTACATACTCTAACAATCTATAGAAAACATGTTGTGGTGCACCTAAATGATCCCCTTTAATTTCTTTGCGTTTGAAAAATCACAACATGATTAAATTAAACCCCAATGATCCGTTCGAATTGCATTATGTTTGAAGAATCATAACGTCATTAAAATGTACCATAAATGTTTTTTCTCCATAGATCAAATTGTAAAAGAATTCTCTTTTGCGTTTCTATAAAACAATTATAAATGCTACATATTCTATACTCTTAAGAAAGCATTTTAAATCCACCTCAGTGATGCATACGAATTTCATTATGTTTGAAGTATTGAAATGTTTATTAAAAGGCACAGGAATTTTTTTCTCTAATGACCATTGTGTAACAGAATTATTTTATGTGTCCCTGTAAACGAACTATATATGCTACACACTTCATTTTCTATACCAAACATGTAATAGTAAACCTAAATAACATTTGAATTGTGCATGGCCATCCGAGCCTATTTATGAGGGTCAGAGGATGTACAGACATCCAGATGGAAAAACTGAATTCATAAACACATTCTAAAGTGTGAATATACAACAAAAAGTGTTTCATTTTATGTTTTAATATTCTTTAATTAAAGTGTGATGTGCTTTAAACAGCAAAATATGAAGTTAAAAAATATATTAAAGTTAAAAATAACTTTAATATAGTATGTTGAAAATTTAAACTGTCCTTAAGTCTCTGTAAACGAACTATAAATACTAGACACTTCATTTTTATACTGAAAATTCTATAGTAAACCTCAATAACATATGAAAAGTACATGGAAATCTGAGCATATTTATGAGGGTTAGAGTACGGCCAGACGGCCAGACAACCAGATGAACAAACCGAATTCATAAACACTTTTATAAAGTGTTAATATAGAACAAAAAATGTTTAATTTCTATTTTGACATTCTTTTATTAAAGTGTGATTTGCTTTAGATATCAAAATATGAAGTTTTGAAATATACTACAGTTTAAAATATCTTTAATATAATATGTTCAACATTTGAACGGTCTTTAAATGCTAGAGGTATTTTTTTTTTGTCTTTAATTAAATATTTTTGAAATATATAAAATCTTGGAGAAAAAAAAAAAAAAAAAAAAAAAAACCTCACATGCTATTTTGCTCCATCTCATGCCGCGAAGCAGTTACCGACAGATTCGAGACGTACTTTTCGGCAGGGAATAATGTATACATTCCGAATGCGAACGCAGTCTTTGAAATAGAAGGCGTCTACATATAAAAAATTCTACCAACATTGAATTTTCAAATGGTAATTTTCACATTTGACACCATATTTGAATTTATCGGATCAAAGCAGTTCGGATAAAGTTATAGTTTATGTACTATTTCTTAAATTTTCATGAGTTAGTAGTGATCAAAATTTGAGGATACCAATGTTAATTCCACATGACAAACTTCCCAAACTTCCGATTTAAATTCTTTTAATTTAATGAGATAAAATGAATACCTAAATAATTCCAGGCATTTTTCAATTCAAAAACATATTTTCAATTCTGAAATGTATTAATGAATTTATATTAAAAATAAGCGAATTATGACCCATATTATTTTTTACAGAAAGCGAACCACAATTGTCAGGAACATGGGTGTGTGTGTTTACAACTCATTCTAATCTTTCGTTTTCGAGATACAGATAAATTTTATTTTTCGAAATAGTAAAGGAATCAACAGGAGAATCACACTCTCCTGTTGGTTTTTGTAATAGACAGAAAAGAAATTTTAGAAAAATAACTGGAAACTTTTATGGAAATTTGTTTGATTTAGTGTTTATCTTATATTTAGAATTTTTCTATAATTTTTTTAGTAAGAAATTTAATATTCCTGGTACTTTTCCTTGTAAGATTTTAATTTTATTCTTCGAAATTTATGAGCAAACTCCAAACAATTTTTTTTAGTAACTCTATGAAGATTTAAGAAAAAATAGCATGAACAAACCTTTTTCGGTGCTACTTTGATCCAAGAAACTAGAAGAAAGTTTAAAATGTGGGTATTAACATTAAGAAAATGAAAGTTGGTATATTTGTTTTATATGAAGACAGTCTTTCTTTCAAAAATGTCTTTTGTAATCGAAGAGTAGACATGGTTTACAGTCAAACGGTACGTTTCACATCCCTTTGCAACAAGTTGGTGAAAAAATAGTATGGGGTGTTGTGTTTATTTTTTTCTATGACCCTACTTCACTTTGACCAAGTATTAGGAAAACAAGGTTTGTTTTTTTTTCAGAATTGCACATACATAATGCTATAGCAATTTCGCGTATGTTTAACTTAATACTAAATTTTACCAGCGCTGTTCAAAGAATATGCCTAGTTAAAATATTAAAATTTTTCTTATCTCGCAATAGATTACTTTGGAAGGTCATAGTGCATTTTGTTCCAAATATTGAAAGTATTTTCATAGTATTATTTCGAGTGAAAAATTATTTCGGTAACAAACATGATCTTTTTAATCAAATATTCTAAATGACATGTTTCTTTTGTAATGAAACGTATGTTTGACATCATTACATGAATAGTCGAATTTCAAACTATTTATGCAGGCCCCTTCTTACAGTTGATCAGTAACTAATTCCCAAACCGATGGTTTTAGACATATTGTTCTAATTGCGAAATAAGTTTCAAATATTATCCTTCATCATATTAAAAAATATTTACGTCAAAATACGTTTTAAAAGGTTACTAAATTTAAAATTTTGACAGACCCTCAGTCTTATAATGTATATATAGAGAACACCTTCTCCATGCTCTAAGAAGTAAAACAGTAAAATACAATTATTTTACGACCAAAACTTATCAAGCTACGATACTTTGAATTATATGAATATTAGGCATTTACTAAAAACGCAAAAACGTGTTTTTCATGCCGGAAAGTATTGAAAATTCATTCTAGCCCTTAAATAAACATCGTTAAAATCTATATAGAATATTATTGAACGGAAAACAGCAAATCTACCGTGATTAATTTAAAAATATTCTTAATAGAATCATTCTAACCTGAAGGTGCATTATGAATATTCTATGTTTTTACTTTCCGTAAAAAAGAAATGAAATAAACATTTATAGTATGTTTAGAATATTAAAGTTTAACATTAATAAATATAAGTGCACAAATTATGACAATGAAAATGATTAACCAGTTTTTCAAAAACAACACTTTTATTATTTTGATTCAAATTTATACCTTTAGGATTAGGTCATATTTCATTAAAAAATGAAGTAATCTGTTAATGTAAAGTATTTACTGTCCAACTTTCTGCAGCATAGATAATTACCACTTGAGTTCATTTCGAAATCACTTTTGAATATTGTGCATCTCATCAGTTGTAAAGCAGTACTACAAAAATTGAAACCCTATGAATGTGTTACTGGCTTTAATTATCCTACATGGGTGAAGCCAATTTTCCTTGAGCTTTTGGTCTCCACAACTTTACATTTTTAAAAATTATCTATTAAAGAAAATAACATTTTGTTACTATCGACTGTTAGAAAAAATATTAAGTATTTAGTTTAAAGCCATTTTCTCTCTATTTTTTTTTTTAACTAGATGCATTACTCACTTTTTACCCGATTGCCAAGAAGGGTTATGTGTTTCACGTGTATCTGGATATGTGGATTTATTTATACCCTCGAAACATCCCAATGGCTGGATGGATTTTAATGAATGAGGTCTCTATCGATTTTTCTTAACCGTCCGATGGTTATAGGCTAGGTTTTGTTTTTATAAATTTAAAATGGCAGCCGTAAAATATAAAAAAGGCATTAGAGACGAAAAAAAAATTACGCGCCCTATTGAGTGGCATATCATTGGATAGGTCTTTCATAATGAAGACGATGTTTCATTGACTATTTTGCAGTCCGAAGCTCCGTTTAAATATTACATAACCTGGAAATTATGAAGGTAGGATCTCTATCTTCACTGCAACTCTAACCTTCATAGACATCTATACGCCTCATCAAAACTGTGTTTATAGATAAGAACTAACAATTAAACACAACTTAAAAGTCATCAATACAAGTAAATAAAAGAAATAGTTAAGTAATGTAAAAAATAGTTTCATATTGAGGAGAAATAATTAATTAGTTTGCTTTTTACGCAGTCGGGTTTTTTGATTTTTTAAAATTTAATTTTTAGTTGTTAGCTATAAAATTAAACTATTCAAATGACTAAAGATCCAACTTTAAATAGTTTATATTACTAAATATGAGTAATGTAATATTTATTTGTTTGAATGTAATAGACAGTTTTAAAAGTTTAACATATCTGTTCTGATTAATTAAAATACCTTTTATTAACTTCATACAATAAATTTTTTTATTTGTCTTAAAAAAAACGATACGGCTGTACTGTATTTCAGTTCAGTAGAATAAACAATAAGTGTTTCCCTTGAATGCACCCTCAATCTATATTACAGAAAACACATCCTAAAAAAAAAAATCTACCGCCATTTCGAAATTGATTTTAACATGTTTAGAATCAAGAGCGATATATCTACTTTTTGAAGAAACTACATTTTTTCCTTGTAATTTCTGTTACTTCAATTTTAATTTTAAACATTGTTTTAAAATTTAAATTTATTTAAAAAGTTTAAAAACATAGATTAAAAATGTTTGTGTAATTAACAAATTTACTTGTATAAAATTATTAAAGATAAAATATGTAATTTATAAAATGTAACCTCTGTGAAAATGAATATTTTTTATTCCGTATACAAATTTTAAAGGCTGTATTATAATTTGTAAATTGATATTTGTCGTGATGGAGCACATATTTTAGAAATCACACACTTATTTAAACAACATTATTAGTATTCAGTAAAAAATGTCTTGCAAGTATATATAAAGTTGGCTTCACCCACATGGAAGGTGTCATGTGATAGGTCATTATAAAAACATCAAAAGCTTTCGAATAATAATAAATTTGTGTAGGCATACACATCCTTTTATTTACACACACGCTACAATGAATATATTATGATTGAAGTGTATAGAATTCCTAATTTCACTACATTCCTAATTTCCTAATTTTGAAACTACATTAGAATATTTACATATTCATTTAATAAATTTTAGAAGGACTTTAGAAGGATTAATTAAATTTGAATTTATAAGGATTTTGTGCAATATTTATAACCCCACTCAAACATTTTATTTTAAATGTTTTTCTTAGTATTTTAGTATTAGGAAATTTACAAATATAACGATCCCCCCCCCCCCCAACTCCAAGAAAGCTGAAAAGATGCAAAGGCAAAAGAAATCATCCTTTTAAAAATACTTTTGTTTTGTGTAACCAATAATGCTTTTGTAACAAGATAAAGTAATGCATCTATAACTCATTCTAAACTGTATTACTACTAATCGATGTATTAAATGAATTTTATAACAAGTTACTTTAATGGTACTTATAAGTACCGTCAGTAGATAAATGGTTAAATATCTAAATAATCGTTCAAGTGTGAGTTTTACTCGCGTACAAAGGGTTACCTACATAAAATTTGATAATTACTAACTGCAGTATTACAAGAATGAAGTGATTTGCAATCGAAGAGTTTTTATGATTATAAATGAATTATAGGGTAACTCTAGAAGATATGGCCAGTCTAAATATCTCCAAAACTTGATCATAGATGCAATATAAACATTTTTCGTATGAAATAGTTGAACGACTTTATTTATTGCGACGTGCAGTTGTGTTTTTCGATTATAAGAAGTAAGTGTAATTTTAATGTCAGTTAAATAGGTGGTTGATTTTTTTTTTTGACTTAGGCATCTGAATGTTTTGCAGTACGTACGTTATACATATTTTTTACTATATGGACTTTTAAAGCACGTATATAATCTAATATTCCTTTCTAAGACTAAAAAAAAAGACGTAAAATGGCTATTGATGCTTTAAATTGGGCGATCATCACTCCTTTAATTTCAGGAGAGATGGACACATGAAATCGAGGAGAGATGGTCATCTTTAATCAATATTTCAAAATTATACTTAGTGATGATTTTAACTAAATATAATTTAATTTAAAATAAATATATAACGTTTACGTTTATAAATAAATTAATTGATATAATTATTTAAATTTTAACTAATATAAGTATTTTAATAATAATAATGATGATAATATAATAAGACCTAACAATTTATTTGTTTCAGAAAATACTGAAAAACGTCGGAAACTTTCATAACAGAAACTGATAAAGTTGATAAATAAACTAAATTAACGTAATAAACCTACAATTAACGCGAGAAAAAAAAACGCGACAATTCCAGTAGAGAAGAAAACAAAATACATTATATAACGTTTACGTTTATAAATAAATTAATTGATATAATTATTTAAATTATAACTAATATAAGTATTTTAATAATAATAATGATGATAATATAATAAGACCTAACGATTTATTTGTTTCAGAAAATACTGAAAAACGTCGGAAAGTTTCATAACAGAAACTGATAAAGTTGATAAATAAACTAAATTAACGTAATAAACCTACAATTAACGCGAGAAAAAAAAAACGCGACAATTCCAGTAGAGAAGAAAACAAAATACATTTAAATTATCAGATTCTACATATTCCGAGTAAATAGAATTGGATTAGGATCACTGTGTTGGTTGTGCAAAACAATATAGTATCACATCCAAAAAGAATGTCCAGATACAACGCATAAGGTACCTGAAATGGTTCCATGAAACGTGTATAAATTATCAAGAGCTTTGCCAAGCATGTGGTAAGAATTTACGAAACGTGAAGCATTGAAATTATACTTCGAATTTTGTTTATTCGAGTTTTCTTCACTAAATTTCCATCATATAAGTGCATCTTTACAAATTGCTATATGTTTTTCATGATTAACAATATGAAATGAGTTATTTTTTTGCTATTTAAATTAACTTTTCTTTCTTGTATTGGATGGCCATCTCTCTTCGGCTTTAAGGAGAGATTGCCATCTGCCATTTAAATTTCAATTTTGTTTAACACTTTTTGTTTTCAGTGTTTAATTATGTTTTGCATAAAATATTATGAGTATATGTATTAAAATTTTAAATATGCATCAATATTTCTTGTACTTGCATTCTAAGAATTTTTATTTCTATCTTTAAAAACTACGGCCATCTATCCTACAGTCACCCTATATTGAGTTATAAGCGATTGTTGTCTCAAAACTACTGACTTTTAATGTCTTAGAATTATTCTGTGAATTAATTTTCCATAATTCAGTTGAATTGGACTGAAAAACGTTGATTATTTATTGCTATGATTCGAATTATGTAAAATAAAGAACTTGAACAAAATTTAAACTTGGCATTATGCCAAGCGACTTCGAAATGAGATCGTAAGACCGATGTCAGTCGGGCGTCTTTTTTGCTTAAGTATTATACATTCACAATGCTATAGCATTGTGAATAGATAATACTTAAGTAAAAAAGCAGCATAAAAGGCGCCCGTCTGACATTGGTCTTAAGGTGAAACGCCGCATTGATCCGTGATGCGTTTTTATAGATAAGGTTTTAATTAATATCTCGGATAATTACTGACATTTTTTTTCGAAAATCATTATCAACATTTTTGGGATGATTCCTCGATCGATAGGCACCTCGAGTGCCCTTCAACTTCTCCCGCTGAGGTAAATTTTGTGTGTAACAGATTTTCTCAAAAACTGTGTGTCCTAGAATAATCGCTATAGTTTCCCTGCAATGTTTAAAGAAACTTCTACTACGCCTATTTTTTTTTTTTTTTCATAAGGTAAATGCTCCTATGGTGGGCCACGTACCAGTAGTAGGCCACTACTTTTTAAAGTTTAAAAACAAGCCCAAAATGCATTTCTGAAAAAGAAATCTGATTGACTATCATCCTTAAATGTTAACTTTCCGGAATAATTGTTTTTTCTGTTGGTATATTTGTTTATTTTCTAGAGTGTCTTCAAAAACAGATCTTTTGCGAATTCATGGAGATTTCATTAAGAGATAAGTTTTTATGTAAAATTATTATTTCTTTAACATGTTCACGCCGGCGCGGTGGGTCACACTCGACTGTCTCAGAATTGTCAAGACTCCGGCGTTTTGCACACCACTATTATTTTAGAGAAAATGTTGTTCTTTTTAAATCGTCCAATTGTTCTAATTAAATAAAACTACATTTTCTGTATTAAAATACTGGTATCCAAAAAGCCGGAGACTTGGCAGCTCTGAGACAGTCGAGTGTGACCCACCGCGCCGGCGTGAACGCGTTAATATTGTGCTGTATTTTGAATTAAACTGCTGCTGATATACTCTATTACATGGTAATTAATTTGTTGGATAAGCCTAAAACTTAAAAGTTCAGGCATCAGAAATTTACTATGCCCACTACTGGAGCATAGGGAAAGGTAATTTTTTTTTCATTTTTTCCGAAGAATATATTTATAAACTATGAATGTTTATTCTGATACAAGAAAATTAGGACAAGGCTAAATATATATATCTATATCTATATCTATATATATATATATCTTTTATTATTCATTAACACTTTAATAATAATTAGATAAATGTCCTTAAGTGGCCCACTACTGGTGCGTTTACCTTAATTTTAGTTTGAGTAGATACGGAAACAAGGCGGGTCGAGAAAGTATTTTAGCTGCACATTTTCTATGATATCTACAAAAATGTAATACCTAAAATTAAATATATTTTCAGTTCGGTGTTATGTAATCTTTCGAACGATACCCCATGTGATACACAATTTTTTTTTCAAGTAACTTAATTAGTCCCTCCTAAATTTTTCATATAAGTATTTGTGAACGGCTTAATCTGTAAATATGTGAGCCAATATAGTATTTATAGCTCCACCAAGTTTGAACTTTCCGCGTTCCATAGTTTTACATAAAAATGGCTGTGACAGACGGACAGACAGACATACGAGTGATCTTATAATGCTGCCGTTTTTACTTTTTAAGTACGAAACCCTAAAAAGAATGAGGTTAATTCTCATCTTTTGATTTTTTTCTGAGATATGAAAATATAAAAATATGCATTTTATGAAACTTTTTAGTTGAAGAATAATGCAGTATTTTTATAAAATATTCCAGAAGGTTTTCAGCAAATGAAGAAAAAAAGGATAAAAATTGTGATTTATCATTTTGTTTTGAGAAAATCAATATGAAAAGAAATTATACAATTTATGCTAAATAGGTACAAAAAGTAAATTTTTAGATTTTGTTCATCAAAGTAATTTTTTTCCCTCTGTATAGAGTATTTAATATGTCTCGTTATAAGATAATTTGTGAATATTCCAATTTTGAATGTTATGCAGTAATACTTCAGGCTTATTATCTCTTAAGCATAATTTTGTAATTAAAATAAAGAATAAAATAATATAATGTATAATATTTTTTTTTATGAAACAAGAAGGAAAAATATTATATTTATATAATACTTGTTATTATATTGTTGTTTGTTATGGTAATATACATATAATATATAAGTATGTAGTAATTTTCTTTTGATGAAGATATTACCATTATATATATATATATAATAGGAGCAATATTATATTCTCTAATGGGCGATGGACAAAAGGTTTCCATTTAACAACACGTACTTATCCGAAAGCATTGTCATACATAGCTTAAGATGTAACAAAATTCTTCGAGTTATATATTTTCTTTAAAAAATACAACGTAATGGTAACCCAATTAAAAAAATGAATTTTAAATAACTCATTCGCTGCAAAATATTCCATAAAAAACGAGCAATCTTTCATTGCAAACTTCTAAAATAAAATGAGCATAATTGCTCCATCTGCACATCTATAATTAGTGATCTGGAAATACATTGATGCTCCTTAAGAATAAAAGAACTCGCATTACCTTAAAATGAAAACTAAAGGGCCGCATGTTATAATTGCTCATAATTCTTAAGTATTTAGTGCTTCGTGCTTGACCTTCCCCAAAGCAATTTTCCTCATTGCCAAAGCTTCACCATCCCCTAGGTCTCTAAACAACTATGGTGAGCGTCCATAATTTCAGGTACTTGGATACCCATGAGAGAAGATCTAGCAATTTGCGGTGTAAACGCTTATTAGTTATTTAAAGCGCAAGTAAGTGAAACCGCTTCTACCTCCTCCTCTCTTAATTTCTTTTGTGGGGTTATAAGTTTTTGCCTTTAATTTCTTTTTGCCTGTTACACTATCTTTTTTGTCTTTTTCACAATGCGAAAGAAAGGTGAGTTAATTAAAGAAAGGTATTTTTTTCCCACATTTAACGGATAAACCTTTACCTGTTTTCATAAGAATGTTTAATAATTCCAATCGAAAATGATGTTTCAGTGAGCAAATGGAACGTTTTCTTAAATGAGATATTACAGATATTACATAAAGTATCTTTATAATTATTCACCACGAATCTATCAATGTTAAGTATTAAAAATATTTTTTTTGGTCAAAGATAAAATTA
The DNA here is from genome assembly GCA_963932465.1 of Maratus speciosus. Classification (NCBI taxonomy): domain Eukaryota; kingdom Metazoa; phylum Arthropoda; class Arachnida; order Araneae; family Salticidae; genus Maratus; species Maratus speciosus. The sequence continues at coordinate 150,712,009 of OZ010787.1, forward strand.
AAATTATTATAATACGAAATTTAAAAATGAAAAATAAAACAATTTTCTTTAGAAAATGTTTTTCAATATCAAATTTAGGTAGAAAGCAAAAATGAGTTTACTATTATTTATTGGCTGATTGAAATTTTAATAATGGTATCAAAATTAATAAAATACAATGAATAAGTTCTTTTCTATTCTCTTTCATCTTCTTAGGGCATCGATCGATTGATGTTATGAACACTTTTGTTTTAAAATAAGATAAAGATATGAGTTAATTTTACGTTATGTAAAGCAATGAAATTGTTAAAGAAAGGCTTAAATGAAGGGACAAGAAAAGTGATTTTTAATTTTGCAGAATTATTAAAAACAGAACTATATTTTTCTTAAATCATTGAAAAGTAATAGAAATAGTCATTATTCGATTTATAATCGTACCTATTAGTTTTATTTAAGACGTTTTTCGAAAGATAATTTTTTGTTGTACTTGTGCATTATTTGCCCAGTTTTTACTTAATATTTAAAAAGGAAAAATAGTGAAACTTTTTTTTATTAACTAAACTTATTTTCTAATTTTGAAACATACACAAGGTGAGTAGTTGTCAGACTTTAGTCATTAGTTGCTGTAGGACTTAAGAGAATATAAATATCTCGATAAACACAATTATAAGTGAATGCGGAAGTGATATAAAATGTATTTAAATAAATTCTTCAGAAAAAATATATTACACAAAAAGCTACATTATAAAAAATGTATTTTAAGTCTTAGAGTGTTTTGAAATATTTGGTATTTCGGAGGTTTAAAAAAAATTATACTTTCTCAATATAGGAAAATACATAAAAAATCGATGTGTCTCAATTACTCAAGCACAAGACTGAAATGAAAATTTCTGCCCGTTATAGCACACAATGTTTTAAAAACTGAAATACTGGACGTATCAGTTTAACATCGTTTTAAAATCTTTTATAAACGTTGCGCTACTACCCGTAAGGCATGGTGACGTCACGGCGACGTCGTTGTGAAGTCACACTGTGATTTTGTGACCGTCGATGTGACGTCACGTGACGTCGATGTGACGTCATAGTGACTAGAATGCGAGGTCGTTATGGCCGTTTTAGAGGTCGTTTGTGACGTCACATTGTGACCACTCTGTGAAGTCACGGTGTGACAAATTTGTGTAAGGTGTGTCATTTGTGACTATTTTGGCATTAACTTTGTGACTAGCCTGTGACGACAGCGACAATGCTTTGACGTCACACTGTGACTAATTTGTGACATATGTGTCATAAACAATGTGATGATTTCAAATGAAAATCAAATTTCAAATTAATTGCTTAAAAGGGCAAAGGCCAACATAGAGAAAAAGATTCCAAGCCGGGACTCGAATCCGGGCCATCAGTGTAGTGCACTGACATTCTACCGACTAAACCACATGGAACGAGACCCAGCCTGGAAAATTTCTTACTAGTACAGGTTTGCAAGGCTACAAACGTAGCACAAGATGGAATATTTATCGTGAGCCGCAAACATCGGGTAAACACGAAACTTAATTAAATCCAGCATCGATTCAAACTATATAAATACTTGGAAATTTTTCCATAGAGAACCATTCGCCTTGCATACAATATTTCAAATGAAAATCAAATTTCAAATTAATTGCTTAAAATGCAATTTTAATTTGAAATTTGATTTTCATTTGAAATATGCAAGGCGAATGTTTCTCTCTGGAAAAATTTCCAAGTATTTATATAGTTTGAATCGCTGCTGGATTTAATTAAGTTTCGTGTTTGCCCCATGTCGGTGGCTCATGATAAATATTCCATCTTGTGCTGAGTTTGTAGCCTTGCCAACATGTAATAGTAAGACATTTTCCAGGCTGGGTCTCGTTCCATGTGGTTTAGTCGGTAGAATGTCAGTGCGCTATACTGATGGCCCGAATTCCAGTACCGTTATGGAATTTTTTTCACTATGTTGGCTTTTGCGCCTTTTAAGCAATCAATTTGAAATTTGATTTCCATTTGAAATATTGTTTGCAAGGCGAATGTTTTTCTCTGGAAAAATTTCCAAGCATTAATACTGCGATGATTCTTGTTATAAACACTGTGATGAATTTTAAAATAAAGTTTTGTTTGAAATATACAATATTATCTTTTTACCGTACTTTTTAGCAAATTATCGCTATTTTGGAGTACTATTCTTCTAAAATACTTTTAATTTTTACACTGAAAAAAACAATGCTTGTCAACTGGCATCCTTTTTTATTAAGTTCTATGCTTGATCTTGAGTTCAAGCTTTATATTAAGAATGTGTAAGTTTTTATGTGCTGTGATTTGTTATTATTTTATTAAATACGAACATGGAGTCTAACGGTTATTAATATATTTCCTATTTAAAGAAGAATAAGATAAGCCATATTTATTTAAATTTTTTATTCCCGTGTATATTGTATTTTGTTAATATGAGCTAAATAGATTTGGTATGATTTATAGGAAATGACTGATCTGGGAAATAGAAAAAAACAAGTAAGAAAAATCATGCGTTAAGCATAGATTATAAAGCACTTTCCAACGCTTCCTGAATGCTTTAACTAGACATCGTAATTTAAGGAAATAACGTAAATAAGATAACTAAGTAAATATTTTAGAAAACGCATAAAACATTTGAAAAACTGATTTCAGCAGTTACCATCCATAGCCAAATATGTTTTCCAATTCTTTTGAATAGCCTTGTATTTAATCTGTAGGTTGTTATATACTAGTATATAATGTGAAAATTTAGTTTAGCAAGAAAACGCATAACAGGTTGTAATTCTCATTCAGCAATTTATACTAATATATGAAAACATACTTGAATACTTTTGTACAACCCTGTACTTTACCTAGAATCTTTATTACACGCCACTATTTAGTTAAAAGTTAATTCAAATTAAAACACTCTTAAAACTGCTGAAATCACATTTCGAGAAATTATAATTTATAGACGGCCATATACCCATTTCCTTGCGTGACCCTGTGTATCATTTTATCCATATTCTACAAGCATTTCTTAGTAAATTAAATGCAGGTCAACATAAAAATCCATAACTCATCTAAAAAACATCTTTAAGATATTTGCGCCCATACCCCTTAACTCTTACGTATACTTTTGTGTAGCCCTGTATATGAATTATAGCTTTTATATACACCATATACTGTGCATAAATATAGAGAATCATAAAAGCGCATATTATAATTAAAAATGCATTTCCAGCAATTATTGCTAATGAACAGTGCAATATCAACTTTTATAAATATCATAAATTATAAATATTTTTTTATAAATATTATAAATATCAAATTTTAAAAAGTATAATAAAGCAGTTTAATCTATAAACTTGTTATCAGGCATAAAAAACACTTTATTTCAATGCTTAAATGTCATATTTTATTTTTTAATGCGAAGTATCGAACGTGCATCGAAAATGTAGAAAATGAGTTTACAATCGAAGAAAATTTAATAACTGATTCTGAATGTCTACAATTAAATGTTTGATTAAAATCACGAACAGTAAAGACGTGCTTACATACAATTTAAAAAAATAAATATACCAATTTGAAAAACACTAAATAATTAGTATTTATAATTGTACTATTAAACAACAACAAAGTACAATAGATGAATTAAATGTATTATTAGATTTAACAGTTTCTCAAAAATCTCTACATATGTTACAAGGAATTCCTATTATTTTATAATTTTGGCAAATGTTAAATCTGAAAACATTGATATGAAGATTTAGGATTTTAAATAATAACTAGGGGGCTCTGCCCCCTGCAAGCTACGCTCGCCAACCCCCGTTCAGACACCGCAGAATCTAAAAACACGCTAATCTGATCGGTTTAAAAAATATTATAGAAGAATGAATTATACTAAAAAAAGCTATGCAGATCTCCCTGTAAACGGGTTTCCATTCAATTTCCTTTGATTTCAAAAATTTAAGGCCGAATCAGTTGCTGTTAAGACATCCAATGGTTGTTTTCGTGTTTTATTAAAGAGGATCAGTTAAACGTTTGATAAGAAGCTAAAAATAAAAAGGAATTAAGTGCACAGAGTCTTTGTATCCCGGTATTTTAAAACAATTTCTATAACAATAGCCTAAGTCACGTGACTATCATCTAGAGTTTCGGGTGAACCACTTCGCTTTTTATATTCCTGGTGCCATTTTGGTACTTTAATATTAGCCAGGTACAGGTGATAAGTCGCCAAATATTATTCTATCGCCATCATTTCATCTATATTATAATAGTCCAAGTCATGTAACTGACATAAATAATTACGCTCTGATCCCTTCGCTTTTCATATGAAACTTTGGCCCAGATATCATGTACGGCCCCATATTGACGCGATTTTTTTCCGACGCTAATTTGGGGAAAAGATCAACAGCATAAACAACAATATCCGGCTTATCCAATCAAGCAAAATAACGATACTATGGCGCCAGTTAAGTACCCGTTGCGTATATGACATTGGCGTCAGAAAAAAATAGCGCCAATATGGGACCGTATGTGGCATTTGTGCCGAAAGTTTTCCATTTCGATTAAAAAAAAAATCAATTCTTTTTTTTCGAATAATACTACATAAAAGCATTGTCGCAAAGAATTCTTGGTACTGTTACGCTAGCCGGGTGCAAATCTCGCCAATAACTATTTTTCAACTCGCCAGTTAGCATTTCTTTTTATTTTTCGAGTGGTAAATTATAACATTGCTTTGAAGTTGGAATTAAATGCCATCGTTTGTTACATCATTTAATATTTGGCCAGATGTCATATACGCATCTGGTTTGGCGTGATTTTTTTTACGAAAATTTGGCGAAATCCTCGTTTTTCGAATACCAGTTACATATGTATTTTTGGTACTACTTAGTTATCCCGTCGACCAAAAATCTATCACCAAACTATAAGATTAAATGCCAATAATGGTTGATAAATGTCACATTCACTTGGCTTTAAGCAAGTTACACGTCTTTACGTCATCAAGTGATTTTTATTTCGACGTTTTATTTGTATATTTATTAATGTTATACTATTTTCTTTGTTCTTTCGTTTTTTAAAATAAAAATTACATCAATTTGTATAATTTGGCGAGTGGTTTGGCGATTTATATAATTTGGCGAAATGGGTCGATGGAATAACTAAGTAGTACAGTATTTTTAATTATTTTCTATTATTTTTTATTTTTAAAGGAAAATAACAAAAAATAATAATAAACTATAGAACAAAACAATTTATGTAAATAAAAAAAATAAAATAAAATAATAAACACTTATTATTAAATAAACAACAATAGCCGGGTAACCATGTCAACCAAAATAATTCCATTTTGGCGCCAATTAGGTACCCCAGAGCGTATATGACATCTGTGCCTAATATTTTTCTTTTCATTTCGTTTTAAAAAAATAAAGAAGTGAAAGCCATTTATTTTAAATGTTTCTGCTTGTATTAAATAAAATGATAATGAAATACAAATTGAATTGTGAATAAAAGTAACATGATACATTTCTTAGCATACATTTAAGGGAGGCCAGACTTCTCGCAAATTAGTTTAAAATAGTAACCTTTTCTAAAATCTGAAAAAAAAAATTATCTGTTTGATTAAAATTTGAGTTGCCATCATTAGAAAAATGTATATAAAATTAGATAAAAATTATAATTTCGAAAACTAATTCGAATTTAAACATTCTAATACCAGTTTTGAAATCGGTGTTAATTTCATTGCAAAGTATTCCTTTTTATAGGAGAAATCACCGTGAAACATAATCAGTTGTTTAATCAGTCGATTCAAAGAATCGTTACATTTCAGGCGTTTCATATATTCGTTTCATAAATTCGTTTCATTAGGATTTTATATATATAGGGTAGATTTAAAATATTATTAGCAATGAAAAAAAGTCTTTCAAAAGTTTCACTACTATAGTATGTAAAACGACATTTCCCATTCAGTATAATTTTAATTTCTAATCTGAAAAACGATTCCAGATCAGTCTCTTTTTTATAGGTATAATATAAAACTATTTAACTCATCTCACCAAATATACAAAACAGGAATAAACAATTTAAATTAAATAAGACCTACTTTTTAAGCTCCATAAATTAATTATTAATATCCGTGTGTATCCGAAAATGGCGACGTCTTTTTCTTCCATTAAAAAAAGCACACGCAAAAGCTTACATTTTAGACTAGTAACTTACCGCATCTGTTCGAACAAAAAGTTCTCGTTTACCCTGCGGTATCGTGGCAGACGATTTTGGGCAGGTGTTAGTTTTATTTGCTTTTATATAAACAGATTTGGAACTTATACATGTGCAATCATTTTATGAGACTGTCTGTATTTAAATTTTTGTATTTGAAGAATTTTCCAATGTATCTTACCTTTTCTTTTTATCAGTTTTACCCCCCCCCCCCCTCCCTTTTTATAAGTAAAGATTGTTTCACACATAATAAATACAAAATATCTTCCTAAAAAATAATAAGATATAAATAAATATCGAAAATAAAAAAATTTTCTTTGTCAATCGTCATTCTTTTATGTTAATTTCCTGTAGAATAAAACAATTCGTAAAATAACTTTTTTTTAGAGTCATATCTCTAAAACACAAATTTGAAATACGAATAATAAATTATATCATGGGTTTTGCATAATTTTTTTTTTGTTGTTGTTGTTAATTCGGAAAATGCTAATTTTATTTTAAAAGTCTGAAAGAAGTAGAATTTTTTTAAAAAAAATAGTTACTTAAAATAGGTACACTAACAGGAAAAAATATGACTTGAATGCAAATTATAAAGCAAGAAATGTATGTATGACTAAACTCTGTAGACTCTTTCTACGTGCTCATTAAAAGCTGCAGACTTAACTATAATAGAAATTTTTTAGTTTGAAGCCAGAAAAGTTTTTCGAATACCAGTGGTCGGTAAAAATAAATTAAAAATTTTCCTTCCTGCAAACTAAATGTGTAAAGTGTATATATTTAATATTCCTAATTCTAAATATGTTATCCAAATTGCTCCAGCACGTACCATTTTTCCGAGAATCACTTTTACAATAATAAGAATAAGAGAAGGATTATTATATTAAATTGCAATACTAGATAAAATTGAAATCAGGAAAAAAGTATACTTTCACTCTCTTACATATCAAATTGATAAAATATAGCATGAAAATCTAGTTTGTTGATACTTGTACCGTGCATTTTCCTTTATATGCCCCCCCCCCCTCCCACCACCACCACCATCTTTTCGTGTCTGAATTTACTATTTGCTATCCACTAATATATTTTCATTCCTTATGCCGCTGTAACTCGGACCTTTTTAAAACATTTCTCTTCATTTTCAAAGATTTTTGAAGTTCATATTTTTCTCACACTGTGACTTACAATATGGGGGGATTATTTTTGTGAGTGTGACGTGACCTACGTTACATGCAGTGACATAACAATTCTTTTTTATTGCCAGAAAAATAAAATTTTACAGTAACAACATGTTTTGAAGAATTTTTGTAATTTTTTAAAGTTTTCTAAGAAGTTCACATCTCAGTCACAATGTGACATCACTGAGTGGTGGCATTTCGGTCACGGATGTGACGTGACCACAGTGACTCACAGTGACGTCAAAACGACGTCGCTGTGACCATGCATGCTATGAGGGTAGGCCATAATATTTGATAATAAATAGCAACACCTCACGCACTAATGTCCTATTACAGAGCGTTTTGTAAGCTAAGTGAACATTTTAGAAGTTTTAAGTAAAGAAATAATTTTCTAAAGTTTTTTTATAATTAGGACAAAGGTTAGTTGTTTGTAAACATATAATAAGGGGCTAAGTAGCTATTTTGTTTCAGTATCAAAATTTTAAAAATTTCACACATTTTTTTATGCAGTTCAATTGATGCCATTCGTTTTTTTTCTAACAAATGGCCCCTCTATTATAAAATTATTGCATATTGCAGTTTTTGGGCATGGAAAATCGTGTTGTTAATACCAGTAGTCTGTTTAACACAGCCCGGTGAAAACTTTAGAGGGTTCCCATGACCCTCACTTTTGTAAGCAGATTTCTACCACAGTTTTTGTATGCTAATCTTCGTTTTACTTAATCATGCAATTTTTCATGATTAAATACTACTTGGATTAGTATTCAGAAACGGTGGTAACAAAATCCTAAGTACAATAATGACTCCAGGAACCTTGCCGTAGGAAATTTAAGAAAAGGACAAATGGGGGTAAAACTGAGGCAGGAAAAAACAATCTGAATAAGTAAGCGGCTCTTAATTTTGCAACAAATATTTGCATAAATTTATTAGAGAACTTGGAATTGCTGAAAAAGTTTGTTTGGTGTTATACCTAACGTTTCCGAACCCTATTTTCGGTAAGACATCTCTTATTTTACTTCATACAAATTCAAAAATAGATATTTTTTGTGAACTGGTGACTTTATCTACCTGCGGAATTGACTTTCTAATCGATTCAAAACTTTCCGTACTCCTAATTTAGAGGTGACAGCCTTAAACACCGTGAATGTGCATGAATTTTACTTAATGCAGTTTGAATAAATCTGCGACATTCTAGAGACTGGATTTTTAAAAATGCCATAGCATTACCTTTTTAAAAACAAAATAATGTTCGTAAAGTCTCTCTAATTTTTCACTAAAATTTGAATTTCCTGAAAATGTTTCGCTAATTTCTGTGTATTTTTTCATTTACTTGAGGAATTTTTTCTCTATACTCGTTAATGCCTAACATAAGTGTTTATAAAACATTCAAAATGGATTTTATGAATTACTGATTAATTTAGTATTCAATCAGCCGTTTAAGTTAGCAGTCAACAGAAATGTTTCAAATAATAATAGTAATAAATACATAATAATTTTATAATTAAGAACAGTTCTATAAAGAGTGACAATATGGCTATTTAAGGTTCTTGATTATGCTATTTTATTGATACTATAAGTGTGAACTATCAAAGTTTGCAGATACGATGCAATGAGGTCTGAGTGAATTAATTCTGCAAAAAAATATGGTCAAGTAATATAGTGTGTCATTTCTGCCTTGAGACACTTTCTTAAAAGGCGTTTCTTGCATGACAATTTAGATGGAAAGTTAAATAAACCATCGGCGTCTCTTCTGTTTTGAAATCATATCTTTGACGTTTAAAAACTTTTGCAGTTGCCTGTTCCGGAAATTATATTAATTAAGTTTTATTTAAAGAATTTTGTAATTAAAATTTACCGAGGTCTGCAACATTTTGCCAATTAGTATAATATATGGGCTTTTAATTTGCTTGCAAAAATGAATTATCAAACTTGATACATTTTACTGTTAAGAAATATCAGCCTTGTTTATATTAAGGTATTTTTAAATAGACGCAAATAAGAAAATAAATTAATCAAAATTCTTGAAAACAGATTTTTCAAAATATATGGAGAATAAGGTGTTCAAAATTCCCCTTATATTAAAAGAATTTTTCATGTCGATTTAAATTTAATAAACCATGCAAATTTCCATTCTCAGATGAACGGACAGGATAATCTTACTGAAAATTACTTGAGGCTGATGCATGGTAACATCGTATAAATGTTTCATTTACAGGAAAATGCTTACGGTAGGAACAAATTTCAGGAACTGGCAAGCAGCATTGAAATTGTGGTTTTTAAACCAACAAGCAGGATTGTGTTTTGATACGTTTGATATGTCCCAACAAGCATGTCATCATTAACAGCCTTTCTCTTTTCGTATTCTTTTTCTGATTTTGTCCCACGTTTTTTATAAAATATTTTTTTTTTTTTTATGCAAAGTTATTGAGATTTCTTTTAGTTACTAAAATTACTTAAAACAAAACTTACTGAAATCATACAAAATGTAGGCCTTACGCATATTTTTTTTTTAAATTAATTGCTAAGCTTTGCCAAAGACTTTACTTTAAGTTACTATTATTTAAAGATTATAAAAATTTTTTAAGGGGTCTCAAGACTTAAAACTGGAAAAAAAGAAAAAAAAGACCATGTTCAACATTTAATATCTTAAAATGTATTTAATTTTAAGACAAAATTTTAATTGGGATGAAAGATATAAGTATGTTCTTTCATTTCATGTATTAAAAAATTGCAATATGCAGAATTAGCATTTACAGGGGGCTCCAAACTGTTTAACATTTGACGAGCAGAAAATTGGCAGAACAGATTATGCGCAGGATTACAAAATAAATTTTGCAACTAGAATAAAAATTTTGGTGCCTACTTATACTTCATATTAGAATAATTACCCTGAACCTAAATAAATTTATATTTAAAGCATTATTCTTAATGCATTATTTTTAATACAATATTATTAATACAAAGTTGTATTTAGCTAATGGAAGATTTAGAAAATTTCAACAATATAATCACCTAAAAAAGTATATTTCTTTAAACAATAAAAAGAAAATTTTAGGTTCAGTTTATACAGACTAACATGAAACATATGTTTCGAAAATTTCATGAAAAAGTATTCAGAAGTTTTTGAGATATTGTAACGTCATTTGGAGAAAAATGACTTCAAAGTTTCGGAGACATCACTTCAGCAATTAAGCTGGTATAATTCTGAAATACATAAGTACTGTTCTAATGGGAATTTTAAGGAAACAATTATATCAAAATGCTCAGAAAATATAGGAGTTTGACATCTAAAAAAATTAAAATGTTGAAAATTTTAATGCTTTAAGAGTCCTGAGACCCATTAAATGACACCCTGAGATAAATACTTACCTGTAACTACCATAAAACAGTAGTTTGGAAGTATTGTTTTGACATATTGCCCTTGTCATATATCAGCTTGTAGTCAAATCTCCATCTTAAAAAAATTTATATATAACGCTACCATAAATACTATCAGAAACCAAAACTTAAGAATTTTATCTTGTGCCCCACCAGAGATATCGAAGCCTTAAAAGTGTAATTTTTGAAATTTTTAAAAAGTTTGGGAATTTGTTTAACAAAGAGATATCAAGTGCCAGATCTGGAACTTGGCATGTGAGTACACGTACTTTCGGCCTATTTGTAAAAAATATTATGTCATGTTGACAGTTTTCCTTGCTAGAAAAATTTCCTCTTGTAAAGGGACAAATTTTTGAAAAAAACTTAAAGGTTATGCTGAAATTTCACAAATAAGGATTTATTTTCGGAAACTACTCTATTGCCACATTTTTATCCCATTTCATTCTGTACAAATTGCTTTAAACCGTACTTGAATAGGAGAAATAAACGATGAGATATTTACAATTCCATAAACCCTTCAATGTCAGAAAATTGATGCACATGGTGAAACAAAGACGGCCGCCATGCACAAACAATAAATAATAAAATTATAATAGTCATTTTGAACTTCCATCATGTTAGGGTTGTTGCAGAAAAAATTTCAGATTTTTTTAAAAATGGTCAAGCAACCAGTGCCAGACCACTTGAAATGGATTGATTCATACTATATTAAATCATGCAGATTTTTACTTTTATTTTTGAGCAATACATTTTTCCTTTTATATTTTATTTTCTATGTATTGAAACAAAAATATATATATATGTTACTATTATATACACTATCCCCGAAATACATAAATAAAAATATTCTATTATAAGTAATATATATATAGTTCTAACACGCATAGTATGAAGGTGGATAAAAAGCTTTCAAGCAGCCGCATTTGAAAAGTAATTATTTTGGAGGCAATATTTTCCCCCAGATTAGAGACAGAGGCGCTAGTTGTGTTACAGAGGCTGTCCGGGCGGTAGTGTAAGTTTGCAGTCGAGTTAGAGCGATTGAAATGCCAAGATCTTTAGAAAAGTGGTCTCGCTTGTGCCACTTTGACATAATTACGTGAAGCAATCCGACGTAAACTCCCTGGCACGTTGACTGATAGGCTCATCTTCTTGCATGACAATGTCAGGCCCCATACTGCTTACCAAATTCAAAAATTGCAGTAAAAGTTCAAGTGGGAAATCCTATCCCACCCCATTACAGCCCAGATTTGGCACCCAGTGACTATTTCCTTTTTCCGAAACAGAAAGAATACTTATCTGGAACAAGGTTATCTTCAGACAGAGATGTGAAAACAGCAGTCCGAGACCTGCTCAATGGGCAGAGATGTAATTTCTACCAAGCCGAGTTAAACAAGTTGGCCTTGCGTCCAGATAAATGCCTAAATAAGTTTGGTGATTATGCGAGAATGTGCTTTACATATATGCATCTTAATTAATTCCCTTTTGTATTTTTGTCTATTGTTAATAAATAATTTTTTATAACCTTTGTAACCTGTTTTTGGATCCATCCTCGTATAAAGTTTATTACACTAACGTTCCGTGTTTATGTTTTTCAAAATTTATGCAACATTTTCGTTGTTATTCGGTTTACAATACATTTTTATTCGAAGGTTACAATTGTCACTACAAACATCTATTTTATTTTCATCCGATTTGTCATGTTTCATTTACCCTAAATAATAATCTGCACTTTTTTGATTTAAAGACCATAATGGATATAAGCTAGAATGTGGCAACCGTTTTAACAATGTTGATTTTTTTCGGTGCCGTTTTAAAAGGCAAATTGAAATTTGTATATATATCTACGAAAGTATACTAAAATTAGGAACGAAAATAAACAATAACCTCTTCCGAGTGACCCAAGATTCCAAAGAGCGTTCCTTTAACTTTAGAAAACTCATAGAAAAATTTATTTTCAAAATTTAAAGAAGAGTTTATAAAAATATTTTTTTTAGCAGCCCGTAATTTGTGGAAACGTTACTGAAAATTTTTACGATGCACTAATCAGTTCTCTCTACCGAAAAATTGGTTTTGCGGATGCTATCAATTCTCAAATAAATATTTTCATGTTCAGCAAACATGATTAAAGGATAAACATACAGAATTAACAGCCTTAAGATTAACATTATTTTGCTACAATTTTACAACCGATTATTGTACGTAAAAGCTACTTGGAAACGTTTCTGAAAATTACAGGAAAGAGAAAGAACCTTTTTTTTTATAAATACTTCTTTAAATTTCAAAAATCCATTCAATTCTGGGCTTTCTGAAAATAAAGAAATGCTTTCCGAAACCGAACGTGACTCGGAAGACGGTTTATATTATATTTTCATTCGTGATTATATTATATTTTTGTAGTGTGTAAACATTTGTCGTGTTTCAGTGTATTCTCTGCCATTGAGCCTTGGCGGCTACAACCAAGGTCCCTTGTTCGAATCCTGGCCTGGACACTTTTTCGCCCCTTTTGGGAAAATTACAACTTTAATTATTCATGTGTAAATACGTAATTAGCGGTTTTCTGGAGTTATATCACCTGCGTTTTATGAATATAATTACGTGTCCAATGTTTCTTGATGTTTTCATTACCTGTGATTTATTCTGCATAGCTGATTCACATATCAGACCAGATGTCATAGTCATTAGGTTTCTGGATGAATTATGTGCCTGCCAGGTTTGTCCGTGATAGCTCAGTTAGTAGAGCATTGGCGGATTCAGCAAAAGGACCTGGTTCGAATCTTGGCCTGAACATTTTTTTGCCCAGTTTGGAAAAATTACAACTTTAATTATTCATGTGTAAATGCATATTCAGCATTTTCTATGGAGATACCTGCGTTTTATGAATAAAATTAGAATAGTATAGAAAAGAAAAGTTTTTTCATTTCACTTATAAAAAAAAAACATTGAATATTTGTCTCTTTCTTTAAGGTATACTTAATTATAAAATCATTTTAAATATGAACCTGCTTTTTAAAAATTCTTAAATTTTGTTGAAAACAAAAAGAACATTGAATATTTGACTCTTTCTTTAAGGTGTACTTAATTATAAAATCATTTTAAATTTGAACTTGATCTTTAAAAATCCTTAAATTTTGTTGAATAGGTTCCAGTAGTTTAAAAGGTATTGAATCTTAGGCTATGAAAATGTAATCATTTATCTACGAAAGTTGGCAACATAATCCTTTTTAATATCTTGTATCTTTAAACTTTAAGTTCAACGATTCATTAGTTATAGGGAACTTTTACTGAGATTTTATCTTAAAAGATGCGTAAATTCCTTCCACGGTGATTTACACAGTGTCTTTGCGGATATTTTTTTCTTGAACTCTGTTCAAATACATTCGTAAATGCACAGAACGGCTGAAAGTAAATTTAAATCTTTTTAAATCTTTAAAATAGGTTTCTAATTGCTGTCCCAAAAAATTCAAAGATTAAGTAAGAACATCTATATTATATTTTTAAAATGATTTTTTTTTTTTTTTTTTTTTTATGTTGAGGAATGTTAAAAAAAAAAATTCATGGCATATTTCAAGTAAGTACATCTAGACACAAAGGGTAACCCAAAACTGATATAATAGTATAATAGTTAAAATATCGCATTTTTATAATGAAAGTATCACAAAATCTACTATTTGGAAATACTTTTGGGAATATAAATATATATATTCAAAATATATGCTTCTGAAATATCTAATTACTGTGATTACTATAAGTTTAAAGAATACTCACTATAATATGTTTCTATTTATGTTAGAAAATTAAACTTTCACTGAATATTTAAAATTACTGAAAAAACTAAATAGAGTAGTTTGTATGTTTTTAGGCTACCCCGTAAAACAGTAAAAAATTAATGTTTTTAATTCATTGCAAAAAATTTAAATGCCCTTTAAATTTACTACACAGACGTTTCTCGTCTTATATAAAAATCTCAAGGATATTTTTTGAAAAATTCCCCATCTAACGAAATTTTAATAAGGAAATATATATATACAGAGCTGCCAAGTCTACGTATTTTTGGATACCGGTATTTTAATACAGAAAATGTTGCTTTATTTAATTGAAATACCTTGCGGATTTTAAAGAACAACATTTTCTCTAAGATAATACTGGTGTGTAAAACCCGGAGACTTGAAAACTGTGTATCTATATACATTACACTTATTAAATGAATTATGACCTAAACGAGACATTGATTATTTCTCTTCTGGGATCTGAAGACGGTGATAATAAGATTTGCATTACTTATTTAAAAGCCATGAAACTGTCGGAAAATACACCGGTCATGTTGATGAATTTTTCATCCAGATCTAAAAACAACATTTTGTATTTTTCTCTTTCTTTCTTCAAAAATATTTTATGTTAGTTGTTTGAAGAAAGTATTTTTCTACCGATTTAATTTCAACAGAAGGTTGAAGATTGAAAAAGCTACTGTTGGAAGCATTCGTTATTTTTTAATGATTTAACACAGCTTTTATGAGACTTAATTACATACGGAGATATTTTAAAGAAATTTAACGCGAACATATATTTTGGTTAATAGTATATTCTTTGAAGTTGAAATTGTCTAGAATTGGTAGCTTGACGAATTTATAACATATAGTGTGAGATGGTCACTTATTAATCAAAATGCTTTGACGTTGCAGATTTACAGCATTTAACACAAACTGCCTTCTTTAAGATCTGTGACTTATTTTCGTTAGGTTTTACTCGTTAGTGCATGAATAATGTCAATCAAATTTTATGAAATATATCTTTCGCAGCTAAAAACTTCATTATAAGGAGAGAAGCGTATTTTGAATGAATAAAATAGAAAAGTGATTTTCGTGTGCAATACCAAAATGAAAATAAACCTGGAATGAACACTTATTTTTAAGCTAGATAGGAAAAGTTCATTTATGTAAATCATTGGCAAATGATGGGCGCTATTTCAATTGTTTATAATGATACATTTAAAAAAAAAATGAATTGCATTTCATTATCACTTTTGAAGTCTTAACTTTAGACTACAGCGAATAATTGCTAGTGTGGTTCTAAAACAATTACATTAAAACAATGAGTGGACTCTTTCGAAAGTGTAATCAAGCTCTCTTAATGTAATATTTGTTAAGCTAATATCTCGTTTGATGAGATACATTTTAATATAAAAAAAAATCAATTGAATTTATTAAAAGTTCGAGTTTAACAATTAATTATGGTTTAAAAATTTCGAAATACATATCTCAAAAAAGGTCTTGTAGAATTATTATTTTTAAATAGGTGATTGTCAAATTTATATTATTTCTGTTTGAATCTGTATCTTCAAAACCGTTGTTTTAGTATTTCATAAAAAAAAGTTACAAATGTGCGTTAGAATGTGCCTTAGAATATACATTAATGTATTCTTTCACTTAATATAAAGTTTTCGAAAGAAAAATAATACCCATTCAGATTTTTTTAAACGTTTAATGTTAGTATTTTCCGAGAAATTAACTATTCGATAATTTAATCAAAGAAAATTTTCCGCATGACTATTAAATCACATCAAAAAATAATCTACATCAAAAAAAACATCTAGAAAAAATAATCTACAATTATTGGTAAAGTTTTATATTTGCATATATTAAAATTTCGTTTTTATACCTAAAATGGACAATTTTATTCGACGCAAATTACCTAATGTAATTTAAATGCCTGTAAAACATGTGGAAACTCGCCAAGAATGCACATACTTGACAGTTAAATAGGTCGAAAGTAAAGAGAAATCTCACACTTAGAATACTGAAAATTGTTTTAACTAATTGAAATCTTTAATGATACTGTCTGCTCCTGTAAATTAATTCCTTTGTCAAATTATATAAATAAGAGCAATTTTGTTTTATTTTATATATTGTGTTCAAGATTATCAAATTTGGTAGAAAATTATTCTAAAATTTCATCATCATTTAAAAAATAATTTCAAAATTTTAAATAAATGTAACGAAGAAAAAAATTGGATGTTAAAATGTCAAATTGTCAAATTGTGTTAAAATGCCAAATAAAAGTAAAGCGAAATGAAATAAAGCGGAATTTGTCAGTTGTAAATAATTCATTTATTACAAGTTTTAATTAAAAAACATTTTATTGTTATTATAGAATAAATAATTCCAAGAAGAAATAAAACCAAATATTTTAATACGAGGGCAAGTCAGTAAGTAGGTCACAAAAGCCAATAAAGAAAAGGAAACCCAGATACATACTTAAAACTCATGTTTATTTCTCTATATAATCGTCATTTACATTGATACATTTGTGTAAAAGTCTGTGAACTGCACTATCAGCCATGTGTGTACAAAGTTCAATACAACGTCTGCATCAGTCGGCTGTAGGCTAAACCTTCTGTTAACATTCTGTGTGGTGAACATTCTGTTGCAGTTTTCAATGCTGCCTATTGTTATTCGCCTGTCATCTCTAACCATATCCTCAACTTTCCGCACTGTTTCTTCTTTCGCAATCTCAACAGGACGACCACTTCGTTCTTCGTCAACAAGTTTTGAACGCCCCTGCTCATCTTGTACAACAGTTTCTCATAAATTCGAAATTGACATCTTACAGTTTGCCAGTGCTGCCACCTATTGGCATATTTAGAAACAATTTACTACTAATTTCCGACCTCTCATATCGGTTTGTGACCTACTTACTGACTTTTCCTCGTATATGACTATAAAAAAGTAATTAATAATAAAGAAAACTTTGAGAATAAATTAAAACAAATGCATATGAGCTAATAAAAATTTCTTTTCAAATGTATCCTGTTTTGTCTAGAAATATCAGTAAATTTATGCTTTCTTACTTTCAAGTTATCATTATTTGTAAGTACTTTTGACATTCGAAATAGTTATTCAGTGTAACCTGTCTCTATCGAAAACATTCATCTGAAATCCGTCGGTACGACGAAAAACTAAATGTCGCTTGTCCCCCATCCAGTGTTAAGGGCTTACTTCAGTCACGCGAAAAGACCCGTTCGCTAATGCTATTCCTATGGAAGAAATTTATAAAGATATCTCGGTCGCATTTCAATATTTTTAGATGATTTTTTTGCAGTAGCTAGCTGAGGTCAATCTGTAAAAAGGCCTTTTTTTACTTTTTCGATTTTCACGGGATTTTTTTCAAGAGGATACTTTCGTTTTAGGAACCGGTTCTGAAAATAAATGTGTCCTGATTAAAAATACTTGTAAACGAAATTGAAAATGTGGAAAACATCCTGCATATAGATCGACCTCAGCTAGCCACTGGAAATAAAATCTTCTAAAAATATTGAAATGCGACCGAGATATTTTTATAAATTTATTCCATAAGAATAGCATTAGCGAACGGGTCTTTTCGCGTGACTGAAGTAGGCCCTTAAATCAATATTTTCCATAACTATCGAATAACTATTTCAAAATGAAGTTTTTTTGGTTGAGGCTTTTGAAGATGACAAAGAAAATGGTGAATTATGACAAAGAAAACCTCTGAAATTTCGAACAACTTCATTGATATGAGAAAACAAGTCAATGAATTGAAATACCCTATCGCAAACAGTTTTATTTATAGCCCAATATGCTTCGAGTTATTATTTTAAATAACTATTTGGAGGCAGGAGACTGTGATCACAGTCACAGTGAAAACAAAACTTTTATGTGCAGAATTTTATACTTAGTTGCTCAGCCAGCGGTTGACATTCCAAATATACATATTGGACACATATGGCACACATAACTTCGACAACATTTTGCTATGTACTCACAATATTTTTATTTTATTTTATGTATTTTTATTTATTTGTAAAAATACACAATTTTAATACCCAGGAACCTTTTAAAATACACAATTTATACTCATTAGTACATGCATTATTTACCCACTTTTCACATACGTTAACAAGGGTTAATAAAGGAAATCAAGGAAAAATTTACATTTCAGTTTACTTTTATTTTAATCAGAATCGAACTGGATTCTATTTTTGTATATTTCAACACCTTGTTATAACGTCACAATGTTATATATTTTTAAATCATCAGAATTCCAAGTGCTATGACTATGCATTAAAAGTAAAATGTTTTAGATGAAAAGTCTTAATATTTTTTTTTATTCATTTGCATAATTCGGAGCATCGTATAAATTTGAGACACATGTAAATGATATATCAAGAATTTTCACCATTGCAGTATTTTTGTTTATGAAGATATTTATACTTCTGTTAGTCTGGGTGTCGCTATTTAGGTATGCAATGCATATTCTTTAAAAATATTGCTTTTCTTTAATTTTGTATGCAATTTTTTTTAAATCAATGTTCCACTGTACTTGAAAGTGACGACTGTTAAATTTAGACTTTTTACTCACTTTATACGAAGCCAGGAATAAGGGGATATTGGTCTGACTGTTTTTTATTCAAGACTACCATATGAAGTCAAAAGTGACATGCAGCACCTGGTTAAAACAAACTAGAGAACATCCCCAAATATCTCAGTTATGGATTTTTACGAGAGTCGTATCGTTCAAAAATAATTCAACTAATATTCGCAGAGGAAAATAGTAAAAAGAAAAGAAAAGAAAATATTTGAAAACTGTTTTACCAACTATTGGGCAATAAATGCGAATTGCAAGTACAGCATGATTAGAAACAGGAAGTAATTCCTCGCCTGGTCCTATTAATGTAAATATGATATGGACAGGGCCTAAGTGTTCCAGTATTGAATCAAGACAGTAGTTTTAGTTTCAAACGATAACACCTTTCGTTGTTTGTGCCTGGTGATGGAAACACTTGTTGCAACAACAACAACACTTTTACGTAGAAAAACATTATCATGATTTATTATAAGATAAAAATCTTGCCTTTGATAGCTTTTGAAGGAATCTTATGCTGTTTTTCCCTTCTATATTTCGCTTCTTCCGAAACATATCTCATGAACTATTGTATGTGAGAGTATTAGTCCAGGGAAAATGTACATTTTAGGTCGGGTAAAAGATTTCTTTTACCTAAATTGTTTATAATGATGCCAACATTGAAAAACTAAGTTTTCTAACAAAATTTCTTAAGGCTAAATTTTCTGTGTCCGAAAAACAACAACATTTTGGGACATTTTTTTATTTTTTGGAAATATCTTGCGACTCCTTGCCGTAGCATATTATTTGTCAATTACAATATTAAAGAGGATGAAATTTTCTTCAATTTTCATATTTGCAACTTTTTTATACACTGAATAGCAAGCGCAGTACGCTATTTCAAAAACGGGACAATTTTTTCAATTTTCTTAAAAAACGTGAAAAACGTAGTTTTGCCGCGATTATTCAAATGTTCCCCGCAGATTTAATTGTGTATGTCGGCTTCTAAAAATTGGTAGCAGTAAATTATCTATTATTTGCACACTCACGTCTTTATTTTCATCTCAACAAACATTTTATATGAAATAAATTTATATAATTTTAAAAGTAGGACAGAGTGTAGATGAATGAGACAATTTTCATATTTAGACAGTAACTTTAAGTGTATACAATGTTAAATTCAAAGCATTGTTTAAAAGAATTTTTCAATCTATAGTAACTTATTGGCACGATAGTTTCAATTAAAAAAGATTTCTTGGTTAATTTTAATAAATTTTATAAATTTAATAATTTTTATAATGCATACATATTTTTCCAGGTATCAATGGAATAGGTGGGTCATTTTCAAAATCTGTCCATGTTTTGGAATAACAAAATCAAATTTTTAGAAATAATCAGAAAGTTTTAATTGTTTGTAAATAATTACCTTACCTCATAAACATAATATACAAGCATCAGCTGAAACCAAATTACTAATTTAACATTTTAAAACTAATTTTTAAAATTCAATGCACTTGGTATAATGACATAAGTGAGCACGGTAATGACAAATTAAGCAAAATATTTTTATTTTTCCCCAGGCATAAATGGCAGCCATTATATCTTCTGGACCATACAATAATTTCTATTTCTCATATAATGAAAGCAGATTAAGAAATAAAAGTTCATTTAATTATCAAGTAGAATTTGGTACGGTAATGACTTACAAAAGTATACTCACCAAAACATTCAAAGTCTTTGCTTCTTTTATTGAAACTATAAAACTATTTACTCTATTCACCTAAACCTGATAACAAGTTGACTTTTAAGGAGTACTTTTGCCTTGGTAAAAAGGCATGTGCTGTTCTCTAAAAAAATCCGGAGTAACTTTTTGTCAGAAGCATGGCAATGACACTCTTTCTTGGGACACGGTTTAAAAAAAAATTATTAAAAATTGTAGATAAGTTTAATTAATCGAAATAAATATTTTTTTTAAATAGTAGCATCTTAATAAATAAAAATGTATAAAAAAAATATAACCATATGTTTTAAATAGAACTTTGTCAAATCTTTACCTAAAAAATTGCTTGTTGAGACAACCTACGGTAATGATATTTTGACTACAAAAGAATATATGTCTTATTTTTAAATTTTTTATAAATAATAATATATCTGTAAATTATCATTAAAAAATATGATAGTTAAAATGCAATAATTAAAATTATGATATTTAACTATTTTTCTGTGCGAATGTGAAAGGACATTAAAATATGAGACTTTTTTTGAAAATCATCCAGATATGAAAATTTGCGAAAAACATATTTTTTTCCCACCAAAATGGTATATTTTATTTACCAATTATTGATAACATATGTTGTAATGTTTTACTGTTTTAAAGATAGCAAACATTGAATTGTAGTTCCATATAAAAGGGGGGGGGGGGACTCAAAAGATAAATATATTTTATGAAAGAAATACTTTTACCTTATTAAATAGCTACAATAAACATGACACCAGATTACTTCACTAACTAATGTTATGTATTTATATCTTGTAAAATTTATAAATTCTGTTAATAAAATATTTGAGATCACTAGTTTTATAAAAATATTTAAAATATTAGTTTTAAATTATATTGTCATTTTCCCCCCACTTATATCAATAAATATAACAAGAGATTATATCATTTTAACATGCAAAAATATGTAAAACTTTAAGATTATCTATTAATTGCTTTAAAGCTCAAACAGAATACTTTAAATTTCAGAACAGTTTCCAAACTGATTTCCAAGAATGAAAGTTCCGAATATATTTAAAAAAAAAAAAAAAAAAAAAAAAAAAACCAAAAAAGTAAAAAAGCACAACATTAGATATTGATCTCAGGTATCCCATGAAAAAAAAAAATAAATATAACAAAATGCGAGCGCAATATTTGTCAAGAACGCTCCCATAGGTTTAATGTTACCTTAAGAATGTCTTCGCGTGACTAATTTAGTCCTATAATTCATATAACTGTGACTTTAAACGCCTTAATACGACAACTACCAGAAAATCTTTGAAAATGAAATCTGTATATAGGGAATTAGGTATTTAAAGAAAAAGTATATATTTTTTCAAGAGAAAGAATATGAACAATTATACCTGCTAAGATGTGAACCTGTTTAAAGCGAAATATATTTTGATTCCTTTTAGTACGGTTTTCAATGTTTTAATGAATCAGTATTTGGCAAAGCTGATTACGTAGTTCAGCCTTACGTATTTAATGCTTATACAGTTAAAATTTTCAAAATCCGGCTATTAGAGTTTTATTAAAATTCTACTCATATATAGAAGTTGACATACACGATTAAATCCGTGGGAAGCATTTGAATAATCGGGGCAGAACTGCGCTTTTCTCGGTTTTTAAGAAAATTGAAAAAATTGTCCTATTTTTGAAATGGCGTACTGCGCTTGCTATTGAGTGTATAAAAAAGTTGTAATTATGAAAGTTGTAGAGAATTTTATCTTCTTTAATATTTTAATTGACAAATAACATTCTACGACAACGGGTCTCTAGATATTAAAAAAAAATAGGTCCCAAAATTTTCTTCTTGTTTGGCCACAGAAAATTTAGCCTTAAGAAATTTTGTTAGAAAACTTGGTTTTTCCATGTTGGCATCTTTATAAAGAATTCAGAAAAAAAAATCTTTTACCCGACCTTTTGCAAGGCAACTCCCTTTTTTTGATACATTTCCCCTGGACTATATAGTTCCGATACATTTCTTTATCCTCGTGGCAAAAGCTTTCGAACGATAACTCTCTTGTCAAAATCCAGAACTGACAGTCGATTATGTTCCCTAGTCAGTGACGAGTCGCCACTGGTGTTTGTAGAGTACTGGTAAGGACTTAAATAGTTTTAAATACAAGAGGTCTGGTAACTAGAATTTTAAGATATTGTTTAATTTTAAAGAACAAATAGAACAGAAAAATTATTAATTTCATATTCGGAACATAGAAATGACAAGAAAGTGTTTAGATATGTATTTATGTTTGGGGACAACGCATTCATATTCGTTAACTTCATAATTTCCACTTTTAATTTCATGAACTATTTATGCTAAAAAGGTATTTATGACAGATCTAGGAAATATTTCTGAATATAAATTGGTGTCATTTATTTTACTATACTACAACCCGTCTAAAAAGTAAAATAAAATAAATAAAATAAAGGGATATACCCGCTTTTATTTTCAGATTGTTCACACTAGAATCCCAACAATGAAGTCATTAGACTCGGAATAATGTTTCTTTCTGACAGTGAATCCAGTTTTTGAAACAGGGATCGTGTACAGTTTAAAAATTTACAAACTATGATTTTTAAAATGGAACCAGCCGCATTTGACACAATATTTGAGTTCCTTGGATGATAGGAGACCGGAAAAAAGTATAGTTTGTATACATTTTTTAAAACTTCAAGGATGTTGAAGTTTAAAGATGCTAATGTTAAATCCAGATGACAATTTTTTGTTTATATCAAACTTACAATCATATTAAATTTTTAATTTTTCTCTAACATACAATGAATGTTCCATATACAGGGTGTCCTCGTATAACCTGACCGACCTTTATTTTCGCAATCGTTGATTCTAGATACTTCCCATACTTCCAATTTAAAAAATGGTTTAAATAAGGTAAAGAATAATTTTTAAAACGTTTTCGGTCAAGAAAAACATTTATTAAAAAATTACGAAATTTAATTTTTTTATACGGTCCCCCGGTTTTATCAGTTATATTTAGTTAAATTTTTCTGTTACACTGACAAGTAAGACAAAAAAAAAATCCCGTTATTCTGCGATTAAAATTGACCGAGTAATAGCTGTTTAAAATTTGAGAATACTTTTTGCTGCAAATTAGGGGTCATTCACAAATTTAGTAGAAATATAATTCCGTCAGATATATTACAAAAATAGTTGAGAGTAAAATTGACATTGCAATATAAATTTGAAATCTTTAATCATTCTGAAATATTACTGCAAAATATACAATTTGTAACTAACATATAAGGGAAAAAACAAAAACAGAATTTTTGTTAAATAAAAGGATGAAAAACAACAACCTCAATTTTTTAAAAAATGATACATATTTTAAAATGCTGTTAGATTACACTGTCTTTCAAATTTTGGGTTGTGCCATGTTTTTTAGCTTTTGAAAATTGATTCTTATGTATTTTTTAGATCCGAAAATGACCTTCATTTAAAACCATCACGTCAGGATTTTTCACAAATCGCAAATTTCAAAGTTAAAAAGCTTAAAGTTAAAAGGGATCCCCCCCCCTCCCCTCCCAACCTCATCGGACCTCTGAGCAGTTTAGCTGTAAAAAACCCAGTATAAGCCAAAAAATTTATTAAATTACTGAATGAAATAAAATTCAACTGAATAAAAAAGTCTTACTTCTATTTTATAGTATCAAAATTTTCGCTATTTTTTAACCTTGGAATTTACGATTTGCGAAAAATACTGACATGATGAGTAAAAGTTAAGGTAATTTTTTTATTCAGTGTTAAAAAATACATAAAATGTAATTATAAAAGATAAAAAACACAACCATCGCAGGTTTATGTTATCTAATCTAAAACTCTTTCTCAAACTTGTTGACAGTAATCTAGCCAAATGTTTTCGTGTTATCCTCTAATATAAGTATATGTATAAGATGGTAAACGTCAAAATCAAAATAATATTACATTGTCATCGGATTCAAGTCAGTACGTAAAATGCAACTTCGATCGGACATTTGAAAGTGAGCTAAAGTTCGAGTACAAATTTTAAACTGCATTCATATTCTGAATGAAAACATTATTTCAAGTCTAATAGCACCTTTGTTTTTTTGTTGTTGAAAATGATAGGTGAATAAAGGCGGGTGAACAGTTTTTTTATTCGAGATGTCCAACTGTTTCGTAGACCATGTTCAAATAATGTTTTGGGTGCTTTTAAATTTTTCGAGGTTTTTAACTTGAAAGAAGGGCAAAATGGATTATTTTTTTTTAATAACAAGAAATTTTAAGAGGAACTGACTAAAGACATCATATGCATCTCGAATAGTGTTAAATGCATATTAAAATGCAAATATGCAGTTTCAAGTTGGCTAAATTTAAAGATTGACTAAATGAATGATCGTTTATCTAATCTTATTATCCTTCATTTCTTTTATAACTCTTTTATTCATTAAACACAAAAAAGCCCATAAATTGAGGATGCTTTATATAAAAGACTTTTAAAATTATAAATTCTATTGAAGTGCCAATTCATCTTTAGTGATGTTTTCTTTAAAACAAAATAAAAAATCTGAAATGAGAAAATAAGGGAAACCCATAATACTTTACTCTACAAGAAAGAGAGGTTATGTATGCAAGCGCTTGTTAATTTGCGCCCCTATCATTATATTACATGGTCCTATATGCTATTTTAAGTAGGTACTTAACAATGTAAATTGCGCTTAAGATTGTGAAGTACTATTTACCGACAAATCATGAGTTCCTTGAACAGAATCATGGTAATAATTAATGAATCATTTTGGATATCACATAATACATATATACAATGTTTCAAATAAGCAATAATGAATTTTCGTCTGTAATTAATCAAAATACTAAAATTGTGTAACGCTATTGCGTTTTAAGTAGAATTTTCGAGTATTACTCGAGTATACTGTCACAACTATCATAAAAAGTTTTCTAACTTAAAATGTTTAAATGTAATTTTAATAATCTATTTAAAATACTGCGATGATCAGAAAAAATATCCCTCGAGATAAGAAAAATCAACTGTTTTACAGTAAAAATCATTTAAAGCATATATAGTTGTAAATGAAATGAAACCTTTTGAAATAATCATAATTTTTAAAATTTCACTGTCTTTTCATAATCAGCCATAAGAATATTTAAAAGGCCAAAGAGAGTTCTCACAAAGAAAGCTGAAATAAGACCAACCTGTCTAAATGAATGGGAGTCATCACAAAAATGTATGTGTGACAGCTTTAAACCAAAACAAATTAACGTGATAGAAAGGTTTTCCGTATATTCCGTAATTTTCATACAAATTCTGCCAGAAACGAGGACATTCGTCTTATAGACAGTTTGATCGTTTTAGACAGATTTACCGTTACTATACAGCTACAAAACACTTGATATTTTGTCTGTAGAAAAGTATGCATGCACATTCATATTTCCTCAGATGCACAAAATTAAAAATGGTAAGATTCCATGGCGTTATAAAAAGAGTTAATCAGGTTTTTTTTATGTAACTTTTTGTGCTAGTTAATGGACATACTCAGTAGATTTACTAGGTCATGTTTTTTGAGTTCGTGCGCGAAAAATTAGAAGCAAAACTTACATATTGAAAAAAATACATACTGTTTGAATAAAAAAATTAATTTGGATTAAAAAAAATAAGTAGAGACCACTACTTAAGTGTTCAAGAGCATAAGAAAATTAATTGAAACGTTATTTTTTAGATATTATTTCTCTGCTTAGTTCTGAAAAAAAAGTTATACTTTTTTTTAGGTGTAATCTAAAAAAAATTATCTGAAATTTTTACTGGAAGATCCATGACATTTTGAGTATTTCCGAGGATAAACTTTTATTAGTGTTTCTTTGAAATTACGATCATGTAATAAATATTAGTACCGTTCTTTGTAATAAATATTAGTACTGTTTCGTTTCGTTATCTTTTCCAACAAAAATATTTGTATAACTAATTTTTAAGCCAAATTAAGTTCTGATTGTACAATATCATTAACTCTTTATATTCGTTTAGTTGTGTTTACAAATATGCCTTGAAAGTACTTAATATTTGTTATAGGTGATAAAAATAAATTTAAAAGGCAAAAAATAACTTTATTTATTCACATTCGACATACGTTTCATTGCATCCGACGGAAACATTCTCAAGAATTAAAATGATACAATATTTTCGCAAAAATTTCTAAATTGAAAAATTAGTAAACAAAAATCACGCGAACACAAGCATAATGAAATTAACTGCAATATTAAAAAGG
This sequence comes from Maratus speciosus, assembly GCA_963932465.1. Classification (NCBI taxonomy): domain Eukaryota; kingdom Metazoa; phylum Arthropoda; class Arachnida; order Araneae; family Salticidae; genus Maratus; species Maratus speciosus. The sequence continues at coordinate 150,739,138 of OZ010787.1, forward strand.
GATGTTTGTGAACATGAATTATTTTATGTTATTGTTCCATTATTCTGTATAGCATCTCTTTCCAAATTTTAGGAAGCTCCATGGAGGTTGAATCATTGCATATATTGTCACATTCTCGGATAATGGATGGCAAATAAAATCTTGATGGATAAGTAATTCTACTATTTTTAAAATGAATTAGAAAAGGTTCTTTGTTATAAAGTCTGGCTAAAGCTCTAGTTTTTTTGTTGTATTTGATGTCTGCTATATGTTCTTTGATCCTAGTTATGAGCTTTCTCTTTGTCATTCCTATATACAATTGCGCTGTTCCATCTTCTTTGGTGAAAGGTATTTCATGTACCCCGGATAATTGATTTGGTTCTATTGGGTCTATTTTCTTACATAATATGTGCTTTTAATTTTACGGATGGTTTTGCAACAATAGAGGTATTATATTTATAGAGTTTATATTTCAATCTTTGGAAGAAATCAAAAAATTATTATAAAGAGGATGCTCTGAAATTTTGTACTTTGAGAATACGTTTCTTCTTGCCTTCCTTTATGCTCTTAATTAATTTGTTTATTGTGCTTTCTTTATAGCCATTGTTTCTTGCGATGTCATATATTTCATTTATTTCGTTGTTTAAATGCTCCGGGGTACAGACTGTGAAAGATATTTTAATAGAGTGTCTAAATGCAGAAACTATGTACGAAAACGGTATTTGAGCGGTATGAGGTTGTAGTGGACTGATTAGCTATGGGTTTTCTGTAAACGGTACGTTCTATTCCTTGGTGCGTTTTGATTAATAATGCATCCAAATAAGGTTGTGTGCCATTCTGTTCCATTTCCAATTTAAATTTAATTTTCGAGTAAAGGCGTTAAGAAATCTGCGTTAAGAGCCTATTAATTAAGGTATCTGCATGTTGCCATATGATAAAAATATCATCTACATATCTAATCCATGTACGGGGTATATAATCCAATTTATTGTATATATCTTTTGTATGTACTATTTACAAAAACCCATAGCAATCACTCCACTATACCTCATAACGCCCAAGCACCGTTTTGATACAAAGTTTCTGCATTCAGGCATTCTATCAAAAGAACTTTCACAGTCTGCTCCCCGGAGCAGTTAGATAACGAAATAAATAAAATATATGACATCGCTAGAAACAATGGCTATAAAGAAATCACAATAAATAAATTAATTAAGAGCATGAGGAATAAGCAGAAAAGTAATCTCAAAGTACAATATTTTCTTGGTTTTTTCGAAAGATTGAAATATAAACTTAATAACTACAATATCATTATTGTTGCTAAACCATCCATAAAAATAAAAGCACTTAGTATGTAAGAAAATAGATCCAACAGAGCCAAATTAATTATCAGGGGTACAGGAAATACCTTTCACCAAAGAATATGGAACAGTGCACTTTTATATAGAATTGACAAAGAGAAACCTCAAAACTAGAATGAAAGAACATATAGCAGACATCAAATAGAACAAGAAAACTACAGTTTTACACAGACTATATAACAAAGAACCTTTACAAATTAATTTTAAAAATAGTAGAATAATTTATCCATCAAGATTTTATTTGCCATTCATTATCCTAAAATGAATAGGAATCTTCTTACGCAGTGAGAATATATGCAATAATTCAGCCTCCATGGAACTTTTTAAACTTTGGAAAGAGATGCTATGCAGAATAATGGAACAATAATATAAAATATTTCACGTTCACAAATATCCATTTGAAATACTACAGTTAATTTCACTATGCTTGTGTTCGTGTGATTTTTGTTTACTAGTTTACTGTTTAAAAAGTTTTGCGAAAATATTGTATTATTTTCATTCTTGAGAATGTTGCCGTCTCATGCAATGAAACATGTCAAATGTGAGTAAATAAAGGTATTTTTTGCCTTTTAAATTAAAATTTATTTTTATCACTTATAGCAAATAATAAGTATTCGTACTTTGATGTTTTGAAGATATTTTTATATATAGTTTATAAATATGTCTTCATTAATAATGTTTTAAACCCTTAAAATTTCAAACAGCATAATATTTCGAGGATAATTTTATTATAATGGGATTCTGTGTAAATATTTGTCGAAAATTAGTAATTATATAAGGTTACATTTATTTTAACGTAGAAACTAAGTAAAAATTATGAATTATTTATCATTTTTCGTACGAGAAGTTATTTCAACTTGTAAGCAGTCGAAATGTTTTTCTTGAAAATATTAAAAAAAATATTTAAAGTGTGCATAGGCAATGTTTAAATTTTTCCATGATAAAGTAACGTGATCAGGCGCATAGCTTTAAAAACCAAATAGTACAATAAATTGTATGAAATTGGTCATTACGACAGAAGTAACTTTTGTACCTAGGATGACATTAACTCAGCAGGACACAATGATCTTAATTTGCTGATCGCAGGGATACAGTAGGCTCTGGGCTATCTATATCCATCCAACATCCATGACGATTCTACTCGAGCTAATATATGTATCACATGTGTTGCATTCGATTTGTATGGAAATAATTCTCGCCTTATACCAGTTACATCAAATAACTATTTTTCACGTTTACATAGGCGAAAAATAACAACAATTTATAAAATTCATTCATTAAATTAGTCATAAAAAATATTCTTTCTAGCAGAAAATGTATTTTAGGATAACGCATTGAAGTTTTGTATTCGCATTACAATTCAATACATAACAAATGGTTCAATAGATATAAATTATGTCATTGCCATAAAGCTATATTTTAAACATACAATTACACGTAAACACAATATTGGGTGGTATGTGTATTTGATTACCTTTTTAAATAAAAATAATAATAACGTGCAAAGTATGTTAGACGGTTGCTCTGTAAAATAATGAAATTCATTTTTTACTACTCTTAGTAAAAAGTGGTAGTTTTCAAACTAATTTGTGCTTAATTTTCTAGATGTATAAATCATAAAAGCCATATTAACTTGTAATAACTAATATACTTGATCAATTTTATGCAGAGCAAAAGAGAATTTTTTAATCATCTCAAAAATGAAGTAGAATTTAACGTAATGTTTATCAAAACAGATTATTCTTTTTTATTGTAATCCAAAATGTCTGTTAAATTTAATTCTTATTAAATCATTCTATATTTCTTTCTATGTAGAACTATAACTTATGCAGTCGTATTCTAAATACGTATAAACATTTCATTTTACTACGAAAATTTATTCCCGGGATAAAAATCCTAATTGCATTGAAACTTCTTTATATGTACGTGTATCTTAACAGAATATTTTCATGATGAAACATTTTCAATTTATTTTCGGTTGATGAATTTTTACTACAATATTTTACACAATTTCAGTTTCTTTTGATTTTAATTAATGAATCTAGTTCTTTCAACAGTTATTCACAGCGGAAAAACTTATTTATAATTTATCATACACTATAATGCGAACAAAAATTGTGTGTGTGTGTGTGTGTATGTAAATTTTATCTTAAAAACGGCTCTTACGATTTTGACGAAATTTTGCATTTTACAATTTTTGGGCACGAGAAGACCATTGGGATAGGTCACGTGTTCGAGAAAATTCGATTAGTGGGTCATTTTGGGTCATAATCGGTCAGGGTCTAGCTAATTATATCTAAAAAATGGCTCTATTGATTTTAACTTAATTTTGTATCCAACCGTTTTCGGGCACGAGAAAACTATCAGGCTAGGTCACATGTCCGAGAAATTTCGATTAGAGGGTCATATTTGGGTCACTATGGGTCAAGTCAATTTTATCTATAAACGGCTCTAAAGTTTTTCACTAAATTTTGTATTTTGTCGTTTTGGACTACGGGAAGACCATTGGGCTAAGTCACATGTTTGAGAAAATTCGATTAGTAGGTCAATTTTGGGTCACTGTGGGTCAAGCTAGCTTTATGTAGAAAACGGCTTTATCGATTTTGACTATATTTTGTATTCCATCGTTTTCGGGCACAAGAATACCATTGAGCTAGATCGCATGTTCAAGAACATTCGATTAGTGGGTCATTTTGGGTCACGATGGGTCAGGGTCAAGCTAATTGTATCTAAAAAAGACTCAAACGATTTTGACAAAATTTTGTATTATACTGTTTCCGGGCACGAGAAGATCATTGGACTAGGCCACATGTTTGAGAAATTTCAATTAGTGGGTCACTACGGGTCAAGCTAATTATATCTAAAAAATGGCTCACTTGATTTTAACTAAATTTTTAACCAACCGTTTTGGGCACTAGAAAACTATCGGGCTAGGTCATATGTTCGAGAAATTTCAATTAGAGGGTCCTATTTGGGTCACAATGGGTCAAGCCAATTTTTTCTAAAAAACGGCTGTAACGATTTTGACTAAATTTTGCATTCTGTCGTTTTGGATTACAGGAAATCCATTGGGCTAAGTCACATGTTTGAGAAAATTCGATTAGTGGGTCATTTGTGGGTCACTGTGGATCAAGCTAACTTTATCTAGAAAATGGCTCAAACGATTTTGACTAAATTTTGTATTCTAACGTTTTCGGTCTGAAGAAGATCATTGGGCTAGGTCGCATGTTCAAGAACATTTGATTTGTGGTTCATCTTCGGTCACAATGGGTTAGGTTAAAGATAATTGTATCTAAAAAAGTCTCAAACGATTTTGACAAAATTTTGTGTTACTAGCAGCACTTGGCGACCAGTTTGGTATCTCCTAAAATTTATGATTGGGAAAGCATGTTAAGCATTGTATCATGTTACTTTTATTCATAATTTAATTCACTTGGACTCCCTTAAATATAATTAATATATTCCTTTAAGCTTATATTAGTTTTTTTTTGCATTAAAATATCTCAATTTGTTAATTTTCTGTAAGCAAGTAAATCCTATTGGTTTACAATGGAAGTCTATGGAATTTAGTGAAATATTAGAGATATCGTCAAGTTGGCGCTACTTTTGGGGACAAATTTTGATCGCCAAGTTGGCGACAAACTTGGCGGGATTTGGCGACAGAACTGGTTCCCCATTATAGATATGGAGATGCATTTCATTCGGGTTCAGTTAGGGAAAATCGACTTTCAAGGTTGCCAATGCCATATCACATTTTTGGCGCCAAATGAAAAAAATGTCGCCAAATTAGGCGACATTTGGAAAAATTTTTGGCTTTCAGGATCTGAAAGAATTTTCTAGAAATTCCCAGTAGGAACCGAGATACATGATTTAACCTATTAAAGTCCATATATTTTTCTCGAAAACAGAATTCAACCAATCAGAGTACATAGAACTTTCTCGCAATTAATCACACACCTGTGTAACGATGTTCTTAGCTCGAAACCTAATGTCTGTGAACTTTGACGGACAATCTTGGGATTTGCAAAAAAGTTAGAAATCTACGGAAAGATTGAAGTTTATGCCGAAATTTCGCGATTGCTACGGTGGAGTGCAGATTGTTCTCAACTACCAGAAACGTTTTTCCTGTTGTTTTGTGAAGGCTGCTTTGGAGTTGGACTACGATAATTATGTCCGCTGAGCGTCCTACGAAGCGGAAAAGTTTTAACTTCCAACAGCAAGGAAGAGAGGAAGTGTCTACTCTGAAACATGAAGGTAATCTTGATGAGTCTTTATCTTCAAGGCCAATGCGAGAAGCCAGATTAAGAAGCATGAAAAAGATAGCTGAAGCTGTTACAAACATGAATAACTATCAAACCGAAGAAAAGCTACAAAAAATGCGCTGTTTAGTCAGAAAAAGAAGAGCTACAGAATTGTCTGAAGATCGTTCCAAGCGGTTGGCAATTTTGCGAAAGCGTGCATCTCAAAGTCGTGCCAATGAAACAGAAGAACACCGTCACCAGAGACTGGAGGACAAACGGAATCGGGAAGTCCGACGTCGTGCCGATGAAACAGAAGAACGCCGATCCCAGAGTCTGGAGGACAAACGGAATTGGGAAGTTCGATGTCGTGCCGATGAAACAGAAGAACGCCGATCCCAGTGGATGGAGGACAAAGGGAATTGGGAAGTCCGACGTCGTGCAGATGAAACAAAAGAACGCCGATTCCATAGACTGGAAGAGAAACAGCAACGCGAATCCCGTTGGAGAGCATCAGAATCTAGCGAGCGACGAGATGAACGGCTTGAAGAGCAACGACGTCGTAATGCGAGACGAAAGACAGCATTAGAGCAGAATCTCTTACCGACTTACAAGTGCGCAGTTGATAGATATGTATCGTACCAAAGCTTGGGAAATTTCGATGTCATATGTAGTTATTGTGAAGCCCTTCATTTTCCTGAAGAACGAGTTTCCAACAAATTGGACGAGATTCATCCCCTCTCAGATGAATTTCACAAAAGAATACGGAATTTATATGCATGCTTTGCACTTGCTTCTTTTAACATGTATGATGACAGAACTATAAATAGTCATGGATTTTATACTTTCGTAGCTGCTGGCCAAATTTATCATAAAATGAACATGGCTGCACATCCCACTCAGAACGATAAATTGAATTCGAACGACCGCAGTATTTTTTGGAACCCGATGATGCTGTTACAGAAAGAATCAATCATCCCCTAAACCATGGTGTCAGCAGAACTTTAATTTAATTGCTGGAGAGAATCATACAAACAGAAAATCGTTTTGCACAAGGTTTCATGATGATGCGGGAAGTGGAAGAAAAAGTTAACCAACACGCATCTAAAAAAGGAATCATCGATCTGCGTGAAACCATGTTCAACGCCTTACATTTTGGCGGTCGATTCTTTCAACAATACCTCGTCGATGCTTACATTCGAGTAGAACGCGACCGCGTTCAATGGATAAAGGCTAACCAAAAGAAAATACTAGCTGATAATTACACCGGAGTTACTCACTTCATAAGCGAACTTTCCAAAAAAAAGAACGCCTCTGTTGGCGAGAAGATAATTCTACCTTCTTCTTTTCCTGGATCAACACGCTTTTTTTACAGAGTGTTTTGAAGATGCAATGACAATCGTACGAAGAAAAGGTCCACCGCATTTCTTCGTCACTGCGACTTTCAATTCGGAATGTAAAAAAATGAAAGCGTGCAAAATCGTCCTTGCTAATGGTACAGATCGACAACAGCAGCCTCAAGACCACCCTGACCTCGTCGCTAGATTTGCCAAGCTTAAATTTGAACAACTCATAAAAGACTTTGAAAATAAGCAGATCTTCGGAAAGGTAGCTGCTTACGTATACGCCATTGAGTTCCAAAAACGTGGACTTCCACACATGCATTTGCTTTTAATTATGTCACCCGAAGAAAAAATTCGGAACACTGAAGAACTGGACTATTTGATTTAGGCAGAAATTCCAGAAGATTATGAAGACCCGGAACTGAGAGAGTTAGTCATCAAATGGATAATTCATAAACCATGCGGAGAGCTGAATCCCGAAGCACACTGCATGCTTAACAAGAACGAAAAAATGAAATGCCGTTTCAATTTTCCGAAAGATTTCCACCAGAACACGTCTATAGCAGACGATGAAAAGCCAAAGTACAGACGGCAATACGATACAAGACTGGACGAGCGCAATCCAGATTTCTGTGAGGAACTCGCAGTCTTCCGCAAGACGGTGAACGGTAAACGAGTCACAAGAGACAACAGACACGTTGTTCCGTATAACGCATACTTGCTGAAGAAATGCAATTTTCACATCAACGTTGAGTACGTCAGAAGCATTCGTGCCGTCAAATACTTATACAAATACATTTACAAGGGACATGATTGTGCGTCGATCAAAATTGTAGAAAACCAGCGAAAACTAATCTACAACGAGGCGGACGCATACGTCGAGTGAAGATGCATCACCCCTCCGGAAGCTTGCTGGAGACTTTTCGAAAACGAAATTCAAAAGAAGAGCCATATAGTTCAACGCCTCGGCATTCATTTGCCAGGCCAGTATAGAGTCGGAAACATTAACAAAACGCATGAAGATCTCGCAGAAAGGTTCTACGCTAGAAGCTTATTTTCGACATAACCAAGTCTTGAAACAAAAAGAAAATAGCGGCCAGTCGGATTCTTCTAAAGATGAAGTCGTCTACCACTATTACTGGCAAATGGCTGAACACTTTAAATCGGTAGGAAAATCCAGTGAGTGGCTGCCGTGGGTTAGGAAACTGCGTGTTGTCGGCCGCATTCACAACGTCAATATCGTTGCTCAGACAGAATTATATCATCTAAGATTACTTCTTTACCATGTTAAAAATGCAACGAAATTTGACGATCTTCTGGCAGTCGAAGGCTTTCAGTACTCAACCTACAAGCAAGCTCTCCTAGCTCGAGGTTTGATTTACGATGACAGACAATGGGTGGAAGGATTACGCCAATCGGCGATTTCCAAAATGCCCAGAGCAATGAGAACGCTTTTTACCCAAATTCTAATACTGGGATCTCCAGGAAACCCAAAACGACTTTGGGAAATGTTTAAAGAAGATTTGGCCCTAGATTTCAACCGAGAAGCGAGAAGAACAGGTGGCTCTGTCGAAGATGCGATTAACCGAGCATATAATCGCCCACAAATTAAATAGTGAAGCAACAGAGGGCTGAAATTTTCATTACTGGGTGAATAAATTCGGAATGAATGACATCGACGGATACTACAACGAAATAAATCAAGCAAATTTCACCGCCGATGAGTCGACTGCTCTTGGACAAAACATGTACTGTCTTCTTCAAGGAAGGCAAATAGAAATCGTGGACGCCCTCCTTCGGGCAGCTGATGATTCGAGCTCTGAGACCAGATGCTTTTTTATCGATGGATGCGGTGGCATCGGCAAGACTTTCGTCTACAAAACACTGTACCACATACTTAGAGGTCCAAATCGTAATGTAAAATGTATGGCCTTCACTGGGATGGCTTCGATTTTGCTTCCGGAAGGCCGTACTTTGCATAGAACTTTTGTTCTCCGAGTACCACTGACCTCGGAAGCAGTTTCAAACATCAAACCCGGAACAGCAAAAGCCACTGAGCTTGCAAATGTTGATGTTTTTCTGATGGACGAAGCACCCATGATTCCTAAGTACGGATTGAACAACATGGATTAGCTATTACGTGCCATCGGAAATAAGAGTTTGCCTTTTGGTGGAAAGATCGTGGTCCTTGGCGGAGACTTCAGACAGTGCCTTCATGTCCAGCCTCGAGCAAACAAGAGCGAGCTTCTGAACATGTGCATCACGAAAAGCGATGTCTGGCACCATTTCAAAATCTTCTCACTAACGAAGAACATGCGTTTTGACCCAGAAAAGCAAGAATTCGCAGGATATCTCTTGCAGCTAGGGGACGGAGAACTTTCTGTCAATTCAATGAATGAAATTGAACTCCCCGAAGACATCCTTTCAAACGGAAATCTAATACAAGAGGTACTCGGTAATTGCATAGTTTCTCAAAACTTCGAAGCTATGAAAGACAGAGCCATCCTCGCACCCCTGAATGCAGACGTCAGTATAATAAATTCAGAGATTATTGAAAGGCTTCTAGAGGAATCCATACTTTACTACAGCTTTGACTCAGCAAAAGATCAACCGGAGGGAGCACTAGAGTTCACCCCGGAATTTCTTAATACCGTGGACATTGCGGATCTGCCGCCGCACGAACTGAAACTGAAAACTAACACGATAATAATGTTGCTTTGGAACCTCGACGTATCAGAAGGGCTTTGCAACGGTACAAGTCTGACTGTGACGGATCTCTGTAATAACATTATCAAGGCCAAAATAATTACTGGCGAGAATTTCGGCCGGGTAGTTCACACTCCCAGGATAACACTGGATTCAAGCAAGGGCCAGCTGGGTTGCACTATGCAGCGGCACCAGTTTCCCGTGAGGCCGGCATTTGCCATCACTGTCCACAAGGCTCAGGGGCAAACATTCGATTTCGTCGGCGTGGATTTAAGTGTCTCCGTCTTTATGCATGGAATGCTGTAAGATGCTTTCTCACGTCGAAAAAGGCGTTCAGGTCTAAAAGTCCTGATACCAAAAGAAAGTAATCAAAGAACTAAAAATGTAGTATGGAAGGATGTCCTGTCGTTTTAAATATGTAAATACAGTAAAATTTTGAAATGTGTATATTATTGATAGTTTTTGTAAATAATGTTATAAAATAAAATTCATTATAGCAATAATAGAGCGAGAATATGTTGTTATTTTAAATTTAATACAAACCTAATTTTAACCGAGCATAGCTAGGTTTTTTCCGCTAGTACTAAATTTATAGTGAATTGAGAATTTTTATAACCATCGTTTTAATGCATATATATTTATTTATTTTTATGTAATAAGTTTCAACCTTTTAATTTTTTTATTTACGATACTAACTGAATAGATTCACATGATCAAACTGAAGAGTATGTTATATATAATTTTAGAACTGATTAAGTTTATTAATACTTTTTTGTTTATTTCGTACAACAGAAAAATTCGAACTGCATTTTAGTATAATTAATTTTTAAAAAAGTATAGTTAAAGCTTTATAAATTTCAATAATACCTTTACTACAAAAAAAAATACAAATATATTCTAAATTATTTGAATATTTGTTCAAGTTAATAAAGTGCAAAAGTATATACAGGAAACAAATATAAAGAATGCAAGAACACTGTAAAAAAAATGGTAACTTTCCATGTAAAATCCAGGAACGTTTCGCCTTTTATCAGGTTTTCAGAATAATTTAGCTCTTTCCTGTGAAATTCTGGTTTTCTTATCTGAAACGTTCCTGAACAAAAGTTGGAAACAGCAAAACGCTGCGGCCGCCATTTATTATTTTTTTTTCCTATAATCCGTTGCTCGCGCGCGAGTGTCGAAAACGAATTCCTTAAATGAATGTAAAAAAATCAATATGGAATGCAAATAAATCAATAGACGACATAATCCTTTACGTCTCTATTGTCAAGATAATTCAGATGAAAATACAATACTTCTGTGACATCACTAAGAGATTATCTCTCGTACTTGTCTGTGAAATCTTTAACGAGCAGACTGTGTAAAAAAAAATACACCTATTATTTGGATCTGCATTAACCAGGGGACAATCAAATATGATTCTCACCTATTTTGATTAATTTAAAGTATGTTTTAGAGTTCTTATCTCTAATTATTCTTGTGAAAGGATTTCTTCAAATGGGCCTTAGATTTTCAGAAATTAGATGCCGAGTTTTGGCATACGTTTCAAATACCCATTAGTTTGCAGCTCTCAACGTGTCTTTCGTGGTGTGGACGCAGAAAGCTTGCACGCCACCCGTACGGCCCGGGTTCGATGCTACCTCTTGACTTTTTTTTTTCTTTTTTAATTAATTTTATATTTTAACACTTTATTACAATTTGATTTAAATTTGACATATATTTGACACTTTGAATTGCTGCAAATTTGAATTTTTTTTTTATTTTCGGAAAAAAATATACAATTACGTTTAGGGTTTTTTTTTCATGAAAATTTATATGTATTTTATCTAACTTGTAAACTAACATAATCACTGACGAAAATCCAAAATATTTTATGTCTAGATTTTTTTTCTAATTATTATTTACATTTATATATTTTTATATTTTAAGCAAAGTTCAGAAACAATATATCACATATATATTTACTTTATTGAATTTTAACTGAAAATTTATTTTTTCGTGTAAATTATAAATAATAATTTTGATGTCAATTTCAAAATATTTTTTCTTTCTAACAAATAATGATAATAAAGCGAAAATTGTCAACTGGAAATGTAAAAATCGTCTGCGGATCCCGCATGCTGTGAAATGTCAGTAATGTCATAATGAAGGGAACGAACATCCAGAGTGAATTATGTCAGCCAGGTATCGGTCCGGATAGCCTAACAGGTAAGGCATTGGCACGGCACGCCAAGTATCCAGGTTCGATCCCTGGTCTGGACATTTTTCGCTCTTGTGCTTCTCCAGCCTTGAATATGTCAGTAATGTTTTGCTGTCAACAGAAATATTCCTGGTATTTCGCAGGAAACTTACTGGCATTTCTGTAGAAAGTTTTTAACATATACAGTAAAGTACCAGTCATTTTCAAGAAATTATTCTTGGAAATAATGGGCAACTCAGCTGCCCATTTTTTCCCAGGAACGTTGCGGAATTTTTTTTACAGTGAATTATCGTCCAATGATAATAAAAATTAAATTCTTCGTTGCAATTATTGCCCGATAAATGGCTAATAATTAATAATAGATAAAATAATTTTAGATTGAAATTATGTTTCTTTGTTCCATTATTCAGGGAGCCTTTTTTCAATAAACTGTGTTACCGTAATGTAATATATTCTGTCACCTATTTAATATAGACGGCTTAAATTATTGTTTTAAAATCCATCAACAACAATACTTTTTATTGGTAAACAGAAGGCACTTTCATTATGCCTCTTTAGAATAAAACTTCACATATGGTAACTCTAGGATAGATGGCTATAGAGGAGATATGGCCAGTCTAAATATTTCCAAAACTTGATCATAAATTGCAGTATAAACTTTGTTAGTAGGAAATAGTTCAACGAGTTTATTCATTGCGACGTGCATCTGTGTTTTTCGATTATAAAAAGTAAGTGTATGTTTATTTAATTAAGTGGTTGGATATTTTTGTTGATTTACGTATCTGAATGTTTTGCAGTAAGTACGTTAACTTTTTTCTTACTATACAGAATTTAAAGGTAGGTATATAAACCAATTTTTGTTTCTAAGCCTAAAACAAAGACGTACAGTGTCGGAGTGACGCTTTAAATTGGGTGGATATCTGTCCTTAAATTTCAGGATATCCACATCAAATCGAGGAGAGATGACCACCTTTAATCCATATTTCAATATTATACGGAGTGAGGATTTTAACAAAATATAATCTATATTTAAAATAATTATATATCTTTTATGTTTATAATTATTAATTATGATTAATTATTAATTAATTATGATAAATTGTTTAAATTTTAAATGATATAAATATTTTAATAATAATAATAATGTAAAAGGGCCTAACGATGCAATTTTTGTTTTCAGAAAATCTGAAAAATATTGAGAAACGTCGGAAATTTTCATCCCAGAAACAGATAAAGTTGATAAATAAACTTAAAACCGCGAAAAAGTCTAAGATAAACGCGAGAAAAAAGAAAAACATGACACTTCCAGCATTAAGAATGTGAAATACATTTGAAATTATCAGATTCTACAGATTTTGAGAGAATAGAATTGGACAAGGATCACTGTGTTCGTTGAGGAGTTTAATATAATACCACAACCAAAACGAATGACTGGATACAATGCATGAAATGCCTGAACTGGTCCCGTGAAACGTGTACAAACTATCAAGACTTTTGCCATAAACGTGGTAAAATTTTACGAAAAGTAAAGGATTGAAATTATACTTCAAATTTTGTTTATTCGAATTTTATTCAGTAATTTTGCTTGATATAAATTGCTATAGGTTTTTTATGATTAACTGTAGGAAATGTGCTATTTTTGCTATTTTGTGCTTCACTTTTTCTTTCTTACATGGGATGGCCATCTATCCTCGTCTTCAAGGAGACATGGCCATCTGCCATTTTAATTTCAATTTTGTTTCCAACTTTTTATTCTCAATATTTAATTATTTTTTGCTGAAAATATGATGAGTATATGTTTAAGAATTTTAAATATGCATTTTCTAGTATTTGCATTGTAAGAATTTTTATTTCAATCTTTAAAAACTATGACATTCTATCCTAGAGTTACCCTAATTTTGACCCGTGTCCACTAGTGCAACAAACTACCCTTTTTAAATAAATAAGGTTAATGTTATTTCATAATATTAAATGAACACATTTTTCCGCAGTATCTCTCCCTTCCTCTCTAGAATGTGCGCATTAGTATCGTGAGAACACTTAAAATAATTTATTATTAATTAGAATGATCTGCGTAATTATTTTAAGACAAAATGTAAATATAAATTGCAGAGTAAAATTATCTAATTTCTTTTTCCTTGGAATCAAGATTAAATCACTTTATTTCTTTCTAAACTACATTATCGAGTATAAATCTCTTGTATTACCTATTTAATATAGACATTATAGCGTAAATTATTGTTGTAAAAGTAAAGCGGAGCAAAATATTTTTCTTTGGTGAAAAGGAGCCATTTAGTGTGACATTTTAATTTTCTCTTTAAAAGTAATATCTGAATATTTTTGAACAGTGTGCAAACGCCGTGCCCACTAGTGCAACGAACCGCGTTTTCTAATAAAGGATGTTGCTATTATTTCATGATACTAAATAGTCGGAATATATTTTTATCCTAGTGTGTATTCACCCTCTCTCCCATATATACATCATGGAATTTGTTACTAAGCTTGTTAAAGATAATGTACTCATAAAATTGTTGTAGTAATGCGAACATTGCTATGGTTATTGATTTAATAAGATACAGAATAAAAATGCAACGATTAGAAAGTTACTTTTGTGAAAAACGATTAATATGGAGAGTAAGATTTATATGGTTTCGTGTATGTGAGTCATCATTATAAAAAAGAAAATTTTAAACAATTTTGAATAAATGTAATGATTTTTTACCTGATAAGAGTTTAGAAACAGTTGAGGAATTTAAGTATGATAACCTCTTTGATAGAATAAATTTAAATGACAATGAGTTTTCCAAACTTTTAAATAGGGGCAGAGAGGGGGCCAATAGTGGGGTATTAAATAGGGCCATAGTGGGTCATTTGGATATTGTATTTAATCCTGACTTCTGTTATAACATGAAGATTGGCACTAAATACAGTTTGAAATGAGAAATGGTTTAAATATTATAATTATACGCGTTTCCAAAAATATAGATTTTCTTATTTTAAAATTAGTTCAGAAACATGGTTTACATAAATGTGCTTTTCAAGAATGGAAATATATTTTGAGAGATTTACGTGATTTGTACCAAAAGAGTTATGATTGAAATTCTAGAGATTAATACAGCAGATTAAAAACCTCTAAAAAATTAAATAAAATATCCATAATCACGTATGTAGATAAAGCTAACACAAGTTAAGCAGTAATATTTAAAAAACTCTATGAACAATCCCCAATGGAAGCTATAAAAATAAATCAATTATGAATTGTTAAGTAAGAGAAAAGAGTAAATAAGAAAGCATTTTATAAAAAAGTGAGTTTGAAAAAAAATAGTATTAAATTTCCATATTTCGTTTTAGTCCCCAAACTTCAATAGGAACCAGAATTCTTTCAGAGCTATTACGTGCGGTTTTGGTCGAAAAGGTTATCATGTAGACGCTAATAAAATGCTATTTAACATATTTATTGGAATATTTAATAAGATATTGGATGATAACACTTCATTCATAGTAGAAAATAATTGTGAAAAGGAACTTAAATATTTTAGATAATGATACAGGGTTTATCATCTTACGATTTTGAAGATTTATATATTAGTATAAATTTGCTGGTTTAAATAATAAATTTAAGCGTTTTTTAAAAGTTCATTACACGAGACACTGACAAAGAAACGTTTTTCAAGTTGTTACATCTTTTAGTATTTCCAAAATATGAGGAGTTGCAGTTTAAATTTAACATATATATATATATATATATATATATATATATATATATATATATATATATATATCAAGGAACCAGACTTACATTTTTGGTACTTATTTAATGTAACTTATTAAATATATACACAATGTACAGTACTGGTCGAGAATTTACAGACGCGGTCGGCCCAGTGCGCGACCGTAACCATGGGTAGTGTGAAGTCGTCTGTCTACACAAAGGATTTGGAGAGTATTTAAGCCGAAATACTTGCAGAGCGAGCTGCATTCTCACAAGGGAATTATACAACGTGGCTAATTTTATGGCATGGTGCTAAACACTGACACAACTCTTTTTCTTGGTAGACATGTTTCGCACTGTCAGCGCCATAAAGTGCTGTCCACATACAAAGGATTTGGGACAATATTTAAGCAGCAATACTTGTTGAGCAAGCTACATTCTCACAAGGGAATTGTGCAACATGGCTAATTTTATGGCATGCTGCTAGACACTGACACAACTCTTTTCCTTGTTAGACAACTTTTGCCCTGTAAGCGCCATAAATTGCTGACCATTGCTTGTTACAATGCGTGTGCTGTTTCGGGATGACTCTGGATGCATCACTGCTCTCGGTCAGTGACCTAACCCGTCTCTGACATATAACGTTGAGCGAGGAGAGTTCGCGTGGTAGGAGAGATTGCGCACAAAGAGATTCGATGGGAAGGCGTAGAATGCGCACCCAGCGACTCCAGGTAGTTGTACAGCAGCATTAGTGCAGTGGCTACATGAATGTGCATATTGATTGTTCCAAGCGTCTTGGATAAAGCAGTACTATTTTGATTTGTTTTTCCAAAGTAAGTGCTTGAATTTTCATAACTGTTCGTCAGAATTTTTATAGAACGTTAGTAATAGAAAATATTTTGAACCTAAACAATTTTTTATAAAATACTAACCTGGACTAAGTATGCGAATACCAAAAATTTATTTTAGAAGTGGCCATATTTAAATAAAAGGCCGCGCAATCTCTCCTACCAAAATAGGAGTGTTTGCGCATCTGCCACTTAGGAGAGATGGTGCATTTCCCCATAAGTTTAAGTACTAGGCGATATTACACAGCTTATTGATAAATTTGTATGAATTGCAAATTACTTGTAAGGTATATGAATGGATCAATTTTTAAATAATTTCGGAAAAACACATAATTATCAAAACTAAATTTGGCAACAAATTAATTTGCAAAAAAATACTTTTGCAGGTAAAAATTTTATAAATAAATTAATAATACAGTTGTTATTAAATAAATTTTATGTAATTATTTTTATTAATAAATTAATAATATATTTGTTAATAATTTAATTAAATATTTATATATATATTTTTTAATTTATGAGCAATTAATTTGTTAATAAATTAATTTTGCTAACTAAAATAAATTTTCTAATACAATGTTTTGGAAAAGCTTTCACCTATTCCAAGTAGTGTAATGACATCGAAATCAAAAGGAAACAGAGTGCAACTAATGTTACTGATCCACAAAATATACATGAAAAAAGACTTAAGAAGGATTCCGCTACAAAAAAAAAAAAAAAAAAAAAAAAAAAAAACAGCTGACGATAAGGTGCTTCCACAAAAAGTGGGATAAAAAATCTTAAGGAAAAAAACCGAAGTCAATGAGGATGAGTGCACTGAATGTCTGGAACTGTACCAGGAGACAACTTCGACAACTGACTGGATTCAATGTATTGCTTGTTGCAGGTGATTGCACGAAAGATGCACGATTTACAACAATAAGTGCATCGATTGTGGACGACGATAACTTCGGTTAGCAAAAAAAATACAATGAAACTGTGGAAATGGAAATGAAGGAATTTTCAAGTTAAACAGGTTATCAACTAGATTAATGTTATTTTGTAATCTTAGTAGGGCTTGCTTTTTCTGATATTTTAATCTTCTTAAATTAAAATTTTTAACAGTTGTTAAAATTCTTTCTTTTATTTATTATTGAAACATTTGGTTGAAATATTCACTCCTAATACAATAATATTTACTCACAAAAAACATTCCACAATGTCGATTAAGTGTAATTATTATTGTTAAAAATTTAATTGTAGTTATTATTAATAACAATCTCTTGTACCTATGTGCGCAGTCTCTCCTACCCATGTGCATGTTCTTTCCTACCCTGTAAGGAGAGATTGCGCAAAATAGTTTTCTTGGTTTTATTACTGCTGTTCTATTAAATTACAGTATAGCAACAAAATAAGAATGGAAATGCATAAAAAACAAATGAAGTCAAAATCATTCATGCATAATTCAGCAAAATATTAATATTTAGATTTTTTATTATTATTCTTTTGAAATGTGCGCAGACTCTCCTCGCTTTACGTTATATGTAGGAAAAGAAACAATGTTTATATAAAAATGGTAAACGTTTTAGGGATATATATATGAATTATTATTGGTACAACTTAACAGTACAGATGCTAATTTAGTTTCAGTTGTGATCAAAATACATTTACGGAAATTAAACAGTGTCAGGCTACTGGAGTTCGTGATAAAAGAGATAAGTTCGATTTTGAAACTATAATGTTTTTAAATTTTGTTATTCACATTTCAAGTTTTAAAAACATGTTTTTGAATAGTATTAAAGGTATTTATTGACTAAATTCAGATTTATCGGATAAAATAAGAGACTTTTTTTATTAGGATAATAATAAGGCTTTGTATCAGGATTACCCAGTGCACTTTTTGAATAATTTTCTCAATGGTTTTATGAAAACAAAAGATATCGAAGAGAACTGAAGTCATTTTTGATTCGAGTGGTTGTTTGTCCGTGAGAGATTTAAGAGAAAGTGATCGTGATTTTTGATTATCCACTGTCTTATAATGCCTGCTGTTTATATGTTTATTAATAATTGTGACAGTTCTAGGAAGTCTTGCTTGCATAAAACATGTTTAACCCAGTTTGCAGGTCCCAAACCATGCGTCTGTTTAAAAATCAAGATTTTCATTTATTTTTAAAAAAGTCTCTTTTTCTATTGCCCCGGTTTGTAGTTAGTGTTTATGTTCCTGTCTTTCTATATATATGGTTGTTTATGTTTCTGTTTTGTGTAATATTAATTGTTCATTGTGTTTCAATTTTTAATTTCCTGTATTCATCTAATAAGTTTAGAATTACAGAATATACAGGGTAGTCATAAAAAAACTTTGCCGATATATGGAACTCTAGCCGCCGGTCTGTTAAACCGATCGAGATGAGATTTCAGATATAGTTATTATATATATATGTATATATATATATATATATATATATATATATATATATATAGGGTGGTCATAAAAAATCTTCTCCGATGTATGAACCCCTTGCGGCCTAACTGCTCAACCAAAGAATTTTTAGAAATACTTATTTGAAGGTATGCGATCGAGATCGTGATGATTTAAAACAATAGAGCTCTCATGGTTACGCTTACAATGAAACAATTTCAAAATTTTCAAATGGTAACACCCATTTTCTTCATGCGCAAATTCATCAGCGCATAAAAAATCCATAAATGGCGTTGGAAGGATACACGTACGATAAAAATTGCCGGCGTAAAACCAAAAAAGATCATTTTAAAGGACCAACACAAGAGAGAAGAGAGAAAAAAACATATATTTGAATTAGCAGTTTTGAACATGTCACCTTCACAGACAATAATGCATTGGCGCGAAACTGCTGACAACAATGCCGAACGTAACATCGCAGAAGGAATCTGTACAATTTCACGTTTTATGGTATCTTTCAATTCTGAGAAATTTCTTGGATTTGATGTGTACATCTTTGATTTCAGATAACCCAGAACCAGAAATCCATTGGAGTGAAGTTGGGGAATCGTGGCGGCCACGAAACTGCAAAGTTACGATTGATGATTGTATCATCAATGTGCTGTTGCAGCACTTGTCGAAGAGACGTGGCGACGTGTGGAGGAGCACCATTTTGCATCCATAGAATATCATTAACGATATTTCGCTGCTGCAATTCTGGAATTACGTAATTCAGCAACATTGTTGTATACCGAGCACTTGTGATGGAGCAAGTTTTCATACCTGTGGAAGTGACCTCCTCGAAAAAGTACGGACCGGTGTTTGCGATGCCGTACCACACAGTCACTTTAACTTCGTGTAAAGGCGTTGTTGTCACATCGGATTTTCATCAGTCCAGTGAATGCAGTTCTTGGAGTTTACGTTCCCAGTTAAAGAAAAACGTGCCTCATCCGTCCATAATATTCGCAATGACCATCTGTTATATTCATCATATCTGATGAGAAAATAATTTGAAAAGTTCAAATGCTGTTACTCGTCTCCAGGTTGCAACATCTGGACGCGCTGAAATTGATAAGAAAACATCCGCAGTACAGTGCGCAGAGTCTTGAGGACTGTTGTTTTCAGTACATCTAAACTGCGTGCAGCAATTCTTGCAGTATGCAATGGATCTTCAGTAATCCTGTTATGCACCTTCGCAGCAACTTCAACAGGAACAGATGGTTGTCCGGATAGTGGTCGATCACATGTGCATCCAGTTTCTTAAAATTTTTTCACCAATTCACGTACAGTTTTTTCGAAACATTGGCCACGTCGTAGCTTATGATTTCGGCTATAAACTCGCACTACTTCAGCTGCGTTTTTCCCGTTTACATAAAACAGATTTATCAATTCACCTCGTTATTTTATTGTAAGTGTCATCTTGTTTGCACGCACGAACAACTGATTGAAGAAATAATCTTCCCAAACTGTTTATTAAAAATTTTATACATGCAACGATTTGCATGAAGGTGTTCTGTAATTGGTGCCCCTACTATCTATTACTATGAATTATACAAAGTGCGTCATTTCACCTCGTCTTTGAATGGTCATTGGTCCTTTACTTTAAAATGCCTTGTTTTGCAAATGTTTTATGCCGGTGTAACGAATCTATATATCACTTGCAATGAGTGATTTTTCGTAAGATGCGAAACTCCAAATAAACTCTGGATACATTATGAGATACGAACGCAGGACTTCCTCCTGAATTGGAGTCCTTTTAACTTGCGTCTGGCTGACTTCACTATCGTACCGAAGGAACAGGTTTTCGATATTCGAGGAAAGAAGTGGTGGCTACAAGACATGTTTTTCAGTAGTCGATTTTTTTTTATCACTTGTGAACTGAGTAATGTTGTAAGATTTGTTTTATAAAGTGTTTTGAGTTGTGTTTGTATACACATAGTAAAAAAAAAAAATAATCCCTGCCGGCCCGGCCTACAGGCAGAGGTAGATTTCGAAGTTAAGTATACTAATTTCACCAACAAAAACTAAATCATTATTAGATATAAATCCACTTTAGCAGTTTTATCTGCCTGCTTTTGACGAGTTTTTATTTCCTTTTTATAAAATAGCTGGTTTTATCAGAATCAAGTTAAGGCGATATTAAAAAAAAATATTTTTCCATACTCAACAACTCGAAATTTTCTGGCACATTTTCAGATTCATTTTCAATTTTAAAAAAAATATGAAACATGCTGACGTGATTTTTGAAAAGATTTATAAGCGAACTGTGTTTTTATTTTTATTTCAATTAATTAAAACTTGATCAGTAAACACTTATTTTCTCAGTAGGGCAATATTTTTACATTTCTAACACAATCGCTTCGGGAAATTCTGTTCAAAATGCCCACTTTGACATCATTTTTTGAAATATATTCTGCCTCTATCAAAAAATCGATCATTACTGTACATTATATAGTTTCCGAATAAGAGAATCTTGCAATTGGGTGCGTTTGAGAGCAAAAATGAATTTAAAAATGAGTAAGAAAATAAACAGTTTGGATTTGAATGCACCCTTAATAAAATGATTTTTTTCTTCAACCGCTATGTATTTTTAATTTGTTTTTGTTGTAAGAATTGGCCCTATCAAAAACTTGTCTATATAAATGTTGAAGACAATATTAAGAATATATATGATAAATTCATGGAGATTTTATATCTTGTGAATTGACGGAGTTACGAAAATTTTTATTCTTCAAACCCCTTTTTTGGTTTTCGTTTTTTTTTCTTGCAGTACGAATTGGACCTATCAAAAACTTGTGAATATAAAAGTTGTAGATATTATTAAGGAGATGTATAATAAAATTAATTGGATTTGATATATTGAGAACTGACGAAGTTAGGAATTTTTTTCTCAACAAAAACCCTATTTTTTGCGCCCCTTGAGTCCATTTTTAATTTTATCAAAAATCTGTGATACATAAATTTTTGGTCCTATTTTTAGAAGTAATAAAAACTTTAAACTGATTTGATATGTACAAAAATTAAGAAGTTATGGAGTTTTTTCGGATTCATGATAAAATTAATTGGATTTGATATCTTGAGAATTGACGAAGTTATGGATTTTTTCTTCTTCAAACGCCCTTTTTGTTTTCGTTTTTGATTTTTTTTTTGCGGTACGAATTGGTCCTATCAAAAACTTGTGAATATAAAAGTTGTAGATAATATTAAGGAGATGTATAACAAAATTATTGGATTTGATATCTTGAGAATTGACGAATTAAGGAATTTTTTTCTCCCAAAAACCCTATTTTTGCGCCCCTTGAGCCTATTTTAAATTTTATCAAAAATCTGTGATGCATGAATTTTCGGCGCTATTTTTAGAAGTAATAAAATCTTTAATTAAGAAGTTATGGGGGGTTTTCTGTTTTCACAAAACCCCTCCCTATTTCCACCCCCTTTGTCCGCTTTTGCCCATTAACGAACTTGACCGAGATTTTATGTCCCATGATTTTATGTATCAGTTTGGAACAGATTTGTGCAGAATTGCGGAAGTTGTCGTCTGCAGAAGAAAGTTATAACACAATTGCTTCGGGAAATTCCGTTCAAAATGCACACTTTGACATCATTTTTTTTAAATATATTCTGCCTCTATCAAAAAATCGATCATTGCGGTACATTATATAGTTTCTTAATAAACGAATCTACCAATTAAATGCGTTTGAGAGCAAAAATGAATTTAAAAATGAGTCAGAATATAAGCAGTTTGGATTTGAGTGCATCCTTAATGCAATGATTTTTCCAATACAATCCGCTTTGAGAAATTCGGTTCAAAATGCCCACTTTAAAAAGCATTTTTTGAAATATATTCAGCCTCTATCAAAAAATCGATCATTACTGTACATTATATAGTTTCTGAATAAGAGAATCTAGCAATTGGATGTGTTTGAGAGCAAAAATGAATTGTAGAATGAGTCAGAAAATACGCAGGTTGGATTTGAATACACCCTTACTTAGATGATTTTTTTCTTCAACCGCTATGTATTTTTAATTTTTTTTTCTGTAAGAATTGGTCCTATCCAAAACTTGTCTATCTAGATGTTGTAGACATATTATATTTAGACATAGTATATTAAGAAGATATATGATAAATTCATGGGGATTTTATATCTTTTGAATTGACGGAGTTATGGATTTTTTACTTCTTCAAACCCCCTTTTTGTTTTCGTTTTTAATTTTTTTGCGATACGAATTGGTGCTATCAAAAACTTGTGAATATAAAAGTTGTAGATAATATTAAGGAGATTTATAATAAAATTAATTGGAATTGATATCTTGAGAATTGACGAAGTTATGAATTTTTTTCTCCCAAAACCCCTATTTTTGCGCCCCTTGATCCCATTTTTAACTTTATCAAAAATCTGTGATACATAAAATTTTGGCCCTACTTTTAGAAGTAATAAAAACTTTAAACTGATTTGATATGTACAAAAATTAAGAAGTTATGGGGGGTTTTCGGTTTTCACAAAACCCCTCCCTATTTCCACCCCCTTGGTCCGATTTTGCCCATTAACGAACTTGACGGAGATTTTATGCCCTTTGATTTTATGTATCAGTTTGGAAGAGATTGGTGCAGAATTAGGAAAGTTATCGTGTTCAGAAGAAAGTGATATATAGATAGATAAATTTTTTTACTGAGGGTGGTTTTGGGTTCTAGGGGTCATGATCGGTGTAGATCTGCAAAAAGTTTTCAGAAATTCCAACATAGGAACGATCCCAATAGTTAGTATTTCATACGAAATCTACCTAAAAATGTAATCACTTGTTTTAGAGCGCTGAATATTACGTTATATAGCAACTAATTAGGATTGAGTGCCACAATATTACACCGGCCATTTTAGTCATTCGTGTATCGTTCCAACGCCATTTATGGTTTTTCAATGCGCTGATGAATTTGCGCAAGAAAACAAAGGGCATTGCCATTTGAAAATTTCGAAATTGTTTCACTGCAATCGTAACCGTGAGAGCTCCACTGTTTTAAAACATCACGCTCTCGAGCGCATACCTTCAAATAACTAAATCTGAAATTTCCTTTCGATTGTGTGAGCGGTTAGGTCACTAGGGGTACATATGTCTGGGAAGTTCTTTTATGACCACCCTGTATATATATATATGCTAAACCGTTTTTTTATTTTCTGCTTTTTGTTTATAGAGAATAATGAATGTGTAAATGTTAATCAATTAGAACAGATTTGTTTTCCCCAAGCATTAATAAATGAATCAATAAATGATTTTTAATTCAGTTGAATGATATTTGCAATAAATATATAAGAATTGAATTCCGGTATATTGGTAAAAGAATTTTACCTGCAAATTTATATTAAATGATTTTAATTTTAAGAATGGTGTGATGAACGATTAAACTGAGTTCTGTCTGCTAACATTTTTTCGTGCATTTTCCATTATTTCTTTTTGCAAAATATATCGTTCATAAAAGAAAAGTTATATGTTCAATTTTAAGCGATGCAGTGAAAAATTGCATTTACTTTTGTATATAATTCGTGCAAAATTTTGTATATAATTCGTGTGTGTTTGCTATATATTACATAGGTGAGTAAATGATAAGTTGCAATGACGATAACTTTGTGTTTATGAACCAGCTGTTGAATATTTGTGCCGATAATATTGTGAAACGCCCAATTTTACAGCAGTTTATAAACCATCGTTTATTGTTGAGCTTTTTGAACGTGGCTGCAACGGTGAGACAAATTTAATTCATCAAAAATGTGCATCAGTGGTATGTAGTGTATGTATTAAGAGTTTGTGTAGTAATCCGGTTTTATGTGAACAATCGTATTCAAATGTGGTATCGTTTTCTGTAATTCGCCTGTTTGTAATAATTAATTTTTTAATGCGGTAACGTTATTCGTGGTTGTTGTTGTTAATGACTGCACCTTATAATCAAGATCTTCAATAGAAGGGACCTGTTTCCAAAATACGTACAAATACGTCCAAAATACGTTATGTAAACCAAAATTGCTACATCAACGTATATTTATTTCAACTGGCATTACATTTCATTGGAGTTATACATTTCCTGTTACACAACCGAGCTACTATATAAAATTACTATTTGAACGGAATTGCAAATCGATTTCTATATGTTTTACTGCTTAAAATATTAACAACTGTAGCCACGGGCGGAAATGTGATACGATTTTAAAATGAATGTTTTACGAATAGTGTTATGAAGTTTTATTGAAACATGTTTTATAAGCAGAAAACTCTCGCCAGTTGCAACTAACGTTTTCACTCACCCATATATAATTGTAGAGAAAGTTTAAAAAGAGTTAAATAAAGTTGAAGAATAACATCATTTATTAATTAAAAAATAGAATTTGCTGCCTACAAATAAAGAGAAATGTAAAATACTACTCATTTCAACTAAAATTTACAACATATAATTTGTTAATTGTCTTACACAAACGTGTCTTCTTAAAACTATACTTAATCAATGGTGCTTAAAAAAATGAGTATGTGTGAGATCTTTTAACATTGATGATGACTTCACAGACATATTTCCCGAGAAAAAATAAAAATATTTTCTTGGAAATTACCCATTTATTCCCTTTAGATATTTTAAAATGTTTTTGTTCTAGTTTTATCAATTTAGCCCCTATTTTCACGTTTTAAATAGTTAACCAAATCCATTAATATAAATAGTTAACCTTTATTAAGAAGGCTAACAGTAATATGTCATATCAAAATTCGGCCTTGAAGAAAATATTCTTTTAAAATTTCAAAATTATTGGAGATATCAGTCACGTTTTAAATATTTTAATCTGGTTGTCTTTAATCCTTCTTCCTTACACTTTCATCTTAAACCCGATAAATCCAACTCCTACATAAACGATAAAGAACTAATTGGCTTCGCAGCGAGGGCTGCTACCGCCGTAGGGTGGGGCCATGGCCCGTTATTTACCAAAGACGGCGGAGGGAGAACATGATTGAACGAATGTATGAAACTCAGCCGATAAGCCCCGCATTTTAATTCATATTAGATGAGGCTATTCGCATGTCGTTCATCAGTCTGGAGCCCACACGCTATTCGTAGGAGTTTTGCTCCATAACACGATTCGATAAAGAGTCCATTTTTGGAGACCAGCCATTTATGAAATTTCAGCCCGTGAATCATTCTCCCACACATATACACTCGTACATTCTGTTC
The DNA here is from genome assembly GCA_963932465.1 of Maratus speciosus. Lineage (NCBI taxonomy): Eukaryota > Metazoa > Arthropoda > Arachnida > Araneae > Salticidae > Maratus > Maratus speciosus. Next base: position 150,765,166 of record OZ010787.1, read on the forward strand.
TTTTAGCTATATTTTATCTTTAAAGTGTTTAATTTTGTATGATGACTAAAATACGAAAAAGACAGCTATCATATTCCAAAATTGTTTAACTTTTCATGTTTGAGAGAAAAAAATATCCTTTTGAAGATTTATTTTAAAAAACTATTCGATATTTTTATGCAGTTGTTTTAGTTTTCGGTTATACCGGAATCTCGTATCACCATGCTCCTTGACATTTCTATAATATGTGAAGTTAAGTCTATTTTATGTTATTTTGAAATGTAACACATTAGAAACTATTTTATCTTTTATATGTAGCATATTTTTTTGTTATTTAATTAAATGACCTGGAATAAAATATAACTTTTGACGCCATTTTCCGAAGGTGCACTATTAAATGTAACTTTAAGACTTAAAGTCGTCAATTTTTTTTAAAAATAAAATTGGAAATTTCGTTCAATATTATATGAAACATAATTCTACAAAATCTCTAAAAATTGTTGAAAATAGATCACACGTTACAAGTTTATTATGAGAGAAACTCTCATTTTATTAATAGCATTATTGCTTTTGCGTCTTTCATTTCAAAGTAATGTACATGCAACAGACTAACACTGCAAATAGAAGCGTCTTAAATTTAGACACATATGTGACTGAAAAAGAATTTTAGACACTTAAGTGTCTTAATCTGAAAATTAAGACATTATAGATGTCTTAATTTAAGATACATAAGTGTCTTACTATGACCATGGTGTAAACGAACTGAGAATAATCTCTAAAATATCCACAAACGTCTTATTTTAAGACACTCCATTGCTTTAAACGTGCCTTAATTTAAGATGTTTTGATTCTTCCGACGCAATAACCACTAGGGGGCACTCCCAGTTGCGCATGCGTTTTAGATGTCTTCGTTCGAAGTTGGTATACGTTGTAATTCAAACAAAGTTTGTTTTTATGTATGCGTGTGTTTTAATTCGTTTTTTGCGGAATGTGAAGTTCTGTGATTTTAATTCGTATTCACTTGGATTATTTATTTATTGAATACATACATCTGACGTGTGTGCTTGACATCAAATGTCTCTTAGAAGCTTTCGTCGATATAAGGGCGGGATAGACACAGAACAGAAGTAGACGACGCTTGAAGATTACACCCGGAATTTCTACAAATCGTGTGCAATGGACTTAATGTTAATTCGTATTAATTTATATCAATAATATTGTGTTATTCATCTACGTCCTATCGAAGCTGGCAAAAAGAAAAAAGAAAGTTTTGTCTAGTGGGTTATATTTTGAGGATGAAACATTTCATTCTTTAAATATGGCTAGTCGGATATATTATGGATTTCCTTTTAAAATGATGTAGGTCTTTCTCCCTCATTGTGGTTGTGGTAGTTTTTAGAATTTTAAATTGAGCAATTTTTCTTACCTCTTGCAAACAGTGATTGAAGTAAGTGTCATCATTTCTTTATAGTACTAAAATTAGTGTCTTTTATGATTTTATTTATGGTACTAAACATAATCTTGCATGAAATTTGATTAGTTTTGAATCTCTTTGAAAAAAAAAAAACACTAAATCTAGAAATATATATTTTTAAACTTAAGACGTTGTCTTTTATTACAAATTATGTATTATTTATTCTCATCTTTTTCCCCAAATTTAAAGTAATAACATCACTTAAAAACAGACATATTTTAAGTTAAGTTCATTCTCTTGTTATTTTTTTTTTTCAATATGGCAGTTCTTAGTTTCAATGGCTAATGCTTATCTCACACTAAACGACCACAAGGAAATAGAAAAAAAAACTTTGAAAGATCTCCTAAAGTTTTCTTACTTCCTAGCTAGGGATTATAATCCCGGATTGAGATCCCGGAATCCTGCTTTAATTTTAATCCCGAAAATCCCGGTATTTTTACTGGAAAATCCCGGGATTTTCGGGATCGTCTTTTTTTTTTTTTCAATGGAACAATATTCAGCTGAAATTAAAAAAGATATATTTATAGACTTTCGCTTTTGAAACAAAATCGATTGATTTTTAGGAAATTTATATATAATTGAAAAAGAATATATATATCCCAAGTATTTCTTAAATATATTTCTAAAGCTATTAAATCTTTCAAAGTGGAAATCTTTTGACTTGGAAACAGATGTAGCCCAGTAAAGAAAAATAAAATCATTTGTTTATTTCGAGTTCGCTGCGTGTTTAGAAAATATATTTTACTTCGAATGTCCTTTTCCAATTATACTTTACTGATAAGCATCGCAAGTGTGTATCATAGTGATCATTATGTGCTAACTTCTTTTTCTTGCGGCTTTATACTTATTTTGCTTTGAAGATGTCTAATGAAAAGGGTTTAGTAGCACATAGGAAAGATAACAATAAGCCCATGTGGCAATATAAATTTTTAAAAATTCTAATTTTTAAATGATAAGGATTTTCCCTTTTTTTTCGGAGAGGTGGGGGGGGGGGATTTTGTATGAAATTTTCGGAAAGCTGATATCTTAAATCTTGCACTGATTATAATGAAAGTTCTGAACTTTTAGAGTAGGACAAGATTATAGACACAAAATATAATTAACAAAATACCGAACTAATTTTTTTCTCAATATTAATCCTTTGCACTCGAGGGCTCCGCTACGGAGACAATGCAAATAATTTTGTTATACCATATAATCTTGGCTTTTCTAGACAGGCATCACAAAATTATTTGCATTGTCCCCGTAGCGGTGCCCTCGAGTTTGAAGACATATTTTAAATGGCTCCGCTCCGGAGCCCTCGAGTGCAAAGGGTTAAAGTAGAATATTTATTTATTTAATCATAGTTAAATAGCTGTTGTGATCATCATCTGATATATATGTAAAATTGCCTATGTGGCAATTATAAATTTTAAAAAATCTATTTTTAAATTATATGAAGTAGAGTAGGACAAGATTATAAGAAATATATAGAGGAAAAGGTCCAAATACCGGCTAGGGTTCAAATACCGGCTACTAGGTGTTCTGAGAACTGAGCGCAGAGCAGCCTAGCAGTGATAGGCAGAGTTTGTAACTTTAATTGAGAGAAGAAAGTTACGAAAAGTACGTCGCTGAAGTCTGTGTCATTTACAAAAAATAAATGCAAAAGTGTCGAATCTACGTTATCTGGTACATCAAAAGTTTTTCAGATATGCGTTTCTCATTTTTTTTTAATATACTGATCGTATATTGGCTTGAATTGTTCATTAAGTTAATTTTCTAGACATATTTAGCTCTCAACTGCCACGCGCGCATTATTGGTATTTTATTATATGAATGAGTAATACCGCTTTTAACTTAAACGTAGCAATGGTCCAAATACCGGCTACCTAGAGTGGTCTAAATACCGGCTAGCCGGTCTTTGGACCTCTCTCGGTTGCTCTGATTGAAGGGGAGGAAAATAAATTAATTTAAATAGTTCCATAATTAATAAATTAATTTAAATTGTTCAGAAACAGTTCCAGGACCATTTCGCAATATGAAAAAGTAACCATGGCGGTAATTCTTCCGGACCGACACTGGTTACCGGATCACTTTTCAAAAAAGCGCTGTAGGACACTACAACATTGCCTGGAATAAATGTGAAGAGAAAGAAAAAAAATGACGGAGTAAACCAGGCGAAAGAGGCAGAAATTTGATTTTAACCCTCTCGCTGCGCAACCAGAGATTTCCTCAGGCAACGAAAAAGTAGCAAAATTTGCGCAACCCGAGATTTCCTCGGGGATGCATTTTTTCTGTCTAATTAACCCTCTTTGTCTATTCCCACCAGTTATTTTTTTATTGTAAATTTTGCTTTATTTAATCGGAGCATTTTCCCAGTTGAATTAGACAAAAATTTTTGTTTTGAAAAACCGGTGACAAAAGAATAAAAATTCTTAAAAGACGCTCGTCACGAAGGGGTTAAATACGCAATTTTTGAAGCTATTTTGATAAAACAATTACGCAGAGAGAGGGTTAAAAAAGTGAAAAAGGAAAATATCCAAGAGAGGAAGATGATAAATTTGCGTCTTCTACATGGGTGCTTTCTCTGTGGACAAGAATGGGGGAGGGGATTCTGGGCTCAGTGTTGAAAATGCGATATGTAGGCTGATAGGGGCTATACTGACGTAGAGAGTGATATTATGTTTTTGATTTTTTCAGATAAAACAGTTCTCATTTCAATCAGCAAGCTTTTTCTTGTTTTACACGTTAAAAATCAAAATTAGAAACATAATGGGAAGAAGACTGTGAGAGATAGTCGTAAAGAATTTTAGAAATTTAACAAAAATTCTTATTTATTAAAAATTGCGTATTTTTTCTGTGCATAAGAAATGTTATTAATCAATACAATTTATTAAAATAATATTCTTATTGCTTAAAAATTGTCATTAGCTCTATTTGTGTGATCTTTTGGAAAGAAACTTAGGTAGCCGGTATTTAGACCCCATTTTAAAAACTCAAAATTTGAAGAGTTTCGGAATTTCGCTTTTTATAAACAGAAAACGCCTTTTAAACTGTTTCTTCTTTCTCTAAACAGGTGTAAGACGTGCCAGGGTACCTTGCTGGCACTTTTTATTTTATTAATTTTGAAAATTGTATGATATAGATTGAAAACAAAAGTGCTAGCCGGTATTTGGACCATTTCCTCTATATTTATCCATGTACCTTATAAACCCTCAATAGCCCTTGCCGCTGAATTTGTCCGATAATCGGAAATGTCTGCTTTTGTGAGGTAAAAATATACAAATATGTATGCCATGCAGATTCAAAAAAGTATTCGCTAAATAGATGTTTCAGCTATTCGGGAATGTCCATTAACTTCCACAATGGATACTCCCGAATACCGGACATCTCAACTTAGATAACGATAATGCAGGGTTGCATTTTTTGCAAAAGAACTTTTGATTAAAGAATGGGCATACTGGGTGGTGCCTCGCCCCCCCCCCCCCCCCCATCCCTACAATTTTAGTGCCCACAAATTTGATGTGCAATATTTCTAAAGCTTATATTTTTAATCTGTTTGGAAATTGTACTGATTGTAATCAATATTTTGAACTTTTAAAGTAAAATAAGATTAAAAACAAAACAAAACAAAAAATTAATATTTAGATAAATATTTTTTTTGTTTTAATCTTGTTCTACTCCTGAAGTTCAAAATATTGATTATAATCAGTAAAATGTCGTAAAAGATTTAAATTATCAGGTTAACGAAAATTGCATACCAAAATTGGGAGCGCCAAAAAAATCAGGCTGTTGGGGGGGGGGGGGAGTTGGAGGGGCAGGACCCCAGCCCAAATATTTTTCCAGGATTCAACGTGGTCAAACATGGCTACATATGATGCTTACAAAAAATGGATGCCATTAAGACGTTTGAAGCGTCTGAAATTCAGACGCAAAAAGTATCTAAAAATTCAGACATTTTAAAATGTCTGAAAATTGAACACTCCGTTTCAGACATTTTAATTTACAGTGAAGCTGCAATGAGAGATAAGAATTCGTTACATATATAAGCAATGGAGAATTATGAATAAAGAGGTACTCTAAAGGGTCAAACTATTTCAATATTGTGAGGGATAAGCAATTTAAATAGAAGATTTGTGTTTTCTATATTAAATTCTGACAAACATGGACGATGTCACCAATAATTTAGCAAATTACAACAATTTCTAAACAATAAAGGAAAAATCTAGTCCGTAAAAAATCCCTGTTATTATTTGACATTCATCTAATCTGTGCACGAACAAGATTGGATCTCCAAACCAGCGCCGCAGTAACGCTATTTGTGCCTATTCGGCCAACCGTCAGTACATCGGTAATGATGACTGTAGGTGCCAATTATTCACCGGTTTCATTTCTATGCCAGCTCACCAAACTTCTTGCTTCACTGTTCCTTATATCCTCAGATTTGCACTCCCCCAGATATTATAACAATGCAACTGTTGTTGTTGTTGTTTTTTTAAATAATCATAAGTATAACAATTTCAAATATTTAACAGTACAGGAGCTTCTAAGTTTTAACTGAAAACTGAATTTTAATACACAGGAGAAAACATTTTCAAAACATCTAAAGCCTGTTAATCATCTATTGTTCACAGTAACATAAATGAAATATAACTATTCATTTAACTAAAAATAATAAATTACAATGAATAATGAAACTTAAAATAGCTTACTGTCGCGATAAAAATTGTTTTGCAATGGTATACAGTTATGTATACTATAAAAAAAAAACACAAATGTTTCTAGAAAAATGAAATATAACCACGAACGAAAATATACAATAACCTCTTTCGAGATTCCCAGTATTCCGAAAAGCGTCCTTTATATGTAGAAACCTCAGAAATCAGTATATTTTCGAAATTTAAAGAAGCATGTATACAATCGAAAGATCTTATGCTGCCAGTAATTTTAGGAAATGTTTTCGAAAGGTTTTATATTATATTAATCAGTTTTCTCAAACCAGTATATTGGTTTTTAGGATGCTATCCATTCTCAAATAACCATTTTTATGCTCAACAAATATGATTAATAGACAAACAGGCTAAATTAGCGTCATTAACAATAAAATTAAAATGATATTTTATTAAAATTAATTTGATTTGCTACTCTTGGATATATAAATTCTGTTAATCAATTCAACATGTTTAATTGAAAATTGATAATCATGCTAAAAACAGGTATTCCGGTTTGATAAAACAGATTAAACAGAACACCATACAAACTACTCAGAAATGTTTCCGAAAATCAGCTGCAGCAAAAGAAACTTTATTTTTTTAAATGCTTCTTTAAATCTAGAAAATATATTGGCTTCTGTGGTAAGATAAAGAATGCTTTTCGGAATTCTGAGAAACTTGGAAAACGTTATTGTATATTTTCGTTCTTCGTTATACTATATTTTTTGGTAGATTCAGAAACATCTGTCTTTTTTAAAAGTGTATTCATATTAGGATTGACAAAGTCATCTATGACATTCCGTACACTTAAAGTTTTTTTTCAATATCTTAGTAAAATTTTAATTGCGTATTATCTTTTTGTTCATTTGAATTAAACAATTTTAACCGCTTCCCTTACCAAATTTTTTGAAAAAGAAAAACCCTGCAGAAAATCAGCACATTTTTTGCAATCACATCATTGCATTTGGTATAACAAAACTTGGAAAACCGCCAATAAAATATTATATATATCTTAAATATATATAATTTAATTATATACAGGGTGATTCATAAAAGATGGGCAGAACTTTAAGGGGTTATAGTACACTTAAAGACAAATAATATTAAATAGGAGACTAAGGGTCCCAGACGTATTCCCAAGGGGATAGGGGGCATTAAAGTTTAGGGTCCGAAATTTCAAATGATTATAAAACATGGAAAAATTGGTCGATTCGTTTGCGGTTTTTGCAAAAAATTTTCTTTATGCCAGTATTTTCTTGAAATAAAATTTTAAAGTTCAATTTCAAAAAATGCCGATAGGGGGCACTTTAGACTTTGGAGTAACAAACAACTATTTTTTAACGTTATTTTTTGTATTTCTTTAAATGATTTCGAAAGCTTAGACTTAAACTTAAATTTTGATCTAAAAATCTGAGTCCTAACGAGTAGTTAAGTAGCATAAACTGAAATTTGAAATTTGAAACCCTTCTCCCCCCAGAACAAAAATCAGTTATTCCCGATCTTTGTGTCGTAGATTAGGCTCTAACTACTGCCGCGTTTTGCTAAAATTATTCTTTATGTCAGTATTTTCTTGAAAATAAATTTTAAAGAAAATTTTCAAAAAATTCCGATAGAGGGCGCTTTAGACTTTGGAGTAACGAACAACTATTTTATACCGTTATTTTTTGTCTCTCATTAAATGCTTTCTAAAGCTTAGACTTAAACTTAAATTTTCAGTTCAAAATCTGAATCGCTGAGCGTGGTTCAGTAGCGAGGGGAGGGGGTTCAAATTTCAACTTCTGAACATAGTTCAGTTTGCACTACTTAACCATGCCCAACGATTCTGTGCTGTGATACGAGGCAAAAATACAACTTTCGTCAAGGACTGCATAGTCGGAATTCACTCATAAAGGCACTGGCACAGTTGGAAACGTCGCTCATGCAAACGTTAAAGCTCCATTCCTGACGCTAGTCACCGGGTGAAGAAGGAAACAGAAAGTATGCAAATGTCAAATGGGGAAGAAGAAGAACACGTATGCAAAATTTCGACACGATTCAGGCATAAAAACCACTGAACGGTGAGTCAAGTGTAAGTTGCTGTAGTAATGAATCGGAAGATGGTGCCCTTCACGAATAAGGAAAAGGCTGAGATGCATTTAATTTACGGAGCGGCAGATGGAAATGGTGCAGAGGCACAACGAATGTACGGAGAGCGATTTCCCAACAGGCGGTTGCCTAACCGCAAAACTTTCGAGCGCTTGCACAGACAGTTGTGTGAGACGGGATCATTTCTCGCTTCCCGGTCGAATGCAGGTCGTGCAAAACAGGACGAATCAGTAGTTGTTGCAGAAGCCATTCTGGATGTAGTAGCGGCGCAGCCAAGTACAAGTACACGAACAGTGGCTAGGCAGGTGGATACCTCACAGTCCATGACTTGGAGGGTACTGAAGGATGAACATTTGCTCCCGTTTCATGTGCAACGAGTCCAGAAACTGTCTCCAGGGGATTATCCAAATCGTATTGAATTCGCCGGCTGGTTTCTGCAGCAGAACGCGCTAAATCCGCATTTTGGACGAACTGTGCTTTTCACCGATGAATGTACCTTCACACGTGAAGGTACATTTAACACACACAATACACATGTATGGGCGGATGTCAATCCACATGCTACGTATCCACATGCTCATCAGAGACGCTTTTCCATCAATGTTTGGGCAGGAATCCTCGGAGACCACCTAATCGGACCGTACCTTCTTCCTGAACGCCTCAACGGTAAAACATACCTCACATTTCTGCAACATGTGCTGCCAGACCTGTTAAACGTTGTTCCTCCACGCATCCGGCGGGTCATGTGGTTCCAGCACGATGGAGCGCCAGCCCATTACGTACGAGACGTCCGCAACTATCTGGACATCACATTTCCGACCAGATGGATTGATCGAGGTGGTCCTGTTGCTTGGCCTGCTCGCTCGCCAGATCTTTCACCCCTTGATTTCTTTTTTTGGGGACGATTGAAGGCTCTTATGTATGAGACACCCACTGAATCCCCCGAGGAACTGGTCGCCAGACTTTCCGCCGCTGTAGGGGAAGTGCTCGAAAAGCCTGATGTTTTCGCGAATGTTCGCCGTTCCATTCTTCGCCGTTGTTCTGCGTGCATAACCTCTGGTGGTCACAATTTTGAACATTTATTCTAATTACATGTTAATAAATATGCTTTGGTAACATAATCCTAATTTGTGTCTTTTTACCTCGTATCACAGCACACAATGTGTGGACATGGTAAACTGAACTGTGCTCAGGAGTAGAAATTTCAAACCCCTCTCCCCAGAAACTTAACCATGTCTAACGATTCAGATTTTGGGCTGAAAATTTAAGTCTAAGCTTTAGAAAGCATTTAATGAGACACAAAAAATAACGGTATAAAATAGTTGTTCGTTACTCCAAAGTCTAAAGCGCCCTCTATCGGAATTTTTTGAAAATTGTCTTTAAAATTTATTTTCAAGAAAATACTGACATAAAGAATAATTTTAGCAAAACGCGGCAGTAGTTAGAGCCTAATCTACGACACAAAGATCGGGAATAACTGATTTTTGTTCTGGGGGGAGAAGGGTTTCAAATTTCAAATTTCAGTTTACGCTACTTAACTACTCGTTAGGACTCAGATTTTTAGATCAAAATTTAAGTTTAAGTCTAAGATTTCGAAATCATTTAAAGAAATACAAAAAATAACGTTAAAAAATAGTTGTTTGTTACTCCAAAGTCTAAAGCGCCCCCTATCGGCATTTTTTGAAATTGAACTTTAAAATTTTATTTCAAGAAAATACTGGCATAAAGAAAATTTTTTGCAAAAGCCGCAAACGAATCGACCAATTTTTCCATGTTTTATAATCATTTGAAATTTCGGACCCTAAACTTTAATGCCCCCTATCTCCTTGGGAATACGTCTGGGACCCTTAGTCTCCTATTTAATATTATTTGTCTTTAAGTGTACTATAACCCCTTAAAGTTCTGCCCATCTTTTATTAATCACCCTGTATAATTTATTATATTATATAAGAATATTTTCTTTCTTTTTAAGCTTCAGGTCGAGTAAAAACGTGAGAAAACAAATCGTAATGACAAATTATGATACACTCGAGTTTTCTCGGGATAACAGTTGTCATATATACGAACCCGAGATAACTCGGAATAATAAGGGAAGCCGTTAATTTCGATGATAATTTCAGTTTTTTATTTGTTTGGAAAGAAGCATAAAAGTTATTGAATATGATATAAAAGCAGGTATCATTCACGCTAATCACAAAGAAGAAGAAGAAAAAAAATCACGCAATTTTTTTTTTTTTTTTTTTTGGGGGGGGGGGCATGATTTACCCGACTGAAAAGAAGGGTTATGTGTTTCACGTGTATCTGTGTATGTGGATTTCTTTATATCCTCGAAACATCCCAACGGCTCGATGGATTTTAATGAATGAGGTCTCTATCAATTTGTCCCAACGGCCCGATGGTTATAGGCTAGGTTTTGTTTTTATAAATTCAAAATGGCGGCCGTAAAATACAAAAAGGTGGTAGAGATGAAAAAAATTTATGCATCCTATTGAGTGGCATATCATTGGATTAGGTCTTTCAAAATGAAGACGATGTTTCATTGACCATTTTGCAGTCCGAAGCTCCGTTTAAATATTACATAACCTGGAAATTATGAAGGTAGGATCTCTATCTTCACTGCAACTCTAATCATCATAGACATCTATAGACCTCATCAAAACAGTGTTTATAGATAGGAACTAACAATTAAACACAACTTAAAAGTCATCAATACAAGTAAATAATAAAAAAAAAAAATAGGTAAGTAATATAAACAAGTAATATAAAAAGTATTTTAAGTCAATTCCTATTTAGGTCAATAAGAGAACTTTCTTTCTTCCATTCTTCTTTCCCCTTGAGCGGCGCTTAAAATGCCTTGATCAAGAAGGGGGCTATCTCGGTCTCAAAATACTTTGATCAAGAAGAAAGCTCTCTCAATTATTGAAAATTAATTAATTTAATTCAATTAATGAATTAATATTTGAAAAAAAAACTGGATTAGCATCAAGTGTCATCCACTACAAGTTTAAAAAATCCCTGCTGGCCCGGCCTACAGGCAGAGGTAGATTTCGAAATTAAGTATACTAATTTCACCAACAAAAACTAAATCATTGTTTGATATAAATCCACTTTAACAGTTTTATCTGTCTGCTTTTGACGAGTTTTTATTTCCTTTTTATAAAATAGCTGGTTTTATCAGAATCATGTTAAGGGGATATTAAAAAAAAAAAATATTTTTCCATGCTCAACAACTTGAAAATTTCTGTCACATTTTCAGCTTAATTTTTAATAAAAAAAAATATGAAACATGCTGACGTGATTTTTGAAAATATTTAGAAGCGACCTGTGTTTTTATTTTTCTTTCAATTAATTAAAACTTGATAAATAAACAATTATTTTCTCAAGTAGGGCAATATTTTTCGTTTCTAACACAATCGCTTCGGGAAATTCTGTTCAAAATGCCCACTTTGACATCATATGAAATTATCATATGAAATCATATTTTGAAATATATTCTGCCTCTATCAAAAAATCGATCATTACTGTACATTATATAGTTTCTGAATAAGAGAATCTAGCAATTGGATGCGTTTGAGAGCAAAAATGAATTTAAAAATGAGTAAGAAAATAAGCAGTTTGGATTTGAATGCACCCTTAATGCAATGATTTTTCCAACACAATCCGCTTCAGGAAATTTGGTTCAAAATGCCCACTTTGACATCATTTTTTGAAATATATTCTGCCTCTATAAAAAAAATCGATCATTACTGTACATTATATAGTTTCTGAATAAGAGAATCTAGCAATTGGATGCGTTTGAGATCAAAAATGAATTTAAAAATGAGTAAGAAAATAAGCAGTTTGGATTTGAATGCACCCTTAATAAGATATTTTTTTTCTTTAACCGCTATGTATTTTTAATTCGTTTTTCCTGTAAGAATTGGCCCTATCAAAAACTTGTCTATATAAATGTTGAAGACAATATTAAGAAGATATATGATAAATTCATGGAGATTTTATATCTTGTGAATTGACGGAGTTATGAAACTTTTTCTTCTTCAACCCCCTTTTTTGTTCTCGTTATTATTTTTTTTTTTTTTGCTGTACAAATTGGTCCTATCAAAAACTTGTGAATATAAAAGTTGTAGATAATATTAAGGAGATGTATAATAAAATTAATTGGATTTGATATCTTGAGAATTGACGAAATAAGGAATTTTTTCTCCCAAAAACCCTATTTTTTGCGCCCCTTGAGCCTATTTTTAATTTTATCAAAAATCTGTGATGCAAGAATTTTTGGCGCTATTTTTAGAAGTAATAAAAACTTTAAACTGATTTGATATGTACAAAAATTAAGAAGTTATGGGATTTTTTCGGTTTTCACAAAACCCCTCCCTATTTCCGTCCCCTTTGTCCGCTTTTGCCCATTAACGAACTTGACCGAGATTTTATGTCCCTTGATTTTATGTATCAGTTTGGAACAGATTTGTGCAGAATTGCGGAAGTTATCGTGTCCAGAAGAAAGTGAAAACACAATTGCTTCGGAAAATTCCGTTCAAAATGCCCACTTTGGCATCATTTTTTGAAATGTATTCTGCCTTTATCAAAAAATAGATCATTGCGGTACATTATATAGTTTCTGAATAAGCGAATCTACCAATTAAATGCCTTTGAGAGCAAAAATGAATTTAAAATGAGTCAGAAAATAAGCAGTTTGGATTTGAGTGCATCCTTAATGCAATGATTTTTCCAACACAATCTGCTTCGGGAAATTCGGTTCAAAATGCCCACTTTGAGATCATTTTTTGAAATATATTCTGCCTCTATAAACAAATTGATCATTACTGTACATTATATAGTTTCTGAATAAGAGAATCTAGCAATTAGATGCGTTTGAGAGCAAAAATGAATTTAAAAATGAGTAAGAAAATAAGCAGTTTGGATTTGAATGCGCCCTTAATAAGATGATTTTTTTCTTCAACCGCTATGTATTTTTAAATCTTTTTTTGTCGTAAGAATTGGTCCTATTCAAAACTTGTCTATATAGATATTGTAGACAATATTAAGAAGATATATGATAAATTCATGGGGATTTTATATCTTTTGAATTGACGGAGTTATGGATTTTTTACTTCTTCAAACCCCCTTTTTGTTTTCGTTTTTAATTTTTTTTGCGGTACGAAATGGTCCTATCAAAAACTTGTGAATATAAAAGTTGTAGATAATATTAAGGAGATTTATCATAAAATTAATTGGAATTGATATCTTGAGAATTGACGAAGTTATGAATTTTTTTCTCCCAAAAACCCTATTTTTTGCGCCCCTTGAGCCCATTTTTAACTTTATCAAAAATCTGTGATACATAAAAATTTTGCCCTATTTTTAGAAGTAATAAAAACTTTAAACTGATTTGATATGTACAAAAATGAACAAGTTATGGGGTGTTTTCGGTTTTCACAAAACACCTCCCTATTTCCATCCCCTTGGTCCGATTTTGCCCATTAACGAACTTGACCGAGATTTTATGCCCTTTGATTTTATGTATCAGTTTGAAAGAGATTGGTGCAGAATTACGAAAGTTATCGTGTCCAGAAAAAAGTGATATATATATATATATATATATATATATATATATATATAAAGTTTTTTACTGAGGGTGGTTTTGGGTTCTAGGGGTCATGATCGGTGTAGATCTGCAAAAATTTTTCAGAAATTCCAACATAGGAACGATCCCAATAGGTAGTATTTCATACGAAATCTACCTAAAAAAATTATTTGAGCTTGATTGGATGAATAATATGTATTTTATTAACGATTGAAAATTTGAACAAGATATCAAGCAGGACGGTCGTTCTGCCAAGCCAAGCTGAAAAAAAATGAAATCCCCGCCAAACAAACAAACGCCAAGAATAACGGCAAGACACCGTAACTGCTTATTATACTGCACACAACTTCTCCATGTTAAATGGACGAAATATGCCAGCGTAAAATTTCCCATATTAAAAGAAGCAATCATCGCAGAAAAATAAAACCAACACCAGAAGGACCTAATAAAGAAGATCTTCAATTTGAGATCAAATGCATCCTCATAAATTAATTATAAACAGAGATATGGTTTTTTTAAAATAACGTCGAGATACTGAAAATGACAGATTTATTTTCTTCGTCACAACTTATGTTTCAATCGAGGTAGAGACTTAAATAATGGACAGAAAAAAGTAAGGATTGAATTTTTGGATAGATATTTACTCAATCTACGTGCTTTTATAAAATTCAACTTTAAAAACATTAATTTTCTATACATAATTAGCGAAAAACTGTTAATTAGTTCTAAAGTTTACAAATTATGCCAAATAGCGATAAACCCGCCAAAATATTTTAGAAATCTTACACTTTTCTTTTATATTATCCTTTTGCACTGATTTCATCGAAGATAACTATGGCTGAGATTCAGATAGATTTTTCGCTGTTAGCGAAATGAGTTTGACCAATCAGAAGCCTGCATGTTTGAGATTATTTGCTGTTTCTGGATCCCGGCCTATGTCATGAAAGTTTTGAGTAATTTTTTTAGTGCCGTGGGTGAAGTGCAATGTTTGTAGAAATGTAGGCTAGGATCCAGATAGATTTTTCGCTGTTAGCGAAACGAGAATCACCAATCAATAGCCTGCATTTCTGCAAACAGCGAAAAGTTCACAAAAATTCAGGCTTCTGATTGATGAATCTCGTTTCTCTAACAGCCAAACATCTATCTAGATTGCGCCCAATGGAGGATATTTCAAATATGGGTTCGAGGCTGAAAAAAGTCACGTCATACCGGTAATTTATCCAAGGAACTTCTAACTGATAAGAAGGGAAGATACGACTACTTTGCCTCATGAACCGTTTCATTGGCTAGCGGGGATTTACATTACACGTCTACGGAGCCTTCCCTTCTTTACGATAGAAGTTTTTACCTTGACCACGTGATCACAATCTAGATGGAATATCCTCCATTATGATGAACACAATTTTGTATTTCCACATCCAGGAAGGGTATTGATTGTCATAACAACAATACATATTCGAAACTATTTAAGGCACTGATTCTGAACTCCTTTGCTATACATTTTGATATTAAAGAAGTTGTTGTTTCCATAGTAACAGTACTTTTCTGTATTGCTTTCTCTAAACTCAAATATAGAAATTTAACAAAGAGCGCTCAGAATCAACACCATAACAGAGAGCCTTTATACTCAAGAGTGGTGATATATGCACAGGAAGCATGCTCATTTCAAGTTTTTGCCGAAAGTATGGCTACAGTGTCTAGAATACCTTGTGTGGAAATATGCTATCCAAACAACGCTAAAAATTTGTATCCCTTAAATGTGCGACGATACTGCTAAAATCCCAAGTATCGATCACAGCAACATCTGCGGGATTTAGTATTACATTGTATAGACTAGCAATATCTTGCAGTTTGAGAAAATATCCTGCAGATGTCGCTGTGATCTGTATATTTCAGCAGCATCGTTGCACAGTTAAGGGATACAATATTTTAGCACTTTTTTAAGTATTACAGGGATAGCCAATTTCCACACTATATATTCTAGGTGCTATAGTACGGCAATCCACTTTCTTGAATAGAGGCTATTCTATCTACGTTATGTTCACGTGGTCAAGGCAAAAACGTCTAACGTAAAGAAGGGAAGACTCCGTCGACGTAATGTAAATTCCCGCTAGCCAATGAAACAGTTCACGGGAGAAAGCAGTAGTAGTTTCCCGTTTCCCTTCTCATCAGTTAGAAGTTCTTTAGGTAAATTGCTGGTACACTTTTTCAGCCTTGAACCCATATTTGGAATATCCTCCATTAGACGATACGCGCATGGACGAGCTTTATTAGACTAGGTAAATAATTCAATATGCATTAGCCTGACGATAATGACACGCTCGCAAAGACCTTTAATGATTTGTTTTTATCACTTCTACCAATAAAACTTTATTGGCCATATGTCGTTACTTCGTTATGGCGACACACGTGTTCCTAATTGGATCCCGGCCTTAATGTATCATAATACGGAGTTTGCTTTCTGTAACTGAGCTATTCCTGAGCTCAGTTATAACGTCTAGAAATATAGGCCGAGATCCAGTTACATTTTTGCAAACAGTGAAAAGTTAGCAATAATTCTGGCTTCTAATTGGTCAATCTCGTTGCGATAACAAAGCAAAATCTACCTAGATCATGGTCAGGGTTTGGAAACCGGCTATTCCAGTAATACTTTAAAAATTGCTAAAAATTGAATCCCATAAATATTGAAAAATACTGAATTACAAATGTCGATAGCAGCAACATTTTCTAAATCTTCTCTGAGCGAAACGTTTTCTCATTTGATGTCTTTTGAAATAGTTACGTTGGAAATACCATATGTCGCTGTGATCGACATTCATCGTTCAGCCTCGTTCAATATTTATGGGATACAATTTTTAGCACCTTTTTAATAAGCCGATTTTTAAACTATATCTTCTAGATACTATAGCTCCGCTATAGGCCTAGATTATATGTTGTAGAAATCGACTATGCCAGCAATACTTAAAAAAGCGCGGAAATAGTGAATCCCTTAAATGTACAACGATGTTGAATTCCAAACAGTCATTTGCAGCGGCATCTGCAGGATATTTTTTAAAGAAGAAAGAGACACGTGTAATGCACCGCTATAGCGCCTAGAATACATAATGTGGAAATTTGCTATCCAGCAGCGCTAAAAAGTTGTATCCCTTAAATGTGCACTGACGCTGAAATCCAGGGAGCTGATCGCAGCGACATCTGTGATATACTTTCAAAGTAAACATCGTATTATTACAGCGGGCTTGACGCCAAGCACACAGGTCAGATGTATGTTAATAAAATGTAAAAAAAAAAAAAAAAAAAAAATACTACAGCGTCTAAACCAAATTATAGCTCCTAGAATATATAGTGTGGAAATTGGCTACCCCTGTAACACTTAAAAAAGTGCTAAAATATTGTATCCTTAAATGTGCAACGATGCTGCTGAAATATACAGATCGCAGCTACATCTGCAGGATATTTTCTATAATTGCAAGATATTGCTAGTCTATACAATGTAATACAAAAATCCCGCAGATTTCGCTGCGATCTACACTTAGGATTTTAGCAGTATCGTCGATCATTTATGGGATACAAATTTTTAGCGTTGTTTAATAAAATATTTCCACACTAGGTGTTCTAGACGCTGTTACCAAATCGTCATGAAGTTTTAGGAAATATCCTGCAGATATCGCTGTGATCGATTCATTGGATTTCAGCATCATTGGAAATTTAAGAGATCCAATATTTTAGCACTTTTTAAAGTATTACTGGGATAGCCGGTTTCTACACTATATATTCTAGGCGCTGTAGCACCGCGGTAGCCTGTCTTTTTCGTTTACCTCGGAGTAGATATAGATGAAGTCATTTGTAGCTGTTCCTAAACTGTGGCCAACAACACATAAGGCCAGTTCATAACGTCACACGGAGTTGATTGTCTGTACACGGCAATGGACACAAAAAAAATCGGCGCTCAGCTTTGTACTAATCATCGTGTAAAGATGATCCAACTCTGAGGCTAACGAAAAAGACAGGCTACCGCGTTGGGTCCAATTCTTCTTTTTTTACAGACCGCTGGAGTCACGTGATGCTCGAATGCACCAAAGAAGGTGCGTGAAAAGAGCATCACGTGACTCCAGCGGTTTGTAAAAAAAGAACAATCGGACCCACCGCGGTAGTCTGTCTTTTTCGTTAGCCGCGATCCAACTCCGTGTGACTTTTAAACATCATGAACTGGCCTATTATGTCATTGGTCGCGCTAACACCCTCCCTCCTGCGTCCACCGTATATAGCGGCATCTTGTACTGGAGACTGCTAAATGGGCTGCTATCGGTCAAAATCAAGAGAGAAAAGGGAAGAAGAGAGGGAAAGAACTCGTTTTTTTTTTTTGGTAACTAGTTTTTCACACGGGAAGATTGACATGTCTGTTCCTCTCCTTTCATAACTTCATGGTGGTGAAATAAGCCAAAGCCTCCTAATTATTTGAGAAATTCTTGACTCGCGTCACGAAAACATCACTCAAAGCAGGCAAAGCAAAGAAACAAAATCATTCATTGGCTCGTGAATATGAACGAGCCAATGAATGATTTTTCTTGTTTGTTTTGCCTGCTTTGTGTGACGTTTTCCTGACACGTGTCAAGGCTTTCTCCAATATTTAAAGGGCGTTGAATAGGCCGGGATCAAGATAGATTTTTCGCTATTAGCGGGGTGAGATTGGTCAATCAGACGTCTGCATTTTTCCGAACTTTTTGATGTTTGCAGTAAAACCGAAAAGCCTGCAAGGATGGAGGCTACTGATTGGTCAATGTAATTTTACTAACAGAGAAAAATGTATCTGGATCCCGGACATTAACTTTGGTTGGTTAAAACAATTTTGAATAAAATCAAATCAGGAAGCCAATGTTTGTTAACTTTTCTGGTTAGTTTCTTTGAAATCTTCCTCGTCTATTACTGAAAACTGAGTTACCGTACTTTGGACAAAAAATTGAATATGAGTACACGACTTGTGCATATGTCACCACTCTAACACAGTGTTGCCAGATGGGCTACTTTTTTTAAATTCAGATACTTGATTGGCACCACTTTTTTGAAATTGTAAAATGTGCCTTATTTAATGACATATTAATTAAGGCGAAAACAAAGGGAATTTTACCGTTTATAATAAGTGCTGGCAATCAAGAAATCTGAATTAAAAAAAAGTAGCCCACTGGCAACACTGCTCTAACATATAAATGTTCTCTGTTATGACCATGATTCTAAGTGCAGTTTGTTAAATTTGAGTATCTGGGCATTAGAGAAAGCAATGGTGGCCCACCGTGGCTGAGTGGATAAGACACCATGCCGCTAATCGCTTGAGAGCGTAGGTGGAAGCAGATTCGAATCCCGCCGTGATCCGCATGTGATATGATGTATGTGTTCAATAAATAAAACAAACAAACAAGCAAGCAATAAGGTACAGTTGGCATGGAAACATAGACTTCTTTAATTCGTATAGAAAATTAATGAATAGTAGTAAATAACTCAAGTTTAAAATGTAGGCAAATGGTCTGGAAATATCAATGGCTCCCATCTAGTATTTCACAAAATTAATTTAATAGATTCACATGATGTATAAATTGGTGCAACTCTTAGCTAATGAGAATTCTGCAACAAGATGAAGATCTTTTAAATGAATAATTCAGAATTCTGAGAACAAAACGAAGTTGTTAAGGGATCTTCCTCACCCCCCCCCCCCCAAAAAAAAAAAGGAAATACGATAGAAAGATATAAGAATTTTGATAGCTTCAATATGTCTGGGATCTTTTGTCAAAGTTCAGAAAAAGAGTCTGGACATTAAAAAAAAAAAAAAAAAAAATTTGACGAACGATAAGACTATAGATTTCAGGCAATTTTTAACCGAAAAATATTTAATTCTAATGTATATACGGCTTTAATAATAGACTATTAAAGATAATCAACCGTAGGTATTTGTAAAGGTAAATTTATTTTGCAAAACCGTCAGCAAAAAAAAGTTAGAAAAAACAATTAACTGACAGACTAACTGTAAATATATATTTTATTTCGACTCTGTTTTTTACTAAATTTTCATCTTTCGTAGAAAATTTTAAAGAGATATAAATTGAGAAATACTGATACTTTGAAAGAAGAAATTGACTTTCCTTACTTTTAAATTATTAATCACTATAAAAAATGAATGATAGGTAAACAAAATGTATAATATTGTGTTTGCTCCCTGCTTATAAAGGCTATACAAGGACTAATTTTAATTTGAGCTAGTAGAATTATTTCAATTATATATCATTTGTTTTAAAAAAAAGAAATGATATCTACTAAAAAACAACTTTTCAAAAGTAAAAAAAAGCCAAGCAAAAAAAAAAAAAAAAAGAAAAAAAAAAAGAAAAAAAAAGAAAAGGAAAAAGGTGAAAGTTGTGGCTAAAAAATAGTGTGATATCAAATTTCCAAGCTTATATTACGGTACTTATCATTTTTTGATAAAAATTTACCATATGTAAGTCGAGTACCTAAGTATGCGTTGATAGAAAGCCTTTTCTCCTTTACTAAATACATCATAATGTGTTTCTGAAAATTAAATTTTTTTAATTATGCATGATGGGCTTGGCGGCCATCTTTACATATTTTACACAAATTTCTAAGCACTCAAGCTCGTAACATATTTGCATTATTTAGAATTTTGAACTTCTAGTTTTAGCTACAGACAGATAAATTAACAAAGTTTTTTATTGTGAAAAAACAAATTGATTTTTACTGCTTTAACTAATTAATTAACCCCCCTCCGAAAAAAGAGAATCATAAGATGAAACCTGAAGTTACTTCAGCTTTATTTTTAGACACAAATTTTTAGGCACTCATTTCCATAAATTAAAAGAATAAAATGTTTGCTTTAGTAACAATTTCGAACTTCCAATCTTGACAATGAACTTGTGTGCTTAGAAATTTGTCTAAAATATGGAAAGATGGCCGCCAAGCCCATCATGCATAATTAAAAAAAATTTAATTTTCAGAAACACGTTATGATGTATTTAGTAAAGGAGAAAAAGCTTTCTATCAACGATTACTTAGGTACTCGACTTACATATGGTAAATAATTATCAAAAAATGTTAAATAAATACCGTAATATAAGCTTGGAAATTTGATATCATACTATTTTTTAGCCACAACTTTCACCTTTTTTCTTTTCTTTTTCTTTTTTTTTTTTTTTTTTTTTTTGCTTGGCTTTTTTTTTTACTTTTGAAAAGTTGTTTTTTAGTAGATATATATATAGCGAGAGTGTGAGCTAACAGTAGGAATTAAAAAACATAGTTTCACATTGATGAGAAATAATTAATTAGTTCGTTTTTTACGCAGTCGGGTTTATTGAATTTAATTGTTTATTCTAAACTTTATATTAAATGTCTTTAGAATATATGAAGTAGCTGTAATTTTTAATACCAATAACTTTTCCATAAGCTATTTGTTTTGGAGAAAAAATGTACTTTTTCGCATTTTTTTTTTTTTTTTTTTTACAGATAATAGGAATCCGACTATGCGTCTTGGAATATTTATGTTATTTAATCTTGAAACATAGTGTATGTGAAATAAAGGGTAAATGCCGCAAAATATTTCTGAATTTAATGACATCTGTAAATGTTTTGAAAAAAAATCCATAATTAAATATATTCATTAAACAAAGAAGTGAATTATTTCTTCTACACAATCGGTGTTTTAACTATTACAATTTTTTGAGAAATAAAAATCCTATAATATTAAAAAGATTGTTCTTAAATTTTGAAATAATCTTAATTTTATTTTCCTTTGCAGCTAATTTAACATTAATTTGTCCATTTTCAAGTAAACCTTCCAACTGATAAATGTATATATGATTGCTCAAAAAATTAAACAAACTTTGAGTTAATATTCCACTCTTATCTATAGAATCGAAAATAAATAGAAAATTTCTCGATAGGTTAACTCCATTCAATACTTCATTTGCCTTGAAAGAATGGTTTGTTTAACATTTAAAAAGTGTGTAAGCAAAATGCATAAGATTTATAACTTTATCTGAAGAATCTTATAAATTACTAAGGATATTTAATCTTGACGTTTAATTTTGGAGCAACTTAATTTTAAATAACAATCTTAAAAAAGGTAAATGATGGATTACCAATGTTTAATGAAATGCATAAGTAACTCCATTTACTTTTTTTTCTTTTTTAACCACTTAACACTTTGTTAACCGGTAATTTAATAAGAAATCACTTTTTTATTATGCATTTTCGTTAACACTAAGTTTGAAAGATAATCTTCGCGTTATTTAATCACAGACTTCTGTGACTAAACAAGGAGAAAATTATTTTTTACAATTTCTGATAACAACAACAAAAAAAGTCCTTCCGGCCAGTGCCGGGAGGAAGAGGTAGCTTTCATAATCCTTATTTTAAAAAAGCCAACTTATATCATTCAAACACACGAAGCTCAATTTAGTGGAAACCGAATATAGGAGATTCAATACTAATTTTTATCAATATAATGAATGAGAATTTCGCGAAATTAGTCAGCTTTATCCAAGCTGCTTTTCTTTAAAGTAACTTATATTTGGCTGCCAAATTCGGCAATTTCTTAAAGTGCCTGTCATTTTAAGACAACATGGTGCATGAGGCTAAGCAGTGAACTTGGTCGAGACCTTAGTAATTGCTGTGCACATGCTCACTCACATCGGAATCGGTTAATATATAGGAGTGCTGTCACATGCAAAAAATCAGATTTTTCAAAATGTCACCCACAATAGAAATTGAAACTGCTATATCTGAGCCATTTTTTAAGGTAAAGACAAACAAAAAATGCTCCTGAATCCTTATATCAAGGTCAAATACTTAAGAAAGAAACCTTTTTCAATTTCTAATTTTTTTGCACCTCACTTTAAATATATATATATATTTTAATTTAATGGCCGCCATTTTGAAACAAGATGACTGATGAATCTGGCCAGCGAACTCGGTCGAGGTGTTGATGTATACTATACACATGCCTTCTTACATCGAAATAGGCGAATACGTGTGTTATCGCGTGACAAATACAAGATCGTTTCAAAATGTTAGCCATGCTAGAAATTCAAAGTGCTATAAATTAACCATTTTTTAAGATATAAACAAAAGAACAAATTTTCAGAAACAAAAACTGCTCCGGAATCTTTGTATCAAGGCCAAAAACATAAAAAAAATCTTTTTCATTTTCCAATTTTTTAATACCTCATTTTGAGTTTTAAATTTAATTTTTTTAAATGGCAACCCTTTTGAAACAAGATGGCGAATGAAGCTGGCCAACGAGCTCGGTCGAGACATTGGTATGTACTATGTACAGACCAAGTTACATCCAAATCGGTTCATAAATATGCCTGTTATCGCGTGACAAAAACCAGGTCGTTTTAAAATGTCAGCCACAAGAGAAATTCAAAATGCTATTACTCAGCCATTTTTTTAGATATAGACGAAAGAAAAACTGTTCCGGAATCTTTGTATTAAGGTCAAACACATACAAAAAAAAACCTTTTTCATTTTCCAACTTTTTGGTATCTCATTTAAATTTTTTTATTTTTTTATTTTTTTAAATGGCCGCCATTTTGAAACAAGATGGCGGATAAAGCTGGCCAACGAACCCGGTCGAGACATTTGTATGTACTATGTATAAACGAAGTTACATCCAAATCGGTTCATACATACGCCTGTTATCGCGTGACAAAATTCAGGACGTTTCAAAATGTCAGCCACGCTAGAAATTCAAAATGCTATAACTCTGGCATTTTTTAAGATATAGACGAAACAAAAACTGCTCCGAAATCTTTGTATAAAGCTCAAATACATAAGAAAAAAATATTTTTCCATTTTCAATTTTTTGGTACCACATTTCAAATTTTAAATTTAAAAAAAATTTAAATGGCCGCCATTTTGAAACAAAATGGCGGATGAAGCTGGCCAACGAACTCGGTCGAGAGATTGGTATGTACTATGTACACACCGAATTACATCCAAATCGGTTCATAAATACGCCTTTTATCGCGTGACAAATTTCAGGACGTTTCAAAATGTCAGCCACGCTAGAAATTCAAAATGCTATAACTCTGGCATTTTTTAAGATATAGACGAAACAAAAACTGCTCCGGAATCTTTGTATAAAGGTCAAATACATAAGAAAAAATATTTTTCCATTTTTAATTTTTTGGTACCACATTTCAAGTTTTAAATTTTTTTAAAAATTTTAAATGGCCGCCATTTTGAAACAAAACGGCGGATGAAGCTGGCCAACGAACTCGGTCGAGACATTGGTATGTACTATGTACACACCGAATTACATCGAAATCGGTTCATAATTACGGGAGTTACAGTGTGACATAGGTCAGATATATATATATATATATATATATATATATATCAATTTTGAACGGAGGGTGGTTTCGGGGTCTGGGGGTCATGATCGATGAAAATATACCAAAATTTTTTGAAATCGCTTTCCTCCGAACGGCTGCAATAGGTAGCTTTTTGTAAAGAAAGCTACCTAAAAAACAAAAACATATAGAAGTTGAGAGCTATGAAAAGACGAGTATACTCATCACTGGTCAACAATGTCTTAAGGGTGTTTTCAAAAACAAAAGGGTAAATTTTTGACATAAGTTTTAATTTATTTTTGTTGGGAAATGCATGAAACTAGCAGTTGTTGTTGTTCAGAAATTTTGTAATCGAGCTGTTTTTTTTTCGTTTATTTATTTATTTATTTATTTATTGAAAACGCAATAGATCTTTCAGAAAATAGTGTCAAAATAGGCGTTTTGAACCGAATTTCCACGCGAAAGTAGAATAATCTCTCAAGAAAGGGCGAAAAACGTGTTTGTCACGTGATTAATATCGCTTATAGCTCAATAGTTAATTTATTGATCAGAAAATGGAAATCACAGTTCAATTCCAAATCTCTTCCATGGCCAGGCTTTCCAATTTTATATCTTTCCGTGGAAAAATGAATTTGTAAATATGTCAAAACTTTTTCCGCTAGCTGAGCAGAGCAGTTAAGAACAGCCTTAATTCTCATTTAAGTAGTATTAAGTCATTAGGTATGAAATCTCCGAATACCCAGGGCCAGATTGCTAACGGCGCAAACTTCCACCAATGAAAAATAATCGAAATTTTTGCCTTATTCCTGAGAGTAATTTTTCGAGAATACGTCGTTTATATAAGACGAAATTTCTATTAAATTTACTGGTGAAAGTTGATAATCTGCCCTGGGATAATCGGAAATTTAATACTTATTGACATAATGCTTCAGTGACTAAATATAATTATTTTTTTAAATTAAGAATGCTAATTTTTGTGATTATTTCTAAACTTGTACGTGTTTATTTCTATAACAATATTTTGTATAGTGTAGCAGGTATAATGTTTTTCTAAAAGATTGTGCATGCTTAAAAAAAGTCACGGATGATTTCGGTAAAAAACTCGAACGTATGCTTGGTGACGGTGACCAATGAGTGGTTAATTTAAAGTCGGATTTTGATATAAACATATAAATTCGCATGAAAAATAGCTTTCTTTTTCCAAATAAATAAATAAAATTAATTATTTATAGTTTAAATTTTTGCTAAACTAAGTACAGTACTTACTCAATATTTTGAAGCAGTATTTATTTAGAGGAGGAAAGAAGTTGTGCTGAAATTCGGAACAAGATTTTACAACGTTGCAGTTAGCTTCATTAATTTAACTATTCATTGCGACAAAAAGTATTAGCGATGATTATTTTTACTAATTATACTAGGTTGTAAAAAACAAACAAAACTTATTGCCGAAACGTTAAGTGAATGCTTATTGTAGAAACGAAAGATTTTTCGTGCCTTTCTGTGTGTTTGTGTGTATGTCCCGCGATAACTGTCACTAAAGCCATTCAATTAGCTTGATATTTGGTAGATATGTTGGTAAGGTAATCGGAATTAGCTGTACTGTTTTCGTTTATATTTGGTTTATTCTTTCGAAAGATAGACCATTATCTTTTACGTTATGATGTTTTTCTATGGGAATTCAGATGATTTTGAAATTTTATCATTCAATGGAAAGAAACTGACGCATTTGGATAATTTATTTAAATGTTAAATTATGAATGAAAAATTTTTTAACGTGTGTCTTAAATTACTCCGATTAGTTTGAAATTTTGTCAATTTATATATCATACTTTCTAAATTAACTATATATTTTTTGATGAAATTTTGTGAATATGTTAAAAAAATATAAAGCATTTTAACTTTTGAATTTTATATTTTAGTCAAAAGTAATTATTTTCTATATTTTACTTCACCAGCTGTTTAACAACACTATTTTATAACGTGTCATGAGAAGAATTTTTTTTAAATGATTCATTTTTTCTGACTTTTCCCGATTACGAGATATTTGAAAAAAAAAAGTTTAAATATTTTAATTTTCGTGAGATCTATTAGATAAATTCGGATCTTATAATATTTATTTGTTATATGAAAATATTAAGGTAACTAAAACATTAGCTTACCTTTAGACAGCGTTAATCCAATTTCCTCTAGATCACACAATTTCAGCTCTGAAAAATGTGTTTTAAATTTTATTAAGTCTTGGACGCTGCTAAATCATCAGAAGCTTAATTCTTGGCTACTATAATTTTAATAATACAAATTGAAATATAATTATTAATAAAATACAATTCTGGATTATAGGTTAAATAAGATACATTTAGAGTTTAAAAACTGACTGAGGGCGTTAATTTTATGAGAGCTATGAGCTAAGCTTCTCAATTCAATTTTTGGACCCAATTAATACAGATCCTTATAGCTTATTGCTACCGCCCATCTGCGAGTAATTTAAAAGTAAGTTCAAGGCTTCAATTCAAAGTTCAATCAGTTCGGTTTCACAAAGTGAAAATTGTTAAATCAGCGTTTTGTAGTTGTCTCTTTCACTGAGTAGTTCATTATAAAAGTCTGTAGATCTTTTGTGGTGTCTCCATCTCGTGGAATTAAATCGAGATGATATAAATCAGTGTATTGAAATAACTTTCAAACAGTTTTTAAAGAAGGTTTGGTGGATGGTATCCTTGACAGGTAGCGTCACCTGTCCGTGGCTTTCACAAGTTTACATTATTTCACGATATCTCATAAACAGATTGCATAAATTCACAAACAGATGTCACGAAATGTTCACGAAGATGAAACATATTATTAAATTATTTGCTACATCCCCACTTTTCATATGAGCCTGGTGATGATAAAAGTTGAAGTTGACTTCTCATATCCTCAAAGTGAGGTTTGCGGAGAGGCTTGGTAAAATTGTCTGTGATCATCGTATTGGATGGGCTGTATTTTAATGTTATGACACCTTTTCTTTTAGATGTCTTACGTTGGGAAATTTAATATCGATATATTTAACACGAGCTTAGAGTTTGTAGTTTTCACTTAGTTTTATGCAAACGGTATTATCTTCATACACGACGATTGGTAAGTCTTGGCGTAGCTCTAGGTTTTTTAACAAGTTTAATATCCAGTGAATTACTTGAGTTGCATTAGACACTGAAATATACTCGGCTTCGGTAGTAGACAGCGCTACACAATTTTGCTTTCTTGATACCCAAAACAGGGGATTACTTCCGAGTTTCAGCACATTATCGGTAGTAGATTTTCTGTCTTCACGGTCGCGGCCTCATTTGAGTCACAATATGCCGTTAGTACGGGAGGTTTTTCTTTATTTATAGTGAATTTCAGATGTTTTCTAGTGCGCAAGTGACTGAACAACACCTTTTTCACTGCTTCCCAGTCTGCCTCTCTGGAATATACATTTTTTCTTCCCAGTATGTTGACTGCAGCGGCTATGTCCGGTCTGGTCAACTTCGGGGTGTATAAAAGAGACTCCACTGCCTGCATATACTGTGTTTTCTCAATCAATGGTTTATTGTGTGGGTCTATATTGAAATAAATTGTGCACATGGGTGTATATGTGGGTTTGGAGTCAGTTAAGTTAAATTTTTCTGCACTTTCATCTATTTTATTCTCCTGATGGTGCTCAAGGTTTCCTTTATCTAATTCCTTAATGTTAATCCCGAAATATTGTGATACCTTGTCCCGATTTTTGATCTCGTATCCCTTAGATAATTCCGTGTGTATCGCGAGCGTGTTTTCTTTGCTTGCAGCGACTAAAATGTCGTCACACATAAACAATTATATGAGAAATATTCCCGTTTTTATTTTGTTATAAACATTGATCTGAATCGAATTCTTTAAAATTTAAGTTTTTCAACGACTTATTAACTTTTATGTTCCAAGACTTGCGGCTTGTTTAAGCCCATAGATAGCCCTTTTTAGCCTGCACACATTCTCTTTTTGGCCTTTCTCCTCGTAACCCTGTGGTTGAGTCATATAGACTTCAAACTCTAGTTCTCCGTGGAGGAAGGCTGTTTTCACGTCGAAGTGTGTGATACTGAGGTTTTTATAAACTGCTGCGTTCTGCAAAGTTTATAAAGTGGTCTGCGTCATGACCGGAGAGTATGTTTCGTCGTAATCGCACCTATATTTTTTAGAGTACCCCTTGGCGAAAAGACGGGCCTTGTACCTTTCTATTGAGCAATCTGCATTTTTTTCGCTTTGAAAGTCCATTTGCTACATATAGTACGTTTCCCTGGTATCAGTTTTACCAGTTCCCAAGTGTTATTTTTCTTTAGTAACCTGATTTCCTGACTTTACAGCTTCTATCCAATTAATTTTAATTTTAGTATCTCTGATGTTCTGTGTATCTTCCCAGGTTTTCGGATCTTGTATCTGACAGATGTTTGCGCTTATCCCAAAGCGATCAGGTGGAACCCCTCTGTCGTTTCTTTGCGATCTCCACGGTTCAGTGGTGCTTTGCTGCGGAGTTTTATTTTGGTTTTATTCGTCATTATTTAATTCAATTTCTACGGTTTCAGCAGCTGTTTGGGTGTCATTCTTGTTTTTGTCAATCTCCTTTGCCCCGTTTTCAATAAATTTTACTGTTCGCGATATAATTACATTTTTACCCCCTGTGTGTATTCTTACCCTTTACTGCTGTTGTCGTAGCCTAATAGAATCCCTACAACGGCTTTTTTTATTTAATTTGGATCTCTACGATTTTTCGACGTAGACATATGCCTTACACCCGAAGGTCTTTATGTTTGATAAATTTGGTTTTCTATTGTTCCATGGCTTGTAAGGGGTTTTGTTAATTCCATTTGCGTTGGTGGGTAAGAGATTTACGGTGCACCCACACGGGTGCACCGTGCCCCCTCCGGAAACCCCTCCAGGGCCTCCGGCCCCTCCTGTGCACCCTCCGACATCGCCTCTGGTGCTTCCTCTTCTAGCACCACCACCTAAAAAAATTCTGCTCTAACAGGGCGGGTGAATGACCTTCTATTCAATTATCACCATTCACCTCTCAACACGACCAATATATCTCTCTTTATCAGACATTCACTCCAGAAACGGACATTACCTCTCTAAACGACCATTTTTAGAACTATATAAATCGATGTTTATCGAAATTATTTTTTAAATTATGTTAAACGGTGAAGTGATCACTGCTTTATGTGCTAATTTTTGAACAAACTTTACCTTAATGAGTATTATTAATTAAGCAAAACAATGAAAAATATCAAATTTTAATGAAAAAAGCTCATTTCTGTAGAACTTTTTCAACTACAAGATCAGAATATCAACTTAAATGGGGAAAAATAACCGTATATTTGAATTTTGGATGGGTAACATCTTAACGATTATTATTAATTAAACAAAACAATTGAAAATAACAATTTTTATGGAAAAAAAGCTATTTTCTTTAGATTTTTCTATTTATAAGATAAGAATACCAACTTAAAAGATAAAAGTGAATCATATAGGGTGACCGACCCAGTAGTTGATCAAATAAAGTCGGTGCTACGGGGTTTTTATTATATTTCCTTCATTTTAAGTTTTAGGAGTAAACTAACATGATTTCTACAATCCTTAATGAATGTCCTATAATAGACAATAATTAAAATCTGCTGAAATTAAATAGCAACAGAATTATACGTAAATAGTTTTCTTAATTGCCAATTCCCCAGTAGTTGATCAGGCGAATCCAGTTTTTGATCGATTTCATTCCAGTAGTTGATCACTGGTCATTTTTATCTTTTTTTCAATGTAAGTAGAAAAAATTAAACAATTTGAGAATAGTAACATTTTAATGAGACGAATAAAAGTAAAAAATACAATAACTTATAAGCAATATTGAAACTCTAATTCAGGGACAGAGAAAAGATTTCTTGTTCTACTGATTTTTGTGGGTTCAATGTGGAAATAACTTGATCCAACCTATAAAAAAGGAGCACTTCCGTAGGCGCCCACATGCCGCCATGGAAGTCACCGTCACTCCTTCTTTTTCCATTTCCAATATTTTCCAAAATGACAACGTGCTCATCAATATACTTTTGTACCGTCTGCCAAGTATGAATAGTTTTCTCATCTAAGGATTCCACTCACACTCTCACCGGATGAAACTTTGGCACTGGACTGAAAGCTGTGTGAGTTGCTCAGTCGTTGTTTTTTCCACCTAGTCGGAATTTTAGATAGTCCTATATCTTGTCTTTGATGTATAAGTTGTTGCTACCTCTTTTCCCTTTTCTGAATCATTTCTTTCTTTCGGGTTTTTTTCTCTTCTTTTTCCTTTTGCCTTTCTTCGAAAGACATTATCCACTGTTTTGACGTTGTCCCATAAGGGAACCGCCTCTTTTCTGTTTTTTCTTCCGTGGCGAGTCGTGAGGCCATAGAATGTTGTCTGCAAAAGCTGGACTGACGTTTCTTACTTTAGCTACACCTAATTTTTTTGGGCGCTGAGGAGTCGCAGAATTTGGAAGTGGGTCCGTCTGCCTTGAAGGATCTGGTGTTGCATGATCATGATCAAATATTGTTCAAGGATCATCAGATTGTAGAGCAATATAAGCAGTTGGTGTTAGGCGATCACCAACTGGCGATTCAGGTTCGTTCTCTGGTGTCGCAATGTTCGTTTGTGTTTGTTCAAGATATTTGTTCCGCATTTGCCTCCATAAATGGAAAAATTCAAGAGCCTCAACACCAATCTCCCATTCGCCCCCTTCCACGCTTTTGAACTTCTGAGTTCTGCCTTTTTTTGAATAAGGATTCAATGTATAAAAGCATCATGACGCTGAAGTTTTCCAGTACTCCTACTCTAGACCAATTTTCACGTGGGTGTGTTGGTGGACAATGTCGTTGCTTACTGCTGATGCACCTTTCGTAGTCTACAGCGTCTGCGTTAAACGGAAACCGACTGCATTTCCGGAAGCCGTTTTTAATGATTTTCGGAGTCTGCTTTTCGAAATACACTTGCAATCAAAGATCCAAATACTGCTTTTATTACCACTTTGTTTCCAGATTTAGTTTTCCAATGGTAAACGGTTTCCCAACAGCGCACTTTGAGAGGCCTGAAAACAACACCGCCAGCTGGTTGGAGTATGTGTATTGCATTCGGGCGGAATGAAGTATTTAAATCGCTGGACATAACTTTGCCACTTCAAGAGTTAAGTGGCTCTTGTGGCCATATACCAGAGGTAATATGGGTAGTTTGATATTTTGCTTTCTCAACCAAGGTAGAAATGCTTTTGCAAGATATTTAAAGTAGGTGCTCCCACACATACAACCTTTCTTTTATTTACCCATTCCCCAGTCGTCTGGCACATTCTGTGCAATTTTAAGTGATATTTTCTGCAATGGGTAAACGATCATACCAGGAATAACCTCTCTTGCTGCATTGAAATCAACCATCACGGCTATAGCTTCTTTTTCATTACCTGTTTTTAATTCATATAAAATGTTGAATGAAATGGGTCCTAAAACTTTTCCCGTTTTTGGACAAGTTAGAAAACCTCTTTCGTCAGCATTAAAAATTCTCCTGGAATCAAGAAAAATGTCAAGGGAGCCTTCAGTTTCAAGATATTTGTGAAGTTCTTGGAACCACTCGCAGATGTTCGGCTCTGACACTTCTGCTCTTGCAGTGTTGATAGCATTTGCATACATCTGAGCTATCGAACTGCTTCTTCGCATGAAACCTTTAACCACTTGATAGCAACCACTTGGGGCAAGCAACTGCGTTTGTGTAATGACGAATTCTCACCGGAAATTTAGAAAAAAATTATTTCAAAATAAGGAAAAACAATTTTACGACTTTTTTCCACCAAAGTTAGAAAAGTAAAATTTCATAAAATTTTTCTCGTGCAAATCTTCATAGGTGGGATAAAATATATCCCACCGCCCATCAAATGGTTAAACCATGTTTTCCCCGGAGTTGAGTTTGCAAAAGGATTTGGCCTTTTATCGGCTTCAATGTTTTTTTTTACGGTTTCAAAAAAAATCCTCCTTTTAATCGGGAACTCTTTTTTGGCATAAGCATGTATCCAATCAACAAGGAGCTGTTCCTCTTCTTTGCTTTAAAACTGATGAATGTCCCTTCCGTCTCACCTCTGGCGTTTTTCCTTTAACCTAAAACAAAAAAGCTTTTTAAGGAAACACAAGTGGAATATTTCGAACAGGGCTATTGATTCGAAATTACCGAAACACTCTTTTTTCTCACCCTTTTCCTCTGAGTAGTAGAAGAATTTCTTTTTTGGCGGCATAATGAATTCTGAAAATAAGCAATAATGGATTGGTAAGCAAAAAAATTAAAAAATGATCATTTAATGGCTACGCATGCTGTTAGCCAGTTGTTGATATACTGATCAATAACTAGAGTCCTCGAAACCAATAATTGATCACAGCTGATCAATTTCTAGAATTTGCTTATTTAATAAGACCAGAAGTTGATCAGTCAAATTTCAACCCCTAAAAAGAAGTCCATCGAAAATCTAAAAATTAATACTTAAAATATCATCCATGGACTGTGATTAACAACAATTCTTATAAAAATATTAGTTGAAATAAGCAAGATGGAAGGGTATTATTCTAACTTACCGTTATTGTCTCCAACTAATCAAAAAGTAAATTTTTACACTTTCTTATAAAAAAATTTCATAATATGGCTTCTCTTACAGAGGATAGCTGAAAACTATGTGACAACAGATGCATTAACATTCGAACAAAAATATTATGTCTAGTGCTACTTGTAAAACTCATTTCCACCGGAAATGAAGCAATATTTCAAAAATTTGATCAACTACTGGAGGGGTATCAACTACTGGAGCAGTCACCCTATATTTGAATTCTGAAATACCATCAGCTTAATGAGAATTATTAATTCAGTAAAATAATGAAAAATATCAAGTTTTAATGAAAAAACAGAATTCTTCAGATTTTATATAACTGTAAGATGAGATATCCACTTAAATGAGAAATGTTAAGCACACATTTTAGTTTTTTGAATTTTAATACTTAATTTATTATACTAAAATGCTTACTTAATTTATGAAGTTTAATAATTAATTTATTATGCATAAACCATTACTTAAACAAATTTTATACTTTCTGATTCAATGATATTCAGTGATTTTTTTTTTTCAATTTTAAAGCAATTCTTACATATTTTGTATTTATTACTACTTAAATATCCCAACATCTCAAAACGTTTGAAGAAAAACACGATATTCCGTTTAGCATTTGAGAGAAATATTCGAAAAATGACACCTTCGCTACCCCCTAATCTCCCTCTTAGGCAGGGAATGCGAACAATAGAATGTATACCAGCTTTATCGAAGTATTTTCATATCACAAGAACGCGGATTTTAAACTGTTCAATAAACATATGATTCTAATTTGAGTTATTCTACCCATATTATTAATCAAATTATCATATGTTCCATCTTTAGTTTTGAACAATCATCACCTTAATGATTATTATTAATTAAACAAAACAATAGAAAATATCAATTTTAAGGATAAAAGCTGATTTCTTAGGAATTTTTCAACTGTAACACTGGAATGTCGACTTCTAAGTGAAGAGTTATACGTATATTTTAGTTTTTAACAGCAAAAACTTTATAAATATCATTAATTAAACAAAAAAATATATCAATTTTCAAGAAACAGATGAATTTTTACGCAAATTTTCAACTTTGAAATACACTTGTTTATATACAGGGTGTCCGGTCTCAACGGTGTCCAATGGCTAATTCCTAAACCGTTAGTCATAGACATATAGTTCCAATTAGAAAAATGCTTTCAATCAGATAAAGAAATATTTTAAAAGCGATTTGGGTCAATAAAAACATTTCTCAAAAAAATTACGAAATTTAAATTTTAATACGGTCCCCCCGTCCTATAAGTTATATTTAGTATAATTTTCCTATTACACTGACAAGTAAGAGAAAAAAAGTCCCATTCATGTGACACTAAAATTGTGCGAGTTATGTAACTTTAAATATGCATGACTTATGCCACTTTTCTGCTCTGAAAATAAATGAGTTCGGCTTGACTTTGAGGGGTCATATTCCAAGTTCTTAAAGTATTCGAAGATCTCATTTCATGTGTATTTGCGATTTGAAAAAAATCGTACAAGTATTACGATGAAGTAAACATTTATTAAGTTTCAGATTGGCTGAAATAACATATGTTTTATTTTGTCAGGATTTGAGACTGTTTCTTTTATGATTTCTTTTAATAAAATTATGTTATTTTTATAAGTTTTTACGTTACTTCAACGATCTTATGTATGTTTTTCCAGTTCAAAATTTGTATTCGAACTTTAACCCACTTTCAAATATCCGAACGAGATTACATTTTACATACTGGCGCAAATCTGATAACAATCTAATATTATTATGATTTTCGGTGGTTACCATTTATACTTATTTTATAGGATAACCCAAAAAATTTCGGATAGATTACCGCCAAGAAGTTTATGAAAAAGCTTTAGATTAGGTAATACAAGACGGAGATTGTTGGGTTTTTAACTTTTATGTATTTTTTAGCACTGAATCCGAAAATTGCCTTAATTGTTAACCATCATGTCAGGATATTTCGCAAATCATAAATTGTCGAATTTAAAGAATAACAAAAATCGGATACTATAAAGTAGAGGAGAT
Source organism: Maratus speciosus (assembly GCA_963932465.1). Lineage (NCBI taxonomy): Eukaryota > Metazoa > Arthropoda > Arachnida > Araneae > Salticidae > Maratus > Maratus speciosus. The sequence goes on from OZ010787.1 coordinate 150,800,022, forward strand.
GGTTGTGTTTTTTAACTTTTGATAATTGATTTTTGCGTACTTTTTAGCACTGAATCTGAAAATAACCTTCATTTTTAACTATCACGTTAGAATTTTTTTGCAAATCGTAAATATGTAAGTTAAAATCTCATACTATAAAACATATGTAAAACATTTTTTGTTTTATTTGATTCAATAATTTAATCGATATTTTTGCTTGTCTTGGGATTCTTACAGCTGGGTGGTGTCATGAGATGGGGGAGGAGATTAAATTTCAACTTTGAACTTTTTAACTTTGAAATTTACAATTTGCGAAAAAATTTGATGTGACGGCTAAAAATGAAGGTCAATTCCGGATTCAGCGGTACAGAATACATAAGAATCAATTATCAAAAGCTAAAAAACATGACATAACCCAACTTTTGCAGGCTAGTGTAATCTAATCATATTTTAAAATACGTATCATTTTGTTAAGAATTGAGGCTGTTAATTTAGCATCATTTTATTAAAAAAAAATCTGTTTTTTTCTTTCTTCTTAAATGTGTATTACAAATTGTATATTTTGCATTAATATGTCAGAATGACTAAAGATTTCAAATTTATATTGCAATGTTCATTTTACTCTCAACAGATTTTTTAATATATCTGACGAAATTATATTTCGACTAAATTTGTGAATGACCCCCAATTTGCAGCAAAAAATATGCTCCAACTTTAAACAGGTATTACTCGGTCAATTTTAATCGTAGAACAACGGGACTTTTTTTGTATTACTTGTCAGTGTAAAAGGAAAATTTTTCTAAATATAACTTATAGGACCGGGGGACCGTATAAAAATTTAAATTTCTTACTTTTTAAAGAAATGTTTTTATTGACCCAAATCGCTTTTAAAATATTTCTGTACCTGATTTAAAACATTTTTGTAATTGGAACTATATGTCTATGACTAACGGTTTAGGAATTAGCCATTGGACACCGTTGAGACCGGACACCCTGTATTTTTACAAGATACTAATTATATTGTTAAACTTTAGCTATCTTTAAAAGCTTGATTGTCTTTATATAGTTTTCATATTTATATCTATTCACATCATGACTACATTTGAGATCTTACAACCAATACTACATATTTCTTTTCTATGTGGAAAGTGGAAAAGAATAAAATTGTTTTGTGCATTTGAGATCATTTGATCATTGATACATTCGAGATTTTGAACATATATCTGAACTTTGAATGAACAACATCTTAATGAATATTAATAATTAAACAAAACAATGTAAAATATCAATTTTTAAGGAAAAAGACTGATTTCTTTAGATTATTTCAACTATAAGTTTAGAATAACAACTTGAAAGAGAAAAGTTACGAGGATTTGAACTTAAAAGCGAAATTTAAACATATATTTTAGTTTTTGAAAAACCATTACCTTAATGAATTTTAATAATAGAACAAATAACAAAAGGAAAATGTGATTTTGAATAAAAAAAAAGACGAATTTAAACGAATTTGATCAACTTTTACACTGGTTTGAGATTTTAACATACTTTTAGATGCTAGATGCTATGCAGAATTTTAAACCTTGAACGAGGTACACTTCAAGAAATGCTCATTACTAAACAAAATAAATAAATTTTAATCTAATCAACAACTGAAATTTTCACATTTTAAAAATATTTTCATTAATGTACATAAAAAATACGAGTTTACAAACTAACATCCTTATTTTTATTACATTTATCTGTATTTTTCTACATTCGATCTTAATTTTTATACACAAAGCATTATTTAATAAAATCCAGTACTTTTAGATTTAACCAAATTCAGCGATTTTTCGCTTTTCAAACCAAACCTATGAGTTAAAAAACAACAGCGCCTTCTATAATTTTACAGCTTTTAGTGAAACGAGTCAAATTTTTTATACTGTTTGCGGTTTTCGTTATATGAAGACGTCAGCTTATATTCTCCAGTTTAACTAAAATATGTAATATGCAAGAAATTTCTTTAGCTGAGGAAGATCCAAGTCAATCTTACTTAAAGGATATGAAATCAGCTATACCCAGCCAAGTAGCACATGCTTCGAACATTGAAATAATACCCTCTTCACCAGAACAACGAAAACCACATTTTTCTTGCAATCAATGCGAGAAATCCTGTTCCAAAAAAAATGCATTAAACAGACATCAAATATCCCATTTGGAGAAAAAACATTTTGAATGTGAACTATGCTCTGAGACATTCATTCAAAGCAGTGATTTAAAACGACATAGTGTAACTCATTCCAGGACATCTACTAATTATAAATGCGATCAATGTGGAGAAAATTATTTACAAAAGTTTCCGTTAAGAATTCACACGAGATCTCATAAGATGTTTTATAATTGCGATAAATGTTCCAACTCGTTTTTAACAAAGTCTGCTTTAACTAAACATAAAAAAGTTCATTCCAAGGAATATTAATGTAAACACTGCAACATTAAATTGTATGACGAGATTGAGTTTTTACATCATAAAAAAGTTCATCCCATGAAATTTAGATGTAAACACCGTAAAATTATCTTTTATCTCCAGAGCGAGTTTATTCATCATCTTATCAACATGCATAAATGAAAAAATGCAAACTTTGTTAAGTCATATAACTTGATTTGAATGTCTGTATATTTTAAAAATGTATATGTCTTTCTATAACTATTGAAAATGATGAATAAATATTGTTTAATTGAAAAAGCTTTTGTCGTTTATTTTTGCTATATCAACTTGTGATTTTTCTTGACACTATCTCTTCAAGTCAAAACGATTTTACTATTATTTTAAAGACATAATTTTATTTTAAGTTCATAATTTCATTTTTTAAATTTCTTATCAAATGAAACATGAGTTAACTATCTTTTATTAATTTCATATTAAAAATCTATAGTTTTTCATATAATTTTATTATGTTCCGTTAATTTTATATACCCAATTAAATTCTATAAACCCTTCTTATTAGCAAACATTGCTATTTAACTGTAAATTTCAAATTATTTTTTTTCACGATTGTACATATAAAAATAAGAGTTTATAAACTAATATCCATAACTTTATCACATTCGAACGTAATTTTATACTCAAAACATTATTAAATCAAATTTTATACTTCCTGAATCAGTGAAATTCGATGATTTTCAGTTTTTAAACCAGTACCACAATATTTATCTACATTGAACTTGATTCTTTCTCTGTATATTTTTACATTACACAATTAAGATATATATAGGACAGCAACAGAGTTAAAAATTGATTATACTAAATTTTCACCTTATATGAATTGGTCCTACATGACATTTCTTATTGCTACAATCATTTGACATATTAAAACTTTTCTGAGTTACTCAGTCCATATTATTAATCAAATTATCATATGTTTCATCTAACACCTCGAAGGCTTTTGAATTATCATCCATCAAGTTGCTTAAAATATTAATACCATGTTTATAGTTCTAATGATACATAGCACACATGAATACAATCTTTAATTTTAACATTTCATATTTGAAGTGTCCTATTTTCAAAACCAAAACTACAGAATTTTTACTGCAACGCTTATCAACATCATAGAACGATTTATACTTTACACTTTTATAATAATTATAAGATGTGTATTCCTCAGAAAGATTACTATCTAATGAATAAGTAAAAAAAAATGTAATAAATATTAAGTAACATTATACACGAAAAGTATCACAGAAGGAAAATACTAATAATCAATTAACATAAATGACTATCGCATAAAATTCCATCAATTACATATAAAACTTCAACTGATGAATGAAAAAATATATAAATTACCAAAATAAAATTTACAAAGGTTAAAAAATGTACAAAAAAAAATACAATTTATTTAAAAATTTTAAATAAAAAAAAAAGATTTAAATAATTGCAAGTTTAACTTCTACCTTAAATGTCATTACCACTATCTCTTCTCAGAATATAATAATCTATGGTTTACTAGAACAGAATTTCTTGATAACATTTATTATACTACTGGTTTGTACGCATGCGTGAACTGTCACATTATCAAAACGTTTGAGAATAATATTAATTTTCGAAAAGCGGCGCAGCATTTCTCATTTCAATTGTTAGACTTGGGAGAGAAGGTGACTTGAAGTGTGCAACTCTGATAAATTTCCAGATTTTAATTCAAGTGAGAAATCAATTGCTTTGTTATTGAATAAAGTAAGTTTTAGTATATCATTACAATATATATATATATTAATAAAAATAAATAATAAATAAATGATTATTTATGTATTAAACCATTTCCTAAGTATATAAATACATTTATTTTATTGTAGAGATGTTGCAGCAAGATGAATCAAAACAGCAGCAATCCTCTTTATCAGAAATGAATGATCTGAATGATTCGTCCTTAGCACATGTAGAGTTAAAGAATAATAAATATGTGAGTACTTATATATGAAATACTATAATTCGTATATGAAACGTAATTAGAGTAAATTTAAATCAAATGTTTTACTGTTTATACTTTAGCAAGTATTTTTTATCTATATCGTTGTAGAGAATTCTAATTGCTTACATTTATTTCTATTACAGATGTTTTCTATTTGCTACAAACAATTTTTAAGTAAATGGAATTTAAAAGAACATAAATAGATCCAAACAGATGAAAAGCCCAATACTTACGAAGATTACCAGAAGCCATTTTCCAGAAAACATGAATAAAAAATGCATACTACATCATATAGTGTATCACCAGTTGTATGTAAACTTTGTGAAGATATTCAAAAAATAACCAGACATTTGAAGAATTTAGCAATCAAGGAAGAGATTTAGACTATGTACCCAACCTAATTGCATAAGATTTACTACAATATCCCAAAATTAAAATCTAGAATGCATACACACTGGATGTAACGACATTTTTGTTATCCGTGATTCTTCTAACATGAATGTAGATTTATTCACAATGTATTCCTTGTCATGGTTATAATAAATATTTTTTATCTACACATATCATCGTGTTTATTTTTTTCACAGTCCATTTCATTATTGGAATATATCTCCTAACATTTTAAACGAAAAATCGCTTTCTCATCTTAAAAAATTTCATAAGAACAGACAAAATTAACAGATAAAATGAAAAATGTACAAGTTCACAAAACAATTTCAAAGTTTTCTAGATATATTTACAAAAATATTTAAAGATAAAAAAATTTCAAAAGTAAAAAGAAAAAAATCACAAAAGTAAAAAAAAAAATACAACATAAATATATATATATATATATATATATACTTTACAGATGTGATTTTATAGAAAAGTGAAAAAAAAAATTAAAATTAGATTTTTTTTTCAAAATTGAAAAAAATATTTTTACAATTTTTTTTTCTTTTTTTTTTACAAAAGTGAAAAAAAAAATTATAAGTAAAAAAAAAAAAAAAAAAAAAAAAAAAAAAAAAAAAAAAAAAATTGAAAAAAAAAAAAAAATTGCAAAAAAAAAAGTTTGAAAAAATTTCGAAAAATGATATGAAAAAGTTTAAAAAATGGTATTTTAAATATAGTGTATAATAGTTGGCAACCATTATACACTATATTTAAAATTGTATCGCACTATAACTATAGCTAGCATCTGAAAGTATGATAAAATCTCAAACTAGTGTAAAAGTTAATCAAATTCGTTTAATTTCGTCTTGTCTTTTATTCATTATAAATCATATTGTCCTTTTGCTATTTGTTCAATTATTATAATTCATTAAGATAATGGTTTTTCAAAAACTAAAATATATGTTTAAATTTCGCTTTTAAATTGAAATCCTCGAAACTTTTCTCTTTTAAGTTGATATTCTGATCTTATAGTTGAAAAAAATCTAAAGAAATCAGTCTTTTTCCTTAAAAATTGATATTTTCCATTGTTTTGTTTAATTATTAATATTCATTAAGGTGTTGTTCATTCAAAATTCAGATATATGTTCAAAATCTCGAATGTATCAATGATCAAATGATCTCAAATGCACAAATTTTATTAATTTCCGCTTTCCTCATAGGAAACAAATTGTACTATAGACCCACGACGAGAAGAGACCTGTCAATCATACGTGACGTAGTCTAAGACGAACCCATTTCTTCCAAATCGGAGCGGGGATTTGTCTTCTCTATGCCGCGCCATTGAGGAAAAAGGAAAGGTTGCCTTATTTCCCAAATATTCGAGGTTTTGGCGCTATTTATATATATATTATTGCCTTTAAAGGGGAATTACATAAAAGCGTTAAAAATTTATATAAACTACGTTATTTTTAATTATTACGATAATACAGAAAATTAATTATTTTTGTTTAAGTATAATTTATTAAAAATTTTGTTAAAAAATAGTATTTTTTTTTTTTAAATAAATGAATTACATCTCGACTTTTTGTAATAGCGAAATACTTAAGAAATATTAATTTACTTTATTTAAACACATCCTTCATTTAAAGAATAATCAATTGGATTGTGTATTTTTCTAAAGGTAATAATATCATATTTTGGACTTTTAACTTATATTATCTTAAAACTTAATGTATTTTTAAATACTTTTAATAACCAATAAAGACATAATTTAACACAACAGTCAATGAAAAATTTAAAAAATAAACTAAAATAAAGTAATAATTAAAGATTTTATTTTTAATTTACCAGCTTAATTTATAATATAATTACTAAAAAAATTTAAGGCAAATTAATGATCCAACTATGACCTTTTTCTTAATTTATTTTTAGCTCGATGGACAGAAAAAAAAATCTACAAGTGGAAATATTAAAAAATAGATGCATATGTAGTCCGTTTTTAAAAATGAAGAATATCTATACGAAATAAGTTAAATTAAGAAATGCACTTGACAAAAGGAGGGGGGAGGGGCTCCTGATGTAAAATTACAAGCGACTTTTGCTGTTTCAGAATGGCAGTATTTTTTTTTCTTTACTTCTGTGCTGTCACGTCCGAAAATTCTGTTCAAAACGCCTGTTTTGATCTTTTCTACGTTTATTTTTCGCTCTATGGACAGAAAAAAAATCTACAAAGAGAAATATTAAAAAATAGATGCATCTAAAATCCGTAGTCCAGACCGCATTTTTAAAATGAAGAATATATATATGAAATAAGTTAAATTAAGAAATGCACTTTAAAAAAGGAGGGGGGGGGGGGAAGCTCCTGATGTAAAATTATAAGCGACTAGCTGTTTCAGAATGACAGTACTTTTTTTCTTTATTTCTGTGCTGTGCTTTATGTACAATCATTCTTTCTTTGGAATGAATTGTTTTCCCTTTTGAGGACATGTTTAATTATTAAAAAAAAAATGTTTTGAAAAAAAAAAAAAAAAAAACAGTTTAAAAATGGCAAGATAAATTAAATGAAAGAGAGAGAAAGTAAAACACCGCTATTAAAAATTATTATTATTATATTATTATTATTTTAATAACCGAGAGAGCCAGGTTTCTGTTAAGGAATGAGCAAGTTATTGGCGCGAAAATTATTTCATTGCAACCCCTAGTTCTTAGTGGGGAATGGTCAAACTGAAACAGCGGGGTAATTTTCCCCCTCCAGTACCCCCTTGTACACCTTCCGTAAAATAGACTCATCTAAAAGAGGGTGTTTCCCAAGTCTCATCTCGTGGTGGGTTAATAATACTATTGGTTGTACGATCTCAAATGTAGTCATTATGTGAATAGATATAAATATGAACACTATATAAAGACAATCAAGCTTTTAAAGATAGCTAAAGTTTAACAATATAATTAGTATCTTGTAAAAATATATAAACAAGTGTATTTCAAAGTTGAAAATTTGGGTAAAAATTTATCTTTTTCTTGAAAATTGATATATTTTTTTGTTTAATTAATGATATTTATTTTTTTTTTTTTTGTTAAAAACTAAAATATATGTATAACTCTTCTCTTGGAAGTCGATATTCCAGTGTTACAGTTGAAAAATTCCTAAGAAATCAGCTTTTATCCTTAAAATAGATATTCTCTCTAATTTTGCTTAATTAATATTTATTCAGTAAGGTGATGATTGTTCAAAACTAAAGATGAAACATATTATAATTTGATTAATAATATGGATAGAATAACTCAAATTAGAATCATATGTTTACTGAACAGTTCAATATCTGCGTTCTTGTGATATGAAAATACTTCGATAAATTTGGTATAACATTCTATTGTTCGCATTCCCTGCCTGAGGGGGAGATTAGGGGTTAGGGAAGGGGTCATTTTTCGAATATTTCTCTCAAATGCTAAACGGAGTATCGTGTTTTTCTTCAAACGTTTTGACAGGTTGGGAAATTAAGTAATAATAAATACAAAATATGTAAGAATTGGTTTAAAAACTGAAAAAATCTCTGAATTTCATTGAATCAGAAAGTATAAAATTTGACTAAGTAACGGTTTATGTATAAAAAATTAAGTATTAAAATTCATCAATTTTAATAGCCGTTCAAAAACTAAAATGTGAGCTTAACATTTGTCATTTAAGTGAATATCTCATCTTATAGTCGTAAAAAATCTAAAGAAGTCTGTTTTTTCATTAAAAATTGATATTTTTCATTATTTAACTGAATTAATAATACTCATTAAGGTGATGGTTGTTCAGAATTCAAATATATATGATTCACTTTTATCTTTTAAGTTGTTATTTTTATCTTATAACTGGAAAAATCTAAAGAAAATAGATTTTTTCCATAAAAATTGTCATATTCAATTGTTTTGTTTAATTAATAATACTCGTTAAGATGTTAATCATCCAAAATTCAAAGATATGTTTAACTTTCCCCATTTAAGTTGATATTCTGATCTTGTAGTTGAAAAAGTTCTACAGAAATCACCTTTTTTCATTAAAATTTGATATTTTTCATTGTTTTGCTTAATTAATAATACTCATTAAGGTAAAGATTGTTCAAAAAACAGCACATAAAGCAGTGATCACTTCACCGTTTAACATAATTTAAAAATAATTTCGATAAACATCCATTTATATAGTTCTAAAAATGGTCGTTTAGAGAGGTAATGTCCGTTTCTGGATTGAATGTCTGTTAAAGAGAGATATATTGGTTGTTTTGAGAGGTGAATGGTGATAATTGAATAAAGGGTCATTCACCCGCCATGTTAGAGCAGAATATTTTTAGAGGGTGGTGCTAGAGGAGGAAGCATCAGAGGCGATGTTGGAGGATGCACAGGGGGGGCTGGAGGGCCTGGAGGGGTACCGGAGATGACACGGGAGACACCTCCTACTGACCCAGAACTGTCGTTTTCCTACTACTGTGGATCCAAGGCAGGCACCGACATATGAAGCATCCTAAACATGAGTAAGTATTATGTACTGACAATTTTAGATGTTTAATTTAAATGTAAAAATTATTTTAGGGACACATGACAGTTAATGTCGTTTTAACGGTTGGGCAGTGGAGCGCCCACCACTAAGGAGCCAAACATTAAAGGGCGACATAAAAGTGTCACGAAAATTTTTTTTGTATTGGAAATTTCTACCAACCCATTATAGTGATTTTCGTTTTTGAGAATGAATTAATGGGAAGAATCCTCTTTAGGAGACCCAACATTATTGGTGCCGTGTAATTGTGGAATGGCAGTGCTGGAAATTTAATTTACATGTGAAAATGTTTTAAGGCCTCACAATAGTGATACTACTTAAAATGATTAGGCAATAGGGCCAACACCTGCAGGGGAACTGATAAGCCACCCCAACGCTTGTTATTATTGTGTACTCAGTGTTTGTAATTAAATTTATGTGGGAAAATTATTTTACTGTTCTATTACAGTTATTATCGTTTTAGAATTAGGATTGGATACCTCAACACCAAGGGGTCCTAAACATTAAAAGCCCATTTTAAACTGGGACCAGGATTTTTTTTTTCTTTCGAAACATATTTTATCAGTTTATTATAGTATTATCCATTTCAACAATTAAACAGAACGACCGTATCACTTTGGGGGCTTAAACTACGGGCCCTGTTTAAGTATTAGCTAATGCCGCAGTTTATTTTAAGGCTCTAATATAGTGAATAATACACAGAGTTACACATTATAGTGTCACTTACATGACTACAGAGTGGGCCCCACCACTACTTGGTCAAAACATTAACAGCTTTCAAAAACAATGATCCAGGATTTTTACATTGTTTGAAAAATATTTTACTGACAATTTATAGTGATTTTCTTTTTAATGGACTTCAGTGTATTCAACAACATATATAATGCAAAATATTTTTTAAAGGGGAGATAAACGAAAGTTTAAAATTACTTCCCTTTTGATTTTAAAAAGTGTCCGTCATTTTTTTCTTACAAGGCCCTGTTTTGGAGAATTCTTCCGTAATATTTATTTTTCGTTTTTAAAGTTTCATGAAGCGCTTAAAGCACAGGGTTCGGTTAAAATAGACCTGGAGGCGGTTGCACAAATCTTCACCTCATTGAGTTGACGGCTGAAATTCCAGTATTGGTTGAAATTCGAGTCGCATATTCAAATGTAACTGGTGCCAAGTCATATCTTGGTGAAAAACGCCTGCAAACACGAATTTAGTGGTTGACTGGTAGTTTACCTTAGTGTATTCCTGCCTCCTGTCCTCCATGTTTTAATACCTTTGGATGCAGGAAAACACAATGATAAACCTACCGATCAACCCCTAAAATCGTGTCTGTAGGTGGTTTCCACCAAGATATAACTTGGGAGATCAGTTACATTTTAATTTCCTAATTAAGTTCTGTCTAATTCCGTAATATCAGCCGTCAACTCGATGTGGTGTAGTCTGTGCAGCCGCCCCCCGGTCTAAAGGGTACCCCTCCCCGGGCAACCCCGGGTTAGTTTCCTATTAATTTTAATACTAATGTTATAATAATAATATCAAGACCAATGTCATACGGGCGTCTTTTTTGCTGCTTTTTTGCTTAAGTATTATCCATTCACATTCCTATAGTATTGTGAATGGATAATACTTAAGCAAAAAAGCAGCAAAAAAGACGCCCGTCCGACATTGGTCTAATAATAACATAAATCGAAAAATAGCGCATGCATGTTTCAAACGATAGAGATCTTAGTAAGTCCTGTATACATGCTCACATCCAAAATTGTTTATTATGTACGAGTGTGTCGCATGATAAAAATCAGATTGTTTCAATATGTCAAACAACCTAGATTTTCAAACTGCTATGTTGCCACCATTTTTAAAAATTAAAACCAAAAAAAGAAAAAAAAAAAAAAAAAAAAAGCTCTCGAATCCTTTTATCAAGGTCAAAAACTTAAGAGAAAAGGCTTTTTCAATTTCTATTTTTTTTTAATCTCTTTTTGAATTTTAAAATAGAGAAAAATAAATGGCCGCCATTTTGAAACAAGTTAGTGATTAAGCTGGATAACGAACTTGATCGAGACTTTGCATGCCTTGCACACATGCTCAGTCACATCCAAATCGATTAATAAATACGCGTGCATCACATGAGAAATTTAGATTGTTTCAAAATGTCAGCCACCCTAGAAATTCAACTGCTATATCCCAGCTTCTTTTTAAGATAAAGATGAAACAAATGCTCTGGAATCCTTTTATCAAGGTCAAACACTTAATGGAAAATGCTTTTCCGAATTCTAATATTTTGCATCCCTTTTTGAATAATAAAAAAAAAATAATAATAAGGGCATCCATTTTGAAACAAATTGGGGAATGACCTGGCTAACGAACTTGATATCTTGGTATGCCTTGTACACGTGATCAATCACATCCAAATCGGTTAATAAATACGCATGCAATTGCATGTCAAAAATCAGATTATTTCAAAATGACAGACGTCCTTGAATTTAAAACTGCTATATCACAGCCTTTTTTAAAAAATAAACACGAAAACATTTATGAAATTCTTGTATCAATATCAAACACTTAAAGGAAAATGCTTTTACAATTTCAAAATTTTTGTACCTCTTTTTGAATTTTAAAATTAAAAAAATAATGGGCGTCATTTTGAAACAATATAGCGGATGAACCCGGCTAACGAACTCGGTCTAGACCACGGCATGACCTATGTACTTGTTCAGTCACATCCATATTGATTCATAAATATGAGAGTTACATAATGACAAATATCAGATGTATATATATATATATTGAACGTAGGGTGGTTTTTAGATTTGGGAGTTGTGGTCGGTTAAAGTATACCAAATTTTTCTGGGATTACTTTTCTCAAGGCGATTGCAATATGTAGCTTTTTGTAATAAAAACTACCTAAAACATTCCTTGCTTGAAAACTATCTTCAGTTTTCATAAATAAGCACTTTTGTGATCAAAAATACTTTACATCATATACTTGATGCTTAGGAGCCATTATTTTGAAAATCAGACAAAGTGCGATTGTTGTATTTTTTGTTTTGCTTGATTTTCTTTTATGATGAAGTAGATCATATTTAATGAATAATGTGCAATTTTGAAGCTCTGGAAAAATTTCCTGTTTCCTGTAGAAAATGCCAAAGTTAAAGATCATGAATCCCTTTTTATCATGAAAATTGAAATGCCAGTATTTTTGGATTGCTATATCTCTGGAAAGCAACAACATCCCAAAATTCTTTTGCATAAACTGTTGGTATAACACTACATGCTTAGTAAAGTTTACATGATTCTATGGGGCATTGTCAATTTTCATTGTTATGTTGCCACAAAATACAATAAAAATAACGTTTTTGTCCGTTTTCTGCACTTATTATCTTAGTTAAGCAATCCTCAAAAATTTTTTTATAGAATATGAAAATTTTCCATTAGGACAAGCTAAGTAATATAGAACTTTACCGTGATATCGATGCTGTTAGCAGATATAATCTGTTAAATATCCAAAAGTTTCAAAATCTGCAACTTCTGAATTAGTCCTATCTCAAAACAGCATCACAGTTGAATAAAACAGAATATATCAGGTAGTAGTTGAACATATGTACAAAAACATTAGACAGTTCTATATATATACTTTCGCAGTTCGAATTGGTTCATCATTTTATAAAACGGGATTTCTTGTTTCATCATCTTACATTTGTCAGATTCAAAATACAAAGCACTTATTCCAGAAAAAATACTGTGAATTGAAAGCTATAAATTTATATTTTTAAATTGCCTCCTTGTTAATAGGGATCATTTAAATGTTATGATAATATGAGTGTTTAAATATTATGATGATGTGTAATGTGAAGCTGCATTTCTTGAAATTTAAAAGAATCAATTTGAAAAAATTGTCAGATCATTTTTAAATTTCAAGAAATGGAGACCTAAAGAAAATATTTTTAAAAGAGTCTACCTTAGAACAAGAATAAGCCATCCTTATTCTTGTTCTATCTCATAATAAAGCATTTAGGAAATTTATGGTCAACGCATAATATTATTTGCATTTGAAAATAATAATTACACCGAAAATTTTTAAAAATCTATTTAAAAATAAAAGGTGAATATATTTCTAACGTTGTTCTTAAGCAACAAAAACTAATCCGATGCTTGTTACATATAAATCATATTAAATCTTAAAGACACACAGCTTAAAGCGATTACCTTAACTAGTCTTAAAAAATGATTAACTCTCTGGTGAGCTGCTCCATCTACAGGGTGGGGCTGTTCCCCGTTATTTACAGAAGAAAGACAGAATCCGTGATGAAGCTAATGTCCGGAGACCGTTTGATAAGCCTACATTTTTATTCATATTAGATGAGCTTTTCGCATTCTGTTCATCAATCTTGTAACTGCACATCATTAAGAAAAAGCATCTTTTCTCTCCAGTTTAATAAGATCACTTATTTTGTGGAATCATGAAGAAAGTCTAATATTCTCGTACTTTTAACATATCAATTTTCAGAGAGTTTACTAATGCAAGAAGATTATGCGGGAATATGATGCGATGTTTACAAGATCATATAATATTTTTTTTACAATAAACGCTTTCATTGTAGACAAGCGAAACAGAAAAGAAATATGGTAATTATAAACGTCAATAAGACATTAAATTATTCCATAATCATATCACCAGCCATGCTTTAATTTTAAGGGTAATAGGATAACTCACATTGTTTCTAATTAGATTTCGAGTTAGCAAAATTCTCCTGTTGCATATCACATTCCAAACATCGTAGTATTTCAGTAACTTGATAATATTAATTCTTTGTTAGAATTATTTGATAAAATAGTAAGATAATTTTGATACATTGTGAAATATTACAAATTTAAGCGATGTTACACTGTTGTTGAATAACAAAAATAAATCTATACTAATAAAACAAAGTATTGCTCTGTCTGTAAGTGTGTGTGTGTGTGTGTGTGTGTGTGTGTCTGTCTGCCCGTCTTGTGCGATAAATAGAGAAATCTACCGCACGTAGAAGTCTAAAAATTTAGGTGAGGATATTCTAAGGATAGTCCTGATCCTGAATCTCAAATTTTTATTTTTTAAGGGCCGGGTACAATCTGGGCCCCTTTAAGTGTTTTTGCATTAATTGTTAATTTGACCCCTTTTTATCCAATTTTCTTCGATTTGGGAGACCTTTCTCCATTTACTTATTCTCGACTTTCTACTCTCCCGTTAAGAGCCTGGGCCGTTGGTGCCCGATACATGGTCCTTTGAAGTTTTTGTGCAAATAAATTGTTAAAAAATTGCTTCCTTTTAATCTGATCTTCATTTTTGGGATCATTTTTCCATTTAGTTATTCTCACGTTTCTACATTCCAGTTTAAATCCTGGGGCTCCCTAGGGTAGCGTAGGGCACGGTCCAGAGCCCCTTGAATTTTTTGTGCGCCAAGCATTTTTCAACCCCTACTTTCTCACATTTCCAGTACAATTTTAGAAGTTGAGTCTTGGACTATTCTTCCCAGACCAACACCTTTATATTTTAAATGGAGCCCTAGGGCCCCTTTTTAAACATTCACCCAATTTTGAGTGCATTTCGTTAAAATGTTATTCCAACCAATAATTCATATCCTATACTTACTTTTGACTAATTGAGGATCAAACGCGCTAAGTACTAAGACTTTTAACATATTTTCATGTTAGGGTATGTTTTTAACTATCAGTTGGCCCCATTTGGGACCTCTATTATAGCTTCCTTAAAAATGGTCCGATTTACTAGCTTCTTTTTCTAACAACTTCTTACGTACTCTTTCTACTACATGAACGACAAAAAAATTCCAACTCTAGCTACCATCAATTTTGAATATTAATCGCTTTCTTGGGACTCTTGGTGCAGCTTTTTAAAAAATTATCCGAATTGAATGCAATTTTCTTTAACATAGCACTAGCGTCCTCCGATTATTTAAATTTTGTCTAATTGCAGATATAAAGCGTTAAGTACTAAAACATTTTAACATGTTCTCATGTTAGAGCCCTGCTGCTTGTTGTTGGCCCCTTTTGTGCCCTCTATTTTAGCTCACTTAAAATGGTCCGATTCACTAATGGTCCGATTTTTTTTTCTAACATCTTCTTAGGTCCCACAGCTACTATATAAACGAAAAAAAATCAGACTTTAGCTACCACAAATTTTGAATGTTAAACGCCTTGGTGCAACTTTCTAAAAAATGACCCAAATTGCATGCAACTTTCTTTAATATAGTTCTAGCGTCATCCGATTATTTTAAAAACTGAAAAAAAAATATTTATACCGAACTACATGGCAGTTAAGTCCCTGGCACCTTGTTGCCAATTGTAAATAAATTGCTCCCTCTAAATCCCATCTTCATTTTTGGAACCTTTTTCCATTTATTTAGTCTCCCGATTCTAGATTCCAGTTAAAATCCTGAGCATCCTAGGGTCACGTAAGATCCGATCCGGAGCCCCTTGAACTTTTTTCGCCGCATGCATTTTCCACCTTCTAATTTTCTCACATTCTCAATGCAAAATTTTAAAGTTGAGGCTTGGACTTCCTTTCCATGGACCAACAGCCTCATATTTTTACTAGGACACAAGGGCCCAGTTTAAACATTTCCCCCCAATTTTTGCACATTTTTTCAAAATTTTATTATAATGAATAATTCATATCTATTCTTAATTTTGAGTAATTGAAGATTTAAAGTGCAAAGAACTAAGACCATTTAACATGTTTTCATTTTAGGGCCCTGCTAATGTTGCCCCCCTTTGGACCCTTTGTTATAGCTCCCTTAAAATTGGTCCGATTCACTAGCTTTTTTTCTGAAAACTTCATAGGTCCTCCAGCTACTAGATGAACGGTAAAAAAATTTCTCAGACTTCAGCTGCCACCAATTTTGAATATCTCCTTCTTGGACCCTGTGTTGCATTTTTAAAAAAAAGATTAGATTTTATTACAATTTTACATAGTTTTAGCGTCCTCCAGCTACTTTAAAACTACTAAACATTTTTCTTATGTCCAATTACATTCCAGTTAAGATCCTGGCTCCTAGGTCCCGGCCCCTCTTTTTATCTGAGCTACCACATTTTTCGAACATTAATCTCCTTTTTCGGCAAAAATTTACTCACTATAGCCGTAAATTAAAAATCGCGTTAGTTTAAACGTAAATTTAGATAAGGGATTTTATCCGTTTATTTAATATCGTGTTGATGCTAAAAGTTATTTGAGGAATTTACATGGAAGAGGGGGCACTTTCCACTGCTTGGCGGCGTATTCTTTCCTCGAGTTTTAAGGGCCCAGTTTCAACAGGATTTGGTTCATTCAACTTAGATTACAATTCGGCTACTTTCTGTAATATGAAATTTTATCTTCGACTTCAGTACCAACATTTTTTAACATTAATGGTGCATTCTTTTTTGGGGTTCTATGGATGTGATTACTATGAGGTTTGGCTCACTCAACTTGGTTTTTAATTGTTTCCGGAACGTGCGGAGCATTTCCGGTAGATGCTGCTTTATGTAGCGGGGCCCAAGTCCCATGTTCATTCGGAAATAGGTTTGTTGGGAAAAAATTAGATGCTGCGGAAGATAATGGGGCCCCCGAAACTAGGTTAATTTAAAAGATTTTCAAAAGATATAAAGTCATACAAACTTCAGTTTTGTTTAAGATTATTATAACGGTCTCTGGAGAACGCCGGTCGGATCAGCTAGTAAATAAATAAATAAAAGAAGGCAATTTTTAATAGTAGGCTAATCCACTGTTTTATAACTGCAGGAAAATAATAATCTTAGATGATAAATATTTTACATATTAAATCATAAAATTTTTTACCAACTTAAACCGTGAAGAAAAAAGGATGAAAGAACATTTAAATCTAACCTATATTAAACGACTGATTATGTATCACGACTATTTCTCCCAAAATATGGAAGGTTTGTCGATGAAATTAACACCAATCATCCGTATTGATCCATAGGTGTCATAACTGGTATTAGAATTTTAAAATTTGAATTAGATTTCGAGATATTAATTTTTTTCTACTTTTAATGACATTTCTCTAATGATTGCAACTAAATTACTCCATACTTGTGTATAAATTGGAAGAACGGGGAAAAACTATAGGGATTATTAGATTTCCTCTATTTCGTCATTTTCAAACTGAAATTGAAATTATCTTTTATTTCAATCGATAGTGATGAAAATATTGTGATTAAATTATACTTTTTGGGAGAAGTTGAAAAATTAAAAATTAAATTTGTCTTTTTGACGTCATTTTCAAATTCAAATTGAAAAGTGAAATTATTAAAAACAGAAAGAAAGTTTTAAAATAAGAGTTAAATGATCACGTGTTAAAAGCAGAAAATAGGAAAAATTATGTCAAAATACTTACACGTAAAATATTAAAGTACGAAAACTTTAAAATAATGAAAATTATTACACGCAAAACGCGGAGTGGTAGGTGGTACAAGGGTGGTAATTACGTCAAATGTAAAATCCCCAAATATATACTAATAAAAGAACAAATCGCTATGTGTGTGTGCGTGTGTCTATCTGTCTGCGATGACTAGCGAAATTTACCGCACGTAGAAGTAAAAAAATTCAGGTGTGATTACTCAAAGACAGGTCCTGATGCGCCTGATGCTCAGATTTTATTTTTTAAGGGCCGGGGTCCCTAGGCCCCTTTAAGTTTTTATGCACTAAATTGTTAATAACATGCCTCTTTTCTATTCGATCTTCTTCGTTTTTGGGGTGAATTCTCCTTTAAGTTTCTACCACATTTATGCATTTCAGTTAAGACCCTGGCAACCTTGCAAGGGGCGCGGTACAGGGCCCCTTGAAGTTTTAGTGCACTAAATTGTTAATAAATTGCTTCCTCTTTATCCGATCTTCACTTTTGGGATACTTTCACCATTTAGTTACTCTCCCGTTTCTACATTCCAGTTAAGACCATGGCCCCTTGAATTTTTTGTGCACCATGCGTTTTTCACACCCTAATTTTCTCACCTTCGCAGTGCGTAATTTTAAAGTTGAGTCTTGAACTCTTCTCTCTAGACTAACATTCACATATTTTTATTAGGGGCCTAGGGCCCTTTTTTAAGCCTTTCCCCCATTTTTTGCGCATTTCTTTCAAATTATATTCTAATGATTAATTCAAACCCTATGCTTAAACTTGACTAATCGGAGATCTAAAACGCTAAGTACTAAAACGTTTTAACATCTTTTCATGTTAGGGCCCTGTTCTCAACTATCAATTGGCCCCTTTTGGGCCCCCTATTATAACTCTCTTAAAAATAGTCCGATTCACTAGCTTTTTTTCTCAAAACATCTTAGGTTCTCCAGCTATTACATGAACGACAAACAAAATTTCAGACTTCATCTACCACCAATTTTGAATATTAATCGCTTTCTTGGGCCCTTGGTGACGCTTCTTTTAAAATGATAAGAATGCCTTGCAATTTTTTAACATAGTTCTAGCATCATCTGATTACTTTAAAAACTACTAAAAATTATATTTATACCAAACTACATGCCACTTAAGTCCCTGACACCTTGGGGTCCGGTACAGTGCCCCTTGTAGCTTTTGCACCACAAATTGTTCATAGATTACCCCGCTTAATCCGATCTTCATTTTTGGAACAATTTCTCCCATTTATTTATTCTCCCATTTCTATATTTCAGTTAAATCCTGGGTACCCTAGGTTCCTGTATGGCTCGCTCCGGGGCCCCTTGAACTTTTTTTTGCCACGCATTTTTCACCCCCTAATTTTTTCACCTTCTCATTGCATAATTTTAAAATTGAGTGTTGAGCTCTTCTCCCTGGACCAACACCTACACATTTGTATTGGAGACCTAGGTCCCTTTTTAAGCATTTACCCCATTTTGTGCGCATTTCTTTAAAATGTTATTCTAATGATTATTTCATACTCTATGCTTAATTTTGACTAATTGAAGATCTAAAACGCTAAGTACTAAAACATTTAAACATGTTTTCATGTTAGGGCCCAGCTCTCAACTATCAGTTTGACCCTTATGGGCCACCTGTTATAGCTCCTTTAAAAATGGTCCGATTCAACAAATTTTTTTTCTAACAACATCTTAGGTTCTCCAGCTACTACATAAACGACAAATAAAATTTGCAGACTTCTGCTAACATCAATTTTGAAGATTAATCGTCTTCTTGGGGCCTATTCTATTGCAATTTTCTTTAACATAGATTTAGCGTCTTCCAGCTACTTTAAAACCCCAAAAAAATTTCTTATACCCAACTGCATTCCAGTTAAGACCCTGGCCCCCAGGGCCTGGTCTTTCTTTATAATTACCACCTTTTTTCAACATTAATCTCCTTCTTCAGCATCAACTTACGTCTACTTACTACAGCCGTAAATTAAAAATCGCGTTACTTTAATGGTAACTTTAGATAAGGGATTTCATCCGTTGATTAAATATCGTGTTAATGGTAACAGTAACTCATGAAATTTACAATGGGAGGGAGCATCTTCCACCGCTTGGTGGCGCGTTATTTCCTCGGGTTTAAGGGCCCAATTTCAACGGGATTTGCTTCCTTCAACTTAGATTACAATTCAGCTACTTTCTGTATTATAAAATTTTATCTTAGACTTTTAGTTACCACCCTTTTTTAACATTAATGGTGCATTCTTTTTTTTTTTAATCTATGGGCTTGATTGCTACGAGGTTTGGCTCACTCATCTTGGTTTTCGATTGTCTCTTGGTTTTCGATTGGAAGTGCGGGCACTTCCGGTGAATGCTGCCATAGGTAGTGGGGATCTAGATTACAGGTTCGTTCGGGAAGACATTTGATGGGAACACACTAGACGCTGCGGAAGGCAATGGGGCCTCCAAAATTAGGTTCATTTAAAAGAATTTCCAAAGGTATAAAACATTCAAACTTAAGTTTTGTTTAAGGTTATTATTTACAAACACCGGGCAACTCCGGGCGGGTCTGCTTTATTAAATAATGTCATATTTAAAATGCCTAAAATAATTAAATTATTAGGCGTGAAAAACATTTAATGGTGAATATTAGGCCATAATTAAAAAGCTTAGATAATAATGTTTCCAAACACTTTTAAATTAAATAATATATGTACACTTGAATCTTAAAAGAGAGAAAAAAAAGTTTAAAATAAATAAATTATTACACGAGAAATGCATGTAATAATGAAAATTACGTCTCATATTAAAAAGATACTTTTTAACGTTTTCATTCCCTAGAATTTTAATGTGATGTTACATATGGTATAAAAGTAGTGCGACTAGCAAATTTATTCATGCATTGCATCACTTGATGCAGCGTAAATTAAAGTAAATGTATGCGCAAAATACTTTTGTTTTATTTTGTACGAATTACTATTTGATAAGTACAGTTTAGAAAATTCGTATAGACTTATTAAATAATATAAACAATATACATTGTGAAATATGTATGATGGTGTATTAAAATAAAGAGATGAATTCATGAATAAGTTATATCTGTTCCTGAAAATATATATAAAAACTTGATCAAAACATAAAATATAAGCTTAAAAATTTCAAAACAATACGTTTTTATTACCGTGGCTCTGAAAGCTATTCCCAAGCAGGTGGAGTTTTTAAATCTCGAAACTATAGGAAGGATAGGGTAACTCCGGGAGAGTCGCCGCATATGCTGCGCATATGCCGATAGATGCCGCACCCCTTGTATTTCTTGTAATTATCGACAGATGATCGTCAAACGCACAGTATAGGTGCGCAATGAGATTATTTTAACCAGTATATAGCGTGAATCCCATTTCTATGTTTACTTGTACAAGTACAATCCTTAATTTGACGTAAGTGCATGATTTCACCGTCCAAACTTTTAAACACGTTATGTTTAAATACTTTTCATACTATAATTACTGAATGCATGCATGATTTTGAACTCAAAACTAAGTGTAGCGTTTGTATAGAGTACTGCGCGTATGGTTATGTCATTCCCCTTAGCGATGGCAAGTAACTGTGATGGCCGACGTCTGCACCATGCAAAATGGGATACATGCCGCAGTTTCTTTTGTACGGGATGATTAAGTGTTATTAACTTTTCCTTTTCTTTTTGCACAGACTAACAATGTTAAGCATGTTATCAAGTTTACTAAAACCAAAGGAGAAAAAGGGGGGAAATAAAAAGTAAGAAGTGCAAGAAAGATGCAAGTCAAGATGATAATAATGAAAAATTGGATTTAACGTAGACGTTATTTGCAAACTACTCCAAAAAAGAGGAAGTGTAATTGGCTTCGTTGCATGTTTAAATGTAGTTACATAAAGACTGTACTTTTTCTACACCTTTTCTGTACATTGTAGTCGAAAAAACAGGTCTTTTAACCCATTCGAGCCTATAGGTGGATATAAGCACCTTCATAAAGAGCTTACAAAATTTGTTTCTGGCACCAGTAAAAAAGAAAAGTAATATTTGCTTTGTTTAATTAGAGCATTTTCATGATTATTTAAGTAAAGTTAACTTCTTTTAAAAAAGTGGTACCAACCGAATAAAACTTGTGTAAAAGCCACCGGTCCCGAAAGGGTTAACAAATAAATTATGTAATGTAAACACAATTTTACTTTTTTCTTTTCCCTTTCTAATACATTGATGTTACGTTGTTGCTGAAATAACAATTAAAATTTAATGTAAAAAAAATAAGTCGATAATTTTAATAGTTGAAGTAGCATGAATAACTAATTTGAATATACTAATACGTTTCATTGTACTCATTTAGTTTCATATTATTACATCGTTAATTATAGTCCAGATATGAAAATATTTTTTAATATTTTTATTATAATTTCATTCTGTTCTTATTTCAAGCGCGGCATAACTATCGCACAAGTGCGGCGTCTCAGCCTGAATTTACGTATGACGTACCGCAGTTTAATGTTTTAGAAAAAAATTCTTAAAAATATTAATAATTTGTTTTGAATTTTTTTGTCGCAATACGCGCGTTGTATGTTTAACATTAAATAGCACAGGATGATTTTTTTAATTTTATGTCCACCATGGGACTTTATACATAAATTCAAAAAAATGTGCGGCATAAATCCCGGAATTAATTGCCAAGTCAGAAAGATAATGACATTTTAATCCTAATCATTTTACACTAGCTGACTTTCAATTGTGTAATTATTGTTAGCTGACTTTCAATTGTGTAATTATTGTTACTTATCAATCTCGAAAACAGCTATCAAATGTTACGACAGCGACGGATGAGGTTCATGGTAACCGAGAAATACAACACTCAAACGGAAAAGCATGGCAGCCGCATTACAGAAGACAGCCGCCGCACAGTGGAGTATTTGACCCAAAAACCTGGCCAAAAATGCAAAAATTAAAATTTCCTCAACAATTGTAAAAATGATATTTTTTAATAGCTAACTAATTGGTGCATCAATCTATATCTATTTTAGGAACCTGAGTTATATCCGGTGGCTCCTGGCATCAGCTGAAGAGGAAGTTTCTTTCTGAGAAGACGTGTTTTTTTTTTGTTGTTTTTTGGCTTTGTTGTTATGTTTAAATATAATTTTTTTGTGGCTCAATGAATTGTAAAATTGAAGTTTAACAGGGCTTACGTGTTTAACAAAGGTCAGAGCTTATTGTTAAACTATGTGTTAATTTAAATAATTTCGTTTTTATTGTAATAAAAAAACATTAAATGTGAAAAGGGTTATTTTTAAAGCGTTTTTGGTTCTAATTTATACACATCGAAAGCTTTTTAAATATGTGCCGCGCTTTGCCCAGCCATGTTTTAATTATAATCGTATTAGTTATAGTCTTGAGTGTCAATTTCTGCAAAAAAATCTTCCGCATATTGTTGCCATTTTTTATTTAAAAAAATTTTCGGGATGATTATTTAAATGCTTTGTTTTGCGGCCACCGAATTGAAGAGATAAGAACTATATATTTACTGTGGTATTGCAGGTTTTTAGCTCACAGGATATTACCGAAGAGCTTCTGCACCTACATATTCTGTCTGTATGTATGTACGTACGTAGGTACGTACATACGCACGCAACTCGATATCTTTTGATAGAAATATCCGATCCCCTTCCAATTGTATATACTTATTTATTGAAAAAGGGTTCCCTAATTAGTTCTTGGGGCTCATGTGTGTAACATAAGGAGAGAAAGAATGGAATTAACCCTTTCGACGGCGGTGCCCTTAAAATGGGACACCTAATTTTAATTCCAAAACTGACAAACGGCACTAAGAAAATTTAATTAAAATTTTCCTTTTATAATGTACGCGAAAATAAGCAACTTAATATTTACTGATAACTCAGTTTATCAACTAAAAAGAGCAAACCATACAGTAGCGAGACCCTACAACTTCTTCTTCCAGCAAGGTCCGATGGTAGTCCCGATAAAAGCCAAGAAGAGAGTGATGAAGAAGTTGAAGAAGAATTCTGAAGAATCATTTTGAAACTGTTTATATATTAAATATGTTCAAAAACTATCAATCTATACTATATAGACTATTATTACTATATAGACCTACTATTAAATATAACACTATTAAACATAAATTAAATGCAACAATTATTATTAAATGTAATTTAAATGTAATAAGCATTATTAAATGTAAATAATAAGTTTTATATATAGTAAAATTAAATACATTTAATTAAACATTAATAGTGAATAAGACAAATCTATCAACAATTACTTTCCTCTTAAAAACAGTAAATAGTTAAAGTTACAAGTCACTCAACTTCCAAACTCCCTTCGGTAATGTTAAGTCAATGGACATGTGATTTATTCGTCTTTTTTAAATATCTACTTAGTAAATTAATATTTTAAATTCTTTTTTCTTTGTGCTCTTCTTAAATGATGACTCTTTTTTTTTTCTTAATTGTCAAAATATTTATAAAATGTATATTTATTATTATGTGAAGTGTTAAAATCTTACTTACACTTCGTAAGCTTTTAAGATATAAAATATTAAACTAAGCTATGGATTTCTATGTATACTTCATAGTATGCTAAATGTTAGTTCAGTGAAACGCATAGCTCAGTTAAAAATGTCCATTCAGCCATTTCCGTGAATAAACGGAAATGTACTTGAGAACTTTGTGCAGCCCTGTATATGATCTATAGAATGTATCCACACCAAGTAATATTTAAAAAAAAAAATTCTATTTTAAAACGCCTATCACAACTACAAACGCACTTCCAGCAATTATTGGTCATAGACTTCAATAGTTAAATTTATTCTTCAGCCATATTCTTTTGTGTGCCCCTGTAAATGAACGATATATTCTATGCACACCATATTCTACAATAAGTGCCTTAGTATACCTTAGTGATGAATATAAATTTCAGCACGTTTAAAAGTGTGATATCATTAAAAAACAGAGTAAACGATTTTTCCCCATAGACCATAATGTAAGGGAATTCTTTTGGCTGTCTCTGTAAATGAACCGTAAATGCTATAGACTTCATTTACTATACCAAACATGCCATAGTGATACCCAATAACATCTAAGAATTTCAAGCAAATCGGACTATATTTACATCGAAAAATATTTTTGACCAGTATTTCGGGTCAAATACTCCACTGTGCGCCGTTATAATGATGATATCATTCAACCTTCCGTAACCTGGTAACATTTTTTAAACAGGGTACATTACTATTAGTAGGAGAGCTGTTGAACATTTTTGAGTAGGTATTTGAGGCACCCTGAAAATTTGTGCAACACTTCTTTTGTAATGCCTGAATACAAAATCGAATGTCTGGCCGAAGGATCGTTGCCCAAAAACTGTGCCAGACACGTGTCAAGTGCCATTTGGCACTTGACACGTGTCTGGCACAGTTTTTGTGCCAACTAAAGTGTCTGTCATTTTCAAAATATTTTTTTCTAAGCATAAATATTATTGTGCCTCAATCTCAGCGTGCCTCAAATACTTTTCTTGGGTAGTCAAAAAATGGCACTTAACACGTGTTGGCACAGTTTTTGGGCCACGATCCTTCAGCCAGACATTCGATTTTGTATTCAGCCATTACAGAAGAAGTGTTGCACAAATTTTCCAGGTGCCTCAAATACCTTCCCTAAAACGTTTAACAGCTCTTGGACTATATAATTTTAGATACCGTGAAGTCTGAGCGGGGGGTTGGCGGTCGTACCTCGAAGAAGGCTGAGCCGCCTAGTAAATAATAAATAGGTTAGGTATACTATATCAATGTTATGCATTAATGATTATAGGTGGACAAAATAATATTCTACAAATTGTCATCAACTTTCAAACATTTTCTAGAATAACAAATAGATAATATGTTCTTATGTTTGTGTATTCGTGTGCAGTTTTTTTTATGAAACCGTTGAGCGCAAAGCTGCGTAATTTGTGCAGAAAACTATCAAAATGACTGAAATGAAGTGCTTCGAAAGGGATTTTATAACTTTTTAAAAATTAATTATGAAATAAAATAAAACTTGCCTTTAACCATTATACATTTCAGTGGATATCGATAGATGACGGTAGTGATTGAAAATTGATTATTTCGTTGATTAAAAAATTTAAAAAATCTTTCACATTTAGTTAGAAAGATAGAGATCATGGGTTTTATTCGCATCATGTTATGGGGGTCAGCATTTAGGTGCCTGTCATAGTGTACAAGAAAACATGTTCCAAAGATTCAGACAGCTAGCACAGAAACTTTTCTTTCCCATAATGATACGCATGCGCAAAGACTTAAAAAAAATACATTTCGTTTAAAATTTGGTTCTGCTGTTGTTTATGACGGCCAATTATCTACAAGAGGGACATAGGCAAGAAGGGGAGGGTGCCCTCCGTGGAGGGAGGTCTTTTTAGGAAACCTAGCCCGTATTTATGCAAGAAAATCCAAGGTTCGAAGAAACCAATTTCGAAGAAAACTCCGAACGATTAGGCCGACTTGCGGGATTGAGTTCGATCTCAGCACCTCCCGTCTACCAAGTTTTGAGAGCAGAACGTCTTGGCCATTGGTGGGGCTAAAATTTTGTCCTAAGTTATTAGTAAACAAGTGTTTGATAGCATGTTCGGATCTTAGTAGCATGAACGTTTAAAAAAATTGAGAGGTTTTATTTAATTTTCAGTTTTTTACTTTCTTTTGCGATAATTTTTTTTCCTTTAAGCGGTGGTTTTTGGGGTTAATATTTTATCTCTCAGGTTTCTTTAATTCTATTTTTTGTCCGAAGATATATTTAATTGTTCATTTTTAATTAGATACTAGCAGAACTACCTGGCTTCGCCCTTGTCAATTAAAAAGAGCCTTCCAGGTAAAATAAATCAAAACGAAATAATACGGCAATCACAATACCTGAAATTTGTGCATTCCCATCCACAAATCGTTAAAAAGACAATCAGAAAACATGACGTTATTGTCTCGCAACCATAGTAAAATCCCTGAGCTTTAATAACAGAATGCGCGTTATCTTTGGCGGGTGTAAGAGAAAAATATATGATTTTCCTGACAGTACGAAAAACAAAAATCAACCAAATCGCGCAGCATTTATTGAAATTCTCGTTTGTATAGTATATTTCTACATTATAAAGTAAAAACACTATGCCAGTGCGCATAAATTGTGCCTTTACTACAATTCATCTAACTTCTAAACATCACACAGTTTTATTTTTTACAATGTCGAATAGAAAAAAGTTCTTTCAAATGAAATTTGTTTGAAAATTGTATCTCAACTTTCTTATTTTAATGGATTTTAAAGTCATTTTCAAGCATGGATATTTTTAAAGTTGCGAGCAACCCGATTACGAAAGATGAACCTATTTATTTTTAATGAAATAGTATAAAGAAAAGACATTTCTATGAGTAACGCTGGTATCAAATTTTTGGTGGCAACAACCTAACACAACAATAAATTTCCCTTTTACTGCAATTTAACCTCTAAACACCGCACATTCGATTGTTCCGACGTCTTATAGAAAACAAAAGTACTTGTACTAATATTTGTTTGTAATGTTTATCTGAATTTACAGATTTTTTATGGATTTTAAAGTAATTTTCAAGCATGAATATTTTTTAAATATGCTTTCAACCCAATTACAAAATATTAACTCCATTGTTCAAAAACATTGTAAATAAATCAGAATTTGTATGTTTTCGTGTAATATTCAATAACTAAATCGGCAAACGAAATTAACACGCCAAAAATAAAATAAAACAAAACACGAAATTAACAGATATCAAGTCAAACTACTCAAAATAATCTAATAAGTATATAAAATGCAAATGGGAATTTTGTTCCGGGAGCATGTAACTTGAATTCTTCAGAACGGATTTCCATACGACTTGAACTATTAAATTTTCAGGTAAGATTTTGGTGCGTAACATATTGTTTTCCATTGCTTAGTCATAGAATTATAGGGTAAGGTTATATAATCATGTGGACACAATTATAAAAGATAGTCTTGTAATAATTGGTCTATAAGATTGGTCTAATAAGATATAATTAGTCTTATTAACTGAATGAAAAATGCAGAACTATTTTTATCTCTTTAAGTACGGACGGGTTAGTCTTCAGTAATCGGGCTATACGCTATTTGGCGTATTCTTATTTTATTCAGTGTGCCTCACACCTATTATGATGGCATGCACTTTTGTATAAAACAATACAGAATGACTTATATTTTAAGCGAATATCTAGCATGCAACTCGATTACAAAACACTAACCTTCAATAATATTTAAGGCATTTCTCCAGTTCCCTGTTCAACAACGCGAAACTTTCTGTTACATTTTCTGACTCATTAAATAGTCCAGGCAATTGGGGATTTTACCTGGCAAAATTAATGGAAGTTCTGGAAATAGGCTTACTTGATGTTTTTTTGGGTCGCTGAATCCGAATTTGTAACTTCCCACCAAAATTTCCCTGGCAACCCCCCCAAACTTTGGTAAAATGCCCCCCCTCCCCCCCAAAAAAGGTTTTTATTAAAAAAGTCAATTTTTTTTATTGTTTTAGGGGAAAAGTATCTAGAAATTCAGAAAGTAGACAACTTTGCAACAAATTACATATATGACATTATTACTTAGGATGAAGGGAAATGGGGATCTGCCTTGGAACATTCGCCGCGGTGCTGCGTGGACAAAGTTGCGCAATTCCACTTAACCACTCACACGTTTACATTCGCCCTCCCATCTGCCCTCCGAACTTTCTCTATAAGGTTTACTTTAATTTTTTTGGGTCGCTGGATCCAAATTTTTAATTTACCCCCGAAATTTAGTCCCCCCCCCCTCCAAAAAAATAGTTGTTTTTAACTTAGGATATATGACATTATGACGTAGGATGAACGGGGAGGGAGAGGGCTGCCTGTGAACACGCACTGCTGTGCTACGTGCACTAAGTTATGAAGTCCAGGCAATAAAGGATTTTACCTGGAAAAATTAATACCAGTTCTGGATTTCGACTCACTTTATGTTTTTTGCGTCGCTGAATCCGAATTTGTAACTTTCCACTAAAATTTCACCCGGCAACCGCCAAAAAATGGATTTTTTGGAAAAATTTGGTTTTTGAGAAAAGCGCGCGGGGAATGTTCCGAGGTTTGCCTCCTCTCTCACCGTTTATCCTACGTCATAATGTCATATATCGTATTTGTTGCAAATTTTGTCTAGTTTCTGAATTTCGTAATGCTTTCCCCCTAAAAACAATAAGAAATTTCCGTTAAAAACAACTATTTTTTTTTGGGGGGGGGGGAATTTGGGGGGTAAGATAAAAATTCGGATTCAGCGACCCAAAATACTTAAAGTAAACCTTATACAGAAAGTTCGGAGGGGAGATGGGAGGGCGAATGTAAACGTGTGTGTGTTTAAGTGGAATTGCGCAACTTAGTCCACGCAGCACCTCGGCGCATGTTCCGAGGCAGATCCCCCCTTCCCCTTCATCCTACACTGTTAAAAATATCGTTAAAAATTACCTCTGTTTTTAAAGGCTATCTATTTTCTGACGAATGAGAACGCTTCATAAACGTTTATGGGGCGTTTTCATTGATCAGAAAATAGATAGCCTTTAAAAACAGAGGTAATTTTTCACGTTATTTTTAACAGTGTAAGTCATAATGTCATATATCTAATTTGTTGCAAATTTTGTCTACTTTCTGAATATCTAGATACTTTTTCCCTAAAACAATAAAAAAATTGATTTTTTTAATAAAAACCTTTTTTGTGGGGCATTTTACCAAAATTTGGGGGGGGGGTTGCCGGGGGAAATTTTGGTGGGAAGTTACAAATTCAGATTCAGCCACCCAAAAAACATAAAGTAAGCCTATTTCCAGAACTTCCATGAATTTTGCTCGGTAGATGTCCCTATACGGTCTCTATTGCCTGGACTAAAACGTAAAGGCTTAAAATTCGTAGGCCTGACTATTAAAGCAATTTGGAATTGAAATGTGTTTCCTATTTTTTGATAAATAAACTAATTATCGAGTAATGAGCAATTGTGGTCACGCGACGACCGATTTGTCTCCTTTAAAGCGGTGTTGCGTCCGAAATTCAGTTCAAAACACCAACTGAAATATCTTAAATCTTTACCAGAAAATGAAAACTATCTTTCGATTAGATATTTTTTAAATAAAAACTCCTGCAAATTTCGTGCGTTTCCGAACAAAAATGAATTGAAAAATATGTCAGAAAGTTGTTCCTTTGGATTTGAGAACAGCCTTAACTTGACGTTTATGAAAAAACTCTTAGTTCTAATTTTGGAACTCGCGAAATTTAATTTCAGAAAAAGGATGTTCTATTGACACAATTCTGGTATTTTTTTTAAACTTTTAAAATTAAAATGCATGTTGTCTTTGGTACGCGTAACAGAAGTATACGATTTCTTACAATACGGAAAAAAATAGAATAATTGCATGCAAATGAGGTAGCAGTTACTGAAATTTTATTTGGAAAATTTGAGATTTTATTTGCTTAAAACTAAAACCTTCCTTTCAAGTGTAATTATATGCTTTAATTAAAGTATTAGATCAAGAAGTTTTCCACTCTAAATAAAACATCATTCTTAAACGCAAACGTATCTTTTTCATTAATAGAAATTAAATCTACAATGATTAGGTGAAATGATGTCATTTTCCATAAATTTTGAATCGTGACATCAGTCAAGAATTTTTTTGAAAAGGGAAATAGCTGCTCTCTTTTTACGATAAATCACAGTAAATGTGACTACTGAATCTAAACCAATACAACACTTAGCTATAACGTATAGCTATAAGATATGACTGTAGTATACAATCGAAGTAGTAAACAAAATATAGGAGTCATTTATTTACAGTGGGTTTCTCTACACGTTGAAAAGATTTTATAGAATGTGACGTCATATCTAGCCTTTTTTTTCTTTTTCCTAAATTGTTTTGCTGAAATTTGACTGTTTGTATTAAAGTAGATGTTTTAATTAAAAAAAAACATTCAAATTGAGGTGCTACGTCATTTTACAACTCTTATAGTTAAAAGTTTTTATTTTATATATTAAAAAAAATGCGCATTTATAAATAGTGGTCTGATATATTTTTTAAGTAGACAGCGATCTTTACCACGTTCTAAAACGTATGTACATCAAGTTTCGTGTAAATCGGTTAAAAATTGAAGATTTGTATAAAGGATATACAGTGGCGGTCAAAAGTTTCCGGCCAGTTAGTTTTTTTTTTTATTTTTTTGCCAGAACGTTTCAGCGAAGAAGAAGCACAATTGGTCCAAAAGTTAGGGGTAAGTAAATGACCTCTGATCACGTGATCATTTTGATTGGATATTGAAGGAACTTGATGCAAAGGGGAGGAATTCAAAATCCGCGTGTGCAAAAGTTTCCGGCCATTCGTCATTCGCTAGTTTTTGCTATCGATAAAGTGTATTTTTGACCGTGTGTATAAGGTATCAATGTGTATAAGGTATTTGAAATTCAAAAATTAAAAGTTCAACAATTATTGTTTGTAAACCCGTGGTTTGTTTGTCGCTAAAGGGCCAATTCGCTCGTGAGATTGCGGCAAAGTTATCGATCAGAAAATTTACTGTGAACGATATTTAAAAATATATATAAAGATAGCCATGGCCTTTCGGACTTGCCACAGTCCGGGAGTATCTGGAAAACGACTATTCGTGTGGACAGATTTATCAGGAGAAAAGCAGTTGATGACCCACATAAAAAGGCCGTTGCAGTTCCCCTCAATTTACGGTGTTAAAATATTGTTGAAATAAATCGGTCTACCGTGTCAAGACGCTTACGTGACGTAGGACTTTATGAAAGTGTCGGTATTAAAAAATCTTTCATAAGTAAAAGAAATCAGAGGGCCCGACTGGCGTTTGCCAAGGAACACAAAGACTGGTCAAACGTAAACTGGAAAAAGGTACTATTTTCCGATGAATCGAAGTTGAACTTTTTTGGGAATGATAGCAGACACTACGTCCGACGACCTAATAACAAAAGATAAGATTCGGGATATGTATTTCCTACAATGAAGCATGGCAGAGGACACGGTATGCTGTGGGGAGCATTTGCTGGAAAATGTGGCGGTCCGTTAGTTGAAATTCTCTGAAAGATGAATGATGCAATGTATAAAGATATCTTGCAAGATCATTTGCTGCCTTATTCGACGAAAAATTATGGTCCCAACTAATTGTTTCAGCATGATAATGACCCAAATCATACGTGCAAGCTCATCAAGCAGTGGCTTTAGCACAAACAAATTCCACTTTTGAAATGAACAGCCCAATCAGCCGATCAGAAAACAATAGAAAATCTTTGGAAGGAACTTGAAAACGCGTGTGGAATTATAAAAATTCCAATTCTGCATCATTTTACACAAAATTGAAAAAACCGTGAAAACCGTTCTACCGTTCCTTGAATCGATGGCACGTCGCTGCGCCGCAGTACTTATTCTTAAATGTACGAAGACAAAATACTGATTGTAAATGTTGTTGATCACTGTCATTTTCTGTTATAACACCATTTTTTTACAAGCTTGCCAAGGTGGCCGGAAACTTTTGAGAACATGCGTTTTTTTTGCAATTAATTTTGTCAACTAAATTTATTGATATTTATATTTTGTTCCATAAATATGTTCCTAACTATTATGTCAATAAAGTGCATAAGTATCACTTTGAGATTCCTCTTCATATGTGTATACTTACAAATTAACCAAAAAATTTATGCTGGCCGGAAACTTTTGACCGCCACTGTACATACATACAGAGAACGGCTTATATATATATATATATATAGAAGAATATAAAAAAATGTGCATTTTCTTAAAAAACAGAAAAGACAACGTTTAAAAATGCACACATAATACAAGAAAAAGCCTTGCTTTTCTAGCACGCTGTTCCTTTTTCCATATCTTGCACTGAAGAAGAATCTAGCTAGTAGATTCGAAACAGCTATTTGCTGCTTTTCATGTATTATTTGTGCATTTTTAAACGTTGTTATTTCTGCTTTTTATTATTGTTGCACAAAGGCTTTATTTGCTATTTTTATGTGCATTTTCTGTTTAGAATGACGTCAATTTCAAAAATGCAAAAATATAGCAGGAAAATCTGAAATTTTTCACAATATTGTGTGATCTTTTAGGGTGTGGCAACAGGAAAGAAAGGACTGAATTAAAACATTTAAAAAGAGATATTTCTATAATGTTAAATTATAGAAGGTAATAGAAAAAAGGGATAAATAGTGGTCTGATAATTTTTTAAAAAGTAGATAGCGATCTTTTCCACGTTCTAAAAACATCAAGTTTAGTGCAAATCAGTCAAAAAGATTTGTATAAAGGACATACATACAGAGAACTGCTTTTATATATATAGATTTCAATTTCACGTTTTTAACGATTTGGCGTTTTAAATAAATAAATTATTTTGATGATATGGCGTATTAAGAAATTGTGCATGATAATAGATATTACCTTGCTATAATTAATAATGATGAATGATAATAATCATTAATCCTGTTGTAAGGATTGGTTTTATAACGATCGGCATTTTCGTGGTAGTTTTTTTACTTTTTTGGCGAGGATATTTTTAAGTGTTTATTTTTAAAAAGTAATTTTACGATTATGCGTTTTAACAAAATAAGTAAGTTTACGATGTCACGTTTTAAAGAAAGATTCCGTTATAATGCTTGTTGCTTTTGCGATATATCGGACACGATCGTAATTATCAGGTTAGTTTCTTTTCCAAAGAAACTTTTAAGTATTTATATTAGTAATGTTATCTTTTTTAATTTGCATATTAACGAACTGCCCACGTGAAATAATCATTTATGACACAGAAATTTCGAGGTTATTTTAGCTGCACTTCCGTCATAAGTCACAAGATGTTACAATTGAGTGATAAGACCTATTCTGCTTTGATGTCACATTTTGTACCGAATTTGTTTCAATATAAACAATTACATCATTGGTACTTTATGATTAAAATACTTATTATTTTCATGAGACCGGTCGATGTTTTTAATTTTATGTAAGAAAAAAGGAAATACTGTCTATTACTCAATGAGGTAGATATTATAAAATCGACGAGATATATCGTACTTTTATTTAGACCTCTTGTAATTCAATGGAAAAGGCAAAATATTCTCAATACCGCATACGTAAATATACATATTTTTAATCACTTTATTTACTTTTTACAGACAATGCCTACCTTCATATTTTAGATGGGATGTTACAATATGTTAACCAGTCCCTCTCCTTCCCACATTGTTCTCCTTCCCCACATTGTTGACCCTGAAGTCCACCTCTTGATGTGTGACGTAATTAATTAATCCCCCTTATAGTGTATGCTGTGTTAACGATTCCTGTGGATGATAATGAATGCAGTGTGTCCCCATCACAAGGTTCGTTTGTATATTATATGTCAAGTAATTTTAGGTAATCCCTGACACCGCACGTTGTGTTAACTAGTGAAAAATAAATGTGATTTTTCGTGTGTAATCAGACAGTAAGTACAATGTTTCTAAGCTGCATAATACATATATCAGCTGATTTTAAACATACATATAAAAAAAAAACCTCAATATCATATACTTAAGTGTACACTTAAAAGTCTACAGTGTCTATCGATCATTTTAGTTTTCAAGAAAAAATCTGAAAATGTGTCTGTTTTATTCTAAAACTTTTGAAGATAGAAAAAAAAGGTCTCTTAAGAACTATTAAAATGATAACTTCTTATAAGCTATAATGCAATATTTTGTATTATCAGGCAAGGAGCTGAATTTCTAAATGTTTTGCAAGTTCATATGCCTAATGTACACTGTTAAAGATTTGCAGCATTTTGGCAGGTTATTTGACCGTTTTTTCCGAAAACGGTTAAAACAACCGTAACTTAACACTATTCTGACCATATTATTAGCCATTCTATGGTCAGAATATAGTTAAATTATGGTTATGAAACCGTTTTTTCAAAAAACGGTCGAATGACCTGCTAGAATGCTGCAAAATTTTTAACAGTGTAATTAGGAAGCATGCTGTATTTCATTTCAACAGCATATTAAAATTCTTACACCATTAGAATATTTCTATGAAACACCATCGTATATAAATGTGGTTACACAGAGAAACAAACCCTTATCAATATTTAATAAAATTTGCATTAGAAAACCAAATCACCCAACTCCTTAAGCAATTATCTGGAGATAGATACTACATCCGCCAAATGCATTACTGAAAATACAGAAAATATATTTAGATAAATACAATACAGAAAACAATTAAAATAAAAAATAATTAATAGAATACTTTTTTATTTAACAAATATGTTGAATTCCTATATCTATCTTTACTTTTCCTTCCTAGATCCCATGGTTTCATTGAAAATTTTCTTTTTAAAAGAATGCTTATCTATTATTATCTAATATTCAAATGTATATATCCCGGACGTGTATTTTGAAATGTATACAAATTTATAGAGAAAAATAATATATATATATATGTATGTATATATATATATATATATATATATATATATATATATATATATATATATATATATATCCTCTAATTAACAATAATATTAAAAAACTAATTTATGATGCATTAAATCATGGTTTTCCAAAAAAATTCATATATTCATTAATATACAATTAGTATTTTTCTTACATGATCTTTTAAAACAAATTAACACATGCGTAAACAAAATTACAAAAAAATTATAAAAAAAAAAAAAAATCTCTATAAAAAATAAAAATTGTAAAATAACATAAAAAAATTATTATAGGATGGATGGGTGGGTAGATGTTAGAGTACGGAGGAGGGTGGCGTTGTCTGGATAATACGCAATGGTTAATTTATACATAAATAAAAAAAAAAAATAAATAAATAAAAAAATAAATAAAAAAAAAATAAAATAAAAAATGGGGCTTTTGTATTATTACTATATTTTTAATACATATTTTATAAGGATGTTGATTTGATATTTTATATGTAATTGGTGAATTTCATTAATTATTAGCTTTATTATTGTTTAATCTTATTTACAATCATTTGTTATAAATTTTAATTTAATAAGGACAATATCATATTAATTACTAATAGTATGCCATTTTTATAGTGATTAATATACATATAAGTATATTTAATATAAATAAAGTTATACTGTATGGATTAAAATTGGGTAATTATATTTATTATTATTCCTCTATTCTTATTAATATTTTAATATTTATTTATTTTCACCTAGTGTTATATAATTTATTATCGGTTTATTGTTTTTGAATGTCCCACATTCATACTTTTAGGATTTTTATGGATGTATAAAATAATCCACACACTATATTTGTGCTTTTTAGGAAATTGGAATTTAAGTATCAGTTCACCTTCTTTATACTACCATATGTTTTTTATTTCCTGTTCATTTTATAATTATCTTATATATAATAGTTTTTATTAAAGATTTTTATATTTTTAATAATTATTTATATTAATTATTAATGAATTTATTCTGTTTTATAGCATATAGCTATATGCTATATTTTATCGATGTTCTAGAATTATTTAAATTCTTAGTGTAGATTAAATAAATTTGCTAATAGAATATTTTGTATGCTTTTTAAATTTTATTAACAATAGTTTTTTTTTTTTTTTTTTTTTTTTTTTTTTAAATACATTGTGTGGTTTATATTCAGTTTATAATTATCTATATATAAGGATATTTTTGGTTTTGCTGTTAATAAAACAATTGTTACATTCAATTGCGTATAACTGAAGCAAGTCTTTTGACAATTAAATCATAAATGTAATACTAGATGGCAGCACCACAATTTGTGTTTTTTTTTTTTCGATAAGTTCTAGATTTACTTCTTCCAGCTACATTTCAGTTATAATTTACTACACCAGGGGGAATTTTTAGCTTAATTTTGACGATATTGTTTAACGGTTTTTAATTAATTTAATAGTGCATTTTAATTATGTAATTACTTTCTATTTATATTATTTTATATTATATTAAAAGTTATTTAACATTTATTTCAATATGTATTAACTGTGTCCTATGGTATCAATTACTGTGATTTCTTAACTGTTTTATTAACCTTAATCTTTACGATATGGGTGCCATGTGAGCGTGGATTTATTCTAAAATATTAATCGGTATGGTGTTTATTATTTCATTTTATATCCTATAAATATTTAAATAGGTTTTATTGTTTTTTCCAATTCATATTATTTGTTTCTATTCTGTTTTCATTTTTAATCAATTCACTTGATTTTAATGGTTGTTAGGGCACAGGGGAAAATAACTTTTAGCTTTAGCTTATATTTCCCACAGAAAACAACCATTTTGCTTATATCATTGAATTCTGTGCCCTTGAAAACGTAATTCAATATATAAGCATTTCCATTATTTGTCGGTGTCCACTTTCTTATTTTTCTTCCATAATATTCTTATAAATATTTTATCTTTTTTTTTTATATATATACTTACAGCTTTAATTCATAATATTAT
Organism: Maratus speciosus; assembly: GCA_963932465.1. NCBI lineage: Eukaryota > Metazoa > Arthropoda > Arachnida > Araneae > Salticidae > Maratus > Maratus speciosus. The sequence continues at coordinate 150,837,285 of OZ010787.1, forward strand.
GGTTTTTGATGGTGGTAGGTTATGTTTAATTATTGGTTATATATATATATATATATATATATATATATATATATATATATATCTCGTCTTATTTTGGATATTATTTTATTCCTTTTTACTTCCTGATGGTAATCAAATGATATTAATAGGTTAGAATTTCTTTAAAAATTTTAAATTCTCACTAAATAATTCACTTAAATCTAAAATTTAAGCAACAAATGCAGTATGTTAATTTTGTTGATTGTGAGCCTGAAAAAAAAAATTATGCAAACACCAGGCGTAGCAAATAGGGACAATATTTATAGCACAGCCAGTCAATATGATGTCACTATCACGTCACAAATTGTCACGAGGGTCAAAGTCCCTACGGTGAACCAAAATGTGACATATTTCATGTGTTTCAATATTAATTTCAAGCAAATATTATTTAATGATACCACTCAGAAGTCGCTGTGACGGTTGTTTTGTAACGAGTCTGCAGATGCCGTTACAAGTCATATTGTGATTATCACATGACCCTTGTTTGGAGAATTCATTATACGTTGTTTTGAGATGAGGCACCAAATAATGTCATGACGAAGCAGCGTGGCGACTCTCAGGTGACCAACATTTGGTGACGCTACTATGAAGTCGTGAACAATTAAAACTAAATGATTAAATTTTAAATCACAATTAATCAATAACCGATTGAATTGGTTTCAACCATATTCTTTAATTAATTATTAAATTAATTTCAGTCGCATTCTGTGATTTGCCATTAAATTTATCGTTAAGAGCCTACAGTAGTCATGCGAAGACACTTGAACGCTAATTTTAAATTTATAGGAGGATTCTTTTAAAATATCTCACTTGTATTTTAATATTCTAAAATGTTCTCTTTTTCTTGGTATACCTGACATTGATCTTTAAGCGGGCTATTTTGTGCTTTTTTGATTTTAGGCGCAGTGTTTTTTTTTTTTTTTTTTTTTTTTTTTTTTTTTTTTTTTTATATATATATAAGAGTACTTTATAAAAAAAATCTGCAATCAAAATCGAAAAATTAAAAACTAGCCTGATTAGAGATCAAACTCAGCAAAAAAAAATCGTTTAAAAATATTAAAATATAAGCCAGGAATGTGAAAAGAACGCTCCCCTAGGCACCAGAGTGCGATTGTCTTCGTGTGATTAGTGTAGGCTCTTAACCAATTTCGATGAAAAAAGAATAAAGCCATGTTATATTTAAGTAAAACTTACTGGGAAATTACCAAATATTATCTAAATACCTTTGTCTGTAAGTCAGTTTGTCGCTACAACTTTAGTAAGTAAAATTGGATAACCATTCATTTTATGTAAAATATTCAAGCTAATAAAAGCATTTTTCCTAATGAAAATAACATGATTAGCAATTGCAGTAAAATGAAAGAGCCTTATATAAATATTACGACATAACATAGTGCATTGGCATTATTTTTTTAATGAATTTGGATGAAGCTGTATTATTTCAAAACAACGAAACCGATATATGTTAATAAGGAATACTTCAATATGATTCTGTATAAAAAACAATTCGTAGTTTTATACATGGCCGCACAAAATAATTTTATTATATTGCTGTTCCAACTGTTTGAATATATTGCCGTTCCACTCGATGCGACGTTACTGTGATGTCATAATGATTACAAATGGTCAGAGTGACAATGGCGATCAAAGCGTGACTTCTTTTTTTGTTACATTTTAACTCTCGGATAATTTTGTGACTCCACTATAAAGCCTCTGACCGATTTATCATCACGGTTGTCGACATTTGCTCTCGGCACAAAGGAAAGCTTTGTTGCTGATAACGAGAGCATATCGCAATACGTCAACAAACGCCCGGCAGGTCCTCAGAGGTCTCCCCACCACTGGATTTGCAGTTGGAGGCGGAGGCGGAGTATTCGGGGACGATTCGTCTCGGCAAGTCAACAGAAAAGGCTTTTGCTCCACTATACTATCCAAAATGCTCAAAATACAAAACATCACCACTAACAAGTGAAATACAAATTTGTGAAATAAACGACTATGTAGACAAAATTACAATATACACGGACGGTTCCAAAATGTCCGAAGGCACAGCCTCGGCATTTTGTGTGTACGAAAAAAACGAGCAAATCTATACTTGGAGAGCGAAACTGTACCAGGGTAACTCCGTCTTCCAGTCAGAACTCTTCGCGATCTCTTCAGCATTAGAGTGGATAGAGTCGGACAAACATTCTCAATACTTAATCATAACGGATAGCCTATCAAGTTTAAAAGCATTAAACAATTTTGACAATACAAACTATTTAATACTAAAAATTCTTCAACAATTACAAACAACAGTAAAAGACATGTACTTCAATTGGAGAAAAGGACATTAAGGTGGTGAGAGCAATGAGGCAGCTGACCAACTGGCAAAATCGGCAGTAACGGATGAAACACTAATACATACATTTTTACCATATCCAGCTTCTTCACTAAAATCACAGACAAAGCAGAATCTGTTAAAAAATTGGCAAAAACGCTGGACGGATTCAGACACTGGTCGATATACGAAGGAATTCTTGCCATTGGTTGACCACAAGTATTTCGTAAACAACAGATACTTACACATATTTTTAACAAATCACGGCCCCTTTCAGGAACACTTATACAAAATTAACAAAAGAGACTCCCCACTATGCATTTGTGGCTTGCCGTCAACATCGTTACACTATGTATTATACTGTACATTAACATTGCATTATCATCTCAAAAAACACACACGTATGAATTTAGCAAGTTGGTGGCGGGATGTAAAAGAGAAACCACAACTACTAAACAAGATCATACAATGCATGAGGTTTATAGAAACAAACGAGTACATCTTTTCAAATCCAGAGCCATTCTAGTCCGACTCCATCACTAGGGAGTGGCATGGAGGGAGAAACGGGTTATTAGCGGGTGCCAGAAACTTCTATCACTTTTGAATTTTTATCTTGTGCATCTCTTCAAACTCTAGTATGTGCAAATTGTAAATAGTAGGTATGTTGTAATGTGTTTCTAATTGTGATGTTCAATATTGTGTGTTTAATGTACTGTGAAATCCCTGTAAATCCATGAAAAATGTAAATAATTATGCAATCACATTCAAATGATCCTCATGTAATCACTACATACAATCATGTAAATAGTAGGTGTTTGATATTGTGTTGTAATGTGTTTCTAATTGTCATGTTAAATATTGTGTGTTAAATGTACTGTGACGTATATATATCCAAGAAAATTGTAAACAATTATGCAATCACATTAGGTGAAATGATCCTCATGTAATCACTACATACAGTCATATATCTCGATGTGAAATCTTCGGTTCGCCCAGAAAAATTGGGTAACCAATTGTGATTGTAAATCTCACAGTAACCGAAATAAATCTCAGCAGCTTGATCAGGGACCCGACGCTCCCTCTCAGACTCTGGTTGAGAGTCGGGAGAAGTGGATGTGGTCTACCCCTCGGGATTGCAATAACACTCTAAAGCGAAAGTTGAGTTCCCGAGGTGGTCATCGCTGTCATTGCTGCCAACTAGTCTTAAAAAAAGTTCATATGAACTTCACCGTGACGTGGATACGACTCTCTTTTCATATGGCCAGAATTCTCACAAAATTTTACATTTTGTTCACTTCATTTTCACCTTTTGATTACATTTGTAGAACGGAGATATTAGGGGTCTTTGGTCGGCATAAAGCGCATTATAATAATTTAAGGTTTCTACAAGAGAAAATTTTTGGAATACTATTTTATGTGTATAGCATTTTTAATATGTATACGGGATCACACAAAATAATTCAAATACATTATCTTCTGTTAAAAACATATTTATTGAAGTATGGTTTAAGGTTCAACGATATGTTATTTCTAACTACACTGTAAAAAAAAAACTGTAAAGTTACTGAAGTTTTTCTAGGTAACTGGGATACCTAGAAATTTTTATGTAACGGCAAAAACAAAAATTCCTTTAACAGCGTCTGTTACAGGAATTTTTCTTGTTTCCGTTACATAAAAAGTTCTAGGAATCCCAGTTTCCTACAAAAACTTTAGTAACTTTACAGATTTATTTGTACAGTGCAAGAGAAATTTTATAACAATATGCGCTGTGCATAGAGTCTAGATTTCTCATACAAAGCATCAAAAATACATTACAATTTTTTATTTCTTGATTATAAAAAGTTTTTGTTAAAAATGTGTTTTAAAGCTATTATATATTTTTCAGCTTCAAAGCTTAAATATAAACTAATCATTAACCCATTTATACCAAGCTTCCCATTTTTGGGACGTGTCGAATTTTAATTAATTTTTATAATTTTCTTCTTATTTACAACATGAAAATTGTATGAAGTAATTGTCTATAAATATTTTTATGTATTACCCAGAGATGACAGCATAAAATTGATATTTATTTGCTTAAATAAAGTCCTTTTTCCGGTGTTTATAGATTTTTCATTTTTCAGGACTGCAAAATGTAAAAAGTAGAATTATTTGTATTTTTTGTATCAAGGATCCAAATAAATAAGTAATAATCTTAGCGTGTACACTTCTTTGAAATACGTAATTTTTTAAATTGAGAAATTATTTGTTCAAGCCTATTTTTTATGCCTGTTTGTAACGTACAAAATATAGGGCGCTAGGTGCAAATGAGTACATATTTTTATTAGCCATTTATGGGACAGTTATTTAAGTAAAGTCCTTTTCAAAATGATTTTAAAATAAATTGTTTTTTAGTCTCAAATACGATTATTCTTAATTTATTATTAATAATACTTATAATGTTATTTGTCCCTGTAAAGAAATAAATATTTTTAATAGTTCATACTAATGATACTAATAATACTAATAATACTAATTATAGTATATAATATACAATTTAAAAGCTTAATTTATATAAATTTTAACAAAACATATAATTATGCACTTTTCTACTTATGGATGTTCCCAAATTTTGTTTACATTTTATCAAATAAATACTAAAATATTTTAGCGTAATTTTTTTTAGTATTTTTCCAATTCATTTTGCAACATTTTAAAGTGATTTTACCAACAAATTTAAGAAAAGAAAAATTCAGGCATAAATGGGTTAATTATGGAATTTAAAATAAATGATTAGTCAATTGTTAAGTGTAAATTTTAGATTTCAACTTTCAACAAATTAACATTACTAATTTTAAGTTATAGCTTATAGAGAGTGAGATAATAATCTGTTTCAGATGTTAAAAATTTACTGTTATATTAATAGAAAACTAACTTATTGTTGAAAGCAACATTTTTTAAAAAATGAAAAGCATTTAAAAAAATGCATCAAATTCAATAAATATAATATCTTGCGACTTATGCCTGCAATCTGATTCCCTTTTCAATAAAAAACATGATACACAATGATCAAGATCATATAATGTGTTATATTTAATAATGCGATTCACGCGGCTAAGCCTGACAATTTGTATGCAAGTTTATGTAATGCGTGATATTACCAACCACACTATAATCCAGTTTACGCAGTAATCCTTCAATATTTGGAATCTGTTATACCGCTTCAATTGCTTTATAATCCAAATGGATGATCAATACGTTAATAGTAGTAGATGAGTAATAATGTTATTGAGAATACTCTTGAGAACCATGTGATGGAAAATATCAATACAGAAATCTGCGAAAACATCATTTAGTGAATTATAAATTATTTAGCAAAAGAGGATTTATTCAAATATAATAGTTTTCTTGGGTAGTGATAAATATATCTAGTGCAATCACGAGGAAATTCTGAAAATTTATTTTTGTTCATGGGTACATGAATACGCTTTGAGAAAATTAGGTAGTACAAATGAATGTATTATACACAAAATCAACAATAAAAGTAATAAAACTTTATTTGAAAGTTATTCTTGTTGAAAGTTAAAAAGATGATTTATTTCCTGAACTTTGGAAATTAAATCAAATAATCGAAGCATATCACCATCGATAGATATAATCCTAGGTATGTTTAGTGCACCGCAGCACCGTGAGATATTTTAAGTCCGCCGGGCAATTTTTTAATGCGTCGGGAGATTTTGTAAGTGCGCCCTAGGTTTTTTAAATGCGTCGGTGTTTTTCAAAGAGCGTCGTACCAATTTTCTCCGAGCACGACACACAATTATTGAATTGGACGTTTTGTTATCCAAGCGTGGGCAGGGAACTCCTTAAAAAGTAAAATCTTAAGTTTGAGAGGTTCCTAGAACTCTCAGTATCTTGTGCGAGTAATCATTTCGGTGATTCGGAATTCAATGCGAAGTAATTCGAAGTTAAATCGATACAGCGAACCTGAATTAATACAAATACCACTGCATTTATAACCACTGCGTAATTAAGGTCTCAATCGCTAGATCGGTAGCATGTATCGTCTCGCTGGCGTGCACAACCACATTCAGCACACTGTAAAATATCTGTAAAGTTACTAAAGTTTTTCTAGGAAACTGGGATTCCTAGAACTTTTTATGTAACGGCAACAACAAAAATTCCTGTAACAGCGTCTGTTACAGTAATTTTTGTTGTTGCAGTTACATAAAAAGTTCTAGGAATCCCAGTTTCTTGAAAAACTTTAGTAACTTTGCGGATTTTTTTTTTTACAGTGCACACAAAAAGCAGACTACAGTGTGTAACTGCACACAAAATATGATAAGCCGCTAACAGAACGATGTCTGCACGGACTGGATCTGTCCTGAAAGAAAGCTATCTTGATTTAGTCCGGCCAAATTTAAAATTGTGGCCTGGCCGATGCAAAACTGAATGAAATCAAGAGCAACCCTGATCAGACCGAACAAAAAATCGATGTTTCTTCAAGTACAATTAAGGTTCTTTTAAAGATTGCGCCATAGATATTTATGCGAAAAATGTACAACATATTATAGATAATTTGTTCGCAAGGCATTTATTACATATTAGTAACCTTAATGATCACTTGTTTAGAATATTACATTCAAATAAGAACTCTTTAAAAAAATTATGTGATTTAGAATAAAACAAATAGATATTTAAAAAATCACTATTTTAAAGATGTATGGTATAACGATTATCTCGTTATATATGTTTGCGTTCGATTACCCCCACCCCCCCAGTTTCATTTAAAATTCTGTTTAATACTTTATTTATTTTAGGGTACTATAGTCACACAGTGCAGCCCCTAATTTAAATTTAACATTTAATAGCTATATCGCTTGTATTAATAGCCCTTCACATTAAAATTAAATTATTGTACTTACTCATTTCTTTAATAAAATAAAATCAGTGATTCAGTCTTCAATTCTACCTTGAGTTTTTCTCATCAAGATTTAGCCTTGTAGAAAAACGTTACTGCTGTCTGTTATTAACAAAAGCATTTTAACTTCGGTCACTTCCTTATTTGGGCATGAATATAACTCATCATTTAAAATCACTTAACATGTAATCTATTCATTACATTTAGTTTCACACTGCACTTTATCATTCAGACGTATGTCAATTCTGCATTTTTGTGGCAATGCACGTTGTTAATCTTTGACCTAACATCTGTTTTAGAAAAATACATTCTCATGCCCTTTTCGCCTAACGATTCAGTCAGTTTTCACCCTCTGTCTTTATCCAGAAACATTTTTATTTTTACACTTAACCGCACTTGTATCGAAGTACAGATTATATTGCGCTTCTCACGATTCAGGAATTTTAGTAACCCACAATCTGGCACCCCTACACAATTCATATATGGTACAAGCCTACCGTATGTATTTGGCGAATCCATACCAGCCAATGTGTTTCTGTGTCTCTTGTGCATGGCCCAAATACTTTTAGATTGGCGATATTGTATTCCGCCAACCAAGTAAGTTGTAGTTGCGTATTCAACTGACTTCTGCTCTGACGCTCGTATCTGAATGAGACACTAGGAAGTGTCTTCTTGCTTCCCCTTTTTGTACCTCTCCCTCTTTGCTTTTCATGATAGAATAAATATCTTCGTATACGAGATTGGAGTTCTTTTTTTTTTGAACTGGTGGTTATTGCTTCTGCTTTCATGGTCAATCACGACTAAAGGATAAAATCTTTATTACATATGGTAAAATAAAATCCTTAATAATATTTATCTGTAATTTATTAAACTAAAATAAATTTCCAAAAATATACAATATCACTATTAATTTTATAAACAAAAATTTCGCAACCCGACCCGTGTCTGTAGTCCGGGCCTTGCCCGTACTAAAAGAACACTGCCCCAAGCCCACGCCCGAGCAAATCTTTAGCAAGCGTTTCTTCCGATGTAAGAACGACCGGTAACCAGTGGTGGCTTTGGTGGCCACGACACTCAGGGCCAAATTTGCTAGTGCCACTAATTATGACTTGATTACCGCAGGGACAAATTTCCACCAGTATTTTATTTTAGAAAATCTCGCCTGATTTAAACAAAATTTTTTGTCTTAAATAAGGTGAAATATGCTATTACACTGTAAAAAAATCTGTAAAATTACTAAAGTTTTTCAGGAAACTGGGATTGCTAGAACTTTTTATGTAAAGGTAACAACAAAAATGCATGTAACAGACACACTTTTGCGCCGAAAATCAAAAAATCTGTAAGGTTACTAAGAATTTTTTAGGAAACTGGGATGCCTAGAACTTTTCATGTAACTGCAACCAGGGTTACAGATGAAATTTTAGTACGATTACTGTAATTTTAGCAGATTCATTTGTAAGGTTACAGATTTCTGTATCTTTACAAAAACTAGCTTTGTAGATTTGCAGATTTTTTGTACAGTTACAGATGAAATTTTAGTAAGCATGTAACTTTACATCTGTAGAACTAAAGATTTTTTTTTTTTTTTTTTTTTTTACAGTGTAATAGATTACCGGTGGAAATTTGTTCTTGAGGTAATCAGGCTTTATACATTAATAAAGACATATTCTAAAAAAACTATTTTATTTTAATTAAGCAGTTTACTTGTTTTCGACGCAATGGTGTTCAGCACCTTTGTAAAACCGCTCCTGCCGGTTGGTAGAGTGACGGCAAATGAAGTCACAGAAGTAAGCGCAGCGTGATGTATTATTTTCTATTCTTATTCGAAGTGGAATTGCATTCATGCACTGTTGTGTGGGCTTTCAAATTTCAAAGTAGAGCCGATTTCATGCTCTCAGCTCTTGACGTACGTAATTTATGTTGCCAGCATTGTTTTTTTTTTATCTTTCTTGTTTTGAATAATTTTTTTACTTCTTCATTCATTATAGTTTTAGCTAATTAAATAACTTATTAATTTCGGTCTATATTTTATGCCTTCTTTTTAATGAAAAATCTGTTTTGGAAATATTTAAATATATTCAAATAACGTAATTTTAATTTCTTATTTTAGAATTAATTAAAATACTTAAAAAATGATGAGTAGTGCATAGGATGTAGTAATCCGTTTTAATGCTATTCGAGATTTTTCTTTTTCTTTCTTTTTTTATAAGTACCTTTTGAATCGTCTTAGTTTTAATTGATAATTATTGCGGAATTAATTAAGCCAAGCAAAAATAGAGTTTTGTATCGTGTCAGGTAATCCGAATTTACAATGGGTTAAGTTTTTTTGTACAGTTTTAATCATTGTAGTTTTAATTTATATTTTTTCTGGAATTAATTAAACTATTTTTAAGTGAAATTCTTCATCGGGTTGCGTAATCAGATGCTCACGTAGATCTCCTATATATGTGTGTGTGTGTACGCTTTTGACCTTCTTAGTTTTAATCGATCATTTTTCTGGAACTAAAATACGTAAAATTAGAATTCTACAGAGTATTACAGTATCCTGCAATAGCTATTTAAAGATAACCCGAAACTGGATCAGAACCCTACCAAATATGTTTTGTTAACCCCTAACTTGACAAAAAGTATTTTTGCTTACTAATAGCTCAATCCCATCCTAAACTAGAGTCCTGTCGAACGTTATTTCATGTCAACCCGTAACCCTACCGGAATACGGCAAAATAATTTCTTTAACCCGACACCCGAATAGATCCTGACACTTTGCAACGTAACATAAACTAGAAAACGAAATTAAAGAAAATTAATCCATAATTTAATACATTTATGGAAAAATAATCTACAATTATATCGCTATTATCTATTTTATATTTTATGTAGAAAAATGAACACATATCTACTCATTATTTCTCAAATGTTTAATTTTTCTGTCTATAAAATATTCCGGACTTTCTTTTGAAAAATCAGGTCAACTGGAACTCGACCCGAAACGAAATAAACTATAGCGAACCTAAAAAGAAACGAACCGCGTGTCGTGTCGGTGTAGAGTCGATACAGAGCTCTTCGCCCGACAAAAAGCATCTCGTCGATACCAAACCCATTACAGAAAAATTAATCCACTCTTAAATGTTGTGTAAAACTAGTTCATAATAAAATGTCTAATATGAATTTTATCTTTTATGTTAAAAATAAATATGTAAAGAACTTTCATATTGAAATACATATTTTTGTCATCTGAAACAATATTCTGTTCCTTCCTTTGAAAAATCGAATTAACTCAGACATTCAAGTATCAAAGCTCAACCCATAACCAACCCGAGGCCGAAACAATTAGAGTAAACCAGAGCTCAACCTTAACCACAGTGAAAACAATTATCGACACTCCGACCAGAACTGCGCATTTGGTTGGCAATAATTTTTTTCGACTAGAAATTGTACCTGCTTTCAAAATATTGATGCAATTTTTGAAATAGAAGTCGTCTACATATTACAAATTGTAAAAAAAAAATAATAATAATTTCAAATGAAAACTCTTGACACCATATTTGCTTTTTTTATATCAAGACAACCAGGAGAAAGGTATAACTTATGCTTTTTTTCTTAAATATTAGTAGAGTTAAAAAAAAGTCAAAGTTTCAGGAAGATAAATATAAATTTACATGACATACTTTAATTTATATCTTCCTAAAAATTCATCCGCTTGAAATGTCTTTTTAATAAGATATAGATACGAGAGCAAAATATATTCCAGACACTTTTTTGATTTAAAAAAATATTTTTAATTATAATAATTATTAATAAATTCATATTAAAAGTATGATTCATGATCTACATTATTTTTTACATAAAATGAACCACAATATTAAAAACCATGAGAGTGAGAGTTTACAGATCATTGAAATGATTTATTTTTGACATATACATAAATATTACATTTGACAGTCTAAAGGAAGTGTCTTTTCTTATCAAAGCTTACACGAAAAACCTAAGACAGCAACTGAAAAAAGTACCATGGCATTATTTTTTATAATTAGAAATTCTATATGTTTGTGGTAAATAACTGCATGTTCAAGTACTTTTCATATTACGGTTTTAGTTTTAGTTTTAAAAATTTATGCATAAGTACCTAACACATTTTTTTAACTCTAAAAATGTGAGAAGAGATGTTTATAAACCAAATCATTTTTTCTTGTTGCTTTGTTCAAAGATGTTCACAATTAATACAAAATGTAGGTATTACCACTTGAAAAATGAAAGTGTGTATAATTTTAATGTGTATATGACCAAAGTATTTTCGTACTTAGTGCTCTGTGAATGTGTTAAACATTGTAAAATCGAATACTGTCAGGAGTAGGTAAAATGACTGCGGTTAATTAATAATTTCTCGCCCTCAGGAAATTAAAGGTTTGCGCCCTTTTCTCTGGATTAATCGACCCTGCCCATACACAATTTTTATTTAATTCCTTTATACCTTAATAATCCCAGTCTCAATTAAAGTTATTCCCAGGTCAAGAAAATCCTACAAATGGAAAAAAAAGAAACATTCTGTTTCTTCACCCATGTTAGTAAGTAAAGTCAGAAATACATCTTATCTGCGGTTATCTTGAATGAATATTTTGTCTAACTCACATTCATACTAGGGTAATGATTTATCTGCCGCACAATGAAATTTCATTTACATGCCATGATCAGAGCTCCCAGGTCTCCAGATATTTAAATAACTGTATTTTCGTATAGAAAATTTTGCTTTATTTAATCTTAGAATTCCCGGCTTAAATAAAGCAACAGTTTCAATACGAAAATATTGGTATTATAAAATCCAAAGGCTTGTCATATATGGATAATGAGTTTTTAATGAAAATGCAAAAATACGCATTAGTACTGTTAAATTTTATTATACCTCACGTACAGTTGTGGACAAAAAAAAGTAAACACCACCTACTAACTCTGCAACAAACAGTTATAGAAGAAAGTTACTTGTACCAAACGATTGGAAATAAAGTCTACTTTAAAATGATGGATATAAAATTTGATTAGGGGTCATCAACATATCAAAACGGACCCAAAATTTGTCTTTTTTTTTTTCAATAGCAATACCCAAGTTTGTCAGGATAAATAAATTTTACTCCTATCAAATAGCCTAAAAACAAATTTTGATGAAATTCGTACGATTACTTTCAGAGAAATTAATTAATTTAAAATGAGCCTATTTTAGGTGTTGTATCCAAATTGAAGTTCAGTACTCGATTGTTGAAATGCTACAGAATGAGTACGTCACTTCTATTAATGTATTATTTCTCGCCAATATCAACATTTCACTCGCCTAATAAGTTTCGACTATTTCCAGCCCAAATGTTTCAATAAAAGGAGTAAAATATGTATTTTTAAAATAATTCTTTTTGCATATCATAGCCTATAACTCCATTTTGATGTTTCTTCAGCATAATTTGAAAACTATTTGGAAGAAAAATTTGAAATTGAGAATTTCCATAAAGCAGGGCATAATAAATATAAATCTATCAAAAAAATGTAGATTGCAATTTATATTTATTTCGAATGTTAATTTCATAATTCATAATGAAAAATTTTCAAAATTACGAGTTCATTGAATTTATGTTTGGGTTTTTTAGTATTATAACCACAGAAAAACTTATCAAATTAAGATTATAATTTCAGCAGCTATTAACAAAAATATGAAAATGTAATTTAACATTAAAAGCTCTACAGTTTGAATATTTTTAATTCAAAAATTATCATCCAAATGACGTAAAATTTTGTTTCTGGGTATAATTTGAACCGAAGATTTAAAATATAGTGCCAAATTGCGTCTTTCCATTAAAAAAAAACAAAGTTTGGTCTGGTTTTGATTTGTAGAGGGCCCCTAAGCAAATTTTATAAACATCATTTAAAAGTAGACTTTATTTCCAATCGTTTGGTACCAGTAACTTTCTTCTACTGCAATTTGTTGTAGAGTTAGTAGGGGTGTTTACTTTCGTTTCACACGACTGTAAAATTCATGTTGTGAATCATCTCATTTTTATACCTTAAATTTCGTTATTATTTATTTTTAAATGTTGAAAATAAAAGCGTTTTTTCTTTAGAAACAAAATAGGTTCATTTTAAAACATGCTTTTGTTATATTTACGCAATTAATATACATTATACCGTAAGGTACAACTTTCACTATCATAAAAAATATAACCTTGTTTCCCAATACGTCTTGAAAATCGCGATATAAATTTTATATTGACTTTTAACGATCTTGAAAATTCTAAAACATGGTCAGAAGTAAAATTAATATGTTTTTTAAAGATATAAATTATATTATAAGACTTTGAAAAGCTGTCTGAAATAAAATTTGCTTGGCTATTTACATCTTAACAGAATTTTTTTTTTTTTGGCATAAATATTTATTTATATTTGGAACCGCTTCCTAATGTTTAAAATCCTAAATATTATGAAGCATCTATTAACGAAACAAGGGTAATTAATAAAAGACACAAACAATTCTATATTGTCCATGATCAGAAATAAACTGTCAGACTTATGATGAGAAATTTTCCACTTGCAATATGTCTTTATGGAAGAAAAACCAAGTAGAAAAACAGAATACCTGAATTGTGACATAGAAGAATAATAAGCTGTCTTGTAACATAAATTTTGGATTTCTGGGGTTACCACCTTAATTGGATCCCTAGGGTCAAATAATATCTCATAAAAGAAACTGCTATATCTCTTTTATCAGTTATTCTATTCTAAACTATGAAAATACCTTAATGAGAATACATTTTAGCAATATTTAAACACTAGATAAAAGTTTAAAAAATAAAGTGAGTTGGGGAGAGGCAGATTTTAAAGGCAAACATAGCGCTTACACCTTGGAAAGCTGTAATTTTCCGAATATATTTTAACAAATATATTAAATTTATATTTAATATATTTGTTGTGACTTAATATGTAATTAAGAAACCATAGTGACATAAATATTTAGGATCATTTCAAATAATTTTAAAATCTTCTGAAATCAATAAAATGTATGACCATTCAAAACAAAATAATATAAGTAGTGACAGGAAATTATCTCATTTGTTTGGTTGTAATTTCCGGTGTATTTTCCGCGGATCAAACAATCATGTCTGGGCTCAGAAATTTTATTTAATAATTGAAGACAAATATTTACTGTGATCTAATATGTTAAATTTTATTAAATGAAATTTCTGGGTCTAAACATGATTGTTTGATCCTCGGATTATACGCCAGAAATTACGGTAATTCCGAATTACACTTCTGTTCTGTTATAGAAATATACAATATGACAGACATTACAATACACACAAAGTTAAATATGATATAACTAAAGTTTATGTGTACTTTAACCTTCGTAAAATTGGAAACATTTATGTCACCTACACACATGGTAATTTAATACTTGCATTATAGTCTTAACAACTGTAATTTGCAATAAAAAACCATTTCATTTATAGATAAATCTCCCGAATCTAAAGCAAGAAAATTTGTTCAAGTTTGTTTTATAATCACAGTTGCATAAATTTTAGTTTTTTAATCTAAAAATAAATTGTTCTAAAGATTTAAACTGGCTAATAGCGCTAAAACACTCCATTGTGACATTATAATTTTCACTTTGTAAAATATTATTCAACTAAGTTAGGAAATGTACACTAAAATTTATACACATATATGAATATCAATTTTAGGTAAAATAAATGAGCCTTCCTTACTATATTAAAATATATAAATGATACTTTTACCTATATCAGTTTTTTTAAACATAAGTTTGACTCATACAAAATCAATATATAAAGAATATATAAATAAAGGTTGTCATGTATATAATCATGTGCATTATACTGTTGCAGTTTGTACAGATGCATTAACTCAATAACTAAAACTAATCAAATAAGAATCATTTGATTAGTTTTAATCCATTTACAGATAATATGTAGATCTGAATATACGTACTTCCTCGATACTGTTTTTTAACAGTTACATCAGTTTTCGTACGAGACATAATAAAAATGTTAACATTAAATATAATTGCAAATTTCAACATTTATTATTTGTGTAAACAAATGCATAATTATTTGTTAAGGAAATATAGAAAAAAAATTTCGAAATTAATTTCGCAATAAGAAAACTTTCAAATTTATTTTACTTTCTTAACCTATTTCTTTTTTTAAGAACTTTTTAAAAAATAAAAAATTAAAGAGTTATGTGCATGCGATAACAAAAATATGTCCAACCAAGTAGAGTATTTTTAGAAATATTTTCATTAAAATTAATTACACATTAATTGGTACAGCGGATGGCTTTACTTAAAAAAGTATGCAATTTCATTCATCATGCAAAAGTGTGAAATTTCATTTAAAATTATTATTTAAAGTCCAAAAATGCTAATTAAAGCTTTATTTGTACTTGTGCCCATATTGATCTTTTTATGTGAAACTTCTAAGAAAATAGTTTATCCTAAAACTGTCACAAAGACTAATTTGGAAATTACTTATTATCTTTTAATTTATATATGATATATTTATTTAAAAAAAATAATAGTCTTGCATCTATGAGTAACCAAAGCTCGGACGTTTCCAAAAATTTGAATAATAGTATATCGTACAATTTTTTTTTTTTTTTTTTTTGAAATGTGAGATTAAAAGAACCAAAACTGTCAATACGAAAATACTGGTACTCAAAAATCTGGATGCGGGGCAGCTCTGGTTGTATAATTAGGTAAAATGTTTCAAATTTTAAAACAAAATGTAATTTCTTAAAGGTTTACTTTTATTGTAAGGATTAGATTTTTTTTCTCCCTTTCTTTTTCTTTTCTTTTTTAAATTTAATTACTTATAATTCAAAATGTTTTGTCAGACATCCTCAGATGATTGTGCATTAATAAATGCAAAATGTCTGTTTATGTCCATTGAAAATTCTTTTTAAATACGTGTTGGGCGTCCAAGACAAAAATTGGAAAATAAATAATAATTATTATTCTTACTGTTTGAAACAAAGGTATACAGATTTGAAAATCCAGGAATTTTTTGTTTATATATAAATATTTTCAGGGAAGTATTTAAAACTAAACATCGACTTATTAGAATGACGGATTATATATAGGATGATTCGGAGCTATTATGAGACACCATTCTAAACATAACATATTAACTTTCGATCAGTGCACTCTAGTCCCAATTAAAAAATTCTGTAATTTGTGAGGTTTTTAATTTATTTTTATGAATAAAAAATATAGCCTCATTAATGTTTTAAGAGTAAGGTAAATGAAAATAACATCTCACTCTGTCGTCTTAAACAGTCTTTTCAAACCGCCCCAGTGAATGGGGTTAATGTTAGACAGGCTATGCTGTTACAGTGAGGCACTATTATTTTTAAATGGTTGTAAACACTAAGAAAATGAGAGGTCTGTAAAAACGTTATATTGGACCGAATTTTTCAGCTATATCATTCAAATTTATTTAATCTTTCATTTTACCTGAATTTTGGAACATAACTGTATTTCATGCGTCCACCATAACATGATGAAAAAACACAACAATTCCTTCCCTAATTTGTTAAATGGTACTTTATCTTAAAGAATTACAAAGAAAGTCATCTACAACAATTAAAATATATTTTTGTGAGATTTAGAAGTAGATTTTCAAAGGTATAACATTCACTATCAAAAATGCAGTTTACGATCCTGAAAGATAATTTACTGTTCTTTAATATTTACACAGCCACGAGAATTATAAATAGTTTTACTGATTTTTAAGGCGGTTTCCAGAAAAAGCCAGCTCCATACACTGTATCACATTAGGTCCTCGAGTTTGATGCAATGAATCTCGAGCTACGTCAAACATAGTCCAAATTTTAAAGGATAAAAAGACATAATTTATTTCTGAATAAAGGCATTTTATAATAATTTACGTAAGATTTTATTTAAGTGTCGCACATCAAAAGTTTTTGAAGTCTGACAGAAAAGATTTTATTTTCAAAAAAGTATAATTATATATTGTACACTATTTTCCTTTTGCATTTTTGAGTGTATTAAAGTAAAATGATGTATTGTCTGTAAAATAATCGCTGAGCCAATTTTAGTACTATAACATTTGGTATCATTTTATGCGTTTCATTTTAGCCTGATTTATCCTACGTGACATAAAATTTAGAATGTTTATCTCTTGTGTAAAAACATATAAAATATCCCTTAGAAAATTATTCCATAGAAGCAGTATTAAATAAAAGAAACGTGTTAAATTTTGGAAATAATATATTTTCTCAGAGACCTCTATCTATCCTTTAAAGAGTTTTGGAAGCATGCGTAATCTTTGAAAAATGAAAAGGAAATACTCTTTAACAAGATATATTTTTTAACTTATAAAAGCCAGTTCACTAGTGCTGGCAATAACATGCTGAAGATGCAAACATCGCAATAGAAAAACCTTAAAATAATTCATTGAAAATTGCGAAAAACGCTACGTTATTGACTAAATTATCTTACGTCAACTCTCGGCTAAATTACTTATCATTTAGATCATTGATATTTTGCAAGTACAACATATATATACATACATTATATATACATACATTATATATATATATATATATATATATATATATATATAATATATATATATATTAAATGCAAATTACTGTACAGACTCCTTTTTAGCAACTTCTCTCTATTTTTTAATAATTTTAACAACATGCCTATTGGGGAGGGGGGTTGGTGTATGTAATTTTTATGTTATCCATTTATCTTTATGTAGAACTTTACCAGTATATCTTTCGTCTAATTCATCTTTTACATATACAAAGACATATCTTGTGAATGCTAGTAAACATTAAACAGTAAAACACATCATCAACAAAATTAGCGGCCACTGGTTAAAATCACAAGTAGAGTCCTTTGTTCTCTGGTTTGCCCTTCAAGAAATCAGTGCCAAAGTAAAGTAAAAGTGATGTGGGATGCTCGTTGGAAGTGTCAACTTGAATGAAGACCATAGCACAGGCTTGTCAAACAAAATATAATCTATCACATCAATAAAACACAAAAATAAAACATAATAAAATAAACACAATCAATTATTTAAAACAGCTAAACTATAACTCAAGTTAAAGTCATCACGTCGCGTAAATCGCACGAGAGATATGATGACGCGTAAGCAAGATCCGCTCAAAATCCGCTCAATCCATCTGCTACTGCACTAAATATAGTTCCTCCACAACCACAGTTACTAATTCCAAAATATTCATGACAACCATATTTCTGGCGATACATACGCACTTTGGATCTTTAATCCTTTAAGATCAGGAGTTTTTTTTTTTTTTTTTTTTTTTGGTAGAAATTGAAAGTTTGGGTGTTTCACCTTATCGATAGGATGGTATTTGATTGAAAAAAAAAATACCCTATGTCAGGTTATGCCAAGGGAGGTCCCACACAATTGTGTGGGTTCGGCTTTAATGCAGCCGTTTTTGGACTAAATCTACACAATTGTGTAGTTTGGGATTATGTGTGCAAATATCTAAAAATAAAATTTAAAGCGAAAAAAGTTTTTGTTTATTGAGATAATTTTCATCCGCCCCAATGAAAATGTTTGAAATTTTTTTTTATTTTTGGACAGACCACTAAAATCTCGTTTTCTGTGACATGCTCAATCCTCGCACTCCTCTTAAGAGCCGTTGACAAATGGTATGCCTTTTATTCCGGTTGGATTGTGCCTGATCATTCTTTTTTTTTTTTTTTTTTTAGTCTTTCCAGCAGCGGTTTTTTTTTTTTTTTTGAAATACCGATCGAAGTTCTTAAAACTAGGTCTGAACCAGAGTAAGGATTACAGCAGATCCTAAGCCCAGATCCTTGTGGACCATGTCTGCACTTACCCACTGGTATACTACAAAATTTAAAACTATCCCAGATGATTCTGTTAAGACAGAGTGTGGTTTGTTTTTTAACATACTGCTTTACTGAGGCATATCCTAAAAAAAGGAATCGTCTGCTCATCATCTACGGAAAACTTTCCCTGATTTCCTGGTAAATTCAAGCAGATACTACAGAATCTGTCGAGAATTTGCTGAACTTTCCATAATTTATTATTCATTCCTGGTGGTTTACTTACTGTGTCGACAAAATGGAATGAATTTATCAAATTTTAAAATCTTTCTCGTGGTATGCATGTAACTCATATAAAACTTATAAATCATATATGGCATCTATAACTCAGAGTAGAAACATACAGTTCGTTACATGTGCATATTATATATCTAATACTATCCATTTTAAGTAGAAATCATGAATATTGTAATTAATAAAAAAGAAATTGCTAAAAATATAAGTTTAAAAAAATCACAATTTCTAATACATTAAATTTTTATTTTTAACTATTTTGGAAATCGTAAATGCCGCACCCACACAAATGTGTGGGTCATTTGTTTTTCAACTTTTGTAAAGCCTAATTAAATTTATCAAGGACAAAATCAATTAAAATCGCGTATAAAGTATATGAAAAGAAAAACTAAATCTAAGCAAACACTAAAAATCATATTTAAAAGAAATTACGACAGTACATACTTTTTGTCTATTGCTCTCAGATGATATAGTATTTTTAAAAACAGAAAATCTAACCCTGTATTGTAGTTGGTGCTCCCTAGTTGTGTCTTATCAAAATATCTGAAGTCAATTAACTCATATAAATGTGCACATTTGGTTTTAAATCTCACAAAAACAGGAAATAGTCATTCTCTTTTACTTTAATATCACCCACACAATTGTGCAGGTCAGGGCTTAAAGGGTTAGAGAATCACAGAATAGCTAGCTCATCAACGCACAAATGTTAATGATTCAGGACACCACGATCCCACGCAAACTCTAAAAAATCACTCTTCCACTGGAGTACCCTTGTAAAAGAATAGCTAGGCACTCTATTGCAATGTCATAAACTTAGTAAAAGAATATCGAAAGTCTAAACCATTTCTGCTGTTCATTTTTCTAATCTTAGCAGAATGGCGTCCAGATTACACACTGCACATGATGTTCTCGTCTTGCTCCTAAATTTATAATGTCCACAGGTAAATAAATATATATATATATATTGGCAAAACTATACATCAGCTATAATCAAAAGAAACTGTGATTTCAGTTCCTGTAAAAGACATTCCACAGATGTAGGGGAGGTAGGGGAGGTATGATACACTTTTTTTTACTAATTTTTTACAACCCTTAGAAAGCTATTTTTAAACAAATTTTTCGTGTTCTCTTATAAAGTGACCTTTTATTCATTTATTAAAAATATTGTGAATTAAAAAAATAGTCATTCAAAAAATATATAACAATTATTTTGAATGGCTACTACTGTATCAAATCTCCCCATTACTGGGGAGGATTGATACACTAGCAAGGGAGGTTTGATACATTGTTATGTAAATTGAAAAAAAAATGCAGACAACTCAATTTATGCGTCATACAATTTTTTTATGATAAATCTTGAAATATTTAAGTAAAATTTGAAACGAAATGACATTGACATATTTTTGTTTTAGAAATGTTTTTTACAAAAATATTTAAACTATTGCAATTATTTAAACAATCCTATTAACACACTTTTTAGAAAATAAATAATGGAAAAAACCCCTAGAGATCTAGCTGCAACGAAAAATGAAGTGAGCATTACTGATTTGCAAATAATTTAACATAAATTTAGCACATTTAATATTCCTTTAACCCTTTCAGGGGAAAAGCATTTTCAATGCTAAAGTGTTGAATAAATGAATGGCACTGGAATTTACCAACAAATTTAATTAGAAATAAGAAAAGGTATCTATTTAACTTTCATACTAAATGGAAAATATTTTACCAAAATGCTGGTGCCAGTGTGGCGTTCGGGAATTAAAATTAAGTGGTTTCATAAACATACCACCACCCCTGAAATGGTTAAAAGGAAAACTAATACCTCTATCATATTGATAAGTAAAATTGGATAGATTTAACATTTTTCAATTGCCCTTCGTAAATTATAGAAACATTTTCCCTTTCAGGCCATTTAAACTTTTTTCCTTCTACATGACGAGCAAAGTGAACTAACCATCTATCATCGCACTGCTTTTCTATGTAACCTACATAATGTCTAAGAATAGTCTCTTTGTCCTTCCTTACCAATTTCAGTAGCTCTTGCTGTAAAACAATAATGAATATTACAGTCCTATATTAGTTTGAAAACTTAAAAACACTATTAAATTTCAAATATACAAGTGTATCATTTCTCCCCAGTACTAATGTATCATTTCTCCCTATTATGCCTTATTGGATTTTCAATCACTTTGTACAAATGTAGTTGCAAAATGGTAATCTACTTTCTAGTAAAACTAATTTAACAATGTGCTTTATAAATAAAAAAAATCACAAGATACTATCTTCACAAAAATAAGAGTTATGAAAGAAAATCACTCAATGAAAAAATTTACATTGACATTCCAAAAACCTTCAAAATTAAAAGAAAAGAAAAGTTGTCAGTTCTTCACTGATTAGTCCAGCTAATGATGGATTCAGTAAATAAAAGAAGCCTTCACATGTGTTAGAATGGCTGTTCATGCCATTTGTTGAGAAAAATTGTCAATGTATCAACCTTCCCTATGTATCAAACCTCCCCTACCTCCCCTAATGCTTAAAATGTTTTCAAAATTGCCTCAACTTCACTAAACAAATATGGGGTAATTTGCGGTTTTTAAAATGACCCTTGAAATTCAATATAGACAGATTCTTCAACGATTGTTTGTCTGGAAAGTTTATACAACAGAATATTACATCAAAAACATCTGGTAAATGTCAATTTTGATTACTTCCTCTGAGATTTCTGTCATCCTCTATACTAATCACCTTTTCCGCGGGTCCGTGAATGCAATGCAGTATACGGGAATCTTTCTGGCTGACTGATTTTGCTATAATGTTTTTTGCAACCATAGATTTTGTTATCACTTTTCTGGTCAACTAGGATCCAAAAACTCGTATTGTTAGTCAATACAAGAAAACTGGGAAAAGTAGTTCGAATATCTATTCAGACCACTTAGCTTCAACCCTGTACACTTTTAAAAATTTCAAAGATCGATTTTTTTTTTTTTTTTTTTTTTTTTTTACATCGTTGGAAATGTTATTGTATTCTGAATAAGTTGATACCAATCTTTTAACTGTAAGATAATTATTTACTGAGATATTAGGGAAAATGTAGACATCACCTATTCATTTCCGAATTAACAGCCCTGTGACAACTGTCATGACGGCTTGTTTATATTTTGTTTTTGCGCTTTCACATTGTCGTAACTTTGGAAATATGCTAAAATGCGACAATGGAGGATATTCCATCTACGTTATGATCACGTGATCAAGTTAGAAACTTCGAGCGAAAGAAGGGAAGACTCCGTAGACGTAATGTAAATCCCCGCCAGCCACTGAAACAGTTCATGACGAAAGCGGTAGTAGCCTCCCTTCTTATCAGTTAGAAATTCTTTGGGTAAATTACCGGTACCACGTGACTTTTTTCAGCCCTTGAACTCAGATTTGGAATATAGTCCATTGTTATTGGCTAAATACCTTAAGCAATAATAAGAAAGCTTTAAAATATTAACTTCAATTTCCACTTTCGCCAAATTTGTTAACTTTCAAGGTTTTTCACAGATTTATTTGCTATTAAGTGCTTAAATTTTAAACAAAACAGTTTCTTTTTCTTTTCTTTTTTGTTAGAGCAATACTTTCCTGATTTTGTAATAGTATTCTACTTCTTAATATTTATTAGCTTTTTAATGAAAAAATATGCAAAATGTGCTTTAGAACAGCATCGAAGGGGGAGTCAGTTTAATGGTAATCACTCATCAAAATACGATGATAGAAATATATCCTAAAGTGCTAATTGATCTTATAGAAAACTAAAAAGTAGTCAATTTTATAGTGATTTTTGTTTTAACTGACAGTTTATAATACGGATTTATTGACATTATTGTTTTGTTTTTCCTAGTAAACTATACGGATTTTTGTGCAGCAAAGTATGTGAATCAGATATCGAAATACGAGAATCCCTATAAAATGGCCTATATTTTACATTAAATAATTTAGTTTTATAAAACGTGCACATTTAATTCACTTTACAATCAAAAGCTAAACAAAATTTTCAGTTATATGTTTAAAATTAATTTTTTGCAATTGTAAATGCTACATTTTTACAAATTACGTCTATTTATTTTTTAAGCATGTTGCACTCTGCAGCATTTTACAAATAATTTTATGTTTATCATTTTAAACTAGCATCTAATTTTATTTTTAATACAAACTACGATATATAATTAGTCGTTTTGGTTCCTTTATTATACATTTTATATTTTAAAAATACAATTTAATCTTTAAACGGCTTTTTCTCATTATGGCATTTTTTACTCTTGCGAGCGTGATATCTCCAAAACTATTTGAAATGGAGCTTTAAAAGTTTTGCCCTACATAAATATTTATATTATCATGGAAATGAACTAGGATTATAAAGTTGTGTTCAGTATGAAAAAAATTATGTGATTGAAAGCGTGTAAAAATTCATAGCTTTTCTAATTTTTCTAATTAAATATTAATTACCCTATATCTAATTAACTGATTACAAATATCCTATTTCAAATTATAGACCAGAGTGTTATCTTTAATTTAAGGTAAAGTTTATGCAAATAGAATATATTAGCATGAGATATTGTGCGCGCAGTGAAATGTTATTTACTGTAAAAATTTAAATAGCACTTTGAAATTGACCCCTTGATTTTGTAAAAATAATAATATATCCGAATAAAAATTTTTTAAACGAAGTCTAAGAACACCTATATATACTCTAAAAAGTTTGTACTTCTAGAGTGGTTATCCTTTTAATAAAAAATTGCTAAACTCATGACAAATTTCGCATGTTTTATGTCCGTTAAAGGTGTACTGTCCCCTTAATAGTTTGATTCATTTTCTTTTAGGTGGATTTCGTATGAAATACTACCTATTGGGATCGTTTCTATGTTGGAATTTCTGAAAAAAGTTTTTCAGATATACACCGATCATGACCCCTAGAACCCAAAACCACCCTCAGTAAAAAACTTTATCTATCTATCTATCTATCTATATCACTTTCTTCTGGACACGATAACTTTCGTAATTCTGCACCAATCTCTTCCAAACTGATACATAAAATCAATGGGCATAAAATCTCGGTCAAGTTCGTTAATGGGCAAAATCGGAACAAGGGGATGGAATAGGGAGGGGGTTTGTGAAAACAGAAAACCCCCCATAACTTCTTAATTTTTGTACATATCAAATCAGTTTAAGATTTTTATTACTTCTAAAATAGGGCCAAAATTTTATGTATCACAGATTTTTAATAAAGTTAAAAATGAGCTCAAGGGGCGCAAAAATAGGGTTTTTGGGAGAAAAAAAATTCATAACTTTGTCAATTCTCAAGATATCAATTCCAATTAATTTTATTATATATTTCCTTAATATTACCTACAACTTTTATATTCACAAGTTTTGGATAGGACTAATTCGTACCGCAAAAAAAATTAAAAACGAAAACAAAAAGGGGGTTTGAAGAAGTAAAAAATCCATAACTCCGTCAATTCAAAAGATATAAAATCCCCATGAATTTATCATATATCTTCTTAATATTGTCTACAACATCTATATAGACAAGTTTTGGATAGGACCAATTCTTACAGCAAAAACAAATTAAAAATACATAGCGGCTGAAGAAAAAAATCATCTAAGTAAGGGTGTATTCAAATCCAAACTGCTTATTTTCTGACTCATTTTACAATTCATTTTTGCTCTCAAAGGCTTCCAATTTGCACGTTTTCTTACTCAGAAACTATATAATGTACCGTAATGGTCTATTTTTTTATACAGGCAGAATATATTTAAAAAAATTCTGTTGAAGTGGGCATTTTGAGCCGAATTTCCCGAAGTGGATTGTGTTGGAAAAATCATTGGATTAAGGATGCACTCAAATCCAAACTGCTTATTTTCTTACTCATTTTTAAATTCATTTTTGCTCTCAAACGCATCCAATTGCTAGATTCTCTTATTCAGAAATTATATAATGTAAAGTAATGATCGATTTTTTGATAGAGGCAGAATATATATTTCAAAAAATGATGTCAAAGTGGGAATTTTGAACAGAATTTTCCGAAGCGATTCTGTTAGAAACGAAAAATATTGCCCTACTGATAAAATAATTGTTTATTAATCAAGTTTTAATTAATTGAAAGAAAAATAAAAACACAGGTCGCTTATAAATGTATTCAAAAATCACGTCAGCATGTTTCATATATATATATATATATATATATATATATATATATTATTAAAAATGAATCTGAAAATGTGCCAGAAAATTTCGAGTTGTTGAGCATGGAAAAATATTTAATATCCCCATTTAATTTTTTTTAATATCGCCTTAACATGATTCTGATAAAACCAGCTATTTTATAAAAATGAAATAAAAACTTGTCAAAAGCAGACAGATAAAACTGTTAAAGCGGATTTATATCTAACAATGATTTAGTTTTTGTTGGTGAAATTAGTATACTTAACTTCGAAATCTACCTCTGCCTGTAGGCCGGGCCGGCAGGGATTTTTTTTCAAATTGGTGCTTTGCTTTCAGACACGAGAGTAATTTGCTCTGACACAGCATGTTTGTAATAACGATATAAGATAAAAAATATCTTAGTACGTGCATTATATACTTCATTAACCATTCGGTCGCGCAAACATTTCTAATCTTACTTATTTAAATTCTAATTTGGAGACAGGGAATGCTAACGGATATATGGATTCGTATGGGAAGGAATTTTGGAAGGCTGAGAGAGGAATGCTTTTCTGAGTGATTCAGTTAAATATAAACTAACCCAATGAATAAATATATCCACTATTTAAATATTTATAAAGATCAAGATTCCATAAAAGAAGCAAAATGCAGAATTTTCTAAACTTACAAATCTTTTTAAGTACTTCCTACATGTTATTTATAGTGGATTCTTTTATGTAAAACAATGATTGAATTCTAGCACTGTGGATGGGAATCCACGGTACAGAAACAAAGTGATACATTCATTAGCGTTAAGCATTACTGGTACAGTACCATATAATAATAGTTTCAACGTGATGTCCTTTAAAATCGCGTGTCACGGCAATCAACAAAATACGTTTCACTGGCTTTAATTCAATTAAAAGCGTAAAGCAAACATAGCGTGCAGGTTAGACTCTATGAGTTACTTAACATACAAGTTTTCGTTACTTAACTGGGATTCGAACTCAAATTTAGGAAAGAGAATGCATTTAATCTATTGAAACACTTCTATTACTACGCCTAATGTTTATTTTGAACAGTTTTATTTACCTGCTGTTGAGTTTTTGAAAGTTTATTTTTATCTCTTGATAATAATGTTTCTATCTTAAATCAAAGCTAAATGTTTGCTTATGGATAACGATCGACGTTCTGAAAATAAAAGCTATGATACGTCGTACTCATTGATTGAGTAAATTGTTAAGAAAGGTTTTAAAAAAAGAAAATATTTCTCAAAGCATTTTTTAAATACAAAAAAAAATTAATTGTTCGCATTTCCTTAATTAACTTTATTTAATTCTCAAATAACATATTTTAGTTTCTCAATGAAGCAGATTGCATTTTCTTGAGACACTTTAAAATAAATGAGCTGTACATGTCTTTAAAATCATCGCGTAAAATTTCGATAACATTTTGGAACATTTTTCATTAGTAGTTTAAAATAACCATAAGAAAAATTTAATGTTTTCTGTAAAATGAGATATTTTTGACGAAATTGTTTATAGTAAATCAAATATGAGATTCTTCATACATAGAAAAGATGCGCTGTGATAAAAGCATGTTTATAACTATGCCATAACACCCACAGCCCCGAAGCAATTCTATAGGTCGCCTGGTGCTTATCATATTTTGTGATTTCTCTATCCGTAGTCAGTACAACGCTAGTGTCATTTTAAATACCGATAACGCCCTTTTTAAATTTGGTACCTGGTTCTGGGGCTCAAACCGCATTACTATTTTTTTGCCTCGCATTAAAAATGAAACGATGCACTGACATGCAGGCATACAAATAATTTGTCTCAATAAATACATTTTTTAAAAATTTTCAAATACTAAACCGAATACCAGAAATTAATAATAATACAGGTGAAAATAACCTGAAATATGTTTTGTTCAACGAAAGTTTAAGCGTTATGTTTGATATTGTTTTTGCTATAAAAAAAAAAATGTTTCCGTTTTAGTAAACATTCTCAAAGGAAAGTTTTTGAAACCTTATTTCTTTAAATAATGCAATAATTACTTTGTTACACTCTAAAACTGGGAGGAGTGAAAAGCTCACTCGTTGAAAGAGTGACAGGCCTTTTCACTCTTTTTGGAGTGCATTTTGTAAAAATACACTCCTTAAAGAGTGGAATTTCCCACTCTCTAGAAAGGAGTGCAATATCTCACTCCGTTATCGAGAGTGAAGTTCTCACTCCCGAAAGAGTGGCTTGTGTATGCATTGGTTATTAGCCAATCAGCGCCCTCGTAAGATAAAAAAAAAATATCACATTTTCGTCTGGTCCGCCATCTTAGGATTAAGGGGACGGTGGAGTTTAAAATCCTTAAAAATATTTTTTTTTTTATTTTTGTAAATTTCAATTTAAATATTATTCAAGGGTACATTATATACATTATAACATGCATTTATCCCCCAAAAAATTTAAAAAACATTTTTTTTTTTAGAAAAAAATGGAATTTTACGCGTCGTGTTAGAAATCTTCGAAATGCCCCATGCGTCTTCCATATCAATGAAAATCCCCAATATTTTTTATAAAAGTTTGGTTTATATATAGAAATAAAATAGAGCATCGAATTTTACATATTTGAATTTAAAGGTTAAAAAAAAAATTGAAAAAATTTGAAAGTTTTTCGAAAAATTTTCAAAATTTCAAATTTTTTCAATTTTTTTTTTTTTTTTTTTTTTTTTTGTAAATTTCATCTTAAATATTATTCAAGGGTACATTATATGCATTATAGCCTGCATTTATCACAAAAAAAATTTAAAAAAAATTATTTTTGAGAAAAAAATGGAATTTTACGCGTCGTCTTAGAAATCTTCGAAGTGCCCCCTGCACATTCCATATCAATGAAAATCCCCAATATTTTTTATAAAAGTTTGGTTTATATATAGAAATAAAATAGAGCATCGAATTTTATATATTTGAATTTAAAGGTTAAAAAAAATTTTTTTTGAAAAATTTTGAAATTTTGAATTTTTTTTTTTTAACCTTTAAATTCAAATATATAAAATTCGATGCTCTATTTTATTTATATATATAAACCAAACTTTTACAAAAAATATTGGGGATTTTCATATATATTGAAGATGCATGGGGCATTTCGAAGATTTCTAAGACGACGCGTAAAATTCCATTTTTTTTCTCAAAAATAAATTTTTTTTTTAAATTTTTTGTGATAAATGCATGCCATAGTGTATATAATGTACCCTTGAATAATATTTAAGTTGAAATTTACAAAAAAAAAAAAAAAAAAAAAAAAAATATTTTTAAGGATTTTAAGCTCCACCGTCCCCTTAACAGATAAGGATATCATTAAAATTATTCATAATGGAATACATAAAATAAAGGTAAGTCTTATTTAATTTTAACCATTTATTCGTGTAGATATGTTAAGATTATGCACTAAATAGTTGTATGTTGTATAGAAAAAGATTGATCGTTAGAGTGTTCAAAAGTGATTGTCTGTTATATTTCTTCATGTAGCGGTTTGAAATATAATTCTTTTAACAATTGAATACGCATTAGAGGGCCGGCTCATGCTCGGGCCGATTTTCAATCACGGAACTTGGGCCGGTCCCGGGCCACACTTTTTTCTAAAGGCTCGGTTGCGGGCCTAGCTTATTTTTTCTGTACAAAGCCGGGACTGGTTCATTCCGAGTCTTCACGACCCAAAATTTTCAGTCCTAATTTTGACCCAGCCCGTATGAAAATCATTGTCTCACCGTGGCCTGGTCTATTCAAAGGTCAGTAAAATTAGGTCTGGCCCAAAAATGTTTGCAAAAAAATGTATACATTTTTAAATCGTCATTATTCTACCCTTAAACATTAAAATTTATTATTTTTAAAGAACACTAGATTTCTGCGCTTATTAAAATATAGCTAAATTAAAACTTAGTAAAACGTGTGAAAAGAACCTGCGTGTGACGGAACCCAGTTTTAAACTCACTAACGTATTGATCCATGCATAATTAATATACTAATACATAAGAAAAGAATATATAATACATTTAAACTCGCTAAGAAGGGAACTTGTATATAACACATTTTTTTTTTCTTTTCTATACAATTCCATCTTACTGTATAGCATTTTCCAGATTTTTAACACTTCAAAAAAAATAAAAAATTAATGTTTTGTTGAAATTCACTCGGGCCGAGGCTTTAACTTTTTTCCGGGCCGGGCTCGGGCAGAACTTTTAAGTTTTTTACCGGGCCGGACCAAATTTTTTTCTACGGGCCAGGCCGAATTTTTTTTTATGAGTCGGGCTGGGTCCTTGGAAATTTCGGCCTGTGCAGACCTCTAAGCTCACAATGCTTAGCAAAAAATAATCCAAACTTCATTAGTTCGGGAAATGTGAATTAAAAAAAAAATGAGTGAAAATATTTTTTTATTCTCTTTCAATGCTGTGTTTGCAAATTATAAAACTTTTACCAACGACCAAAACAAAGAAGTTTTATCTCTTTCGTTTGAAAGGGTGACTGACTCATAAGAGAAGATAGATTTTCTCAATCGTAGGAGACACGTCATTCGAAAACATTAATTTGCCGTTCTATGAGATTTTTTTTTTTTGGTTTAATTTTGATTTCGGATTATATACAGTTAAGAGTATTTATTATTGTTTCGGAGTTAAATATGATATTTGATGTTTATGATATTACGAAAAGGTTGGTACAGTGAAACCCCCCTGTGCGACCAACTCTATTAGGCGACCATCTCCCTCAACGACCATTTTTTCATGGAACGAAATTTATTCCCATAGGCTCAATATTAATTTGACCTCCATTCAGAGACCCTGCCAGTTGAGCCCCCTCCATGAGAGACCGATTTCTTTGAAGAAAATGAAATAAATTCCGTTTTTTCCTGGTCGCTTGAAGAAGGTTTTATTAAAACAATAATTCCGGAGAGTGCATTATTCATCAAACTTCTAAACTAAGATTAGATTTTTTTTTATCCCGGTAAATTTAAGTGTTTAAACCCCTTTGTGCCTTTTTAGGCAATGAATTTAACTATGATTACAAATTAAGTCTGACGGTTAATAAACTCCTCTGCCCTGTTGTGTCGGAAAACTATCAAAGAAATAGATAAAGTAATGAAATCGTCATTATTTGTTCCCGTCCACAAAAAATGTATTTATTTACTGAACTTCGAAAGGACTTGGAAATAAAAATTATAAAATATAAAACTGTAAAATTAAAGCAAAGCTCAATGTGTTCATTTTTTAAACTCTGCAGTAATTAACTTATGTACTTAACTTTAATTTTGATGCTTAAATTTTTATATTTTTTCCTAGTGTGAAAAATAAATTTAAGTAACATTGTTATCATTTTTCAACAATTGAAATGTAGATTTAAACATGACCTCCATTAAGAGACCACCTCTCAGAGAGACCAATTTTTATTGGAACAGTACGTGGTCGTTTTAGGGAGGTTTTACTGTATATTAATTTTTTTAAATTGTATCTAAACATTTTTCTGCGGGTTTTGATTTTAAAATTTCGAGACTGAGTAATAAAAAAAAAATAATTATAGACATTCTGCATCAGTTATTAAATTTCCTTCAATTTAAACGCATTTTCTACGTTTTTGTGGCACGTAATTTTTGGCACTAAAAAAATAAAACATGATATTTAAGCATTGAAATAAAATGTTTTTTATGCCTGTTTTGAAGTTTATCGGTAAGACAGCTTTAGTATATTTTTTAAAAAGTTCATATTTTCTTACATGATTTAGGACTGAATATTTTTTTAAGAGATTAATAACTACTTTTTTACATTAAAATGTTTTTCAAACAGTAAGAACTTTTATATGCAGTCATTCACTTTATTGTTATTAAAATTCATACAGATACAAATAAATGTAATGTGTTTATTTTTATATTTATTTTTTTTCTATTTCCTAGGTCAATCTTTTCCTATAAAACATATCAAATCTATTTTGCTCATATTCCCAAAATACAACATCTACGTGAATAAAAAATTTAAATTAAATATGACTTGCCGTGTCGTTTCATTAATAAGTATTGTTTTCAGCAATAATGGGCCAAAATTAGAAATCATGAATAACTTAAGGAATATGTTTAAAAGACATATATATACATATTCCAGACAACTTAAAATTTAGACTACATGATCATATTAAATAAAACAAAAGCAAATCACAGCGGGAAAAAATACACATTCTTAATATTTAAATCATACTTAGAACTCATTTTTTAAAAAATATATAAGTTTATAAGCATTGTTTTTAAATAAAAAAATTAAAAATATTTTAGAAGAATAGGACTTTGCAAAAATAGCAATAATTTACGGAATAAGTACGGTAAAAAGATAGGAATTTATATTTAAAACCAAAAATTAAAATGACATCAAACATTGTTAAACATATAATATCCACCTATTAAAAAGTTATTTATAAAACTTTAAAATTAATATTTTTATAGGGTATGCAATAAAAGCAAACACAAAGGATAAAATTGGAATAAAATATATTAGTTTATTTCTGTCAGTAATCTAAATTAAATTCATATGTAACTTTAACTGATTTTTTCCTTAAAAGTTCAATTAGTGTTACAAACTATGAATTAAATAAATATTGCTGATAAAGTATTTTATTCCAATCTGTACCACGCTTGTATCTATTTTCATTGCATGCTGTAAAAGATGTGATTCTTTTAAAATGCCCATAAAAGCAAAATAAAAAAAGAATTGACTCCATAAAATATGAACATTCACTTCTATGAAAGAGTGACTGTTCACTTCTACCAGGGGTGAAAAACCGCACTCTTTAGCAAGAGTAAATAGTCACTCCTCCGAAAGAGTGATTATCCACCCCTGTTTAGAGTGAATATTCACTTCCCAGGAGTGACTATTCACTCTTTCAGAGAGTCAAAAATGTCACTTTTGCTCAGAGTGAATAGTCACACTAAAGAGGTTGGGCATATTTTGACTCTGCGATAGAGTGACTATTCACTCCTCTGGAGTGAATAGTCACTCCTTTTTATTTAGAGTGTACATTGCTAATACTTATTCTATAGTGAAATGAAATAAATGCTCAAAAGATTATGGCGAAACAGCAAGGAAAAATTTTCAATAAGTTTCTAGATGTCCATTTAAGTAAAAGTAAATGCAGCCTGAAACGATGCATTTAATTCGCCGTTTATTGTAAATCAAATTAAAATTATTGAACGTGTTGCATTCTTACAGGGTTCGTACGGGAACTTGAATTTCCAGACTAAAAAATTCTTCGGAAACAGTATTTTCTTATGGAAAATGTCCTTAAATAGCCGAAATTTCGTCCGTTTAAACTAGATTTATTTTTCTATTAAAAAATACTGATATTTGGCCTTGATAATAACGGTACCCGTACGAACCCTGTCTTATAATAAAAAGTCACCCCTTTAAAAGTGTACAGCATGATTTTCCAATTTATAATTTCCGAAATAGTTTTACATAATTATAAAGCCCTTTATTGACACAGGCATGCTAGATTAAGCATCATTTAACCACTTCGCGGTGAGCATTGCATACACGGGACGCATAAAATAATCAGAATCATTGATTATTCTTATCGGTAATTTTTAAATAAAAATTTTGCTCTATTTAGTCAAACCATCTCTGCGTTTAAATTAAGCAAAAGATTCTATTATGAAAAACCGGTGATAAAAGGTTACAAATTCAGCAAGTGAGGCTTATCTCAGATGGGTTAAAGCATAAATGTATATTTTTCGCATTGATTGTAGGAATATATGATTATTATCCGGACAAGCGGATGGAAAGTGTAAGGAAATAGGAGACATGTCTTTGAGAATACTCTAAGCTATAAGAAAAAGTATAAAAACAAGTGAAAAGTTTTAGAAAGGACTAAGGGGACGAAAGGGATATCTACTTATCTTTTATTGTGATATAAGTGGGCTGGAATTGTTTCTCTGAAACATTTTTTACAAGTTTTTGTTTAATTTGCCTTCTCTGTCCGTTTGGCTTAAACCTGGAAATCAAATTTTAACGCATTTCCTGTACTATGACAGATTATCTCAGTAATGTTTTGGAAACTTTGATGATTTTCAGTAATTATTATGATAGAAAATGAATCACATGTTAGAACATGTATTATATCTGTGACAAAAGGTGGCTGAGGTTATAAGTCAAGAAAAGATAAATGATACGACATTTGATGGCAAAATCTTGTTTATCCCCAAAGCTAAAGCTAGAAATGTATATTTCAATACAAATATTTCCTCTTTCAAATAACAATACGTAAAATTGTGTGGGGCAACTGGGCCATGATTTTACAATGTGACTCTGGAGATTCGGGCAATTCTGCTTCAAAAGGCTAATATTCATTTGAATTAATGTTTGAACTTTTGTAAATGTGTTCAGTTAAGTTCGCTCTATCAGACAGAAGTGTTGAAAATTAAATTTTAATATCTAAAAATAAAAAGTATATATATATTTCATCTTTCTGTCCTCATGGGTCCAGTTTCCCCATAAAAATAGAGGAAGTGAACCAGGAGAGTCTATGTTCCACACGCCTTTTTTTTAAATATTGGGTATCAGGTCCTGTTTGAAAAAGTGTAAACAACTAAAAAAAATTTAAACGAAGCAGATCATGTAAATTATATATCAACTAAAGAGCAAGAGAAGTACCTTTCATTGTAAGGGAAACCTTTCCTGTCAATGTGTCTAAAAAAAGAACTGAAAGTGAAAATATTACATTTATTTATACATAAAACATAAAAATTATGTAAGTACTTATGTGCTTTTAATACAGGTAATAAGTATAAAAGTTACATGGGTATTTTAAGTAAAAAAATAACAAGACAAATCTATGAACAAACGGGTACGTAATTACTTAAGTATCTCATTCTCTTTTTTATTTACCATAATGGAAGTTCGATATGTCCAATAAACCTGTGGAGAATGTAACCATATTTTTATATCGAACAGAACTATTTTTTATTCGTTTCAATAATTTTCTAATAATCTCACTTTGCCTTATGTACGCCTCTTCATATGTATCGTAAAATTTCGAGCCATAGCTGTCACACTTAAGAAATTTGGTTTGATACCCCCAACATGCTTTTTAAAAAAATTATTATGTAATTTTAAATAGGTATTATGTAATTTTTTCATTACTGCAAGCAAAAAAACAATGGAGAAATTAATTTCCCGTAGTAACAGAAACTCAAAAAGATATTTATAACTGCTTGGGTAACTGGATCCTTTATGGTCCAGTTACCCCTGATACATGTCCCAGTTACACCATTCTTGAAACATTTATGGGGTAACTGGAACACCGGCCTTACATTTGAAATATGAACTAAATATGTATATACCTAATAATATTAATGTATTTATGTGTCTAATCTCTAAAAAAATGGTTGTTTAATAAAAGTACTTACCGTATTTTATTAAAAAGCCGAGAAAGCTCAACCAAATGGACGTTGTTTTTTAATAAAAGAACCTAAATTTTCAGCAACCTATCACAGCAAAGGCAGATTGAGTTGACACACGTTATTTTAAGACGTAGAGAGCGGGGTGCAATGTTTATAGAAGCTAAAACTTAAAACAATTAACGGTTCTTTATAAAATAGCCTATGGCCCAGTTACCTCGTGTGTCCAATTATCCCAGCTTACTTTATATCATGAAATAATGCATTTTACTTTAATATTTTCTCAACTTTTATAATTTATGAGTTATCCCAAACGAATTCCAGATGCACTTCTGTTAATTCCCTTTACAGGTTAACGGTTTACGTATGAAAAACCAGTAAACAAAAAAAAAATCAAGCATGACACATAGATTATAAAACACTTTCTGATACTATAAGTCTATTGTTGCAAAACTACATGTTTTCATGCTATCAAAGAAGATATTTAAATAAACAATTTAGAAAAAGCATAAATCATCTAAAACCCGACTACAGATTGTAATGTATTCAACTTTTTCTGTGCTGTCCTCTATGGAGTCCTTCAGAATCCAAATGGGTCAATTCTTTTTAACATTAACCAGATATATTTACAGGCAAAGTAAAACGGCTCCATTACATTTTATTGAGAAGCACTGGAGAGAAGCGTCATTTATCACTTACATTTTAGATGTAGAACGCGCCTTGTTACTCTGCACCAAACAAGTTATCGTCTCTAAAGCAAGAATTCATCTGAAACTCGTTCGACTGAAAAAAATGGACTCAATCTACATTGGTTCTGAATGTCCAATCTAATCTAGAGATTTTTATATATGTTACCGGCCAAACCCGATTTTAGGCCAAACTAGTTTATCCTAACGCGCATAAACTAGTTTTTCTTAGAACAAACTAGTTTATCCTAACGCATGTAGGATAAACTAGTTTTTCCAAGGTCAAACCATTAGGTCTCCATGAAAACTCTGTCGTTTTTATGTTCTTTCACGCCTACTTTTTAAAAATGTTGATTTCTTCATTGGCACTACTTTTTTGAAATGGTAAAATTCTCATTGCTTTCACCTTAATGTGAAATGCGAAAACTATGGGAATTTTACCATTTCAAAAAAGTGGTGCTAATGAAGAAATCATAATTTAAAAAAACGTAGGCATGAAAGAACTTTAAACGACAGAATTGTGTTGGAGACCTAATAGTTTGGCCTCACACTCATAGGTCAAACTAGTTTAGCCTACTATTCATTGGTCTGAACTAGTTTATCCTAGGCTGATCTAGTTTATCCTAGGCTAATTCCATTTGGCGTGATTTTATTGATCCCAAAGACCGCTTTGGCGACTTACCTTCTAGTTTATCTTAGACCAATTCAATTTGACGTGCTTTAATTGATGCCAACCAGTGTTGAGCACGCTCACAAAGGGAAAAAATGTACAAATTCAAACTCAAATTCTATTTCTCAAAAATGAGCCAAGTTCAAGCTCAAATTCGAAAATTTTCAAACGAATCCGCTCAACTCAAACACATTTATGGAAGTAAGAGAAGTTCACTAAAAACTCGTTTTTTTTATTTTTATTTTTTAAATATAATTGAAGTTTAGCTTCCAAATTAAAATTTTTTTGGGATTTAGTCTTTTGGTTTTTCGATGTAAGGGTCTTTAGGGGCCCGTCCAATTTTCCTTCCCGACACTCGGTCCGGACTTAGTTTGGGAATTATTTTTTTCGAGATGTTCGGACCGAGATGAACCGGGACTCAATTTTTTTTCGGCTTAAGTCGGGACCGGACTGCATTCTTCTTGAGGTTCACACAGGCAGAAATTTTCAGTCCAATTTTCAACCTAGCTCATATGAAAATCATTTGAATCCGCAGGATCTCTGGTCTGTTCAGTAAAAATATCAGTAACATTTGGCCAGTAACATTTGGCCAGTAACATTATTCCACAATTAAAATTTATATATTTATCATTTGTTTAAATTTTTACTTTCTCCTATCTTTACAAGAAGAAAGTATTAGATTCATGAAAATTTCGACTTCCGGTTTTCGACGGATTTACACGTTTTAGGTGTCGAAAAACATGTTTTTACAAAATATCTGTCTGTGATTCTGTCTGTATGTATGTGGCACAAATATTGTGGGCGCTCTAGCT
Source organism: Maratus speciosus (assembly GCA_963932465.1). NCBI lineage: Eukaryota > Metazoa > Arthropoda > Arachnida > Araneae > Salticidae > Maratus > Maratus speciosus. The sequence continues at coordinate 150,874,452 of OZ010787.1, forward strand.
GAAGAACTAATGCACGGAATTTAATACAAAATTATAATAAGGTAGTCCCTGATATAAATTGGTGCTGATAATTTTTTTGTGTAAACTGCCCAAAAGGTGGCGCTGCTATGCTGCATTTTTCACTATTTCCTCTACAGCTCCATCTCAAGAACTGATGCACTGATTTTCATGAAACTTCAGATTCAGTTAATCCCTGATATGAATTTATGCTGTGTACGTTTTCGTGTAAATCGCCCAACAGGTGGCACTGCTCTGCTGCATTTGCAGGATTTATATGATTTCCACAATAGCTCTATCTCAAGAATTAATGCACGAATTTTCAACAAACTTCAGATTCAGTTATTTCCTTATATGAAATGATGCTGATTACGTGACGGTGCAAATAACCTAATAGGTGGTACTGCTGTGCAGCATTTTTCACTATTTCCTCAAAAACTAATGCACGAATTTTCATAAAACTTCAGTTTCCAGTATACTTTGATTAATATTGCAGTTGATTATATTTTGGTGTAAATCGCTCAACAGGTGACGATGCGATACTGGATTTTTCATAATTTTCGCTGTAGCTGTTTCTCAAAAACTAATGCATGGATTTCACCAAACTTCAGATTCAATTCAATAAACAGCGCTGCTATGCTGCATTTTTCTGGATTTACATGATTTCAGCGATAATCATAGCTCAAGAACTAATGAACAGAATTTCATATCTTTAGAATCCTCATGATGAGCATAGATTGCCATTTAATTTTTCACTGTGATAGCGAATTTTGAAGTATTAACATGTTTGAGATAAAAGAAGGTTTTGGTATTGGCACATCCGGCTAGTTTTAAGATGAGTAGATGCCTTTTTAGGTAATAAAATTAAAGTACAGTAAAACCTGAGAAAAATAACGTGCCTATGACGGAATCCCGTGTTTAACAAAAACAAATATGTTGATTTATGTAAAATGAGGATATTAGTACTTTAAAAAAAAATATAATGCATTTACAACAGACGATGAACCTTCTAATAAGGGAAACTGTCTATAACGGGTTTTTCTTCTTTCCTATACAATTCCGTTTTAGAAGATTTTATTGTATAGAATTTTTTTAATTTTTAAATCTCCAAGCCATAGAATGTGGATTAAAGATATTAATTGTTCTACTGTAAACTATATTGATTTTTTAATGAGTCTCTATTTGTATGAGAAAATCTGAATAATTACTAATACCACTAATTTTTTTACACGGCTCGGAGACTTGAAAATCTGAAAAATTTTACATAAAAAACGCATTCTGAGATGGAATCATGTAAGAGAAAAAAAGCTTAGTTATAGTTTGTTAAGTTTCTTTTTTAGCAGGTCCACCGTCTCTAGTAAATGCATTATGCTTTTTTTTTTCAAACGGATTATTATATCCAATTTATACCGGTTTTAAAAAAAAATGTTTAAAACAGGATTTCATACACAGGTTCTTCTAACAGGTTTTACAGTACTGAATCCCCATCCGTATAAATGTCTATGCACTATTCTTTAAATAGAATTTTAATTGTGGAATAATAGTAGCTTAAAAATATGTGTATTTTAGGCCAAACTGGGACCTGGACAAATTTCAGATTTCTGAAAGAATATGAAATGTACTTCTGATGTCCTTAATGGTGCATTAGTTCATAAATAATTAAAAGCCAAGTGATATTTATTTGAGAAACAAAAAATAAATGTCTCTAAATTCTTCCTCTCCTAAATTTTTTGATAAGCTCTCATCCCTTCTTTGGTCCTCCAACACACAATTTGTCATATGGAACATATCGCTCACCCGCAAGAAAAGTGACACATCTCGCAAAAATTCATTTTGCGTTTTATTACACTGATAGTTCTGTCATAGGTGTGTCTTACTACACAAACAGTTTCATAAGTGTAGTTATACGGAAAATCCCTTTATTACGCTATATGTCCATTTGTGACCACAGAAGAGGGGTGGATTGTGTGGGGAGGAAAAATTACCCAACCCTCCAAACCTCCTCCTATGTCTTCATTCTTAAGGGTTTTATCCTTTCATGCATGTTTTTAGTCCTGCATGCAGGGCTAAGTCTGTACTTTCATCTTACTGTAAATTCATGCAAATTTCCTTTTGCCTCTCCAGTGAAATTGACTTTTGTCGAGATGTGTTACTTTTCTTGCCGATGAGCGATATTTCGTAACTACCGGGGGACAATATCGCACTCCGCATTGAATAAAGTATATTATACAGCGGTGACGGCAATACTACTTTGCACAAGGTTGGCGACGGAGCGGTAGTTGGGATCACTAAAAGCATGTCAAATTGCATTGGTCTAGAATAAACTAAAGGGTTGGCGCTGGGGCGTTCTTTTGGATTAATAAAATCACGCCAAACTGAATTGGCCTAGGATAAACTAGTTCGGACCAATGAATAGCAGGCTAAACTAATTTATCCTATAAGCATTAGGCTAAACTAGTTTGGCCTAGGAAAAACTAGTTTATCCTATGGGCGTTAGGATAAACTAGTTTGGCCTAGGAAAAACTAGTTTATCCTATGCGCGTTAGCATAAAATAGTTTGGCCTAAAAACGGGTTTGGCCGGTAACATATATAAGACATGCTGTACTAAATTTAATTTGGCTTGAGAATCCATTACGCAACTGTAAATGCTTTTATGGAAAATACTGTCATCAGACTATAATGTGTCCGAGATCTATTGTGTAGTCCAATATATAATAAAGAGATTTTTTTTTACTTTACATAATATAGTATTACTTCGTTCAGGTAAAAAACGCATTACAGAGTTAAAATAGCATAGAATTCCCAATACAATCTAGTGATTTTTATATAAAAGACAGCGTAGTAAATTTAATTTCAGTTTGAAAACCAATATCATAACTGGTTGGTTGGTTGGTTGTATGAGGTTTTTATGGCGCAAAATCACTTAAAGGACATGCTGCGCCAAAATAAAGACTAAAAACACAATGTTAGTAAAATTAAAAAGAGCAATGAGAAAAGCAATCTGGATGGGGTATCCCATCCAGATGTAGTCAGAGAAGTGTAGATGTGTAAAAAAAATTAAATCCTAAAAAGAAGTAGAGTAAAAAAGTAAAAGCAATTTATAAAAAAAGTGCAGTCTGGATGGTGTTGTCACAAAAGTGTAAAAGATATTTCTGGGTCGTTAAACCAATGAAAGCAATAAAAATTGTATTTCAAAATAAAATCCTGCATGTTTAAAAAAAGTAAAGAGTGTCCCATGAGGTGTTTCCCCAATGAGGTTTGTCAAGATTTGGTGATGATGAATTAAAATAAGTTCTTTATGAGTGCCGGAAGCCCGAACAGTCAGTTAAAACATGATGAATGGTCAGATAATCAAAATGACAATGTGGACACATTGGTGCATTCTCCCAAAGTAAAAGATGTTTATGAGTGATCTTTGAATAATAGAACTGAAAATGCTTTTCTGGTAAATACTGCCATCAGACGATAATGTGTTCGGAATCTGTTGTGCAGTTCAATATATGATAAAAATATTTTTTTTACTTTATATAGTATAGTATAATTTCGTTCAGGTAAAAAAAAAAAAAAAAAAAAAAAAAAAAAATGCTTTACACAGTTAAAATAGCACTTTCAGGTTATTGAAGCACTTGCGGATTCAACAATTCGTGTTCATTGAAGTTAACTAATTCAAATTATTTTGTGCAACCTCGTGCATAATCTATAGAATTTAAATACTCAATATAATTTGCTTAAATTTATTTAGGATTGAAAGTGCACAAATCATTTCAAAACACATCAGGTATTACCTTTCATAGATAATATATACGACATCATTTTGTGAGGTTATGTAAAAGAACTGTAATGTTCTTACCCTATTTTCTACACGGTAAAAACGTATATTATTTTCAATGAGGCAGACAGACTGACAAGCCAAAATCATAAAATATTTCCATTTATATTGGAAAATAATAAATTCTGAAAGACATGAAGGGCGGAAGAGTCGAAAGCAAATTCTTGCAAAATGTTTTTCCTTGAAGAAATATTTCCAAACATTTATTAAAAATTAACAGACAAGAATTTACCAGTTTTATTGTCTGAGGAAAATAAAGGCAACTGGTTAGATGCATTGTTTCTATTTATGAAGAAGATGGGTTTCCATATTTATATATATTACTAACAAAAACTTGTTTCCCGAGAATTCCAACTGTCATTTTATTTGTAAAAGATATAGTTTAAAAGCTTTTTTTTATTTTTTGACAAAATGTATGTGAATACTTTCTACTCTCGATTTTCTTGTTGCACAGAACTTGGTAGAAATTATGAAAAAATACTATCGATCTCAAAACTTTAGGCATGCATTAAAAAATTACTATAAAATTGAAAGGAGAAATATATGGAATAATTTACTGATGAATATTCAAACTGCAATTGAAATGAAACATAGTAAAGATATTACAATACTTACACCACCACTATTTATTCGTAAAAGATGTGTTTTATATTTTCGTTACAAAACCACTGCATCCATAATTTAAGTATATAATGCAAAATAATGCATGCTAGATTGTTTTCAATAAACCAACCGTTCCAACCAACCACTCTTTTCATTGAGCTGTGTAGCAGCGTATATTCAATTTGGTTTGTTTTTTAACAGACTGAAGGCTACGGAATTTACTAAAAAACAACTTAAAAATTTTTCAGTTGAAATCGAAATTTAAGCTCTTTATTGAAAGTTCTAAAATTTTAAAACATTCAAAGCAAGGAATATACCAAGTACGCTCCAGAAACAACAATTTTGACCAAAAACCAAGATGCGTGCTGCCACGAGTAGCAAGTGTTGAGGCGGATTGCTAAATTGCAGGATTGGTGTCAAAATATAATATGCCTATAAGACAAATTATAATTTTGGTGTCAATATCTCAAAAGACACAATGCAAATACACATAAGAGAATTCAAGAAAAATTTCTTAAAATATATGTCTTGCAAACTGCACCTAAAATCACACCATAAGCAGGCTACAATAGATAGGACTCAAAAGTACATATCGTACGGGGACAAGTGGCTCCCCGTATTATTAAAGGATGAAAATGAGCGGAATCTGGAAGATCCTAACGGCTGGAATTGTTTCTGGCAGGACTTCAGGGAACAGCCACGTGCTTTTTCGCGGTAGACGACAATGCGGCAACTAGAGATCGTCGAAAAGTTTGGTTTCGCTTTCGTTTTCGGCCCAAAGTCTGAGTTTCGGCGAAAATTCGGTTTAAAATTCGGCCGAAACTCAACCGAAACTGTCTGTATCCCAAAAAACTCGTTTCTTCCTTTGGAAGTTTTCAACATTACTTATTGATTTAAGCTTGACCGGATAAAATAAGACACTATTTATTGCTATGAAATTTGTTGTTTATAATTATCAGTCACGACTGACTCAAGACGTGAGAGTAAATTATAAAGCAACCAATGCATATAAGACAAAAGTTTGAAAACGCTTTTCATTTGCTCATTAAAAGCTGCAGACTTAGCAGTAATAGAACCGTTTTAGTATGAAACCGCAGAAATGTTTCAAATACTCTTTGAGAAAGTTCTAGTGTAACAAATGATCATTCACAAAAATGATTATTAAAGATAAATCAAGGTATGTATACCTAAAACATTTTTTAATTAGATGAAATTCGTAATATAATGTGAAATATTTTTTGTGTCGTTGATGAATTAAACATGTATTTTATATGAAAATTTTAGTCAGAGGCATAGAGAGCCCACTTGGGTCACACGTATAATTAATTAGAATTATATATTAATAAAAATGTATAATTAATTAATAATTACGTATATTTATGTATGTAATAATTAATTTTTAAAAAAATCGACGTTTTCGGTCGAAAATAGGAAGATCGCAGAAATTCGGTTTCAGCCTTAAAAAAACATGTTTCGGTCGATTCTTAGCGGTAACTGTCTGATTGTTCACGGTGGCGGGGGGGGGGGGGATGGGGGTTGGCATTAATGTTCAATCCTCCTTGGCTTTTTCCTAAAGAAAACAAAGTTCCACAAATATCCAAAACACTAGAGCATCATCTACTTTCATTTGGTGACGGCTTAGGGAGAGTGGAGATTTCAATTCACAATTCACATAATATAAAAAGCGGATTTTCGTGCAAAGTGTTAAGTTTACATTGTCCAAGTTTAAATCCAGGCATAATCTCAATTCAGAACATTTGGAGTATCTTAACCTGCGAAGCATACAAGAATGGAAAGGAATATGACTCTACTGAAGAAATGAAATTTACCATTGGAAAAGGCCATTTTGAACCATTTTTATTTCTTTTTAATCCCAATCCCATTCGTATTTTTTTCTTTATGATTCTAGATAATACAGTCTGTCTCAAAAGTTTAAGCACAACCAGAATATGTTGTTTATTAAAAAACAATACTATATGAAACAAAAACGTATTATTTACTCTCTGCCATCATTTTTTTTGAAAAAACAATTAACTCAATTTGAACACGGTTATTAAAGTTATCTCAAAACTGGGAACTACTATAGCTATGCATGCAAATACGTAAAATGATGGGATATTTTGCATTGTGCCTAAACTGTTGAGACACTGTATAGTTACAGATTTATCATGAGTTTTCATTAAAGTTATGATAATGTGTCCAACTGTCCCTTTTTATATGATTTATTTGCATATTTTTACGGAATGTAATAAATAAATAATAAGTTTTTGTTTAATTTTGTATTGTTTTTCAATAAACTACATATTCTGATTGGTCTGAAACTTTTGAGACAGTCTGTATTATCTAGAATCATAAAGAAAAGAATACGAATGGGATTAGAAATAAATAAAAATGTCCCAAAATAAATAAATGATGTCTGGGTTAATCTTACTCATTAAACTAATTTAAACGTTAAATAATGATTAAAAGATGTCAAGACAAAAAATATATTGCACGTAATTTCTTTTCTTTTTTTTTTTTTTTTAATAATACAGTTTTTGAATACTTTTTTAATGCGAAAAAAATGGTGAAATCAAACAAATAAGAGAAAGACGTAATTGAAAAAAAGCAGCGTAATTAATTAATAAAACATTCGCTTTTATTAAAGATAAAGATTTTTTATTCACCCTAATATTTGATTTGCAATATTTGGAAATGTACAGAAATAAAACTGATATGTTATTTTATTTTTATCAAAATACTACTAACTCAAGGCGATGATAAGCACAGAATTATTTATATTATTGCAAAGCATTATTTTTTACTCAGTTTTATAGATATATGTACAGATGCTTGTCCTAAAAACATGAAATTACGTGGAAAGAGTCCTTTTGTTACGTATAGTATATCCATTAAAAACGGATTTCTCAATTTTTTTACTCCTAAGAAGAGGGGATATTAAAAACCAAAAATATCTTTAGAAATTTAATAATTCTGAACATTCACTGGCATGAAAATATTGAAATGATGAAAATACTTTTAAGGCGTAGGATTTTATTAATAAACATTTTATTATTTCTACCTTAAAAGGATGAAAATGAGGAAACATATATTCTTATGAATGTAGTCTTAACAAACGGAAATGTAAATTCCAAAAATATTTTTTTTTTATTTCCTTTAGTTTGCCATTAACTGTACATTTATATCTTCGATTAATTCAATTTGGCTTTAAATCAGTGAAATACTCTTTAGATTATATAAGCAGATTGAAAGAAGGGACCACGATAAACAATATACAATTGTATTAATAGAAATGGAAAAAAATCTTGTGACGCCACATAGAATTAATAAAGTGGTGCACTCCCATATTTCGAAACTTTGGGTATTTGAAGGTCCTACTTAAGTATATAAAATCCCTTATGAATGTTGGGGTGATGTGCAGTTAACAGAAAAGTTGTAAGTAATTGAATTTTCAAATATATTATAGCTTTTATAAGCATGCCGTACCAGGTATATTTTTTCACTGAAATAATTTTTTTTTTTTTTTTTTTTTTTTTTTTTTTTTTTTTTTTTTTGATATGTGACACATGACTTTATATTGGGTTTCCTCTATATATCTGTTTTTAATTAATGACAACTCTAAATTCTTTTACGCTATATATTCATTACATATGAAAATCGTTAAATTAATGATCGAAATAATTACGACACCAATAACATTTCACAAGTTTCAAACTGTTGCAGTTGTAACAGTTTATTTAGTCTATCTAAAAAAAAAAAAAAAAAAAAAAAAAAAAATTACACGATTTTCAAAAGTGTCTGGCCCTGCGCACGGCTTTTCTGAAATCTCGAAAGCTGTGGTGTCATGTTTTGTGACATAACGATAGCACTGCTGGAGCGAAGGGGTAAGAGAGCGGTAAACCTAACAACATTTCCTCTAAAATAATAGTGGTGTGAAAAAAGTCGGAGACTTGGTAACTCTGAAAAAGCAAGGCACCTCTACTGTAACGTCACTACCTCCAATGCCATAGACTTTCTGAAGATAGCCGTGACCTGCATCGAATAGGCCTGCTTTACCAGCTGTAGAAGAAAAGATCCAGTTATATAGGTTTGAAAGAAGCTGCTGTATGATAAAGATTTTGTGTAGATGGAGTATCAAAATTATATAATCGGCGATTTTTAAATACATAATTTTTACATAAACATAATTTATCAAACTTCAAAACCAAAATTATCCCAAGGTTGTATTAGGCTTCTGACACTTGCTGGGAGGTTCTTTAATGCAATCTCTTGCAAAATAGTGTCAAATGTAGGTGTTTCACTACTTTTAGTAGTGTTGAATACTGGGTAATTTATACACTGTTAAAAATAGTCTACTTAAAAATGAGAATTTCTATGTACTCGTTTTTATTTAACACGTTGACGCCGGCGCGGTGGGTTACACTCGACTGTCTCATAGTTGTCAAGTCTCCGGCTTTTTGCACACCACTATTATTTTAGATAAAATGTTGTTTCTTTAAATCACCCAATTGTTCTAAGAAATAAAACAACATTTTCTGTATTAAAATATTGGTATCCAAAAAGCCGGCGACTTTGCAGCTCTGAGACAGTCGAGTGTGACCCACCGCGCCGGCGTGAACGTGTTAAGTAAAATTGCTTTAGAAATGAGTACAAGATGTTTTCAAATATAAGTGAAAATGCGGACTGAAAAATAAGCTTGTGAATAAATATTAATATAATCTCTTGTTACTCTATTCCCATATTAAAGATATCAATAGAACTTACTTAGTGAACGTGTATGCTATAGGGTCAATCCATTTCAAGTGGTCCAGCACTGGTTGCTCGACCATTTTTAAAAAATCTGAAATTTTTTGTACAACAACCCTAACATGATGGAAGTTCAAAATGACTATTATTTTAATTTTATTAATTTTTTTTTTTGTGCATGGCGGCCATTTTTATTTCATCGTCTGCAGCAATTTTCTCGCAGGAAGGGTTTACGGAATTGTAAATAATTCATCGTTTATTTCTCCAATTCAAGTGCGGTTTACAGCAATTTGTACAGAATACGTTGGGCTAAAAATATGGTAATAGAGTAGTTTCCGAAACTAAATGCTTATTGGTGAAATTATGCATAAAGTTTCAGTTTTTTCCCAAAATATGCCCGTTTACAAGAGGAAATTTTTCTAGCAAGGAAAACTGTCAACATGACATACTTTTTTTTACAAATAGGCTGAAAGTACTTGTACTCACACGCCAAGTTCCAGATCTGGAACATTCTTTCTCTTCGCTAAAAAAATTCCCAATTTTTTCAAAAATGTCAAAAATCGCACTTTTGAGGCTTTGATATCTCTGGTGGGGCACGAGATAAAAATCTGAAATTCGGGTTCCTGAGAGTATTGTATGGTAGTGTTATGCACAGGAAATTTCAGGATGGAGATTTGACTACAAGCTGAGATATGGCAAGGGCAACATGTCAAATCAATGCTGCCAAACTATTGTTTTGTTGTAGTCACAGCTAAGTATTTATCTCAGAGTGTCATTTAAATTTATTTTTTTATTATCTTTAAATATTAGTAACAGAAAATAAAGCCTTTTGCAAAGCTTAGAAATTAATTTAAAAAATAATTATGCCTAAGGCTTTGTATGGTTTCAGTAATTTTTCGTTTAATTTTAGCAACTAAAAGAAATCTCGACACTTTTACATAAAGAAAAAAAAAATATTTTTATACAAGACCTAAGACAAAAACAGAATGGGTAAAGAAAAAAGCTGTTAATTTTGTCATACTTGTTGAGACATGATGAAACGTGTCAAAACACGTTCTTGCTTGTTGGTTTAAAAACCACAATTTTGATCTTTCTCAAAATTTTATTTGTAAGAACCAAGTTTTGTCATCTCTTAACAACTTGATTGAAGTTCTTGGGCCTGCTGGCTCATACAAATAAACTTTGAAATCACTATATGCGAGTCTCACTTCATTAATAATTCCTAGCTTACTTCTTATGCAAAAATGTCATTTTTCTACAGTATGAATTTTGAAAGGGCTATGAAAATTACTTGAGGCTCATGCATGGTAATATCGTATAATGTTTCATTTACAGGAACATACTTATGGTAGGACCATGTTTCAGGGACTTGCAAGCAGCATTAAAATTGTGGTTTTTAAACCAACAAGCAGGAATGTGTTTTGACACGTTCGATCATTTCTCAACAAGTAGGTCAACATTAACAGCTTTTCTCTTTCCCTATTCTGTTTTTGTCTCAGGTCTTGCATAAAAATATGATTTTTCTTTATGTAAAAGTTCTAAGGTTTCTTTTAGTTACTAAAACTACAACAGAAATTACGGAAACCATAAAAATGTATTAATTAGGAATAATTATTTTTTAATTAATTGCTAAGCTTTGCAAAAGGGTTTATTTTCTGTTACTATTATTTAAAGATAATAAAAAAATTAATTTAAATGACACTCTGAGATAAATACTTAGCTGTGACTACAACAAAACAATAGATTGGCAGTATTATTTTGACGTGTTGCCCTTGGCATATCTCAGCTTGTAGTCAAATCTCCATCCTGAAATTACTTGTGCATAACACTACCATACAATACTCTCAGGAACCCGAATTTCAGATTTTTATCTCGTGCCCCACCAGAGATATCAAAGCCTCAAAAGTGCGATTTTTGACATTTTTGAAAAATTGGGGAATTTTTTTAGCGAAGAAAAAGAATGTCCCAGATCTGGAACTTGGCGTGTGAGTACAATTACTTTCAGCCTATTTGTAAAAAAAAGTATGTCATGTTGACAGTTTTCCTTGCTAGAAAAATTTCCTCTTGCAAACGGACAAATTTTGGGAAAAAACTGAAATTTTATGCCTAAATTTAACCAATAAGCATTTAGTTTCGGAAACTACTCTATTACCAAATTTTTAGCCCAATGTATTCTGTACAAATTGCTGTAAACCGCACTTGAATTGGAGAAATAAACGATGAATTATTTACAATTCCGTAAACCCTTCCTGCGAGAAAATTGCTGCAAACGATGAAACAAAGATCGCCGCCATGCACAAACAATAAATAATAAAATTAAAATAGTCATTTTGAACTTCCATCATGTTAGGGTTGTTGTACAAAAAATTTCAGATTTTTTAAAAATGGTCGAGCAACGAATTAATGATTTTCTGGACCACTTGAAATGGATTGACCCTATAATGTATGTTATAGAGCGAAGCTTATTTAAGTTACGCCCTTCAGATTTAGGTACTACATCTTGAAGAAATGTGTTACGTAGCACGAAAGAATACATCGGCAAATTGAGTGCACAAGTACTCATTCACACTGACCAAAATATTATATATATATACATATATAGCCAGCTTCATCCGCCATCTTGTTTAAAAATGGCAGCCATTTAAATTTTTAAGAAAAATTTAAATTTGAAATGTGGTAACAAAAAACTGAAAATTGAAAAAATATTTTTTTCTTATGTATTTGACCTTGATACAAAGATTCGGGAGCAGTTTTTGTTTCGTCTATATCTTAAAAAATGGCTGAGTTATAGCATTTTGAATTTCTAGCGTGGCTGACATTTTGAAACGTCCTTAATTTTGTCACGCGATAAAAGGCGTATTTATGAACCGATTTGGATGTAACTTCGTTTGTACGTAGTACATACCAATGTCTCGACCGAGTTCGTTGGCCAGCTTCATTCGCCATCTTGTTTCAAAAGGGTTGCCATTTAAAAAAAAATTTAAATTTAAAATAAGGTATTAAAAAATTGGAAAATGAGAAAGATTTTTTTATGTGTTTGGCCTTGATACAAAGATTCCGGAGCAGATTTTGTTTCTGAAAATTCGTCCTTTTGTTTATATCTTAAAAAATGGTTGAATTATAGCACTTTGAATATCTAGTATGGCTAACATCTTGAAACGATCTTGTATTTGTCACGCGATAACACACGTATTCGACTATTTCCATGTAAGAAGGCATGTGGATAGTATACATCAACACCTCAGCCAAATATAAGTTACTTTAAATAAAAGCAGCTTGGATAAAGATGACTTGTTTTGCGAAATTATCATTCATAATGATTTAGTATTGATAAAAATTAGTATTGAATCTCCTATATTCGGTTTCCACTAAATTGAACTTCGTGTGTTTGAATAATATAAGTTGGCTTTTTTAAAATAAGGAATTTGAAAGCTACCTCTTTCTCCCGGCACTGGACGGAAGGACTTTTTAAAGCCATTTAATAATAGTGGCAACTGAAGTACTCCATTTCTGCAGAAAGAAGCGGAAAAATAGAAGATTACTATATCTTTTTGTTGCCATTTTCTCATAAAGTCTGAAAAAATGTAATTAAAATATGTGCTATGCCATGAATATCGTCTGTTATAAAAAAGTATTTTAAAGTACCGGGTGTCCTAAAAAGGACTGACTAAAATTGAATAACTTGCAAACGGTGACAGACATTAAATAAATTCTTGCAGCAGGGTTATGCATAAGGTCAAAAGCTTTTTTACAGTGATTTTTGATTTTAGTTCGAATTACAAACAATAGATGACGCTGTAAGCAACAGGCGCTAAATACAGGCTCGATTTTTTGGCCTTTCTCTTTTTCCATGCGGAAAAATGAGATATCGAGCCTGAATTAAGCGTCTATTGATCGCAGCGCCATCTACTGTTTGTAATTCGAATTAAAATCGAAAATCACTGTAAAAAAACTTTTGACCTCATACAAAACCCTCCTGGAAGAATTTTTTAAATATCTGTCACCGTTTGAAAGTTATTGAATTTTAAAATAAGTCAGTCCTTTTTAGGACACCTGGTATACATGTGTGTATCTTTTTTTTTCTCCTCATTTTCTTACTTCCTATCAAAAATCTGAAAAAAGGCAATTTTATTAACCGGTGTGTTTTAACATTTCCCGAATTTTGAAAAAATATAAATGAATGATTTCTGATCAAAATGGAGCTATTATAAACTATATTTCAATTTCAGTATCCATATTAATGTTACAAACAAATGAAGCCTTATGAATCATTAGATACCCGATATTTTTGTTGAGTTTCTTGAATGACGACGTCACTTTTTCCTGGGATAGTGTATTATTCCGCGATAGTGACGTCATATGCATGCTTTTCCATAGATGGTGTTGAAGATTGAATCGTAAATGTGGAATTCTTCAGCGGATGCAAATAACGTCATTTTAAAAATAAAAGCTTGTAAACTAAAATATGTTTTGTACTATCTATATTTAATTTATATATATTTTTTTTTCATCGAGGGCGGTACTAAATTCTAAAACAGCAGAATTCGTGTTTTCCAGTTTATTTGTTTATTAATTGGTTAAAAAAAGGAAAATATTCGGCAAACTTTGTGGAGTTTTTTCTTTAATGGTAACCTGTTTATTATGCTTGTATTAAATTATTGGTGTTGAAATTTCATATTGCAACCCTCGTTTGAGTGTTACTGTAAACAGGTTAAGGGAAATGGTTGTGCATGTGTGCATTACGTCATTGATGATGAAATATCCAGAAGGTTCAATTGCACATGTTTGCACTGCAAATAGAAGCGTCTTAAATTTAGACACATATGTGACTGAAAAATAATTTTAGACACTTAAGTGTCTTAATCTGAAAATTAAGACACTATAGATGTCTTAATTTAAGATACATAAGCGTCTTACTATGACCATGGTGTAAACGAACTGAGAATAATGTCTAAAATATCCGCAAACGTCTTATTTTAAGACACTTCATTGCTTTAAACGTGTCTTAATTTAAGACGTTTTGATTCTTCCGACGCAATAACCACCAGGGGGCACTAGCACTCCCAGTTGCGCATGCGTTTTAGATGTCTTCGTTCGAAGTGGTATACGTTGTAATTCAAACAAAGTTTGTTTTTATGTACGCGTGTATTTTAATTCTTTTTTTGCGAAATGTGAAGTACTGTGATTTTAATTCGTATTAACTTGGATTATTTATTTATTGAATACATACATCTGACGTGTGTGCTCGACATCAAATGTCTCTTAGAAGCTGTCGTCGATACAAGGGCGAGATAGACACAGAACAGAAAGTAGACGACGGTTGAAGATTACACCCGGAAATTCTACAAAGCGTGTGCAATGGGCTTAGTGTTAACTCGTATCAATTTATATCAATAATATTGTGTTATTCATCTTCGTCCTGTCGAAACTGGCAAAAAAAAAAGAAACTTTTGTCTGGCGGGTCCTGTTTTTAGGATGAAACATCTCATTCTTTAAATATGGCTAGTCGGATGTATTATGGGATTACCTTTTAAACTGATGAAAGTCTTTCTCCCTCACTGTGGTTGTGGTAGTTTTTAAAATTTCAAATCGAGGAATATTTCTTACCTCTTGCAGCAACTCAAGTAAGTTTCTTTATAGTAGTAAAATTAGTGTATTTTATGATTTTATTTATTGTACTAAACAAAATCCTGCATGAAATTTAATTAGTTTTGAATCTGTTCGCAAAAAACCCCACTAATTCTAGAAGTATATATTTTTAAACTTATGACGTTCTTTTTTATTACGAATTATATATTCAATGTCAGTTCTTAGTTTCAATGGATAATTTTTATCTCGCAGTAAATGACGGCCACAAGGAAGTAAAGAAAAAAAAAACTTTGAAAGATGACCTAATGCTTTCTTACTTCCTGGCATAAAACCGCAGATTAAAAAAAGATAAATAAAATAAATGAGACTGGTCTATTATATGAAGCTGCCTGTAAAAATATACATATGTATTTGATTTGCAATCAACTCTAATACTGATTTTTTTATTATTTTTAATGAAAAAGTAATTTGAAATTTATAATGGGAAAAAGTAAAAACCTCTAACTAGATTTCGTATTTAAAATTGTGGTAACTTTATTTATATGCACTTATACGAAAAATACAAAAATGACAGATGTTACTGTATATATTTAAGACGAAAGAATTTTGGAAATCATAAGTTATTTTTTCCTCATGTTTTTAATATAGAATATGTACTTATTTGTTTTTATTGATAGTTGAATAGCTTTTGTGAGTACCCTCTGATCTACATAAAAACTTGCCCATGTGGAAATATAAATTTTTTAAAAACATAATTTTTAAATAAGTATTTTCATTTTTTTTTTTGGGGGGGGGGGGGATTTTGCATGAATTTTTGTAAAGCTGATATCTTAAATCTTGCACTGATTATAATGAAAGTTTTGAACTTTTAGAGTAGGACAAGTTTAAAAACGCAAATATATTTAACAAAATACCAAAGTCATTTTTCCCCAATGTTATTAAAGTAGAATATTTATTTATTTTCATTATTCATAGTTAAATGGCTGTTGTGATTATCAAGTGATGTATATGTAAAATTGCCTATGTGGCAATATATTTTTTTATATTTTCATTTTTTTTTTGGGGGGGGGGGATTTTTGCAATTTTCGTACATCTGATATTTTAAATCTTTTTCCACATTCAACCGAGTATAATAAATATTTTGAACTTTTAGAGTAGGACAAGATTATAAAATATATATATATATATTTATCTATGTACCTTAAAAGCCCTTAATAGCGAACACTTCGGGACCGCGGAATTTGTCCGATAATTGGAGATGTCTACTTTTTTGAGGTAAAAATATACAAATATGTATGTCTGCTGATTAAAAAAGTATTCGTTAAATAGAGGTGTTCGCTATTCGAGAATGTCCATTAACCTCCACAACGAATACTCCCGAATACCGGACATCTCAATTTAGACAACTATAATGCAGGGTTGCGTTTTTTGCAAAAGTACTTCTTGATTAAAGGAAGGGCAAACTGGGAAGTGCCCCGTCCCCCTACGACTGTAGTGCCCCCCAAATTTGATGTGCAATATTTGTAAAGCTTATATTTTAAATCTGTTTCGAAATTGTACTGATTATAATCAATATTTTGAACTTTTAAAGTAAAATAAGGTTGAAAACAAAATAAATTTAAAAAAATCTAATATTTAGATAAATATTTTTTGTTTTTTAATCTTGTTCTACTCCTGAAGTTCAAGATATTGATTATAATCAGTACAATGTCGTAAAAGATTTAAATTATCAACGTAACGAAAATTGTATACCAAAACTGAGAGCACCAAAAAAAATCAGGCTGTATTGGGGGGGGGGGGGGGGGGCAGGACCACAGCCAAATATTTTTCCAGGATTCAACGTGGTCAAACATGGCTACGTATGATGCTTACAAAAATATGGATGCGATTCAGACGTTTGAAGTGTCTGAAATTCAGACGCAAAAAGTGTCTGAAAAAATTCAGACATTTTAAAATGTCTGAAAATTGAACACTCCATTTCAGACACTTAAGTGTCTGAATTTCAGACATTTTAATTTAGAGTGTGGTTGTAGAACTGCATTCGATTGCACGTGATTGGTTGTAGAGTCGTGTATTATGGAACCATATATGGAGAGAAGAAAAGCTTTACATAGTCGTTGTGTTAATGGTTTGTCATTGATTGGTTATTTATTTTAATGTTTGCAAAGGTTTTGTTTTAAAGAAATATGTTATTTTTTTTTTAAGTTAAATGTTTTTAAATTATTCACAGCTTTTGAAACTTTTGGATCTAACTTTTTTCATGATTATTTTTTGTAGATTTTTTTGTTGACACTCGTAGTTTTTGTTAAAATATTTTCTTTTTAGAATTTAAAAATTATTCTGTTTTCGTTTTTTTTTCTATTATTTGGTAGTGTTATGACGATTTCATAGATCTTGGATCAGCAAAAGGTACCTTAAATTTTCTTGTACATTTATAAAAAAAGTTTTTTTTATTAGTTTTTATTGTATGTTTCTGATGCATGCGTTTGTGACCGTGGCTTTAACCCCTTCCAGCACTGTAAAATTCTGTTCGTAAAATGATGAAATGATTGACTGACACCAGAATTGACAAACGACTTTTTTTAAAATTAAAAACTCGTTAATTTAAACTTTCATTGTAAAAGCAAAATTTATTAAATTGCGTTTGTAAGTTTGGAATTAAAAATAGGTGTTCCCGGCGTGGGACAACTTCGCCGGAAAGGATTAATAAATTTTCTCCGGTTTAGACATTTGCTGCACAGTGAGTTTCGTGCATACAATGATTTTTTTTTAATTTGTTTATATGGGTGTGCAGCGCTCATACATGCGTTAGTGACGTGAATTTAAGAGTCTCCTGCTTTCTTGATATTTCTGTACAACAATATTCGTGCATCCGGTGATTTATTTTTGTGACTTCATGGGCGCGCAGTGCTAACACATGCGTTAGTGATCGCTGTTTTAACGACTTTTGTCCATTTTAGAGATTTCTGCACTGAGAGTTTTGTGCATCTAATGATGTGGGGTTTTTTTTGTTTGTTTTCATGGACACACCGCCCTTATACGTGCGTTTCTTACCGCGACTTTTACAAGTTTTGTCTATTTTAGATATTGCTGCACAGCGACTTTCGTGCAGCGCTCATACATACATTCATGACCGAAGATGTAACGAATTTCGGGTATTTTAGACATTGCTGCACAGCGAGTTTCGTGCATACAGTGATTATTTTTTTCATCTTCATAGACTCCTAGCACTCATACATTGCATTAGTTGCCGCAGCTTTAACGAGTTTTGTCCTTTTTAGAAATTGCTGCACAGGAAGTTTCATGCATCAAGTTATTCTTGTTTTCATGAGCACGAAGCGCTCATAGATGCGTCAATGATCCCGCAGCTTCAACGAGTTTTATCTATTTTAGAGATTGCTGCACAGCGAGTTATGTGCATCCAGTGATTTTTCTTTTTAGTTTTCATGTGTACGTAGCTCTCATACATGCGTTAGTGACTGCAGCTTGGACGAGTTTGGATTATTGTAGAGATTGCCGCACACGAGTTTGCTGCATTCAGTGATTTTTTCTTTGGGTTTAATGGGCACGAAACGCTCATAAGTGCGTTAGTGATCTCCGGTTTGACGAGTTTCGTACATTTTTGAGATTTCAATACTACAAGCAACATGGAATAATCTCGTTATTAAACAAGAATTATATTTTTCATGATTCGTAATTTTTTGTTTATAGAAATTGAAATATTTGAATCAGAATTTGAATAATTGAATGTTTACTTCAAGGAAAGCGTTAGAATTTTTAAAATTCGTCCCAAATATTTAATAAATGTACGGTAAATTTTATTGAAATAAACAATATCTGTAAAATACTTGAATAAGCAATTCCTAAAATGAAAATAAATCTGTACAAATATACGCGGTATAATTTTAAATTCTTTTTTGTAATATTTATAATGCGTAAATAGCTTATTTACGCCAATTTTTAACACGTTCACGCTGGCGCGGTGGGTGACACTCGACTGTCTCAGAATAGTCAAGTCTCCGGCTTTTTACACACTACTGTTATTTTAGAGAAAATGTTGTTCCTTTAAATCGCCCAATTGTTCTAATTAAATAAAACAACATTTTCTGTATTAAAATACTGGTAGCCGTAAAGCCGGAGACTTGGCAGCTCTGAGACAGTCGAGTGTGACCCACCGCGCCGTCGTGAACGTGTTAAATAGACAAAAAAGTATCTCTTATATAGCAGGTCACTTTATAAGATCGAGATGACGCGATGATGTTAGCTTACTTCGAGAAAAGCTTTGAAATCCTGTTTCTGTAATTACTGAATAATCTGTCGTAGCGCACGCCATCTGGCAAGGGAAGAAATCATTTTTTAGGTAGCCGGATTTTAGATAGGCACGCGTTGCTTTGTTGGTTTGTGTAAACAAAATCGTTAAACGCTCGGAACCTCTTTCTAGGATTAAACAATATTTACTCTGATATAGTAGGGCACTTTAAAAGATTAAAATGACGTCATTATTTTATTAAAAGAATTTTGTGCGAAATTAGAATTCCAACTATTGAATGTCTAATATGATGTAGCAAGTCATTTTAAAATAATGAAATGACGCAGGTAACACATTTCCCACTTAATTTATATTGTAAAAATTGTATTTTTGCTTTATTTTAATTGTTTTGCAAAAATAAGCTTTTCTGTGTATTCTAATACGTTGTTATTCATAAATATTATATTTTCCATGATTGGAAGATGGCGGCGTATTAGAAAACAATAGTTTGGCGCGGACTCTGAATGTTCGGCAATGAAAAAGGCGCCAAAAACCTGTGCATTGTAAAAAAAAAAATATGTTCCAAAAACATAATATATAAGGATTAATTGCCTACTACAACTCTAACAATTATTAAACAGTATCTTATTACTTGCTTTTCATTCTACACACTAAGAGTACAACTTCAGTTAATAAAAACTAACATGGTTGAATTTAGCACTTGCCACTCAATCTGGATGTTTCATTTCCATCATATTACTATATTGCCTGAGTTACACATTAGTTATGAATATACCGGGTGATTCAAAACAGAATTTATGCGTATTATTTCTTAAAACGTTTATGATAGAAAAATATCTTTCAACTGTAAAATGTGTAGAAATAAAGTACAGCTTTTCGACATGGCAATATTTGAAAAGGGCTATACGTATTAAAATGCGAAATTTATTTTATAAACTGTCGCCGGGTCCTATACTTTATATTTAAAAATATTTCCTCTACGATATAACAAATAAAACAGTAAAAATTCCATTGTTGTACGACCAGAATGCATCCAGTTATGATGTTTTAAATATTATGAAATTTTGGATCTTTGTGGTACTAAATTTTAATGCATCATAAGTCGGTTCATTTTAGTCCAAGAAAAATGGACATTTTACGGCGTTACTTGTCAGAGCATGGAGAAAATATTTCTAAATATAATATTTAGGACTCAGAGACCTTTTATATTAATAAATTTTGTATTTTAATATGTATACATCCTCTTGCAAAATAAATACCATATTCAAAAGCTGTACTTGAATTGTATAGTTTTTGTAAATGAATATATCTATCACCAATGGTTTAATAGATAATCGGTAGAAAACATATTTTGAATCACCCAGCATATTTTATATAAAGTTTCAGGCAAGGAATGTTTTTATATTAATAACTGTCAAGCCTTCCGATTTCTGAGTATCATTATTTTCGATTTGCAATTTTCGTCCAATTTAAGGGTAATCTTTGTCATAAAATAAAGGAGATATTTCTATACTGAAATAGTGGTAGTCAAAAATCGGAAGGTTTGGAAGATACGTATATTTAAGAAGACTAGCATTCACCAAAGTTATAGTTCTAAAATGAAATATTTAAGAGATTTCGAAAATTCTAATGGCATATAAAATTAAATGAAATCATTGTAAAGAATATGTAATTCTTCTGTACTGATAAAACTATATTAATTACAAACTAACAAGAAATTTTGCTAATTATTATATATATATATATATATATTTTTGGTTTAATCACTTCTAACGTATTTTTCTTTTAAACAGGTCAAGATGAATGTTAGTCTAAACGATAAACTTAGAAAAGACACGTATACATCATATGTGTATATATATTTTTTATTTCGCGTTATTTTTTTTCTTAAAGATTATGTTTAAAATAACATCACGTATGCATTTTACCTTTTTGACAAAGCGATCGAATTTTGTATACAAGCTGTTGTTATTGGTAGTATTTTTTAAAGATAAATTTTGAATTTATTTTTCCATCAGAAACACTACTGAAATATACATGGCAATAAAAAATTTAAACTATGCGAGTCTATTCTTTTTTAATAAAAATTTTGTATATTTTTGATTGTTATAGAAAAAAAATCATTTTGATATTGAAAAAGATTATTTTAAAATCCTATATTGTTCCTAGAAAAATGTATAAAGTTCTCTGCGATGGGAGATTTTAGGGAGATAAAATATACTATAAATATTATACTTCCAAACATCTGTTATTTATGAGGCTGAAGTCATTTATAGAGAAGGGGCAAAAAAATTAGAATATATTTAATATTTTTATAAATAAAACTGCAACATTAAATTTTAAACTTTCTGATAGCATTGAGAATAATTATAGATTGAACATCTACTGGATGCAATCATTTGAAAAATAGCTTAAAATTGGATAATGCAACAATATTGCATTTGTTTGTTAATAAACCTATTAAATTTAATGCACACTTTATTCACACTTCCAAAGGAACTTCAGAACTGTTTAATAATCAAATATATTCTCACGCATGAAAATGCAACCAATTTTGAAGCTTGTTGGCGACGACACTAATCGAAATAAAATATTTATTTATATTAAATTTTAGAGCAGATTTGCCAGTTTGGACTCCTTCTTTATTCCGGAAATCTAATTTTGCACCAGAAATTCAGAAATAAGAATTTTTACATTATGTAAATCATAAAATGGCTGTCTTTAATAAAGTAAAAATTAGTATTAGGAAATTCTGTTATTATTTTGGATCTTCTGAATAAACTTGTCCCAAAACTCTCTTCTATATCATATTGAAATGTGGTATACATGTTAATAGTTCAATATTATTACTTCAGTACTACACCAAATGTTATTTTCATCTTAAATTTCTGCTTCATTTTATTAATTGGAGTAAAACGAATTAAAATAGATCTTGATATTTAATAAAATCAATATTTTTCGTTATTATGTTGCGCATCAGCTTATTGCAATTCGCGGGTTTAGCTGGATGCCAAGCTGGTTATCCAAGTGTCCGTCGCTGCACGAGCAGCTGATTTACAACATAACATCGACAAAACGAGGAAATTGCACAGCACTTGCTATCACAATACGCCATTCCGGGAGAATATCCCCAATTTGAACTGGGACCTGACATCCATCGTCAAAAACATATATATGAAGTTTGGTTCAATTCTATACATAACTTCGTACACTTTACGATGATAAAATAATGCAAATGCCACAAAAATCGCTATTACAGCGTCTCCATCGGGCAGAATATCACCGAAATTCAATTGGGACTTGCTGGCCATAACCAAAAGCATATATGTTAAATTTTTTAGTTCAATTCTATGCATAACATCATACACTTTTCGATAATACAAAGAGGACACACACACATATACACAGACACGGACGGACAAACAAGCATTTTGTGAAAATATGTTTTTCGGGATCTCTAACCCATAAAACGTGTAAATCCGTCCATAACCGGAAGTCGGAAACCGGAAGTTGAAAAAAATTCGATTACATCACTTTCTTCTTTAGAAAGAAAGTAGTAAAAAGGGGAATGTAGTAAATAGGTGGTTCTTTAGTAAATAGGGGACAAATTGGCTACCCTGTTTTAGAAATCTATGTATCTATCAATATAGAATGTTAGTACACTTTAAGAAAGTATATAAAACAATTCATTCATGAATCGCTGTAACAATGAGAAAACGTGGGAAAAAAAGTAAACATCACTACTTACTCTGCAACTAATTATAATAGAAAAAAAAAATACAGGTACCAAACGATTGGAAATAAGGTCTACTTTTAAATGATGCACATAAAATTTTCTTAGGGGGCCATCTACAAATCAAAACGAAACAAAACTTTGTTTTTTCCAATAGCAACACCCAATTTTGATATTATGTTTTAAATCTTCGGTTCAAATTATGCCCAGAAATGAAATTTCAAGTCATTTGGGTGATAAGTTTTTGAATTAGAAACATTCAAAATTTAAAGCATCTAATGTTAAATTACATTTTCATATTTTTATTAATATCTCCTGAAATTATATTCTAATGTGATAATTTTTTTATTTGATTATAATGCTAAAAACCCAAACATAAATACATTGAACTTGTAATTTTAAAAATTTTAGAATATGAATTATGAAATTAATATTCGAAAAACATATGAATTGCAACCTGCAATTTTTTTTTTTTTGTTGATAGATTTGCATTTATCATCTCCTGTTTTATGCAAGTTCTCTATTTCAATTTTTTTCCCAAGTAGTTTTCTGATTACAACTGAAAAAGTCAAAATGACGATTTAAGGGGCCATCTATGATGTCCAGAAAAATATAATTTGAAAGAAAAAAAAACTTTACTCATTTTAATGAAGCATTTGGGCTGCCAATAGTTGAAACATATTAAGCGAGTGAGATGATCATATTGGCAAGAAATAATACATCAATAGTAGTGACATGGTCATTCTTTAGCATTTCAAGAATCGAGTACTGAACTTCCATTTGGATACAGCACCCAAAATAGGCTCATTTTTAAAATAATTAATTTCTCGAAAACTAATCATACGAATTTCATGCAAATTTGGATTTAGGCTAATTGAAGGGTTTAGAATCTACTTATGGTGTCAAACTTTGGTATTGCTATTGAAAAAAAAAAACAATGTTTGTGTTAGTTTTGATATGTAGATGACACCCTAAGCAACTTTTATAGACGTCATTTGAAAGTAGACTTTATTTCCAATCGTTGGTGCTAGTAACTTTCTTGCTGCAGAGTTAGTAGGGGGTGTTTACTTTTCTTCCCACGACTGTGCGTACACATCTTTGTGCTCCAAGGAGTCTGAGATCACCATTTTTCAGTATAAAAATTATTTTAATCATTAAATCACAGTCGCAGTAATCGCCTTGTTTAATTGCAAACTTTGTAATATTTTTCTGCCAATAAATAAGGCGAAATATTCTTTTTTTTTTGGGGGGGGGGGGTAAAACTGTATGCAACGTTTATGTAGAGAGCATTTCGTAGATTAACTGTTGCCAAGACACTGACAGATACTAGCTGATCAACTCCCGGTTTTTTCAAGTGACATTTCAACAACAGTGACAACACATTTCAACCAGAAATTTTATTTAAAAAGAATCAAGACATATAACAATTATATAAAAATAATGTAACATTTTATTGTTAAAAATTCAATCCAATTTAAAGATGTATAGTATCTGGTTTTAAAAAACAGCAATGTTGGCAGGTATTCATACAGAAAGCAACTTTGTTGCAGTATCGTAACAAAGGATTTTGTAAAACTATTTACTTTAAGTAGTAAGATTTAAACATTATGGTAGATTGCTATACTGTGGTAACTATTACGATTAAACATGGTTCGACAATCATAATTATTACGATTATTATTTTTAAAATAGATTTTTCAAAACGAAACTGAGTATATATTCTGATTATATTCTGGTATGGAAATTAGCAGTCTTCAAAATGACAGTGATTTTTACTATTGTATGTTTCTCGTTGTTTTACCAAACAGTCAAAAGTCCTGAAGTTAAATTAATTGTAACTGTAAATAAATGAAAATTTGAAAATAATGGTCGGAACGAAAAATGAATTATTTATTTGTTTTTGTTAAAATTGTTAAAAAATCAAAAAAGGAAATGT